>JAKTUI010000004.1:0-1278420 GCA_030556595.1 Debaryomyces udenii | reverse complement strand
TGGAGGACCACCAACCTCTTCTGGTAACGGAAATGGAAATGGAGGACCACCAACCTCTTCTGGTAACGGAAATGGAAATGGAGGACCACCAACCTCTTCTGGTAACGGAAATGGAAATGGAGGACCACCAACCTCTTCTGGTAATGGAAATGGAAATGGAGGATCCCCAACTACTTCCGGTAATGGAAATGGTAATGGAAATGGAGGATCCCCAACTACTTCTGGTAATGGAAATGGAAAAGTAGCATCACCTACTTCGGGTAACGGAAATGGAAATGGAGGATCACCAGCTTCTTCGGGTAGCGGAAATGGAAATAGTGGTGCCGGTTCCACTAATTCGGGCTCGGGCACAGGATCAGGCTCCGGCAACCCGGGATCAGGATCAGGCAGCTCAGGCTCAGGCTCAGGATCAGGTAGCTCAGGATCAGGATCAGGCAGCTCAGGCTCAGGATCAGGCAGCTCAGGCTCAGGCTCAGGATCAGGCAGCTCAGGCTCAGGCTCAGGATCAGGCAGCTCAGGCTCAGGATCAAGTAGCTCGGGATCAGGTAGCTCAGGATCAGGATCAGGATCAGGATCAGGCTCAGGCTCAGGCACAGGCTCAGGATCAGGCAGCTCAGGCACAGGCAGCTCAGGCTCTGGCTCAGGATCAGGCAGCTCAGGCTCAGGCTCAGGCTCAGGATCAGGCAGCTCAGGCTCAGGATCAAGTAGCTCGGGATCAGGTAGCTCAGGATCAGGTTCCGGGAGCTCAGGTGCTAGCGCAGGCTCAGGATCAGGATCAGGTAGCTCAGGATCAGGATCAGGGAGCTCAGGTTCAGCTTCAGGCAACTCAGGCTCAGGTAGTTCTATCGCAACCTCAGGCTCAGAATCAACTTCAGCTACAATCAGTCAATATGAAGGTGCTGCAGTTTCCATTAAGCTGACATCATGGTTTTCTTTGGTGGCAACTTTAGTCTATATTCTTGGTTTCGCCTAATTGTTTGATGTTTCACAAGGTAGCACTGTGTGATTCAATTTGATATTTTCTCTGCGTTCTTTTAAAGGGATCAACTATATGTCTTTTCTAAAGCCATTTTGTCCTCTTTTCATACCTTATTTCGTGTTTCGTTTATTTTCTTAAAGCAACGTTTAAGTATGCTAATATATTATTGTATTCGAATAAAAAAATGCACAGTGCACTTTATGAGCACTAGTCTAGGGCTCGAAGTGAAAATTGATAAAATTTATAGACGGCAATGAAAAATAGGATTATGCAAGACTTTGAGATACCTTATCCTCAATGTGTATCTGAATGCTTGAATTTAGCATTAATCACTATTCTAGATTGTTGCTGAAAGTAGCCATCATAGTGTAATTTAGTATTCACTTTGCTTTTCCGACTGAGATACAGCAAAATGTACTTTAGCAATGAGAACTTCCAATCGCAAAAAATTGAAAAAGATCTGCATAATATTTAAAGCATGGTGACGAAATGCTATAATTATATATTATTCTGAATAATATGCTCTAAATAATTAAATTCAGACCAACCGAACATAAATAGAAACGAGAAGAAAATTCAAATGTCTAGTAAATTAAACGAGAGTACCCAATAGAGACTTTACGTCGTTGGTAATTTTGATGTTTGCATCGTAATCGATAGTGAATACGCTGACTGATGACTGACATGATGTTTCACCTAATATATAGTTTTCAGTGGGTAAGGAACAGTTACCATTAAGACAAACCTTCAAGCCTTCCAAAGATGCAGTAACACCCTCTATGGAATCTTTCTCTTTATTATACTTGATATCTGGTCCAGTAGCCTCTTTCCCACTGAGTCTTGTAAAAACCCATTTAGGGTCAGTGCATTTCTCATCATTAGATTCATAACCAACTTTTGGTAAATTTACTCCTATACCGGACCCCAAAGGTAAAACTGTCGAGTGATTGCCCTGCAGGTTAAATAGTTGATTCACAAACTCAACAACCTTCTTGGCATATATATTAGATGGTTCTTTCGGATCATTATTTAAGGAGTCTTTAAAGAAAGAGTTGTTACCATTAGACCCAGAAAATGCAATAGCAGGGATACCTCGGTAAATAGCTGCCACGGTTGCACCAACAGTTCCAGAAATGGAAAATGTTCCTGGTGATAAGTTAAGTCCTTCGTTTGGACCTGCAACAACCAAATCAACTTTATCAATAACAGTTTTGTTGTCTTTACTGTCGCTGGAGTTAAAAAACTCAGGGATTACATAGTTCAATGCGAATGCAACCGAACTAGCTGGTGTACCGTTGAAATACCAGATATTCATATCGTCCTTTTCATGGCCCCATGAAGGCTGTCCTTTAACAACGTACTTAAATTCTCCATCAGTTTGCAATTCTTTTGTGGGAGGAACGTCAAACTTTCCTGACCACCCTGATCTCTGGGAGACAGGTGCAACCAACAAGACATTATGTCCTGCATCTTTTAGAGCCCTGTATGTTGAACGAATGTTAGTTGCAGCAAAACCATCGTCGTTAGTTAAAACAATATTTTTACTCAATGCACAAGTAATCAAAAGAGCGATAGAAATGAACAGTTTCAACATCTTCAGGTTTACTCGATTCCTCCCTCGAGCTTAAAAATAAGCGAAGGAATAGACTATATATACTAAATAGTGTTGAGGTTGGTAAGTGCGAAACGTGGACCTTACACCACATGGTACTACTAATTTTTGTTTGATGAAAGTTACGAATCAGGAAATTCATCGGCCCCTTCAAACTACGGATAAATAGTGTTTGACACTGCTAAACTGTTCTGCCTTATTGGAAGTGAAAACTTTAATAAAATCGAATTTGTGTATATCGCCATGAGAATAACAAGACACAACAGATATAAAGTCAAAATCCCAAGAAATACATCAACATTAAGGAAAAAAGCTTTATAAAATTAAGAACAGAAGACCAAATACAGATTTTTTGTGAAGTCATGATAAGATCTTTTCATTAGAAAAATTTAGTCGTGATGAAGCAAGAGACAAGACTGAAATCTTTTGAAATTTTTCTATGCAAAGGAGTTTTAAATATAGCACAGGCTTAAATTTTTCGGATCATATCAATTGGAATATCAGGAGTAGAGCACGTTTTGGACGACAAGACGCTTACAGGTTCAATAGCTAAAAGAAAGAAAAAATCATCTTAAAGTTCCTTCAGCGTGGGGTATCCATATACATATTTAAGTTGTCGATACCTTCCACAAATCCTGAATGATGGGCATATATTGATGCTTAATTATAATTTTACTATAGGCTCTTCTTGCCATACTACATATTTCTTGTTTAAACCTTGACATTTCTAGCGGCGGCCCTGATTATGGGAGACAAAAGGGGATTAGGCGTGGATAAGCAGCCAGTCAAAGGAACGCTTTGGCACCCAATGCTATGCTTGGGTTCATCTGTTGTTGGTCCAAAGTCAACAAATGACTTCCCTTCAGCGAGTGCGATCTTTATTATTTCTTGCATCATAACAAAATACCCATTGTATTTTTTAGCAGTTTCATGGAGCAACCCTTGAATATCGGAGGTGATAGTATCTCCTAAACGGAATATGATACATGATGCAATTACTTGGTCATCAACTTTTAAGAAAAGTAAATTCCTCTCGTTTTTATTGTTGGCGTGTATACCCATCGTGTTTATGAATTGTGCATCTGGATCGATAAGCACCGATGAATTACCATCATTCCTGCGAGAAGATGCGACTTGGGACCACAACTCAATCGCTGTAATACAATTCTCCAAAGTAAAGTCTTTTAACTCAATTGTTCCTTTAGCAGCTTTGAAAGCTTTATCTTGATTGCGGTATTTGATAGCCTTGAAATATTCTGCAATAGAATTTTTCTTGAAAGGCCGAAGATCTATAATATTTGATTGGGGTAGATCGACTTTATTCCACCCTCCGTAATAAATTGCTTGGTCAGGAAGTTCAGACTTGTAGGCCGGATCTAGAAGAAATGTGCACCTTTGGGAGCGAGCTTGCTTCTTATTCCAACTACCTATCGCTTTCATTACAGCAACACTGCGCGCAACAGTGCGTTCCGTGGAGCTGCAATAGAATGCTGCTCGACGGAAAGGCCAATGAAATGCTAAAAGTCCAAAGCGAATACATAAAAGTTTAGAAAACGACGCTCTTCCAAAAAGCCTTCTCAAAGCTTTTCCCATGATCCCACTCAATTGTTCGGCTAGATCATAATTTTCTATGATTGTGAGTAATACAAGGGCTTCAGTAGAGAACAATTTGGTATAAAACTCTGATTGTTCTTTCATGTCTCTTTCCATCCTCTCAAAATTTGCAAGATGTTGAACAGAATCTATATCGTTTCTGTTTGAAGCAACTTTTCTGGCTAACTTTTTTCTCTGATTTTTGGATAGTGGCTTGGGAATATTTAAGTTTAATTCTGATTCCATGCTCTTGTCTGTAAAGAAACTTTTTTCTTCGTCTAATTGCTCCCAGTACTTGAACTTTTCTTTCCGTGGACTGGTGTCTCCGTCACATGGCTTGAATACTCGAAGAACAACACAGCGCATGCCTTCCAAGTTTGATTGACTATATGCTTCCATCAATGAAATAACTGCATCCCCTGACACTCCAGGATTACTTTTTGCATTATATGTAATAAGTTTAGCATAAGCCTGTTTTTCGGCTTGGCTGAGGGAAGATAGGCATAGAGGCTCAACCATAAGCTTGGGTGAGCTTCGCTTGCATAGACGCCTTGTACAAAAAACAATGATCAAATTAAGCACTGTTGCACACGCAAACAGTACTGGAACACTAGCAGGTTCTGTATTCTTTATCATTGAACGTAGCAGGTGTGATAAACATCCTATGGAAATAACAACAAGGGAACCGGAATACAAGGTAAGAAATATGTACAACTTGCCAATCCCCTTTGACATAGCAATTTCTTTCGAAAAGAATAGAAAGAAACAGAGACCTAAAAAGCTATTACCTAAGGAAAAGGATGCAACATAAAGGTAGAATATATGTGTTTGGTTAGCTATTGGATGGTGCTTTTCTGTTAATGCAATGAATAATGCAATTTGCAGTATTCCTAATACCACTTGAAAAATACATGATAAAACCAGGATATTAAATGTAGTTCTAGCCTTATTAGTCCACCAAAATGTGAATACTAAGGTATCTGAAACGAACGATAATACTCCAAGTACCAAAAGTACAACTTTATCTCCATCGCTCAAATGCAATTTCGCTGCTTCAGACGAGTCAAGATTTAAAGGATTATGGAATTTTCCTGCTATAAGATAAACAGATTTGATGATAACGTTTGCCAAGACTAGTAGGCAAAGACAGTTCTTCAATTTTAGAAATAGCCTGCGATTGCTCCTTTCTAAATTCAAGGTTTCCTTTAACGAGGATTTTTCTGCAACGAAAGTTAACACGATTAAAATGTTTAACGTAATGCCAATAGTAGAACAAGTATACACCAAGTTGTAACCTTTGGACATTAAGTAGTAAACTATCGTTTGGGCAATATTTATTGATAAGTTGATAAATAGAATTGTGCATTTGAAACAGTCCTTTGGTTCCAACTTTTGCGCAGCTTTCCTGCAATCAGAAGCAGTAATCTTCATTGTTGATAAATTGATCACCAACTAAAAGTGGATCAAAGTTATTTCTGTTGCTTCGAAAATCATGAAATCGGAGTAAATGATGTTGGCTAATACGGCTGTGTGATTTATTTAAAGCTATAATTAGCATTTGAATCCCGGTATTTTTACGAGGTAGTTATGCAGCTGCACGTAACCGTCGCGCATATGAGATTTTAGATTAGGAGAAAAATCGTTGATCGAAAGTAAATGTTTCTCGCGCAGCTTGGGGGCCCATTGTAAAGAGTCCGGATGTGATGAATACTAAGAGAATCGGGGGAAATAAAGTAGAATGCATTTATGTTTACATTTTGACTTCAGATAGGGTTTTGTTCATTTGCAACCAAATCGACTTGACACCGAGAAATTTTGATTACCAAATTAGCTTTGGTTGTATCGTCTAGTTTCAACAGGGTGTTCCCGTGATTGTAAATGAAACTATCCTAGATAATAGCAGTGACAATGATGGCTTTGAAGGGAGGAAATGAATGAACACTGGTTTTCAAATTTAATATTTCAATGGGTATTGTCCAAGAGCCGAAACTGCTCCATTCATTTTGGCTTTTTAAGAGGTGCTTGCTTCAAACTGAATTTTGAACATGCAAATTTAATCTTTGTTTTAGGGAAGCAGAATATACTACATTAATCTCTTGTCGGATATTTGGATTCTATTAGTAAATTATTATATTAGAGAAATCAAGTATACTTCAAGCAGGTATAAATTGAACGGCAAAAATGATAGCTTAAAAAATTAGCTTTGATTACTCTTTTACTTTTTTTTAAGAAACAAAGCATCGTTTGTTTGAATTCTATGCATCATTTATAAAATTAAGGTTGGCTCTCAATATCTTTTTTATTCTCGACTTCAGGTGAATATGCATACTTCGAATAATTTCTGATTCTAGCACCGTAGATGTAAAATAAAAACGGAATGCCACAGCAAGCCAACGAAATGAAAGCCATTAATGAAGTGGCCCACTGATATCCAAGCCTGTGGTACATTTGAATAGTGAATAAAGGAACACAGGCACCCCAAATGGATCTCACGAAAGTTTTGGCAGCTAAACCACTCGCAGCATAATGCTGATAAGAATCAACAATATAATTGTTCGCAGGATTATACAAGGTACAAAATCCGAAACCACAAGCAAGGCCACTAAAACAAGGCCCTGCCCAAGATATCCTTGGGTAAGACGACCAGGCGAAAGCGAACATACCAATAGGAATGAACCAGCAGCTGAACATCATTGGAATTAATCTTAACTCAGCTGGTGGTAGTTCTCCTCTATCTCTATACACTTGCGCCCTTTTATTATAGTCTTTGTTAATGAAGGGTGCAATAGCCGTAGCAATTAAGACACCAACTCCAATAGGAATGAACATGATACCAATTTTTGAATCTGACCATCCTTTCCCTTCACCATACACTACAGGGTACGCGAAAAAGAACATGTATAATAATCCATAGATCACTGACATGTACAAGGTGATTAAAAAGACAATCAATTCGGTCAACAAAATGAATGGACGTAGAAAGGAAGCGTTGACAACCTCCTTCAACGTTTTGACTTTTAGCTCTGCAATACATTTATAACGAACATCACCAGTCGTTTTTCTTAGCCATTTTGCTCTTCGTTTTAAAATAGTAGTAGCATGTGTTTCAGGAAGTACTGCTGTAAAAATCACGTAAAAGAAACCAGCAATAATTAAAAAGGTCCAATATATCCATCTCCATGTAGGCGAGTAATCTCCAAGCAAACCACCAAAAATTGGACCTAGAACTGGACCCAAGAATGGAGCAGCAGAAAATATGGCCATCGCCGCACCTCTTTCAGGACCCTCCCATATGTCTGCCAATGACCCTCCTATAAGTGTCATAGGAGCAGAGAATGCTATGCCATCTATTAACCTGCAGACTATCAATGTCCCAATATTCTTAGCTAATGCACAAGGAATGATGAAAATAAGTCCAAAAAATAAGGTAACAACATAAACTGGCTGCCTGCCTATCTCTTCAGATATGGGTGCAAATACACATGGCCCAATACCAAAACCAAGTACAAACATGGTGACTGATGCTAAAATAACGACTTCTTCACTTACACCGAAATATTCAACAGGTCCTTTAATGTCTCCTGTCACTATCGCAGAACCCATTGCAACTACGAAGCAAATAGAGCCTAAGAGAACCGTATACGTCCATTTTAGGGCTTTTCTTTTATTTTTGGGATTCTTCTTGTCTCCAGGAACAAACTCAACGAGCCTTAATCCAGTTTCCTGATCAATAGGGTACTTCCACGGATCTTTCTCGTTGGGCGTGGAATTTGGATCAGCATGGGTCTCTACCTTCTTTATGTCATACGGTTCTTCTAAGGAACCCAATTTTCCAGCTCCTTCTTCTAATTCCGAAACTATTCTTTCTACTCCTTTGTTGTTGCTTACCAACTTTTCGAGGCTATCTTGATCGCTATGTACTTCACTACGAATATTGTCCCTATTGGTTCCTGCATGCTTCTCATGTTTTTCACTATTGATGCTTGAATTATCTATTGTAGCTGAGCTATTATCATGAATACCTGCATTCATGCTGATTATGTTCGACACTCCAACTAAAAAATTATATCTGTAAGAATCCAAACCTATTATATACTGTTAGCGTCTACTCTTCATATGTACTTTCGTGCAATCATATTACCGATCCCGATCCGTTTAAACTTATTTAGCGCAAAAAGGTGCCGATAATGCGCGTGAGCCTTTTTCGTCAAAAAAATAATACCTCAGCTGTATCAATTTCTGCTGAAAATGCGGGACTATACTAAAGCCGACTTTAATCTATATATTCTTCTAAATAGGTTAAAGTAGACAATACAAAGAAATCCTCACCTCGAAAAATATTCATCACTATATTGGTCCACTTCATGAAACACCAATGTTGTTCCAGGCGGCTCGTAAACTAATAATGCAGGGTATCTACTAGTAAGACTAAATTACTTCTACTTAAAGTTTACCGACAATGCAGAAAGGCTGTTGCCTAGCTGGGCGTGTATTTCCAATTTTCTTGTTAAACGGCCATTGCTCGACAGGATGTGAATAGTCGCCACACGGCTGTAATTTGCGGCTCTCAAATTATGCAAGAATTTAGTGAGAATAACGAAAAGCTTTATTCTCAAGGTCAGTCAAATCCAAGAATTGATAATTATCAGGTAGTTCTTCATCAGAGAGAGTATTTCTTGATTCATTTTCTTCTTTAGACAAATAACCTACGAAAAAGGTTAAGGGTATAGCCAATACTTGCGTTACTAATATTGCAATTTTAGCCGGTCTATAGTTGGGGAAGTCTTTTGCTCGAAACATCTGAGGACCAATGAGAGACGCTAAACTGAAAAAGACCATTGTAAGTGCATTTCTAAATATTCTCTTAGTGTAACCAGCAGTATTCGCACTATTCCATGAGTAGATTAACGTGATTGATGATGATCCACTATATAGCAAATAGAGAGACAAAAGATTTCCAACTTTTTGTTCCTCAAGTTTTGTTGATAACAATACTATAGCACCAATGATAGAAGGGACAAACATTGACATCATAAAATACGTTCTGTGGCCATAGCGGGCAACCAATTGTGTTGCAATTATGATAATGACGATTATAATTGCGCCCAAGGGAATCTGCAATAAAGCAGAAGCAAAACCATCAAAACCAAAAGTTCCAATCACGGTAACACTATATGTTCCTATAGCACCTGTAACAATTTGTGAAGTCAAAGTCAAAAGTAGCATAGGCCACGTAGATTTATCTTTAAATAGTAATTCATATACTTGTCTTCGTTTAAACCTTTTGTTTTCTGTACCAGTTTGATTCTCTCTAATGTGTTCCAATACTAAAAGCTTCTCTTCTTCATCTAAAAACCGTGCTGATACTACATTATCAGGTAAATAGAACCAAACAAATACACCAAAGAGTATAGTAAGAATGCCGACAACAAGGAACAAAATTTGCCACGACTCAAAGTTCGCAGTATGAATATGCTGAAATGCAAATGATAATAATGCACCAGCAATGGTAGCCGTTCCAGAATTTATACTCCATATCCCTATTCTACTCACTTGTTCGGACTTATTGTAGTACATTCCGCTTATAGCAATAGCACCCACTGCTGAACTGCTTTCAAACATGCCCAATAATGTCCTAACAACCATCAAAGAAGAATAGGATCTACACGCAGCGTGACATGCCAAAACAGCACCCCATAGAACAATGTACGAACTTAATGCTTTAGAAATTGGAAATCTTTGCAAACTGAGAGACACAAATGGTTCTGCAAATATGTATGAAGCATAAAATATAGTACTCAAATTAGAAAATTCGCTACCAACCAATTTTGCTTTGATTCCCATGGCTGCAGCATAATTTAACAAACTCTTGTCTAAAAATTGCAAAAAGTAGACGGCACATAGAAAAGTCAAGATTCTTCTATCTATTTTTCTCAAAAGCTTTGAAGGCAACTTATTATTTAACTGGACTCTTTCAGTTTCCTTTTTTTGATTTAAGAACTTAAATGCAACATCGTAATCATCAGCATCGTACAACTCTGTTTCATTTGCGACTGAATCCTCCTTCGGACATTTTTCAAAAACACCCATGAAGCCTGCTGAGACAATAAGATTATACCATTAATTTTCTTCAAGGATTTGATTTTTGAATCAAGTTTTTAGACAGAATTAAAACAGTAATTGAAGTCTTCCGAATCATAAGCGCATATTTCCTTGTAGGTCCTTTAAATTTTCTTGGAGTTGATTTCGCTATCATGCAAGCCTACCATTCATGAAATTATTCAAACTTAACTTGGTTATCAGCCGTACCGAATCTTCAGTTATACAAAGTCTCAGCTGGTGTTGCAATGTACATTTAACACAAACATAAATGTTGATACTTCCTGGTGCCTTGAAGAGTTACACCTTAACTTTTGTTTACAAAATTCCAAGCACTGATAGTCCAATAATAGCAACAACAAGATACACACTATTTCTAGATTGACGGCGTAGGAGCTCCGCGGACTTATCTTAGGAAATCAAGATGGAAATAGGTATATAAAATCTAGCAGTCATATATTGCAAGATGCACGCAATTATTTGTTATGCCAAATATATCAATTTTCAAAACTTATCGGCTAATATATATAGCACTCGAGAACAAAATGGCAGACATTTTCAAATATAGCTTGGAAGAATTAGATAAGCTAGAAGGTGATTCATTGAGACTTGAAAAGTTCGATAGCGAAGTTGGTTGGAAATTAGGTTCCTTAGCAAGGAAGTTAGCGCAAGACAAGCATTCTGGTAAGGCTGTCGTTATTGACATTACATTAGCATCAGGCCAAGTATTATTTCATAGTACCACAAACGATGGAACACTGCTAGACAATGATGAATGGATTGCTAGAAAGAAGAAATCTGTCTTAAGATTTGGAAAATCGAGTTTCTATCTTGGACAAAAGCTTAGAATCAAGAATAAATCGATGGAAGAATCCTTCTTCATTTCTTCATCAGAATATTCTAGTCACGGTGGTAGTGTTCCCATTAAAATAAAGGGGTTTAACGGTGTTTTAGGTGCCTTAACTATTAGTGGTTTAGCTCAAGAGCAAGACCACTTGCTAGCCATCGAAGTATTGACCCTGGCAGCCAAAGATTTGACCCATAAATAAATACATATATTGATCTTTCGGTACAATTTGCTAAGGCAATCCGAGTATAATGACAAAAAAATAAAAACTCAAGGTTACATTTTAATACGAATACTATATATGACATAAAACTATAATTGTAGCGATTTTTTAAAATCCATAAGAAGACCATTTATTTTTGACTTTTTGTTTCAAACTCTCGTCATAATTATCAAAATCACAAGTAACAAAGTTAACACCCGAAGGTTCATATTGCGAAGGGAATAAGCAATCCGTAACACATTTACCCCCTTTCAAGTCTTTACTACGGGGACCACAGCTAATAAATGGAGCCAATGGAAATGCTTTGCAATCGTGGAAGAGATATTGATCGTCTCCTGGGGTGTGTCTCGTAACGTAAGCCCATATTAATTTTTTAAAGTTGAAGATATCTATGTCTTCCCCGACCAAAATAATCTCATGAAGAACATAGCCTTCCTTCTTGTTGAAATAGTAGTTGCCGACAAGTTCACTGAATTCCTTACTGGATGTATTAAATTTGGCTAATACCTTGGTATTGATCTTTAAAGCCAACCATAATGCTTGGCCCTCGTATGGTGTGAACGCTTCCAAAACAACTTCACGCAATATTGGGTGTTCCAAAGCAAGTTGCTTGCATTCCGCACTAACCAAACCACCTATCAAGGTATGAGTTTCATCAGTGCATAATCCTGGATTTGAAACAGGTAAGATAGCATCGTTTCTGTAAGTAATTGTGTCAACCGTATACAAAGGACAAGGATGAGGCTTGCCTGGAAAGCAATAACCATGCATTTCTCCGAAGGGTCCCTCATTGACCAAGTCTTTCAAGCTCAATGTACCTTCGAGTACAATTTCAGAATCAGCAGGAATCTCTAAGTCATTTGTTTCGCATTTAACTACGCTCAAAGATTCACCAATCAAGGCACCAATATAATCAGCTTCCGTAGCTCCATCTGGTATCGGCATAGAACTGACTAAAATAGCAGCCGGTGGAACCCCAAAACACAATGCGAACGGAATCTTATCCTCCCTTCCAATAGCGGCCCATTTGTCTGCGACTTGTCTAATATGCTGAGGGCTAATTACTAAACCGGTCAAATGCTTATCATCGTACACCATACCTCTTGCGATAGACCAATTAGTCCATTTCTTATCAGGAGTTTGCAAAATGAACATGCCGTAGGTCTGAATATACTTTCCCCCATCTCCTGGATGTAACTTAGGTGCAGGTAATGCATCCAACCTCACGTCATCTCCAGTCAACTTATTTTTCTTGCATGGCGCTGAAGATCCATTTTTAAGTAATGTAGGAGGAATTGGCTTTTTCTTTTTAGCTTCCAACAAATGGTCGATGATTTTGTTCATAGGAGTTTGTGAATCTAAACCTAAGTGAAGTGCAATTCTAGCATGATCATTGCCTTTTTTTTCATCTCTCAAGCCACCTATACAGCCGACAATTTTGAATAAATTTGCAGCATCTGGGTTCTTTTGGTCTTTCTTTAAGTTCTTGAATAGTGGAACAGGGAGCTTTTCCTCATATGCTCGCCTCATGATTGCTCCCACTTCTAGTTCAGGATCGCACTCTTCAGTGATCTCAACTAAATCATTCTCTTGACTGAGTTTTTTGAGAAAATCTCTAAACCTCAACTCTGGTCTCAAGTTAGCTTCGGTCATATTTCACGCTGTTTGAAATTGAAGATCGGTATAATTTGTCCTATCGAAATTTGAAGCAGGCCCTATATATATTAGTTGAGGATGCAACTTAAATGTCTCCAACGGTCAGAGATACCGATCGGCTGCGCGATTTCTTGATATGTCATGGGTGAGGTATTTTATAAAACGAAGAGGGGCATCCAATCATTTGACATACTTTTGCTTAGTTATGTATATGCATATACTGCTTCAAGGTACAAGCGAAATATCTCAAACGGTCAGAGATGCCGATCGGCTCTGCGATTACTTAATATATGATGGGTGAGGTATTTTAGAAAACGAAACGCCCATCTAACAATCTGTGTACCTTTTGCTTAGTTATATATTTGTATATATATCCCAGTATATTATGTTTTTAAGCCGCTAAATTCGTTTAGTTATAGATTATCAATATGTTGACTAAATTGCTCAAGCCTGCGTTCATGAATTTGTACCTGCCGTGCAATGCAGGTACATGCAGAAATTTTTTGAGTAGATCGAATATACTTGGAGGTTCTAACTTTTCAACCACAGCATTCAGAAGCAATGGTTCCGTTATTGATCAAGAATTAATACATTCGGGAGACTCAGATAACATGTATAATATAACTAGTCCAAAACCACGAAGGCTCGTTGTAGCTATTACAGGGGCCACAGGTATTGCGATGGGAGTTAGAATATTGCAAATGCTTAGGGAATGTAAGGTAGAAACACACTTAATAATATCTAAATGGGGCATGGCAACAATGAAATACGAAACAGACTATACTATGGAACAAGTCATGTCTTATGCATCTAGAGTATACACAGCGAAAGACGTGAGTGCTCCTATTTCATCTGGATCTTTTCAACATGATGGAATGATTGTCGTTCCCTGTTCGATGAAGTCGCTCGCTGCAATCAGAATTGGATATACCGAAGACCTTATTGTCAGAGCAGCGGATGTTACATTAAAGGAAAGGCGCAAGTTACTTCTTGTTACTAGAGAAGCTCCGTTGTCTGAAATTCATTTGGATAATATGCTATATTTATCGAGAATGGGTACAATTATTTTCCCCCCAGTACCAGCATTTTACACAAGACCAAAAACACTAGACAATGTAATAGATCAGAGTTGCGGCCGAATTTTGGATTGTTTTAAGCTTGACATAAACTCATTTCCAAGATGGAATGGAATTCAAAAATCCAAACAATATAAGTAGACTTAGCTACTTCGCAAGAACAATAATGAAATAGCGCTTAGGTAGCTATTTCAATTGACTAAAATTTTTCTAAGAGTCCTTTTAGCTTTGAGAGAAATCAGTAAAAACTTCGCTAAAAGTGCTACGGCTTTTCTGCAATGATATTTGAAAGTCAGCAGTCGCCTAAAAGGAATATTACATTCGAATCACCTCAAACGACTACTTTAAACAAAAATCTTCTTTAGAGCAAAAATATAGTTACCAGGACTATTCATCGTTTCGTCAAAGAGCATCATAGCATAATGAATATAATCATACGGGGCGCTTCCATTTTATATAGCAAATTTACCGCAATGTTGTCTGGTTGAACATTCTGTGCTTAATTGCTCATAGATAATTACTTTTGCAGGTAAAAGCTTGATTGAGTAAAATCAATTGATATCAATTATAAAGAGATAATATAAAGATATAAGGTAAGCCATCATGATGAAATTGTAGACATAAAACAGCTAAGTTATCCGGCACTAAACCGTATAAGCTCGATCATTGCTTACAATGTAGGGAGGGTTTGAACTTTGAATTTGACAGCAAGTACTACCAAAAGTATAAAATTCAATTTGAGCCCCCAATCCCAGCAGTGTAAGCCAAAGACCAGGTTCTTGACATTCCATTATCGATCATTTTATCATCCCAATCCGATCTTGCAAACCACTTATAGGAGTCCTTAGGATTCATTAAAGCCAAATTCAATGTCAAAACTCCCCTCCATCCGTCTGTGATACGGTCAATAATTTTAGCTATCTTCGCATTCCACTCTTCTTTAACAAAATTTTCATTTCTAATGTAAGAAGATATTGGTGTAATAGGTAGCATATGAATTCCGTGGATCCATTCATCTGCAATTTGCCCCCTACCAAAATAAGTAGCGTAATCTACCTTGTTCTCGAAAGATATTCCTGCAACCTTATTTGCAATAATTTTCTTTGGCTCGATCTTATTGTTGTCGGAGAATAGCATGTACATATTCATTGACCTCCTCATAATAGCCAACATTAAGTTAGCGCGGGTTTCCATTGCAGAATCTTTGAGTATGTTGGCGACAAGCTTCATACCATATGCAAAATGATAATCCTCAGAAGAAGACTCTTCATCTTTACCATCACCAGAAGGATTGATACCATGGGCCCAAGAATGGCCGTGGAACCAGTCAAATGATCTAAATTGAGGGAATTGTTTATCCTCCTTGGAAGGATTGGCAACATCCCTGATTAAAGTTATGGTATAATCTAACACTAAATTATTGTTTCCGCGGAGCCACTGACCCTTTTCAAAAGATTCATCCACTTTTGCAGTGAGTGCAATAGCATGAATGTGGTAGCCATAGTGGAAATGATGATCATTGTAATTTGAATTTCCAAAATCAGCATCTGGCTTCGCTGATGAAATAATCCCTTTCCAGCTCAAATCATAAACCAAAGGAAATTTTTGTTTATTATTTGCGAATATCTCAATTGCTTTTTTTACTTTAGGAAGTATTGTTGAAGTTAATTTGTCATCTTTCAAAACAAAATGGCAAACGTAGGCAATGTAAGCAAATTTATCTAAAATTTTACCAGAAGTATACATTGAATCAACATTTGCCATACTAACAACATCCTGCTGGACCTCTTTTTCGGCTGCCAGTTTAATGGCTTTTTTTGCTTGATCAGAATAGGAGGGTTTACCATTAAATGACTTCAAAGAAGACCAAGGGTCAAAGCTAACTTTTATAGGGAGGTCACCCTCTTCCATAACTAATTCATTTGTAGCATAAGCTTTCATAACCCCTTTAGTTGTGGAGTCCAATTCTAATTTGGTGTCTTTCTTTTTAATGTCGTTTACGAGAGTTTCTTGATGGTGAGGTAAACACCAGACAACACCAGTTCCCGATTTCGATTTACCCTTCATATTGTAAGAAAGTTTGTATTGGCATTTGCTTCCATCATTAGCCGTGGCTGCTCCATGAAGGTCACAGGAATCAGGATAAATACCACAGCTCTGGTCGTAGTAGTCTGAATCTCCGCGACATACTTGTACTACATCACCCTTGCAAACTTTGTCTGCCACAATGTGGTTTTGATCCTTCAAACTGAATTTCACGCCTGAACTCCCACTAACATATAGAGTCCAAACAACCTTATTATTTAAGGTGACACTGTATTTCGAAACATTTCCAACGCTACCCTTTTGCTTGAAGTCTTGAACACCAACCTGAGAAGCGAACACTGGCTGAATATTATTGTATATCGCTGTGACGAAACCCATACCCTGAACTAGCGGCATAGTAATATTTTTATTATTGTCGTTGTCTACAACCAATTTAGACGTGATCGACAATTTATTGTGGTTCTCCAATTTTAAGGCCACGTTATTATCCTTGAAATTAGTACCTGAAATGACAAAAGATTTGATCTTAGGAGGGTTGAAGTAAAATTGGGCAGGGTTTGCATTCGCATCGGGCCCAAAAACTCGCTGCGAAGCTTCAGTATGGTTGAAAGCAAATCCAACATCTTCTTTAGGATCTTTGGTCAACCAAAGCGAGTAAGGTAAAGTCCATACTGGATACGTTTGATCGTCCAATGTCAAATTATTAGAGAAGTTATTCGTTTGAATAGGTCCAGCATTCTCTGCAGTCCCTTTCGGAGGTTGCGCATGCTTGGTTCTCTTGAAATGCGAAGGTGGTTCCGATGTAGCAATTGGTTTGCTAAAGATGTCATCAGCGTCGGCTCGAAGTAGCGGTGTTTGGCTGTCCTGTCCACCATTAGATTGATTTACAATCTTCTTATCGCTCGACTGATTGGAAGCACTATCATGATCCCCGTTTGCCTTTGAGTTGCTTTTATCCTTCAATGATTGATCAATTTTTTTAATTGTGTTTTTTAAGTCTGAAAATCCCATTGTCGCTTAGTGTTAGCAAAAGTTTTTCAATCTGTAAAGAAAAGGTTAGATAAAGATATACCAAAAATTCAATTGTGTAATTTTTCACCAGATTATTTATATACCGGTGTAAGTTTTGTTAGAGAGCTGACGATTTATAGTGTATTGCTATATATGCTAGATCCTTAGTCTTCTTGTGGATTTGAAAAAGGATGGCAGTCTTCTTAGTTATATACTAATAGCTGAAACTTATACTCACATAATAGATGTATCAGAAGACCAGACGATACAATAGTTGTGTAACATACAATCAATATATGAAACATAACGTGAAACATAAATTACTAGTCTCGTGATCTTATAGATAGTTTCAAACATTCACCTGTAAGTTAAATAAGCATAGTACAATTGACTACCATGGCGGGCTAGATGTGGAGTAGCAGGAACATAGATATTGTAAACTAAGTGGGCGGGAAAGCTAGACACTAGGAAAATGCGCTCTTGAGGTGATTCTATAGTAGAGTTAGCGGCTATTCCCAATTAGGCAAGTGCAACATCTCAATATCATATAAATAGCGTTCGTATTCAGCAAGACAGATATGAGATCTACGAATAAGAGTAAGATTGACGCTCAGTTAGAAATGCAGTTACTTTCTATACCAGTGTTAGGGTTAGTTTTGACAGTGGTAATAGCACACAGTTTTCAACCTAATCCATTGAATGAATATGATATAGTACTGGATACTATCAAAGATAAGAAGTCACCCTCTTTAGAAGAAATGTGGGAGGGTCTTTGGCCTTTTCAGGGAATAAATACTTTTGCTCATTTGGAGCATCATAAGTGCTTGGTTGAACCGGGTGTGCATTACGATATTGGTTTTATTGGCGTTCCTTTTGATACTGCGACCTCGTATAGGCCTGGGGCGAGATTTGGACCAAGGGCCATCAGATCGGCTTCGCAGAGACAGACGTCACTTAGAGGGTACAACCAAAGAGCCAATGTAAATCCTTATACATCTTGGGCGAAAATAATTGATTGTGGAGATATGCCTATCACTCCGATGGACAATTCTTTAGCATTCAAACAAATGAATAAAGGATTTGAAGAGTTGATTGCCCGCCGTAGCTCTCACAATGACACCAAATTCCCACCAAGATATATCACATTAGGTGGAGACCATTCAGTGTTATTACCTCATTTAAGGGAATTACGTAAAACTTACGGTCCTGTGAATATACTCCATTTCGATGCACATTTGGATTCTTGGGCCCCAGACAAATATCCTTCATTCTGGCATTCTGAGCAATCCGAGTTGAATCATGGATCTATGTTATGGAAAGCTCTGCAAGAAGGACTCACCACTAAAACTAATGTCCATGCCGGTTTAAGAACAAAATTGTCAGGGTTAGAAGACTATATGGACGATGATGAGCAGAACTTCACCAGAATCACAGCAGATGATATTTGGCTCAAAGGTGTGGATTATGTTGTTGACAAAATTTTGAATACTATTCCTAGCGATACTCCAACATACTTATCCGTAGACATCGACGTATTAGACCCCGCATTTGGAAGTGGAACCGGAACCCAAGAAGCAGGTGGTTGGCTACCAAGGGAGTTGATACATGTTCTCAGATCTATTGAAAACTTGAGTATAGTGGGTGCAGACGTGGTTGAAGTTTCACCAGCGTTTGACATAGCTGAAATTACTGCAACTAATGGAGCACAAGTCGCATATGAAATTTTGACTAGTATGGTTAAAAAGGGGACTGTACATCATCTAGTTGAAAGTAAAAGCTCCAGAAACCTGTTGGAAAACAAATCTATGGGAGATGGAGCGACCATCCAAACTTTCAGTAAAAAGGAAATAGAAAAGACTATTGAAACCAAGTTGAAGGAATTCGAGGAGACAAAATCTAATTTGCTCAACGAAATCAAACATTTAAGGCAATTGGCTAGCGAATAATCTCTCAATGAATTAGGACATTTGAGGAGTAGGCCAGTTGTATCTGCGTTAGTATGTGTTTAGAAATATAAGTACTTTGATACTAAAATATATATATATATATTAAAGTGAAATGATTGCTTGAGATATACAGTAAACGAACATATAAAATAAAACAAATGGAAATAGAAAAAATAACGGCTGGTCAAGTCTATCAACATTTTGTGCCGCCAGGCAAAATTTTTTGAAGTAACTTGCGTATTCAACAAAAAAATTCATGTCGATGTGTAGTAAGCGCAACTGACGGCTGAATAATACCATCGACCTTCTTTAAAAGTAATACATCAATTACATCTAAATCAATAAGATACCAGCAGCAAAAGCACCAGCAATTCCTAAGCCCATGCTGTTACTAACACCAACATTCTCGTAAGAGTTGACTGAGGCACTTGAACCACTGCTGGAGTTTCCGGTTCCGTTGACTGCTTCCTTGTTCCCAATTCCACTAATCTTTTCTGCTCCACTGGATGGTTTTACATACTTAGTAACTGTCACTGGTGCCTTGGTCTTATCAAATCTTCCATCCTTGTGGGTACCGGTGCTGGAAGAGGAAGAAGCTGGCTTGGTTTTATCGAATCTTCCGTCCTTATGAGTACCAGTACTAGAAGAGGTACTAGCTGGTTTGGTCTTGTCAAATCTTCCATCCTTGTGTGTACCAGTGCTAGAAGAGGTAGAAGCTGGCTTGGTTTTATCGAATCTTCCATCCTTATGAGTGCCAGTACTAGAAGAAGTACTAGCTGGCTTGGTCTTGTCGAATCTTCCATCCTTGTGTGTACCAGTGCTGGAAGGGGAAGAAGCTGGTTTAGTTTTGTCAAATCTTCCATCTTTGTGAGTACTTGCTCCAGTAACAGTAACAGTAACAGTACTACCATCATCTTTTTTAGCGGCAGAGGCAACAGCTGCTGCTGATGTCAATCCAATCACAACACTAGACAACTTCATTATAATATGTCTACAATAAATTATGTTTCCACCAATATAAAAGAGAAAAAAAAAAAACCTATAAATTTATATGGAAAACAAAAATAGTAAATTTCCTTTTCCAATAATGTCCGCACTTTTTTTAACCGATAGTTCCAAACCGATAATTCCAATGCTAAAATGAGCACTTGCCAGCTTACTTTTTACTTTTCTCACGAAATTGTAATTCCACTATCCTCCGGCATCCATCGGTAAGAGTTTTATATATATGTTTATGTCATTTCTTGACTGACTTTGGTTCCACTAGTAATCAGTGGGCCTTGTCGCTGTCTTCCGATGGCCTATTACGCTTGCAAAGACAATAAATGTTGACATAACACAAAGACGGAGGATTATATAATAACAGCTCTTCCCTTTGCGGGACGGTACCGCATGGCATTATTCTGCTTTACTAAATGGGTAATATTATCGCAACAACTTTTTTGTCCCGTTCTATTAGTAGTGCTTTAAAGCATTATGCTGTTGTTCTCGAGCATTGTCCTGAGAAGACCCGGAAGATAATAGTTTGTAGGTTTAAATTTGACTATTTTTTTGAATCGGCATTATCATTAGCCGGTCTTTTCAGGTGAGCAATATGATCGACACTACTATATACAAATTGGTGGAGGGACCACCACTGGTCAAAGATTATATGAATTTGAGAAATGTAACGGGCTTAACACCCAAAAACAGCGAGCAGGCGAAGGGTGAACTCTCTGGCAGTTGGGCTGTGTCACATTCCCTATCTCCCAGACCAAAAAGCTGTAGCCATAGTAGGAGTATTGGTGATGGAGGTTGGTACTTCCAAATTGCTGATATAGCGACCATGCCCGATCATCAAAAGAAAGGTTTAGGTAGAGAGGTCATGGAGGGGCTTCTATGTGACATTGGTTGCGGATGCACCTGGAGTGGCATTATACCAAAAATTTGGATTTGAGAAAGTTGAGCCGCGTTATGGCCATGATTTTACAAGAGAAAACTGAGGCATGGATTAGTGAAGAGAATTTTGCATGTAGACCCCACGAAGCCCTTTTATAGCATTGTTGCGCAACAAAAATGTTCTTTCAGACGATTTATTAGAGATGCAGAGATTATAAAATATTTAAGTAAATACGTTATACAGAAGACATGTGAACTATAGTATTGTAGAGGGCGTTTCGGTATAATAAATTAGGAGCGGCACCAATCTTACAGGGTGTAGTTGGAGTGTTACATTGGTTAAAATTGGAAGTTTTGCTGTTGGTTTGGATCGACGCCGAAACCGAAAGCGTCACCATAGGCCTGTGGGGCAACGCCTTCGTCGTCAATTTGATCATCTTCTTCGGAAAAGTACTTTTCAATGATAGAGTATGCCTTCTCGTAAATCTTCTCATTTTCATTGGCCTGACACTCGAATATCTTTTCCATTCCACCTGCTTCTTCGATGTACAACGCATTTTCATTCACTGATGCGTTTCTAGATTCCTTGTCCATTTCACCCATCTTTAAGATGTTTTCTAACGAATCTAATGTAACCTCGATGATCTTTGTATCTGCTACAGCTAGCAAGTCACACAATGGCTTAATGCACCCTTGGCTGACCAAATAGCGAATTTGCTCAGGTCTGGTCAAGCCACCTGAAGATGCATTGGAAATCGCCCAACACGCTTCTTTTTTGGTTTTATAGTCGCCGTTGATTAATAGCCTGATGATTTGAGGAATCAAATTAGAATCTATGACGGCTTGGATTTGATCGGTATTTCCGGCAGTGATGTTGGAAATAGTCCAGCAAGCTTCCTTTCGAATAGTTTCCTTTGGAGAGTTTAATAATGGAGCTAAAGCAGGTAACACACCGGCATTTATAACAATTTGAGTTTGAATGTCATTACCTGTGACTATATTACCAATGGCTCTTAAGGCAGGTGTTTGGACTAAGGTAGATTCGTGACCCAACAATTCCACCAATCTGTGTGGAATTCTGGCATCTACAACTGCCTGGATAGCCTCGGTAGTGCCGTCAGACAAGTAGGATACGGCCCAACATGCATCAACTAAAGTTTCAGTATCAACGGAATATATCAATTTCGCCAAGGTTGGGATTGCTTGCTGGACAACAGACCAGTCTGGCTGAGGATTCTTACCTCTACATAAATTCGATAAAGTCCATGTTGCAGTTCGGATTAACGACATCTTGGTGGAGTTGAATAAGGACAATACTGGGTTCATTGCATCACATGCTAACACAAAGTCTCTGTAGTCGGCCAGATCACCAGCTACATTTCCCAACGCCCAAATGGCTTGCTCTTTGACCTCCAACGACTGCGAGTACAACAACTGGACAAACAATGGCACCGCACCCGATTCTACTACTACTCTGGTCTGTTCTGAGTTCCCGGAAGCAATATTGGTTAAAGCCCATGCAGCTTCCAACTGTAACATGTCCGGATGGTTCTCTCTCATGAATTCAACCAACGTAGGAATAACCCCACAACGAATCACCAAGTTAATTGGTGGGTTGTGCTCCCGCGATAAAATCTGACGAAACTTGACAGTAGCTGCAAGCTGGTTGTCAAAATCCGCGGTTTGGATCATCTCCATCATCTTAGGTAATTCTTGCTGTAACTTGTTGTAGAACTGGTTCTCATCACTATTCGATTGCACACTGAACTCATCCTCGTCTTCGGAATCATTTCCTGCTGCCTCACTATTGAAATTCCTTCTCTTTGACAAAACTTCTTCTCTTTTCTGTTTTCTCAAGTCCACCTGATGTGTCTCTCTTCTTCTTCTCAATTCATCGCTTTGAAACCTACCCTTATTTTTGAAATTGGTACGACGATATTCTGGAATAAACTTATTTGTTGTATCTGAATCCATCCTAATTTGCTTATTAAATCAATGGATTTACTGTGCTTAATCTAATTGCTTGTTATCAACACTATAAAAATTTTATGGAAGGCGTTGTTTGGAGACTCAGTTGGAGGTTTTGTGTAACTTTCCTGGTAGTTGATGGTTATGTAAGCGATGATGCTGGAACTAATATTCACTATAGTTATATGAAGCTATAATGGTTGTTAGCATGTATACCAAAACTATAACAGGATCGATGCTTAGATTGGGGATTTCGAGGATACTGGGCCGCAGTAGTGGGCAGATACGCCTCCTACTGTCCAATATGGTGTATGGCAAAAGTCACAGTAGCAGTTATAAGCAATCGGATGCTACAGTAGACACCGATGAAATTGTATCAGAAAATAACCCTTGGTCCCCTACTTTATTTGATGACATAGTGTACGTGCGCAAGGGAAATTCAATTCGAAGCCATGCATTACCATCCAATTATAGGTTGTCTTACCAGCTGTTGTACGAGGCACCAGGAGCCAAACACGTTGCGATGTTGAAGCGGCTCACGCTTAGTTTTGCAGTGTTGGGATGTTATGGGGCAAAGCTTTTCTATGAATCTGCACAGTTCGATGATATATATGCCATGGCCACGCTTTTGGGTTGCAGCATGCCCGCATGTTTTGTCCAGTATAAAACTAGGGATTACGTGACAAGAATATTCCGGCTATACGACAAAAGCAAACCGCAGACATTAGAAAACCTTTTGGCAGACGAAAGTCTAATCATGGAGAAACTAAATACTACAGGAGGTAAGACCTACAATCAATTGTTGCATATTTCGGGTAATAATTCCTTACAATTACTGGCCCCACCAGCTGTCCCAGCATTGAGTCCCTATACGTCTTGGGAGGAAACCGATAAAGAGTCGGGATCCAAGCGCTACTTTTACGTTGTGGATGACATTGGCGGATTGAAAATGGATAGAATATGGGGGATTGTTGAACATAACTCTCATGTCGATAATGGGAGATATATCGAGCCGGAAGAATTTGCAGACAAATAATTTACTTTCAACTGTTGTCTTTCATTTCACCATTAGAGAATCACATGTATATATATATTTCAATTCCATATATTGAAAAATAGTAGTCCAGCTGTACAATTCCAGAAGAAGCTTGTGAAAACTGTAGATCAGTTTGCTATCGCACGACTTGTAGATAAACAGATAATCTTCAACGCCGTACACCTTAAACGTATTATTGTATTAGTTGTTGCCACTACTAATAAAGGATTGACACGCTTGGTTAAATATTTGTGCAGATTAACAGTTTGGCTCCGGTGCAACTTGGAAGTTAATTGTTAGTTGTATTAAGGGATGGTTAATTTCTTTGGTCCGCCGAAGACCCATAGCTACTATAATCCGACATCGCCTATAAGGTCGAATCCGGTCTTGAAGCATGGCAAGGATACAAAGAACAAAAGCAAAGATGATGAAAAATCCGAGAAGCCTGACAAAGATGAAGAGAACATTCCAAGCGAGAATGTCAAGCATAAAAAGAAAGCAAAAGGCGTTGGAGAGACAGAAACCCAAGTTAATACTCGATTGAATGCATTACTTTACCATACAAGCAATGAATCGGTGGATCTATATAAACAGGAAAACAATTCGTCCGATTTGCTAGGAAGATTGTATTACGACGACTATGATTCGGATACATTGAGCTCGCCAGACCCTTCCAGTCCGATACTATCGCCTAGCAATTTGAGTCCTTCTAGGGATTATTTTACACCCCGACTAAGCCGCAATTCTTCATCATCCCCTAGTATAAGCTCAGCATTGTTCGGGTCACAATCGTCATCTACACTCAGATCTATGTCGCCATCAGCACCAGGACCGAGACCAGAGATGCAACGAATTAAATCGTTCGAAAGGGGTATTTCGTTCGACACTTCTACTGATACACATAGAAAGTCTTTGACCCTCAAGGTGAAGCATCCGCAATTTAGATTCAGAAGGAATAACAAGACATTTCTAGCGGGTTTCAATAATGATCAGGAATCCTTGAAGGCTATCGAATGGTTATTTGATGAAATGATTGTGCATGGAGATACAATTGTTATTCTACAAGTGTTGGATGAAAAGAAAAGTCATATTGATCGAGAGCAAGCCAATAGGGCTCTAAATAAGATTGAATTACTAAATAGTCACATTAAAAAAGTGTCTTTAGTTTTTGAAGTGGTTATTGGTAAACCTCAAAAGCTTTTGAAGAAAGCGATTGACGAATATAGTCCTGCCATGATGATTATAGGAACTCACCATTTCGGCGAGAAAATGTCATCACATCATCATAAATTATTCTCCAAACAGCCTATGTCGAAGCATTTCTTGGAGTGTGCTTTAGTTCCCGTTATTGTTGTTAAACCTACATACCGCTATGTTGAAAGGCTTTCTCATCCTATAGAATCAGAGCTGTATTTTCAAAATTTGCTTGCAGATATCGATGTTTCTTGCACGTATTCAAAAGACAAGTCCAAACGCAAAACAAAAATGCCTACGGCCAACCCGGGAAGCCTCTCTTCTTCAGCATCCGGCTCCTACACAAATATTGATGCCTTGATGCAACCCTCCGAAAGGTCCAAACCAGTTTCGACAACCAAAGATAATCAGCAATTCGCATCCAATGCTGAGGTAGAACGTAGAGGGAGACAGCCTGGTAAAGATGAAAGTTTACCCAAATTCATTCTAAGTGGTTCCAAATCTAGATCCAGATCTAGGTCAACCTCAAATAGGAGGTTTTTTTAGTGACTTTACTTATCATCAATGTATAATTCAAAGTAAATAATCTTAAATGCGCATGAAATAAAATCTATGCTATCAAAATTTACTCCATATTTAGGGAACAGTATTTGCTCTGAAATTTATGAAGCAATTTTTTTTTTCCTATATTTTGATCGTTCAGTTTGATACCTTCAAAACATGGCACAGAGAAGTGTTGGAAATCCATTTATTGCGGCTATAGATCTCTTTTCATTAGTAATTGGTGTATATGGATTCGAAAGGACGATTATAAGACTACCATTACCTCCCCACTTAGCTGGTGCTGGACCATGGCAATTTCTAACAAATTTGGGTTTGGTTTTCTCATTGGTTGTGTTTGCTATGGGGTTCGTTGCTCATTTAACCAAATGGAAGAAGCTTTACTGGTTGAAGAACCAAATTCATCCACTTTGCCTTGTTCTTGAGATTATTATAACCATGGTCTACTGGCCCTTAAGGTTGTTTTTTATGGATTTATTAGTCCTGAATAAAAGAGAATACCCAATTCCGATCAGCGCTGATTTGTCTATTCATTTAGCTCCAGTGGTATCATTGTTGATCGATTATCTAGCGTTTATGCCTAGATGGAGTATTAGTGCTAGAACCGCTTTTATCATGTGTATCTTATTTACAGTGGCATATTGGTTTTTATTAGAGTATTTGATTGACTTAGAAAGTGGTGCTTTATACCCTTATGCATTCTTGAATGTTCCCCATCACGGGTTGCGTGCTTTGATCTTTTCTGCTATTTCTCTTATAGCTTTTGCACAATTCATACTCATGGAAAAACTCTACTATGTTGTTGTGAAAGAGCCTCAAGATCCTAATCCCAGCGGGATCAGTGCCGACAAAAAAAAAAGGTAGAAATTCTGTTTGTCGTCGATTTGTATTTATTCTATAAGTAGTGTTATACATCTAGACATGTAGGAGATAAAGCAAAGTCTCGTAAATCATTCAATATGAGTTTTCTTTCCACTTTTATATTTTGGTATATTGGAGAAAACGCTATGGTTTATTAGCCCTAGTCCCATAAACAGGAACATCCAACAAATTCTATGAAAAAGATCGCAGTCATTCAAGAACGGGTAAGGAAATCTTGTTATACCATCGTTGTATACAAGTGACGTATTGATCTCTATAAATGACCAGTACATTCCTAGAAAAATCGCAGTTGGAAAGAATGACTTTGATATTGTTGTAGTTTTGGTTTGCCTATCACTGAAGAAAATATAGTCAGCAGTCAAGAAAAGATAAGGAAAGAAATGCATTTCGAAATCCAATAGCCATGAGACGTCAAATGAGTTTTTATTCAACATGTATGGTAAGAATACTACAATTGACCAATACGACAGTGTAACAATAAATTCGAGGTTACAGCACATGCTCTGGAATGCATTGGCGTATCTCCAAATCCTTTGATTTTCATAATTGAATGCCATCCCACAAGTTAATAGCATTATAAATACAAAGCATAGCCATGATGTCAATAATGAAATGTTAGTTAAAAACTGCCATACTCCCCCATTGGCTAAGTGTGGAGGTAGAGGTAAAGCAACAGTGCCCACTAAGCCATGTCCGCATACTAGTATACCGCATATATTTAGAAACAACCTTGTACGTATTTTTGGACTCAAATTCATTGATTTGCTCCGTATTTCATATACTCTTATCATAGATACCTCCAGCAAAATCGTATTTTTCAGTAGTTCGTGCACGTGATCCAAATATAGTAAAGATTTCATCATAGATTATCTACTGATTAAGTATAGTGAAAAGACTTCGGAAGCCCAACGGCAAGGATGATATTGCCAAATTTGAGTTTTATAGCATCATTTATGGTATGCTTTGCCAAATTGTCTATTGCGATGCAACTCCCGTTTGGGATGACCGATATTTTGCCGCCGCATGCCATTCAAATAGCTGATAAGTTTTTGAATCGAGTTCATGAAATTTCAGGAGTGAAAGGAAATAAAGAGTTTGTACATTATTCCACTATACCCGATGATGAATTGCCAATTAATTTGCAACAATACTCAGAAGAAGTTGTTGTTAGAATCAATGTAACAACACATGAAGGATTGAAAGACTACTTAATAACTGACGCAAGAAAGAAGGATAATATACAATTCAAAATATGGGGCAAGAGTACTGCTAACGGCTATATTGACGTACAAATTAATGGAGAAAATTTGGTGAGATTGTCGAACAAATATAATACCCCAAATCACGAATTGCAATATTATATTATGATCGAAGATCTAGCTCAAAAGGTATTCGAGACGTATCCTAAAGACTACCAAGGGCCCAAGAAGGCTAAAAGGATGGTTCCTTCTGGAAAGGCTTATGAATATGAATCAACGGCTGCGGTCGTTGAATCGATGCAATCGAATGTTTTTTCTGAACTATTTTTTAAAGATTATCGTCCTTTGGAGACTATTGATGCATGGTTAGAAATAATACAACAGACATTTCCGGACATTGTTACATTAGAAGACATTGGACAAACTTTTGAACACAGGACTTACAAAGTTGTGCATTTGTCAGTCAAAGACGATGACATTTCGCATGTAGATAAAAAAACGATTGTCATTACTGGGGGTGTCCATTCAAGAGAATGGATTTCCGTTTCTTCAGTCTTGTATATCATTTATGCTATGCTAAACTACTATAATGAAAATCCGTCTAAGATTTTTTCCAAGCTTGATTTCTTGTTCATACCGGTACTGAATCCTGATGGCTACGAATATACATGGAATCACGATAGATTGTGGAAAAAGAATCGCCAACAGACCTTGTTACCACGCTGCTTTGGTATCGACATTGATCATTCTTACGACTATCATTGGACTTACTCAAGCGACTGGGCCTGCGGTGAAGATTATTCTGGAGAAGAACCTTTTGAAGCAATCGAATCTAAAATCTGGGAAGACTATTTAAACGCAACTAATGATGATCATAATATTTATGGTTATATTGACTTGCATTCCTATTCTCAAGAAATTTTATATCCATATGCTTATTCCTGCGGTCAAAATCCAAGGGACAAAGAAAATTTGATTGAATTAGCCTATGGTATTGCCAAATCTATAAGATTACAATCTGGTAAGAGCTACAATGTTCTACCTGCATGTCAAGATAAAGACCTGGATTTAATGCCTGAATTAGGTTCTGGGAGTGCCCTTGATTTTATGTACCATAATAAAGCTTTTTGGGCTTATCAATTTAAGCTAAGAGATAGTGGAAGCCATGGGTTTTTACTTCCTGGTAAATATATAATTCCTGTTGGGAAAGAAATTGCTGCTGGTATTAGGTATTTTTGTCAGTTCGTTTTGAGCGATGACTGAATACGCCTAAATATATTTTTCATATATTTAGTACGATTTGTTAGTTAACTAAATATTTTTCATATACATTAATTATACAGTAG
This sequence comes from Debaryomyces udenii, assembly GCA_030556595.1. Taxonomy (NCBI): domain Eukaryota; kingdom Fungi; phylum Ascomycota; class Pichiomycetes; order Serinales; family Debaryomycetaceae; genus Debaryomyces; species Debaryomyces udenii. Next base: position 1,249,268 of record JAKTUI010000004.1, on the reverse strand, counting down.
CTATAATGAGAGTAGTGATACAAAAGGTCAAACAGGCATCTGTCACAGTTGATGCTAATATAATATCATCGTAAGTTTTAGATAAGAATCTAAAAAAAATAATAGTGTGAGATACTGACAGAGTAGTATAAAAAAGGGACTTACGATCCTAGTCGGAATCTCGACAAAAGATACTATAGAGGATGTTAATAAATTAAGCAAGAAGCTATTGAGCCTTCGTATCTTTGAAGACTTAAACGAGTCAGCGTCAACAGAAACAGCTTGGAGTGGTAGACCTTGGGCCAAAAGCTTGATGGATGATTCATCATTATCAGTATTGTCAGTCTCACAATTTACTCTTTATGGGACTATTAAGAAAGGCACAAAGCCGGATTTCCATAAGGCAGCAAAAGGTATGGATGCAAAAAATTTATATGATGAATTATTAAAGCAATTGAGAATTGGATTGGGAGACGATGAAAGAGTTAAAGACGGTGAATTTGGAGCTATGATGGATGTATCATTGGTAAATGATGGGCCAGTGACGATTATCTGGGACACTCAGGATGCTACACTTTAATCAGTTCTAGCTTGCATTTGCAATGCTGATTCAGAAATTTTAACAGTGAATTAGCTCTACTGCAACTACATAGAATAAAGAAAAGACTATAGATTACATTGTGAATATTTATTTAGATAGTTTAGTTAGTAGTAATACTTTTGAAATTAGTTACATATAGTACTGAGCTTTCGGTCTCCCAGAGAACGAAAGTTTACCTGAAAATTGCCCACTATGAAATAAAAATAAAAATATAAAAACAATAAAAATCACACCAATTATCAAATACCATTACTCTTACAAGTAAACGGAGATCCATATAGATGTGATTCATAAGACAAAACGATACTCTGAATAGTAGCATACAATCCCGGTCCTAAGATGTATAGTCCTATTCCAAAAAGAGCCAAATTTATAACGACTTCTATCTTCCCTTTAACTGTGGCCCTTTTGAAAATTTGCCAAACAGATAACTTGGGCTCACCCAATTTTGAGTAATGTAAGCGCTTCAACTTGAAGAATGCTACTGCCCAAAATAAAAAGCCAAACCAACAGTCAAATAATGAAGACATCAAAGAAAGTAAATCGGAAAAGAAGGGGATGACTTCAGCAATAATAAAGGCAATAATCCAAATAATTAAATTTATACCAGCCCATGTAGTCCATCCAAGCACAGTGTGGTTGTTTCTGTGAGGTGAATCTTTGTTGAAGATCTTTAAAAACAAAAATTGTGAGGATACATTACCATATAAAGAACCCAAAAACAAGATGGTTGGTAATGCAAAAGAAAAGGCAATCTTTTTGTAGTTGCCTACTAAGCCACCGAAAGCAGGAGCTACCATATAGGCATTACCCACATAAACATACACAATTGACCCACAAAGAGCGAATGTGATGAGTTCGCAAAGAGTAACGATGTACAAAGCTTTTTTGAAATCTTTTGGTCTCTTCATTTGACTAATGAAAGAAGGATATGTTATTTGCCCAACAAAAGTGTACACGATATTCAAGAAAGCAGACATACCGTTAACATATGTTGTGCCTTTTTCAGGCCAAAGATTCCAGTGAACTGGACTATCTGGCTTATATCCGTTAGGGTGTTCTTGTATACCAGCAAATATCATAGAAAGAACAACGGCAATGAACATGGTGAAGGCACTAATATAAGCAACTATCGATAAGGAAGAAAAAGTTCTCGGTAATGAAATAAACCAACAAATCAAAGTGGTTACAACAGAAAAAACGATCGAGCAGATAGTGGTATTATCGCTAATAGTATTAAAATACTTAGCACCCGTCAACACATGCAACGCTTGAATTAAAGTATTATTGAGTAAAAATGCCAATGCGGCGATATACCAAACAGTCTTAGAACCGAAAAAGAGATGCTGGCCAATATCGCAAACATTAGTAACATGTGGATACGCTGCAACATAATCAGTGATAATCAATCCAGTATACAACACTGTAAGTGAAACGAACGCAGTCAAAATTAACCCTGGAACCAAACCTAAAATAGAGTACGACCAAGGAAATGACATAATAGCCAAACAAATGTATTCTGAAAACAATAAACCGGCTGTTTTCTGCCATGAACAATTACGATAATTGATTGTATGGGTTGATTCCTCCAAGATTTGGGCTTCCAAATATTCATCGTTCGCTAATTCCGAATCTTTGTCGGAGAACTTCTCCTTCTCGAAGTCCCTATGCGACCCATGAGATTTTGTATCGAAGAATTGGTCTTCTGTTTCAGTTGTAGCAGCCATAGTTCTAGTAAATATTTGCCACACACACTTGCAGTTATTGTATGAGTGAAATTAAAAGCAAATACAACGAAACTCTTCAAACTTCCTGATGCTTGCGATAGCCGTAATGTATAATGTATAGTAGTAGTAAACCAAGTAAATTAGTTTGTAAAATGAATCCTCTTCTATTGATATGTTTCGTGCATATGTTCACTATACCTCCTAACTTTATTAAATACGATACAATTTTTTTATCATTGGTTTCTTATTCAAGAAAACTCCAACAACAGACAAGATTTACGATATCATTCAATTAATTAAGTCTACAATAAAACGTCAATTTATAGAAACTATATACAAGGGGGTACATCAGTGAAAAATCTCGTCCACAAAGGGCTTCAAACAAAAAATTATTGGCCGAAATATCGCCATAGCATCATTTCAGCCACAGCAATATTACAGTGCATAGTTATTGCTCTTACATGTTGCAAACAATGCCACGAATATAAAACTTGGTGTAAAGTACGGAAAGCCGTAAGGCAAAAAAAAATTGTTCTATAAAATATTCAACGTATAATATAAGAATAATTATACACAAAGAAAATGGCACAAGATGTAGTGAAATAACGTAATGATGAGTCTTGCTCAAGGCTGTAAAAATATCAGCAACTTAGTACTAGTAGAGTATATACGAATCAAATCTGTCGGAATTTTAGCATCCTATTATCAATGCAAATAGAAAGATTAACATTAGTGTTAAGGCCCAGCTGTACTTGACTTCGTCAAGGTTGAATCTCTCTATAGGATCAAATACGAACTCTTCGAAAATGCGGTTGTTGTATGTGACTTCCAGTTTGGACCACGCTAATCTATCGAAGTCAAAGTTTAAATTAAAGCTGTAGCTCGAATAGCGTTGAAGAAGTAAATTGATAAAGATGATTGATAATGAAACGAGTACTGTGTATCTTATTATGCTCGTCTGTTGAGTTATTAGTTGTTTTTTGGTCATTATGTAGCTGTAGTAATTCATACCTTGACTATATTATGGCATCCGTGTTTCTGTTGATCGAGAAAGCAGCAAATTGATGCTTTAAATTAGAGGGCTGACCCTGTTAGAATATTCTGTATTGCGGTAAGTTCCAACTTAAAACAATGTATATGACTGAATGAATTAGATTACCGGCGTAAAATGTATTTTTTTATTTGGTACTCCAAAAATGGCCCTAATACTCGACTGTCGCTTTTACTCACAATCAGCACCGTTATATTTTTATGAGTAGCACTGAATTAGAATCACATAACTAAAACATCATTCTTTGTAACTTCAAGCAAAAGCCTCCACCGTCTCCTCAAGGTTACGTACAAGAAAGTTACTAGGACAGTATAACATAGAACTATTACACTACTTATCACAGTAGCTAGAACTAACCGAAATACACTGTAAGCTATATCTAATCCACAGAACATAAGCCTAATCGCTATCCCTTGATAGTTATCGATTAATCCATTGTTCACTTCATCGATAGCGTTGATAAATGGCGGTTCAAAAGTTTCTGGATGAATAATAAATTTTAACGGATATCTGACATTATCTAGATCTTGTCGTATATTTTTTACAATTTGAATCATTATCCTGTTTGTTATCATAGTGTACATATACGCTTACGTTTCCACAAAGATCTATTAGATTCAGCAGTTGTTCGCCAAATGAGTAAAAGGTCACTTCAACCTAATATTGCAGATAAAAGACGGCGACTCGGTATTTCAATACTAAGTTTACCTACCGATATTTTAATAATATGCTTTACACATTTATATTCGGTTGACATTTTAAGTCTATCGTGTGTTAATAAGCAGTTTCGACAGGAATTGTTGCAATTCGTGTTCAATAGAATCAAATGTACTTGGCATGATTTGATAAACCTAGACAATTCTACGGAAATACATCGGTTTAGTTCTTTATCAGTTAAACTACGAATAGTGGATTGCTACTCATATGGCGAATGGCAAATTGATCCTTTCCCGATATTGAGATCGCACTTTCCGAATGTTTCACATTTACTTATCAACTCGTCGAATTCTTCAAACTGGCTTAAATATCGCAAGAGTGATCAACTTAAAAAGCTCACTCTATATTTCGAACCTGGCCACAACGAATCAGAGGCCTTGAATGATGCCAATTCTTCCACCAAAAATCCCAAAAGAATAAATCATTTGATATCAAGGAACGCAAAGATCTTCAATTTGCTACATTTGGGTAATTTAACTAGCTTAACAAATATAACGCTCCATTACTACCATTTTAATTGGAAAAATGAAAGTAATGTCGATTCCCAACTAATTCAACTTAAGCACTTAACACTCATAGACTGTACCTGGGAATACCCCTTTGATTTGTGCTTCTTCAACATCAACAAAACTCTACTTACACTTAATGTTCAGTTCACGAACAACCATGCATTCATCTTACTGGAAAGGTTTACAAAATTTTTAGACAACCCGATGTCTGGCTATGCAGATACCATAGAGGCGTTATCTATTGTCTTTCAAAGTAAACAAAATACTTGGTTAAAGGCATTATCAACCGATCAATTATCAAAGTTCGTGGGCGAAAACTTCCCTAATTTATTACGCCTCACGTTATCTGGGTGGGTATTGAATTTGAAACACTTCAATTCCTATATGAAAGTGCTTGATGATAATCATTTGAAATTATTGAACTTATCCATTACCGATACCTCCTCAGTACAGTCTGACCAATTGATTGAAAAGTCTATTGCATACGCTAATGCTCATTTTCCGTGGATGAAACTTAAGTTGCGTGTTTCTCCACGTAACAAACTACGAAACTGAGAGTTACTTCTCTACTGTCCAACAAGATCTGAGGAACCCCTAGCTGCCCCAGATTTCTGGAATCTGAATAATTTTGCATTTTATGTTCCTGTATATAGTACAAATATATTTCATTACGATTTTCATTCTTTTCTACATCAATCCAGTTTGGGCATCATGGTACAGTTAATTTTTGCATTGCAGTTGATTCTATACGGTTTCGCGTATTTAGTGGTGGCAAATACAGAAACGTACCTTCTACAGATTCCTCATTATTTCAATATTCCTCCCGGTCCTGAACCACTAAGTACTGAGTATAACCATAACAGGGACATCAAAAGCATAAACGCTACTCATTCTATTTTATTAGACTTTCCCATTGAAAGCTCACCTCTGGGGTCAAATGTTTCGAATACTGTATCTCTACCATACGACCTGCTCAAAAAAGATCACCGCACTCTTCTAGTCAAATTAAACAACTATCATGACAATACCTTCAAGTCCGATGATTTGCTCTACATTAAACTATGTTGGCCTGCAACTTCACCGCTTGAGTATCGTTTGAGTCACGATTTCTATAGATTGTCAGAATTTGTCTCTGAATATACTACGGACACGTTTGATGTCTATCTAAGAGTTGATTTTAGCACTGATTTTCACACTTACAGCTCGTTTCATGCTCGCTCAATTAAATCTGCTGATTTTCAATTATACATTACGAATTTACCGTGCAAATGGATACCAATTCCCTTGGAGCTTTACGACTACATAGTTTACGTCGTGGATATCACTATTGTACTAGTCAATGTCTTGGTGCCATGGCTATACCATGTGTTACTTAATCTTTCGGACTAAAGGTGTCATCAGTGTCACGTGCGTGCATATGCTCCTTAAATTAGGTGGTCAGTATTAAATTAAAGATTCATTATATATATAGACCAAGTAGATTTCAAGGACCGTAATATAAGTATACTAGATTGAATCGAAAATGTCCATGCATGAAGATGATCCCTTGGGACCACCTAAGAATACTCAAGGCTTAGATTTATCTAAATTGTCACCTCAGGAATTGAGAATCTACAAGATGTATGGAAAGTTGCCAACAACGCAGCAAATTTTATCATCCAAATTTCAGGATAAGAAGTATTTTGACAGTGGAGATTACGCAATGCAGAAGCAGATGGGAGGATCCAATAAAGGCATTCCAGGAGGAATACCTATGAAGCATCCCAATGCAGAAAAGGTGAAGGAAATATATAACAGAAATTCCATCAGTGGTAGCAATGCCGGAATTTTGTACAATGGGAAGCTGAATTTGTTAAATGAATCCACACCCAATACTTCAAATATTGAGGAGGAAGAAAATGAAGGTTCCAAATAAGAAGACTTTGAATTTCACAAGAAAGATCTCCGATGCTATTTGCTAGTCAACACAGTCGCCTTAGATTAATTACTGGTTATAGTGCAGTATCAAGTATTTCACTTGTCGGCTATCGTCATGTCTAAGTATTGAAAATTACTGATATAAGCAAGATATCTATTGTTCAGTTTTTATATCATATATCTGCAGCATCAAGAATTTAGATACGGTGTACAGCAAGCTGCTAGTTTCTGCTGCATTCTAAGATTTATGCCACTGATTATTTTCCGTGAGAACCGCGTATTCGAAGTGATTTTAATGAGTTTTGTCTGATACTTTTTAGGCTACTTTTTGCTTTTATAAATCGACGGAAGTCAAGGTGATCGTATATTTCATACCTCTTATATAGTCTTTAAACTTATCAATCAAATGTATTTTGTAGCACCTAATCGTATTGGAGTAAGTTTATAAATTTATCTGCCTGTACATTGATAGAAAATTCAAGGAACTGCTTTGAGCTTGAATTGAATTTATTGAAATATTGTTTAGCAGGGGGATGGCAACAAATGCTACCATCACCAATGATCAATTTAATAGCTACATTGAAGAATTCAATAATCTCGTTCTAACTGGGTTATACAACTCTCTCGGTGGTCTGGAAAGAGACAAACCTAAAATTACAGTCGTTAATAGTTTTTGGAAGCAAATACGATTCGATCTAGCTGGGCAAAAATGCAAGATATACACAATGACTAGGATTCGATTGCCAATTGCTTGTCTGTCGGTCTGCTTACTCTTTGATTTTACGGTATCGTACGATGATTTTTATCAGGTTCCAGTGCAATATTTCCGAGTGTTTGAAGAGTATAGTGAACTTGATGACAAATATCCGATAGAGCATTCGAAGATGATTCCAATAACCTCGATGGGTTATCTTTTAGATAAATACAGTTCGACTTTAGGTTTTAAAAGCAAGGACAACATCAGCACTATTATAAGTTTAGACTCACACCATTTATTAGCAGATAATAGCGTCTGGTTCTACATACATCCATGTGAAACTTTATCGTCTATGAAAGACTTCATAGCTGTTGATGGCTTCCTCCATGATGATGATAGTGAACAGGTTTTCGTCATCAAGTATTTATGCAATTGGTTCGGGGTATATGGCATATGTGGAATTTTTCCATCGATCAGCTTCAGACAATGTTTACAGTTTAATGATCGCTTGTGTCACTAGTCTAACTAAAACATGTTAAGTAACTAAATAACTATTGTATATGAATAAATGAATATGAAAGAAGACATGTTGCCAATTCGGCAGACATTATGACTTAATCTATTGCTGAGGTTTAATTTCAGCAAACATACGGCATGGGTAGTTGTCGGTAAACATACCGTGCTGGGGCTCTTGCAAAATTTTCCAGCGAAACTTTTTCAAAGATGGGGCAACAACTGGCTCTCCTTCTTTCCCCAATAATTCTCCTTTTACGACAGAGGGTGAGACAGAATTCAAAGTGGTAGACAAGCTTACCTCTTGAGATGGGTCAATGAAGATAGATAATTCCTTGGTTCCCTTATCCCCAATCGAAATTCTTGGCTTTTCAGCAGATCCCAACTGCAATAAACCTGATACCTTGGTTTGATTGAATGCATTGATTTGTGGATAGTTTCTTCTGAAATCTCTTTTAAAGTACGGGTTACCCTTGATGTCCCCCGATGGTAAAGTTATTGGGTTTCCGTAATTCTTAGCATCCGTAATACGATCTCCAGGTGGTGATTTTCTATAAAGGGAAACGACTGGATTCCCTGTAGATCTATTTGGCGCCAATACTAACAATTTTCTTAAAGCTTCCCAGATACCGGTTGAACCAGTAGTATACTTCTTCCATATTGGAACAGGACCTCCCGACATTTCTTTTTTGTCTAATACCTTGTTATTGACTTGATAAGTGTTAATAGAATAATCATTAACAAATTTTAACTATTGGTTGAAATTTAATAAGTTACACAAAACCGTTTTTCCTGAGCCAATCAACTTTGTTCAGTTCTGTAATGATTGTAAATTGTTATATAGAGATGAAAGGATGTATGTCATAGTTAAGCATCCGTGCAGGCATGTGTATGTAAAGCATATACTACGTCGGTTCGGACTCCTTCACTATTCATCAAACGTACTAAAAAGTATAAAGTAGTATTAAATAATATTAAATAGTATCTAAATAATAAATACGGAGTTCTTGAATATTAATTTAGGATATTATTGTTAGTGACAAAGTATTAGGATACTTACAAGTGCTTAACATTTAGTGTCCGAATAAGCCTCTTCCTAGTTTACCGAAGATAATCAATCCGCAAAAGAAAAAACTACCAACCCACAACCAAATGGCTACAAAATCGTCATTCTTGTCTAACTGAAAGAATTGATTTGCATATTGGCCCACTAAGTCGTAGTTTTGTAAATAAACACATAGACAGGCCAATGTTGCGATTATCAAGCTCGATAAGAACCCACTTATGGTTCCATCCAATAATAACCACAAACCTGGATTTAATAAGGACCAAATCATCAGCACTTGTAATGCAGAGTTCCACTCAATTTTACGAACAGCATAGGAGATACCCAAAAATGTAACCAATGATCGAATTAAATCATTGAAAAGATTGGCATCCCTTGAATGGCCGGAATTTGGGTCCGATGACAATAATCTCTTCGTTAATGAGGTTGGTAATAAATAGTCCAAAAGTGGATGGATCAGACCCATAACTAACCCTTGTATCATCAATGCTAGCAAGACATCAATCCAATTATTCTTCAGGCCATATACCGAAAACGGTTTCAAATTATGGATGAATTTTGATAAAAACATATTGGTGATGAATAACGGTTCATAAGTTAATTTGCTGACTTGGATATGATTATTGTGGATATGCTTTGTTGCTTCATTATATAAATAAGCGGCTCCAGCCAATACGAAAACTTTGAGAATAGCCTTGATTCCTTTCAATGTGCTTGATTGTCCTGATCTCTTGGAAATGTCGGCTTCTCCTTGATCTGGTGCTCGTTTACTTGAAGTGACATAGAGTTTTGAATCTTGCATATATTCATCAACATAGTCATTTTCCTTGTTCAAATTGAGTAATGAATTATCATTGTAAATACCATATAATGAAGGCTTTGTCAAATTAATAACTGAATCAGTCTTTTCCATCGTCCTAGGTGTAGATGTACCAGAATTGGAAACGGAAGATATCATATTTTTCAAACTAGTACTAGAGAAAACTCTCCTTTTATTGGAAGGTGATGACATTATTTCTAGATATTAATGAATGAAAAGCGTAGCTATACGATTTTGCTATGACTACTCTAAATGGATCTGCTGATATTATTAAATCTAGTCCGCTAGAATGTCACGCGCGGTTTTTAGCTTGATCTTATCATTACATAACACTACATATACTAGATATCACCGATATTCACGTAGTTGAATATTTTACTTTGATAGAGTATACTTTTCGACTCGATTATCCAATCATTCTCGCGGTGTAAGAATAAAGTCACTATTCTGATGTTCGTTTACTTGCCTTTTTTAAAATCGCCTTTTTTTAAAATGGCCTTTTTTTGGCGTTCCTTGAGAGCCTGATATTCATCGATATGGTGTTATATTGGCACAACGTATTTATAGCGGTATGGTTGCAGATGGCTGTATATGGTTGTAAATGGATGTATGGGTATTTGTGTTATTCCAGCTCCGAACTAATTATTCTCACATCCGTCAATAACTATTACTTCACCTGTATTCTCGGATGATTCCCCATATTCATCATTCGTTAAATCTATTACGTCTTCGTATTCTTTGAATTTTCGTCCTACGGCTTGTGAACCACTCTCTCGTATTGATTGTGGTTCTGTGGTCAGTTCATCTTCCACTTCTATAATATCTACCTCTTCATTATCCGGCTCTATATCTTTCACATTTATAGCAGATGTAGTAGGACACCACTTGGAATCTTTGATCCTCCTTTCTGTTGCTTCAAGAATTAGCCTTCGTAAAGAATCAGGATCAGTCGCACTTGTGACTTTCTCTATTCGTCCATTTGTGGTTGGCGAAGAGCTACCCAATCTTCTCGACTCTGCCTTGAATTTGGCTTTGCTCAAGGATTTTATTCTCTTATCCCGTACCGATGTGAACCCACCACTTGAAGTGTAACCACCCAATTTTTGTTCCTCGCATATGTAATTAGTCTTCATTAAAGTACCCGTTTGCAAGTCTTCGAATTTGCTTTTTAAACCATCTAAATACTTGTAGAATTTAGCATCATGAGCCCCATATATATTATGCGTCAATTCATGAAGCATAGTTCCTATTATATCTCCCATTGGATAAAACAGCTTATCATTAGAATGATAGCGTAATCGAATTAAAATTTTTTGTCCTCTGTTGACGTTGAGTCCTAGCAAGTTAGCATTCTTGGGATACATTTCACATAGTGTCCCAACTTTGAAGTTATGTATATGCAATATAGGTGCCACTAGTTTAGCTACCTGGTGCAATAAAGAGTAAGCATATTCTTGGTCAGGAAATCTTTTTAGAGAACCTATCTTTGATATGTTCACTGTTGGAGAAAGCTTCTCGGGTTTTTTCTCCTTGCTACTTCTAACATTTGCCTGACGAACCATAGCATGCTTTTGAAAATGTCTGCGGAATGCCGATTATAAGTGAAGTGTTGATCTCATCGTGTTTATAATACTATAATTAACCTGCGAAATTATCGCGGGTTACGCACATGAAGTTTTGGCATCCAGATATGGGCTTAAAAATATGTTTCTTCATTCTAAGTAACACAATGACTACTGGTAGATATTTTACTAAATTACAGAGTATTGAAAGTAGTCCCATATAACCAGCAAGTTTTCAAGTAGTATTCTTCTCTTTTTCATGTAGGTTTTTTTTAGTGGCTCGTTGAATTTCGAAAAAAACTTGTAATTACCAACAAATTTTGTAAAATACTGACACACTTACAACATTACAAACTTGCAAACAATGTCAAATCCGTTTTTATGATTTACTTTACATATCAGGCTTATTAATTGATTCTAACTTCACAATACTGTTTACAATAATAAGAGCAAAGAGTGCTATAAACGGAATCATTTGCAGCCACAAAGTAATATACAAGAAATGCCAAATAGGGAATGAATTGGAAATGGGCAGATGCAAAGAGTAGATAGCTTGATCGATTGTTGTATTTTAAAGACCAGTCGGCAATTTGTTCTCAACTTAATGAGTTTCAGCATAAAGGTGGTCTAAAAATTTGACCATAAACGATCCAGGAGTGGATACCAGTTCACCTGCTAATTTACCACACTTATTATACAACATGACAGCGCCAATAACAGCTTCAAATAAACTAAACTTCTCAGCAGAATGGCCATCTGCTTTAGCTGCTACAAAGGAAGCGATTGTGCTACCTAATGAACACCCAGTTCCTGTAATAGAGCCCATTAGTTCGTGCCCTCCAGGAATTTTGAAGACCGGTATCCCTTCTTTGTCATCTGGGACTACCAAGTCACCAACTCTTGCATCATGATCTATAATAGACGTACCATCAATGACGTAGTTGACCGCTCCAGTAATGACCACGACTACTTTAAAATCTTGAGCCACCTCCCGACCAATTGTGATGATTTCATCTTCATGGATTTGGGCAATTGAATCGACCCCTTGCATTAGAAGTTGCTCTTTTTGTTTCATGGATTTATAGTTGCTTGAAAGTTTACAAATGGTCAGAATTTCACCAACATTGCCTTTGATTACAGAAACTTGACCAGCATTTAGTAACTCTCTGCAGCAATTAAACCTTGATGAAGAAGCACCTGCTGCAACAGGATCAAAAATGATATGTTTCCCATATTTGTTATATACATACATAGCATGTTTGAAAACTTCCATTTGACTGGCAGAGGGTGTCCCTAAATTCAAGACAAGTGCAAGATTAGGAACCACTGACGCAAATTCTTCAAACTCATCAGGCAATTCAGACATTATGGGAGATGCTCCAATAGACAAAGTGACATTGGCATTAAAGTTCTTGACAACATTGTTTGTAATGTGATGAACTAGAGGCCTTGAATTAGCAACATTTTTTATCTTTGCTTCAAGAGTGAGACCTGGTATGTTTTTACTACTAGAGGTGTCAGATAACCAAGTAACAGGACTTTGAATTATTCTTAAAAGCTCTGCGGTAGATTTGGCTGCATCTTTACTTGCCATAATGCAGGAAACTACAGCCACCCCGTCCAAAGATTGTCCTCGGAGTGCTGTTTGGTATAACACTTTAGAAGCATTTGTCTCATTGATGCCACCTATCGCCACGGACCTTATATATTTTTTATCACTTTGAACATTATGAGTCTTCAATACTTGTAACATTTGCTTTATTCCGAGAGGACCAGTACCCTCTGGAACCTTAACATTCTTTTTAGTGCTTGTCTTATAGACCGTACCCAAGCCAAGATAATCAGCAATTCCTTCTTCACAGGCTATCTCAACTTCATTGGGGAATGAACAGGTGACACCAATGATTTTATTGGGTCCAATCAACTTTCTAACCATTGATGCTGGCATATCATCTTGTCCAACATGAACTCCTTCCGCATCAATAGCCAAGGCGACGTCAACCCTGTCATTAATAATCAAGGGAATCCCTTTTCTAGATGTCAATGCATGAACTTTCGATGCTCTTTCAATGAAGTCTAATGTCAGTAATGCTTTCTCACGTAATTGGACTATTGTTGCTCCATTATTAATCGCATCTTCCACTTGTTTCAAGAAAGTAGAACTTTCAGGAATCATGGTGGAGTCAGTAACTAAATACAAGGTGTAGTCAGTCGCTCCAATTGACATTTTTCATATATTATATAAATGATACTAAGTATATAAATTCTTGAATTCGTTGATTTATATGATTTCAGTACCTATATAATACCCGCACACCAAGGTCTCCTAAGCGCATACAACTGTTGATATTCATTTTAGAATATTCCAGGCTATTTCAGTCAATAATGACAAGCAAAGTCGCCAATAGAGGAACATCGGGATACATAGTGCACCAAACGGCCCATTGGATATCAAATCTAAAGGGAATAGAATATTTCTTGACAAAGTCATCCAAAAGGCTTTTAGAGCTAACTACTGTTTTTGCCCCTCAAAAGCATGTTTTGTAGATAACATTGTTACTCAGTGATGGTATCGGACACTATAGATTGCATTGTAGCCTCAGTTCAGTTACTGTAATAAAAAAAAACTCCTTTCGACTGCTTGCGGCTCTCAAGGTTTTAAAGTCACCGAATGGGCTAGCTGGCGTTAGACTCATCGTCTGAGACATTTATAATATCTTCGTCTTCAAAGTTTGAAATAATACTATCCAAACCTGTCTTACGATCACCACTTTTGAGGAGAAGCATTAATTCACGATTCCTCTTAATTGAGAATTCTTCACATTTCTTGATAGTACCACTCACATGAACACATCTAATGATAACATCTTTTTCTGCAAGTTTGTTCATCAATGTCAACGCAGCTATTATCAACTGGAAGCTCAGTCTACCGCAGCGTATTATGCCTGTAGATGTTCTATTGCTAAAATACTTGATGGAAAATTGCATACCTGCAGTACCAGATCCTACATCTCCATAGTGATCTTGTATGACGCTTCTAATGGCTTGTATAAGAGTCTTTTGGTTAATTTTCAGTGGTGAAGTTTGATGTAAGGATAAAATAGCATTTTGAGGTGATTTACTAAAGTTAATGAACTCTTCTAGACTTTCTTTGGGATTTAAATTCTCCAGGCATGGAGGGTAGAGAATATCAAATAGTATGTATCTCTGTTTTAATCGAACCATTTTTATACGATAGAAGTTTTCAAAGGCTGAAACCAGACATTATATTTTACAATCTGCTTTAATAAAATTTACGCGATGATATTTTGCGTTAATATTTCAACTATACAACCAAATATTTTTCGGTGATTTCTCTAGCTAACATAGAATTACCATTGATATTATAAATTAGCGACAAATTGTATGCTGCTTCCATCAGAAGGTCATACCGAATATGACTTGATAACCTCTGGTGGTAATCTAACACCTTTTCATAGTGATAAACAGCTGCAGTAGTTAGTCCTATCATATGGAACAACCTTCCAAAATTGTATTCTATCTCCTGCATCTCAAAAGCCGAGGAATCTTTTTGCCTATGCTCCTTATATTCTAAAATATAACTAATGCCTTGGAGCAATTGTATATGCCTGTTGCTACTTAATCTTTGCATAGACCTATGCACATGAGCAAGCCCTAAAATTAAGCATATCATTGGATCTTGCTTGTATTCCTTGTAAGCACGATTCAAATAGACGATGGAGGAAACGTAGCTTCTGCTTCCACCCAATAAATTCGCATAAACATATAACAATTCAGGGTGCTCTCGAGTAAGGGTTAATCCAGAAATATCAGCCGTAATTGTAGCCATTCCGGTAATCTTTTTATTGCTTAAAATGGAATCATATGCTTTTAATTGACGAAGAAAGAATTTTTGATGGTTATAGTTAGCGAAAGTTTCCCAAGAATCAACCCCTGAAGCAAAGCAATACATGAAAAACTTATATATGAATGGTGAAAATTGGTTAGCAGACAAAAAATATCGAACATAGGTCATAACAACAGTATTAACTTCTTCTTGCATAATGCCGAAAAGGAGTCTCATCATATTTAGAACGGCCTCTTTATTTTTATCCTGGACAAAAACATTAACATCTTTGGCAACTTCAATGATATGTGTTGCATACTCTGTGTTATTTTCGAACCTGGAGAGAAAAATAGCATATTGGACGAAAATTGCAAACCAGCTGTCGTAACTTAAACCTCTATAATCTGTAGTCGACGTGAGAAACAGTCTTGAATGATTGTCATCGTTAACTATACCTTCGTATAAATTGTATACTCTGGCTAGCTTTTCGTCTATTCTCATCTGTTTCTTCCGCCTATAAAGCACAATACCTTTGAAAGCTCTATTTTTATCTCGAGGGAAAAATATACGAACGTTCATAAACATGTCCACTAATTGGGATGCCAATTGCATCCAAGCTGTAACTGCAACTTTTTCATTCTTGAGAATTGCATCTTCCAAACGCTCCATACGACGGTATTTTTCCATCACCTTCCTTTTTGCGTTGTTTTCGATCTCCATCCTTTCTTCATCACTCAATTTTGCATTTTTACTCGACTTTATTAGCTGCTTATTTTTGATTAAAGATAGATTATCATTTTCAACCATTTCTTTTGCAGAGTCATCATGAGTATTTTCGACTTTACCCGGAACACCCCTTTCAGCTGCAAGAGAAACATCCTCTAATAGTTTAACCGATTCTTCGCTTAATCCTAAATGGTAAAAGGTTTCGGCTAGTGCCAACTTTATATCTAAATTGTCAGGATCACCATATAGGAGTGAACTATATGCCTCTCTTGCCTGTTGATAGTCACCAACTTCCAAGAAACACTTTCCCAACAAAGCTACCAACTCCGAATTCTCACCTTGTTCATCACTATGAGAAGCGCGAGTTAAAAACGTTAACGCTTCTTCATGAAACCCATGGGCCTCTAAAGCTTTTCCAGCTTCAAAATATAAATCTGCAATGTCTTCAGTTTCCTCCAATAAATAATCAAAGTGTCTCATGGCCTCTTCCTTCTGCTCTAATCCCAATCTTAGACTACCTAATTTAAATCTTATATCAATAGGCAAGTTGTAGAACTTTTCTTCGGAGCTATTTTGTTGTATAGTAGACAAAGTTTTTAGGACTGCAAACCTCCTTGTATCAAACTCAGAATCATCATCTACTTCATCCCACCATTTCTCTTCCATCCGTTTTTGAATCCATCTCGCCACTAACTTTATGACCTTGATACCTATCTTCCAAGAATGTTGCTGCAAATATAATTCACATAAGATATTCAATTCAGCCCATCCAAATTCAGGAATGTTTTGACTTGGCTGACCTGAAGGATTTATATTCAGGTCTAAAATTCTCATATAGAGATTAATTGCATCATTAACACGCTTCTGTTCAACATAAACGCTTGCTAAATTCTTTATTATACTGGTATCAGCGGGGTATATTTGGTGAACTTTTTGAAATCCCTCTAGAGCCCTACCGTACTGCTTTTTCTCTTTGTATAGAAATGCACGCTCAAGAATAAATTTAGCATTTTTAGTGCTATCTGAAGATATGGCTCTACCATAACAGTAAATCGCTTGGTCAATATGTCCCAAATGGCTACTTAATTCTGCAACATTCCCCCAGAACTGACTATCCCAAGGATGTATATTTGCAGCTAACAACCATGCATTACAACATTTGTGCAATCTTCCTTGCTGCTTATAAATCTCCCCTAGAGTCTTATACGCACTAAAGTTCTTTGGATCCTTTTTGATAACTTCTAGATACAAGTTTAATGCTACTTGAAAATCATTTCTGACGAATGCCTCATTGGCTTGAGACAAATTTATTCGAACTTCAGGATCCAATTCACGGTTGGTGCTTCTCATCATTTTACGCTTCCAATAGGACTTTGAGGTGGCAGATGTCTTCTTTTTGTTTTTGGGTTTGAAGTTTCCAGCACTTCTAAGAGCATCCCTCAAATCGTAGTCCTCGTCTAAATCATCATCAGCTTCTTCATCATTCAGCTCGTTACCAATGTCTGATGAACTTAAAAGCAATTGGTCCTCTTCGCCTTCTGCTTCCTTATCTGACACTTCCAAATCGTCAATATAATCCTCTTGCTCATCTGATGAGAACGTCAAAATCATATCGTCATCCTCTTCATTAGTGCTTAATGATAATGCTTTTCTTGAATCATCGATTTTCTCCCCCTCGGGGTTTTCAAAAACATTAGACGACATAATTGTTGATTAAACCCCTTAAATGATATAATGAACTACAGGATTTACTTGTAATGCATTTCATAAATAAACAAAATTGTGATTTTCGTAGAGAGCGCACAATACCTCGATTGGTTAAACTAAATTTCATTATCGACTCTTCTTGAAAAATAGCCATAGATAGGGACCTTTTGCTCCGGAAAGTAATTGAGAATGCAATTCGGTTTCAAAGTAGCGAAACTCATATTATTGGTGATTGGTATTTCTAGTGTACTATCAGAGGAAAGTAAGAATGGGGATACTAATTTCGAAGTAAGTCTTGAAGCTACATGGAAGAAAAGTCCGTTTCAATTAAGTTTACTTGAAAGTATAGTAGGGCATAATGAATCATTGTATATTCCTGCTTTATCAAAACTCATTGGCTTTTCTTTGCAAGAGGATGACTCTGATGATGAGTATGGTGACATAGAAGAGGAACAAGAGGACACAAGGACGGAAGCCCAGATATATAAGCACATGGTAGAAGCATTGTCTTTGGATAGTAAATCAAGGTCATTCATTGATTTCAATTTAGTGAATAAAATTTTTACGCCAAGGATTCAGGCTCAGTATGACTACTATTATAATATCGCTGAACCAAAATACTCAACGAGATTACTTAAAGAATGCAGCAAGGATTCCTTTGGCAATAAAATATTGTCGAAGCCGGCAGATAAACTTCAGGCGTGGTTGATTTACAATAACAAGTTATACTGCTCTCCTGATGATGTCTTTGCTCTACAAACTGGCAAATCAGTGTCATCGGAAGAAATTCTCCCATTCGATAGGGTCGTATCTTTCAACAAAAAGGCACCTTTCCTGGTTCTTTATGGTGATATACATTCAACTGCCTTCAAAGAAATGTTTAAAAGCCTTTATGAAAGTGCAAAATTAGGGAAGATAAGTTTTGCATGGAGATACATTCCATCTAATTCAAGTGATGAGCCCGAAAAATTGGCTGGGTACGGCGTAGACCTCACATTGAAGAGAACGGATTACATAGTAATTGATGACCGCGATATATCTCAAAACTTGCAAAGCAACGTGGAGCAGCACCAGGTCGACAAATATAAGCTTGAAAATGATTTATGGGATATTTCAACATTCAAGGATATTCAACCAGTGCTGAGAGAAGAAATTAAAGATATGGGATTAAAGCTTACTGACTTTGTATTGTCCAATAGTTATTCCAACATTTCCAAATACGAGCTATTGAATCTTATATTGGAGGACTTTCCAAAGTATGCGTATTACATATCCCAATTACAGGGATCAGAAAGGTTTAGTGAAATCAAAAAAAATGCCAATGAAAATGACAAATTGGGTATTTCTGAAGATTCTAATGGAATTTATGTGAATGGTTCCCCAATACACAAACTTGAGCTCGATGTACTTAAATTAATAGACAAAGTTCAAGAAGAATTAAGAGTGGTGGAAGAATTGCAGGATCTTGGATTTACAATACCACAAGCCAAAAAGCTTTTATCAAAATTTTCATTGCTAAGTGCTGTGAAAGAAGCTCAGTTTCGTAGAGGTAATACCGTAATGGGGTCAAACGAGAATAGGTTTAAACTTTTCGATTATCA
This sequence comes from Debaryomyces udenii, assembly GCA_030556595.1. Lineage (NCBI taxonomy): Eukaryota > Fungi > Ascomycota > Pichiomycetes > Serinales > Debaryomycetaceae > Debaryomyces > Debaryomyces udenii. The sequence goes on along the minus strand of JAKTUI010000004.1, from coordinate 1,230,228 downwards.
ATTCGTCCCGGGAGTGAAGCGCAAAAGAGGTGGTGTTGTTTTTTTTAATGACATTGAGAAGGACGAAACTTATAGTAGTTATTCATCTAGTAGGTCTGAAATCTATTTGGAAGACCGCGGCAATCAATTGGCTCCCGGTAGAGTTCCACAGTTAAGAGAAAATGTTCATGATTTGATATTTGTATTGAATCTTTCCAGTAAACAGCAGCTTAGAGTATTCTTCGCTTTATCTAAGATGGTACTAGATCAAAGTATACCTCAGCAACTCGGTTTAATCGCACTTGGAGACGATGAAATGGACAAAAAACTAGCAGAGAAGTTCTATTATATTGTAGAAAAGTCAAATTCAAAAGAAGCTTTGGCTTTCTTATACAAATATATGGAAACAGCAGATGAAAGTGAGGAACAAGCTTTATTAGAGAAAATAAAACTTTCGTCTGACTTCCATTTCCACGAGTCAGTATATCAAGATGTTTCACATAGGTTCTCTATAGAGGAACCATCAGTTGTTTGTAATGGTGTTATCAATGACCTCAAGTCAACTTGGCAAATATCAATGGGTAGACAAATTACTCAAGATGTCAGGCTATTGCGTCTGTATATTCAACAGGGGTTAGACCTGAATAAACCTTTGAAGAGTTTGCTTTTTGAAAATGCCAAATCGGAAAGGAATTTACGCATTATTCCTACAGACCCTAAAGTTGTCAAATATAAAAGTATAAGTCAAGAGCTTATTGACAAATCTGTTACTTTTAAATCAGCATATACTTTGGACGGCATATCTGTTACCTTTTATATTGTTGGTGATTTCAATTCAATCAACGTTATGAAGCAGTATGTTGAAATTTTAAAAACTATGAAGATGAACCGCTCGTATTCAATGCAAGTGAGAATATTGAACACATCAGCGGATGAATCATTACTAGAAGAAATAGTGTCTCAATTTCCTATAGGCAAGTTGAAAAAGACTCATATGGAACAAATTATCTCCATTGTAAACAAACAATTAGACAACCCGAAGGAAAAGAGTCTTGATGAAGGAAAAATCCAGTTATTAGAACGCCACGAATTGCCCCTGAGTCATCCCTATCTTTTATTAAATAGTCGTTACCTCAGGTTGGATACAATTTTGACAATGGATGACTTAGAAAGACTTTTGGAGTATGAAATCAGTCAGCGACTCATTTTGTTCAAGGATATTATAACAGCAAATCCATACGATTTTGCTTTTTCTTCACTTTGCCAATACAACCCTAAAGAACAAGACTGTTTAGATTGGTTTGACTTGGTATCTTCTTGCATCACGAAGTCATTCCACGTTGATGACACATCATTCGTTCCAGATGTCGCGAGGTTTGACTTGAGCTCCTTGAACATGCAAAATAATCTTCATGTTACTGAGAGCACATCTCCCAAAGAGATTGACATTTTAATTATAATGGATCCTATGGATGAATATTCACAAAAATTAGTTTCAATGGTTAATGCTTTAACCTGTTTTGAATTTATTGATATAAAAATTTTGCTTCAACCTCAGCCGACACAAACTGAAGAGCTTAAAATTAAGAGATTCTATCGAGGGATATACCCACAATCATACCCTAGGTTCAATTCGGAAGGTAAGTTGGAAGTAGATAATACGGCGAACTTTAGACTGCTTCCTTCACAAGAAATCTTCACAACGGACCTAGATATTCCTGCAAAATGGCAAGCGGTAATCAAAGAAACTTCACAAGGAACTGACTTGGATAATATCAAACTTTCTAATTACAATAAGGATTTGATATACGGAACCTATTTATTGAAGAATATTTTAATCGAAGGTTATGCAAGCAATGTAAGATCGCTTATTGTACCAGCAGGATTATCTTTGGAACTAGAGAAGGGTAATTTAGCTACCGATACAACAGTAATGTCGAACTTAGGTTACTTTCAACTACAAGCTACCCCGGGTGTGTGGGACCTCAGAATCAAAGAAGGTAGGAGTCAGAACCATTTTTCATTGTTATCGGCATCAAAAAATCGGTTTAATGCGAATACCATACCTCTTGAGAAAGTCAAGATACCTGTTCTAGATCTCAAGGGGGTGGTTCTTAAACCTAGATTCATCAAAAATACAGGGTACGAGAAGCAACCGTTGTTTGGCAACGGTGATGAGAAAATGCAGAATCAGAACAGGATTGGCAGCTACGTACAATCAATATTGAAAAACAAATTGTCAAGTGACAATAAGCAAGCAGACATTAATATTTTTACCATAGCAAGCGGTCATTTATACGAAAGATTCTTATCTATTATGACAGCATCAGTAAGAGCCCATACCAATAAACTGATCAAATTTTGGATCATAGAGAATTATATATCATCGCACTTCAAGACTTTATTGCCCCATTTATCTCAGGCATACGACTTTGAGTACGAGCTAATAACATATAAATGGCCCAACTGGTTAAGATATCAAAGAGAAAAGCAACGTACAATTTGGGGCTACAAAATATTGTTTTTGGATGTTATATTTCCCCAGGATTTAAAAAAGGTTATATTTGTTGATGCCGACCAAATCGTTCGTGCAGATATGAAGGAATTAATAGACATCGATTTAGAAGGAGCTCCATATGGATTCGTACCTATGTGTGATTCTAGAGAGGAAATGGAGGGTTTCAGATTTTGGAAGCAAGGTTACTGGTCAAAAGTTCTTAAAGACGGGATGAAGTACCATATTAGCGCATTGTATGTTGTGGATTTAGATAAATTTAGAGCAATATTCGCAGGCGATAGGTTGAGGGACCACTATCAAAAGCTTTCGTCTGACCCGAATTCCTTGTCAAACTTGGATCAGGATTTGCCAAACAACTTGCAACCAAGGATTAAGATTCATACACTTCCTCAAGAATGGCTATGGTGCGAGACTTGGTGTGCTGACAATGAGTTAAAGAATGCCAAAACAATAGATTTGTGCAACAATCCGTTAACGAAGGAAAGTAAGCTTGAGAGAGCCAAAAGACAAATTCCCGAATGGACAAGTTACGATAACCAGATCAGCGAATTGATTAGTCTAATCAATAAAGATGAAGACAGCTCGCTGCAACCAATAGACTTAAAATCGCCTGACCTCTTTCATGATGAAGCCACCCATGAACTAGATGAAGACTCTAACTCGTATGAACATGATGAACTTTAGTATTTTATATATTAATATCATGTATAAATATTGGTAGACAGCATTAAGATGACTCATAATCACATGCGTGGTTATCGGAGCGGTAACGGATCAATATTCTTTTACCGCAGATTTTTCAGTAAGACAACGCTACTCTTTAAGTATAACTATACTCTCAAACGTATATAACTATGAGGATATCGGATAAGTTACAACAAGCACATTCGTCGTTGAAGGCGCCACCGGCGACTTTTTCTTTTGAATTTTTTGTCCCAAAGACTTCTCAGGGAGTTCAAAATCTCTATGATAGAATGGACAGAATGTACGACTTGAACCCAATTTTCATTGATATCACCTGGAATGCTGGGGGAAGGTCATCTACGTTAACCAATGAGATGGTGTATACTGCTCAATCGACACTCGGATTAGAAACGTGCATGCACTTAACATGCACAAATATGAAGGTTGAGCTTATTGACGAAGCTTTACATAAGGCATATGTATCGGGATGCCAAAATATTTTAGCATTAAGAGGCGATCCACCTTTAGACGGTTCGGAATCAACAGGTGATTTCAAGTATGCAAAAGATTTGATCAAATACATTCGTACGAATTACGGCGATCATTTCAACATTGGGGTTGCTGCTTACCCAGAGGGTCATCCTGAAGAAGAGGATGAAAACAAAACATTGCAGTACCTCAAGGAGAAATGTGATGCAGGTGCTAACTTGATTATCACTCAAATGTTTTATGATGCGGATAACTTTATCGACTGGTGTTCAAAGCTTCGTAAAATTGGCATTGATATTCCTATTATTCCTGGAATCATGCCAATTTCTACGTACGCTGCCTTCATCAGGAGGGCAAAATGGTCTCAGGTTGCTATTCCACAACATTTTCTAGACGCTTTAGAGCCGATCAAAGAAGATGATTATTTAGTTAGAGCCAAAGGTACAGAATTAGTCAGCGAAATGTGCAATAAGTTGATTAAATCTGGGTACGTCAATCATTTACATTTTTATACTATGAACTTAGAAAGAGCCACTATTATGATTTTGGAAGATTTAAATCTAATTGAATCGGTTAAATCTCATGATGTTATCGGTGGCAGTGACTTACCGTGGAGAAAGTCTTTGCATCCACAAAGATCGAAAGAGTCTATTCGTCCTATTTTCTGGCAAAATAGAAAATATTCCTATATTTCGCGTACTTCGACATGGGATGAGTTTCCTAACGGTAGATGGGGTGATTCGAGATCTCCCGCGTTTGGTGATATTGACTTATTTGCTACAGATTTGTTAAGACAATCGCCTAAGAAAGCTTTTGATTTATGGGGCCATCCTCAGAATTTGAAGCAATTTTCTAACATAATCATTTCATTTTTAAAAGGTGAATTGAATTCCTTACCTTGGTCCGATAGTCCTATTGGTAAAGATTCGACGATTATCGTTGATGATTTAATTAAGTTGAACAGGAAAGGCTTTTTTACTTTGAATTCCCAACCTGCCTTGAATGCTATCAGGTCAAATGATAAAGTCTATGGTTGGGGACCAAAAAATGGTTATGTGTACCAGAAACAGTATTTGGAATTTTTTGTACATAAAGACATCATTCCAGAACTATTAAATAAAATTGATGAGTATAATGGCTTACAAGGTGACACAAAGTCTTCAGTTTTGACCTACTATGCGGTGGATCAAAATGGCAATTTATCTACCAATACCAAGGAGGATGATATCAATGCGGTTACTTGGGGTGTCTTCCCTGGAGAAGAAATTTTGCAGCCTACTATTGTTGAAAAGATTTCGTTTTTAGCTTGGAAAGATGAAGTTTACAGATTAATTACTGAATGGATCAAAATCTTCCAGGGTGACTTCATTAAGGACATTGCTGCGACGAAAGACGAGATTGCAAGTTTTTCCAAATTCTTGACTCAATTCAATCACGACTACGTTCTATGTAACATTGTCAACAACAATTTCATTGATGACAATCAGACAATTTTCGATTTAATTGCTGAGTTGAGCATTTCTGATTTGGCTTGAAGATTGAAATTTGTTTATCCCGCCTTTAGTATACTTCTGAGATGCTTTGCTCTTTACTCTTCATGTTTTATTTCACACACGCAGGATTCTAGCACTCAACATGCTCTGTTTGAGATCGACTTCAACACAAGATCTTGAACATTAATCCTACCACGCGCATTCTTACTATTAGTTTATGACGGTTACGGTTAGTTTTTTTTTTTGCATATCAAAAGTATTTCATTTCAACTATTAAATTTTGGTTATCTTTTTTATTGATTTATAAGTCCTGTGAATAGTGTGGCATCCTCAACGGTATGGTTATTATAAAGTTGTATATTTAAAAATGAATAGACAGTTTTTCTTCATAGAAAAGTAGTGAACTAAACAAAGTAGCAGATGCCAAAAACTGAAAATAAAAGATATTAATACATTGAACGAAAACATATATATGTGAATATAAAATCTTCATCTAAAAGAGTGAGAGTAAAACAAGGGAGAATGTTGACAACAAGCTGACAGTGGATAAAGATCGCTTGGTAAGTGCAAGGCCTTCGTAGGTCGAGTCCATCGAAGCGGTTGACTGATTTAACACCGAAGAATCCATAGAAGAAGCAGTGAAAGAAGAGCTAGTAATAACTGTAGGAATAATTGTTGTAGAGCAGTTTTCCTTGTCGTCACAGGCGGTGCTAGTCACTTGAGTAGTTACAGTAATTGTTGGATTCGTATTAACTGATTCAGCTTCAACGCTCGATGCCCTTTCAATTGTATTACTCGTTGCCTCATTCTTTTCAGACAGCTGAGTTATTACGCTCGTTTCTGGAAGTGAAGTACTGGTTACTGCCGAAGTATCTTCAAGAGAAGATTTTACGGTAGATGTCATTATGGATTGTGTCTGTGTTTCTGGTTGCATTTTAGTTGTTCTGGCAGAAGATCTTTTAGATGAAGGTATGGCATGAGACTCTTCACTTGATATAGTTTTGATTGTTTGTAGGCTGGTCAAGGGACAATAAGTAGTATAAATTGTTGTTTCTGAATTGTGAGTAGTAGTCACGACACTGATACCTGTTGGAACTTCTGTGGTTGAGCATTTATCCGATTTGCAAGTCGTTAAAGTAATTGTCGAAGTAGTGGGGGCATATATGGTTGTGACTTGTTCGGAAACGGAAGGCACAAAGTCGCTTGTAAGCCTTATAGAGGAAGATTCCTTCTTTTTATGGCTTGGTTTTGGGACATTCGATGATTCAATCAAGATTGAAGTGCTAGCAGTATTTTTAGGCTGTGATGATATAGAAGTATTCTTTATAGAAGACTTTCCTCCTGAATTTGAAGAACTAAGTGCTTCAGTGGATTTTGATTTCGTATGAGAGCTTATAAGGCTTTTTGTCGTCGAGGTCGCAATTGAACTTGTACTCGAAGTGGTAGGAGTAACCGGTACAATAGTAGTTAGAGGACAATACGTTGTGTAAGTGGTAACAGTAGTCTTATCCGTGACAGTTACCACAGTGATGCCGGTGGGAACAGTCTTAGTATGGCATGTATCTTTTTCACATGAGGTAATAGTGATTGTAGAAGTTTTGGAAGCGTGAATAGTTGTATAGTCCGTAGATTCTGTAACAGACGTAACAGACGTTTCTGCCAAACTTGAACTTTTAACACTCGAGCTAAATTTCGCAATAGGACTGCTTGATACTCCTTCCGTAGAAAGGCGAATTTCAGACAGAGTTGGAGTGGAGACTTTACTTGAACTCAAGCCAGGAGATGAGGTAACAACGGATGTCTGTATGGACGACTCAGTTTTTGGCGTAACATGTGATGTTCTTCTGGAAGATTCAGTTGGTGAGGTGACATGCGATGTCTTTATGGATGATTTGATTGTCGAAGATGACAAAGTAATAGGAACAACTGAGGTAAGAGGACAATACGTGGTGTAAGTAGTGACAGTAGTTTTATCCGTGACAGTCACCACAGTAACGCCGGTTGGAACAGTCTTAGTATGGCATGTATCTTTTTCACACGAAGTAATAGTGATTGTCGAAGTTTTGGAAGCGTGGATAGTTGTATAGTCTGTAGATTCTGTAACAGACGTAACAGACGTTTCTGCCAAACTTGAACTTTTAAAACTCGAGCTAAATTTCGCAATAGAACTGCTTGATACTCCTTCCGTAGAAAGGCGAATTTCAGACAGAGTTGGAGTGGAGACTTTACTTGAACTCAAGCCAGGAGATGAGGTAACAACGGATGTCTGTATGGACGACTCAGTTTTTGGCGTAACATGTGATGTTCTTCTGGAAGATTCAGTTGGTGAGGTGACATGCGATGTCTTTATGGATGATTTGATTGTCGAAGATGACAAAGTAATAGGAACAACTGAGGTAAGAGGACAATACGTGGTGTAAGTAGTGACAGTAGTTTTATCCGTGACAGTCACCACAGTAACGCCGGTTGGAACAGTCTTAGTATGGCATGTATCTTTTTCACACGAAGTAATAGTGATTGTCGAAGTTTTGGAAGCGTGGATAGTTGTATAGTCTGTAGATTCTGTAACAGACGTAACAGACGTTTCTGCCAAACTTGAACTTTTGAAGCTTGAGCTAGACTTAACAACAGAACTAATGGGGCGAGTCTTTGTAGTGACTGGTGTAGATAATACTATATTAGAATTTGATATGATCTTCTCTGTGGATGATCGAGAATTGGTCAAGGGTGTAGTGGAGACTATACTCGAAACTAAGTCAGTCGTTGGCGTAATATGTGGTGTTTTTATGGAAGACTCAGTTGTTGAGGTGGCCTGAGATGTCCGTATGGATGATTTGACTGACGAAGGTGACGAATCAACAGGTACAACTGAGGTAAGAGGACAATACGTGGTGTAGGTAGTGACAGTCGTATCATCCGTAACAGTCACCACAGTGACGCCGGTAGGGACAGTCCTAGTATGGCATGTATCTTTTTCACATGAGGTAATAGTGATTGTAGTAGTTTTCGAAGCGTGGATGGTTGAGTAATTAGTTGAAACCGGTAATGAATATACCTGAGTATCTGTTGAACTACCACCAAAAGAAGAAGAAATTTTCAGTTTAGATAAAATAGTTGTGTGATGAGACGTTTCGTCTATTGCAGCAGAAGTTGGTTCACAGTCTTCTTCATCCAAAGTTGTCAGACAATCTTCATCCTCCTCGACATTTCTCACAGCAAAATTCAAATATTGTGTAGGAACCGTATCTGTCAACTTAGTGGCCTGTCTAACAACAATGTTTTCATTTCTTCTCCTAAGGCTGTTTCCTCCAGCACTGGTGGTTGTGATTGATGCTAAGCCCAATAAAATTGCAGTTATTCCAACTCTCATTTAGTGTATTATATAATTATGGAGAACCTTTTCAATTATGCTCAAGTTTTTAACCAACTGGGCCATATATATATACGTTTCACTGTAAATAACGCTTACTATTGTGAACTGTTTCCGCGTATTTCTTTCTAAAAGAACCCTTGTTGAAACATTCTCAAAACAGCTTAATTTCTTCTAGATTAGTCAATAACAATGTTTCTAATACACCTGTACTTAGCTATGAAAAAACTAAAGTAAAATATGAAACAATTGTAAAGTAGTTATTTATAGTGTCGTAAATTTTGCAGCAATTAGGTGCTGCAGCTTCATGACAAAAGGAAATTCTGCGACATGCCGCAAAAAATTTGTTTCATGCACTTTTACCTTCTAGATTCAGTGTTTCATAGTAGCAAATAGCTTGATTGAATCGAAAATTTAATCAAAGTTTCACCTTTATAGAAGTGAGAAGTGTTGCTGCTTTGAGATCTGAAAAATCATCGAAGTAATTATGAACCAGTAAAACTGATGTCGAAAGTTGGCTGTGACATAACAATCAAAACGTAGAAATTAGAAGTACTACGAACGATTGGGGGTACTTCAGAATGAAAAGTGGTATAGGGCATAACAAATAACGAGAAAATGTAAGCTTTGATAGCTTTGCTCAAATTGAAAAGTTATCCAAACTACAAACAATTAAGAGATGCTGATTACAGCACATGATTTCTTCCAGAGTTTGATACATAGGCGAAGAGAAGAAAATGATACGAAATTTGGAATTAGAAACAAAACGAGCAGGGTTTCAAAGACATATTCGGAAAGCAAGTGAAATATATCAGTAAATTAAAAGGCCATTTATATGAGACTATCAAAGATCATGATCTAATCTGGAAATAGTATGTCTTTTAATCTGAGCTGTAGCAAACTCTGATATTGCAAAATCTGCAAGATATAGAAATTCTATATTCTAGGGAAGGAATATTGCGGTAGCAACAGATGCACGGATTACTATTGAGGAATTGCAAGTAGTGATATAACTAGACTTCTTAAAAAGTATTTGAAGGTTTTCGCCAAGTAATTCTCTTGCAATTTCTTGAGCATCTATTATATTACGTACAATATTACATGCATTACTTTTCTAGCATTTCGAAGTTGCTAACTTACTAGGTAATAGTCAAGCTCCAAATCCTGGTTGAGTTGCTATAAATCAAAGCTTATGCTCAAGGTGAACCAATGATTGTTTTAGTCTCATCTTATTGTAAAATTTTTTTACATCTCAATTTTAGATAGCGTTTTATATTCTATTCGATTATGCAATACCTATAACCGAAATACCATGTCTGCTACTTGTAAAATATCATTACCATTCAAAGAAAGGCTATTTTTCGTCGTACAAGCCGCAATTCAAAATCTTGAATTAGTAATAAACGGCTTATTAATAGTGTTGAACAACCAATAAAAATGCAATTGCCGTAAATTTTGAGTTGTGTATAAGAGTAGAACATATTCACAATATGTATTTAAAACGTAACTCATACAACCAAATAAGGTAATTTTAAATACATTACAATTAGGATGTCACCAAGTAATAAAGCTAGCATACTTACAGGATCCACTGATAAAGGCAAATTGACCGACATTGCAGAAGTTGGCTACCCAAGCATTAACGATGACCAACTTTTAATCAAGGTTGTTGCCTATGCAGTAAATCCTACCGATTGGAAACATGTCGTTCTCAAATGGGGAGGTGAAAAAGGAAACATTGCAGGTTCCGATGCGAGTGGAACTATCGCGCAAGTTGGTGCGAAGGTCGTGGGCTTTGAAGTGGGTGATATAGTGTCAACTTTTATGCATGGAAACTTCTCAAAAACAAGAGGTGCATTTTGTGAGTACATTGTTGGAGATGCAAATTGCACTGTTAAGTACGACAAGTCGAGTTTCGACCCCAAGTCACTCGAAATTGGGACCTATCCTTCAAACGTAATTAATACTTTTGAAGGTGCGGCATCTGTTACGTTGGGTCTTGCTACCGTTGGACTCTCCTTCAGCCACAACTTCAAACTAAAAAACGACAAAATAGTCAATGAATCAAAGTATATATTAGTATGGGGTGGTGCTACTGCTACCGGAATCTTGGCTATCCAAATAGCTAAGGATATATATGGGTTGAAGGTTATTGCTACAGCATCTGCTCAACATACCGACTTTTTGAAGTCATTAGGTGCTGATGTGGTGTTTGATTATCACGATGCAGATGTGATTGAACAAATCAAAAAATATGCAGAGGATAGGATTGCCTATGCTTACGATACCGTTTCAACCGTTGAAACCTTTCAATCCGTTTACGATGCGACTGCTTACTCCAAAGAGGTCGATATTGATAACTTGTTAGTCTTGACCGAGAAGGATATCAAGTTGGACAAGTCCAGGAAAGTCAATTTCCACGTCACTTTAGTTTATCGTGTGAACGGCGAAGAGTATACAATCCATGATCTCCTAATTCCTTCAGACAAGAAGCTAGTCAAGAATTACAACCACTTCTGGTACAATCTTCTCCCACCATACATTACGAAAATTAGACATGCTAATTTGAAAATATTGAAAGAAGGTTTGGGCTCCACCAATGAAGCTTTGGAGTTATTAAGGGAAAATAAAGTAAGTGCTGAAAAGGTTGTTTTTAGAGCTAGTGTACAAAGTGATTAAGCTTTCGCTACACATGCTTTGTTTTAGGTATAGTCTGGTATGTTTAATGCAACTAAAAAATTCAACGTACATATATGGTATTGGGCGAGAAGTTCATAATAGCGCATATAGAAGCGAGCGAAATTTCTATTATGTAGATAAAGAAGACTGATTATGATTGCTCAACGTTTGGATATATTGGATACCATCCCATTGACTTTGCCTTATATGCACCTCATTAACAGATTCAAATTGTTCATGGAAGAATGCAAAAACAGAACTTGGAGAAATAAGTAAACATCAGCACACTGCATGATACGCGAGACGTTTAAGGTAACTAGGTTCTTTACTATTGGTACTTGAATTACTATCTATGTTGTCCCTCATACTGTGACTTGAAGTGGGCATATATAGTGGCTAATTAATGAGATTGTTGAAGGTAATAAACAAAGAGCAATGTGAATGCACCTCCGTCGCAGGCAATAGATAGCTCTGAAACCGAAGACTAAGACAAGAGCACATCGGGGTTTTTTCGTAAAACTATGCTTAGAATTAAAGCATCGTCCATTTTAGGTTTCTTTCGAAAGCTTAGACAGATCGAAGCAAAGGCTGCCAATCGATGTAAACTCCGAGCAGAATTCAAAAGCTTCAACTTAAGTAGGCTGCAATATCAAGAATTGTTTTAGATGATATCGCGATAGGCTTCAGTTCAATCGCAACCTCAAGAGGCTGAAACATGGTAGTCCCAACTTTTTGTGAAGCTGACAGCTAATGATTTAAGAAGTGTAAATATGAACCCTAGAAAAGAGAATAATGAAAAGCTAAACACTAAAATAGAATGTTGAAAGCATGAAAAGTGATAGTAACTATCGTTACTTCAGGAGATGAACAAAGTTTCGATGAAGAAGCAGGAACTGATGATGGAGAAGGAGTCTAAGTCTCACGAGGTGAAGACGATGGAGGAGGAAGGAATTCAGTTCCTAATGGGAAACACACCATCACCGTTAGTAGCAGAAGCGAATGTTGCTAAACCAATCAAAAAAGTAATATACTAAAGTTTCATTTAATTTAAATTTTGGTTTTTCAATAACCAAGGTTGGCCCACAAGAGAACTAACGCTGACTAAATACCTTCAGAGTTCATATGGATTTCGTATTGAAGTTTTTTTTTTCAATTCTCCATTCAGTCAGTATCCATCAAAATCATTCTCAAGTTCTTATATCTCTGAATGGGAAATTACTTTGCTCATTTTACTAACTCCGATATATAAATGTACAAGCTGAGCAAAAAAATAATGAAACAAGTACGTAGTGTTCTCCAGTGCATGAATTGATGCAACGTATTTTGGTAAGATGAAAGCTCCCAATGTACGATAAGCTTCCAATGTAATTGAATGATAGGAACGTACGTATTACATCGTATGCATATAATGCAATCACAATTAAGCACGAAAACGTATTATAGGTGTGGAATAACTTCTTTTTCATTGAAACATGAAAAACGGCATGAGCGTGCTATTCATTTTTTTATACGAGAGAGGCAGACGAGTTTTGCTGCACTATTATCAATGTATACTGTGGTAGGTAACATATCCTGCGAGATACATGGAACACAGGACCTGGGCGAGTGTGCAACCAAAAAATCACGAGAAAACGGTAGTAACAATACAAATAGTAGTTTCGTCTTCTATATTAATTAATAGTTCTTCAAACCGTATTATCCTGTCAAGACACCACATTGTAACTTTAACCCTAAATTGTGGAATTCATCTTCATTATTCGGTTGATCGGTTTTGGATGAGAACGCCAAAGGGTTTGTGGTAAAAATTTGAAAGACAAGTCACACTTTCACAACATAAAGCGACTATGCCAGAAAATGTAGTGCAGTTTCTGATATCCCAATCCCGAGGGACATCAACTAGTACAGGTATCTTCTGCAGGTAGACTAAATCTCAAATAGCATAGTACGGATGAATTATTTGTTATGCTATAATCCACAACTATCAAGGTATGAATGAAGGATTTGGGGGGTGTGGATCAAGTTAGCACCAACTTTGCGCAACAGAGAATACGTTCCACAACTCTAATATCGCTACTAAGTAACAAAGTGTTCATGTATTTACTTTGAGACTGTAACTCGTAAACAATGTTTGTTTTTCTTGTACCTATGTCAATATCTTGGATAAACCTTGCACCTTAATTTTATTATTTATTCGAGAGTTCCCACTCTCCACAATTCTAAACCCATTACTTTGAACCTTCCCATTTTTGATGTACTTCTGTGGTCGTTCAAGATTTCGTTACCAAAGGTCTCGCAGGAGTAGCTTACTCCTTTATAGAGCGACTTATCAATCCATAACCCATTCTGGCCGTTGGAAGAGCCTATGGATATGAAATCGTGATTAGAGTATATGATGTTGTCATTAATCCCAGTATACATAAATGCTTTAAACCTAGTTTGAGGCTGAGATCTAGCCGTAGATATATTCTCGGAACTGTTATGACTGGAGTTGTTGGGCGTGAAGGATTCACACTTCCACAAAAAACATTCGCCATTACCATAGTATCTCTTGTGGTCCATTGGCTTTAGATTTTCATTTATGAAGCATCCAAATTTAGCGTTCTTCTCATCTTTTATAATTAAAACATAACCCTGTGGCCTTCTCCGTTCATAAAACCTATTGGAGCCGTCGGTAATCATCGAATTAATTATAGAATCACCATATCCCTTTTCAATCCTCTTCTTTTTATGTTGCTGCAACTGGTAATCCGGATCACTGTTTTGGTACAAGGTATTAATGGAGATACCATGCTGTTCTAGCGAATAAACCAAATCCCACTCATCGAACAACTGCAATCTGCCAGGAAGTAAGTTTCTGATGTTTCCTGCTAATTCTTCATCCAATAACCTGTGCTTTGTTGATTTTTTGTAACCCTTTAAAGTGAGCAACGATAATGGAGGCAAGGAATTCTCCCTGTTATTAGTCTCACCATTAGAAATTTCCTTAGTTCCATCTTGTTCTGAGTTTATAGGAGAAGACGAACGTTGTCTCCTCAAGAGTTTATCAAGTATGGATGGTCTTTTATTGATGGCCTGCCGCTTACCGTTTTCGTTGACTGGTAAATCAGTAAGTGAGGAATTACTTTCAGTTTTCTTATTGTGGGCCATTATAGGTAATTGAAAACGAATCAATTTTATGCTATTATCTGTAAGGCCTGTAGATGCTACTTCTATCCACACAATGTCTATAGAATAACAAAAATAATCAATAATTGACGCTGAGTTTTTTCACTACAAAGAACATCCCATACAAATTCTGGAGTACTCGCACTCTACTTATTATCGCCGATAGTCTGTTGCATTTCTTTGAAATTATACTACTGCTTATGGAAACGAATAAGGCCAACAAGGAACTCAATTCCTACTTTTACACTATCGACAAATTCAACCTGGGGAAATGATACTCGTAACTTGTCATCTAAACCAGCCATGCCAGCGCAACCTAGAAGTACACAATTAATTCCGCTAGTAGCGTACTCTCCGTGTAAAATGTCTTGCACTCTCTTGGTAATCTTGGCAAACTCATCAGGGTCGCTTAAGTTAAGAACACTAACATCCAATGCCTTTGTTTTTTGAAACTTCTTCTCTGGAAACTCGGATGACCCCACAAAGTCAGTAATTCCCTTGTCCAAGAGTGCCTCCCATGGTTTCACACTTGTTAAGATAAACAGCCTAGATACCGAAGAATTCAGCAAGGCATACGCAAGAGTGGCTTGCATGATTCCAAGCACTGGCTTATCTGTTTCCTTTCCAAGTGTATGAATCAATGGGTGATCTGAATAGCAACAAATTAAAAATCCATCATACTTGTCAACAACTCCTTTGGCGAGCAAATCTGGCAACACCACCTTTTCAGATGCTTCCGAACTTTCATTCCCATTGATTTCCTTCGGAGCTTCTGCTGGCCCCGTATAGAATGAAAGTTCAACTTCAGGAGGCCTTACTAGGATGTCACGCAAATTATCAGTGACCTTCGTAGATGAGTTCGGATTGATGACAAGGATTGAGCTCACCATTATTATGTTTTAGCTGGTAAGCAATATAATATTTTTGATGGAGCTTTAGAAGTGTTTGATCTTACCAGAGCTTAATTTTATGTAGAGCGCGATGAAGTGATAAACAAAATAATGAATTGATTCATCCTTACTTATCATACAAAGAGAAAAGATGTCCTTTGTAGGCGTCATTGATTCAGAGAAACACAAGTTTGTATGGTCGAAAGCTATTCTGTCTTTATCTGCTATCTCAGGACACATAAAATTCATTATTGGAGCCAAGTCGTTATCTATATCAGCGGTGAACAATGCAAAAACGTCTCACGGAGAGATTGAATTCAAAAAGTCATTTTTTTACGAATATTCGGTTGATTTCACCAATATACTGTCAGAGGGATTTGATAAAGGAGAGGAGAGCATACACGGAGATGACAAATTGGACATTTTGTCTTATTCGTTCGTTGTAAATTCTAAACATCTTGCAATTCTCTTTAAGCATATCGATGCTGGGGAGCTAGAATATATTTGCCTTCGAATTATGTGGTCTCAGGATGCACCTGAACCATTAAAGTACAAGCTATTGATAGAAACAAAGACTAAAAAGCTAATTATAAAAAAGTACCAAACTTCTTATCAGCCAGTCTTGAAGAACAAGCTCACGGTACCATCTATATACAAACGAGAATTATATGAGCAGCGGCAAAAGAAAGGTACTCAAGAAGATAATGAGCGCATTCATTACATTCTAATTGAGCAAATCATACCGAAGCAGTTTTTGGACATGATTCCAAGTTCTACAGAGGATTTCAAGCTCGAAGTCAAAAACGAGAAGATCCTGTTTAGCGGGTTTACTAAACAGGTAATGAAGGATAGGGAGTATTTAAAGCAACAAATGTCAGTCACTGTAACTCTCAATTTAGAAGAATTAACTAATACCAATCTTATCAGAGAAGAGAGCCAAGAATCACTAAAGGAAGCTATCACTTTCAGATTAAAAGACTTCAGAAATTTCATAAATTTGATCACTTCAATTAATTTTCCTTCAATGACAGATTTGAATACGGATGAGTACGAGAATTTAAACGACATGATTTCTAATGAAGACTACTTTGAAATATTTTTCAAAGACCCAGGTGATCCTATACTATTTCAGTCTCAAAATAACCCCAATGTTCTTGTCCAGTACATCCAAATTACTAACGATGATGATGGTTGTAATACTGGCAGCTCTAGGGTCAATGGGGATGTGCTAAAGAAACCGTTAAGCACGCCGATTTTACAATCTCATATAGTACAACGAGTTCCGTTCGTCGAGGATGAAGATAAAAATTTTGATAATTCGAAAACTCAGTCACTAACAACAACTCCGCATATACCATTAAGGCTGCGTAAAACAGATAGGCTCAACCCGGCTGGAGCTACTACAGGGTCTCTTTTTGTCCCCGAAGCCGCTAGTCAGACACAGACATTCGACTATTCGTCAAACTATGAGAATGAAGAAGTTGTGACATATGGAAGACGAGATTCTCCAACTGAAGAGCTAAATAAGAGAAGAAGAACTGAAGGGCCTGACATTGGAATTGCAGGTATAGACATGAATAAACTCAATAGCTTAATTGCGCACGATAACCCTGACAAGCGGGACAAGCGGATCATAATAGACGAAGATACAGATTATGAATCAGAAGATAGAGAAGTAGAGTCCCTAGGTCCTACACAAATTGCTGACCGCCCAAAATCAATCTTTGATTAGCAACTAATTGACAACTTCTGAATTTATGTAGGGATGTATATAAAAGGTAACTGAATAGAATAGATATCATTAATAGAAAATGCAATAAACTGCAATGCCAATCCCAAATAAAATCCCGACACCTCGGACCTGACAAAAAACATCTTCTCAAGGGCTAAAACAAATCTTAATTGCTGTCAGCGATTTTTGGTTTCTCTGTAGAAAAATGGTGCTGAGTCCACCTGAAACCTTGCGCTAATTGTGCAATTTCATTTACAAAATGACATCCAAGTAACAAGTAGTTTTTCGGAGTGACTGCCATAGAATACCTCATGAAAACCAATGAGTATAAAATCAACGATCCTGTCATTGGTCCACTAATTAATTCGGGGTCTTTCTTTAAATCCATCATAGCAGCTATCGGAATACCAAAATTCGAGACAGGACCCCAGAAATGTGTAGTACAAACATATCTTAAAGACTGTTTAGAAAATATAAAATCCGTTAACCTTTTGAATCCTGACATTGTATCTCTCGTGTAATAACAATACCCTTTCAAGAACTTATCAATACAATTCATTTAAGAGGTTAAATTGCCAGTCGGTTTTTTGGTATCCGATATATACGCTCACGTGATTTCTTAAGTAAATACATATGCATACGTTTTATATATGTATTTTATATATACAGAATATCCATTTCAAATTTATAAACAACCCAGCAAGAAATACATACTAGTACATACCAGAGTTGTAGTCAGAATTTGGGTTTCGCGGCTGGTTTGGGACTTGTGACTGATTTTGGTGAGCCTCTGGCTGTTGATTCCCTTGCGAATGCTGAGGCTGTTGTTGAGGTGGGAGGGGCTGTTGCATAAATGGCTGCTGAGCAGGGAAAGCAGTATGCGGTGGAGGTTGGGGATATGCTGGATTTGTTATTACTGGTTGACGATAAAGTTGGTTTGCATTATTGGAAAACTCTGTCGCATTTCCGAAATTCATTGGCTGCTGTGTAGGGTCGAGAAAGTCATTGAAAGGGGAAGGCATGATTTCCAGCTGATGCACAGGAGGTTGTTGAGGTGCAAATTGATTGTTGTGTGAATTTGAAGAGGCCGAGGATGGGTTTGTATTATCAGATGAATGTGAAGGCTTTTGATTCCACGCCAGACCAAAGGTGATTGGGTGGGTGCCAATATCACTGAATCCCATATCATCAATAAACATATCAGAATTCTGGGAGAGATAGTTTGTGTTTGATGGTTGTGGCTGCATGAGAGTATCACCCAGATTATCAATTTCATCGTGGCGAGCGTCCTGAGGTACCTTCATTTTTCCAGAAACCTCGTTTCTGAGTCTATTGGAAAGAGCCGAATCATCATCGCTTGGAGAGCTCAAATAATAAGGCAAATTATCAGGATTTGTAATCCAAAATGGATCACGGAGGTTAAACCCATGGAAATCTGCATCTTCGGGGTCATTTCCCATGATGAACTGTTGCTCAAGTGCATCCATATCCCGTTCAAATTGTTGATCCTGTTTTTGAACTTCTATTTTCTGTTTCTCATAGATTTGCTGGATATTTTTGAGATTGATTCGGATCAAATAATTGATATTAGATGACCATAACTTATTACTGTTATGGGCTAATTTAGAAAATTTTAAATCAAGAGTCAATAAAGAGTTTAATCTGTTGTCCAATATGCTCAAGAATTTATGATAGTTGATCTGAATATCAGAAGTATCACGATTGCTAACGAAACTTCTAAACTTGTGGTGCATGAAAGTAAAAATAACAATGATACCTTGGTAAATGAATGAATTAAGAAATGGGAAGTAGACTCTTAATAATTTGCCCAATGCTATATTTTTCAAATACTTATATTGATGTATCCGGTATTTTCCACTAAATTGGTCTAAGAATGATCCAATGAAATGAATAGTCAAATCCAAAAATCTAATGACTGAGTCACTTAACGCCTTGATTATGACATGACCATCTTCATGATCTTGAAACTTTACAATAAATGGTTCAAACAATTTTGCTCTATTAATGTGAAATGTTATTAAATCAACAAGTACACTTCCCTTATCAACTTTTAATAGTAAATGATTGTTCTCACCTTCTAAATCTTTTGCTTCCGAAGACCAGGTCAGATCAGTAACTAAATTGTCGTCGTCATAGAGGCTATCTTCGAGAAACCATTCTAATATTTGGATTTCTTTTCTAAATTTCTCATCCAAATTTAAGAGATCTTTCATTGTGAAGTCAACCATGAAATTTTCGATTAACATCATGTTTGACATTTTAAGACACTCACTTAGTCCTATTCTGAGCAAAATTAAAATCCTGTATTTACTTGCATCCAGTTTAGAAAACTCAGGATTGGTAGCCTTTAATACGGATGAATTAACTTGTATCGAGATTGGGTTTGGCCGACCTAGGACAGAGCAGATTTGACCACTTATATTCCTCATAGCAAACCAAACTCTGTAACGGAAGATATCCAGCTCTTTTTCCTTCAGTGGATGCTCATCCAACAAACCGAATTTTCCCATGACATGCAATCCTATAGAATATGAGATAGAACAAGTATGGAAAACCATGGACCAGCACTCCTCATACCGTTGCCCTATAAAGTGCCATTCGATGCATAAGATGTACGATTGAATGGTCGTTATTGACTCGTTCATTAAGTTATGCCTCATTCTTTCGAATGCCTTAAACAATAGCTTACTTAGATACAGCTCGATTTTCTTGAAGTCCTTAATTTGACTTTCGTCGTCACTCAATAGATTTATTTCGATGAATTCCTTTGCCGTCAACCTTTGGATCAGCAATAACAATATCATAGTAAGCAACAACAATTCGTCATCATGTTCCCATTCTTTGTCCTTGATATCCTTGTAAATATTCAAAAATTCGAAGATTTTCAGCCTTGAAATGAATGTTTTGTAATAAAAGTTGTTAGCAAAAAACAAATCCACCAACTTATGAATGATTTCAAAATTCAATTTATCTAAATCAGTGGATTTACTCCAATGAGGTTTGAATTTTGGTCCCATATCCAACAAGTAGGGCAATGGTTTCTTCAAATACGATCTTGCAACCGAGTCATCATATGAATTCCCTTTTTGGGAACCTTGTGACTTTTCAGAGTTTGAATCTTGAGAAAAAGTGGCATTTGCCGAATTCTCAGGGCTTGACTGACCCTTCTTCTCTCCAATGCTCTGGCTCGAATTTTGCTTAAGAGACTCTATCATATAGTTCGAAGACTGGGGCCCGTAATATTTATCTCCCATTTCTGAAGTTTCGCCGCTTATAGCCACGAGTTTGTCAGCAGGATCTTTTCCTTCTCGACTAAAGTTAGCGCTCCGATCATACTTCGATATTGACAAAGCCAACTGCAGGTTTCTTCTTGTCAATTTGTCATTTTCTTGTTCTATTGTGGACTTTTCTTTCCTTAAATGGTCGAGTTCCTCCATCAACTGCAGGATCTTTCTAGTAGCGTTATAGTCAGCCACATCTCCGAATTCCATTGAGTAATCTGATTCTGACTTCACGTTCGTGGTTGCACTGCTAGTACTTCCACTGCTTCCCTTAGATTGTAAGCTTGATCCATCCAACTCATCCTCATTTATTCTGATATTTCTAAATGTTGAAGGAAAACTGCAGCAAATCTGCCTCTTTTCACACTGGTTACATGGTTTCACCTTACTACATTTGATTTTCTTACGACGACAGGAAACACATGAAATAGGAAATACTTCACCCATGATACTAACAAAACTTATCTATGGTATGTGAGAAAACAGTCAGCTTGAGCCTATTAATCTTTTTTAACCGTTAAAAATATCTTCTTAGTGAATGAGATATAGCTGAATTGAGAATTTAACGAAAACCTAAGAAGACTGTCATACCGATGGCTACATCCCGAAACAGTGCTTTTAAAGGATTATCGAAGACTTGCAGTATACATTGTATGTGTACAGGATTGTGATCGCACACTCTCCGGAGTTCCGTGCTCATTACATATTGTTCGATGTGGAACCATTCAATCGCAAGGTACACGCTCTTGCTGCTTGCTGCAGTCAAGATCAACGTTCATCACAACTGTCATCGATAGTGTTGCAGGAACGTTTACTAGCTTTATATGTCATAACAAATCACGTAGAAGAACTTAATGATTAGTGGAAACATCGGAGTGAAACAGGGGAATGTGAAACCTTGCTGCATATCAGAGTATATATCAACTTGCATCGCGAGTAAGCAGCATGTAATCCCAGGTGTGGGTTTGTGAAAACAAAACATAACTTTATATCGCATCATAGTAGCTTAATTTGTGATGCGCATTGCGCAACTGTTGTCACTACCAGAAGTCATGCCTTGCTGTTAAATTGAAGCATACTTAGGCTAGTGAATAGATTTCAAGTCTTGTAATCTTATTTGTATCTACGAGGACATGCTACGCCCATTTCATGTAACTACGATGGCAGAGTTCTAAATTGAATGCAAGCGTGTGACACATATATTATTAAAGCTATGTATTTTGCGACAAGAAGGTCAGGTATAAACCAATTGATAAGGCGCGGCGAAAAATAGCCCTATGGTTAACACTATATACCAGATGAGCAGCTTTTAGCGGGCCCTCGGATGCACCCACAGCTAGACCAGTCTCTAAGCCAAAAAATACTATTAAGAGCCTGTTGGTAAAACTCGTATCTTGTCATGCCAACAGGCCGTTCAGCAAAAGGATCTCTGATAACTCAATATAATTGAAGAAAGCGAATCAGCTAGGAACGAGAGTGAGGACAAGTATAGATTGGGAGTACAAAGGACTTCAAGTTGCTTGGGAAACTGTTGGTCTGCTAATTAATTCATGGGCAAAGCTTGCATGCGCTGTTCGCTAATAAGTTAATTGCTTTCAGAATTTATATTGGCCTGCACCTCGGCAGTAATACTGACTAATGTCTTATCTATAATATACACTGTTATGAACGTAGTATATGCAGATGTAGGATTAAAGTTTTTCAAGGATTTGGAAACTTATGAACATTATGCATGGAATCAAAAAGTTATCATTCAAATCGCTAACTCCTTCTAGGACTCCCCCTATTATACAACTAACCAACACATTTTCCCAATTATCTACATGCTTGGTCAATATATATTGATCAACAATAAAGAAGCCAAGTAATGAAAACAAAATGAACGACAAAGTACCTTGAACAGATTTCGAACTGCCTTTCCATTTTAATGAGCCGAATTTCTTTCCAATTATTGAGGCGAAGGAATCGCCGACTCCCAAGCTTATGATACCAATGAAGGACTTGCAAGTGAGTTCTTGCATTATACAGTAATCAAACACAATTGGAAGCGTTACACCAATAATTAAAAATATGTATGATAGGTTCAATGGCCCTTTTAAATCTTTGAAGTCCTGAAATATAAGTAACTCATCATAAAGCCATTCACCTAATATTGTGAACCTATTGTTCCGAATAATTTCTAAAACGATGAATACGACAATTGAACCCAACAAGCTTATTGCTGTGAAAACAGGTTGGTTCGGCAAACTTGGATATGTTATCATCACTAGTAATACGTAGTGCCAGACTTTTCTCCTCGAATTGAGAGAAATCAGTTTTGACCCCATAAAAACCGTTGGAATGGTTATACCAAGTATGATGATCCAGCTTATCAAAATATAAAACCTCTCATTGGATTCGATTATGAAAGATACCAACCAGAGGATTGCATTTGAGTTGGAGACAATTGGCGCTAGCTGATAATTAGTTAAGCAAACAAACACTATTCCAAATAATGCTACCGTAGCGGCTGCTACAATGACCAGCTTTCCACTTTCGTAGAACTTGAATAGTGGATAGACCATAAATAAACTCACTATCAAGCTTATAACTAATTTTTGTAAAACGAAGAGAGGCAAATTAAATGAATTACATTCTTTTAGCCCAAATATTAAGTTGACAGTCATAACACATAACAATTGGATCTCTGACTTGTTCAAAGTAGCGTTTGTGCCTGACTCGTATTTCTTGTCGTGCTTCTCGACCAAAGATAAATTAATGCTGTCATCTTGCTCAATCACCTCTTCTGGCACTTCGGTTGTAGTCTCATCACTACCAGAGTTAGAAAATGTGATTATATGCTGCAACATGTAGTGTATGATGACAATTCCTGCCATGTTAATCGTGGAAATACGATCACTCTCGTTGTAAACGTGAAAATACATAAGCGCTGACATCAATTTCGGAGCTGGGTGTAAGCTATCAAGAATGAAATTGTTCAAAGACAAATTTACCAATAAGAAGTCCAGGTCTAGGATGAATGAGATAATCATGGGTATGAACACAGAATAAATATGATTGAATTCGGGAAGTTCTGGTTTCATAAACTTATCCGGATTGGCCAAGTGCTTTTTATTCTGAGCCTGATATGTCAATATTAATGCCACTACTATCCCAAATAAATTGAACCCTATGACTGGAAGCTTTTCCCAAACCTGATCGCCGTAGTTGAGGTAAGCCACTTCACCAATATAGGTGATGACCAATATTTGGATAAACTTACAGAGATCCAAATTATCATTGAGAAAATCTTGCCCCAGAAAGACATAATTCATTGGAAATGAGTAAGATGACGGGTCATCCTTGTCAAAAACAGGACCCTTTGGTTCTTCAACCAGCTCTTCTTTTACTGAATTTTCTTCTTGGGTGTCAGCATTTGCAAATATAGAAGCCGTAGATCTTGCTTTCGTAGTTGTGTCCTCCGCTCTTAGAGTCCTAGATCTAGTATTATACTTCTTTGGTGGCATCATATAGCTATGCTTCAAAGTAGACTCCTTTGTTATCTCTACGTACAAACTTTTCACCTCAATGATTCCATTACAAGCACGTGACTCATTTTCAGCTACAACTCCTTGTTCCAGTTATGCCCACGATGTCGGTTGTACTCATTCAAGATAAGTTGTTGTGTCTGGACAAGCAATACAAAAAGAAAAGAAATACAACTCTGCCAGAGTTTTGATCGCAACTTGTCAGAATTGTAGACTTAGTTGTTTGAGGCTAAATAAACTCTCTAATGACATAATAGTATACAGACTGAACTTATTTCAGACGACAGCATACGGAGCAAGTCTTTCGTGAAGGCTACCAGAAAATCATCTGACAGCTGCTGCATTAATTTGGTAAATTGAAATACACTTAATTTTGACTTGGTGAATAGATAGTGCTAGCCTCGCACATATGTTCACATTGTTGCATAATCTGTTAGCGTGCATCTTATGAATTGTGGCCATCATGTTCTTACCATCAATGATAATAGGAACTTTTGGACAATTCTTCTTGGCTTCGGTGACTTCATCGCCAAATGATGTTACTTTTAGGCTAATTCGCAATTATTGGCGAGCGACATTTGGAACCCGTGAGGTTCGACTGAAAATAGGGATAAGCACTCTTTTTTGTATTAATAAGTTTATTTAGCAATCTTTTTTTTATCAATAAAATTATTTAAATTGATTTGACAAATAAAGTAGTGAAAATGGTCAAAGTATTGATTGGAATTACTTCTCACAACGAGCCTTTTTATGATGATGGGGCCAAGACAGGTCTCTTTGCCACAGAAGCTTTGCACCCATTTAAAGTGTTCAAAGAAAAGGGCTACGATGTCGAGTTTGTATCGGAAACTGGCAACTTCGGATATGATGAACATTCACTTAGCGAGCAATTTTTGGCTGGCGATGACTTGGCTATCTTCAATGACAAGAAATCACCATACAATGTTACAATTGCCAAAGTGAGAAAGGCATCCGAAGTTAATGCAAAAGACTACTCAATTATCTTCTTTGCTGGGGGGCACGGAACTGTGTACGATTTCCCTAAAGCTGTGAATTTGCACAAGCTTACTCAAGAGATCTGGAAGAACAATGGAGTCGTTGCGGCCGTTTGCCATGGTCCGGCAATCTTTGATGGCTTAAAGGACCCCAACTCTCCATCGAAGTTATTGGTCGAGGGTAAGACTATAACAGGCTTCACTGACGTTGGTGAGCAGGCTATGGGTCTCGAAGAAACCTTGAAACAAAAAAATTTGGGTTCCATTGAGGCGCTTTCAAAGAAATTGGGGGCAAACTTCAGTAGTCCTGCTGGTCCTTGGGATGACCACTCAGTTGTTGACGGAAAGCTTGTGACAGGGGTCAACCCTGCCTCTGCAAAGTCTACAGCTGCAAAAGCCATTGTGGCCTTGTCTTAGACATGAACATGAATAGTGCCCCAGGTTTGTTCGTGACTGTATATAGGTATATCTATTAAGTCGTGCATAAATCAACAAAATGTTGGCACATTAGAGGTTGAAGGGTTGTAGGTAGCGTTGATTAAATTGATAACATCAGTAAAACATGAGTTCAATTATAAATAGTCTTAAATTCTACCTCAAGTCCATAATTTTTGGGACGATACTTGCGGAATGTGCGATTTATGGGGTTATTTCGTCAATAATTTTGAGAATTTTAGGTAAAACACAGTATGCACAATACTCTACAGCTAGGGCATTTTACTATTCATTCTCTTTGTTATTGGGTGTGAAAATCACAATAAAGAATGAGCATTACTTGCATGATAAACCAGCAATTGTTGTATCTAATCACCAGACGGCATTAGATATTTTGATGTTAGGTAAAACCTTTCAGCCAGGTTATACAGTCACTGCGAAAAAAGCATTGAAGTACTTCCCATTTTTGGGGTGGTTCATGTTAGCATCAGGTACCTTCTTTTTGGATAGAGCCAGGGGTGAGAAGGCCAGGAAAGTTCTCGACAGAGCATTGCAATCATTGAGATATCAGAAGCATGCGTTGTTCATGTTTCCTGAGGGGACTAGATCGGCCACCACTGAACTTGAAATGTTGCCATTTAAGAAGGGAGCTTTCCACTTGGCCAAACAGGCGGGAATACCTGTGATTCCTGTAGTTATAAGCAACTACTCTAACATTTTCAATGCGAAAAATAGAGTATTTAATAGAGGTGAGATTTTAGTAGAAGTGTTAGAACCTGTATCGACAAAGGGTATAACAACAAACGAGCAAGTTAATGACTTAACCAAGCTCGTTAGAGACCGCATGTTGGATTCATTAAAAAAAGTTGGATATGCTAAAACTTCTGGGTCTGTACCAGCAGAAGGGTCATCAGAGACGCAAAATGAAATTGTCACTGATATTGATACCGATTCTGAGGCAGAACAACTTGAAGTTCTTTCAGAAGAGACTCCTCTAGTCTCGACAGATTAACCTTACTCGAAACAAGAAAATAAGAAAAGCTAAAAAAAAAAAAAAACTACAGTTAACGTCTTATAATGGCTTTGTTTAGATTTAAATAATATACGATTAGTGTTCTAAGATCACTGCTTTACTTTTCTTTTTCGATTTCTTAGGTTTCTTTACCGCTATTACTTGCTGTTCAAGGCTGGATGACTCTGGCTGTGCTACGTCTTTCTGTTGTTCAGCCTCATTTTGTGATCTGCTCGAAGCGCCCTCATGCATTTTACTTTTCCGATCTTTGGTCTTGGATTTGGATTTATGCTTCTTACCTTTCTTCTCTTGGTCTTTGAGCGACGATTCCGCTAATTTGCTCCGTAATGCGTTCAAGTCAATATCGTACTCAAAATTCTTAGTCTTTGTTCCTATTGTTGATACGTTATCAGACATTGATGATCCATTCATATCAAAATCATCCAAGTTAGAAGAACCAATATTGAGCACATTTTTCTTTTGTTTACGCTTACTATTATCAGGCTTTACCTCAAATTCTGAAGGGTCATTAGTACCTCCTATAGTTTCTTCCGATAGAATCACTACTTTCTCTTTCTTCATTTTCTTCGACTTGGGCTTCTTCTTTGCGACGCTATGATTTGAATGAATAGAGGTTATTTCACTAAAATTATCCGGACTTGACTGTGCTTCGTCATTTGGAACCAAAAGCTTCTTAGATCTCGGCGTAGATTTTTTCTTCGATTTCTTTCCATTCGAGGAGGTAATATAATAAGGGTCGTCCCTTAATCTATCTAGACGCTCCTGTTTCTTTCTTATATCCTCTTGACTACCATCACTCGAAAGATTGATCAACCTACTTGAGGGATCATTAGTTTCTTGTATATCATCAGAAAAAAAGAAAGAATCAGACTCTTCACTTTCATCTTCTTCATCACTTACGAAGTCTAATGGTGGGAAATGAATTTGCTCTTCCAAATTCAAATCAGGCGGAAGTTGAATTTTACGCTGCGAGTTCCAAGATACAGGGTTTAGTTGATATGATTTGAAAAATGATGGTAGAATATAGGTTAACAACACTGGCAATTGAGAGTGCGACGTGTGGGAAGCATCAAAGTTGGTCCCTGATTCTCCTTCGAATGAGTTCTCTAAGTTAAAGTGTTTAGTCTCTAAAGAAGGTTCCTCCGTTGGAAGCCACGCGTTATTTTCACCTTTGGAGGAAAAACTCTCCTCGGGTTCTTTGATTTTACCATCATGGTTCGCATAACTATCTACAAATAGTTTGTTTTTATTTTCGCCTTCGTTGACGCCTCGCGGAGTTCTATTAGGACTTTTATTTTCACTTTCACTTTCACTTTCACTTTCACTTTCACTTTCATCGTCACCTTCACTTTCATTTTCACTATTATCTTCACTGCCACTGTCACTGTCACTTTCAATTTCACTTCTACTTTCGCTGTCACTTTCAAAATCAGACGAAATCTTCTCGCCTAGTTTCGCTTTGTGAATGGATACTTGTTTATAGTAGTCCACCTCTTCTGATTGTAGCTTTTCAATAGAAGAGTAATCACCTTTCGTCATGGCTTCTAAACAGAGCTTCAAAAATTCCAACCACGATAAGGCCCGTTCTTGTACCTCATAGCTTGAATGAATTTCCCAATTTTCTAAAAATTTAATCAACTTGAACAAGAAATAGGTCAATTGATTATGCTTATCGCAAGGGATGGAGCCTTCAGTTCCATAAAAGGCAACAAATCTAGTAACTATCCCATTGAAGATCTTTATAATAGCCTGGATAAAAACTATCAATATTTCTGGCTGTTGAATCTTTATCAACTTAGCTGAAATAGGAAAATTGAGGGTGACGGATAGGTTTAAGGCACAATCAACGTTATGGTTAACGAGGACATTGAATAATTGTATTGATTTTCCTAAATCCCTGGGAGTACTTTCTTCTACTTCAACTTCTTCGTCGTCACTATCATCTGTTTTTGGCAAGTCTCTCAACTCATCAACATATTCGCCCATAATCCAGCAAAAGTCTCGCATCAAAAGAGGACAAGTTTCTAAGATCTTTATATCTTGAATGGCATCAAAAATAACTCTGTTGATTATTATTGGTCTTATGGAAGGAATCTTAGTAGCCAATGTCTTAAACTCGTTACTAATAGCACTAGCGATAGAATTTGCTGTAACCAGTGAAATTTTGAAGGTCGTCGCTGATGGCAAAGGTAATAACGTTAAATTAATCATATCCTTCAAGACGGCAATATACCATTTAAAATTAGGGATATACGAATAGTTATCATGAGATGCGATTGACAATATTTTATTTGTAACTTCCAATTTCAATGACTCTGGGATTGTATTTGCATCTGAAGGAATCAACTGTATCAATAAAATCTTAACTACTTCTGCAATGTTATCTTCCGTTACCAAATACGAGCTGACTTCCAACGCTTTTCTCTTTATAATTAAATCTTGATCAGTAAGACAGTCCATAATTATTTTGGAAACACCTTTCACCTTATGCATGAGGCCAGGAAATATCTGAAGAATATTAATCAAAACTATCAATCCTACAAACTTTAGATTAGAATCTCTAGTCTCGAAAAAATTCATAATTTGCTCAATACATATTTTTGCGGTTTCCTTATCTTTCGAAGAATCCGGATTAAGCATAGATCCATTTACAATGCAGTTAATACATTCATATATCAATGACGAAGCTTGGGTCTTCAACATTAGTTCCATGATTGTTGGTAACGTCTTCTTTTTCATTCTTGGCTCAACCCTGGATAAGCTTTGAAACAACTTAAGAATCCTAATAATCAACCAATTATTTTTTGTGCCCTCTAAAATAGTAAAGAATTTAGGCAAATAAGTGATGAACACGTTTGGATTCTTTTTCGAGATTTCACAAATGACGTTTATACTTGCACTAACCACTGATATATCTGAATCATCAAGTTTCTCTATAATTCTATTAAAGTTCATTCGCAAGCTATCAGGGTATTGCAAGAATATCTTGAACATGGCCAAAACAGCCTTCTTTCTGATATAGGGCTTTGAATGGTTCAACTTGATTAATACATCATCATTGATATCTTTTGATAAATTCGGCGTCACAATTGTAGCAATACCACTTAATGCTAACCCAATTTCAATTGGATTATGAGAGTTCAAGTCTTTTTTAAATTGATTGGTAGCAAGAATTAACAAGTCCTGCTCGTTTTTAAACGACTGTATGGCAGCCAAGTACCCGATTCTTTTTTGTTGAAACTTGTTCGAGGACATTACTTCGAGTATCTGGAAATTACACCATGACATCTCAAACCCATACATTTCTAAATATGCCAACTTCAAAATCGCCATCGCTTTAGTTTCTAAGTCCGTCGTACTCAATTCGTTTTTGCATTCCATAATGGCAGAATCCAAAAATCCCAGTAAGCTCTCTGCTGATTCTTTGGAATGTGCCCTTATTCCTTTGATCAAATCACTTAGTGATTTCTCAAACAGGATACCAAAGGGCTTCAACCTTGCCAAAACCTCCGAGTTTTGAAATTGGAACGATGACATTCCTTATCTGTATGTGCCTCTCTGTTATTTAGTATTCTATATTAAAAACCATATAATAAGTGCGCAACAGCAGAACTAACAAGAAGGTTTTTGTGTCATTATCAAATTATCAACATGCCTACTACTAATCTATAAGTATTGAGTATTTCAAACTATAACATACGATGGAATTGAATGATAGAAGTCAGACGATGCAAAATGATCCGGAAATGGGAATCTCAGAGACAAATCAATCTATTTCAGGCGACACAGAAGAGGTGGAATCACCATCTGAGAACCACATGAATCAAGTAGATGTACAAAATGATCCGGATACAACTAGCGACAGTGACGATGATTACTGTTTGAGCGATGAGGATGAATTGAACTACGTAGCTTCAAGCTCGCATGAACAGCGGCACAGAATCAACTATTCTTTAAGTATGTCAGACCATGTGGCGTATCTCTCTAATTCCCTTTCTCATGCTTTAGATTCCATCCTGTTGGATAAGTCACTTGTATTACAAGCAAAGCTAAGTGGCCAGCTAAATAACGAGAAACAGAAACTCATAGACAAGAGATCAGAAGTGATCAATAAATTAACAAATTTAAATAAACTATATACTGACAATTTCAGTATGAAGTACGATCACCGGCTGAAATCAAAAACTACTAAAGTTGAAAAGCTAAGGAGTGACATAACGGATATAGAGAGTCGCATAGAAAAGTTGAAAATGGGATCTGATAAGGACAGTAGCTCAGGCCTCAAGGCGATTTTTTCCGGAAAAAACCAAGTTCACACTGGGATTGTGGATAAATACCCAATAGAATACAATCAAGCAAAAGATAAAGTGATAGAACGTCAAATAGACGGTTAGTGAATTATTATCTAAGTCTAATCTAAATTAGTCTAAATTAATCACACGTATAAAGTACTCCTAAACCATCCAACCAGGATCCCACGAACCCATACATTCCAATAATAGTGAATCCTTCACCTGGGGGCTCCAATGTGGACAAATGTCCTCCGTTAGCATTTCCATACATTGGAGATTTTCTTCCACTATTTGTCTCTATTTGAATGGCATCGATCCAAGCTCCATTTCTAACATGAAATTTGGTTATATATTCACCCTGATTAATCTCATAGTCAGTGTAATGATGCTTTTCGTTACCTATAGTGACCTCCCGGGAATCTCCTGTTGTATCGGATATGGTGTTCGAGGAATTGCGTAATTTGCTGGCTAACTTATCCAAATAGCTCCTACGTGGGACTTTCGGTGGACCATTTGTTCCATTCGTAGCAACTCTGTTGAAGTAAAACCTAACACCATCTAGAGCACCCCCATGATAAATACGAACTTTGTAAATTTGCTTTATATCAAAACCAATAACAGATTCTTTATCTTTACTCTTACCTAATAGGGCACTTCTATAAGCAGTGAGCTTTCCTCTGCCCAACCCAAAGTCGCTTTTTATTGTATTTTTATCATTAGAACAGTGGTTCTTGAAGTCCCTTATATACAAATCACCACCTAGCGACATGATTCTGACGTCAAAATGTTCATCTGCTTCATTAGAATTTTTCTTTAGTGACTGGAAGCATGAGTCGTAATCTAACAAAATTTCATGCTGCAAGCCATAGCCTCCGTAGGACTTCGGATAAGATGGGATAGAATGTCTGGCTAGATCTTTAGTAACAAATTCAATCATGAATATGCCAGAGCCAGATTTGACAAGAGCACCCAGAGGTGTGTTGTACAGTGAAGGTGCTTTGTATGAGCCTTCATAACTATTGTCAGGCAGCATCGTGGTAGATTGGACTTTTCCAAAAGTCGAATCGTTTGAATCAATTGGTAAGCTAAACGAATCATGATAAAGGAATCTGATTAAATCTAATCTGTTCCAATGGCAAAGCTTGGGCCAAATTCCATTTCGATTTATTAACTCATTCCTGGAATTGGTTCTCAAACATTCAACTTGCCTTGTCATAAATGATCTGTTCCACCATATATAATCACGCAACATTACACCATCAACTTGGTGAGGACATCCTAACAAATGCCCTATTTCATGCATAAAAGCACCCAAAGTAATATTAAGGCATTCCCAACTAGTTCCACATTGGTTGCAATCATTTGCAACTTCCTTATTGGATAAATGAGTTCCATCAAGAAAACTTGGTGTTACCTGTGGAAAGTTTAGCGGCCAAGAATGCAACCCATGTGACCCAAATATTGCTAGTTTAATATCTGAGTTGCCGCCTCCCAATGCAGCATGAGTCAAAATCAAGTTCTGTTTTGTATCATAGTGTGAATCCAAATACAAAGCTGCACATTGAATTGCAGTTCCCAGTTGCTTAGCTTTATTATATAGTTCAGGTGTGTTTTTGATGAGATCTAAAGCATGACTAAATAGACCACCCTTGTCAGTTCCCTTAGAATTCTGTTGTGCTATATTAGGATCTCTTAATTCGGCTACTGTCTTGGGAGATGTCAAGACATGCACTTTGATCTCTTGATGCGGTGTAGGTGACTCAACTTTATAGCCAAAAAGACCCTGATGTGATACTGTTTCCTCAACAAATTGAAATGAACGATTGCTCATACCCACAGATCTCATTTCCTCTTGTGTATACGACTGCATCAACCTCCCTGCTACTTTTAATTTTTTTATTGCTGTGTCAAGGTCTGCTTTTTCACCTCTTTGTAATCGGTAGCTCGGCATATCATATGAGCCTTTAGAATCTTTGCCGATTATAAGGCAAAGATGGACTGGTTTGTTTTGAAGTGGATAGAAGCTAATGCTTAATTGCGACCGGTCTACAATGTCAGGCTTTCCATTGGAATACTCAGCAAATCCAAAGGCATTCAAGCGTCCGTTAGCAATAACTTCAACGCTCAAGTGATTCTTCTCATTGGGTGACACATGAACTAAACCTTTAAAGTTACCATTATTGTTGACCTCAAAGCATTGCGGAGGGAACACTTTGTTGTTATTATTTATAAATTGTACAATTCCTTGATTGATTCCTGTCGACGTTTGCCCACTTATAATAACTGTTGGTGAAGAAACAATCTCCTCATTCTTGTAGTTTAACGCAATTGTCATTATTCACTTGTTGTCCCAGATATAATAACAGAACAGTTTCTCTCCAAGCCTCTTGTCCCAGAAAGCGTATACTTGATACACGTGACTGAATTATCTGATTAAATATTTACGATTCATTTCGACATAAATTCTAAATATAATATAGCAATGGCAGATAGAGAGAATAAAAAAAGGTCGGAAGCTTTCTTGGCGGCATCAAAGCATTGGCTGAGCAATAAGAAAAAGAAAAATGAACAAGAAAGTGAGCAAAAAAAGATCGGTGAAGCAAAAGAATCACCGATAGATATTGAAGAATTACTGTCTGAGCAAGAGGTTATTGATCTAATTTCAGACAATGAAAATGAACATAAAACGGGACTGATAGGTTATGGGAAAGTGAAGGATCAGTGTCTAAAGTCGCCCATACGTCTCTTATACAACCCCAGCTATACCCTTGAGAATAGTAAAGATGATAAATTAGTAAATAAAGATACCGTAAACCTATTCGATTTGGTAGGAGCCAGCGACTTAAAGGAGACATACCAATTTAATTTCAGTGTTGATCTAGAATTCTTTTTAGTGCATTTACATCCCAATTTTTCGAAAGACCAAAGGAAAATCACCTTTGTGACAGGTTCGAGGTTACTTGACGCAGACAATCTGGACCAAGATATGGCTTTCATAAAGTCCAAGTTCAATATTCAGGAGATAGTCGCTGACCTTCCCACTAGGTTTGGGACCCACCACTCCAAGATGATGATTAATTTTTACGAAGATGGCTGTTTCGAAGTAATAATCATGACATGCAATTTGCAGAAAATAGATTTTGGTGGCTTAACTCAAATGTGCTGGAAGTCGGGCAGACTTAAGGACGGAAAGACGACATCTGTAACTGGAATACGTTTCCAGAGAGACTTACGGAATTACTTGATGAGGTACAAAAATAAGACCATAACAGATTTGGCCAAATCACTAAATAAATATGATTTTCTGCTGATTGATGTAGAATTGGTTGCATCTGCACCGGGCTATTTTGATATGGCAGACCTTACTGATGAAAGTGAAATATATGGATACGGTAAGCTTTATCAGGTGTTGAAGAGAAACAAACTTTTGCTCGATAATTCCGGTTGCAGTAAGAAATATAATTTCTTGGCTCAAGTGTCATCAATATCATACCCGTTCGCATTGAGTAAACTGAATACAGCTTCGATATTTTCTCATCTCCTATGTCCGCTAGTGTTTTCTGGTCAGGAAAACGAATCTTTTTCTTTATTAGAACCTGGATCGAACCTGTTTAAAAGACATCAAATAAAGCATAATTATCAACCACATATTGTGTTTCCTAGTGCTGAGGATGTAGCACGAAGCAATGTTGGTTTTGCGTCCGGACAGGCGCTCCATTTCAAGTATACTACGTCAGCTACGCACAAAAACCAGTATCAGCAGAGTATCAAGCCTTATTTATACAAGTGGAGGTCAGATCTAACGGATCAAACCGGTAGAGAGAATGTTCCTCCGCATGTAAAATTATATCTCTGTGACAATGCAGACAATTGGTCATCACTTAGATGGGTGTTGATGGGCAGTCAGAACTTATCTAAGCAGGCTTGGGGCGGTAAACAAGAATTGAAGTTTGCAAGCAATGATCCAAGTAAATTTAAGGTTGCCAGCTACGAGCTTGGGGTTCTAATTCCGAAGAAATCGAATACATCTAACGATATTTCAACTAATTTAATACCTGCATACGGCAAGGATTCATTAGAAAAGAACAATCAGCAACCAATTCGAATGCCTTTCAAATTACCACCCAAAAAATATAATGATAATGATGTTCCATGGAGTCCCGTAGTGAATTTTGGAAATGGCTTGATTGACAAGTTTGGTCAACGTTACCATGGATTAGACGGTTGATTCCGATTTTAATCCGTTTATCAGGCTTATCAAAACAACCCTGTACTTGGAGATACAATACAACCATAATAGCTATTCATATATAGAAGGATGTATTTGAACCATTTAATGGGTGCAAATTTTAAATATATGCAGTACGATCGTGAACGCGTAATTTTTTTTGTTTAACTCTGAATACGCGTACTAGTATCATTTTATGATTATCACTAGATGATAAGTTATAGATTTAATACATGACTCAGTATTTGAAAAGGCACTAGCAATAAGATGCATATAAAAAAAATTATAATACAAGGTTTCAAGACCTACAAAAATACAACCGTCATTGACTTAGTATCACCTCATCACAATGTTGTGGTGGGAAGAAATGGGTCAGGTAAATCCAACTTCTTCGCTGCAATTAGATTTGTATTATCGGATGCATATACACATATGACCAGAGAAGAGAGGCAGGGGCTCATTCATGAGGGTTCGGGAACGGTCATGTCGGCCTACGTTGAAATAGTGTTTGATAACAATGATAGGCGATTTCCCATTGCGAAGGATGAAGTGTCGATTAGAAGGACTATTGGTTTGAAAAAGGATGATTATTCATTAGATAGTAAATCAGCAACTAGATCTGATGTTATGAATTTGTTAGAGAGTGCTGGTTTCTCGCGATCTAACCCTTACTATATTGTACCTCAAGGTCGAATCACTGCCTTGACAAATTCCAAAGATTCAGAGAGATTAAGCTTATTAAAGGAAGTGAGTGGAGCTAAGGTATTTGAGGCAAAGTTGAAGGAATCAACGAAAGAAATGAATAATTCCAATTATAAAAAGCAAAGAATAGATGAAACACTAGATTCAGTTGATGAGAGAATATCAGATTTGCAAATAGAGTCAAAGGACTTGAAAGATTTCCAATCATTAGAAAGGTCGAAAAAAGTTTACGAATTTAACCTATTTGACAGAGAATTGAACGATTTGAATACACAAATTGAAGATATTGATGAAGCATATGGAAATTTGGTGATAGAACTGCAACAAGATCTAGAAGAATTGGATAAAAGAGAAAACATATGTCTGAAATTAACGGATTCTATTAGTGAATTAAAGACATCTTTGAAAATGGCATCACTAGATAAGGAGCAAACTGATATCGAATATAATCAATTACTAAAAGTGATTGCAGATAAACAAGTTAAAGTAGATGAGTTACGCTTGGCTATTAAAGCTTCAAAAGAGTGGAAGACAAACAACCAGGACTCCATTAATCATTATCAATCATTAATCAAACACCATGAACGTAAAATTGCGCACTTCAAGCCGAACTTACAGAAATATCAAGATAAGGAATACACAATCAAGAATAAATTATCAGAACTAACAGCAAAGCAAAGATCCCTTTATTCGAAACAAAATCGTTTCCTGAAATTCAGTTCTAAAGACGAGAGAAATGCTTGGTTGAAAAGTGAAATTTCAATTATATCAAGAGACTTGCAGGCAAAAGACCAAGAAATGAATAATTTGGATTCAGATGCAAACAACAAACGGGAAGAAATTTTTGGGTATAATAAGCGCCTTGAAGAAATTAAGGAATTGCTAAACGATGATAAACAAAACGAAGCCATAAATGAACTTCATATTTCAATAAATGATTTGAAGCTCAAAGTAACAGAGTTGACGGACCAAAGAAAAGCTTTGTGGCGAGATGAAATAAGGCTCAAAAGTATCCAAGATTCCCTCAATAATGACTTGAATAATGCTAATTATTTGGTTAATCAAACTATGGATAGAGCACAAGCTCGAGGTCTTAACTCAGTAAGAGCCATTACCAAGAAATTGGGTTTAGAGGATTCCGTTTATGGACCTTTGGCAGATTTGTTCAATGTCAGTGATAAATACAAAACCGCAGTGGAGGTAATTGCAGGTAACTCTTTATTTCATGTTGTTGTTGATAATGATACAACTGCTTCTTTGATTATGGATGAATTGGTCAGAACTAAGTCAGGGAGGGTTACCTTCATGCCTTTAAATAGATTGAAAGTACAACCGGTTGAGTATCCTGACGGGTCGGAGCATCAATGTATACCCTTGATCAAAAAGTTGAAATACGATGATGAAAATCTAGCTCCGGCTATGAAGCAAATTTTTGGTAGAACAATCGTTTGCAATGAATTGCAAAAGGGTTCTGAACTTGCGAAAGTTTATAAGATAAGCGCTATCACATTAGATGGAGACAGGGCTGATACCAAGGGTGTCCTTACAGGTGGGTTTAGGGATTATAAGAGTTCTCGTCTTGATGCTTTAAAATCGCAAGCAAAAAAGAGGAATGAAATTGCAAAAAATGAGGACGCCTTGAGAATATGTAATCGAGACATCGAAAAGGTTAATCAGGACTTAACTTCTTGCAATAATGATTTACAAATGAAAGTCCGAGCTTTAGACGAGAAAATTACAACCAAGGAACCTGCCAGGTCAGAAATGTCGCTGTTGCAAAATAAAAAGTACAATGCGGAACAAGAATTAGATTCTTTAGTTACCAGCATTGAAGCAATTCGTACAATCAAAATGAATTTTTCAACAAATTTGAAACAGCACGACGATGAAATGACGTCTGAGTTTACTAGATCATTATCAAGTGTAGAGACACAAGAATTAAAAGACCTTAGTACCCAAATTAGTAAGACCGAAAATGAATTGGATGGTGTTGTCACTAAGCTATCAGAGTTAGAAACAAACATTTCAAGATATGAGTCAGAATTGACAGACAACTATAAGCCAAATCTTAGTAAATTGACAAGGGAACAAGCTGCACCTCACTCTGAATTGAATGATTTCCAGCTTCGAGAATTGAATAGAGAATTGGAGTATTTGAATATACATTTAGATACAGCTGAGTCTAAGAGCCAGGCTGCTTCAGATGAGTGGACAAATATAAATGAGGAAATAGCTAAGAGTGAATCTCTATTGAAAAAAGCAAATGATCAGCAAATCTTAATCATGAAGAAATTGGAAAACTTCTCCAAGACAACTGAAAAGAATTTGTCAAAAAAGGCCATATTAGTTGCCCGTCGTGACGAGATTCAAAAGAAGATACGAGACCTAGGTGTACTTCCTGAAGAAGCATTTCAACATGCTATATACGACAAATATAATTCTGATCAATTATTAAGGAAACTAACCGAAGTCAACGAGGGCCTCTCGAAGTATTCACATATCAACAAGAAAGCCATGGAGCAATATCACACTTTCACAAAACAACGTGACGAATTAGTACAGAGGAGGGAAGAACTAGAAAAATCAAGGGAATCAATTGAAAACTTAATTTCGAGCTTGGAAACTCAAAAAGATGAAGCCATAACTAAAAGTTTCCAACAAGTTGCAAAAAGTTTTCATGATATTTTTGAAAAATTAGTTCCAGCTGGTGTGGGAAATCTAATTATGCAGAAGAAGGATAGAAGTTCTGACAATAATGAGATACTTAGGGACGACGACGACGATGTCGAACTAGAGCATAATATTGATAACTATGTCGGTGTTTCTATTTCGGCATCATTCAACTCCAAAAGTGATGAACAACAGAGAATTGAACAATTTTCTGGGGGGCAGAAATCTCTCTGTGCTATTGCATTGATTTTGGCTATTCAAAAGTGCGATCCTGCCCCATTCTATTTGTTTGATGAAATAGATGCAAACTTGGACACACAATACCGAACTGCTGTTGCTGCTATGATAAACTCCTTGTCAAATAAAGCTCAATTCATATGTACTACTTTTAGACCTGAAATGTTACAAGTTGCTAACAAATTTTATGGAGTGATGTTCAATAATAAAGTTAGTACTGTCTCTGAAATTAATAGAGAAGAGGCCATGTCTTTTGTTGAGGGGCAGCAGCAACGATAATCAACTACTACACCTTGCTGAGAATTTATTCATATAGCTAGTACCATTAATGATATAATAGCAAATATCGCGATCATGTAAATAGGCTGTATTTGTTTCAATTCTAGATCTCGTGATCGTGATTTTGAAAAATATCATTTGATTACTTGTCTGCTTCTATATTCACGTTTATTATTGGGTCTTTTTTTTCATGATATAAGACCATGGGATTCATCAAAAAAGCTAGGATACTTAGCCGTACTGAAATTATTGACTTGATATCTCAGGGAAAGGCTATAATCGTTTATAAAAACAATGTTTTAAATCTAACCCTGTGGTTGTCAAAGCATCCTGGCGGTGATAAGGCCGTATACCACATGATCGGCAGAGATGCTACAGATGAAATGAATGCATATCATAGCTTAGAGACTGCTGGGACATTTAAAAACTGGAAAATTGGAGAAATAGATTATTATTGGGAGAATCTTTTACCTCCTATACAGGGTGGAGTGTACCCTTATATTAACAGCACAACGAAAAGTCATAAAACGTTGGAAAGCAAGATAGACAACACCAGTACTGACAGTTCTGATTCTGAATTGATATCTTCAGCTAGCTCCTCGAGCTCGATTGAACTTGATGATAAAGCCAATATTGGATTCAGCAAAGATACTAGGTCCAATAATGGGCTCGGATTTCCAAAAGGTTACGTTAAGCCCAAGGTCTCGCAAAACATTTCAGTAGTTGACTCTTCAAATAAGAATGAGCTCTTTCCTGTCTTTAAAGCTGACACTATTATAGATCCGAAAGTCGTGATAGAAAATTATGATAACGCGCTAACGCAAAAAGACTTGCTGTCTATGCCCTCTCTAGATTATAAGACTCAACAACTGTTGAGGGATAAATACGACCAACTACATGAAATTGTCATTAAAAACGGATTTTATCAATGTGATTATTGGGCTTACGCTAGAGAATTGATCAAGATTGGAAGTTTGTTTTTATATGCTTTTTCGTTTCTAAAACTCAATTATTTGAAACTAAGTGCCTTTTTTATTGGAATAGCGTGGCAACAAATGACATTTGTTGCCCATGATGCCGGCCATGTCTCCATTACTCATAATTATCAATTTGATAATATTTTCGGCATGTTGATCGCTGACTGGTTCGGAGGCTTGAGTTTGGGTTGGTGGAAAAGAAATCACAATGTTCATCATTTAATCACAAACGATCCAGTACATGATCCTGATATTCAGCACTTGCCTTTTTTCGCAGTAAGTGCTAGACTTCTAGGGAGCGTGTATTCTACTTACTATGAAAAATACTTGTTCTTGGATGCGTTGGCCAAAAAAATGATTCAGATTCAGGATTATTTGTACTATCCAATATTATGTTTCGGAAGGTTTAACTTGTATCGCTTATCGTGGACTCACCTACTTCTAGGTCAAGGTCCTCGTCACGGGAAGGCTGCTTGGTTCAGGTACTTCGAATTGGTGGGCTTGACATTTTTCTTTTATTGGTTTTTCTACTTATTAGTTGGCAAATCAATTGAACTGAATTGGGACAAATTTGTATATGTCATGATCAGTCATATAGCAACCATGTTAGTTCATGTGCAAATCACATTATCTCATTTTGCGATGTCTACATCAGATTTAGGTGCCAGCGAATCATTTCCTCTGAGACAAATTAGAACCACCATGGATGTGGACTGTGCTGAATGGCTAGACTTCGTCCATGGAGGCTTACAGTTTCAGGCAATTCACCATTTATTTCCTCGTCTACCAAGGCACAACCTAAGAAAAGTCCAACCGTTTGTTATAGATTTTTGTCGAGACGTTGGCTTGCAATATTCAATTTACGGTTTCGGTAAGGGTAACGAAATTGTTATTGGAAAGCTAGGCGACATAGCTAAGCAATGCAGTATCATGTTAGATGCAACAAAACAATTGAAAAATAATGATCACTAGATTTGACTTCAAAATAGATTACTATGTATAAATGTTTATTAGTATAATATCACAGATCATATGCACTAAACTGTCAC
Organism: Debaryomyces udenii; assembly: GCA_030556595.1. Taxonomy (NCBI): domain Eukaryota; kingdom Fungi; phylum Ascomycota; class Pichiomycetes; order Serinales; family Debaryomycetaceae; genus Debaryomyces; species Debaryomyces udenii. The sequence goes on along the minus strand of JAKTUI010000004.1, from coordinate 1,189,503 downwards.
GTCATGGTCGATAAGCTTTTTCTTATTTAGGTACTCTAAGAATTCTAGCACAGAATTATTTTCTCGTTCGAAGTGATCCCTTTGCACCAACATTTTGAAAAGTAACGGATGCGAATCAAATTCCTTGTGATTCGCATATCCCTCATTCCGGAAGCGTTGGGGAATTAGAACTGGCATGCCATTTATTGTCTTTGTATCTTGCGCCGTTGAATTTGACGTGGACGCTTCTGACTCATGCACGTTCTTACATTTGCTGCCAAACTTACACCGCCTATTTCTTTGATAGAACTTGCATACATTTTTGGGTTTCTTTATGCTCTGCGACTCGCCTGTATCAGCAGATCTTTTTTTCGAAGTCGCAAACTCCAGGTTATGCAACTGTTCATGTTTAGATTTTTCCTTTGCCTCGATATTTCGTTTTGATGGCCACTTTTTCTTTCGCTCCTCAATCCACCTTTTGATATCCTCTTCTGTTTCCAAAGTAATATTAGTTCCAGGTACAAATATAGCTTCTTCCTTAGGGGTGTCAATGCCCTCTTTACGGTATTGCGATTGCAATGATATTTCTTCATTGTCAATCTCCTCTGTACCCATATTCACCAGGCTATCATTCCCACAATTTGGTAAATATGTAGGTAAGTCTTCAAAAATACTCACTCCCTGTGGTCTCGAATCTCCTGCATTGTGAGTACTAAATGCTGTAACTTTGGGCGATTGATTTTCCTTCTTCCGATAACCCTCAGTACTACCCGTTCTCACTGCTTTCTTGGATGGAGGAGGTGGTGGTGGTGCATATCCGAAATTCATCTGCTTGCTTTTGAGTATTTTTTTGTTTTCACTTTTCGAAGTTGATATATTCTCCTCTAAACTCTATATGAAGAGATGAGCTAAAATTCACGACATCTCATGATATGTCGCAAATTCAATGCGACATTTTTAACACTCACTTGCATTATTATTTATATACACTTCGAAGAATATCTGCGCAGGATGGCAGTGAAGAATGCGTATTCTTTCATTGGAACATTGTCCATCTTTTAGTGGAGGAGTGCTTACTCAAGGATGATGACCAGCATTTTACTATTTAACATCATGACTACTCGCCGCAGCAATGAGGCAAAGTGATCCTTTTATAAAATACAAGCGAGAGTTTCGAGTGCGCATTTAGGCGCACATGGAATACGTTCTAATTATAGTTTATTCTGAGACGTCAAAAAGTTTGAGGTTGTGACGTTTACGAAACTATGGCACGTGACCGAGAAATGAAAAAAACCACTTATCGACAAAAAACAATAAACATTTATATATGCCAACCTAGACATTAGTAAAATATCAATAAGAGATAAATATCAATCTCAACAATGGTAAGTTTATGGATCATAAGTATCAGGGTGATTGTCTTCAAGCATCATACTCACACTATAATTTAGTCCTATCAACCAGGTTATCAAGGATATCAACAAGGGCCACCTCAAGGCTACCCACCACAAGGGTACCAGCAAGGGCCATCCCAAGGTTATTACCAGCAACAGCAGCCAATGTATGTCCAACAACAACCCCAACGTCAAGGAGGAGGAGGTTGCTGTTCAACGTTTTGTGGATGCTGCGCAGCTATAGTCTGCTGTTGTTGTGCTGAAGAAGCTTTAGGTGCATGCTGTGAAGCTGCTATGAATTAAACGATACTTTAAGGAGACTAGGGTGTGTAAGTTGTTTTTAAGACTAATGACAGACTTTTAGACCGTATGTTTTAATAAAGTTGATTGATACTTTAAAGAGAATAATGTAGAAGATTGATGGCATGTGCCGAAAATCTACCGAATATTGGTGTATAAAGAACGTAGATAATGATCCTACAAGCGTATTTCCCATTGAGATTTGACCCGGTAAAGAATAGAAATTAGTCGTGAAGGCTGTATATCTCGTAATTGTGTAGGGGAAGATGGTTGGTGAGAGAATATTCATATGGCTTAAGAATTAATTTAGCATTGATCACACAAAGCAGCCTGAACACAGGATTTGTAGTCAAATACGGGGAAATAAAAGCCGTTACTTGTTACAAACATTCTCTATCTAGTGCAAACCAATTTTCCTGCTGCCTTTTTTTATAAAGAAGCATAGTAATAGTGTCTATCTTGCGTGGATTGCATGTATTTCATAACCCCTTATTGTCGAGGTACGATATTTACACCAATCAAATCAGATACCATGACCCAAGTTCTTATCTTCACTTTCAATTTCCATATATACTCTAAAGTTTGTTGTAGATATAGGTAAGGATCTACACCGAAATGATCTGTAAATGAAGTATTGTATTTGTATATAAACTAATTAGATCCACAAAGCTTATTTCTTATTCTTCTTGGTAGAAGTAGAATTCTTAGGCAATTCCTTAACAAATGGGATGAATTCTGGCTCGCCAGGAATGTACCTTCTCAAAACTTCTGGAATAACCAAACCATCTTCCTTTTGATAGTTCTCTAAAATACAACACAAAGCTCTTTGGGTAGCTGACAAAGTAGAATTCAAGCAGTGGACGTACTTCTTTTCAGTTTGGTTTTGTTGCTTGATACCACATCTAATTTCCAAGTTACGAGATTGGTAGTCGGTACAATTAGAGCAAGAAACCAATTCCTTGTACTCCTTTTGGAAGGGGAACCAAGCTTCTAAATCGAATTTCTTGGCAGCAGCATTATTCAATTCACCAGAAACAATACCAACAACCCTGTAAGGTAAACCTAAAGATTTGTAGAATTCTTCTGATAAACCGATCATTCTATCAAACTCCTCCCATGACTTTTCTGGCTCAGTTAAAACGAACTGTTCGATTTTCTCGAAAGCATGCACTCTGAAAATACCCCAGGCATCTTTACCATGGGAACCAGCTTCCCTACGGAAACAAGAAGAATACCCAGCATACCTAACAGGTAACTGTTCCTGTGGAGATTCAAACCATTCACCAGCGTGATAAGCAGAAATTGGTTGTTCGGATGTGGCAATCAAATATTTTTCATCGTCACCGTCCATCACCTTGTACAATTCTTCATCGAATTGAGATAATTGAGCAGTCTTAGCCATAACATCCTTGTTCATCATAACAGGGGCTTGTAAGGGGGTGTAATCGTGCTTAGCCAAGAAGCTCAAACCGTAATTAATCAAAGCCTGGTTCAAGAAAACACCGTAGTTTCTTAAGAAATAACCACGATGACCAACTATTCTGACACCTCTTTCCGGATCGTACCCATCCAACCTCAATAAAATTTCGTGATGCGATAACTTGGCTTCTGCTCCAGTGGCTGCTGCAACTGTTCCTACTTCCTTAAGTGATTCCGGTTTCCAAGTTCTCACCAAATCATTATTTTCTTCATCTTGGGAGTCAATCACAGTGCTATGGACAATGTTACCGACTTGGTTCACTTTGTTACGCAAGTCTTGATCAGCGTTCTGTTCTTTTTCAATAAACACTTTTTTGTCCTCAACTAATTTGTCCTTCTGTGCTAATAGCTCAGACGCATCTTCTTTGGCCTTGAACTTTTGTCCAATTTGTTTTTGAAGAGAATTCAATTGCTTGTTAAGGACATCTAAATCGAACCTGATTTTAGTCCAGTTCTTGTAGTCAGCGATAATTTCGTCAACAATCTCGACTGAGTCTCCTCTTTTTTTTTGAGATTCTTTGATCTTATTTGGTTCACCTCCCTTTTCCACAAGAAACGCGTTAATATCTAACATTTTAACTACAAAGTTCTTTGTATATTACTGACAAACGAAAAGATTGACATTTTACGTCCATTGAAAGTGAAAAAATTAATGCTTTGTTTGTATGCAGTCTTTATTTTTTTTATAAAATTGTAACTACAAGTGGATGTCGAATTTTTCTTGTAGTACTGCCTGTAGAAGCTACATATGAAGTGTCAAGTTATGAAATGATATGCAATCACTACTATTGGATAGATGTGTTAAAAAAATAAGCCCATTGGAGTTTGCTACGGTCACCTGCGAGTCATTTTATACCAACCTTCACCAAAAAGCACTCACTGAGGTTTTTCCCAACAACTGCCATGCCAATGCAGCAGTAAATAGTTTGTCGTTGGAATCAGAAGACTACCAGTATTTGATAAGTTCCTGTGCAGACTCTTCCATTAAATTATGGGACTTAAAGTCACAGGATAAACTTGTCGATGAGCAAGACATGCGTGGGTATCTAGGCCAACCTTACGACAACTATGACTACGATAATCCAATATCGACCTTCTCGAACATTGCTACCATTCCTCGGAAGACGTTTCATAATTTCGGAGTTTCATGCGTGCAATGGTGGCCGTATGACACAGGCATGTTTGTTTCAAGCTCATTTGACCATACAGTAAGAATATGGGATACAAACGTGCTAACGCCGGCTCACGAATTTGACATGGGCAACCGGGTGTACTCTTTTGATATCTGTGGCCATGCAGTGAACAGTGTAACAGCAAGCGCTTTAGTGGCTGTCGCAAGTGACCAGCCGTTTCTACGATTACTCGATTTGCGATCCAGCTCAAGTGCTCATACGTTACATGGACATAAGGGAAAAACTCTATGTGTTAAATGGCATCCCCAGGATCCTTATTTGCTAGCGTCAGGAGGGTTCGATGGCGAAGTGAAGGTATGGGATATAAGAAGAAGCAAGAGCTGCTTATGTCGACTCGATATGCTCAGGACGAACACCGATGATCTGGGGCTATCCCTGAGGAACTTGTCTCAAGCCTCGGTAAAGGCTCACCTGGGTCCCGTAAATGGGTTGGCATGGGACCCGTCTGGAAGCACTCTCTTCACTGCGGGCAACGATGACAAGGTACGTGTGTGGGATATGATCTCCTCCTCAGCTCCACCTGTCAACAAACTCATCAACTTTGGTCCCTTGACAAGAAATAAGTATCCTCAAACCATTCCTCTTATTTTGAGCCCCAAACAAGAATCAGAACTCCAGTACCTTTTGTTCCCTTCAGACAGCGGTGATGTCTTTGTATTTAGGACTATTGACGGCAAGATGGTCACTAGACTTACGAGGAAAGGTACCAAGAGTAGCGGGAGGACCTCTTCTATAGTCAATGCCGGCCCGTTCTCTGTAACTTACTATTGTGGAACTATGGACGGTGAGATTATTTCGTGGGCACCAAAATGGGATAATCCTGTCACCACGGACCTCGTTGATGATACAGTTTTTAATTTGAACAGTGGAGCCGAGACTGACTCGAATTTGCTTGAGCTACAGCAAGCTAGAGCTATGTTAGCCAACGACCCTTATTTTAAGTAGTATAGTCTCTATTTACATATTACTACTAAATATACTCACGTGATAATTATCTCAGCGCGTACTTTAGAAATCTGTATGACTTCTGAGATGTATTATTTTACACATTGATTGATACTGGCCATTAAGACCATATGGGCAATTAGACTCTGAAACATGGTGAAGTTGAAGTTGAAAGTTGTACTTGTGCCACAGTGTTATGCGGATTTGCTGTCTACAAATATAGAATGCAACCACAATAGAAAATTTTTACATTTAGCAGAATTGAATTCAAGTTTAGATAGGGTATGCAACGAACTTAGACAGCGCTATGAAAAATTATACCCAGATGACAATAAGTTGAATATTATCAGCCTTCAAGATAATGATGGGTGTGATCTTGATCCCGATTTCAAAGTAAGCGATGTCTTCAATTCTGGGGATATCTTGCGGGTTATAGTAGGTGATTATTTGCTGGCAATGAGAAATAATTCGGTGGTCAGTCATCTGATGATTATGCCTGCTGAACATACCCCCTCGGTTATGAGATTGGTTGATTTGGACAAGCAAACTCAAAGCACGCCACTTCTAAGACCAGCTCCCGTACTAACACATGACACCACATTTCCTACGAGTAGCAGGAAACGAACCCAAGAGTACTTTGAGAGAACGGACTCGCAAATACCAAGCAAGACCACTAATAGAACAGTATGGGCGTCTAGAAATAACTCTATTGTGAAACCACAAACACCGGAAGCTCCTCCCACGCCGAAATTGAATGTAAAGAAGATACGGCTATTAGACAATGCACATTCACTGCCTCAAAAGCAAAACCTGGATGAGGAAAGCATAGAAGAGAGTAATATTTCTTTGCCTCCTCCTCATTCCGGAACTGATAGGACGGTCCCACAGAAAAAGGAAACCAACCCAAAGCCGAATGAACAAGCGCTACCAGGAAAGAAAAGGATCACTTCTGGTATGTTGAGTATGCCTCTTCATGCAGAATTGGAAAGGCAAGAAATTGAGCATGCAAAATCGAATGCATCAATAGCTAACGGAGCTAAGCTAAAGCTAACATCAGAAGATTCACCATCAGATGAGGGCTCAAGTCATCTGTTTTTAAAGCTCGAAGACAACTCAAATATTAAACAATCTGATCAAACTAATACTAATAATGAGATAGAGGAGACTCTCACGAAGGCTGAAATAATGAATCTATTCAAGAATGGAATGAAAATTCCCATGAAATTGCAGAGAAAGTTGCAGAAAAAGTTGCAAAATGAAGATACAGAATCCCCAAAAGCAAGAAACTTAGCAGCATTAATGAAAAGCTTGGAAATTAATATGGTGGATAGTAAGAAGCCTACATTATCTAGCAAAGAAAAAAGGGCTACAAGAGCAACTGCTAAACGCTCCCGAATGAAGAGTACTGCACCTTCTCAAAATAAATCCAAGCCGGTTAAAAATGATAGTACAGAGAGCCCCTCTGTTTCCAATGCCAAACCTGAGTCGCACAATTCTGATGCTACTTCTCCGATCTCTAAAACTGACTTCGCAAGAAAAGACAAAACTCCTGAAACGATAGCATCCTCTGAAACTAAAGACAAAGCGCATCTGGATGAAAATCCACATGTAGACATACTAGATACCAAAGCGGCTACTCCTAAATCTCCAGTCAGGAGTGAACAGAACACATTACCTGGTGGTTTTTGTTCTCCTCTTAATGAATTGACTGAGGTTTCTAATTTGGAATATTTGTTCCAAACAATGAAACAATTTGACCATAAACTAAATTTATTGCATAAAAAGGGAGAATCGAAAAAGCGTTTGGAGAGCAATTGCATGAATGACCTTGAATCAAACTCAAGCAAAAGAAAACTCTCTGGGTCAGACGCTAAAGTCATTGATTTGAAAAAGCTACAGAAAACAAGTGCACAGAATACAATTCCAACGAAAGGTTCTAATTCAAGTTCAAAAGAAGACGTTGGAGAGAAGCAGAATGATCCAAATGGGAATCTGCATAATAAGAATCATGAAAATGTTCCCAATGATACATCTAAGAACAGTCCTAATGGTCTTTTGAATAATCTCAAATCCTGTTCCCATTCATCTCCAAATAAATGCTCCACTTTAAATTTTGATATTGAATCAAAGCCTAATTCATATCCTGTTTCGAGAATGAATATTTTTTTGAATCCCAAACCTGATTCGCCCACAGGAAGTGATATTAAGGTTCCCGGCTCTGGTACAAATATCACAAAAAACCATGTCCAGCCTAGTGCTAGTCCTAATCTCAAGTCTAGTATTATGAGCAAAGAAAATATTCAATCAGACCAAAATCTGCTTCCCTCAAAATTGAATATCAATTCCAAGCCTAAATCTACTACTGATCCTCTTCCTCCTTCGAGTGCTGATTCGAAGGCTATAACCAATAATAGCAACGTCAAAGTGTCCTACACTCCTCCGGCATCTGATGGAAAGAGTGCCAATCTAAATCTGATTGAAAAGCTCAAGGCGTCTCAGGCTTCTCAAGCTTCTCAGGAACCGCAGACTTCCGAAACTTCTCGTGCTGCTCGTTCTCTTCAAGTTCATCAATCTCGTCACATTCCCGAGGCTTCTCGGACTTCTCAAGCTCTACGTGCTCTTCAGCAAATTCAGGCTCCTAGATCTGCAACTTACGGAAATGGTCATCTAACGGAAAATAGCAAAGTTTTTTCTGTTGATATGACAGTCGCTTCGATGATCAATAAGCAAAAAACTAAGCAGATGGACTCAAAAAAGCCAGTCAATAATCACGAGTTTGAGAGTAACAAACACAAATCGACTTATGACGCAAAGGCCATCCCTGGCTCAGAGCCTGTCGGTAGGGAAGATCTAAAAGACAAGAAATTGTCCAACCGAAAAGAGAATGAAACCGCTAAAAGCACACCCTCTTCACCTGCTTCGGGCTCTAACTCGTCTTCCGCTTCAGACTCCAACTCTGGCTCTAGTTCTGAGGATGAAGATTCTGACAGTGGAAATGAACAATCGGAGAGCAAACGCCCACGGCTTGCAGCTGCAGTTCCGTCAGTTACATCTCAGCCTCATCGCCAATACACTGTACCAAAATCATTAAATCCTAATTATCCTCTTGTGAGGTCAAATTTGTTAGAAGGTGATTCAAAAGACTCTAAAAGTTCTGCTCTACAAACGGAAGCGAAGGCACCTAAGCAGTTTGAAATCACATCTAAGCCCACTTTCAAAGGTAAAAATAATATAAAGAAACCAATATTAACTACACTTAGTGACTTGGCGCAACGGGGTGTTCCAGATGTTGAATCTAGCGCGAATTTGAGTAACTCAAAATCGACTGGAAGTAACAATGAAAGTAGCGAAGAAGACTCTGATGAATCTTCATCTTCATCTTCTCCATCGTCTTCATCTTCATCTTCAGAAAGCGATTCTGACGACAATGAAGAAAATAATTCTGCGAAATTTATCAATATCAAGCAATTGAGTGGTAAAAACAAAAGCAAGAAAAGCAAAGGTGGATTCACTGCGCTTATGAAAGATGCCAGGAAATTTTAATACTATATAGTGTCTAGTGTATTTATTAGTCTATAATTGCATTATTTGTATAACGATCTTCCAATTACATCAGCGCTCCAAGCATTGTAATCATACTTGTTTTGGGTTCCAGAATACTTATGTACATCTGATATCAGCAGTAAGACATTTTCATATATTTCAGTTATCCATTTCTGAGCAACTTCGGGTTGCTCTAAAAATAATGCACCAACATACTGCTCAAAATAATCAGCAATAAATTCCTGCTCGTATTTTCGAGCTTCCTCGTCATCAAATTCGGGATTAGAGTTTCTCCATCGGTTTAAGTTAGGCACGTACGATTTTCTTAATAATTTGAATACTAATGCATCATTAAGACCATGATGAAGGTTATAAGCTAAAGCTAATTCTGATAAAAGTGTGTTCGTCGATAGAATCGTGCGCAACAAGTTATAGGATTTTCTTCCAAAGTTGCAATCTCTGTAAGACGAATTGCCACGATATTTGTACAATAATTTCGACGACTCTCGAGCTAAATAGAAGTCTCCCAAGCCATCCAAGAATGAAAGATCATACTTCATTACCTTGTATGCATCTCTGTCTAGGGATATTCTTCGTTCACTCACTTCTCTAGAAAACTGGTGATTAGGTCCTAGTAAACCACGATATAGTTCTTTATGCATGAGCGACTTTGCAAGAAGTTCTTTATTGTGAATCTCAGGCAACGGAGGGAGCTTGATTTTATAATCTTTGGTTTCAAACATGGTGATATATTTATTATCTATGTTACCATATAATTTATTGCGATTTATCGGGACTCTAACGTAGTACTCTTTCACTAGTTCGAGGACTGTGGTATTGTTTGCATCCTCTTGTTGATTCGCATCGTCGAAAATCCTATTATTGCTGGAGTTTATGTAAATTTTGATTATTTTGTCAGTTAAATCTTCAACCTTGTAATCTGATTGAGACAAAATCATATAGCCTACGGCAATAAAGAACCAACGGAACTCAGATATACTGGATTTATTGCACACTTTTGAGTCATCCTCCTCTGGATCGATCAATAGTCTCGTATTAGAACCAAAATATACCAAATCACGCAATTGCTTGGCTGTGCTACTATTAGTATCATTTGGGTTTAACTCCCGCTTGATAAATGAGGATAGATCCAGAACTACTGTTTTAATAATACCACCGCCTCCGACTGAAAGTAGATGACTTAGCTTTTGGTACAATTGTAATTTAACGATATCAAGTCCTAAAATGTATAAGTGATGCCGGATCCACGAGCTACTTAGTAAGTTATCTAACTGACTAGGAACTAAAACTGTTCCATTCGTTCTTAAACATCTTCTACTCAATTTGTATGCTGCATTTGAAGAATAAATAGACAAGGAGTTTATGTTCACAATAAAGTTCCGAGAAAAGCTCTTTCTGAGTAGCATCATTCTGTAAGCCTTAGTTATGTTACTTTCCTGAATCTCGTCGTCTAGTTGTAAAGTTTGTTAGATAACGAGGTACTACACGTTTCACAGATTTTGTGTAATTACCCTTATCGCAAATATTTAGGGTGCAAAATCAAACGATTTCGAGATGAAGTTTAATTTGAAAAACTAGTATTCGAAGCTATATAGTAGGGCAGTTGCAACTAGAGGGCATGAGTAAGGACTTCTCTCGTTTCTGTTGCCTTCAAAGCTTTAGCAATTCAATATATTGCTGCATTAAAAGAAAGGCAATATTAGCTTCTCTTACTACACTTTAGTTATCAGTATTGTGAATGGTTACTTGAAAAATGCTTCATGAGAAGCCTATGATATGCATCAAGAGCAGCTGATTTTAACTACTCGACGAAAGCAGACAGATACAAGTACTATTCTTAACCAGAATATTTCGTGTATCATCGTGAGTTATATCTATGTATAAAAGCTTATAAATTCATCTATTATCATTAACTTCGTGAGACTCATTAACTGTGTTTTGATCTTCATTTTCACTGGCTACTTTCTCCAAGGAGCTATTATCTAAATTTTCTTTGCAGAACTTTTGAAGTTGTATAAACTCCTCTTTCAAATAGTTGTTAAGGATTTCTTCTCCAGTGACCAATCTAAAATTGCACAAATAAAGGAATGCCATTTCTATCTTGAATAAATCCTCTTTAAGAACACCACCAACTGTTGCGAATGATTTTTGTTTTTGATAGAGATCCTCCAAGTTCTTAGTCAGGCACCTTATCAGTGTTAAAATGAATCGATGTACATTAAAATCGGTCAACGGTACTATGTTTAGCAATATACAGAGCTTAAACATTAAGTAAGCAGAATGAATGTACACCAGTACCGATGTAGATGAGGAATAGGTTTTAACCCTACACAAGAACTGCTCAATGGATAATGCAGGAACCTTCACTAGGTTGAAGGACCTTAACAAATGAGAATTCTGTGTACTAACTTTATGTGTTTGACTGTACTCGATTTCATTGCGTAGCCTTCCTGAATTATGCGAGGTTATAGAGTCAGTCACTTCCTTGTTCCACAGAGTTTCCCGGAGTACTTCTATTGGAATGAAAGGGGGTTCCGCTAAGACTTCCTCTGAAGAGTCTGTCCTGATGATATCTTCGAGTTTCTTGCGCTCGCCTTCGGCATCGTTTAAGAGAGAGTCTGGAGTACGATCCTTAAGAAAGTCTTGGCTCTCGTCTTCGAAAGTATTGTGAACTCTCGCAAACTTCAACGGTGGTGATGCGGGGGGTGTGTCTGACCTCTCTGGCAGAGTAGATACCTTCAGAATCTTCGAGCATCCGTTTGATTTGTCACATAGTGAATTGACTTTATGTATCTCTAATTGCTGTTTCCTAAATTTCTCGAACAATTTCTGGTTTGTTTGCAATTTAATGATATCTTTTAAGCACTGACTGAAGATAGCAATGGCATGGTATACATGTAACTTGTTGATGTCCTTTACATCGTGTTCTAGATCAAATACTAACTCCTCAATATCAATATCATCCAATGATGAAGGTTCATCCACGAACGTTTCCTGTGAAGGTTTCAACGGTATATCACTTACGTCGTTGAGTCCTGCCATTATGAATTTGAATCCGTGAAAAGTTTTCTCTTAATTAAAATATATCACTTCTTCCCTACTGTTGTCTCCTGATCCACCTGAAGCTACTCAGTTCTCTAAATTACTTACAAATCAACCTTTTCTGTTGTGGAAAGTAAAATTACTATTAGAAATACCCGTATGTATTGTTTTCGCTTACGCCTATGTATTGTCATTACTCCAATCTGCGAAAAAATCGCGGCGGTGATAATACGACATTTTACTATTATAACTAGTGCATTGATATTTATAGATTACATACGTCTTTTCTTGCCAAAAGCATTGCTATTGCCTTCACTTGAAGCTAGTGATCTTTTCTTGCCTTCCCTTGCAAAAAATTCCTTTTTGCGCTCTTTTTCTTTCTCGGATCTTAATTCCTGAGTTTTCGCCATAGTCTTCAATTTCTCTTTGAATTTTTCATCCTTCTTTGCTCTTCTCTTGGATTCCTTTTCCTTTCTAACGGTTGCGATCTTTTGCATCAAGTCTCTTGCCTTCTTCTCTTCCCCACCCAAGACAACAGCTCTTTTTGACATGTAAGTCTTTTTTCTCTGTGGTTTCATTTGGTGAATCTGGGATTTGAAGGGTAAAGCGGTTTTGATTGATTTGGGGACCCGTAAAGGATTAAACTTTCTTTCAGCCCTTTCTATTTTCTTATAGGCACTGTCGGGGTTCAAAGGAGTCGCAACACCTTGCTCAGCTCGGACTTGTCCAGTCAACCTCATTCCTTGCCATTCTGCATGCTCATTTAGCAATAAAGATGTCACAGGGTTGTAGAACTTCTTAATCTTTACAGGATACCAAGTTTTCAAGAATATGGTATCAGACATAAGTACTTTGTCTTCAAAAGTAGCTCTGAAATGGCCCTCTGGCTTGGATAATGCTCTTTTGATTTCACCTCGAATTCCTGATACTGTTTTTATCGAAGCACCCTCGAATTTTGCTACCTCTAAGGAATTAGAGAACATATCTTTTATAAATGCAGTATTACGGAAGATCTTATAAGGGTGTCCAACTAATTTCAATTTCTTAACGATTTCTACTGATGAATTCAAATCTTCAACAATACCTGTAGCTGCAATTCTAAAGGAGCCAGTAGTTGAAGAGTTCGAAACAATATTGAACCCAACAAAAGTGGTATTTGGTGCAACCAAGGGACCATAAAATGATGCGAAACAGTATGCATGTTCTGGAGTGTATTTAAGCATTCTATTACGAGTTCTAGAGTCAGAAGTAGTATAGATTGGTATAGTTTGAAACCTTCTCCATCCGAGAGAAAGAATTAATGGATCTTGCGATTTCAATATTTTTTTATGCCAACGGTGTCTTCTTATTCTAACATTCATGATACCAAATCTAGATTCCGTAGGTAACAAACCACCTAGTACGATGGGGTATTCGGGTTGCAAATTTTCTATGAACTCGCATGGTAGGTTGTTAAAAACTAATTTAACGTAAGAACCAGCTTTGTATCCTTCAATCCTAATCCTTGTCGCTTGGTCCATTTCGTCGAATTCCGCTTTATTGATTTCTAACTGTTTCGCCATTTTATTTTTTTGAAACTCATACCAAGTGTCAGCTTCTGCGTCTCCTTCTGGATCATCCACTCCAAATTCACGGTCCTCTTCTTCCTCGAATTGCAACTTTAATTTTGCCTTATTGGCAGCATTTAGATTTCTTTTTTCTTCAGTAGTGAGGTTCTCCGTACTGGAGCCATCTTGAGCTTCGTCATCATCGTCCTCTTCCTCTCCTTCTCCATCACTCAAACCTGATTCATCTTTTTCTTCTTCAGCATTGAAATCTGTGAATTCATTAATTTTATTTACATTCTTATTATTTGTACTCTGGGTTAAATCACCAGATTCCAAATCTTCGAAATCTCCATATAATTCATCATCTTCGTCTCCATCACCTTCTTCTGTTTCTTCTGCCTTTTCGGCATCACCATTTAGTTTTGGTGCGGACAAAAACCTTGATTTCAAGCTTTGGAATCCATTTTCATATTCTTCATCATCCTCATCATCAACATTTGTCGCATTAAATTTTTCCTTCAATTCTTCTATGGATGGATATGAAGGAATGAACTGATCCAAATCCTGCGATGCATCTCTGATAGTCTTCTTTTTGAAAAAATCTTCTGCTTCGTCTTCAATATCTTCTTCCGCATTCTCATCTTCGTTTTCCTCCGCTTTCCATCTCTTAATCACGTCGGATGGATCAATATTTTGCAAGTATAATAATTTATTGATATCCCATTTTCTTTGAACGGATCCTTTCAATCTTAGAGCAGATGACCTATAATCTCCATTATATTCGTCATCTGATGACAAAGAGGTGTCTTCAACAAATTGCAATTCATTCTCATTATATTTATTAGAATTGCTGAAACCTACGTCATTTACTTTATGGTCAGAATCAGAGTCATATTCTTCCTGTTCATTATCGGATAATTCGTTATCGAACTCGTCATCTTCCTCTAATGGCTTACCATAGATACGTGCTTTTCTCATAGTTGCTCTTCCAGCGTTCATCTTAGAATTATCTTCTGGTCCATCTTCTTCAGAATCTGATAACACTTCGTTCTCTGCCTCACTTGTATCGTCTTGATCATTATTCAATTCCTTTGAAGTCGAAAATAAACGCAATCCAGGACCTTCTTCAAATCTCTCTTTCATTGTCTTTTGAACGTCTTGTAAATCAGTGACTAGCTTCTCTCCTTCACCTGTTTCCTCACCTTTCACAAAATTTTGTTTATCGCCCATGTCAATGTAAACCGCATCTTTATCTACAAGTACACCACCCACATCTGACATAGGGGCATATATGATTTTCTGCTTATCTTCCAATCTTTTACGTCTTCTTGTTGTTTTAGCTACTGTCTCGCCGGCTTCTGCTGCTGCTTTTGCCTTTTCTCTTTCCAAGTCATCTAACTTCTGTTCAAAATAAGGAGTGGGGCATGGGTCTGGTAATTTCTCAACTGTATGTACATAATGATCGCCTACTCCCGCAATATGTATATGTGCATTTGAAGAAGGCAAAGCGGTACCATGCAAATACCCATAGATAGCGACTTTCCTGTCACACTTCGAATTTTCGGCAATGTCTTGAGGATGAGTCAAATCTGTCACTCTATCAGCTAGTAAATAAGGATGTTCGTTTCTCCACTTCAACGGCCTGAATTTCATCACCGATATAAATCTGCTCAAATTAAGAATTTCTCTATCTGGATAACGGCCGTTAATAACACCTGACAAATAAAACAATTTTGCACCTTGATATACTTCAGTCCAGAAACGATGCTTGAGCCTTTTTTTCGAGGTTCTTAATGTCGACTGCGATTTGAATAAATCTAAATGAGTAACAACTCCAAGAACTCGGGGCATACCATGGTGTTGTGCTATATTCAAGAATTCCATAGTTTCCATCTCCAATCCGAAGTTACCATCTACCAAAAGCAACACTAAATCGGCGATCTTGGCAGCATCCACCATCGAATTCAAGTCATTTCCAACTTCAATGAACGTTAATCTTCGTCTCTTACCGCTCACTACTGTAATTGGCCCTTTAATTTCTGTCAACGAAGTCTTTGTCAATCTTCTTATCAAGGATCTTATTAATGTCGTCTTACCAGTCCCCGGTGGCCCAACCACTGCTACTACCACAGGTGGTGGATCGTCATCTGGTGTTCGGTCCACCATTGGGACATGTAATCTCTTTTCATTCACATCATGCGACCTCTTTGCCATTCTTTCCAATTTCCTTGGTGCATTTACAGCAAAAGCTTTCTTATTTTGCCCTTGCTGATGCAACTTCTGCTTAGCAGTGGTTTTCTTTGTCCCACCTCTGTGGGCCTTATTCGACTGCTGTGTACTATCCATAGCGAATTTTATATTCTTGAACACAAAATTACACCAGCTCACTAATTATAGGTCTAGTAATAATGCAAATTAAGGAGTAACTTTACAAAATAGCCAATTCAGTTCATATTTTGGCCTCATCGTGTTATATGCTGCTCTAAAAAAAAAATTTTGATGCTAACCTCGAAAGTCATGTGACTTATGGTCGAAACTATAATGTTTCTATTGCCGCAAAATCATACATCAACACTGTTTACAAAGTATTTTGGATAGCAAATGACTAGAAGCAGGACATGTTGAAGGGCCTTCTAACTTTGATAGTATTATTGAGGCTTTCTGAAGCTGTTTGGTTTTTCAAAGAAGCCAAAGTGTGCAATCCCAAGCAAAACGGGTTTCTTCCTTTCACAGGGTTTAAGATTTATAGGCAGTATAGGTTGGAAGGTTACATTCCTAATTCGTTGCATTTCCTTTCAATAACACATTGCAATCACGGGAAGGCAGACTATGAAAAAGAAATTCAAACACTGTCTAGTATAGACATCGATTGGGAGAAACCATTCTGTATGCTAAAACCAGAACTTGGAATCAAAATACTGCCTAAGGCACAAGACAAGGTTTTAAATTTAGTTCAAAACAAGAAGGGCCACGGAAAATACGATTATGACAATAGCGAACCAAAGAAGTCTTTGGATACAGTTCCTCGTCGAGCTTCGGTAGAAGATTCCGGAGAGGCAGTCAACAGTAAAACTTCCGGGTTGGGAATAAGAGCTAGCATACGAGATAAAACCAAAAAATTAACTCAAGGGATGAAGTTGAGTATAGATAGAAAGCTTGAGAAGGTTTTCAACCACAAGCATTTTCTGTATACTAGCAAAAAGTCAAAAGAACATTTTGATGACATTCGTAACTCAGATCCCCAATCATCGTTGGAATGGGAGTCTAGGAATCTAGTTTGTTACAAAATGGCCAGAAGAAAGAAGTATGCAAAAAGGAATATACTTTTCTATGTACCTTATACATTCGTTGGGGGTCTATTTGAGTGCCCAATTCTGAAGGACAAGAAGAGGCAGATTTTTCAAAGCTTTACCACTGAAGATTTTTTGGTGAATTTCAACTTTAAATGTGACAATTCCATTGCAAAGCCAATTCTGCCTTTAATTGCAGAAGACAGTACAAAACAATGGATTGAGACCAGCTTAAGTTTGCTCAGCCCTAAATTGATCCAAAGGATTCCTTATTTGACTACCGCTACTCCTTTAGATTTAAGGTTTTCAACTAGTGAAACGCCAGATATGTTTCTGGATACATGGGCAAGTCAAATTGATGTAAATGAAGATTATACTTATACTGACGTAGATTTGAACTTGATCTCTCAAGGATTAGCCCTATCTGCTGATTATCTTCACAAAGTATTCCGGCCTATGGATATATCCAACGTACTTAATAATTTGGTAAAGCTAAAGCCTTCAAGCTTGAAAGAATCACCCTCAGTGATCAAAGAATTAATGGCTGGTAAGTTTAGGCTATCACTAGATCAGAAATTAAACTTATTGCTCTCTTCATCTAATATGAAAGATCCAATGGTCCATTTGCAAAAATTACAAACTATATGGGATAAATTAATTGATTAAAGTAATTTATAATAACAGGTATTGTTTCAATAAAGAATTAATACGACAGGTGTTCGTGGATAACGAGTCGAAAATAACTAGAAGAAATTATAAAGTAGAATGTCAATAGTAATATACAATGTATGAATCCAGAACGTAGATTAAAGAACCCGTTTGGCGTCCATCGGCTGATTGGCCGAATTCAACGATATCTCACCTGTAGAAAAGTTTGAGTCATTCCTGTTGTGTTGATTAATAGGTGTTTTAGAATTTTCTCGAGGGAACGAAAGGGGTTGTGATTGTACCGTATCTTTTTCTTCATTTGCAAGATCATTGTGTACATTATTGTCTAAAGTATCACTAACTCTTGTGACATTGTTGTTCTTGTTGTTTGTACTACCGCTATTTGGAGTTTTTTTCTTTTGAGATAAACCTCTGGTAATTTTGTTTTTCAATTTGGATCCAATGGTCTGACCATTATTCGTGCCGTCAGACAGGTTTTCTGCACTTACATCAGATTCATCAAATTTTTCTTTATCGATAGAAGGTGGCAAGTGATTAACTTCTTGTTCGGTAGAGGACATTTTGTTCAATTTATACATTTCAGACTCCCAATTATCCGAATGATCCCGAGCTGCCGCTCCTAAAGCCAACAATTCATTGGCATTCTTATTATTACTTGTCCCTTCTCTAATCGATTTGTGTTTAACAGAACTCATTCTTTGGAACGAAGTTCTATCATCTTTAGCAGGTGCAAACCTAGCATCTGGGTTCTTAGATATCAAAACAAATGCAATAAATCCAATGATCATAATGAGTAAGAGGAATGAAAAAGCTGCGTTCAAAATAAAAAATATCCAACCCATAATCGATGAAACTTGTGCAGGCTGACCAAATAAATCAGAAAAGAACAAGTATAAGAATGAGTTGATGGTGACAACAATAGAAATAAGATAATTGACGATGTTAGTTGGCTTGTTCAAGAAAGGCTTTTGGATAAATAAGTAAATTGTATAAGCCAAGTCCAAAATAAATAATACCAATGCTGATGCCTTCCCAGAGCCTTGACATAAGCCAATAAAGATAGCTTTGACTAAATTATAGCCGATCAACACGATGCCAAACCAGTATTTTTCGGCTCTAAACATAGTGTAACAAAATCCGTATTTGTTCAAGACCCTTGAGTCTCCGTATAACGAGGCAGCCGGATTATTGAATTTGGCGATAGAGTATTTAGCAAACTTCCAAACTCTCCAAAATGAGTAGCCTATTACACCTAGAACTAAAATCAACATCACTACAGCCAAAACAATAACTGCAGGTGAATCATTCTGCGTGAATTCCCATAAAGACAAAATAACCAATTGGGTAAAACCAATGTAAAGATATCTTAAAAGAGACCCCTTCAAAATAACTGAAAAGGAAGTCCTGAAATGGCCTAGTCTATTTGGATTAATCTTGCGGAATCTAATCAACAAATCAAGAATTTGTTTAATGATCACAAGTACAACAATTAAGAAGTAACCAAATATTACAAAAAATGTAAACCCAGTAGCGACGATCGACGTGGGTTCAATGTGAGAATTAATTCCAATTCTCTTAATACCTCGCAAGACAATTAGATTAGTGTTTGATGACAAGGAAAAGTCCAAAGCTCGTTTACCTATCGCTTTGACTCTACCATACGCAAATTCATTCATACCTTGTAAGTGGTCCATGGCTCTTTGCACCAATATTTGCTTTGTTGTCCCTTTGAAATACAAGGTTGGGTTACCTCCAGTACTCTGGACATACCACCTAAAAATATCTTGCATAAATTGAACACGAATCAAACCCATTGACCAAGCTAGATTTTCAGCCCAAGCAGAAGCAATAGGCGGGACCCTCTCAACATGCTGCATAGATACAACCACTACAGACTGGAAGTACAAGAACAAGGAAACTGAGTTAGCTGAAATATGAGTAGCAGCAGTAGAGTTCCCGAAGGTGGACAAAACAGCCGAGAGCAACAACCCCAACCCTGCAACGACAGCAGTGGCCCACTTGGCACCTGTTTGGGAAATAGTCTTACCGTTAGTAAAGTTAGACTGCATGCACGATAACTGTTTTCCTGTCTTCTGATCCTTAACAATCACCTTCACCACCGCATCAATATCAGGCACATTGTAAGCAATTTCCGGAATCTCTTTCACGTAGCTAGCACTGATATACTCGATACTTTCGACTTGCATTGAACCCGGATAAATAGGACAAAATTGCTTCCATCCTAAATTACACATGTCTATTGTTTTTTCAATAATCAAAAACCCGTAGGCATACACCTGAACGAAGGCATCTACTTTACCGTTGATTTGCGTTGTCAAGTCAACACTATATCTCAAAGATCTGTCTTCTGGATCAAAGGTGACATTGAAGTATGAAGGCGAAATTTGGGAATTGTCCATGCATGTAACCAAGGAAGTAGCCGAAAGTGACTTTTTCCCCAATACCATAGCCACCTGCCAGAACCATAATAATAGTATAAACGTTCTTGAGAACATCCTACCGTCTCTACCTTTATTTTCTTGAATTAATTGGATTCACCGACAATATTTCTATTTTTAACGAACTTCGTGATCCGAACTTCCCAGATAAGATATCACCTAATTAGTTTTTATAGCAAAAAACTAGCTTAATACAGTAATATACTTACTACTGTCTTTAATATATAATATGCCACTAGCGAAACGATTGACTATACCTATTGATATGTTCTGTCTATTATTAGCCCATATCAACAGGGAAATCAATAACGCTGTGAGCATTTTTTTGAATTTTTATTGGTTATGAGAAATGCCCACCTTAGCATCAACAAGAAAAAAAATAGAAGGGGCTGAAGGGATATACGCGTTGTGTAAAGAGGCGACTAAAGTAACAAGACAAAGATTAGAATAGTCGTAAATAAGAGTTTGATGATGTATTGATATAGAACCATATATAGGGCAGCAGTATATGTGACAACGTTATATATGAAACAGGCGATATAAGTCATAGATATACATTCGTAGAACTGAGCGCGTAGGGGTAAAAGAAAGGCTGAAATTCTTACACATGCTAGTCAAACATGAAAAACAAGTGCTATACGCTATTCAATAACTATAAATGATATTCTACCATTTTAGCTTGCTCTACTTTAACCAATAAAGCATCACCCCAGGCAACCCTAATTACGTCCCAAAATTCGCGAGCATAGTGGATAGTAATTCCGTACTTTTTGAGCCAGAATTTCTCAGGTTCGCTTCTTTTAAAGTTGTACTTATTTTCATTGTCGATCAACAAATCGTTGAGCTGGTCAAAGTCGTTAGTAATCTTGCAATATTCTTCGATCAAATCCTTACGATTCTCCCTAGGTACTATGACCCGTTTGATCCCATTCAAATGAGCACCCAAGATTTTTTCCTTGACACCTCCAATCGGCAAGACCAACCCCCGCAAAGTGATCTCGCCGGTCATTGCAAGATCTAGAGGCACTGGCTTTTCCAAAATCAACGATAAGAACAGCAAAGCCATAGTAATACCAGCAGATGGGCCGTCTTTTTGGATAGAACCCAGTGGTACATGTAAATGTATTTCCAAATTGTTCACCTTGTCAACTAGATTGTCGTTTACTCCTAAGTCGATCAAATTCAAAACATCCTTGTAGATTATCAGCTTAATAAAAGTCAACCCGATTTTGGCACTTTCCATTAAAACTTCTCCTAATCTACCAGTCATGTTTAACGACGAAGAGTTGGACTTACCCTCGTGGTTGAATCCTATACTTTCAAATACCAAGACTGAGCCAGAACCATCACTATTGTACGAAAGCCCATTAACCACACCATATTTAGACGACTCAATAGGTGATTCGAACAATTCCGAAGACATGTTGGGGTAGGGCAATCCTAGATATTTAGGAAGATCTTCAACTTCAACCTTACGTTGATATTGACGCAACTTTTCTAAACTTTCGGAGTACTCAACGGCCTTATATCTACATATGCTTCCCAATCTCCGCTCAAAGTTTCTAACCCCTGCTTCTCTTGTGTAGTCGAGGATAATTCTTTTCATGACAGAATGACTGATTTCAATCAAGTCATTCAGTGGAATACCGTTTCTTTTGATCTGTCTTGGCAACAAATATCTCTCACCAATTATCATTTTTTCATCATGATCATAAGCACCCACTTCGATCATTTCTAACCTATCTAACAATGGCCTTGATAAATTATATGCTTCATTGGCAGTACAAATGAATATTACCTGAGATAAGTCGACTGGAAAGCCTAAATAATGGTCGGTGAACGAAGTGTTCTGCTCAGGATCCAATACTTCTAGCAAGGCTGCAGAAGGATCGCCATTGAACTTGTTGACACTATTGTTTCCGCCAATAATCTTGTCAATTTCATCTAACAAAATAACTGGATTCATCGATCTTGACTTCCTTAATGCCTGAATTATAACACCGGGCATTGCACCCACATAAGTACGCCTATGTCCTCTAATCTCAGATTCATCTTTAATACCACCCAATGAAATTCTTTGAAAGTTACGGCCAAGTGAGCTAGCAATTGACTTAGCCAATGACGTTTTACCAGTACCTGGAGGTCCTACCAACATAATAATGGGAGACTTGTTGTGCTTTGAAACCATTATTGACTTGTTGATTGATTTCTTTTCAATTGTAGTTAAAGACTTAGATTTTTTATTCTTATTTCTAGCTGTTTCGTGTGCAATATACGTCTCATCATTGTTTGCAATAACTATTGAATTCTCATCCTTAGGTTTTGCCGAAGTCTTGTTGTTGTTGCGTTCGTTATTTTTCTTATTGCTGTCATCGAGAGTTTTCGCATCCCTATTCTTTGACTTTTCTAACTCAGCTTTTTCATACGTCTTCTCTGCATTAATACCTAACAACTTCAAAACAACCAAGTACTGAATTAATCTTCTTTTGACATGCTGTAAGCCATAGTGGTCCTCATCTAATTGCTTTTTTGCAAATTCTAAATCAATGTCCTTGTTTGATGCAAATTTCGTAACGAATCTATCCCAAGGGATATCAATAACGATATCCAAGTAATTACGAATTACATGGAAGTCAGAATTTCCTGGTGGAGAGGACTTAATCCTCTTAAAGTCCTTCACGATTAATCTTTTAGTGTCAGTTGATAAAGATGTGATGTTGGGTAATTTGTTTTTGATGAAATTAGTAATCGCTCTAAGTTCATCATCCTCATCATCTTCATTCTCCGCGTAGTCATCATCACTTTCACCGCCATCTTCGTTGCCTGCAGTTTTGGTTTTATTGGAATTATTTCCCCTACGGACTAAACGATTTTGATTTTGGTTTTGTTGGCTCAGGTTGATATTTTTACCACTCCTATTCGTCATTCCTTCTAAAATTAACCTGATAGATTTCAATTGGCTTGCAACTACATTAGCCTTTTGGATATTAGTAGCCTCTTTATAGAACCAATGATTGACAAATTCATTATTTTCCTTCAAATTAGCAAAAATTTGAATCATTGTATGTACCATTGAATTAATTTCATTGATCCTCTCGCCAGAATTGAATTTGCTCAATAAGTGCAACTTTTCGTGATTTGGAAATGGTATAATTGCACAGGTTAAATCAATCAACCTAAGAAATGTCTTATTATCGATTTTTGTGTTGGATGAAGAAGTGAAAGTTCCAAACAATTTTTGCAAACTAATATAGGCTTTTGTAAAATCTTTGGATCCAGCCAAATGCAAATAAAGGGCATTCGCCAACGGGTTTAACGTCAATAAATCGCCCTTCTTGTCTTGCTCATTGCTAGATTTTGCTTTTTTAGCTAAATTGTTAGAAACTGCTAAAGCTTGACGATAGTCAACAATGAATCCATCAATAGACTTAAATAAAGAAGAAACATTTGAGTTTAGGGTCTCATATTCCTTGGAAACATCGGCGATACCAAAGTTCCAGTCGATATCAACCAAAACCTCGTTTGGTTTTCCCCGGCTCGAGTGCTTGTACCCTCGGGTCAAAGCCTGTAAAGTCAACTTAATATTAGATGTGTCATCAATCATACCGACTACCCGTGCGATAGTGACTATGTTCTCGTATGAGTCGTTCAGGGAGTTCTGGGGCTCTCTTATCTTTGCCAAATTTGGATTGATGGCCAAAACCAACCAGTCAAACTCGCTTTGGGGAACTATATCTTTGACATTCATATTCGCATCCTTACTCTTGAATAGCTGCTCATTTTGGTAGAACTGCTTGATACCCTCCACTGCGTGTTCTGAGATTGGGGTAGGAGTATAGTTAGCGTCTGTCCCTCCATTTTCTTCTTCTTTGTCGAAATCGTACTCATTTAGCAAGTTGGTAATTAAAGACACATTCGAAACTTGGCTCTTGAACCTCGACAATAGTGTTGCTGCTTTAAATCTAGAAAATGTAACGTTATAAATTATACCCGGCAATAATACTAAATTCGAATCTAATTTATAACTTGGTAAAACAACTTGTTGCTTAAAATCAGCATCCTTACTTTGGTTGTTCTTGTATCTAGCCATGTCGCCTTATTCTTCTTCTGTTCTTATAAAATTTGTTAAACTATTCTTGCCACTGGAAATATATAAATTGTCCATATGATTCTTCATATTTTGTGGGGAGATTGTGATGCGAAAAGCCGAGGATCAAAATTCGTCCCTCTGCCTGAATCATATATAGGAAGAGTACATTGTTGCAGAAACTTTAGAAGGATTAATATGTCTTGAACCATACAATTACTTCTTCTATTCATGTATTTAAAATCTACGTGCAGCAAATTAAATATAGTTATGCTATCTATTACGAGCCGTATCACTGTATATTTTCGGTTATAGATTGCAAAAAATGATATGCTGCAATACATTCATTAGAATTCCTCTTAAAACCAATAGCTGTAAAACAAAGCCGTGAACAACATTCCAAAGGTATATATTCATTATGTTGGGCTCGACTATCAAGACCAGTTTTGACAATAGCGCTACTATCTTGTACTTTGAACAGACAATGGAGCAAGTAAGGAATGCAAACGATGATAAAGATGCTAATCAATTAATATCAGGTAATACCAAGAAACTGATATTACACTCAAAGGGTTCAAGAATATCTCAGAATGAAGAAAATTTTTCTGAACACCTAAATTCAGGGTCAGATATAGACCGTTGTGGCTCCAGTACAAGCCTGGTTTCAACAGAAAGCTTTAGTTCGGTTTTGTCGCCATACTGTTCTGGAAGATACACTAAAGCGAATAAAGGCAAGAAAACCATTGAAACTACGATTTTAAACAAATTGGGGTTGAAATCTATAGCCCAAAATATAAAGAAACTTAAATTCAGAAGCAATGATAGAGTACTAGGGTTAGACGAAAAATGGTACTCTGATGGGTCTAGTTTCGATAGCTGTCCTAATAAGAGTAACTTCAAAAATTTCTTTCAAAAGCTTAAGCTTTAAATTTTTATAATTATATAAGAGTATAAACTTATAAATTTACAACACGTCTTTCAAGTTGATTTCCCCTGTACCTCTAGCTAGTGGCTTGGGCTGGTTTTCGCTCTTCTTCCAGCCGATCATGAAGATGACATTGAAGGTGGCCGGTAAAGTTATATTCCCATTTTCATCCGATTCCCCATGTAATGACTTATAAATTTCATTAGCAGCTAATAAAACGTCTCTTGGGAGATAACTTGATCTGGACAAAACTGAATTCTGCTCCCCCATCAGCTGCAAGTCTTTACAAACTGATATTATATCTGGAAAACCACCTACTACTATGTCTTCTGCGTCAATCGTTAGCATGGCAAATCCAGCTCTATTCAAAAGCGATCCCACATCATTTAAATGAACTAAAGGAGATACCCGTGGAGACATACCGCCCCTTCTCTCCAATTCAGCTAACTGCAATGAAGTTCTTAATTCGTACAAGGTATCACCACCAAATATTGTACCCATAAATAAGCCATCTGGTTTAAGTACACGATTTATATTGGCTAGTGCTGATGGCAAGTCATTTATCCAATGCAATGACAAATTAGATATCACGGCATCAAATTGTTCTGATTCTTTTAAGCATTCGTGATCAAACTTTTCTTCATCTCCTACGTTACGAAAAATCTTGCCTTCAAATGTAGAGTTAAATGGTTCCTTAGTATCTCTGTTGAGAAGTTCTTCTGATGAGTCAAGCATGACTAACTCCTTTATCTTGGATCTTATGGTCTCTTTATCTTTGTTTAATTGCTCGCATATTTCAGCATCAACAGAATCACTATGTTCGGGTACTTGCGACACTTCACATAAATTCTTTATCAAATTTCCCAGATGTGATCCAAAGTCCAATACTCGATCAAACCCTCTCGTTATAAATGCCAATCGTTCTATAGTCCTAATCGCAACTTCGTCTCTCAAATATTCAACTTTCCGTGATTCTTCTGGATTGATGCGAGGAGTCCTTGATCTTTGGATCAATTTTGTCTTTCTATCAAAAACATTGAATTGTTGCTTATGTTTGGCTGCATTTTCCGATGCTGTAGTAGCTAGGAACCTTTTGCCAACGATAGTTTTGAACATATTAGGTTTGATTTTTCTACTTTAAAAGAAACTAGAGTAATTTGAAATATTCTGCGATGCTCACTTAAAAATATCCTACAGAAAAGTAATTCTTTATGTCGGGGTTACTTGAGTGAGATTATGCTACGGTGTATATCAAATGTTTCAAGACTAGAGGGAAGAATACGAAACAGAATCAAACAAAGAGTATTCTTAGTCAGGCATCAAACAAATATAGCCTTAAGCATCAAAAATGGTAGAACGCTACCCCAATTTTCAGTCGATGATTTTTTGGATAAAGAATCTACAGCTCGAGGAAACGAAACGCAAGTCCCTAAAAAATCGGACAGTGTCTCCAGTAGGATCTTAATTCTGCAATTCGACTCCTTTACTGTCGAACGAATCGAAAATGATGTTGCCTTGGCCATTCAAGAGAAAGACTTCAAAAGAGTCTGGCTAATTGCAAATCTTATGACGAAGCACGAAAAAAGGCCATCGACAAAGTTGTATATACTTTTATTGCGAGCTTGTTTTTTGACTAGTAGGCCAGAAGCCACAACATTAGCAATAAGGTTATACCTCGAAGTAATGTCAATCAATAATTCAAGAACGGAAATACACCATTTGAACAAGAATGAACATCAAGAACTAGCATACTTTCTATTGACCGCTTTTCATAATTGCTATGACTTCACTGAACTCATAACGTTGAAGATTTTGTGGGAGAACTATATAATCAATAATGTTGAGAAACCAATATTTGAATTATTATACCATTCAGCTTATATCAATACTTTACTTAACACTAATCAGACTCAGATTGCTATCGAGCACTTCGAGAAAGCATACCTGGAATTAACTTTTCTGGATAATTCAGGAAAACATCATCAGTATAAGGGATATGATATATTTTTGATATTACCGACTCTTAGAGTTCTTGATGCGATGTCTTCAACTAAAGAAATTCAAAAGTTGCAGAAATGGCTTGAAATAGTAAATTGCGAGCAAGACAAAGGTTTCAATGATAACTCAAAAACCAACCGAAGGATATTAACTAATAATAAGTGGGTTAAGTATTTGAATACTGGTCTAGCGAATAACAATTATAATTTAGTAAGAAGTGTCTACGAAAATTTTATCATGAAAGGTTTCAGCGAGGGTTTATCTACAGAAGACATCCTTTTTAGAAGCGATCCTACAATAAGTGGGTCTAATACGCGAAATATGGTTATGGAGTCTATTAATGACAAAACAATCTATCTGATTCTCCATACTTTTGCGATCAATGGAGATGTAAACCTGACGCTTTCCTTGATTGAGTCACATTATATGCACAAAGCTATGAAAGGGGAGAAGGCTTTGACCAAAGATTTGTGTGTTAAGATAGTTGAATCGTATTGCTATCATCCCGATTTGCAAAATAACTGGAATGAAGATGAACTAATTAGATCTAAGGTCTCACACGACGAAAGTGTGAAGAGAGTTTTGGACGTTTTGAATGGTTTTTCAATGAGGTTTGCTAAAGATCCAAAGACTTCTATCAATTACCGTGATATCAGTGAGTCTATGTCCTTCAAGTTTGTCAACTATAGCGTATATGATGAAAATATAGGGCGCGAAAAACGCAAGAGGCAAGAAATATCGGAAAAGATCAAAAACCCAGAGGAAATGGATAGGAAACCAGGTTTACCGAGAAAAATGTCTAACGCAAATATAGATAGCTCAATGCATGGTAACGTGCTTGCCAATTTGGAAATTTTAACAGACTTCGTCTTGGAGCATTTAGAGTATTTGCGGCAGATGAATTATTGTACTTCCTCAGTTACTTTATTCATAAATTGCATTTTAAATCATACCAATTTATACCAAAACTTTTCAGGAACAGTAAGAGTATTGTCAGCTATTCATAAATCAAACCATCATATGATAGAGGAATGGCTTGATAAAGATCTGTTTAATATTATTCTAAATTCACTAGCCAATTCTAATTCAGCCAAAATAGCGTCTGTGCTTTTGTATCAGTACTTGCATGACAAAATTTCTTTCACACACGATAATTATCGCTGTTTAATTTCAGCAAACCTAAGAGGTGATTTCAATGAGAGTTTGCAATTCTTCCTTTACAAGTACTTGCTCGATTACAAAGGTATAATCCATCCCCAGGTTATGCAGATGTTAAACGATT
Organism: Debaryomyces udenii; assembly: GCA_030556595.1. Lineage (NCBI taxonomy): Eukaryota > Fungi > Ascomycota > Pichiomycetes > Serinales > Debaryomycetaceae > Debaryomyces > Debaryomyces udenii. The sequence continues at coordinate 1,161,350 of JAKTUI010000004.1, read as the reverse complement.
TGCCGCCAGATGCTCTTCAAGTAAATTACAATACGATTGCTATGATATCTTTTATAAGAGATAATGGGCAAATTCATTCAAATCCCAGTATGAAATCTTTACTCACGCCAAATGAAATCGAAAACTTTTGGCAAACTCAAAAGCTTTGCGATAGCAACCCCTGTATCAACGATCAGAATCTTATAGGCTTCAACCGACTCTACAACCATACTGTTGATTTGAGAGATACGGGTTATTTGAGTTACATTCTTGATATTCCAATCTCGGGGGTAAGTAAGATTTCGAAGCTTCATGAATTAAACTAGTACGTGTACATATGTTGTATATAATAATATAAAGATCAAATGCTTAATCCTCTTGGATTGCTTCCTTCAATTCGTCCGCATTAATATCTATTCGTTTGGCTTTCACCTTGTTTAAGCCACCATTCCACCTTGCCTTCATGCCTTCCAACAAACTCTTATCTGCCTCGTCATTATCAAGTAAATCATTATATCTCTTTTTTGCCTGAGGACCGAGTATGGAATCATTAGCACCGAATGTATTATTGAATGAAGAAGAAAAACTTTCACTATATGAAGATCCTAGCATTGTCGAGTCAACTGCCATACGCATAATGTTACCTGCATGACATGCTAAATGATCGTAGTTCTCTTCTTCATCATCATCGTGTCTAATCAACGGGGCTGCGTCTTTTGAAGTTTGAAGTGGTAGATTAAGAGTCTCTGCTTTATCCATCTTCAAAGCTTTTGGCTTAAAAAAATGCACGTTGTTCCCTTTCTTAGGTGTTGTCTCTGCTACGTCTGACACCGGTGTCGACTGAAGCAACTTGGATGAATTCTTTTTTGAAGAGGCTGACGAGGAGAAAAAAATGGTCTTATTTGGGATTGGAGTTCTATATAACGATACTGGCTGCGTAAGCGAATTACTCGATTCGTACCTATTTTCTTCTCTGGTTTGTCTTGGGCGTTTGATACCCCTGTTCAGTGTGATAATCCCACTGTTTCTCCTTGATTTGGGGGTGTTTCTACCCCATTTTTCATTGCTGCTAGTGAATGGAAGTTCTAACTGATAAGTCTCAATAACTTTTCGGCTTTCTTCCAAAAGTTCATGTATTGGGTCGTCCTCGGCATCTTGTAGTTGAGACTTCGAACAGAAATGTTTTATGATAGGATGTTTTGTATAATTAGGCTCTCTGGATTGTGGAAGTCCGTCTAGCTTCAAGTTCCTACTAAGAAGAACATCTCGTGGTAATTTACTTACAAAATCTTTATCTGAATCATCTATTTTAGGAAAAGTGTATGCAAGACAGACAGAAGAATGAACACCAATTGCAACTGCCATATCAGTGAATTCTCTTGAGAGCAGTAGATAGCTTTTTCATTATAACGTGAAAAACAACTGAATATATAGAGATATGATATCATTCCCTATTCGGCATTAGGACATCAAATAATCAAGAACTCCCTTTTCAAGTATTCTAATTGTTTATATTTACTTTTGTCTATATACGGCTACTATATTTCGCAGCAGTAAATGAGAACGACATTTTAAAAAATGTCGTGGTGAGTTTTTAAAATGTCGCAATTTACCTAAGATTTTTAGTTACTACATGATTGGTGAGTTTGAACAGTTAATCTATATTTTCAATTTGAATAATAAACGTGTATGAGCATCGAGAAGCAACATGTGTATACTTCACACTCTCTCGTAATATGTAAGCTAGAATCTAAGAGATTTAGGCTATAATTAAGCTGATTGATAATATGTACATGAAAAATTATTCAGCCTTGATTTGAGCTGCATCTTCAAAGGTCTTGAGAGAGCTCATTTGTTCATTGTAGATAAGTGGTAGCACCATGCAATTTGAATAACTTGGAGCGAGCGTATTAAATATGACAGCAAGGCGAGCACATGCAATAATGTTTTATTCTGTAAAACAGGTCCTGTGGCAATAGGAGCTCACATTTCACTATTGAGGACCTCAAGAATTGACAAATGAAATACTTCACATATTATTGTTGATCGTAGTTAGTGACTTATGTCAGACTTTTCTTGATCTCTTCTTGCTTGATGTTTGATTCTTTCATCGATCACGGAATCATTACCATGGACAGAATCTATTGGACAAGGAAACAAGGAGTTAGCACTTACCATTAGTATACATATGGCGAATGTGGAGCTGAATAATGAATTAGTCAACTTATTTCTTTGGGTAGCCCTGATAGCTGAAAACATGCCAGGTGTAATATATCTTATTAGTTATTATACTGGAACAGCAATATTTTGAATGGTCTCCCTCAAGCAAGTCTTTGGATTATTGAACTCAGCAAGTATTTGGACCTTTCGTCTCTTCAATTTTGAACTATACCAGCACTAGGTTGCAGTAATCATCTGTCAAGAAGTGAAAAAGATGTTTTTTCCAAAGTTTCGATCACGTGGAGGATTGTAGATTATCCAATCAGAGGACTGGTTATAGTAGTTTCCAGTAATTCAACCAAACTATGACTCTGATTACATTCAAGACGAAGTAGATAGCTTCAAAGATGACATTTGGCTAGTATCACTGTTCAGTCATAACCTAGTTACCAGAATGTTGTCAATTCCAAACTTTGGTTGTGTCACGTGATTATTACTATTACAGCATTGGAACCGGCCAATGCAAGACTAGTTTTACGTACTAGAGAAATCATTGCAGTTAGTGTATTTCATTCAGCAGACTCAGTTCTCGCTTAATGAGCCAAATCAGTTTAACATTGGGTAACGCGCAAATGAAATAATAATTAAACACAAGTGTAAAAGTATGCATTCTTGAGGTACAAGACTTTTAACGGAATATATATGTACAGGATAATCTATTAGATGTATTTCATGCTATTTTTTCAGTCGAATGTGGCATTTGGGTTCATAGGAGTGGTCTGAAAGCTTTAATATGATTAGCGTTATTTCGAATATTCAACAGCATCCAATAAAAACTCTTCCCCGAATATTGCTACAAAATGAAGCAGCATACATTTTGGGATACAATTACTAGGCCAACACCATAAAATTCCTATTGTTGGTAGGATTTATTGAGCATTTCTCCTTTTATTATTTCAAATCCAGGTTTGAATTTTCTTTCTGCTGCAAGCTCCTGTTCGGTCTTAGGGGAGTCAACTAATTCTATCTTAACTAATTCCTTAACCACACCTATTCTATGTGCCGTTGATGGCGAAACACGTTGGAAAATTGTTTGATTCCTTTTCTTCAATCCTAATGCCTCAATATTCTTGCGAACTCTTGGGCTGCATCCGATAGTGGATCTTGTCTGTGTTATCTTATAGAATAAACTTTTAGCGGATCCTATAGCTGACATTTCTGTAATGTAATGACTCTATTGATTATAAACTTCAAGTATTCAAGAAAGAAAATTTTTGATATCTGGGATGTGCGACATTTGATGAAGACGCGACATTTGATGATTCCTATGTCGCATATCAGTCCTAGTTTAGATACTATGTTCAAGCTCTTCTACAGGTACATTCAGATGGAAAAATAGTAGCCATGTTTCAATAATCATGGAAGAAGCAATTGAGACAAGTCTATTGAAGAAAAGCGACCGGCTTCATTCAGAAATCCGGTCTTTAGTAGATGAGATTGAGAAACTTATATTTAGTGGTAGAAGATCCTCATCGAACGTTGCTGATAGGTACTTGATAGTCATTTCAAAGCTAAAGAATCTCATCAATGAGTTTGAATCATCTCCAAAGCTTTTAGATGTAGGGTTGCAGTATTATATTGAAAGCTTATCGTCAAATTTTTTGAGGCTCTATTTTAACGAAGAGGTGCTTGAAGAACAGAAACAAGCGGCAAATGGGATTGCAGAGATAGTTTATTGTTTATCAAAAGTTAGAGGCTTCAAATTCATAACTAATTACTTTTCAAGTGATGTGTACTTGATTCCAAAACTATTAAGCTTGACTGAAGAAGGAGATCTAACTGATAATGAAACTTTTTTAATGTTGATCTGGCTCTCAAATTTGGTACTTGTACCATTTCCCTTGGACAGCGTAATAGAAGGCTTACCAACCAGGTTATTTCAAAGTGGAGTGAAAATTCTCGAAAAGCATTCAAATGCATCTAAAAATCAATCTGTATCTCTGATACTACTTTCTAGGTTAATTACAAGACCAGATTCGATATCTGAGGGGATGTTAGACAATTACATCAATCTGAAAATTAGATTAGAGTGGGCTTCTAAAGACAGCAGTTCCACGAAATTGGGGCACATGATGACAATTAATAAGATATTGAAGAGATGCCGTAGTGAAGAAATTACTATGTATTTGGATATTATCTATAAAGAATTATTGATAAGAGATATCACAAAGTTGCAGCTTCAAGAGGAATCAAGTAGTAATAGTTTGAACAATCTCAATGTTTTGTACATAATTAAATTACTTAGTAAACTATCTAAATTTGCGTTGTTATTAGATTCTCCAACAAAGTTTCAGAAAGTGTCTACAATTGTGAATAATTTATTTCATGATATAATGAGTACTATGGCAGGTAAATTTGACACTAATTTGAGGTATGCAATGGCAAAGTCATTGAGTAGATTGTGTTTGCAGTTGTCCGTCCATGCTGTGAATTATCAAGAGCAAGTGATTCTATATTTTCTTGAACAGCTTAATATAAGCAATTTAAGGATTGATTATTCGCCGTACGAAGAATCAGGAACCATGCTTAATAAATTCAGGCTGAATTTAAATATCAACGAGGAAGAGATCCCCATATCAAAATACCATACAATCTTACTATTCTTAGCATATATTTCTTTGAATAAGTCACTACCTTATCATCTTATCCTGCCAGTCTTGAGCATTGTCCACAAAACCTTATTTGTTCAACAAAAGCGTGCAACATCTGTGTTAGGCAGCCAACTACGAGATTCTTCGTGTTTTATTATATGGTCTATCTGTCGAATGCTTAATAATAATAGGCTTGCAACTTTGTACAACAAGAATAAATTTATGATGGAAACGATATTGTTCGATTTAATGAGAGTTGCAATTTTCGATCCAGACTTAACAATCCGGAGGTGTAGTGTTGCTGTAATTCAAGAATTCATAGGAAGATTTGGAAACTATTTGTTTGGAACTAAGTTCCCCACCACACTGAATCGACAAGAACTAGTGGGAAAGTTTATCATTCGGTTGGTTGAGGTTTTCAATAATCAGTCACTTGGTTCATTGAATTCATCATATCAAATTATTCATGAACTAGTTCAACTAGGTTTCGATAAAGACCTATTTGTTAATTGTCTACTGGCTATCATAGAAGATGCAAACACCAATTTTGACATCAAGAAATTAAGTTCACAACATTTAACAAATCTTTTCAGCCTGCCAGCATCAAGTCAATACTCTTTCGAATTTCAAATGGGCGACAGTGGAGAGCCCTGTAGTCTAGAGGCAGTAGTTTCCCAGTTATCGTTGCAAGCTTTGAGATCAATGAATGCCTTGTATCCCTTCGCACAGTTAGCTACAATTATTCCATCATCCAACAAGTCATTCATAATCATCGCAGACCATATGAACAACTTCCAATTTAATCATCTTCATGATTCTAGTGAAAAAGCTGAAGGTTATGTTAAGTGGTTGAATTGTTGTTTGGAAAAGCACTTGTCGACTATGAATTTAGAGAATGCCTGGATACACTTACTTGAAATAATAAGAACGAAATATAATTTTGCATTGACTGAAGAATTTAGAACACTTTTTCATCTCCTATCGCAGAATGATAAACCAATACCCGCTTCTGTTTTCGACTCATTGATTTATCATATCAAAAATAATAACCTTATGCTTGCCCAGAGTATATTCTGTTACAGCAACCATTCAAAACATGAACTTTTAGCCTTATTCAAATTAATCGAGCTCAAATCTATTTCTGACTGCAATACTAGGTCCAGTTTGCTAGAAAGTTTAGCAAATAACATTAGCCTTTTAGAAATCGATAAGTCTATGTTACTGGGCTTAATTGATAATTTGGACGACTACACCGTGACCAATCAAGGAGATGTTGGCTCCAAGGTGAGATTTGCAACTATTCGTCTTATTAAGAGTAACAAACTACTTTTTCATGATTTATTAGATACAATTGATGTAAAACTAATCAGACTATCCGGAGAATTAATAGACAGAATCAGAATCGAGTCTTTCAGTCTCCTCAAAGAAACAATGTCAATTCAGAAAAGTAATAGTGACTTTAATTTTCAGAGTTTATTTGATTTTTATAGGAAGCAAGTGCTCTATAGAGCGTTAAACTTCCCATCTGAATATTTGGCAAATTTGTCTAGCAGCTTTTGGAGTGGCGTTTGTTTCAGTTTAGGGGCATTGACTGCAACAAGTTCCGTCATTAATGAATCATTCTTGCAGCTTTTCATCCTTTTGCAAGCACTACGATCAGATGAACGTGCCTTTGTATTCAAAGAATTTTTGGACTTATTGAAGGTCCCCACTAATATAACATTGTCTTCTTTGGGTTCTCGAGAGCTAAAAAAGTACACTATGGGACTAAGCTTGTTCGTCAAGCTATTTGAGTCTAATGCAAGTTTTCCTTTGGATTTCAACTATCACCAACTTTTTGTGAGAAGCTATAATTTGCAAATAAATACTTCAAATTTGACTAGAATTGGACTAACTTTGAAAATCTTTCTGTATTTGTCGACTCTATCTTTGAAAAAGGAAATTAGAGTTAAATCTTGGGACAGGATATGTTGGCTTAGCTGTAAGCATCCTTCATCCAAAGTAAGGAATATGAGTAGTGAAATGCTATTTGAAATTCTAAATGAGCTATGTCCCGATAATCCTCGCATTGTTCATTTGGATGCAATCAATTGGGATGATTCGCCGAAGGACTTAGCGAAGCACTACAGACTCCTTGAACAGGAATTCATACATTTCTAGTAACTTATAGATTAATATAAACCATCCTATATTGAAAAGGGAAAAATTAGTTGGAAGAAAAAAAAACCCTTCAATTAATCTAGACACATTTTATTTTGCACCCATTTTTCTTTAGCCATAACTAACTCAGCCAATAATATTTTGATGTTTGTCTCGCGTAACAATTTCTACCTGGCTGCAACCTAATTGATTTGAGTACCAATGGAGCCCTATACAAATAATTCTGATTTGCTTGAGTTGCTTGCTTCCTTTAGCGCTGAATTCGAATGTCGTTTCTCTATAACCCCACTATTAAATTATCTGAAGATTGGTGAAATTTTTCCTCTTTAACATGGCTAAAGTGGCTCTTGTGCCCATCTTCTTCGTTGTGGTTGTCGGTCACAGCTGCTTCGATATCTGTGCTATCCTTACGTTCGTTTGAGCTATTGCCGAAGTATGACTTCTCAGTTTCCAGTTGATTCTCCAAAGGTGTCATTGGACCGTTATTAAAATGATCTGTGAAATTTTGAAAAGGCATATTTAAGTTAAAGTACTTTTGGGAGTTTGGCTGTTAGTAACTAATTAATTTTGATTTTTGGAGCCAAGTTAATTTAAACAAATGTGCTAATTTATAATATGTGCTGAAACATATGCGGGGAGTTTGAATATTGATATGTGCTGATTTCTATTGTCACCACAGTTTTAAATGCTGCGGTGCACCAGGTACGTGATCGCTGGCAATCGCTAAATTGCGTCGTTCTGAAATATACCGCAATATACCACTCCAAGCCTGCCACGGTTTATGATATACGCACCTCACACCTTCGCGAAAATGCAGAAACCCCTAATACGCCTTTATCCAATACAAAGGAATGGGGAGCAGTTACCGGGAAATCATTAGGTCTATATTATGTAAACAACCGAGGATATTACATGGCACGATAATCTCAATACATAGTTACGCTCGTAGGTGCAAGAAGACACTTAATTGAGTTATTTACATATATACATTAGTCTCGATTATTGTTATTGGCACTATTGGTTGTATTGGGTGTGTTGTGTGTAGGGCTTGTAGCATTTGAAATATGACTCCACAGACCATGGGGAGTCAAGTGGTTGTTTTTATGGCCATGCTTCATACTCATTAGATCACTAATAACTAGTTTTTCTTTCTTCAATAAATCATTCAGTGGGGGAAATTCTTTTATGCCGTTCATAGATGGTGAATTAGTGTTAATATTGAAAGGAGGGCTTGCAACTGTGTGCGTAGGAAAAGTATCTTCACCCAATAGAAAATCGAATTTTGACAACGAAGGAATTTTTTGAATGCCAGGTGTAGTGTATGATGAAGTAGTATTTGGAGGAGAGTTGTAGTAGCTATTTATGGTTGAGGACTTAGGTGTCGGTTTCCCATCAACAGCACTAGCCAGGTTCACATTGCTGGACTCCCCTGTAACACTTGGAAGAGCTGTATTATTAGCATTATTGTAAGACCCATTTATAGAACTCTCAACATTATCCATTAGCGGAGGTATAACAGGATTGTGGTGGTTAACTACTTGGTTTGGCTCTGTTATGGCTATTTCAGCCTTGCTTGTTGTCTCTCGTATGCTATTAATTTTATACTTGATGAATTTCAATATTTTCAAATATTTTAAATCTTCATCCATGTCTTCATCGTCCCAGTCAATGTCAATGCCATGGCTATGGATATTTTCGTCTTCCATTTCATCCTCTTCATCACTATCCTCGTGGCTTCTAGGCTCATTCAAGAGCTGGTCCTTCAATTCGTCATTGATCAATTTTTTGAATAGTTCATCTTCCTTCGTCTTTTTGATAGGTCTATGTTTGTAGTTAATCTCATAGTTTATGAATACTTTAATGAACAAATCAATACTTTTATTTAACAATTGAACTGTTTCGGGTGCGACCGTACCATTCTTTTTGGAGATTTTTAGCTGGCATATCAACAAGTATAACATTTGTAATATTATTGACTTTTTGAAATTAATAATCGTCATGGACAAACCATTTATCATATAATTAAATAAGGACGAAGGAATCTGTTTGATTTTCCGCTCTCCCAGCAGCGGGTGTGTACTGGTTCTCCTTCTCTTGACAGAAAAATCATTGATTACGAAACCATCTTCATCAACATCTAATCCTAAGCTATCCATGATTATGTTGTTCGTTGCATGCTTACTCTTTTTCTCATCGTTCCCATTTTCCCACATTTCGGTTGCCTGACCGACATGTTCAAAAATTAAAAGAAAGTAGGCCAAGACTTCTTTCGAAATATTTGAAATCTTTGAATAATACGTATTTGTTAACTCTCGGTCAATAACGAAGTTAAGATAATTCATTGATCTGATAAGCAAGTAATGAAAATTCAACTGAATTTTTATCAATTGCGATGCTGTATGAGTATCTGGTAACCCAGTATTCAAATAGTTTATTATGCCTTCTTGTGTTATACCTGATGAATTTTTGATATTTGAAATTGTCAACTTTTGATATAGATTATTAGTAGTTGCATTTGATATTGTTGGCAACTTTAAATAATGCAGCAATGGAAGTAAATTTAGTTGCTTATCCTTCAATGAGTATCGCCAGTTTGACAAGTTTGTATCTATAGCCAAGAATTGTGTAAAATTGTAGTTCAAATTACCATCATTTCCATCACCATCGTCATCATTTAATATCCAGTCTAAATGTTTAGGATGGTGCTTTTTTTGCTGATGTTGTTGATTTTGATTGCCGCCTTTTAGATATTGATAATAATTAGAGGAGAAAGACGATGGGATGATGATGTTGACCAAGTTCAAAAACTCGATGCTAGGTTTCAATAATACCTCGAAAAATTCATCCAGCTCGGCATCGTTAGTTTCCAACAACAGGCTTAGCTTTTCTGGAGTCAATTCAAAGTACCGATCAATAGTAACTGGATTGATCACAGTCGTATTCAAGCTTGGTTTGAATCCAAATTTCAAATTGAAACATTTCAATAGTACCTTGAACACCCAAAACATTTTAACTCTATTTCTTTTCTGTTGTAAGTTCAAAGTTAGATCATTGAAGAACAAATTTTTCGAATTTAGATTAATGCCCAAAATACCAATAAATGAATTGACTAATGAAGATAATACTAAAGATTTTTCCTTGTTATTTGTTAACAATGAATAATACAAAAATAGTAAATAAGTCTGCAACTGGGGAATTGAAACGTGAAAAACATTGAAATATGGTAAAAAATCATACAACGAACGAATCACTGATTCGTTGGACTTTTTGTTGTCCCTCACTTTTTTGCTATAAGAGTACCCAGGTTCCAAATGGTTCAACAATAAATTAAGGTTGACTGTAGGATCATTCATCATAATCATAGCATAAATTTGAACCACGATCATTAAATACTCATTAACCACATGGTAATCATTGTTCAGTATATTGAACCCATTAATTGTAGCATCATCGTACGTGAACATAAATGGATACATAGTATGAAACTCATCATAAGAATTCATAAATTGCTTTACATCAAAGATTGGAATAAAAACATTATAATTCAAGAAAAATTGCATGATTTGGTTATCTAGCTCCTTTTTATTATTGAATAAGTTTTTAAAATTATTGATCAACTTTATGAATAAATCGTAGATATCCATGGGTAACTGACTATTTGTCAAGTTTGACATCTCACCCAGGACAGCATCATGTTGAGCATTATTGGCCGTCAAAGGATTATAAATAACATCAAGATCCCGATTTTGAAACTGATTGTACATAGTATAAGAAGGATGGTACAAGTAAGAATTAGGATCATTTAACAAATAATTATGGGAATTTGTTATCTTCAAAAATGGCAAGTTCAAGTTGATGAGTAAATGATTGAACTGAGATTCAAAATTCAAGTTATCATTACCTATAATTATCCCTTTGTCGTCCAAATTGAAAATTTGGTCTATTGGATTATTAATTTGAACTGTATTGTTTTGATTGGTTGTGACAGTCAACTTGTCCTTATCCCCATTTTCTCTAATATTGTTCGACTCTTCCTGCTTATGTTCAGTAGTTGCTGTGTGTTGTTCTCTTTTGTTACTGCTTTGTCCATCTTCGTCGACTTCTACTCCGTATTTAATCTTTAATCGCTTATTCTCTTCTTCCAACTCATTCAACTTTTTTTCCAAATTTTCTGTATATCCCTTTGGGAATGCTCTTCTCGTCAATTTATCACTAGTCTTGCAATCAAACCCTATCTTGGAGCAGTTATGACACGGGGTTAGCCCGTCACACTTGATCTTCTTGATTCGGCATCTGTCACACGCTTGCGAAACTCTGACACCAGTTGTTGTCGTTATTAATTTGAAGTTTGTTTCCCCTTTGTCCTTCCGAGACTTCAGTTGCTTAACCTCCGATGAATCTGGCTTCATAAGTGACATTATCTGCTGTACATTAATGGCTGCCAATAACTACTTCATTAAAAGAATTATATATATTTGAAAACAGTTAGATCGGTCCACGGGAACTCAGCACTACCCCAGAATAAAAAAACCCCTCGGGTAAAAGGAAAAATAGTCATTATTGTAAAACTGCGTAAGTATATGTTATTATCAGCGCAAACTAGTAAACTACCGAACACCCAATGCTATAGATGATTTGCGTGGTAGTCAAGCACATATGAAAGCTTTCTTTACCTGTATCGCTATCAAATAAGGAGACTTGAAGTAAGGCTATGGAGCGTAGGGCTAATATTCGACTAATTTATTCTGTTATTTGCATCATGGTGTAGGTAACAATAGTGCTTAAGTTTTACAGAGGCCTATAGCAGCAATTAATGGCTATAAGAGATTTTTATAATTTTTGAAATTTTTTTTGATATAGTCAAAAATTATGAACTTTATAGAACGAGTGATAAATTTGCAGACAATTAATCTGATGAGGTAATTAACGTAAAATAAGTATACATTTCTAGAAGAGAGGGTTTCTTCGACACTAGTATCTTCTGTTTTTAAAAAGCATATATGCAAAAAAAGATGAAGGTTCATTTTCGGTCAGAAGACCATGTTAATGCTTTCGGCAAAACAAAAGCTATAAAGCAAACTGCTTTATTCTGCGAATATCATATAGCAAACCTGTGGGAAACGTATTTCAGATGAGCAGCCTGGCTAGCTCAATCGGTAGAGCGTTTGACTCTTAATAGAGAAGCGATCAAAAGGTTGCGGGTTCGAGCCCCGCGTCGGGCTACTACAATTTTTTTAAACTTTTTGAACCAACTACATTTTTCTAGATACTTGCATGGTAACAAGAGTAGCAATTCTTAATATATCTACGAAGTTAAGCTGAATAACCGTAATTTTTATGAGATATAACTAATACATCGTATGTAGCCAATTCTTAGTTCCATTTCAGTATTTTTAAACTTTATGTACAAAAAAAAATAAAAATCAATCATTAGCCGAAGCTGAAACTAGTAACAATTTTTGATATCGCAATGAATAAATAAAGAACCTGAGCGGACAGTATGCGCATTTCATTTAATGAATCCCACCAGTTCTTTCTCTTCTTAATTCCTTCTCTTGTCTTTCAACCTCAGCATCAAATACAATGAAGTCATCTAAAGCATTACCACCAGGCACCATAGGTAAGACTGGGACCTTCTTTTCAACAATGACCTCTAATAAAACTGGGCCTGAATAGTCTAAGAACTCCTTAACTCCACTAACCAATTCTTCCTGAGTGGAAATCTTAATACCTTTAAGACCCATAGCCTCCGCTAATTTCATGAAATTTGGATTAGATTGATGGGTGTGAGAATATCTGTGTTCGTAAAATAAAGATTGCCATTGGGTAACCATACCTTGCTCTTCATTGTTTAAAACACAAACTTTGACCGGCGCATTAGCTTGAATTGCTGACGACAATTCAGTTAAAGTCATATTGAAAGAAGCATCACCATCGATATCAATGACAATAGCGTCTGGCTTAGCTACTTGTGCGCCAATTGCAGCTGGTAAACCGAAACCCATGGTACCCAAACCACCAGAGGTGATCATGGTTCTTGGCTTGGTCCATGTAAAATGCTGAGCAGCCCACATCTGATGTTGACCAACACCAGTAGTAACATACACATCCTTGTCATATGTCGATGCTTGCTTGGAGATTTCCTTGATAAGAGTCTGTGGTTTGACTAAAGAGCCTGGAGTCTCAGTCATATAGGCAAATGGATATTGTTCTTTCCACTTTTGAACTTGGCCCATCCACTCTGGTCTCTCGGGTACAGCATCTACTAATGGAATAAATTTACTCAAATTGCTTGTAACATCACCCTCGACAGCCTCAGTCGCTTCCACAACTTTATTTATATTCTTTGGAGAAATTTCGAAATGAATAATACCACCTCTATTTTCTGCTGCGGCCAATCTAGCAGCTGGCGCAAATTTACTCACGTTTCCGGTAACCCTATCATCGAATCTTGCGCCCAAAGCAATAATGACATCAGCGTGTTGCATAGCTGTATTGGCAGCAGCATTACCGTGCATACCCAAAAAATCTAACGACTTAGGGTCTCTTTGATCAAATGCGCCCAAAGCTTGAATGGTAGTGGTAACTGGAATGTTCGCTTTATCAGCTAATTCTTTTAATAATTTTGGACCTTCTTCATTATTCACGATACCGTTACCTACGTAAAGAATTGGCTTTTTGGCTTGATTCAAGATTTTGGCCGCTTTTTGGATGCTTTCTAATGTGAACTGAGTAGCGACCTTTTTCGTAATTTGAGTTAAAGCGTTTGATGGTAAAGTAGTATTTATAGGAATAGCTTCTCTTAATATACCAGCAGTAACATCCTTTGGTAAATCAACCAAAACAGGCCCCGGCCTACCAGTGGTTGCAATTTCAAATGCTTCATTTATACGTCTTGGCAATTCAGCTATGTTTTTAACCATCACATTCCACTTTGTGCAAGATCTAGAAATTCCAATAACATCTGCTTCTTGGAAAGAGTCAGTTCCAATCGCAGTAGTTGGTACTTGTCCTGTAAAGACAACCAATGGAACTCCGTCAGCTAAAGCATCTGCCATGGGTGTAATGACGTTGGTGGCTCCAGGGCCTGATGTAACAAGAACAACTCCTGGCTTCCCTGCGGCCCTTGCATACCCTTCAGCCATATGACCTGCACCTTGTTCATGTCTTGGAAGAACAAACTTGAATTTGTCAGAATTATAAATGGCATCGAAAACTGGTAAAATGGCACCTCCTGCGTAACCAAATACTGTGTCCACCTTATGTCTTAACATCATTTCATGGAAAATTTCACCTCCAGTCAACCCAATGAAAGAGTCATCCATGATTGGAAATTGATCGTTCTTTGATTTTTTCAATCCAGATTCAGGGATAGATGGATCTTGGAAATCAAATGATGGTGCTGGCTTTGGTCTTGCCGCTTGAGCTCCAGCTGTCATAGTAGCCTTCAGCAAGCTAGTCTTATTCATTGCTCGGACTTGGGTCCTTGCTATTCTGAAAGCTCTCTGACACGACGTTGCTTTTATATTACGAGTTATCATCTTCACGATTTATTAATAAAAGAGTAAAATCACTGTTAAATCAAAAATCTTAAAAAAATAAATTTATGGAGAAGTACTTAATCATATAGGCATGAGATTTAATGAGTCAACAGATTTTCAGCTCTCTTTTTTTTTTTTTTTTTTTTTTTTCGTCGCTCGAACGGAGAAACTTTGCGGTACAGGAAAATATTGCAACAATTTTTATTATGAAGTATAAATAGGTTTAGCAATACATATATATGAACACCTCAATAAGGATTATACGAAATGAAAGGTAAAATTTATGGTCTATTCATTAGAAACTTTTTCATTGTTTTCAATTGTATTCTTTGTATTATTAGTATTTGAAACATTTGTGTTATCCGAATCAAACTTTTCATGCAAACTGGATTCTTCAGGATGATTGATAGACACGGATGAGCTACCTACAGCCTGAAAAACTTGAGAAGCGCGGTTCCTTGAGCCTGCATCTACACTATTCCTTGATTGAGGGAAAGTGTTGTTTGCGGTGGCTACCGGGTGACCCCAGTCTAAGAAATCCCTTCTGACTTCGACATAGTCGTAGGCGAATTCGCCAATTTGGTCCTCGTCGACACCGATTTCTTCGGCATTGTAATCTATTCTCAAGTGCAAGCCTGGAATTTTGTTGATGACGAAACAGAGAATTGCCGTGACCGCACCGGAATAAGCAGCAGTAGCTAAAATGTAGACGATCTGGATGTAGAGTTGTTTCCAATTGTGGTCAATCCAACCACCTTTATGCGAAGTAACATTGTCGTAACCAATAACATCGGAACTGCCAAAGAGTGCATTGAAAATCAATCCAACTATGCCTGCGATACCGTGCTCAGCCAAGACATCCAAGGAATCATCAACCCTGCATAAATACTTGATCTTAGTGGAGAAATTACATACAACTCCAGATACAATACCAAGGATTATAGAAGCCCACAAAGGAATCATACCAGATGATGGAGTGGCAGCAACTAAACCGGAGATACAACCGGAACAGACCGCCACCATGGACCATTTGTTTTCAAGCCTGAAATCAAGCAAACACCACGAAATTGCACCAAATGCTCCACACAAATGTGTATTGAACATGGAATATGGAACCTTTAAGGAAGCATTTCCAGCAGAAAAACCGTTGAAAAATAACCACCCAACATAAAGCAACGATGTACCCATGCAAATTGTAGAAATGTTATGAGGACGGTAGTTAATCATCAAAGTCTCATTCCTTCTACCTAAAAATGCACTGAAAACGAAAGCTGACACACCTGATAGTATTTCCACAGGTCCACCACCTGCGTAGTCCAATGCACCACCTCTCCATGCTGAAGCCCATCCACCACCCCAAATCCAATAGACAACGGGACAGTACACAATTGTGGCCCAGCAAAATAAAAATATCATGGAAGGCAAGAATCTTCCTCTCTCAGCTACGCATCCCCCGGCCAAAATGGCCAATGTCACCAACAAGAATTGTAATTGGAACAACGCATATGCAATCTCCGGGTACTGAGGACTATCTGTCGTAGCACCCAATAAGTTCTTGAAACCAAAAAAATGCAAGTCTCCTATGAAGTTGTTGGACGAGGTGTTTGAAAATGCAAGCGAATATCCCCAAAAATACCATTGGAAACATCCGATAAAAGAACTCATAAGTACTATCCATATCATGGACAATGCACTTTTCCGCCTGGCTAAACCCGAATATAAAAATGCTAACCCTGGCACCATGATCCAGATGATCGACGATCCAATGGTGAAAAGCAATACATAGCTTTCATCGTATTTGTTATTTTCGGTGAATAACTTTCTTCGACTTAGTACTTCTGTTGTAGCAGATAAAATTGTCATATGTCAAACTTTCGCAACTATTTACTTCGGAAATAAACTTGAATATCTAACTGGTTGTAACTTTTCAAAACAAAATTGAAAGCGAGTTTAAAAATACTATTATTTAACAGTATTATAAATCTAATTGATACGAAAAACGTATATATTTATTCTTTTACTGCCCTGCTATTGCTGAAAATTTTTAATACTAGTCATAGCGAACCGTTAGATAATGGAATTACACAAAACTATAGTTAGACGTGGTTATGATCCAAGTGCTATTGAGAAACGTTATCAGTCATTTTAACAAATCACGTCAATCTTTATTTAAAGTAAGATAAATGAGCCAGTTTTTCAACACTGATATCTCGAAGTTCATTGACTTAAATCTGAAGACTTGCAGTATATTCCGTCATCATCATGGTATAGTTTAGTTCAGTGAACCTAAAAAATTTGAGATTTAGGCCACGGTTGACAAATGTTCGCTAGTAGGAAGCCGCACTGATAAGCGCATGCACATGTATGATTGGTTGAATTCAAAAGGGCGGTTCCGGGATGAGATGAGGATAACGTGACATATTCCCGGAAAAACTCGAAAACCTCATAGCTGCAAAATGACCAAAGAGCCGGGCGTATATTAAGCTAGTTAAAGGAGTAACGTGAACATGTAGAAAAAGAAAACCGCACCTGAATAGCGATCGATGTTGGCCGAGGCTTCGTACGAGAAAGGCGAGAAAGAGGGAAAATTCTGTGAAGAAGACCAAGACATGGTGTTTTCAATGCCCGCGGAAGAAGGAGAACTAAAATCAGAAATTTGAGAGTTAGTGGTTGCAGGGTTGTTGGGGGAAACTTCAGACATACTTGCAACCCAGAATGAAATATCGGCAATGCTTGAAAGCGAAAATCCGGAAGTAACATCAGTAGGTGCAGGTGACGGTTTCGCATAAATAGATTCAGCAGCAGATTGGCTAAATTGAGTAGGTGTTTCGGTAACACTGTCGATAGGGCTTTGGGATTGAGAACGAGATGCAGTTGCCGTAGCATAGCTAATTAGTTTTGAAGTAGATACTTCGGTTGGTACAGATGCCGTATTAGATTGAGGGGACAGGTTATGATGGCTGCTATGCTGAACATAAGTTGATTTAGCAGATGACAAAAATTCATCTGATTTTCTACTTGTCGATGGTTTACATTCATAGCACGATTCTGAATTGACGTAAGTGCTGGATTGAATTGTAGAATATCTCAATTGACTGAACGATGACATATGGTCTCTGGACGTTGAGATTCCAGGACTTGAAATCGTATTCACGTCCGTCGTACTTGGGGATACGGAAGTTGGTAGTACGGAAGAGTGAGGGCAGTGGCTGCAAGATGTGTAGTGGCTCTTCGAACTAATTTCTGCGGATGTAGATGGAGATGACAGGCCATGCATCGATGATTCTAGGCGTGTAGATAAGACTGAAGAGCTCAATGAAACTAATTCAGTGTGGCTCGATTCCACTTCACTAGTCAAAGTATGGTGACATTCAGTGCAAACCGTCACAGTTTCAGAACTAGATAGTTGTTTAGTTTCTGTATGAGAAGCTTCGGAAGTAAGTGATACTACCTTTGAACTTGACACATGCTCGCTTTTAGTGTAAATACTTTCAATGGACAGTTCACTGCTTGCTTTAGTTAAAGATTGTTCGCAAACGTCACAAGGAACTGACGAACTTTGTTCACTTGTTGCAGAGCTAGTCTTACTTATAACCGAGGTTGGCAAAATAGAGCTTTCATGGGTTTCGCCGTTGGAGGAAGAGTGACCATCAATCACATTAATGATCTTGGTAATTCCGTCAATTTTCGAAGTTCCATCGCCGCATTTTAGATTCTCAGCATACAAATGTTTAACATAGTATGAGTTGGCAGGATACTTCTCGAATCCTTCAAGAAATACTCGGTAACCTTTTGGAACCTTATTAAAGGTTGCCGTAAGCTTCTTGTTATCCTTGGAGCATACTATTGAGCCTTCAAGATCATTATAAGATTTAGGCATGTAAAAATCATTCAAATTATTAGTCATTTTTAACTGAAATTGTGAACAGTCGACTGAATTGTTCGTTGTATAAATAATGGTGCCTTGTGCGATACCATTTTGGCAATCACCGCTCAAAACTAGTATCTGCTCCAAATCTTGAGGCAGCGATCTTGAATAATACAAGAGCTCATTTTCCTTCTTGTCGGTAAAGAAAGGACCACCCTGAAAATTAACGCTGCTTCTCATATTATTGAAGCTAATTTCATTATCTCCAGAATGGAAGTGATTAGCAGAAGATAAGTCTGAAGGTTTTGAAGACCCCCCAGCATTAAATACAAAGTCAAATTCAATTTCGCCTGTAGCAGACAAACCTTTTTTACCAACAGCTGAAGCCATACGACATTCCAAGTAAGAACTGTCTCTATCAAACGAACCGTCGTTAACAACACACTTTGCGTAAATTGTGTTTTTGGCTTTCAATTCGATATTACCTTCAAACTTGGTACGAAATACATAGGGCATTAGGAAGAAGAATTTGTCATTCGGTAATGCATTCTCAGGGATTTTCCACGCTATAGTCGCAGTTCTGATATCTTGAGGCCTATTCAAAACTGATGGATTGGATATTTTTAATGACTGCCAAACGTTGGTAAGCGTGATGGCAGTAGCAGTTTTGAAAAGTATCAAAATTGTTAGAATAGTAGTACAATTTGATTTCATATTTTATAGCGAGCGTATTGAGATGGTGATATCATTTTTTCCTAAATTTACAAGGACTACCTATAACTTATATACATATAATATCCAGGTATCCCAGGATTGTTACATCTATGAAACAGTACTTTCGATGCTTCGCTACCAAATGTGTAGTCTTTATTGAGTCAGAATGTATACTAATTTTAGTGACTTACTGGATTCGGTTATGAATGGCTGCAAACATGCTGCGTATGCAAAAAATTCAAACGGTCGCAGAAATCCTCCAGCCTACCTCAATTCAACGAGTTGTACTATCACTACATTCAATCACAGGTTCCTTTGAATAGCGTCTCGATTACACTTATATCTAGATGATGATTACCAAAATGGCGATTAGCAATACTAAGTCAAGCTTTGCCAAACCATCCAAAGAACATCCTCGTTATATTCTATCGATGTTCAATTGAACTAGATGATACGGGTTTGTGTATGCAAGCGGAGCTTAAATTTTGAACCCAAGAGCGCAGACGAAAAAGTGTTTTAAAATTAAGTGTTAGGCGTTCATTTACGTGATGGAACAAAATAATGAAGTTTGAAAAATGCCGTTTTAGGACGTCAATTGGAATCTTAAAATCGAAAATATTTTCTGGAAATTAAACTATTTACAAGATGTTTCGAATATTAGCCTATTTACATGATTTCTTGTCCCTGTATCTTTCGTAAAAATGGAAGGTCTCGAACCCAACTTCAACCATAATGAGAATAATAATGATCCATTCCAATCGAGTGCTCTTTTTCTCATTTAGCACAGAAAGCAATGCTCTCTGCTCTTCAGTAGCATAATCTAATTTTCGATTCAAAATCGAAATTCTAGGCGATATATCTAAGCTCCTAGAAATGGATTCATAAATTTTCTCTAGAGTCGGTTCGGTCCAGTACAAGTCAGGAGTCTCGATCAACTCAGAATAGAGATTCAACTTACCTCTTAATAGGAAAAGTCTTCCAGTCAATTTCAAAACATCTGATTCTTTCGTCGTTATTTGCTTGCCCATGGAGAGATATTCCGAGTTGATTCTTGTCAATTGTATATGGTTTTCTAACGAGTTTTCTAAAACAGACAAACGTGTTGATCTAGATAAACCTATGGCAAAGGCAGCCTTATCCAACAAAATCTTGTCTTTATGAGAACCCTGAATAACCATGATGTCTCCTTGCATGTATGAGTTACCATTATTTGGCGAGTTATTTGGAAGTGAATCAAGTTCGACCCAGTCGATCTCCTCACTCTCCATTTCACACTTTTCGTTGACTGCCAGTTCTATTTGGGGTATAAACAGATGCACTATTGCAGCTTCCGTGAGGCCCCACCCCACTAGTGTACCATTGGACAAGACCATTAAATCCTTGTCTCTGTATTGCACATTGATAACCTCGTCAGGAATCAAAACAGAGTGCGACTCGCCATCGCCCGACTTATTCTGTAGTATTCTCAATACCTTATCAAAGTCAATCGACTCTCCAATGGTCACCGATGTCACCGGAGACAAATATTTCTCTAAAACTTCGATAGTCTTGGTCTCATTATTCTTGTTCAATAAAGACAAGATGTACTGCGCTGTTTCTCGCTGCAGATTCGGGCTTGACCGCCTCAATGACTGTATAGATGTTTTTTGCTTCTTTTTGCCTATAGTGATGCCCTTATCCTTGGTTGTGGAATTCAGTCGTCTAAACACCGCAGGCCGAGAAATTCGTCCAAAAATACCACTATTTAGGCCCTCTAATCTACATAACATAGGGAATGGCCTAAAAATCACTCTACTAATCATATTACTGCTGCAGTACAATGCTTTTACTAACAGTGGGCTCTTCTCAATCGTGCTATAAAGCCAAGTTCCGTAGTATGAGCATATGTGACACAAAACTTCCTCCCCGTCCCATAAATACGCGCAAATCGTACCACCATCGTATATCTGGAAATAGTCTTAGCTCGACCTCTCGCGGTGACTTTTCCGAGAGTTTTCTGGTATTCTGACCGCTAGACGTAAAGCGAGACTAGAACATACCTACGCGGGTTGCATGGTAACTTTAAAATTATTATGCCAGTAAAACTTATGATCCCCACCCAGCCCGACCGAAAATGTCTAGCTCGTAAAACATGTAAAAGCCTTATTGATTTAGACGAAGAAACGGCCGTATACTATAACGATGCTCTGGCGTGGTCATTTCATCACAGGAAAGCATTGCCAAAGCTTCGAAATCTTTTTATAGAAAAATTATACCATCGGCTTGTTTACATATATGTCTTATTAGGAAGTGTAATAACGAAAAAATCCCGATAGCAAAGGCGCATACCATCCGAACTATAGATAGAGAAGCCTTCATGTAGACGGAAATAGAAACCTTGAAGAAGGAAATGCCACGAAGTGGGCATCTCAAATGCAAGGTCCGCTGAGGCCGCATAGACCGGAGATGAGTTTTTCGGGCATTGTGAGACTGATAAAGGCCTTGTCACATAATTGGTATGCTGAGAAATTCCTGATTGAGGAGGTATGTTTTGTTTACAAAATTTGACCTTAAATACTATATAAAAATCCACAAAACGCCCTAAACCAAGTTTAATAAAATACTAGGAATTGAGGCATTCGAGGTTAATAGCGAATAATCTGATTTTTTAGAGTATACAAGTGAGTTAAAAGTCCAGATTGTGTACAATATTTAGACTAAACTCTTACAGATTGTAAAAGAAAGAAGTCACGGCAATAAAAGAGCTATGTGGTAAGTAGTGATCTGTTCTTTGATAGAAAGAAATTATATACTAACGGCGAATAGTGGTATTTTTGGATATGTTAACTTTTTAGTGGACAAGTCGAGAGGAGAAATCATCGATAACCTCCTTGAAGGGCTTCAGAGGTTGGAGTACAGAGGGTACGATTCTAGTGGGATAGCCATCGATGGTAATAAACCGGAGGAGGTGATTACAGTGAAAAACGTCGGTAAGGTGCAAGCCTTGAAAAAGGAAGTTGAGAAGCAACAAATTGATCGTAATGCTATTTTTGAGAATCATGTTGGAATTGCCCACACCAGATGGGCTACACACGGGCAACCTATGACTACCAACTGTCATCCGCAAAGGTCGGATCCCAAGTCGGAGTTTGTTATTGTTCATAACGGTATCATTACTAACTTCAGAGCTTTGAAGACATTGTTACTGTCCAAAGGCATGAAATTCGAGTCTGACACTGATACCGAGTGTATTGCCAAATTATTCAAACATGTCTACGATTCGAACTTGAAGGCTGGAATCTCTTTGGACTTCAATGAATTAACGAAGCAAGTTTTGTACGAGTTAGAAGGTTCTTATGGTTTGCTTGTTAAGTCCACCCATTATCCCGGTGAAGTGTGTGGCACCAGAAAGGGTTCACCTTTATTGGTTGGGGTCAAGACTGACAAGAAATTAAAGGTAGACTTCGTTGATGTTGAGTTCCCAGAAACCAACCAGGATTCAAACATTGGACCTAGTTCTAATGGTAAAGATTTAGGTCTTTTGCCAGTTGCCCAAGGTGAATCTAACTTGAGAACTTCGCAATCTAGAGCCTTTTTGGCTGACGACAACTTGCCTATGCCAATTGAATTTTTCTTGTCATCCGACCCAGCTTCTGTTGTTCAACACACAAAGAAAGTTTTGTTTTTAGAAGACGATGATATTGCACACATTTATGATGGTGAGCTACACATTCACAGAGCTAAGAAATTAGCCGGTGACTCCACTATCAGACAAATCCAAACTTTAGAAATGGAATTGAATGAAATAATGAAAGGTCCATACAACCATTTCATGCAAAAGGAAATTTTTGAGCAACCTGATTCGACCTTTAACACCATGAGAGGAAGAATTGATTTCGAGGGTTCTAAGGTCTTATTGGGAGGCTTAAAATCTTGGTTGCCTACTATCAGACGATGCAGAAGAATTATTATGATTGCTTGCGGTACGTCTTACCATTCTTGTTTGGCTACAAGATCCATCTTTGAAGAATTAACTGAGATTCCTGTCTCGGTAGAATTGGCATCCGATTTCTTGGATAGAAGGTCCCCTGTCTTCAGAGACGACACATGTGTGTTTGTATCACAATCTGGTGAGACAGCCGACTCCATTTTGGCCTTACAGTACTGTTTAGAAAGAGGTGCTTTGACAGTTGGTATTGTCAACTCAGTTGGTTCAAGTATGTCGAGACAAACTCATTGCGGTGTCCACATCAATGCTGGTCCTGAAATCGGTGTTGCATCCACCAAGGCATACACTTCTCAATATATCGCCTTAGTTATGTTTGCCTTATCATTATCCAACGATACTATTTCCAAGATTAACCGTCATAAGGAAATAATTGACGGATTGAAGAAAATCCCCGAACAAATTAAAACTGTCTTACAATTGGAGGACAAGATTAAGAAATTGTGTGATACCAATTTGAATGATCAAAAATCGCTTTTATTGTTGGGTAGAGGTTACCAGCATGCGACTGCCTTAGAAGGTGCTTTGAAGATTAAGGAAATCTCGTACATGCATTCTGAAGGTGTTTTGGCTGGTGAATTGAAACACGGTGTTTTAGCTTTGGTCGATGATAAATTGCCAATTATCGCATTCGTTACCAGAGACTCGTTATTCCCAAAAGTTGTATCTGCGATTGAACAAGTCACTGCCAGAAATGGTAGACCAATCGTAATTTGCAATGAAGGCGATGATGTTATTGGTGGCAGTAAGGCTTTAGCTACTTTGCATGTTCCATTAACAGTCGATTGTTTACAAGGGTTGTTGAACGTCATTCCTTTACAATTAATGAGTTATTGGTTGGCCGTCAACAGGGGCATTGACGTTGATTTCCCTCGTAACTTAGCTAAGTCAGTCACTGTCGAGTGATTTGTTTTAGAACTGTATTCCCAATTCTTTTTATATTCGCTTTTCTCCTTTGGTGTGTGCTTATGATACAGCTTATTTATGCTTTTTGTTTTTGTTTTGACGCTTTTGTTACTACTCAAGTAAGTACCAATTATTTATAACTCAATATACATAATCATATAAATATTATTCCGTATATTAAACATATATGTTTGCATCAAACAAACTAACCACTTAACAACGCAGACACTGACCCACAAATGTGAACATTAAATATCGCTTCCTATCGACTAATTCCTACGCTTGAAGTAATCGGAAGACCCGAGATACGCTGACGTATAGTCGAATATACTTTCCCCAATGTCTAAATACTTGCCGGTGTAGTACCTAACATCATCACTCTTAGTTACTTCAAGATTAGGGCTGTAACATTGTTAGTAAATCATTAGTTATACTATTTTAAGTAGATTCTATACTTACGTTAATCCTGTACTTCTTCTAACTCCTGCCAAAAATGCTGAAAACAATGCTAAATCAGCAGTAATATGAACAACTTTCCCAATCTAAATTTGTTAGTTTGCCCTATTTTGATCTTTTATTTCTTAAAGGAATGAAAAACTTAAGAGCTGATACTAGCATATCGTATCTACAATCAGAACTTACCATAATGATTCAATTTCCCAATATATATAATCCCTAAATGTCTAGTAGTCACTTCTGTTCCCCTTCACTAACACAGCTAAAATAGATACGTAAATATTACCCGGACTTTATCAAAACCCAAATTTTCTCTGTCACTAATTTAAATTAGTTCAAGGATAGTCGGCGGTTAGTGGACTTGTTATTCTTTAAGCATTTGCTAAACACAATAATTTAAGATGCATGGAGTAGCAGTTAATACCTGGGAGAAACTATGAACTGCTATGCTAAATGAATACAGATAGGGTGCCGGAAAAGTATATGTAGGTTGTTATATGTAACGGATTTTCATAATTTAGTTGTTAAACTATCAACATGGCAGTGATTATCAAACTATTTGGGGACAATATCTAGAACTCGAAGTGACAGTGGAAGTGAGGATAACTAATGCAAATGAATGGATACCAGAATGCCTTTATAACATTTAGTGGCGTTTAAGGTCTACAAAGACTATCTTACATGATTATTATGAGAGGGTTTGCCATGGGTAACTCCAACTGGGATAATGATAGAAGTGGATGTTAACGTGATGCTTTTCTGTTAACATTTGCTTATAATGCTCTAATTTTTTGTTTTTTCCTCTATATTTTACATAACCACTTGTAAATCCGAGTTAGTAATACTTTATTAAAAGAGTGGCAGGTTGCGATAGATCGAGTGAATCATTACAACAGCAACAGGAGATGACTTAGTCAGGATATCGATATTTATAGCTGTTGGAGGACACTAGTTGTTAAGGCTTTAAGGGGAAGCCAATAAAGAAATAATCCGGGTAACACCATTTGTCTAATTTTTTAACTGTCGCCTTTAAAAGTAATGATAGATGGATAATTATAGGCTAGCTATTACGGCAACTCCCTTTACGTATAAGATGTCTGACAGATATAGACCCCCAACAGGTCCTAAATCAACGCGAGGACTTGATGAGGATAAAAGAAAATTCAATTCAACGAATAATAACAGTAACAACATCAACGCTAATAATAACAAGAACTACAAAGCTTCGTATGGACAGCGAGACACCTATACACCTACAGGACCAAAAAGGTATCAAGAGAGGGATAACTACAGACCTGGATATGCGAACGATAAAGGTGATTCATATCAGTCGAATAAATATAGGCCTTCAGGACCATCAGGCTACAGAGCAAATGATAGAGATTTTCATTACCGCTCAGGGTCTAAAAGACCGCCTCCATCAGAAGCCAAAGGATATAGGGGGAACGATGATTATAGGAAAAGACAAGATAGAAAAGATTTATCAGGTCCTGCAGCGGGCCCATCTAGCTATCGAGACAAACCGAATTCATATAGAAGTCCAAGATACGATAATAATGGTTACAAACCAAAAATGAATCTCAAGAATTTGCCGAAAGGTCCAAGGTTTGCAGGAAATTCAATGGACTCGAGAAGCAAACCAAGGCCACCATATTTTAAGAGTGATAAAGAGAAAGCTCGCCCAAAACCTGCTTTTAAATTAAGCAAAAGCCAAATATACCTGATTCGTTCGATAAGAGCTTCAGAGATTTATAAAAGGGTTCAACAGGTCGGTGAAGGAACTTATGGAAAGGTATATAAAGCAAATAATTCGATAACGAACGAATTTGTGGCCTTAAAAAAATTGAGATTGGAATCTGAAAGAGAAGGCTTTCCAATTACAGCTATGAGAGAGATAAAATTACTACAATCTTTTGACCACGAGAATGTTGTCGGCTTGCTCGAAATGATGGTTGAGCACAACCAAATATACATGATATTCGACTATATGGATCATGATTTGACCGGGTTATTAACGCATCCAGACCTAAAGATAACGGAAAGCCATAGAAAATTCATCTTCAAACAATTGATGGAAGGCTTGCATTATTTACATAAGAAGCGGGTTATCCATAGAGATATCAAGGGATCGAATATTTTAATAGATAATATAGGTCGCTTGAAAATTGCTGATTTTGGATTAGCCCGGACTTTGAATGTTTTAAATGACGGAGAGACCCCGGACTACACAAACAGGGTCATTACAATTTGGTACAGGCCCCCTGAGTTATTATTGGGCTCTACTGATTATGGACGCGAGGTTGATATTTGGGGTGTTGGGTGTCTTTTGATTGAATTGTACTCAAAAATTGCGGCCTTTCAAGGATTTGATGAGATTGGACAGTTATACAAAATATTCAATATCATGGGTACTCCTAGCATAGAAGATTGGCCAGAAATGGAAAATTTACCATGGTTCGAAATGTTGAAACCAAAGATCAATAAGGCTAGTACATTTAAGGAAGAATACCTGACAATAATGTCTGAAGCTGGCTTTGACTTGGCAGAAAAGTTATTAAAACTAAATCCGAAAATGCGGTTGACTGCCGGCGAAGCTTTGAATCATCCGTACTTTACCGAGGATCCGAAGCCAGAACCTTTGCACTTTTTGAAAGATATAAAAGGCGAATGGCACGAATTTGAAACAAAGAAGAGAAGAAGAAAGGAGCGTAAAAGGTTGCAAGATGCAAAGACTGCGTCCTCTCAAGCTGTTGCCCAGCAGAGTAATGAGCCTTTACCATCGGTCCAAGACTCGTTGGTTCCACCTGACGGTCCCAAGGAATAATAAGATAGCATAGTACTTCCGTATAGAAATAAAAAATTCATTATATCAGCGCCTTTCTGTAGCAGGAATAAGAGACGCATACGAAAAGAAATAATAACGTACCACAAAAAGTATTTTGCGGCCATTCATACCAAATATTGTAAGAACTTGCACTCACCCTTTCTTACCCTACCACAACTAACAAATAGACACTGGTTGAATTCTGATGACATTATGCGATTCCAGCCAATAGACTTGTGTATTTTCCTTTCATTTGTTGTGAGAGGAGTTGTAAGTCTCGCAGACGAAAAGCTTTCCTTAGACTTGCTGCAAAGCAAGGCAAGAGAATATCCTTTGACAAATATATACTCCAAACCATTTCGTGATGACTTCAAGCGGTGCATGATTCAAGTAGAAAGAGGAAATCAATTCTGCAGCTGCCTAGCGTGTGAAATATCTAGTACCAGCCGATGCCAGTTTTTGTTGGCCGTCAGTAAAATATGCAAAAAGACTGGTATGGCTAATTCTAACTTCTGGTATTTTGAAAACCAAATAGAGTTAGCATGTGCTGGTGTTCCTTCGAATATGACAGATGTTGGCAATATAAGTGTTAGTGTATTCCCCACTGTTGGCGAAGCTACTCGTTCAAACGATGCTGCATTAGCCGAAATCATTGCAACATCTTCAGACGAATACAGAAAAGCTGCAAGACAAAAATACCATCAAGGGCACTACAGTGCCACAGGTGAGAGCCAAAGTAGCACCTCCCTTTCAACGGATATTTTAGCCACTATCGACTTTTCCAAGTTATACGAGAGAGACAAACCAAACGCTATGACGGTTGACTGTGCTCTAATGAAAGCCTTGAAACCTACAGCTCTTCCAGCTAATAGGACAATGACTCGCTATACTACTACACTCTCGCTTCCCGGGACAGCAGAAACCCATATGACTGTGTTTGAAGTTATAAAGGTAAAAGAAGAAAATACAAGCCCCCTCTATTTTTCATCACCCTCAGGAAGCAAACCCAAATTTTATAAAAGGTTCTTCAATGATACGTCTATAGTAGCTAACAACGCTAGCGGCACTGTGGCTGACTTGCTATCTAAAGCTTCAGCCTACAACCAGAACACATACAAGGTTTTATCAGTTGCCGCAATGACCATTTTAGTGATTTGCATACCTTTAACTTTCGTCTAAGAAATCCGAAGTCACCTAGCTTAGGCCATAGGTCTTCAATCAGCCATGGCCGGTATTAGCAACAGCTAGATTGCCATTGGCTTTCTTTCAGCCAACAGGGAATATTAGAATTAAGTAATCTATATGCAGTACAAAACTATCAACATAATCCTTTGTCTTTAATGACCAACTATTGTAAGTCGTAATACATTTTGAATACATAAAAGGATTGGTTAATACATTAGTATATAATTGCTGTTTAACAGAAGAAGTTGAATCAGGGCAATTACTATATTTGTTATTGTTAGAATTGTGTGACGACAAAATTTCAGGTACATCAAGTTTAGATTGGAACCGGAACTAGCAGAAATCGTCAAATAGTGAAATGGGATCTTGTACGTCTAAAGAACCAACAAATTCAAAGTCACTGGGAGCAGCAAATGGTCAAGGGAAACGCCAAGAACAGAAGCAGGCGTTGGCGGCGAATGAGGATGTACCAAAACAACCCAATGACTCTACTGATGTGTCTAACGAAGTAGCATCATCTAAGTACCCGGAAAAGGCGAACGGAGCTGCCTATGGCACCTCTACTTCGGCAGGCCCCGATAGAGAGGTCAAAGTGCTATTGTTGGGGTCCGGAGAAAGTGGCAAGTCCACTATTGTAAAGCAAATGAAAATCTTGCACCAAAACGGTTATTCAGCCGAAGAATTGTACGAGTATAAGCCATTCGTATACAAGAATGTATTAGAGTGTATCAAAAGTGTTATTAATGCAATTATTGATTTGCAGCCAGATATGATAAAAAAGTCCGAACCGTTCATTAACGGAGGATCTGATCCGGATGCTAGTCATATTACCAACCATACGTCAGAGAGTCTAGAAAGCTTAGAAGAGTACAATGGTACGCAAAAGGACCGCAAGCATGTACTAGACTATGACATGTTGAACGATGTGTTGGACTATGAAGTCACAATTAATACTGAAGAGACTTTCAAACCGGAAATTGCTCGTAAGATTAGTGAAATCTACAATACTCCGGAGGTCCAGAAATTCATAAAATTCCAACAAGGCAAGTTTTACTTAATTGACTCTACAAACTATTTTCTATCGGACATCGAAAGAATATCTGCGCCCGATTACACTCCTTCAGTGGATGATATCTTAAGGACACGTAAGAAAACGTCTGGTATTTTTGATTTCAAGTTTCAAATGGGTGGTGGCTTAAACATTCATATGTTTGATGTGGGCGGTCAAAGATCAGAAAGGAAAAAGTGGATTCATTGTTTCGATAATGTTACGTCAATTATCTTTTGTGTTGCTCTTTCAGAGTACGATCAGGTATTGCTAGAAGAAAACAGCCAAAATAGACTAAAAGAATCGTTGATTTTATTTGATTCAGTGGTGAACTCTAGATGGTTTGCTAGAACCTCGATTGTTTTGTTCTTGAACAAAATTGATGTTTTTGCAGAAAAATTACCCTATTCTCCTTTAGAGAACCACTTTTCAGACTATACTGGTGGAAATAATATCAACAAGGCTGCGAAATACATTCTATGGAGATTCACTCAAGTGAATAGATCGGGATTGAATATTTATCCTCACGTTACTCAGGCTACAGATACTTCTAATATTCAGCTAGTCTTTGCAGCTATTAAAGAAACTATCTTGGAGAATAGCTTGAAGGATAGCGGTCTATTGTAATTTAAAATCTCTTCTGAACACTTGTCTATAACTTATTTGTAATTTAATATATTAAGTTTTCGTAGTACATGCTATCTGTTGATGAAAACTAATTTACATTAATATTTATCTATGTAGTTTATATGCAATCATACTAACCAACTTCAGTTATCAGTACTTCCGTCTTCTTTGGATCTTACATAATGTAGATTAAAATTGCCTCTTCCCCTTCCACCCCTTGAAGAGCCCCGTGTAGTGCCCCTTCCTCTACCTCTTATTCCGCCGCGGCTTTTGCCTCTACCTCTACTTGAAGCTGCAGATTTAGAGGTGGATTCAACTGCTTCTGAACTTTCTTTTTTAGAAACGATTTCCGAATTCTTATGTGTCCCATCGACTGAAGGCAGGTGGTTCAGAGATGTTAGATCCTTGAGTGAACCTTTTCCAGGCAGCTTACCTCGAGAGTCTTCGCTGGATAAACTAAGCTTATCACTACCCTTATTCAAAGTACTATTTTGATTAGAAGATTCATATTCCTTAAAACCATTTTGGCTTGTGGGATCATCTTGGGAACCGGCCGCATCTTTAGTGCTGTTGGAATCCTCGGTACTAAGATTATTTATTTTACCGAATTGAAGCTTTTTCAGTTTATTATCTTCTGTCTTTGCTTCTCGAATAGGCTTAGGTAAATCTAAAGACCTTTTTTTGCCTCCATTCTTGGCTTTGTTTCGGCCATGTACTTTTGGGCCTGTGGCCTGGCGACTGATATTGGCATCAGTATTACCCTTTGAATTGGACGATTCGTTGTTTTTTGGCTTTGAAGATGTTGGTTCATTGGTGCTCACATCGGAAGATGTCGAGGCCTTGCGATCTTTCAGGACCTCAGAAG
The DNA here is from genome assembly GCA_030556595.1 of Debaryomyces udenii. Taxonomy (NCBI): domain Eukaryota; kingdom Fungi; phylum Ascomycota; class Pichiomycetes; order Serinales; family Debaryomycetaceae; genus Debaryomyces; species Debaryomyces udenii. The sequence continues at coordinate 1,130,381 of JAKTUI010000004.1, read as the reverse complement.
AACTGTTTTCCTCCTTGGGCAGTCTCCTTTGCACAGGCCCATGATTCTTATAATACGACTGATTAAAACTATGGGGTTGAGAATCAAAACGAGAACCAGCTTGTCGGCGAGGCTTTTCCTTTGGAACGTACTGTCTCTTATTCAACTCTGCAAAATGCTTTTTGAAATTGGGCCTGTCTTTAGCCCTTTCAGGCTCCACAGTGATAGTTTGTGATATACCAGGAGATGTATTTTTTTCTTCTGGCAGAGTGTTTGTCTTCGAACCACTTTCTTCGCCAACACCACTAGTCCCATTTATATCATCAGATTTACGATCAACTGTATTATCCAGTAATTCAGTCCTTGATAAAGAATCAGCAATATTTTTCAAGTCAATCTCACTCTCGGTTTTTTCACTTTCATCTTCGTTCGTGGTGACTTTAGACTTTGGGGTTTCTTCTTGCTTAACTGAGGCACTCTCATGTACACATGAACCTATTGCTGGTGGTGCAGTCTTCTTTTTCAAGATTACAGGCTTATTAACATTTGGCTTAGGCGAGTTCTTAACAGATACGGGAGTATTTCTCCCTCTCGGAGGGTTTGCATGCTCATTTTCATTCTTGCTCAACAACTCAGCAAGGCTCTTGTTGACACCAGCAGGCGCATATATAGACTCCGGAATCGGAGCGGAAGTAAACGGAGCCTTTTCTGTATCCTTTTGTTGCTCCAGGGTTACCGAAGCTGGGGGTTCAGATATATTAGTTGAGGTTTGTCTTTTCAACAAACTTATCGAAGACCTTCTTGAGCTCTTATGATGCGGTCCATCATCAGGTTGAGAATGTTTTTGCTCGGAGTGTTGTGTCTGTTTAGCAGAGAGGCTCAAGTCATCATCATTGGACTTCGCTGACTTATTCTTATCAGCCAGTGGTCCCATCGTCTTGATCGTAGTATGATTGATGGTAATTAGCTTCTTGTCAATTTCATGCAGCTTAGCCAAAACATCAACAGGCTTTGCAGCTCCAAATGGATTAGGTTTGTTCTTAGGAGGTGCAGCCGGGGGAGGAGGGCTCGCAGGATTTCCTTGCAGTATAGATGGCCGTTTACCAGATAAACTGGGAAAGGAATTATTATTGAGATGCAGATTCAGTGGTTGTAATTTCTTCGGAGGGGAAGCTATTGCATTTAAATTGCGTACATTTCCTTGATCGAGAGACCCTTGGCGCAAGTGCAGATGTTGAGTTTGCTTCAGTAAAAGGAAATCGTCTTGAATTTGCCTTATTTCGTTCTCGTGTTCTTGATTAAATGCCATACAATGTTGGAAATCTTGAAATTCGGCCAATTCTGTTACCACCCTCCTATTTCCTTTATAATACAAATCTTGCCATTTCAACACTTTACTCAAATCTTGATACGACCCCAACTCCACGAACGCCACTTTCTTAATAACGTGGGTCTCTAATATATTTGAAGATGGATCAGCCACTATTTTGAATTTGACGAATGTAGTGTATCGACTCTTGAACAAATCATCTACGAATCCTTCATCCGCAGTGATTGGCAAGTTGAGCAACTTCGCAATATATGGAGGTCCGTTATCCAAAAGCCCCGCTTGGCGCCCGTAATTGCTACCGCCATAACTACCACTATGATTCATGTTCCCAAATGGATTGTTTGAATACGACAGATGTTTTTGCTTTTCAATGGGTACAGATATAGATGCGATGTCTATATCATCATCGGCCCAAGAGCCTCCGAATGCTATGCAATTGGTTAGTATTTATGAACATCAACACTTTCTATTATTGCTACCATTTTATACTTACATTTATCACTGAAGAACTCTTGCAATGTCATTTTCTTTTGAGGTGCTATTATATCGATCCGTTAGTAACATTTCATCATCATCTATTTTTGTACGCAAGGATTTTCCCTCAATTAAAACATACCCATGTTCCTGACTATTCAATAGTTATAGAATGGTTATGTATTCTTGGAACTTTCAATTGATCTGTTATCTACAATGCTAGTAATATAACGACGTACAATTTTGACGTGACAAAAACATCCCGTACTTCTGCGAGTCACGTTACTATATTACACACGTTAAATACATCTAATGAAATCAACTAAGTAAAGCAGCAATATTTATAAGTTAGAGTAATTATCGTATGTAGACCTCCAATTAGAAAAGAAGCCAGTGAAAAACTTAATCCCCAAGCCAATATCCTTTGCGCCAACAGTAGCTCTAATAGAATGCATTGACAATTGAGGTATACCCAAATCAATGGTTCTTGCACCAGTTTGCAGAGCTATCAAAGGACCAATTGAAGAGCCAGACCTTGAACCATTCTTGATTTGGAAATATTGAAGAGAGTCTTCATTAATTCGAGCCAATTCCTCTACCAAAGCCAAGCCAGGAGAGTCCGTAGCAAAGTTTCCATTAGGATCAACGGCGAGGGAGATCCCCTTGTTAGGGACTGGCTTGTGGTTTTCAAGATATTCATTCGAAAAATTTGGATTAACCAAGTGGTTGACGTCTGCAGACAAGATGATAGTGTTAGCATATGCGAGTTTCAATTGAGCATCAGTAGAGCTGGTGGAAGAGCTAAAATGGCTAGCAGCCAAAACTTTAGATACGACCAAATCAATAAGTCCGCCCTTGGCACCTGTAGCGGAGCCTGAACCGATTTCCTCATGATTGAATAAAGAAACTAGCGAGAATGAGTCGGATTTAAGAACTGCATTGGAATCACTTTCGATCAAAGAGTGAATCGCTGCAAACGAACAGATCCTGTCATCTATTCTAGGACTAAAAATAAATTCTTTCTTGAGACCGCCTCTAGCCCCTTTTTGAACGTCATACAATTGTAAGTCCCACTGAATGATATCAGAAACACTAACTCCTGCCAACTGAGAAATATATCTCAATAACTTTAAAGGGTGCTTGCTGTATAAGGGTGATGATTTTTCATCGTCAGTCGCTTCTTCCTCTGCTTCGGCATCAGAAAACCCGATTATTGGCACTGCTTGTGTTTCTTTGTCATAAGGTCTGTTAGCTGCAGCTCCAAAATGAGGCGCCAAAGTGGGAATACGAGCAATTGGATGGGGTGTCGAGTCAACTAATTTTTGAACAACATTTTTGGTTGACTTATTTTTTACCAAAAGTCTACCACCAATACCCAAGTCCCTGTCTAGCCAGAGATCATTCAAGGTCCCAGCGTATGGAGCCACACCAAGCAACTCATACCCATCTACATTTTTCTTGGTTGAATTTGGCTTCAAAGAAACAGTTAAAGAATCAATATGAGAACCAATGACACCAACTCCTTTCTCTGGAGTCCAATCCTTACCGACAACAAATGCTGCGAGTGCAGTTCCACCCCTGATAGTATAATACTTACCAGGCTTCAATTCTTTCCAAGAGCTTTTCTCAGAAACATAGCTAAACCCGTTATCATGCAATTTATCAGCGAAATAGCCAACAACATGGTATATTGTTGGATTTTGATAGGTGAATTCAATATACTCGTCAGCATACTTCTCGTAGAAATCTTCTCCATACATAGTTGACAATTCGTTCGACCCTGGGGTTGACTTTTCCAATTGCCCCTTATCTCCTCCCCCAAGGAGGCTAGAAACTTCTTTGAGGTCAACTCTTTTTAAAGCTGCCTCAAGAGCTTTAGCAATAAGTTCAGTGTCTGCCATGTTTTAGTTTACGATAATTTTTATTTTTCTATCTATAATGAAATACAGATTTTTGACCCTTATAAGTTTTGATAACGAATTTTGTTATCAGTCGTGAAATTGCACTCAACTGTGTGGCTGCGAGTAAATACGATTATGCTAAACTGAAGTACAATATTATTTCATAATCTAGGGTAATCTAATTACAGATAGTATATACAGATTGATTAATTTGGCTTTTCAGATGCAAAAGTTGCTGCAACAATTAATGGGAAAACGACGCTCACGTCCGCATATACCTTTACTTGTTTGGCATCAGCTTTGATTTTGCCCCAAGAAATAGCTTCGTCAGGTCTAGCACCTGCATCGGAGCCGTCGAATTCTTGTCCCGTGTTTATGTAGACGGCATAATCAGCACCGTTCCTCATTAAGCATGCATTACAAATATGATGCTTAATCAAACCTCCACCTAAAAGGATCATACCAGCTCTGGATGCAGCCATTGCCATAGAATTGATTTTTCTGATGTCAGCGACGATGTCCAATCTTAGCTGTTGAGGAGAAGATTTGAAGGTGTGGAAGAAAAGCATGTCCCCAATGGAACCGTCGGTCAAAGCAGGACAAAAAACTGGTATATTATTCTTGTGACACCAATACAAGACAGAAGATTCATCTTTAATTTCTTTTCCCAATCTGTCAATCAATTTCGATGGAGTCCAGCAGGCTGGCGAATTAGCACTCAAGCCTTCGGGGCCCAATTTTTTCATTTCCTCCTCTTGTTCTTGCAAGCATTTGTCCAAAATGGGTACAATCCACTCTTCAAACTTACAATAATTATCGTTAGGTACTAGTAAGTTTCCGATTCTATTCATACCTTGGTCTCTTAAACCCTTACCTGGCAAGCTGAAGTCTCCCATGTAAGTTGGTGCTAAAACTTTAATTAAATCTTCCTCAACACCTCCAGCAGTAGCAACAACAGCACTTACCATTTTGTGCTGGACTAAATACCTCAATGTATCTCTTAAACCAGAGGAGATCAAATTTGAAGTGTAACCCATGAAAATGGTTGACTTTTGATAGCCTTGATCATCGAACTCACCTGTTCTTGAATGCTCTGGCAACTTATCAATATGCTCACCTCTCCATTTTCTCATTTTGTTAATGATATCGCAAGCTTGAGCAACCGAAGAAGCTTGGAACCCCATATTTCTCATAGAGCCGATTAAATCAACTGCTCTCATATTATAAGCGGAGTCATCCGAATAATCAATACCTTTGATTACTTCAAAATCATCAGGAACTGGAGCAGACTGCTTAAGGACAGCGTCACTAGCCAATCCTGGTAATTTTCCTGATCCACTCATTTAGATTGTGTTAGTTGTGAAAATATAAAAGCTTTTCAAATATCTAGCTGAAAAGTTTTATCATTAGCCATGAGCCGCACTCTACTCTTGGCCCTCAACAAAATACTAAAAGTAATCCGTTCAAAGAAATGTCCATGGCCTTCAAGAATGCATATTACAGCATGGGAGAGCTAATAAGCGTTGTTTGTGAATTCAAAAGTGTAAATATACATAGAGTGAAAATTGTAAAAGAATCGCCAGGTAAACAGAAATATTAATTCTAATTACACCAAAAACAAAGAAGTTACCAGCATTCTGGAGAACCTTTGAGTCCTATTGTAACAAGCTATCAGCTGCCTTTGAATTAGCAGACAAAAAAGTCAATAAATATGCAAATGAACAAAACTAGACTTCAACACGTTCCTTGACTTCTGGTGTCCAAGAAGTGTGCTTTGGCTTGGCAGTATTGTAAGTGACGAAAGCACCTGATGTACCGGTGTAGTTTATTTTATGTCTTTCAGGCATTGGATATGCTCTGACAGCTCTTTGATCCTCTGGTAACTTGTTTGGTGGAGTATTAGAACCATAGGCCAACCAATAATGCCAGCCTGGTTCAACCTTTGACATATCGACTCCCCAGTCTGCATACTCAACCCATCTTGTTCTCAAATGGATCTCTTCTGGTACATCTGTTTCATAATACTTGTTACCGAAATCATCTTGCCCAACTAACCAACCTCTTTTCGTATCATTATGGGTTTGAATTTGCCACGCGGCTCTTTTAATACCAGACAGGTAAATGTTCTTGATAGTACGAACAATAGAAGTAGACATATTTGCCCAATTTAATTACTATATTACGTTTGATTCAGTAGAAAGGTCAAGAGTAGCGATATTACAAGGAATGAACAAATCTAGTTTGATTGGTTTAAAAACCAATCACGTGAGCATTATTTTAACGTTTTTTTTTTTTCAGTTGGAACAGCAGCTATAAATCAGGATCTTCACCAGTACCATATTACAAGCTTTTTTTTTTAAGTCCTGGTGAATATTATAAAGAGTAGAATGTTGCTGTTAGATTGGTATGCACGATATATAATTCGTAATTCAAATTGAGCAATATATAGGGTTTTCAATACTTTGGTCTAATGTGCAACTAGAACATAGCTCAAGATGCGACGGAATTTATTTGAGTATTCTCCCGAAGCAGTTCGGGGACCATTAATTTGCACCGAATTGTCTATACTATAACCGAGATATTTGTAGAGTAATGGATCTTACAGGAGAGGCTGAATGCTTGGATAATTTGGCATAATTTACAAGTAAACATTTATCACTCATATGTATTGGAACCTAACCACCGCTATCTACAAGATCACGGCTAGATTGGAAAACTATCGTATTCATATCATAACAAAAAGTGCCCGTCTAGACCTATTTATGTTTCAAAATAGCAGATTGCTCTAACAACTGATTGACGTCAGCAGAATTTATAACTACCCCAGTCTCTGAGCACTTAGCCTTGCTCTTTAACTCACTACACAAACCGTCAATATCAAGCTCGGTATATTTAGGATGCGAAGTAATACGATCCCAGATTTCAGAACATTTAATCGTTTTCTCGGGCGCCGGTACCACTTCGTCATCTCCAGGGGTCTTGTCATAGGTCTTTGAATCGGTCGCAGTGTTTTCATTAGCATTATCTCCACCTTCGGAGTTTGAGAAACTACTTCTAACAAAGTCATTGAAATTGAATCCCTTTTCAGCACTCAATGGATCGTATACACTTTCCTCTGTTGTCAATGATGAAATTGGGTCTTTTTCGTTTTCCTTCTTAGGCTCAGCAAATGTGTCGGCAAAAGCCAAAGATACGTCGAAGTTGTTGTCATTCAAGAATGATAATGGATCTCCATTATTGTCACCCGAAAGTTCAAATTGAAATTTGCTGTCTCCGTTAAAAAAAGGATCGAAATTGACATCAGGATTCGTATTTGTGTTACCAAATTGCTCATTAGTTGTCAAATTGCTAAATGGAGAGCTATATTGGTACTGTGCTGCTTTGTCTTTGGGTATAGGACAACTCTTGTTTCCACAAGCCTCATTTAATTTAACACAGAATGGATCAAGTTGTTCATCAAAGCTTTCATGCGTGAAACCCAAGCTTGGTTCATTGGAAGAATCAAACTGATTTGAGTTTACAGTATTTGGGGCTGAATTCAGAGATTCTGGCGATACCAAAATATTATCATTCAATGGAGATGTAGATGATGATGAACCCCCAACTAAGTCAGGTATGTATTGCTTTTGGGATTGCGAATATGAGTTGCCCCTTCCACTCTCTGACAAATGATCCTTAGACCATGGGAAACTTGCCACGTACTGGTTGTTACCTTCAGGGGAGGTATTATTCAGAGAACCACCAGATTGGTGCTTGGATTCACTTATTGAAGATTTATTGCTTCCCGAATCGGATTGTGAATTGACGCTAGTGACGCTTTCCTTCTCACTAATCTTCGGCCTGTATGTTCCATTAGTCGTAGGGTTAGACAAATGCCCCACCTTTGTAGGTAAGTTCAAGTCCAGGAAATCATCGTGGCCCCTATACCTTGCCAATTCATTTTTCAACATGTCCACCTGCGCCTTTAAGAAATCCAGCTCCGTGTTGGCCTTGATGTTCTCATCCTCTAAAGACTTCACCTTGTCTTCCAAATCTTGCATCTTACGTTCTTTCCTCTCTCGATACGCCCTTTGAGCAGCTCTATTTTGCGCCGTACGCTTCGATTTGGGCTCGATATCTAAAGGCTTGCGTCCTGGCTTCGTATGTAACTTCTTATCGTCATGACTTGAAGTGGATGCAACCTCGGATATACTTCTCTTATAATCTGCCATATTAGGTACCTACTTTCCTCAAATAAATAAATAAATGAACAATTTTTAAATCCGCCCTTGCGCCTTATTAACTTTAATAGCTTACTGGACGGTACTGTATCCTATTTCACTTCTCTGGTTCGAAAAGTGTCTAAATGATATTCCCTATTTGATATCCAAATATACTCTTAAGTTTCACTTTAATCTAATTGACTTGAATTATCAACCTTGAAACTACTCTTGAGTTGGTATCCCCTATAATATCACGATTTTAGCCCTTGCTCTGTGTGAAATTGAACTCGATGATCTTCTTTGAGCTGTCGGAATTTACGGTATTCACGGCGATAACAGATTAATCTTGTAACTGCAAATCGACTGTAGACTCTCTTAAATGCTAGTGGATAAACCTACTACTATTACTCCCGATTTTAGATGATATTTTGGAAGAAAAAAAATTCTCTTTATGTATTAATAATCTAGAGACATAGGGTTTATTATATATTAATGTTAGTCATTACAGTATTGCTTTTGTTTCTTATTGTGCATCTTCGAAGGCAAAATTGCACTCCGGAAGTTACCTAATACGGACTTTTGTCCGTATCTGCAATGTAATAGGTCAAATCGCCCACAATAAAGATAGTGCGAACTCTCGGTTTTTGGGATGCTGACAAATTTGAATTTTACGTAGTGAAGCTCTTGCCAAATGGGACGGCTCTAGTTAAAAGCTTAAACATAGATCGTCTAGATTAGCCGTTCGTAAGAATGAGGAGACGCCAGCCTTGCTTGAATTAAGGGCAACGTGTTTGCAGTTTAATGTAGGTAGAGGTATAAAGTAGAGATTCGACATATAGTATACGAGAAAATAGGATAAACTAGAACTATAGTAGGAGGAAATAAGCTGGGGTTAATGGCAGAATAGATGCTAAAGATGATTCTATAACTTTCTATGCGCGAATTGCGAGGGAGAACTTCCGATTATATAATACAGTGCGGAAGACGTTATCAACAATTAGTCGCTTAGCGCTGTCTAAATAAGAGCATTTTAAGGTTAAATAGGAACAGTATGACCTACGTAAGTAAATAATACTAAATAAAACGTGGGGTTACACTAACATTGCAGCAATCTGAAATCGAGAATTTACAAAAAGCACGGTCTGTTATGGAGGCAATTCACCAGTCTACGGTGAAGATTTATGAGGACATCCAAAGAGCCCGGTTAAACAACGAAGAAATCTTGAAGGAGGCAACGCAAGCAAAAACTGTGGTGGAAAATGCGGATCGGTAATGGTAGTTCACATACGATAGAGCTATGGCTATATGTCATAGCATTACCGTATAAGGTCGTATAGAAGCTAGAGAAGATGCGGATTGATGGACAAATCAAACGGCCAAGGCTGTGTTACACATGCTGCAGATAGGAGTATGCGGAGCATTCGGAAATACAACTAATTCAGCAGCGACTGCCTACTCGGCAAATGGTCGCTTTTGGTAGCCCTTCCAGGTGACGCTGTTTAGTGTTAGCTACTCCGAGGAATGAATATTCCCAGCTAAATAAGGTTATAAATTAAGTATGGATTTTTTGTGCAAGCCGAGAAGTGACCTCAGAAAAATAGAAATTCTGCAAGCTTGTTATCGCAATTTGCTGCATCCCTACACAGGCCACAGATGGCTAGAATGCATCTTGAATATGGCAATTCAAACCACACCACGCCATTTGCGATAACCAGCTTGCAGAATTTTGCAATACAACTATTAATCTGGTTGGATGTTTTATGGATAGTGGAGGTAATTGTAGCTTGTCCTCGTGCTAACACCGTAATCGAGCCAAAATCTAAGCAGTGACATTTACACTAGTGTGGAGGATGAATATTCCTGTTTATAGCAGCATGAAGGATAAAAGGGCCGCTCAGACAAGAGTTAAATATATATACATGAGATTTTTAAATGCATTCTTCCGCTTATTCTAGTCCATTACCTTCTGTGTCTACTGGCTATCACGAAGGCTATATTGCAGCTGTTCGTTGATAGGGTTTTGGCATCTCTTACATAGACAAAATGGTCAGAAATGGCTGATAGATACCTCCAGACTTGCGAGCAAGCATGGCCCATTGGCACTGCTAGTGATGTCCGCTAAGTGAAGCTTGTCGTTTGTTCTTTGGGCTACGCATGAAGCTGAAGCCTTGATCTAAAAGAGCACCTCCTGCAATCTTTTGGCGAAAAGAATCGGGTTGTACCGTTTTGGCATACCCTGCCACCCGGGTATGAGACAAGTTTAGTCTGCTCCTGCAGTTTTATTGAATAATTACTAGCGTAGCAAGGAATTTGCTTCGCCACTGGGGAATAGAGTCCTTATCATTATTACAGGGTCCAAATACATGGATGGTACTGTTCACGTGACAGAAGCATTTTCAACCTAAAAGGAGAACCTTACTATGGCGGACCTAAAGGGAATGATGATGGATGGGTCAGAAGCATGATGGCACCATGAGAGTCTGTGACAAGTCAATTATTTGCATTTCAAAATACAATTTCGCAAGTCAAGGCATGATTAACATTGTTTGAAATTCAAGAATCATTTTGTCTCAAATAAACTTCCGCTCCGATTCGGAGAATATACTGAGAAATATGAGCAGAATGAGCAAGATGTTTATGATCAGTAAATAACTCAACTTAGTGTCAATATAGTAGATAACTATGTACATTTAACCTTTGCGTACATTTCCATTTTGACTCGAACCATGCCTATTATAAAATGTGCTTAAACAGTTTTAGTCTTTTTCATGTCAAGAATTCGTTCTTGGTAAATCTCCGTTATTTGGATTTGTCATGAAGATTCATAGCATATACAATAGCTCTAAAAGTTCCATTCCCTGCTTAATTTAGACACTCTAATTCCTACGATATAGTTGATCGTAATGGGCCGATTTTTATCTTTATCTCTTGTGCGACTGTGTATAGTTCAATTTTCCATAATTCCCTACTATCACTGAACATTTAGCCACGTCTATTTAATAAACGTTACTAACAAAAATAGTAAAATAATATACAAAATGTCTCAGGTTCCTCTTCCTTACTACAACGATGACCCAAAATCGTTTGCTTACCCTACTGTACATACGAGATGGCCTAAAATTATCGAAGGAAGTATAAAAGATATGAAATACGAGATTACGGCCAACCCTAATTTGAAAAATTCTGGAACAAAAATTGTTGATGAATTGGAAAGACTTTTGACTTCGTTTAAAAATGATGAAGAGGTTCAACCCTTTGACAATGCTGCTATTGAGTTAAATCCTTCTTTGACCCATTACAATGATTCCTTAGTTGAGCTCAATAAGATTAAGCGTGTTACTTGGCAAACTGGACCGTGGTTGAATTTGGAATGCTATTTGTATCAAGTGATTAACCAGTTTTTTATCTCCTCAAATGAGCCTTACTGGCACAAGTTTGATGTTTTTGAAAAGCTGAAAAACAAAGCTTTCCAACAATCGGAGCTTGGAGTGCTAGAGTTATGCAAGAGATATAAACTTTTAAATTATCAGTTATCCAAAAACTTGAATAATGATACCCTTAAGCTTTTGTTCTCTGAATTCATTGACATTTCTCTTTGGGGTAATGCAACTGATTTATCGTTGTTGGCTGGCAACGTTACGATTGAAGACATTCAATCCGTCCAAGGTGAAAAGAACAGGAAGAAAAATGAAGAGAACATAATAGTAAATGATTTGCCAAAAGCATGGGACTATTTATTATACTGTAATTCTAAGGAAATCAGAGTTGATATCATTTTAGATAATTCTGGCTTCGAATTATTTGCCGATTTAATGTTCAGTTTGTTTGTATTGGACGCTGGTTTAACCAACGAGGTGCATTTGCACTGTAAGGAAATTCCATGGTTTGTCAGTGATGTTATGCCCAAAGATTTCCACAGCTTATTACATCAATTAAAAGACCCTGAGTTTTTTGAGAAAATCGCCGAAGATGAAGAAAACAAACAGGCTTTAAAGTTAGTGCACGAGAAACTATCGGGCTATTATGAGCGTAAGCAAATAGTAATCAAATCTCATCCTTACTGGACCTTGGACGATAAGTTCTGGACCATTCCAAAATACGATGATTTGTATAATGATTTATTATACTCTAACTTGATCATTTTGAAAGGGGATCTTAACTACCGTAAGTTGACAGGAGATGTTCAATGGGATAAGACTACGCCTTTCAGTACGGCTATTCGTGATTTAGCTGGTTCAGAATTGCCTCTTCTAAGTTTACGTACTTGTAAAGCGGATGTTGTTGTCGGCTTACCAAAGGGCTTGAATGAAAGGTTGATAGAAAAGTACAAATCAATGGGCAACGAAATTGGTGAATTCTGGAGCTCTTCCGGCAAATGGGCAGTGATATCATTTTCAGATGGGTGGTATAAATAAGTTCTACGTATTTAAATATATATTACAAATTTTATATCCGTATCATAACTATGGCGATTATGACTTCAACATAATGCTAAGCCGCTACATTAAACATCACCTGCTTTTTTGGAATTGCAGGCAACTATCTTGAATTTATCGACGTTGATCTCATTATCATTTAGGTTGTCATTATTTGAAACATCCGTTAATTTGATTATCACATTTTTTATTATGAATGTCCACACATCATCGCAAAACCTGTAAGTATGTAAATCTCCTTTAAACGTCAACTTCGACTTAGCTATTCCCAGGTCGCTTTTCAATAAGTCTGAGATGATTCTGTCAAAATTATTCAAAATCCTCATAGCTAATTGCGGTTGAATCTTTTCATCTGATATTAATGTATCCAATGCATCAGTTAGTGTTGTCCCTACTGTTGACCTTCTATAAAGTTCATAATATGCTGGAGCACTCATCTTCTTAGTTTTTAAAGCTTTTTGTTTAATTAATAATTAGTACTATTAAGTTTTTATTGTACTACCTGGTTTTTCAATATTGGTGACCTAGTATTAGTGTGCATATAAAAATACATATATCAGCTCTTGTCTACTAATATGCTAATTGTTCAAATACTTTTCAACGACTATGAATCCTACGGAAAATACAACTGTATCAGAAAGATATAGAGTAGCAGTTGGAAATTTTCAGCAAGTAGTTGACGGCAGTGATGGCGGAACCGGCCGCAAAGATTCAGTTTCATATCAAACAAGCTTAAAAGATTTAATTGAAGAATTCAGGTTGATTCAACTAATTGTGACTAAATTAAGTTTGTTCAGTGATAACGAATCGATTGACGAAATAAATGCCAATTACATTCCATTTTTAAATATAGATTTTTACTTGGGAAGCTTGTATTCCAATTACTTGTTGAATCCTAGGGCAAAGAATGTTCCCGAATCGATTGATCTGATTGAATATAGAGAAACAAACTTGAAATTGAGTAGAAATTTGTTCATTCATTATCTTGAGACATTAGATGTTTATGGTAGTATTTTATCTAAATCCCAATCCTCGAGGATGGCTTCTTTCAAAGACTCTTTCAACCCCACGTTTGATGAATTAATAACTTATAGCAATAATCCAACATTGAAGAGGGCTGACAAGATCGAAAATTATAAATTGGAAAAGGAGCTAAAAGAAAAGTTGCAAATATTGAATGAATACTATAGTGAACAAAAGCAAAACCATGGAGAAGAAGAAGATGGGAGTGCATTGGAAAAGTTTGATGAAGAGACCATAAAGATGATTTATATAGATCAGCTAAAGCTTTTTAGTATAAAGGCTTTCAGTAGTTTGGAATTAATGACAATGGAGTTGCAAGTTTTATCTCAAAGGCCACAAAATCCTGGAGTCCGAATGCAACCAAAAGAGCAGAAACAAAGGCCAACTAAAGATAATGATTATGGATATACATCTAAATTAGAAACTTTACCTTTTAAAAATAGCAAGGTTGGTGATTTAATTTCTAGACAGGGGAAAATCTTAAGACCTTTCACAATTACATCAAACAAGCAAGACCTTAAGCTGAGGGTATTCGGAACTGGACAAGTCTTGCCGTCAATGTCCGTAGAAGAGTATTTGGATTATGAACTAGCAAATGGTAAGATGATAAAGGAAGAAGTGAAAGATGCCAAAAACGAAAGTGATACTGACAACTCTGACGACGAAGAAGAGAAAAGGAGATGGGACGATTGGAAAGACGACAACCCAAAAGGAAGTGGAAATATGGGCTCAAATTTAGGATAAATAGCTAGAATTAATTGATTATTTATTAATGTATATATATGTACTTGATCACACCTAATTCAAATCATCTTCTAACTGTCTTAACCATTCATAATACTCTAAATTAAGTTCGTCCAATGTGATGACAGCCAATGCATCTGTTTGATCAGCTTTGATAATCCACTTATCTTCGTCACTATCGAAGCTTTTCAAACAATTTAGAATAATCATATATAACTCTAAAATCTTTAGCTTATATTGTTTGATATCTTCAACTATTGTTATTGTATCAGTGAGTAGATTCTTTTGCTCATGCTTGAACCTCGTTATAAAAGTGTACAACGACTCAATTGCCCCTCTTTTATCAGTCAATTGACTTGAGTTCATGTCTGTCGTGGCACCAAATAGCCTCCAAGAATAAAGGTATTCGTAGCAAGTAAGAGAATTGGATAATGTCAATTCATTGTTCGCTAATTCCAACAATATAGAATCAATTAGTAAGTAATGCTTTGCATACAAGTCGTTTTGATTTGGTGGTAGAATGACTGAGATCTCTCGATTCAAGATCAACTTGCTGATGAATCGACTCACCAAGACTCTATAATCGTACGCTTTCGACTTTTTAGTTGAAGAGAGATTAGACAAACACTCATAAACTAATTTATAGTTCGATAAATTAATCGCCATTTCGAACATATTCAAATAATACTCGTCAATTTTTATGTTTATTGATTCATCCAAAGTTCTAATTTGTTTTAGGTTATCAATCGCAATTTTCTCGAACTTCAAAGCATTATTAATAAATTCAATTTCAGGACTTGAGTCTGTCATTGTTTCTATTACAGCTTTACTTTTATTGTCGATTGGAGCAATGTAGTTTTTGTGATGTCTACGATTATGATGATGCGAATGCTTTCCTCGCGACTTAGACAATTCTGATAAGGCATGGAAATAATTAGCCTTTTTCGAATTGTAATCCACATTATCAAGGTCATCTAAAAATATCGAACGAAGGAACATTTGAATATTAGGGTTGATAGTTAAGGAATTCAAAAACCTATCTTTCAAAGCGCTCCTGATCAGATCATCATCAAATTTGAAAAAATCATGCTTTTCAAAGATCTCAAAGAATTTTGAAGCTTCATTATTAATCAAATAAACTAAACCAACCAAAAATTTATCAATAATGTTTGTCTGATTAAGTTTATCGAAAAATCTTTCTTTGATAATTTCACCCTCGCCGTGATTAACCAATTCGATGATAACGTCAAGAATAAATTTATCGTAAACAGTCACAATACTACCATAAAGATAATCATAACTCTCCGAAATTTTACCTTCTTTGATGAGACGCTTCAAAGGCTGATTCTTGTCCACTAAACCCGTCCAGAATAACGAATTCTCTGGGTTGCTGAGAATAGACGATTCAATTCTAGCATGGATGTTGTCGGATTCAAAACAGGTATTCAAGACACTATCAACAATTGCATAGGCGGACAATCTATCGGCCAATCTATTGAGTAGGAACAAAATTTTATCGTTCACTTCACAAATCAAAAACAAAACAATAAGATTCAACAATATTGATTCATGCTGATGTTTGATACATTTGAATGTTTCTAGAGTATTCAACTTTGCTAACGTGCCAATAGCTGATGATGGCTTTAAGTTGAAAGCATCCATAGTTTCATCATACTCCTTTGTTTTGAAACGAGAATCAACTAAGGAATTTATCACTTCAAGAACATCTGGAATACTCTCTAATTCTCTCATAATGGAGGAAATTTCATCCGTCGTAATTTTCGAATTAAGATAATTATCGTACAACTCAGTAGCTTGATCAGCTGTTATCTTCGAATTTTTAATACTTATAACCTCCTTGTATATCCTGGTATAGGTTTTTGATGACAATGAAACCGATAAACGATGTAGTATAGCTGCCAATCTTCCTTCATTAGATGTGAGGTTTGAATTACTAAACCCCTCGTAATAATGCGACTTTCTAAAAATGCTAATACCATTTACGTTTAATCTCAAAATAGTTGAGTTATTCGTTATACAACATGCTAATGACTCTTGACCAACTTTTTTAAGTTCTTCGCATAAAGAGTCTAATTTATACCAACATGACTTGAGGTCTTGGCTTTTACTGCAAGCCATCTTGATAGTATCATTAACCAGATGACGAATAGGAATATCTGCCGAGAATTTTTCAATTCCCATATGCTCTCTGAATATATTCAAAGACGCTGAAACAGTCAATTCATCGAATGCTCCGGAGTTCAATAACTTATTAGAATAATATTCGATATCATGATGAGATGCCGCGTCAGTTAATATATTTGAAGAATCTGGCTGCGACCAATTAATTGAAGTTACGGCCCCATTTTCGTGATTAATTTTATAAGTAACAAGAATAGACGATGTGTTAGATTTCCACAAAATATGGTAATTTAAAAATTGACCCCGATATTCACACTGGAAATCCTGTACTAACCAAATAGAACTGTGGTATCTGAAACTTTCTTCGTCAATGTGGGGCGAAATCAATAAATCTGGTAGTTGTGGATGAAAAGTTAAGCGGTCTAAAGCAATTAGCTCAACTTGTGTTTTGTATTCCGATACTTCCCATACTTTGAACCGTAACCCAGTTTCATTCAAATTTTGTCTAGAATCGCTTGAACTAGTGGTGAAATGGCAAGTCAAATATGCTTTACCCAAGTTTTTATTCTCAATAATTTGTAAATATTTAGACGATACAGTCGTTAAAAACGATGATCCTGCAATCGATTTATTGCCATCACTCAAATTGATAGGACTATGGATTTGCTGATGTGTTCTTAAATTCCAAATCTTCAATGCTTTATTCACTGTTAAAGTTACTACGATATCTTCATTTATTGCCACCACGTCGACAATTGAATTCGAAGATATTCCTTCGAGTACAATTTCTTGGTTCGATGATTGCTTTGAAAACAAGCCACTCATAAAATTCAAAGGTAATATAGATGCTGGTTCATCAAGATTGTGAACTTCGAAGTTCTTCAAATGCTCGGGTCTATGTAAGTGTAGTAATCCTCCATCTTTCAATGAGATGATGACGTCTAGACCACTCACAGCTTTGATAAAAGAGGGCGGGGACCTCAATTCAAATGAATATGGAATCGAAATATTTCCCCATTGTTTGAATGAGCTCAATATAAATTTCCCTCTGTTATTCTCAATGATGAAATCGGTCAATGATATCTTCAACGTAATGAATAAATAATTTTCATCGATCAAATCTACTATTATACAGCCCTCATCATTAGAATCATTTTTGGCCTTCTCGAACCACACACTGACGCAATTACTGGACTTGATGCTATGTGGTAACAAAACCTGTAAACTCTGAAATTTCAACCCGAAATTATTCAATTGAGTATTTAAAGGCGAAAACACAATTGTTTTTAAATCATTCAACACCTCATACGAAACATTATCAATGAAAGTGGACAGAGTATTACTCAAATTAATTATATTTCCCGTATTCGCTAGTTTGGACTGAAATTGTTCATTAGCACTAGTTTCTTTTACTTTTGTCAGATATTTGAGCGGTAGCCTTACAATTTGAGTAGGTAAATGGTTCTTATATCCAGGGATATCGGTAGTGGCATAGGATAGATCCATTCTTTGTAGTATTAATATGAATGTGATGATAATAAATAAGGCTAAAAAGAGCTCTGGCGTTTATTTTTTTGTTGATGATTTCTATACAGACCGTTTTGTGTAATATTCTACCAAAGAACTGTAAAACAAGATTCATATTAAAAAGACAAACTAGTGCCCAGTATAAAAGAACTGGACCCAATACCATGTCATCGACTATATTCTATAAGTTCCTATCACAAAAAACGCAATCTACTATTCATTTTGATGGAACGGGAATAAGTGTATTTGATTTGAAGCACGAAATAATATTACAAAATCAACTCGGTCAAGGGACTGATTTTAACTTAAAATTATATCATTCTGAACAGCCAGATGTGGAGTATGAGAATGATCAGGATGTAATTCCAAGGTCATCATTTGTGTTAGCAAAACGGTCACCGAGTTTATCAAAAAATGGAAAGTTTAACAATGCATCTAGATATGTGAGTGGAAAACCAAGAATTAATAAAAAGGCTGTGAGTAACCCAACTACAAGCGCCAGTAACGGAACTGCAAATAATGGCAGTGGAAAGCCGATAGATGAAACTGTATCAGAGGAGGATAGGATCAAATTGATGTTTGAAAATCAATCTAATGCCTGGGCACAGACGCAAGATCAATTATCAACACATCGAGCGGTGTATAATAAGCCATCTGCCGGAGGTACGAATCCGGAAGATCTACCTCCCCCAGGCTACATGTGTTATAGATGTGGAGGCAAGGATCACTGGATCCGGAATTGTCCTACTAATACTGATCCTAATTTTGAAGGCAAGAAAATCAAGAGAACTACTGGTATTCCTAAATCTTATTTGAAGACAATTTCGAAAGAAGCGGCCTCTGCCGCGGAAAACAGCGAAGGCTCCGATAGTCAAATTACCACGAATGAAAATGGAGACCTTGTTGATCAACAGGGCAATACATATATGATAACAGAAACGGGAGAGTATGTTCTTGCAATGGCTGACAGTAAGACGTGGTTAAACTATCAGCAGAAGCAGCAGAACGCAGCGATGAAAGCGAAGCAGGAATTTGAGCAGAAGATTTTGGAATGTATTGAAAAAGATCAAAGATCAGAATTTTTAGACCCGCTAGCAGGTTCAAATCACAAACGGTTATTATCTTCTCCAATAGTTATGACGCCATGTTGCAAATCTAAGGAAAGCTTGAAGAAAATGATAAATTTCAACTACCACCAACCGACTTTGGAACAGGTGTTAATCGAAAATGATTTTCATTGTCCAAATTGCAACACCGAAGATGTTTTCATTGACTCACTTATACGGAATGAAGATTTAGAATCTAGCCTCCAAGGCTATATCAAAGAAAAAGAAGAGCAATTAGGTATCGAGGACCCTACAGTAGCAGTAAACAATGCCATGAAGAGAGCCAGTGAAAATGATGATGATGATCAATTAGATCCAAAACGACAGAAACTAGGCTTACCCCTGAGACCTAGCATGTTGCCAATGGTCCCACCCCCTTTCTCCATACCTCCCGGTATGCCAGTTCCTCCCATGCCTATGCCAATGAACCCTAATATGTCAATGCCACCAATGTTCATGCCCCCAGTACCTCCTCCATTCCCTATAAATAATCAGCAATCTCAGCAAAAGAATAAATAGTCTAATTAAACATAGTAATCTATATTTGGGCATACATCTTGGCCAATGTCAGCATAGTTGATCTCGTAGATGGTATACAATATAATACCGAATAGTATTTTAAGTGAACCCTATGATTTTCAAAGCATTTACCCGGATAATTCGTGAATGTCACAAACTCGAGATACTTCAATAGAAAATTTTCATTCACTTATAGCTAGCCGAAATAAATAATTTTTCTTTACATTTTTATTTTGTAATTATAAATTACCATCAAAGGTACGTCTAATAAAGTACAGCACAGCATTCAGTTTACTTCTCAAGTGACAACCATTAAAAGGATGATCTAATAAACCAAAATCAAACTAGAGTTTGTGACTATCGGAATGATCGCAACATTATTATGCAAAACTACTGAATTTTTTAGTTGTATGAATGTAATTGCATTATCTACAAATTGTGGTCTTTAATACTAACATCGCAGGTCGATTTTTTTTTATATTTTTTTTTATTGCAATGAAGTAATGAAGTAATGAATTATTTTTAATATGTATGTTCTTTTCCGAATTTCAAGATTATTAAAATTAACAGCTATAATGATGATTTAACAAAAACAAAGCTGGAATTACTGGCTGAATCTCTATGATTGATAAGTTTTTGCACCTTCACTGATATTGGTTAAGATTTTAATTATTCCGTGATACATTTGACGTGTATACTAACTATTGCTTTAGGTATGTTTGAATGATGAGTTTTACTATATCACTGATTCAAGAATATTATGAGGAATTATTGCACTGGGCACTGAATAAATTATGAGTGACAACGCATTATGGTGGGCCTCAGAAACCCACTACAACTGATTCTTATGATCTCATCAAAGGGTGATATTAATTTGCTATCAGTATTGCAGGATATATACTAACGAATTTCAATAGACGATATCTCCTTCACTGGTGAATGACTAATCAAAGTAGTGTAATAGTATGTATGAAGTTTTTTTGAGATAACACACTAGATAGAAGATGATCTCCTAGATGACGAGTCAGATATCGGGATTCCCGCTGATGACAACCTTTTTTTATACCATTCATGCATTTCTGATGTCTAATAGTGTTAAATTTGCAATGTGCAAGGAATATTTTACTGACATTCATTAGACTTATTGAGCATTTTCAAGTCAATCCGGATGGGTAATTTATCTAATGCTATTGATTAAAGAACAATTTCAATAAACGATGAATCTGAAAAAAAAAAGACAAGCATATGTCTGAATCTTAAAGAAGAGAAACTTTTTCGTGTCTGATATTGATTTTGAAAGCTTCAATAGTATGAGAGATTATCAAACTTCGTTTTGATGGATTGTATAATCAGAAGATTATTCTTTTATTAAAGAGAATGTTTGCATAGAGAATCTTATTGTTCGATTCGTCCTAAAAGTTTATGATGATTCACCACATATTCACGACGGTCTACTGTGTATTGGAACTTGTAATTCCTTTACCTTGATGATAAAATAGGCCTTGACCGGCCGTGGTTCCTGATACAGCTTTTACTGTTTTGTTCAAGTTGGTTTTACTATGCAAACATTCTCACAATGTAAGATCTGATCTTTTTCGGCTTCTGTAAAAGATGTTTCTCTTGTAGTGCGCTTTATGACCTTTTACATTCTAACGTTAGTTCTTTTACTCAAACGTATTAATGACTACTTAGTGTCAATTAGATCATCTAACTTACACTGGATTTTTTTTTTTTTTTCTTTCCTTTCCAGTATCAATCTGTGCGGCATCGCTTTGATCAAAATAGTCTATCGCTGAATATTTCGATTATTTCTTATTTCTTACAGTGGTAAGATCCAGTAAAATTTGAACTGGGAATGCAGCTACAGCTTCATAGGTTGATTGGAAGTTCCAAAAATCAAGAAGAAACTACTGAAGAGCTGAAGCCTCCATCACCGTCTAATGATCCTCCTTCTTACGATCTATCAATTTCCCCAGCTTCATCCAAAAAGCAATTTAGTGAACGGTCATCTCCCTTAGGAAAGGAACCTGGCAATATATTTAGAGGCAAAGATACCTCTAAGAATGGTTCATCGTCTAAGAAGAATGGTCCGCATTCTTATGCGGATGAAAAGCGAAAGCTTGCTCTTAAGAACACCAGTGAAGCCAATTTATTATCACCGGCCACATCTAATACACAAACTGAATATTTCGATGTACTTCCGTCTTTCCAAATGTTTCAATCTATATTGAAAAGAGATGATACACAATTCAGTGAAAACTTGGTCGTAAATCCTCCCATCTACGGTGATGTAGTTAATTCATCACCCACACCTCCGAATGCATTATCTCCTGTATCATCTCAAACAAACAACAACTTAGATTCTGCTTTGAATAGTGTTGCCGAGCGTATAGGGGAGTATAACTTGGCTAATTACGAAGAGGAAGAGGAACATTTTTCTTTCAATGAAGATTCCCAGGAAAGAAATCACGGCAATCGTAGAGATAATAATGAAGAGTACGCATCCCATATTGATACCAATGATCATTACGGTCACACTATCCTTGATAACATCGATAAGTTACCAAAATTGAATAATTCACCAATAGATATCCAGATATATGTGACTAAAAAGGTTCCGCAACCAAACTTGCCGAATGAATTGGAAACTAGACTAAAAATGTATTCCAGTGGTGATTTAGTGAATGGCTATATTATCATTACGAATACATCTGACCAAGCGGTAGACTTTGGATTATTTGTGGTCACATTAGATGGAACTATCAAGACGACACACCGTAATCCGAATGCTAGTCCGATGGATCTTCATAAGTATGACAGAATTTTAACAAAAAAGTTTTTGAAAATGTACGATTTGAATGCATCCTACGGTTACACTCAAATTCCTAATAGTGCAGGAATTGAGTACGATACATTTGCTAAAGACTTACATGACGGTTGCCAAATAGGATTGCCTGATGAAAGGGTTTTAAAGCCACATACTAAGTACAAAAAATTCTTTACATTCAAATTTCCATATAAGCTTTTAGATAATAGTTGCATTCATGACGTATTACCTCATATTTTACCACCACCATCTATGGGACTAGATAAAACATGCTTCTATAATAGGGGTGATACAATTGCTCTCAATAAAGCTTTAGGCTATGGGTTTTTGAATACGAGGGGAACTCCTTTGTTGACAAAGGATTATGGTTTCGAAGACATTAGTGTGAGTTACACAATAGAAGCAAAATTTATTGATAAACTAAATTCGAAGAACCAAAAAGCTCCGCTTTCTCAGCATGATATCAACGATCCAAATTCACTGTCTGACTATGCCATTTCCAGACATAGTCAGTACTTCTTGCGGTTCGTTCCTAATTACAAGGAAAACCTAAAATACTACAATGAAGGATTGCAATGTGGAAAAGATACATTTGGGGCTTATGGAATTGACGACAGATTGTTTCAAAACTATCTTTATCTGACTACTTGGAGACAAATATATGAATTGAATTACCAGATTGAGAAAGAGATTGACTCAAAGTTGTCTAAAAATGAGAGCAACCAAAAGGATATAAAATCAAAAAATTTATACATGGATGTTAACCAGTTTGCTAGTAACAATTTCTTTCCCTTCAAAGAAAATAAATGTTTCGAGAATAAGGGAACAACCCATGGGGATGGTGATATTTCTAGGTTTCAATATGAGAAAATGATCGGTACAAAAACCCCTGCTACGATATACGGAAAGAAGAAGAAAAAAATTCTTTCTTCCTTGGTTCGGATAGGGGAGCTGAAATTATATGTTAAGGTTCCAAGTAAACTAATTCCTTACATGTCTCCTAAACTATTAATGAGATATAATAGTGAACATGTCGACGATTTCGACATGGGACTTGGATTGCGATCTGTGTCATCGATTCCTTCATTCCCTGACAAACCTAAATTGAACCCTATCAAATCTAATGATTATTACGAGGGGAACAGGAAAATATCATCTGCTTCTGGTACTACTATAAGTGAACTTTATAAGAGGGACGCGTCTGAGGTTGTTAGCACAGTGGACTTGGTTTTGACTTTTCTACTGCTGGAGAATTCTACGAGACCGCCCCAGATAAATACTATAGAGACAAACCTTGTGTTTTGGACTTATAACACAGAGTACCCGTTGCCTATAGTACTTGAATACGATTTTTTCTATTCGAGTCCAAGCAAAGAACATCCTCAAGCATTGAATGATGTTGAGATTACTCGAGAAAATCTTCAGTCTTTGAAAGACCAAGTTTATGATTATATTCATTTCTTGCAAAGCAGTAAAACCTATATTTCGAAGTCATCCTATCTATATCTCAAAGCCATGAAATCTCTAGGAATAAAGAAGGATACTGTGAGAGATTATTTCAAGACACTAACATCTTCTAGTCATCCTGAGCTATTGAATAGCGAACAGGGTTGGAAGGTAATTCAGTTGCCAAACAAGACATTCAAGTGGGAGAAAAAACTTACAATTCCATTAACAACTATAAATAAGAATAATATCAACCTAATACCAAGCTTTCAAAGCTGCTTAGTAGGTAGATTATATTGCTTACAAGTTCTCGTCAAATTCAAAGGTGGTGGGGGTGATCAAGATGAATTTGCTGACAACATAGTTAAAGTTGATGTTCCAGTGCTCGTAGGATAATTTTGTTGGTGCATGGAGGTGACTCACTCCAAATAGGGTAACTTATTTTACTAAAAAATTAGCCGCGATTCATTATCAGGATAAATTTTTTCACTTCTTCTAATTAATACCTTAGACATATATAATTAATACAAATCATATTCAAGATGATTAGAGTATTTAAACCGCCATTGATTGCATCTAAGCTATTGTTTCGTCGTTCATTAGCCACAGCTGGAGGCTTCACGAATAAAACATCGCAACTAGATAGAGCTACTTTGACGATTAAAGATGGACCAATTTTCAATGGATATTCATTTGGTGCCAACAAGAACATCAGTGGAGAAGCTGTATTCACAACATCCTTGGTTGGATATCCTGAGTCAATGACTGATCCTTCGTACCAGGGTCAAATATTGTGTTTTACTCAGCCATTAATTGGGAATTATGGTGTACCATCGTCTACTTTAAAGGATCAGTTCAATTTACTAAAATACGTTGAATCACCTAATGTCCAGTGTATTGGTATTGTCGTAGCAGATGTTGCTTTGGAGTACTCTCATTGGACCGCAGTTGAGTCATTACAGCAGTGGTGCCAAAGATCTGGTGTGGCAGCTATATCAGGTGTTGACACTAGACAACTTGTTTCATATCTTAGGGACAAGGGATCCTCGTTAGCAAAGATTACCATTGGTGAGGAATATGATGCTGATGAGGATGCAGCATTCGACGATCCTGGTTCTATTAACTTGGTACACAAAGTGACTACTAAGGCACCATTCCACGTCGCATGCCCAGAAAAGCATTCTAAAGGCATGCATATAGCTGTATTAGACTGTGGTGCTAAAGAGAACATTTTGCGTTGCTTGGTTGAAAGAGGTGCTTCGTTAACAGTGTTTCCTTACAATTACCCAATTCACAAAGTTGCTAACAAGTTTGATGGGATTTTTATCTCGAATGGCCCAGGTGATCCAACCCACTGCTCAGCTACCACTGAAAACTTGAAGAAGACTATGAAGAGCTACAGTGATTTACCAATCTTTGGTATTTGTTTGGGTCATCAATTATTGGCTCTTGCAAGTGGAGCAAAGACTGTTAAGTTGAAATATGGAAACCGAGCTCACAATATTCCCGCTTTAGACTTGAGTACTGGAAAATGTCACATTACATCGCAAAACCATGGTTATGCTGTTGATGCAACTACTTTGAACAGTGACTGGGAACCATATTTCACAAATTTAAACGACTTATCTAATGAGGGTATGAAACATAAGTCAAAACCAATATTTTCTACTCAGTTTCACCCTGAAGCTAAAGGTGGCCCATTAGATACTGCTTTCCTTTTCGATAAATTTTTTGAGAACATTGAGCATTATAAAGCTACAAACGGTTTGAACTTGAGCAATGTGGATAACAGCTTATTAGTTGACATTTTACCTAAAGAAAGAGTTTTTTAAGCTAGAGGAAAACTCAATATACATTAGGTTTCATAGATTATAGTTTAATTCATACATAAGATTGTGAAAATCAAGTAAAAGTACTGGCGCAATTTATCTCGTATAATAATCACACCACATCACTGAGCGACTCGTTTAGCTGCAAAAATAAGGAAGTAACATAACTACTTAAATGAGATCAAATCCATACTATGTAGACTGAGTGCTTCCATATAGGTTACCCAAGTACTGGTGAACACGTAAAATGGTATCATTCAATCAAACATCATCTTTAAGCTATCTTTTGAACAATCAACAACTGCATAATAATTCGATCAATACGTACTTAGGTGTATTGTCTCATCTTGATAACATATCTGCAAATGAACATTTTATAGGAAAACTAAGTGTTTTAGAGAAACTATGGGCTTCTTGGTATATATACATGGACAATGACATTTTAGCTACCGGTTTATTGTTCTTCGTTTTCCACGAAGTGATGTACTTTGGCCGTTGTTTGCCTTGGTTGATAATAGAGAGAATCTCGTTTTTCAATAGATGGAAAATACAAGCCGATAAGGTGTCTTCGGGCGAGGAGCAATGGGAATGCTTTAAAGCCGTGCTAAAACTGCATTTTTTAGTTGAAGCTTTGCCAATATGGTTATTCCACCCTTTGTGCTCACAGTTGAAGATCTCTATTGAAGTTCCTTTTCCCGCATATTCAACCATGCTTGCACAGATCTGCTTGTTTTTTGTCTGCGAGGACTTTTGGCACTACTGGGCTCATCGTCTTTTTCACGTAGGTTGGTTCTACAAGAACATTCACAAGCAACACCACCG
This sequence comes from Debaryomyces udenii, assembly GCA_030556595.1. NCBI lineage: Eukaryota > Fungi > Ascomycota > Pichiomycetes > Serinales > Debaryomycetaceae > Debaryomyces > Debaryomyces udenii. Next base: position 1,104,074 of record JAKTUI010000004.1, on the reverse strand, counting down.
ATACGCAGCACCGTTTGGACTAGCTGCCGAGTACGCTCATCCAATTGAAGTAATGTCTTTAGGTTTTGGCACGGTAGGCTTCCCGGTTATTTATGCCTACACTGCCAAGCACTATCCTGGCTTTAATTTGCCTGATTTGCACCTATTCACTATCTCGTCCTGGATTGCCTTGAGATTATTCCAAGCTGTTGACTCTCATTCTGGCTACGACTTCCCATGGTCATTGCACAACTTTCTTCCATTTTGGGCTGGTGCCGAGCATCATGACGACCATCATCATTACTTCATCGGAAATTACGCCAGTTCCTTTAGATGGCTCGACTCCTGCCTAAACACTGAATGTGGTACACTAGCCAAAGCTAATAGAGAAAAGCGTATGAAACAAGTAGCCGAAAAAAATATGAAAAAGATTACATAGATAAATAAGTTTCAAAAGACAATTTCTACACTATATTTGCACACTTGTAGCACAGGTCTTTATCTTCAGTATTAAGGTAGATGGCCCAATTTTGCAATCATTAGGGCTTAACACTTGTCCATGTGATCTAAAAAGCATTGATGTGACTGCGTTTTGGGTCATAAGTAAAAATACTTTTTTGTGTAATTTTTCACCGAAAATTGACTTCTCAACGATGCCTCTCGTTACGTTAAAAAAATTGTTATAGTGAAAAAAGTACAGTTTAATTGTATAGGTGCCATATACATTTGGAATATCAACAGAAAGGTAAGTGAAGATCAATAGACCAACATCGTGTGAAGAATGTACGAAATAGATAACCTAGTCAAGAAATGGATAAATGAACAAGATCAGGAAAGTAAAAATCAAGCAAGTGAAAAACCAAAAGGATAAGATTATTAGCACTTAGTGTACAATATACTGGACATAGACTCGTGTAATTAATGCGCAAGTGCAAAGCCAAAGATTGCCAGGAAATGTTTTGTTGTTATGTATCAACCAAGGATTTGCCGAAGTATAAATTATCTTTAGGAGGTAAATGCATTTCAGGCTTAAGGAAAACAAAATGTGCTAGAAATACACTTATTATGACCCGGTTATGTTGTTTAAGTTGAAACAAGATTCGAAGTTAAAGAGACTGGTAGACATATGTACATTTAAATGCGATGAACTTGGCCAAAGAAAAAGCATGATGAACTCTATACTAACAAAATATAGAATGTCTAGATTAAACGAATATCAAGTTATCGGTCGTCGTCTCCCAACTGATTCTGTCCCAGAACCAAAGTTGTACCGTATGAGAATTTTTGCTCCTAACGCTGTTGTTGCTAAATCTCGTTACTGGTATTTCTTACAAAAATTGCACAAGGTTAAGAAGACCTCTGGTGAAATTGTCTCAGTTAACGTCATTTCCGAGGCCCACCCAACTAAGGTCAAGACCTTCGGTATCTGGATCAGATACGAATCAAGATCTGGTATCCACAACATGTACAAGGAATACCGTGATGTTACTAGAGTTGGTGCTGTTGAAACCATGTACCAAGATTTGGCTGCTAGACACAGAGCTAGATTTAGAAATATCCACATTTTGAAGGTTGTTGAATTGGAAAAGACTGAAGACGTCAAGAGACAATACATTAGACAATACTTATCTAAAGACTTAAAGTTCCCATTACCTCACAGAGTCCAAAAATCAAAGAAATTATTCCAATCTCAAGTTCCATCTACTTTTTACTAAGCTAATTGTAATTTATGGTTATTTTACTTGCTGGTTGTAATTTTAATTGGTTGTAATTATTGAAGTTGGATATAATTTTATCTCTTATATAAAAAATATATGTGAATTATATTAAATTTATCTCGCTATCTCGTGTCTAAAATTATAAGAATTTCCTCGGTTATACCTCGTCCCAAAATTCCACTTTAATTGTATTGCTATATACATATACCAACGAATCATTATGTCTTATGGATCTAAAGCTGCAGAACGTCTTGCTGAAAAGATTGTCTTGATCACTGGGGCCTCAGCTGGTATTGGCCAGGCCACTGCGAAGGAATTAGCTTCGGCCGCTAACGGAAATGTGAAATTGATCTTGACTGCTAGAAGAAAAGATAAATTAGACAATTTATCGAAGGAATTAACTCAAGAATTTCCTTCTATTAAGATTCATGTAGCTCAGTTAGACGTTTCCAAAGTTGAAACTATTCAACCATTTATTTCGAGCTTGCCTTCAGAATTTGCTGATATTGACGTATTAGTCAATAATGCTGGTTTAGCCTTAGGCAGAGATGAAATAGGATCAATATTGTCTGATGATATTCAAAGCATGTTTCAAACCAACGTACTCGGCTTGATTACTATGACCCAGGCGGTTTTGCCAATTCTCAAGGCTAAGAACGGTGGAGATATTGTAAATCTCGGCTCAATTGCTGGAAGAGATGCATACCCAGGTGGTGGTATCTACTGTCCTACAAAGGCTAGTATCAAATCCTTTTCCCAAGTATTGAGAAAGGAGTTAATTAATACGAAGATTAGAGTCCTTGAAGTCGATCCTGGTAACGTTGAAACCGAGTTTTCAAACGTTCGGTTTAAAGGTGATTTAGATAAAGCTAAACAGGTATATGCCGGTACAGAGCCATTACTTCCAGAAGATGTGGCGGAAGTGATTGTTTTTGGCTTAACAAGAAAGCAGAAAACTGTCATTGCAGAGACATTAGTTTTTTCCACCAACCAGGCAGGAGCTTTTCATATTTATCGTGAGCCTAGTAAATAGATTTTAGATTTCGACGTAGACATTGATAGATGATTCTCACTTGACTCAATAATGAAATATTACATTTAGTGTGGAGTTAAGCCATTTGAAAGCTCACAAGCTAGTGCGAGATATTTCCGCGCATCGTATATACCAAGCCGTTGACCCATAATACGTTACACCCTTTTCTTAAACTAGAATTGTAAAATGTCATTTGGATCCAGAGCTGCGGAACGTTTAGCCAACAAGGTTATTTTGATAACTGGTGCTTCTTCAGGTATTGGATCTGCAACTGCCAAAGAATTTGCGAGTGCCGCAAATGGTAATATTAAGTTGATCTTGACCGCAAGGAGAGAGGACAGGTTAAAGACTCTTTCCAGTCAATTGTTAAAAGAATATCCATCTATAAAGATCCACTCTGCGAAGCTAGACGTTTCATTGGCAAATACCATCAAGCCATTCGTTAGTGGATTACCAAGTGAATTTTCTGACATTGATGTTTTGATTAATAATGCAGGAAAAGCTTTGGGTAAAGATGAAGTTGGAAACATAAAGGAAGATGATATTCAAGGAATGTTTCAAACAAACGTCCTTGGGCTAATTGGTTTAACTCAAGAGATCTTACCTCTTTTCAAGAAGAAAAATAGTGGGGATATCGTCAATATTGGTTCTATCGCTGGAAGAGAATCATACCCAGGAGGTGCTGTCTATTGTGCAACAAAAGCAAGCGTCAAATCATTTTCTCAAGTTTTGAGAAAAGAATTGATCAATACTAAGATCCGGGTGCTCGAAGTTGATCCTGGTGCTGTCAACACTGAATTTTCGTTAGTTAGGTTTTATGGCGATCAAGCCAAAGCTAAACAAGCTTACGAAGGAACAGAGCCTTTATTACCCGAGGATATTGCCGAGGTTATTGTATTCGGGATTACAAGAAAACAAAAGACTGTGATTGCAGAAACGTTGATCTTTCCTACGCATCAAGCTGGATCAACCCATGTTTACAAAGGCTCTCTCGAAAAATGAGCTCTGTTGCTGGTACTTAGAAAAATACAATTTATATTCCTGTTTTAAAAACTTAATTGTTCCAATGTTTTTGTAAGTTTAGCAGCCCCATCAACTGCTACGTTATTATCAACACTCACCTTTGCTCTATTCATTTCTAACCCAGCCAATAGTACACAAGCCTTGCAAATCTTATTTGAAGTTAAATAACCACACTTTTCGCATCTATTACCATCTTTAATTTCCTTATGACCAATTGAAATTGTCCCGTCTGCGTTAACCTCTTGTTCGTCGTCCATGTGTATCTTCTTCTTATTATTCTTGTATTGTTGTGTCATCTTCTTTTTCCTCGGCGCTAATGCTAAATGCTCTCCACTATATATAATATCCATGATGCATGAAGGCCTGATTGCCTCTAATGATTTCAATAATTCTCTAGCTGTACCTCTGAATGCTTCTGGCGCATAGGAGCATTCAGTAGAGAAATAGTCCAATTTTTTATAATGCGCATATAATACGATTTCCTTCTGGTACGAATATTTGAAAGGTTTAGACCTTTTGATTGGGGAGCCAGTGGACTGTGTCAATATAGTACATGATTTTTCTAATCTTGCTGTATCTCCTCTTAGTAAATTCATCAAGACTGTCTCTGCCATATCATCAGCGTTATGACCCGTAACCACATGACTTATACCCAATTTTGCTGCTCCTCGATCCAAAGCTTGTCTTCTCAAAACACCGCAGTATGTACATGAGGACCTAATTCCAGCACACGATACTATTTCATCCATAGACCAGTTATACAAATCTTTGTAGGATATTATCTCAAGTGGCATCTCATACTGTGCCTGATTTCTCTTGACTGTAGCTAACGAGTCATCTCTATATCCTTTAATACCTTCGTCAATAGATAAGAGGACTAATTTCAATCCATAATTATACCTCTCATTTAATGTCTTCAAAACAGATGCCAACACGGTAGAATCTTTACCACCTGATGCCCCAATAGCCACCTTGTCTCCGGGCTGAAATAACTTTGCATTTGTAATTGTATTGTGAATTTCTGTTTCAAAAACGTTAAAAAAGCATTCTTTGCACAACTTTTGTAAGGTCTTGGGTCGTTTCATTACTGCTTTACGACCATTACAAAGCTCGCATAATGCTGTCACTTTTATCTTCTTTGGAACTGCCTCCTTTTCTGTCATTTTATTTGTAAATATTCAGTCCGAATTATTGAAAGATGTATTAAGCTTAAAAATCAAAATCATCAAAAAAAAAAAAAAAAAAAAAATTTAAATCCTCCACGCAGTAAGTTACTTGGGTATACATTTTCTATGGATTTCGTTTAAACTATATTTCAATTAAACTATAAAGAACAATACTTTATTTCACTATAAAGATTAAATAGAGTGATATCAAACGAATAGAACCGTATAACGGCTTATATCCCTGATCGCACAATATATCGTTATCATCATCAAATTGTGAATCAAAACACCATCTTCTTTCTATGCAGAAACGCAATGCAAAAAACGAAATGATATGATATGAAAGGAAAAAATATTTAACAAGCGTGAAATACCATCAAGCAGTAGCTTGAAATTCGTCATTGTTAGTGTTTACATTGGCATATCTGAATTTATTGTTCTCCTCTTGTAATAATTCTTTTTGTTCCTTTTGTTGTTGCTGTTGTTGTTGTTGAGGCATTGGCTTTCTGGTGTATCCATTTGAAGCAGTCTTTTCATTCTTTTCCGTCAACAAGCCTACTTTTTCATTCATGACTATGGCTAATTCTTGTAGCCTAGTTCTCCGATTGTCGTTAGTGATAAAGTTAACGAATTTTTGAGTTTCGTCTATCGAGCCACTGATATCACCGGACTGGATCATTTTATCTAAAATAGCAAGAACAGTTTCAGGATCAATGTCAAATATAGATGATAATTTAGAAATGGATAATTTAGTATAGATTTGTTTGTAAGTGAAAATATATGTTCTCAAACCTTCGACCTGTAATTGCTTCTTCATCATTGCCAATAATTTTTCAGTATTTGGGAATAATTTCCAAATTTTAATCGATGACAATAAATTGTATGCCTTAGACCAATCACCTTTTTGTAATGCTCTAGAGGCGTGAACAACGTGATCCTTGATACTCTCTGGTGGTCCGGTGAAGTATTGTCTGTCGTGGAAATCCAACTTACTCTTGAATGATTTGAGGGATGCCTTACGTTTGGAATCTTTGGGTGAGCTAGAAGCAGCAGCCAAAGCTGGAATTTCTATTAATAAAGAGCTGGTCATAAAAACACATTCTAACAATTCCAAATTAATATGCATATGGAATGGTAATAACTTCTGTTTTTCTGCAGCAGTAGCTTGACTTGGATATTTAGAATTGAAACCTTGACCTAACAACTCTTTCAATCTTTGAGAATTGGCAATTTCATTCAATGATTGATGAGATTCTTCGATAGCTCCTGATCTGAAAGCGCTCAAACCCAATTGGACTAATGTTCTATTATACATCACTTGCAACGAAGACTCAGAACTATGAATGGAACTGTAGATTTGGGAAGACAAAAACAAATCTCTTGCTTTCGCGTATTGGTTATTGATAGCATAATAGTAAATGCTAAACAATAACGAATTTTTACCGTAGAGTTGCTTATAACCTTCACTTAAAAATTTAGCCAAGCCATCAATTAAATCATTAGGTTGTGAATCTTTTGGAACAATAGATGAATCGACATTGGAAGGGAAAGATTTCCATGCTTCTGATTCATTTGCTTTAATTAATTGGTCTGGCTTATAATGAATATGCTCCAATCTTCTCATCACTACTCTGAATAATTGACTACCATCATGCTTAGTTCTCATTTCCAAAGGTGTAACAGATTCAATGTATAATTGACCTCTCACAATTAATTTGTAGATACTGCTTTCATCTTTTAATCTTTCAATGTATTCGATGGAGTGTGGATCGGTATACTGCAAAGATCTAGTGAATTCATCATCCAATCTTTCAATCAAAGAGGTTATGGAACCAAATATAACACGAACTCCCTGGTCATTAACAGGAGGCTCAATATCAATGTCATCAGTGGAGACTCCTAATTCTGAAACTTGGTATTCAATTGACTTCTTTTCCAATAAAGTTAATAAAGCATTAATGTCAGCCTCATTTTTTTTCCATTGATCAATTGGCATAAAAGATTGATTTGATGAAGCATCAAACCTGATAGACAATAACATTTGATATACTGAAATTAATTCAAATGGCTTTCCGGTCGAAGACGTGTCGTTTAATAATTCTTCCAAAGTTTGAATTTGTTCGAATTTATCGATGTTCTTCTTACCACGACTCTCAGAAATCTGTTTCAAAGTTGTGAAAATAGGACTTAAAGTCTTAGTGCCCACAGGTGTGAAACCTTTTGCTTCTTCATCTTTATCTTGTTGATCAGCAGAAGCCGAAGGAGCCAAAAGTCCTTCCAAAGGTTCTTCTTTATCAAATAACTCAGGTTGTGATCTGAACAAATCCATATGTGATTGGTATTCTTTAATTTGCTTCTTAACTCTTTGCCTTACTGTATTGAAAGCTCTAGAATAGGTAGCATTCATCTTCTTCTTTGATTCCTTTTCAGAGGCGGCAGTTTCGTTGATGTAATCTTCCAAGCCAGCTAAGCACTTGACATAAAAGTTTGGTGTACCAATTTTCTGTTGAGCCACTTTGATCAAATAACGTCCTAACTTATCAAATTCCGCCAAGATATTAGTCCAATTACCCACTCTTTTAGCAGTATTAATGGATTCAATTGAATCCTTCATGTCATCCAATAATTTGTCCTTACCGGACTTGACCACCTTTCTACCCTCATCATCACTATCTGAATCGGAATCATCCTTGGACCCCTTCATAAAATCCTTTTTCAAAAAATACGAAGGTCCAGCTGGTGTCCCATCGGAGTCTGAGTCTGAGCCGCTGGAATCATTGCCGAATTCTGAATCTGAAGAAAAGCTATCTTCTTGTTCTGACTCAGATGAAAGTATTTCCTCTTCTGAAGAACTTAACAAGTCTTCCTCTTCTGATGATGACTCAGATACATAGCCTGAAACAAAGAAACGAGACATCTTTACTCTTAATCTTTTAAAACGTCTGGTTCTTGATCAACTTGATGGTTTTACGCCTATAAATCAAATTTTCCAACGAACGAAGTATTAAATGCACAAAAAAATTTCAAACCGATTTTTCGAATGTGCTACTATTTACGCCTACGTACTCTATATTACCCTACTAATACAATCAAATGTTGTCTTTCTTACAATACATACAGTGATGGGATATTAATTGTCTACTCTGTAACTCCGAACTTTCAGGAACTTGAAGGATTTTTCATTCTTGAGCGGGAAGATCGACTCCTCGCCCGCGGAGTCATCATTTTGGCTCATTTTCTTTCGAATTGCGTAGTACTTGATCCAGTTAAGCTTGCTGTGTTTAAAAATGCCTCCAAGCGACTTGATTTGAAAATGATAGTGGAAGTAATAATATGGTACCGACCCTTCACTTATTTTGATATGGACTTCTCCAGAAGTAGAGATGGTCCATGTGCCATGATATATTCTATGGCCCTCTTTTGGCACTATTTGAGAATTAGTTCCAGAGTTAGCTGCATATTCAGGTGTGTTACATACAACACTCTTATGAACGTTGTATTTCAGCAAATTAGGGACAACTTTATTAGGTTCTAGGGACGAAAGGACTTTAACGCAAGTTCCATCAGGATAAAACCGTAGATATCTATAATATGTTATCGTTTTAACAGGGTTAGACCAGCTATCAGAAAACTCTCCTTTCCCCCCCTCGCTATAGTAGTTGACAACACTAATGTAACACCCAAGGAACTTAACAAAAGGTCGCTTTTGTAGCATATATTTCCACGAATTCATATATTGGGGAACTATGAGTAACTGGTCCTGAGGAACAGGCAAAGATGATGGATCAAAAACACTTCCAGGTGATTGCATAGACTGTAGGTATAACTTATTTTCGTAGTAAACTTGCTGTGGATAGACCAAATAACATAGTTTTCTCCACATATTTTTGGACCCGAGTCCTAAGAAGGCGTTTTTCTTACACGTAATGGAGAAGTTAAACCAAGAATCTGGACTTGCTATCATCAATATCTCAAGAACTTGCATCCATATGTCATTCGGTAAATGTAATAGAGGTGAAACGGGCAAAGACTCTGAGACATCATCCAACTTCAAATTATGAAATTTGATTGTCACCAGCTCATCGTGATGATCTGGATTATTCGGATCTGGCGATTGAAATTCGGCGCTGGCAAACGACTCTAATAGCTTGTCCACATCTATTGCTTGTACTTTCTCTTCGTCAATTCTTTTAGTAATATTCTTGCCTCCTTCTTGTTTAAGCTTGTGAAGATTATGTGGCACCTTTTTTGTCCTGTACAATAAATCAACCTTTTCATTGATCTTGAATGCCCTTCTATAGAACTCTACTGCATCAGACATGGATCCATGAGATTCCTTCTCTATGCCTTTTTCAAATAACGCTATTGCTTCAATATCTTTTTCTTGCATGTTCTGAGGCGCTTGAACGATGGAGCTCCCATTAGAGATATTACTACTCAATACCGTAGTACCACGACTCATTTCATTATTCTTGATGTGTTGCTTGAGAAAATGGTTCCACTGAGATCAATTTGAATAAACGATAGTGATATACTATATCTGTATTGATGTTTTGTTTATATACAGTACATTTCAGCAGGCTATTTAACTAATTTATGAACCTATCAAATCATCAAGAAAGTCTTGGTCTTGTAGTGAAGCATTACTTGTAGGATGCTGTGCTGATTGATGGCTCTGCTGTGTCCGTTTTTTATTGTTGTGTATTCTTGGTGAACTATCTGACCCATTTCCTGATATATTTAAGCTAGATAAGAACAGATCGATATTGCTTGATTCATGATTTACATTATCATTATTGATCTCTTTGGCCTTCCCGGATAAAGGGTCAGAGGAGTGTCCTATCAATAGACTAATATCATCGTCAAGTTCGTTATCTGATACTTTCGAGTTAGCTTGGTTTCCTATTAACCTTGAGTTCAAAAGATTTACCTGATTTTCGTCATCTTCGTTAATGTTATTAATTTCTATCACTTTATGTTTGTTAGTCTTGTTTGAATTCGAGTCATCGAATTTTGCTTTTATTTGATTGTAGAATTGATATTGCTTGGATTTTGCAGCTCTTTCTGCATTCTCTTGTAATTCCCGTTCAGTCAAGTTTCTCGTTGTGCTCCTATCTTTATTTGGGCTTCTTGAAAGAGAAGAGTCTCCAATAATGAACCCCTCAAGCTCGCTGTTTGAAATTTTATCGATATTGCGATGCTGCTTTTTGAAATAAGATGGCAGATTATAGTCTTCAATGTCTTTCTTTACTGTCTCAGCATAATTATCAAGACCATATTCCAGTAAAAGGTCCTCCGAAAGCTTGTTCTTAGGTAATTTTCTCGTCTTCTTGCTTCGAACAGCTAGGGGATCCTTAGATATATATTCATCAAGTTTTGTTTTCATATTGACCAGTTCTTCGTCCTTCGCCCTTCCCTCTTCAGATCCCAAGTATATTCCTTCTAGCTCTACTTTGTCGGAATTGTTTTTCTCCTGTGTTTCTGTTGGCGCTTCTTGCTCTTGCATCAATTCCTGTAAAATTTGATATTTGATTTTCTCTTTCTGTTCTTTCGAGAGATTCTCTTTGCCTATTTCAGGATAATAATGGTTTAAAAATTCTTCATCGTCTTCTGAGTCCCAATCGCTATCACTATCCTCAAGTATTACTCGATTTCCATTGGGATTAGCATCAACACGTTTTGCACTCCATTTAGGCTTTTGTTCTATTTCAGCAGGATCAGGGTGCTTTATAAGGCCATGTTTCCTCAAATATTTTCCCTTTGCTCTCTTATCCCATTTGGAATTTTTCAATACCATATCTATTAGGACGCTAGTTTAGTACTGATAATTATTATCTCTTGAAGTAAATGTTACTCAAAATCCAGTTGGGTGATTTGTTTCGCATCGCCGGCGAGAATTTCAAAGTTCTGGTTTCCTAGCGTTAGATGATCTATTTCTTAATATTTTAGTGCACCATGTCAGAAGAAGATAAGAAGGAACCTTCCAAGTCTATTGAAGAGCTCTTGAAGCTTATGAGTATGGGAACAGAACTTACTGAATCGCAGCAAAAACAGATGAAAGACTATAAATTTTGGAAAACTCAGCCAGTACCAAGTTTGGATGAGAAAATTGATTCAGAGGGTCCCATTGATAAAGATAAGAAACCAGAGGATATTCCGGATGAGCCTTTGCCATTGTTGAAAGACTTTGAGTGGAGTACCATTGATGTGGAGTCCAGTGCAGAGTTGGATGAAGTATATCATCTTTTGTACGAGAACTACGTGGAAGATAAGGATGCAACATTTCGTTTCAAATATTCCCACGAATTCTTCAATTGGGCTTTGAAACCACCTGGGTGGCGTAAAGAGTGGTATGCTGGTGTTCGAGTCAAAGAAACTGGAAAGCTAGTCGCGTTTATATCTGCTGTCCCAGTCACATTGAAATTGAATAAGTCTAACCAACTCATACCTAGTGTTGAGATCAACTTTTTGTGTGTCCACAAGAAACTTAGAACCAAGAGATTGGCTCCTGTTTTGATCAAGGAAATCACGAGAAGAGTTAACAAATGTGACATTTGGCAAGCTTTATACACCGTTGGTGTAGTTTTGCCTTCTCCAGTATCCACTTGCCGTTACACTCATCGTCCAATCAACTGGTCTAAGTTATATGATGTCGGATTTTCTCATTTACCACCAAATCAAACCAAAGCTGGTATGGTAGCAAATTTCTCCTTGCCAAATGCCACCAGAACTCCTGGGTTGCGTGCAATGAATTTAGAAGATGTGGATCAAGTTTTTGCCTTATTGACAGAATTTCAGAAACGATTCGACTTGATACAAACCTTCGAAAAGCATGAGCTTTCACACTGGCTACTCGGAAATAATTCTACGGATACGAGGTCGAACGTCGTTAAAACTTTCGTGGTTGAAAACGACGATGGAAAAATAACTGATTTTTTTTCCTACTTCTTATTACCCTTCACCGTGTTAGATAATCCTACCCATAATGAACTAGGTATTGCCTATCTATTCTACTATGCATCTGACTCTGCATTTGCTGACAAGGATGAGTCTGTCTACAAACAGAGATTAAGTTCATTGATGACTGACGCCCTTATCACTTCCAAGCAGTTTGATGTCGATGTCTTTAATTGCTTAACGTCGCAAGACAATCCTTACTTTATCAAAAATTGCAAGTTTGGAAGTGGTGATGGTTTCTTGAACTACTACTTATTTAATTATAAAGCTTGGCCTATTCATGGTGGTATCGACCCACATACTAAAGAAGTAACCGAGGATAAAGGCAGTGGTATAGGTGTTGTTTTGTTGTGATTTATATTTCCTCCATTCGAACCTTTTATCAGGTTGTTTTCTACCTTTTATAATTGGCTATATGTAATACCTGAATTAGAGTGCAACAGGCTTTAGAGTAGTAGCATCTATATTGTAAATTGAATTATAAATTTGCAGTTTATTGTAATTTACAGTTTCGTCAACTCTAAATTTTTTTTACTGAAAAATTATTGTGCAACCTCATCTCGATGAACACTGAATATTAAGCATTAATCGTTTTTTTAGGCAAAACTTTCCATTTAATTTGTAAATTTGAAAGGATGATTTCTTCAAGCTGCTGGGTTCCAAGAGGCTTTGCCTCGGAGTTTCCTGAAAAGTACGAATTAGATGATGACGAAATGGAACGGATTACAGCAATGGCTAATCTCGAATTGAATGATGCCAAAGAAGACTTGGAAGAAGTTGGGAATGAAGAAAGTCCACATAAAGATACTCAGTCTAAAGCGCAATTGAAGGATCAGATTGAAATAGATGACGATTTGAAAGCTTACGATTTAGATAACTATGATAATGATGGAGATGAAGATGGAGTTGAAGGAGAAAGTGTCACTATGTTTCCTGGATTATCTAATAGTGATGCAAAGTTTTATCAAGAAGAAGGAGGAAATAGTGATCCTTACTTGAGTTTACCAACAGAAGTTGATCTTCAAGAAGAAAAGCAAGAATCTCAAATTTATCCCACTGATAATTTAGTTCTAGCCACTAGAACAGAGGATGATATCTCATTCCTTGATGTTTATGTCTATGACGATGGTGCCGGTGCTCCAGAAGGAGCCACAGAAGAAGAGGAGGATAAATACGATGCTGATGTCGCAAAGGGCTTGATTAGAGATTCGAATCTCTATGTTCATCACGACCTAATGTTGCCTTCTTTTCCATTGTGCGTCGAATGGATCAACTACAAGCCGGGACTTGAAAAGGACAGTGAAGGTAACGCTAACATTGGTAATTTCGCAGCTATTGGTACTTTTGATCCTCAAATTGAGATTTGGAATTTGGATTGCATAGATAAAGCATTTCCTGATCTTATATTAGGAGAGCCTCAACAAAACTCATTCTCAGCGTTGTCAAAAAAAAAGAACAAGAAGAAGAAGTCAAAGTCTCATATCACAACACATCATACAGATGCAGTCTTATCATTAGCACATAATAGAACTCATAGAAATGTGCTTGCATCTACATCAGCTGATCATACTGTTAAATTGTGGGACTTAAATAATGGTACTGCTGTTAGGTCTATGGATACTATTCACACTAAAAAGACGGTTTCATCATCCCAATGGCATTCACAAGAAGCTTCCATCTTATTGACAGGTGGTTATGATGGTACTTGTGGATTAACCGATGTTAGAATTTCAGAACTTTCACAAATGACCAAGAATTATAATGTCACCGCCGGAGAGGAAGTGGAGAATATCAGATGGGGACATGAACCAGAAATATTTTACGCCGGTACGGATAACGGTAACGTTTATTGTTTTGATGTTAGGACTATTGAAAAGCCCTTATGGACCTTGCATGCTCATGATGCGGGAATTTCTTCCTTAGATGTTAACTCTCATATTCCTGGAATGATAACGACTTCAGCAATGGGCGAAAAAACTGTTAAGCTTTGGAAATGTCCTTCAGATGCTACCAAGGGTCCCTCAATGGTATTGTCCCGTGATTTCGGAGTTGGGAATGTGTTGACCTCTTCATTCGCTGGTGATGTAGAAGTTGCAGGTAACTTGACTATAGGGGGTGTAAATGGTCCACTCAAAATGTGGGACATTTTCTCAAACAGATCAGTCCGTAACTCTTTCCGTGACGAATTGAAGCAATTGCAAGTGAAGGCAAGAACTGAAGCTAAGGCTCAGGGTAGGGCTTCTAGAATTGCTAGGAAATATCAAAACGAGTCTAATAACGATAATATTATGTCAGTAGAATCTGGTGAACCAGAAAACTCGGACTCTGACGAAGACGATGCTAATCTTGACATGGAAGAGGAGGAAGACTGATTATATAATGTACAATATATATATAGCTTGAAATGCATTTTGAATTGAACTTGCTTTAATCTAGGATGATACGAAACTCATGAAAGCGACATGAGATGGTACGCAATCATATGTATCAACAAAAGTCACAGCGATAAAAAAAAAGGTAATCATTACACTGGAATACATGCATGCTTTTTACATAGTATAGAAGTGTCTTTTATCTACATCTATCAGATGTGATTTTCGGTCGCAGAAAGCAGAAAGTGGCTATAGATTCGAGATTTTATAATTTTTAAGAAAACAAGAGCTGAATAAGCAAAATTACTACTAAAGTTTAAAAATATTTTTAGTCATAGAGTAAAGAAATATCAAGGATTTAGCTCAATCATTACTTAGTCATTCTAAGTACAAAGCAGCTGTATCAAATAAATCTGAGTCCATTTAAGGTGTACGTATCGGCATTGGAAACTTTTGCAGTAAATACGTAGGGTATGCATATATATTAAATCTATACTGTTGTATCTTCGAAGAATTCGGTCCCTTGGCCCAGTTGGTTAAGGCGTGGTGCTAATAACGCCAAGATCAGCAGTTCGATCCTGCTAGGGACCATTCTTTCTTACGGGGCGTGTGGCGTAGTTGGTAGCGCGTTCGCTTAGCATGCGAAAGGTCTCCGGTTCGACTCCGGACTCGTCCATTTTTTTCCGACTCTTCACAAAAATACTTCCATGCAATATATAGAACATGTAATGTTGAAGTTGAATTACATCCGGAAGAATGTCATGTATTAGAAGCAGTCCTATAAAATACAAAACGCAAATAGTATATAAATTACACGATCAGTCATACTTAAAGGACAACGTTTTGAGCTAAGCTCTTCTTGTAATCCAAAATAGAACCATCCCATCTTGTTGCAGTCTTATTCTCAATGACGAAAATGTCTTTAGCAATCTTATCCAATAATCTGAAATCGTGAGAAACAACAACAACACCACCATTGAATGCATTGATAGCTTCAGCCAAAGAATCAATGGTAGCTAAATCCAAACCGTTTGTAGGCTCATCTAGCAAAATCAAGTTAGGGGCTTCTAAAGCTAACAATGCAAAAACAACACGGGATCTTTGACCTTCCGATAAAGTAGCCATTTGAGAGGTTTGGCCTTCACCAGTTAAACCGTAACGACCCAATTGTTGCCTCCAATATTGGAAATCTTGGGAGATGTGTGAGAATTTGTCACGGACGAATTCTAATGGATTTTTAGTTAAATCTAACTGCTCAGCAGAATGTTGTGAATAAACACCCAATTTTATGTGTGTATGCTGAATAACTCTACCTTGCTGAGGTTGTAATTTACCTTGGAACAAGTTTAATAAAGTTGACTTACCAACACCATTAGGTCCAACTAAAGCAACTCTCGAATCCATATCAATACCTATATCTAAGTTGTCATATAAGTTATCTTCTGGCTTACCAGAATAGGAGAATGACATACCGTCAAAAGCCAAAACAGGTGGTGGCAACTTGTCAACATCTGGGAATCTGAATGAAAAGACTTTGTCTGGAATCACAGGCTGAATTAATCCATCGGCTTCCATCTTGTCCAAGATTTTTTGTCTTGATTTAGCTTGTCTAACTAAATTGGCATAGGTACCAGCAGACGCAATGAACTTTTTGATATGCGCAATTTCTTCTTGTTGCTTGCTGTATTGCTTCATTTGGTTTGTTTCCAATTCAGCTCTTGTCTTGACATAAGAGTCGTAGTTACCACCATACAATTGTAATCCCTTCAATCTCATATCAATCATATTTGTACAGACACCGTTCAAGAAATCTTGTGAATGGGAAACCAAAATTAAAATTCTATCAAATCTCTTCAAGTACTCTTCCAACCAAACACAAGCAGCCAAATCCAAATGTGCGGTTGGATCATCCAACAACAATAAGGTTGGCTTAACGAATAAAGCTTTAGCTAAAGCAACACGCATTCTCCAACCACCAGACATATCTCTAGTTCTCTTCTTGATGGTTACACCGTTGAAACCTAAACCAGTCAAAATAATGGCTGCTCTGGATTCGAAAGTTGAAGGGTCCATTTCATCGATCTTTTCATACAAACCTTCCAAGGCTGGGTTCTCTGGTCCATCTTTGACGATTATTTCCTCAACCAAGTCTTCCAATCTCTTCATTTCGTGTTCAGCTTCTCTAACCACGTACTCCAAAGCTGAGAAATCAGTTGCATCTGCTGGCTCGTTCAACAAATAGATATCGATATGTTCAGGAATTGGGAACTCTCTGGCTGCAATGGATTTCAACAATGTAGACTTACCACATCCGTTTTCACCTAACAACCCATATCTTCTACCATAATTCAATTCCAATGTCGAGTCTTGGATTAACACTTTCCCATGGAACAACAACGAAACTGACGATAACTTAATATCTCTTGATGTTTCTAACGATTCCAACACACCTGTGGTAACTCTATCAGAAATACCTTCTTCATCTGTTTGTAACTTCATCTTGGAAATTTGGGCTTCAGTATCATCAACATCTTTTTCTTCTGCATCTTTGGCTGCTTGTTTCTTAGTCTTCTTGGTGCTCTTACCTGCAGCTGCCTTCAGGGCTTCTCTTTCTAAACGCTTTTGTTCTCTCTTAGCTTTTGAAGATGAAACAGACATATTTGATCTTTAGATTAAACTTTGCAATTGTCCTACGTGGGAAAAAAAAACTACTCTAAGTGATATTTTTCACTATTAGTACCCATCCAGTCGAAGACCTGAGAATTTTTTTGATTACGTTGCGGGAACATAACCATCAAAGAAAAAAAAAAAAAAAAGTTATTGCCTATTACGTAATGCATATCTTTTCAAAAGAAGGGCCTCACTCTTATTTGATGCGTACATATGTTGCTATTTTCTTCTTAATGTTTGCAATGCAGTGTACTTGCTTCATAGTATCGTGTAAAATGTATAGATTGTCAAATTGAGTAGCTGTTCCGATTACAGCTACAACTAATTACCTGTGGAGTCATTTGTAGAAGTTAAGAACATTAAATAGGTTTTGTATAAGCAGGTGGGCTAAAGAGACAGAGTAAACACGTATAATTTTAACGAAACAGAGACAGTCGACGATGCTGTCACTCAATAAGCCCCGAGGAACCTTACACAAGATTTGAGAACAGAGTGGTACGATAAAGCCGTATAGTTAAGGTATGTGGTTTTGTGATACCAACGACATGGTGCAGTGGGGGCGGCAAATTCAATTATACATGATTTAAGTATGTGGCAAAGATAACAAGCAATTGGTATTAAGAAAAAGCTTCAAGAAGAACAAAAAAGGGCTTAAGATGACACCAGGAAGCTCGAATCCAGATGAGGTCCAAAATGTGGAACATCGGTCTAAAATAAGTGCGCCAATACCCATAAAGAACAAAAATCCTCTAAGTCCTACAGGTAGGCTAGTATCGCTGCTTCACTCAAACGAGGACGAAAAGGAGCAATTGGACAGTGCATTGAGATCTTATACCCCCAATACTACTAGAAGGGTTCAGCAAACTAATGCAAGACGTCCATCTTATTCTAGTGTGGAAATAGACAGGGAATCTCACTATAATTTGGATTACCCCAATGAGTGGGAGGATATTGAAAAACAACAATTAGATCCACAATCCAGATTTTTTGCAAGAACAAGGCAGAGGACATTGAATCTACCGAAGTTGCTTCCATATGAGACTGAACTTCCAAAAGATCTGGCGAAATTCTTGAGTCATATTGTGTCGCATCTATACATTGCCATAAAGAGTCTCGATATCCAAGGTTCATTATCCATAACAGCCAAAGACTTGGCGTCATTGAGAAATGTGAGCGGAATTTCTGATATCGATTTAGCTTTAGAAACGAACCTTTTTGAAATGAACAACATGAATAATGACGATGCCCATTTGGATGACGAATCAAGCAATTATTTTGCAGTTGAAGAATTCGACGACTCAGGTAGTGACGAGGAAGACGAAGACGATGGCGAGGATATAGGTGGTGATAATGATGACGGTAATAGCTCAACAGTTCAGCACAAAAAGTCTCCAAAGTCTGCTGCTGTAGTAAGTGTGCGTATTTGGACTCATGAATTGCTTGTGTGGCTCAAAATGAAGTATGACATGCCGCTAGCTTTGAGAATGAGTTTAGCTAGGGTATACTATGCTATATGCTTGTGCAGGGGGCAACACCTTAATTTAAAGATTTACATCAAAGCCTTTGAACTATTAACCAAAGATCACGAGTTGTTGAAAAGGCAAGAATTCACATTGCCCTGGGAAGACTTATGCAAGGAATTTGAGAACCATTTCCCCCCTATTGACTCGTCTCATGAGCAATTCGAAAAGAAGGATCATAAGCATTTGATACGTTTAGCTGAAAAATCATCGTACTTTTTCCCTAAGAAATCGTTACCATTAATCTGGGAAAGACTCGGTTCCAAATTTTCTATACCAAATGCGGCTTTATGCTTGTCATCTATGGCATTATTGCCTCTACCTTACACTACAGGTGGCAAAGAAGATCCCGAGGATATTCGACATTATATCGAATCATTTTTTTATATTTGGTCCAAATTAAATAAAAGTTCAGGTATTGAATCTCATCTTACTTCTAGGCTTGGAACTATTGCAATGTCTTCTATGCTAGAGTTAAGTTACAACCTGACTGCTTCAAAATATATGCAGCTAGGGAAATTCGGAATTTTCTCCAGTAGCCAAATGCAATTGATCATGAACACTCTATTGAATAGTTTGAGTATCATGAACCAGAAGTACTCCTCCTTAAAGACGAAATTCTTTCATGGCTTTGCCTCGGTTATAGTATTTTCTATCAATGGCGAAAGTTGTTTGGAAGCCGACGGTATAATAGTATATTTGCAAACATTGATGAATGCTATCGAAAGTTACGTACATCCTTCGAATAGTGGCGAGTGGTCGAGGCCAATCTCAAAACTAATTTTAAGCTTGATTTATCAGTATCATAAAAGATATAATTTAGAGACTCAGGAGTATGGTTCATTGAGTACATTGCCTGATTGTTACAAATTGAATGATAAGATAACCAGCAGATTTGTGGAAATTTTTCTTCCATTAATCAGAACAGGGGTTCAATCAAAGAGGCATAACGTCACTGATGATTTCCTTACTTGCTTCCATCTATTAGCGTATTTGAAACCAAAGATGGTATTAGAACACGCGCTTCTAGATATATACGAGTCACTTGAAGGTGTTATATCTACTCATAGGGTTACAGTGGCATTAAGGTGTGTAGAAGAATTGGCAAGATATTTTGCTTCAACACCAATACTAAGAGTTCATTTGACTAGAATTTTACTGCTAGCACTTCCAGGAATTGATTCCAATGATTTGGAGAAGACGATTCATACATTGAATATGTTTGCCTCTGTTGCAAATTTTGTCCCTTTTCACGATTTGACTAATGGAGATGGCGATCCAAATTTAGCCATTCATTTTACCCAAGAGCATTTGGAATTTTTGCAACGAAAAATCTTCAGCGATTCAGATGAAACCTCAACCGAATTTGAAGTGAATGAAAACCTAGAGTTGGAAGCCTTAAAGTCGTCGTCGACAGGGTTCAAGATATTAGTGAAAAATTTGAGTGAAAGAATTTGCCTTTTGATGGAAAATATACCGGATCCTTCTAAAAGTACTGGTATAGAAAAGGATTTGGTCGATGTTTTACCTAAATTTTTATATGTTGTATTTGAATCCTTATCTGATGACATATTTTCTCGCTTCCGTGATGACTTTTTCAAGTTTGTCACTGATAACACATACCATACAATTGCAGATGTTGCAGCCGAAATCTGTGGGGGTCTAATAAAGCGTGATCCAAAGAGTTTTAAGCGGTTTGCCTTCATTTTGATAGACAAGATCAAAGAAGACATAGAAGAAAATGGTGCCGGTGCATCGAGAACCGGAATAGACATTGTTCCCCGAGATCAGCCTCTTTTCTGGAACCTTGTTATTTTGAATGAGTGTATCGGTAATGCAGGTAGTTACGTTGTAGACTGTTCAAAGGAGCTTACCGATCTTTCCTTTTATTTGATGGATAATGTGAAAGGACCGACTGTTTTTGCTGGATCGTACTTATTGAATCAAATGCTTCAGTCTACTACGAAAATAAGGCTTAAGGAAAATAGGTTAATTTCACCAACGTACAAGGAGAAACACGGAATTGATGAGAAGTGCTGGGGTGGTTTCCAGTTTGATGATCGAAGATTTTCCAAAGAGAACCTAACTTTTGAATGGTTTGTTCCAACGGAAAGAGAGGTTAAGTTCGCTGTTGAGTGCTATAGAGCCCATGTCTCGAAGAGCTTGGAAAACATTCTGAAATTGATGAAAAGATATTCCGAAGTGGGAGATAGTGACGCAAATGCGACATTACAACTTACAGACGATTTAAGGCTGAACTTTTTGTATCTAAGCTACTCGCTTAGTGGTATATCTTTCTTGTTAGACCCTTCATTTGATGAAGACATTCCGAAGCTAAACCAACATGAAACTCAATCAATTCAGCAACGGTTGTTGTTATTAAACCAAATTCGAGGTATGAAAAACAGTAAACCATCGGCGAAAGATGAGTTACGTTTTGAAAATATCCATGAGAATTTAGAAAGCATTGTTGAAGATATAAGCAACAATGATTTGATTGAATATATGATTGACTTTGATAAGTTAGACGAATACAATATTGCAGAAGAAAGAAACGATCAGAGTAAAGAGGAAGTGCCAACCAGCGTAAATGAAGGTTCTTATTCAAATGTGAAACATCATTTGCATTCATTGAGTAAATCAGAGTCTCCTGCTCCGTCAATTGATGCTTCGGCTAGAGGTACGCCAATAATTGAGGGTGTTGATATGTCGAGTATGAATCCTGGCATCACATTTAGAGAGAGAAAGCTATATACTTCAAGGTACTTTTTTGGTGATGATATGGAGATAAGAAGATCAAATGAACTATACCTCATTTTGCACAAGACTCGAAGTTTAATTGGTAAGAGCTTACACATCATTTGCAAGTTTTTAACGAACCATTTCCATGATAATACAAAACTTTTCAAGCATTTCTTGTATTTGGTGAATATGTGGTTTGCAGACGTTGGGCGTGAGAGACTATTAGATCATAGCCACGCAAAAATCAATTTTGGCTACGTGAGTAGCATTCAACATATTAATCGCCTTCGGAAGCCTTACACGAGGATTGCACTCGGTTGTAGAATCGAATCGTATCACCTGCTTAGAGTTGCTCTTCACGCTACTTCCAGAACTCAAACGGAACTAGATAAGACGCTCTTGGAAGATGTGGTGAGGTTATCCGTCTCAACATACCTAGCAATAGCAAAGCCTGCCCAAGCAACTTTAGTAGATGCTATGAAAAGATTAAACGGCTCATATAATGTATTGATTCGTGCTTCATTTAAGTATCTTTCAAGGGCGTTAGATGAAAATGATTATAAAAAAATTGAGAGTGGATTGAGTATATTTTGTTTGAAAAGGATTAAAAATAAAATCCAAAATGATTATTTCAATCTCCAAAAGTACGTTGAGCTACTTCATCGTTGTCTCCTTGTTGATAATTATGAAGTTAATGAACTTTCGCAAAATCTATTCAAAGGCGTTTATAACAGTATCACACCTCCCAGTAGCGTTTGCTTGATTAATCACTCAGACATTGATTGTATTAGACCACCGGACGAGTTCATTGATTTAGAAATTCAGGCAGTTAAACTAGCTAAGGAGAAAAAGAGAAAGGTTTATTTCGACAAGCTTCGCAAACTAGAGGATAATGTACTTGTGAATGAGAAGTCCAATTCACATTGGAAGATTACTTCCCTCAATTTATTCCTACTCATTGACTTGCAACTTGATATAGAAATGTCAGTTAATCATGATGTTTTTCAATTAATTGCGAAAGAGGCGTCTAGTGATCATCCTCTCATATCAAGGTTGGCATTAAAAGGAATTACGAAAATGGTCAATAAGCTCTATCTACTTCAAATTTTGAATTACAATCTTAGTAATGCTTATGATCTCTTTTTTGTTCCGAAAGATTTCAAAATTGTTGATACTTCTTCTAAGTCTGGGATATCGTATTCTGAAACATGGATTCTGGAAATGCGTAATTTAGATTCACCATCATTTTTCGTTGACCATAAGGCTAATACAGGGTGGTTATTTTGGGGTTCCGACATGCAGGTGGTCTCAAATAAGCCATGCTACCAGCTTGAGTTAAGGCGGAATGACGCGAATGCTTTGAAGTCGTTTGGCAACTGTGTTACTAAGAAATGGTTTCATAACATTGTAAAGCTTTGGGTTACTGATAACGATGCAAATTCGGCTTATCAAGGAACTGATGTGTTTGTAACTGCAACCATGGTTCATTTGATTTCAAATGGCTACATTGAACAGTTTTCTTTTGACGATTTGTTGGACATCATCAACGATATTTATGTGAAAGATGATAAGAGCTCGCACATAGTTGTGTGTGAGTTGCTTGCAGGAATATTGATAGGTTCAAAGTTCATCGACCCATCATTAACTGAAAAGCGGGATGAATTTGTATGCCTGCTTTTGCAAAATATTTTTGATCATGATCTTTCCCCGGACAACAGAGGTATCTGGAATATATTCGCTTGGTGGGTCCCTTCACATATCGATTGCAGAAGATTTCCCAAGGTAATGAATATCCTTATTGGCTTTTCAGTCGACCCTGAATCAGATTCTGCTATAAAAGAAGCGACACGTTTAAGCTATATCAGGTCTTTCATAGCCGCAGTCACTTGGACATACCCTGAGCCAGATGTTACGCTTAGGATGTGCTTGGATAATATGAATCACCGCTATCAAGCTATTCGTGATCAAATTGGCTCTCTTATTGCCATTTTGTCATTTACATACTACACTGATTCTGTTTCAAGCGGCGCAGATTTTGCAAACCTTTGTAATGATAATTCTGGTTTTAATTTGTATCAAGCTAGCAAAAACAATACCCTTGTTAAGTTGATCCCGGAACTATTTGATACTATAGAAAACTGGAGATCAGAAGTTGAACATTTATCACAGCAAGAGATTTTAAAATCGAATTATATATACTCGGCCACTACAGTGTTGACATGGTTGGGCCAAGCTTTGAATACTAGCGTTTCAGTCTTGTATCAAGATTATGTGGATACTTACATTGTTCCGTTTTTGCTTAAACTAATCAACATGAAAGAAGTTTGTCAGCTAGGAAATATTGACCCTATAACTGTGTTCAAGAAGGTGTCTCAAATACCATACAGTCCTCGTTCGTTGGAAAATATTGTCTTAATGCTTGAGAAGTATTCCTTAGAGTCCTTAACAGTTGTTCAATCCGTAATTATCGGTGAATTTACAGAGACAGTTTACTTCAAAAATTTATTCCTTTTCAATAAGTCTCAAAGACAGAGAATCATAAATTTAACTAATAAGCTAGTTTATCATAAAAACGTTGAAATTCGTGAGGCTGCATCGTCCACTTTGTCTGGTTTAATTCATATTTCACCCCCAAATGAGGTTGAAGAATTAGTTCTGAAATACAGTAAAGCATATGCTCGTGATTTGGATACTATTAGAAAAAAATATCGTAAGTCAAGTTATAAGAATATTTCCACGACGGATAATGTTATAATTCATGGCGCTACACTTGGTCTCGGTGCATTAGTGCATGCATTTCCTTTCTTATCGCCTCCTCCATTATGGGTTCCTGATGTATTGACAATGTTAGCAAACAAATCTACAGGTTTACCTGGAATAGTGGGAAAGACGGCTAAAGATAGTTTAGGCAAATTCAAAAAGAATAGGCAAGACACCTGGCATATAGACAGTAAAGTTTTCAATGAAGACCAGATCCAAGATCTTGAGGGTGTCCTCTGGAAAAGTTATTTTGTTTAATTACGTTAATTCAATTTATGAAAATATATGTGTATCTTTTTATAATACTTAGTGATATGCAAAATCTTGTAAAAATTGTTGGGATTTGAGGTTCCTTAGCTAGAACAATAAGTGTAATGATACTTGAACATTCGCAGTAAGTCTCTTGGAGCTTCTAAATATTTTTGACAAGAGGATGCAAAAAATGACAAAATTGGGCTTATTGTTAAAATCTTGAAGGACGTGTTTTGAATGTAAACTTCTAATATTCTACATTTGCAAGATACATAATACAATAATTTATTTAATTAATAATGATACTAATAATAATAATACAAGCCTAGGCGATAATTATGACAAATTACTAACTTCAAATAAAAAGTCCAGAAAATTGATGGTGGCCACCCCTGATAAGTCTTTGTCATATTTTTTGAATATATCAGTTAATCTTCTTAAATAGACTAACAATTCAATAAAAGCGTCAAACTTTAACTTACCAACTGATGTAACATCATCAAATCCACTGTCCCTAGACTTATGAGAAAATTTTTGAAACAAGTGTAGAACTAAATCGATATTCAATTTATATCCAATTTGTTCCAAAATCTTTTGGAATTCGCCGAACGATATGTCACCAGATTTATTGGTATCAGCGGTTGCAAATAGCTTCTTATAGGCGGAAAGATACTTCCACAAAGACACAAATTGGTCGAAATTCAAAGACTTAGGGCCGCTAGTGCTGGTGGTAGGGTTGCCGCTAAATAATTTGATCATCAACACTATAGTCGAGTCTTGAAATCTCGTATGGTCAAAATTGAGTAGTGCCAAAGATAATTCTTTTGCTGATATTCTTCCGGAACGGTTAGTGTCAACCTTGCTAAAAACAGATCTCAATTCGTTTTCGAGTTTTTGTTTAGATGTACTGTAGTTCTTGTGAGGGGACGTGGTGGGTAATTGTAAAGTTTCTTTGGAACCAGAAGGCGTTCCATTTGTATTGACCATGGGCTCCGATTGGACCTGCTGGGGTGGTCTGCTGGATGCATGCAGCGACGTTGGCGGTGGCTTTTTGTGCGGATGAGCAGACTGGCTCGGTGCAGGTTGAGCATTGCTGTATGACAGTGGTTGATGCCTTTGCAATTGCAGTGGGTGTTGGGGTGGCTGTTGTGGTGCTGGAGGTGGTGGTGCATGGTGGCTCATATCCTGGTACCGATGCTGCAGTGGCTCCGGCTGATATATATGTTGCAGTGACTGGGGCTGAGGTGAGTGGATACGTGCGTGAGAGTGCCCCGGCGAGCTAGTATAGCCTTTGGATTGGTAGGTACCATAACCAGGAGGCGCTGGTGCTGGCGGAGGCTGTCCCAGGTAATACGGCTGCTGCATAGGCTGAGGTTGCGGCTGGTACTGTGGGTATGACTGTGGTGGGGGTGGGGGTGCTTGGTGGTGCGATGGTCCCTGATAGTACCCATGCGATTCTACCGGCGCCAGACCTTGATAGTTGACCGTACTGTGTGGTTGTAAATGACTGTACTGTGTTGGTACAGGCTTTTGAGCCGGCCGATATACAACATTGGACTGTTTCGGGTGAGTGTGCTTTTTTGAGCTTGTATGTGGGGGGCTTCCAACCACATAAGCTGCTTGCTGTGGTGTTGGATACATTGGCAATTCATCAACCGGCATTATGGCTAATTCTATTGAAAATTAATACTATAATAAGAAAAACTCTTAAATACTACTAAATTTATCGTAAATGATAGTTTGCTTGACCATTTTTAGTCGTTCGCGGGTGCCTAACGCGTCAGCTGTCAAAAAGGCTTCTAACGACTATAATTACTCCTTTGATACAGGCAGAGACCCAAAGAAGGAGAGGGAGGTACACACCACAGGAGATACAAGCAGCAGTATGTATAGGCAAATTTGAGCAGTAAAAATATGAAGACTTTTGAACAAATTGTAGGGTTTCCGAGTGCAAAAGAAGCATACATGGGCAAGTATTACAGTAGATATGGAATCTTTTATTAAAAGACGAAAATAGAGTTTACAAATAGATATATATATAAAGCACAACAATTAAATTAACCTAAAATCATAATGAAGTAAAATCAGTTTGAGGAATTTAATCACGAGCTCTCTTTCTGTAACTGTCAACATCTCTTCTTGGACCTCTGGTAGCACGTTGTGGTCTTTCGGCTGGAGCACCCTTCAATCTGGTCATTGGTAAGATACCTTCTGGGATATTCAATTCGTTTCTTAAGAATTCAACACCTTCGTCAGTCAAGGTGTAGTAGTAGTATTGCCATGAGAATTGGGTCTTGACGTATCCCTTGGAGGTCAAAGATTGCAAAGCCTTGATGACAAACAAGTTCTTGGTGTCGATTTCATCGTGCTTTGGGGCATCGAAATCCTTCTTGGCGACAACAACACCTTCTATACATGAGTTAGTATTTCGTCCGCAACTTTGGGTCTCGGAAAATCGTGAAGTGGAGGAAATGGCTTTTGATTCTGCTTTCTCGCCTTATTCTAGATACTTCGGTTCCTTCTTGTCCAGGATCCGTTCCACTGTTGCTTCTTTACGTCCTAAAATGTTTCTGTTCTTGTACCTGTGCCAAAAATCCCCAAATTAAAATTTTATGGTTCTGAGCTGCTTCGATTCCCATCTGATGTCTTTGTGCCTTTCATCCCTATTTCTGCACCCATAGGAATATCCATTAATGCCCATACCACTCACTTCACAATATTCTTCTTGTTCTGTCTTGTAACTTTACATACCTTGAAAGAGGTATTGGTGAATCTTCTTTCTGTCTTCTCTTGGAATAAGCATGTTTAATACTATAAGACTATTACTGACTATCGAATAACAAAAGTTCCTTCAAATTATCAACCTCTAGGTAATAAAAAATCAATTTTTTCACTATGTGAAAATTCTGTTTCTGTCTGGGCTCCACTCGCTAACTGAAAATTCGGCCTTCACTATGGGATTACATAAGCGGGACATAAATGGCATTTGATGCTGGGTCGTGTACGAGCCATCTGAATCTAAAAAGGCAGTCATGTGGCACGTGCACATATATGGGGCTAAGACCTAGTGTTATCGTAGATGCATGCTGTGGTACGATATTAGTCGGTGCTGAAATGGAGGCAGAAAAGTGGAAGCAGAAAGTCAATGCAGAAAGCGGATGCAGAAGGCGGATGCAGAAGGCTTATATGGTGATGGGAGAAGATTGAGCCACGTTTAACCGTGGCAGTGGTCTTATAGTCGCTCTAAAATTATGCTCGTAGCTTAGCGGTCATTGGCCTCAAGGGATGGAACAGGTATTGTGAGCGGATAGTCGGAATGTAGTGGGAGTAAGGAATGGTAGTAAGATATGGTAGTAAGTTGTGGTCCCGCTAGCGGTATTGTTTTTGGCCTGTAGGGCTCACGATCAGGGTCCGGTACTGGCGTATCTGGAATAGTGCCCCATTGGTGCATGCGACCAAAATAGAAAAATTTCCTTTTTGGGAAGTAGCATGCCATCTTTCAACGATAACCGTTGTAGGAGGTCCTATTCAAAAAACGATGACTGAGTTGTGTAGAGAAAGTAAAGATGTTTTAAAAGTGTTAGTAGCTATGGGAACAGGCCAAGCACTTGATCAGAGAAAGCACCAGCCATTGCAATTAGTAAGGACACCGGTACATTTCACGTCAAATGGGTGCCCCAGGGATCGCCTGGGACAATCATGGGCCCATAGATATATCTGGTTTTATACGCTTCATGGTCTTGTTGTTCTCTTGTTGTTCTCTAGTAATAATAGGCTTATCGGAGTTGTTTCTATATAAGTTTCGGTCCCTCATAGTTAAGCAGTAAGAATATATTTTTATCGCGCAAACCGAATCAGTGTTATCTAAATATAAAAATCAAAGCTATCAAACGGCTTCTTTATCTAAAATTAGGGTTAGCTAGTACTATGAGATCACTTATAAAGGGCCATAGAAGAAATGAGTCTTCGGCATCTGATAATTTCGACCAAGAGATCGAAAATCCACAGCGAATACCCTATGGGGATAGTACACCACAACCTTCACCGAATTTTCTGCAAAAGCCTCAATTCACACCACCGCAAAATAAGCCTAATAGCTTGTCGATAAGTTCACCCAAGAAGCTTCTAACACCGATAAAGAACTTATTTTCCTCACCTGGCCACCCTAGGCCAAGTAATGGGGTGTTGAATACAACTGATCACTTAAATCAAGCCATTACAGGCACAACTAAGCATAGAAAACACCATGTTTCACCCAAACTGGGCCGTGGATTCAGTCATGTTATATCGCCGGATTTGAATGAAAGCACACCAAGTTTTGGTAAGCAAAGTGAACGCAAGGCGTACGGATGGAGGAGTCAATCAGAGTCGCAAACAGGCTTGGAAAATAATTCTGGTGTTAAACGCAACGACTTCGATCCTTCTGAGAATATGAAGTCTTCATCTTCGTATTCATCGTTGTCACAGATAGGTCAACTTAACACCCCGTTAAGTTCAAAGACACATTCGCTTTTGGGACTGCAATCTATAACATGTCAGACTAGTAGCCCTTTCACAGATAATACCAACGCAGCTGAAAACAAATTGAATCCCCCAATTGAACTAGATGGGGTGTCGAGAATAACCGAGGAGAATGAATTAAATGAGTCGAATACTTCTTTGGCGGATAGCGTGAACAATTTTGAAACGAAGCAAGTAGCCTTCCACATAGACCATCAACAAGGAAACGAAGAAGACAGTTCGCACTATAGTCAGTCCACAGATAGGGAAGATAGTGAAGTTGACGAAGAGGATGAATCAAACGAGTCGGAAAGTTCGTCTCAGTTTTCGTTTGTGAAAGACAAGAGAGGTGGAAGAAATACCTCTGTCAAATATTATAAGACTACGAAATCGCCTCAAACTAATACAAGTGGCTTGTCTCATCTGAACACATTCAATGAGCATGACCTAGGATACGAAGTAGATGAATTTTCTGATTATGATTTCGAGAATAATGGTATGGACGACGAATACGACGATGACAACGAGGAGCAAGGTCCAGATTCGCAGTATGATAGACTCTTTAGAGATGATGACTATCAGCTTGTTGATTCCAATGACAATCTACACGGAGAAGTCGATACGGTTAAATCATTTGACTCTGCAAGCAACAACTTCGAACAAAGTTCATCGCCTAGTTCAAAATCATTTGGTAAAATGGAAACGGAAACAGCTGCCACCGATATTAAGTTTCCGGTCATTCATTCAAGAAATTACAAGCCATACAATCACTCTTATCATTTGTCCATTGATGGTCTTGATCTTCCCCAAACTGAAGAAAACATTCCCCAAGAAGTCAATGAAGAAGATATTCTTGAAAACTACTTGGAATCAGGGAGACTGTCATCTGTTGATACTACAAGCTTGAACGTTAACAGGAAAACACCTGATTTACAATCCTCAGTTAACCTAGAGCTTTTTGATTTGAGCTCACCGATGATCAATGGGTTAACAATCGGTAATAATTTGAGGCATAGACTTCCCAGACTGGATGATGAATCTATTGAAGGAGATGCGAAGACTAACAAATCATTCATTTACAGGCAGTCTACAATAAATAGTAAAAAGGACAACATTTCTAGTCTCGCTCAATGCGAAACTTCTTCGAGTACAGATTCCGATATTTTCAAAAGACGAGCGCTTAAGAGTTTTCACAGCTCTATTAGCGACAATTTGGATTGTGAAATCATTAAGAAACTAGAGGAGATAGAGACTTTCAATAAGAGGAGAGAAGTCTCACCCGGAGCAAATAAACAACTGCAATATGGAGATGTCGGTTTAGGGATATTAATGAAACCCCAGGTTAATATTGAAGATGTTGACGCGAAGCCTGCTTACAGTTGTACGAAGGATGATTCTTCAAATGCACCGAAAAAGACGACCGAAGTTTCCGATCTATCGGATGAATCGAAGCTGACTAGAGAATCTCTGACCTCACTAAGTGAATTGCCCGAAAGTAAGATCAACAAGCAAAGTTCCAATACAAGCAATGGTTCAAAGCTGAACAGGCTTTCTGTTTTAGGGATGATGGATGTATTAGCAAATGTGTCGCAGAATCCAGAAATACAAGATAAGGGTCCGACTACTCTGAACAATAACTCAAGTACCGATAAAGGTAATAAGGACTCAATAGCTGACATGATGACTAAACTATCTATTCTTGAATCTGAAAATCCCGTTACTCACGAGGAAACTAAGAGGAATTCTATAAAGGACATGATGTCGACGCTTGCGACATTAGAGCAAATAAATCATCAGAATGATGCCAATGCTACTAAAAAAGCAGAGGCCCCGAATATTTCTGCCATTGTGTCAAAGAATCCGTTAAAACGCTTAGAGGTCGAAAACAAGAATAACCAAAAGAGGTATTCCTGGTTTGATGATGATGAGAGGCTTAGCTTTAAAACGACTAGCGTATCAAGTACACCTGTATCGACTACGATAGAAAGAGCTTCTTCCAAAGAAATCAATAAGCCGTATAATCATGCGCGTGACTCGCTGGATTTAGATTCCAGTGGTTTTTACTTCGATAAAGATTTGATAGATGAAGCGAACCAGTTGCCTGAAGATTTCAATTTTGAAGAGCATGAAAGTTGCTATTCAAAATCTCCTGTAAACGAGTCTAGCTTTTTGAGATCTAATTCGTATAATAAAAAACCAGTCAAGGCAATAACTGATAATAATTATTTGTCTAGTAAAATCGAGACATTGAATAAGACAATCACGTTTTATCGGAGTAATAGTTCGGGCCAGTATTCAGATTTCAATCGGAGCAGAAGTGTAAGTAGAGGCCCATCTACTAGATCTTTGAGGTCCATGACCTCAATAGATAGCGAGGATTTAAAAGAAGAATCAAATGATAATCCAGTCAACTTCAAAATCCACGATATGCCCAATGGTCCATATACGTTTAGGTCTAATGTAACTTTGGACGGTA
This sequence comes from Debaryomyces udenii, assembly GCA_030556595.1. Taxonomy (NCBI): domain Eukaryota; kingdom Fungi; phylum Ascomycota; class Pichiomycetes; order Serinales; family Debaryomycetaceae; genus Debaryomyces; species Debaryomyces udenii. The sequence continues at coordinate 1,072,906 of JAKTUI010000004.1, read as the reverse complement.
ATAGTTCTGACTCAGTCAAAAACTCGTATAGCTTAGGAACTATTTCGGAGGCCGATAGTTCGATAATTTGAATACATTAGATAATTTGCATAATAAACATATTTTTATATTCTTGTTTTATTTAATCTATAATTATAAAAAGAACTGAACACAAATAAACAGTTAATTACAAAAGAGAAGAAAAGATAAATAATTAATAAGTAAGTATCATCATGATGAATTAGGTGTAACTTGTTGCTTCATAAAACTATTAAAGTCATAGCTGTTGGATGTGTAATCGAAATACTTGGAATCTTTTGGTTCCTGTATGTTCGAAGGATTGCCTAGGGTGAGTTTGGTTTTGATTTGGGGTTTTTTTGAAGGAGAGGGCAGTTCAAAAAAATGATTTTTAGCTTTTTCAGTATTATTACAATTACCTGGATTTTTGGTCGAGTCATTTACGCCTTCGGTGTTCAAAGACAGTGCGCCCACTATATTAAGGTGTTGGAGCTGATGGGTAAGACTTCTAACATTTTCAGATGGAGGTACATGCTGCTTTTGCCAGTCTATTAGGTTTCGATTCGGCTTTACTCTCATTTGCGTCTCGGATGCCACGCCACTTTCAAAAGAAGCTGTACTTGCATTTGAAGTTGAGGACTCTCTCGAGCGTGTCCTGAAAACCCAGTCATTATTTCTATATTTCGAATAAATACTGGCTAGTTCATCGACACCATCTTCGTCATCATCATCAACCAATACGACTTCCACTCTCTTTCCCTCTTTTGTTTTTTCGGTAACTGACCTATAAGATTGAGTTGAACTATTTCTCTGTATCATACAGATGTCATATTTATCTTTGGTGAGATCAATCATTACACTATCACTATCCGAAATTGATGTACAATGGCTATTTTTGGTGCTTCTGCTGGATTGATAGCTTGAACTCGAACTGGAGAATGTCAAATTAGATCTGGCTCTTCTGGGGACCTGGTACTTATTTCCATGGAGAGATTGAATTGGGTTTTGATTTTTGTTCGAGAGTATCTGGTTTTTGATCGGTGCATTATCAGATTTTTGCGTCAGCGTACCATTCGTGGACTCATTATTATTATTAGCCAAGAAGGATCTAGCAGAAGGTTGATTTTCACGGATGCCATCAACAGAATATTTGACTGGTAAATCAGGAACTTCGGGAGAAGCCTCTTTAAAGTCAATAGCATAATTTACAGGAGCAGGCGGCTCTGCAATGCTGATGTGCATTTCTTCAGCAGTGGCTTCTTTTTGGCCTTGTACTTCTTTAGCAGTAGATAATTCTTTAGCAGTAAATGACTCTTTCGGAGTATCTAATATGGGAAGAGGGGGTAGCATATTCTTTAAATCTACCGACTTTGACCGTTTGTGAGGCGAAAGACTTCTTGGTATGGATGGTAGATCAGCCGAATCAAAATCAATATTGCACATAGATTTGTGACGAGCATGCCTGATTGGGGATTTAGGCTGAGGCTGTTTTATTGGAATTTTTTTGGTAACTTCATTCGGAAGAGGGGGCAATTCATCCTTCTTCTGTAGAGCAAGACATGGAGTTGATTTAGACTTTGGAGTAGCATTAGTAGAATACGAGAATCTTGAGTCTAAATCGGTATCTGAATCTTCGTCCCCATGCATTGATTTGAAATGCTCCCTAACAACACTTTGTGCAGCTTTACTAGGATACCCAATCGGTTCTAACTTTGAATTATCATTATCACTTTCTGTTTCATTTGGTCCAGAAATGTCAGATTGGATATCATCAAATGTGACACCATTGAATGCACAGGTTGGTTTCTGTCTGGAATATATCTCACTAGCTGCTTTATCATCCAAATCCGGGATTTCTATTTGGCCTGTTTCCGAAGATCTGTAGCTAAATCGAGAATTACTAGATCTATAAGACCCACCTTTGGCTAATTGCTTCTTGTATTCTTCATTGTTAGTTATATTCTCACTCCCAGCAGGGAAGCTAAATCGCTTACCTTCGCCTTTGTTATCGCTATCGGTGAGAACGGATAAATCCTCTTCTGTAGGAACCTTTACTTCAATGTTGTCTGCAGTTTCATCTACGGACTCATTTAAATATAAATCGGCAATCTCTGACTCCTCGTTATTGTATTCCTCGACCTCGTCTTTTCTACCTTCACTTGTCTGTAGCGATGGAGGATTTTTTTCGCTTGATACAGCTCGCCTGTTATCCTTTGCTTTATAATCATTATCCTTAGGGGGTGGTATAGGTTTGATTTCATCAAAACTTTTTATAGGCTTGAGCAGCCCCTTTTCGAACTCGGTAACCAGAAACCCAGGTTCAGAATCTTCTATATTGATGCTTCGCTGGACTGAATTCCAGGAAGCATCAGTTGTACTACTTCTAGTAGAAAAGTCGGATGCTGTATCCCCATCACTTAAGCTTCCGTTCATAGACGTCCTTCTTTCTGTATTATTTAAATCCGTGGTTTTTATCGCCTGTTGTTGTCTTCCTGTCTGGTTATACTCTGACGTATAAGGCTTATTCAAGATCGCTCCAAACGAGCTAAATGAACTGATAGATGAGACTTTAGATTCGTCACTAAAACTTCGTTTGTGAATTTTCAACAATGTGTCTCGATTCACAATCGGAGCATTTGATAACTGAAGAAGCCTTAAGTTTTCTTCAGTAGTGCTTCTTGGCATCGACGAACTTATCAAAAGATTTGCGGTTGGAGGTGGGACGCTTGATTTGTTAATATTCGGATCCAAGACTAGCGGGTTGTCGTTTCCAGTTTTTGACGGTGTAGTGTCTGGAGGTGATATAAACTTTAATTTAAAACCTTGAGAATTATCGAAGGCCTTTGGTTCTTGCTTCTCAAAATAATCAGGTATCTGCGGTTCTATCTGTTTAAAATTGGCAAGGCCGACTGGTATTGGTGGTGGAGGTGGTAATTTCTTCTCTTGAACCTTATCTTCACGAGTGGATTTCACACTCAGCAACCTTGAGCTTCCGTGGTTGCTTGCTTCGTCGATAGTGCTCAACTCGTCACTAGTGATGAGGTTGGCTTTTATTTTTGGCCGTAACGATTTTCTTTTATTGGTCTTGACAGGAGGGGGGGCAGGACGACGAGGTAGCGAGACAGGCTTAAGTTCCTCTTCTTCACGTTCACTCTCAGACAGGGACTCTAACTTTTCGTAGCTGTTACCATTGTACACCAATCTTGTTTGCTTGGTGGGAGAGCGAACTCTTGTCGGTGAGCTATCTCCGCTAGATCTCCCAGATCTACCTGGCGGAGACTCTTTCTGCTGATTTAGAGCATTCAATTTTGGAGGCAATTGAAGTGTGAAGGGAATAGGGATCACGTACTTATTGTATTCTGAAGGACTAACATGTAATCGGCTGAATAATGGCGAGCACGATAATTGCTTCAATTGTTTCGGCGACAACGACCCACTGGTACTTGAAGATATTGAGTTGACATCCTCTCGGCTTGGGTAGGGCAATGAAGGCATCTGCATGTCGAAGAAGTTTGGGGGTAGCGACCTACGGTTCTTCACCGGTGAGCTTGATCGTGCCCGCCTCTCTGGCTCCGCCAGTGGCTTCCAATTCAACCTCAAGTCATCCATCGACTTATTTAGCTTGAGCTTCGTTTCCATTATGTCCGATGCGCTGTTGTTGGCCACGTACTATTCAAACCTTTTGTTAATAAAAATTCAATTTTTCTGAAGAAAACTATTTCTGACCCTCTTGCTTCCAAACAATTATCTCCCTATCATACAGGGTGATGCCAGCTTTATTGTCTAGCAATATCTTTATGCTGAATTTAATTTCATTTGTTTACATCTCTTCCCAAAATGGTAAAGTATTATATCGGATTAATTGTTTCTATTATATTCGCACGTATTTCCCGTTTGGCATTTATGGCCTTTGTTTGAGGGTCCCTTAATATGCCAAACGTTTAAACGTTCTACACACCTCATAAATTATAATTCCTAACAGAAGAGCTAAAACATAACCGCTATGATAGTGTCAGAATTAAAGAATTACACGCCGCTTTTATAGAGAATGTCTGTATGCAGCACTGGAGTCATATTGGTCGCAGAGTACTTTTTGCAGCTTATTTGTGGTTCCTATTATTGACTTTTCAGGCTAAAATTACAAACCTGGGTAATATCAAGCAAAGTCGTCAAGTTACAGAGATGGAAGAGTCTAGCGTATTACCACATAAGAAAAGTCTAATGGCACCTGATGAAGCAAAACCACCCAGTTCCAAGGACAAAGCAATGTCGATTTTTAACGATCGTACCAACTTGACTGAGACTAAACCCCAGGGAGTTGTAGGACCAGTTTGGAAACTGGGGAAATTGAAAGACAGGGATTCCAAAGAGCCTTTCGCTTTTTTAGGGGTCAATGAGGATAAACAAAGCAGAGAAGATAAGTCTTCAAGAGTCGCAAAGCAAAAACAAAAGCTTCCGACGTCTGCAGTGGGGCTTTCTCTTCTTCCGGAGCAGAGGGAGGTAATAAGCCACAAGAAGGGGGCCAATTTTACTTTAATGGTAGTTGGTCCAGCAGGAAGTGGGAAAAGTACGTTTATCAATACTTTGTTTGGGGCTGAATTAGTGGGAACAAGACCCCCGGTTATGCAAGATCCTCAGCCGACAGGTAAGATTACTTTACACCGGTTCGAACTTTCAGAAAATGGGTTTCCTCTTAAGTTGACGGCCATCGATACCCCTGGATTTGGCCAGCTCATTGATAATCAATATGGATGGGTACCAGCCACCAAGTTTATTGATGATCAACTTCAGCTTCATTTGCTTCAGGAATGTCAGCCGCGTCGCTCATGGCTGAATGACTCCAGGGTGCACTGTTGTTTGTATTTCATTATCCCTAATGGAAAGGGGCTAACAGAATTAGATGTTTGGTCAATGAGAGAGTTGTCTAAAAGGGCAAATTTGATTCCAGTAATTGCCAAGAGCGATACGTTTGGCACAGAAGAGTTAAGCAAGTTCAAGGAGATAATTCGAAAGACTTTAGCTGTTCAAAATATTAGAGTTTGTGATTTGATTTTAGACCAAAATGTAAAGGAGCAAATAAACTCCCTTATGCCGTTTGCGGTGATAGGATCTAATGAATTTCATGAGAGCTCCAAAAAGAAAGTTGTTAGAGGAAGAAAGTATAAATGGGGTCTCGCTGAGGTTGAGAACGAGAAGCACTGCGATTTCATCGCCTTGAGAGATACCTTGATGGGAAATAATATGCTTGACTTGATCTTGTCAACTGAAGCCTATTACGAAAACTACCGGAGTACGACCTTGGGAACCAGGTTTAAGCATATTGTAAAAGAAATGTCCTTAGAAGAAAGCGAGATTCAAAGAATAAACACCAATGGTATCGAGCAGTATATGTATTTTCACAAAGTACTGTTGAAGTCGCAAGAAGGCATCGTGAAAGACCTGGATCCAATCCTTCTAGATAAAGAAAATCAAATTAAATACAGATTTGCCGATCTAATATCGAACCAAGAGAAGAAGTTTAAAGATTGGAAGAAAGCATTAGTAGACAAGCAAAATTCTTTTAACAATGAAATCGAAAAACTTCACAAAAGAATAGTGAGATTACAAGAGGTGATTGACCACTTAGAAGCGGGCTATATAGTCGATGATTGTTCTGAGTATGATTCAACCGATACCGAGATAGACGGGAGCGGAAACGACATCGAACATACCAACTATGATAAGGCATCGTAACTTGCAAGTAGCATTGAATAAATATATAAATAACTGGGAAAGATAGCAAAGATCTGGAATACAAGTTGTAGTACCACGCTGTAATGAGACATTTCTTTGAGCTGGCTCTTTGGTACTTTTGCTTTTCAGCTTTGCCCTTAGAAATATCAAGTAAACGTAACGGGGTAAGGTAAGTTGTCTGGTTACATACTGCTTTACTCGTTTCTTGAATTCTCAATCCATCTTATACATATTGAAACCTGTTATGTCTTGAGATAATCTAGTCAAAAACCTGAAATGTAAAAAATTGGCGAGCATAGCTTGTAATTAATTTTCCCTTTAAATAGATTCTTTTTTGCCTTTCACAATCAGCTACACTTTACTCTAGTCAAGCTTGTTTTGATTGATGGATCATTATTTGGTTTATTCTTAAAGCAATCATCAGTCAAAGATAATATGCCTCTGGATTTGAATAAAGATGAAAATGCAATAAAGTTAGATCGTCATCAATACGACGAGTTAGTTCCTCTTGACTCTTCTACGGGATCAGGAAAACAATCGAGCCCTTCAAACAATCCTAAATCACGTACAATCAATTTAATATTGGATCATTCGGCATTCGTGAGAGGAATTGGTAATATTAAACGTTGGTTCAACCAAGAGTATATAAAATCGCATATCAAGGCAGAGGATGAGGAAGCAATATTTCTAAGTATATACATTCCCAGCTATACACTACACGAGTTTGATTATGTTAAAAAGGGGACGTCCATGATGGCTACTAATGCTAGGGAAGCCATAAGATTTATTGACAAAATATTTGAAAAAGAGCAGGCCGAGGATGAAAACACGCCCATTATTTATAATGTTTGCATAGAATCACCTAATGAATCAGGCCCATCATGGCGTGAATGTATGAAATTCCAGTTACATTCACCAATAATTAAAGATTTTCCAAATTTCAAAACCAAATTTGATTCCAACTTAATAGGCCAATATCCCAGCCAAAATACTAATGAAGCATTCGACCAAGAGGATGAAATGAACACTTCAGCATTCAACAGGACATTGTCGTTCAAGCTGAATAATAAATTAAACGATATTCAGTATGAGAACTCTCAATCATACCAAAACGCATTAGCAAATGCCGCCGAAGAGGCAGAAATGCCAACTCGTTTGAGGTATTTAATAAGGTCTTGTATATACAAAAGATTTATCGAAACTCGTACATTCCGAAACCATCTTGAAGAGTGGAAGCTTGTTACAGAAGATCCTATAACTAAAGTTTGGGCTAAATGTTTTGGAATTGACTGCATGAATGTCAATGAAGCTGAACTTTTGATTTTCGAATCATATGATGTTAATCAATATCAATTGTACGATCCCCAGCATACTTTTAGCATGGATGATGAGGCTCAGCCTACAAAAAGCATATTACAAAATACCATTGATACTACCTTATACTCCTATACTAAAGCCGATTCTACTACACATAACAAAAACAAAAGCAAGAACAAACATAAGAAAAACAACAAGCTAAAGAAATTCAATGGTGTAGTAAACGATGGATGTGCTGGAGTTAATGGTGATCATGTCAAGAAAGAGAGATTCGATGCGATCAACTACGCTCCAAGAGGGACCGGCGAATTGTGGAAACCATAATTCTGTGATTCTAACAATGCGACTCTTATTAACAAGTGAGCTGCTTTCTCTTTCGATGTCTGATCCACTCTGTAATTTTTCACTGTATTAGTATTATATAGCTTGTATACCTTAGCAGTATGTTAAATCTGTGATATAAATTGGTGCTCGCACTTCTCAATTCAAAATTCATATCAAAAATACAGGCCCGTGAATATTCAAGCGTACCATCCATCGTAGTATCGGCTGACAATAGAATATAATGAATCGGCAATTTCTGCGAGAAGAGATACAGAAGATTCTCCAGCGTTGGCACCAGTTGAGACAGCAGTTTGGAGATCAGGCGATTAATGTACCTGAATTCACGCATCTAAGTAAAATTATCAAGTATCTTCAACAACAAAACCAACAATCACTTCAAAGGAAGAGTACGACCCAGGAGCAACCACAACAAGTCTCAAATCAACAGCAGCAACAGCAACAGCAGCAGCAGCAACCACCCCCACAGTTTAGACCTCAAGTTGCTCCGCAGGTAGATCCAAGTAGTAATAATGGCACACCCTCCGTTTCTACTTCAATGATGGGTCAAGTACCAGGCAACATGATGAGAAATGCGTCACAAACAGTTCAACAACAGCAATTCCCACAGCAGCAGCTGCTGCAGCAATCCTTTCCCTCGCAACCTACAGGTTCACTGGCTACTCCTACACAAATGCAATTTCGAAGCCCTAATGCGCCGATTTCGAATAGCACTTCTCAGTCAGTTCAGGCTAATTCTTCACCGGAATCTGCCTTCTCTCCTCAACAGGTGCAGATGTTAAAATTGCAATTTCAAGCTCTTAAATGTCTCTTGAAGACACCAGGACCTGGCAGTCCAACAATACCTCAGAATGTGGCAGACTTTGTTACAAATGATAGATTAGCGTTCGCTAACGGAAACTATCTTCCTTCATCGATTCAGCCACAGGAAACCAGAGGACTTTCACAATCGAATATGGCACAAGGTCAACTTCGCCAGCCATCTCAAACACAAGCTGCAACTACTTCGATGCCGACCACACAATCGCCAATTGTTCCTATGCAAAACAATATCCAGCAGAATAGTCAAATGCCGCAGAACAATATACAATTTGCATCTCTGCAAGAGGATCTTCTGAAGGGTGTTAAAAAACCAGTCAAGAGAGGGCCAAAGCCTAAGTCTTTTAATCAGAACATCAGCCCGAACATAGTACCACCATCTGTGCAGCAACAACCCAAGGTTAAGCCACCTGGTCTGAAATCATCCTTGGAAGATCTCAGCCTGTCTGGGGATGGGAATAAACAATTCAAGCCAATATGCCTTGAGCCACAACCACCAGTAAATATTGATGAATTGATTCCGGATAAAACCAAGACTGATAAGGTAATCATTCAAATAAACAAGCCTAATATTCAAGTTGATTGTTTTGAGGTGCCAAATAATTGTGGAGACAAATTCAAGAATATTCCCTATACCGCATTATACTCCCTTCAAAGTCGTTTTCAAATTCCAGGGTTATTACCTGATGGTATCGATATCAATAATATTTTGAACAATAAAGAAAGCTTAACTTCACTTTTAATTGATCTGAAGATCGAATCTTTACGTAGCACATTGAACACATTAAGTGATGACGATAATAGCCGAATTGAAATAGAGTCCGAATTGAGCAAGTTGGAATTGTTGCCATACCAAAAAGAATTAAGGGGTAAACTTTTATCGCAACTATGGTTTAGTAAATCATTGTTACCAAATTCACATCCCAATTTCTTAGCAAAGTTCAATAATTTATCAAGTGAAAATGTTATCTTGACACACGAACTATATAGACAGCAATTGTACTCTTTGGTTCAAGCACAAAACAAGAAACATCAAAGTACTATAAAGGAAATTTTGTCCAGTAAAGCTACAAGAAATGGCAAATACTTTAGTAAGCGGGAAAAGATAGAAAGGCTTGCTAATAAGATTGGTAGTTTTCATAGTCAGACTGCAAAAGAAGAACAGAAGAAGTTAGAAAGAATGGCGAAGCAGCGTTTGCAGGCTTTGAAGCTGAATGACGAAGAAGCGTACTTAAAATTATTGGACCACACCAAGGATACGAGAATCACCCATTTATTGAAACAAACTAACCAATTCTTGGATTCTTTAGCACAAGCAGTTCAGACTCAACAAAGGGAGACGCACGATAAAGTATCACAAAGGTCAAATGCGGATGAAAGCATGATGGAAGTTCATAATGATGAGGAAAAGCGGGAAAAGATGGATTATTATCATGTTGCGCATCGTATTAAGGAAGAAGTAACAAAGCAACCTTCTATCTTAATAGGAGGCACTCTCAAAGAATATCAAATTAAAGGTTTGCAATGGATGGTATCATTGTTCAACAATCATTTGAATGGTATTCTAGCCGATGAAATGGGTTTAGGTAAAACTATTCAGACGATATCTTTACTTACTTACTTGGTAGAAGTTAAAAAAATCCAGGGACCATTTTTAGTCATTGTACCATTATCAACGCTAACAAATTGGAATATAGAATTTGAAAAATGGGCACCAACAGTTAAGAAAGTGACATATAAGGGGACACCAACTCAACGTAAACTTTTGCAACATGAAATAAAACTGGGAAACTTTCAAATACTTTTAACCACATTCGAATACATTATTAAAGATAGAAATCTATTGTCTAAAGTCAAATGGGTTCACATGATTATTGATGAAGGTCATCGTATGAAAAACGCTAATTCAAAATTATCGGAAACCTTAACGCATCATTATCATAGTGACTATCGTTTGATTTTAACTGGTACACCCTTGCAGAATAATTTGCCAGAATTATGGGCATTATTAAATTTCGTTTTGCCTAAGATCTTTAACTCTGTAAAATCTTTTGATGAATGGTTCAATACCCCTTTCGCTAATACAGGAGGACAGGATAAGATTGAATTGAGCGAAGAAGAAACTTTATTGGTTATACGAAGATTGCATAAAGTTTTGCGCCCTTTCCTTTTAAGAAGATTGAAAAAAGATGTTGAAAAAGATTTGCCAAATAAAGTTGAGAAAGTTGTAAAGTGCAAAATGTCCTCTTTACAATCGAAATTGTACCAGCAAATGTTGAAGCATAACATATTGTATGCAAGTAAACCTGATGATGAGGAAAACCCTGTCCTCATAAAGAACGCGAATAACCAAATTATGCAGTTAAGAAAAATATGTAACCATCCTTTCGTTTATGAGGAAGTAGAGAATTTAATCAATCCTACGGTGGAAACCAATGACCAAATTTGGAGGGTTGCTGGAAAGTTTGAATTATTAGACAAGGTTTTACCAAAGTTTAAGCAAACGGGTCACAGAGTTTTAATTTTCTTTCAAATGACTCAAATCATGGATATTATGGAAGACTTTTTAAGATTAAGGGGTATGAAATACATGAGATTGGATGGTGCAACTAAAGCCGATGATAGAACAGGTTTGTTGAAATTGTTCAATGCTCCTTCTTCTGAGTATTTCTGCTTCTTATTATCTACTAGAGCAGGTGGTTTAGGTTTGAATTTGCAGACTGCTGATACCGTAATTATATTTGACACTGATTGGAATCCGCACCAAGATTTACAAGCACAAGATAGAGCACATCGTATTGGCCAAAAAAATGAAGTTAGAATTTTAAGATTGATCACCGAGGATTCTGTCGAAGAAATGATTTTGGAAAGAGCACATGCTAAATTAGAAATTGATGGTAAGGTTATTCAGGCAGGTAAGTTCGACAACAAATCAACAGCAGAAGAACAAGAAGCTTTGTTAAGAGCATTGCTTGAAAAGGAAGAGGAACGTAAACTGAAAGGTTCTGTAGAAGACAACGATGATTTAGATGACGATGAACTCAACCAAGTTATAGCTAGGAATGAACAAGAATTGGTCTCGTTCAGAGAATTAGATGAGGCCAGATCTCTAGAAACTAAAAATGCTGCGTACCCCACCAGGCTATTTAGTGAGCAAGAACTACCAGAAATCTATAAAAAGGACCCTGAAGTTTTATTGAAAAAAGACGTCATAGTTGATGAGTATGGTAGAGGAAACAGGGAGCGCAGGACGGCTTTATATGATGATAATTTGACAGAGGAACAGTGGTTGAAAACTATTGATGGGGTTATTTCTGATAGTGATGGTGAGCAAGACCTTAAGCCAAAGCGTGGTAGAGGGAGACCCAGAGGCAGACCACGTACCAAAGATGAAGAAACTGACATGGATGAAATTAGTGAAACACGCTCTGGTACAAGCTCTACTGTTGCTAAGAAACGAAAAACTTTTGATGATGATGACGATTTAACTGATGAGATGTCCGGTTCATTAATGAAAAAGCAGAAAGCAGCGACACCTAAATTTGCCAGTTCTCGCGGTCGTGGTAGAGGAAGAGGTCGCGGTAGAGGAAGAGGGTCTTTATTATATCGTGCTACCCCTGCTATTGATCCACTCACACCAGAAGAAAGAGAAATATTGCAAACCAACATGCAAACTATTTATGATATAGTGAGCGAGCATACTAATGAACAGGGAAGAAGATTGAGTGACTTGTTTTTACTCAAACCATCAAAAAAGCTATATCCTGATTATTATGTTTTGATAAAGCATCCAATTGCATTGGATGTTATCAAAAAGCGAATTTCAGGACGGAGCTATGCAAATATTAGAGAATTATTGGAAGACTTACATCTCATGTTCAGCAATGCTAAAATCTATAACGAAGAAGGATCTATTGTTTATGAAGATGCATCAGCGTTGGAGGATTTAGTTAAGAATGAATTTGAAGAACTTTATTCGAAAATGGACCCTGAAGAAGCCAAAAAAGTCCTTGATTTTACTGAGTTTGATACAATGTACGACTTAAAGCCGTTGGCTACCAATACTGCTACAAAACATCCGCTTGAACAAAATATAGAAACTATTGTCAACGATGGGTCTATTGATAGCCCCATGTCTTTATCAGGGACAGATAGAATAGGTTTAGATGACTCTACTCCTTTTGGTCTTGATTGATACCATGTACCACAATTTAAGTACATAGTTTTGTATAATATTTCGATAAATTTGATATGTAATAGTACGTAAAAAGCAAATTATGTAGGTGAATATCGAGGTAGTTCTTCATCGATATCAGCATTATTGACCACATCATTCAATACTTGATTGAGTACGTTTACAAAGCTAAATATTCCTCCCTCATTGAATCTGATCGTTCCTTTGAACCACTCGTTTTTAGGAAATCCATCAACAGTAACGTTTACCCTGTCTGCGCTAAAAAACATAAATTCCCAATAGTTGGCACCAAACCAGGGCGACTTTAACTCGTGTGAAAATTGTATGCTCGGAAGGTCCTTCATATCAATCTGGAAGGTGTTCAAATCGCCCTGTAATGCAGTTATATATATCAATCTTTCATTGGTTAAGAATACATATCCATCCTTGGCAAAAATGTTTATGTTCCTGGTACCAGGATCACGCAGCGATACTGATAAGGATTGCCTATTAGTTGGCGTTGAAAATTTCAAACTTTCACGATTTCTCAATATAAAAGGAACCTCTTGACCGGCATCAAAGTACTTGGTGTACTCGTCCTTAAGTAGTACGTTGTTAATAGACATATGAGTCAATTGGATTCTTTTGCTAATATCTATACTTCATAAAATACGGATAGATCAATGAGCTGCACGTGAACCATAACTACGAACTTCAATTTTTTTTTACTTAGTAGTTACAATGTACCGCCATAGTCAATAGGTAAAGCTGGGGCATAATCAATGAAGAAGATATATAGATCCTTGAATCCAGCATTAGCTGAAAACTTCAAATCATTCGGATTTCCTAAATATCAATATGGTTACAGACATCTCATGCGAACTCAATCATGTCAAGATATAATTGACAAGTTAAATCTTAAAGCAAAATATCCCAATTCTGGCAATCTTGATATTATAGATGTATTTTCGGGGTACGGACTTTTTTCCACTATGATAAACTATGAGATGAAACCACGAAAACACATTATCGTGGAAGATACTAAAGAGAATGTGCACATATGGGAAGAGCGTATAAAGCATCTTGAGCAAAAAACCCACAACGCGGAAAATTTCATACTTTACCCACATAATGGATACAATTGGTCTACATATGAAAGGTTAATCAAAGACGATAAAATAATCCAGCCGTCAATAAAGCCGAGAGACAATATCCACGACGAGCTATTAATCATTGGAAATTTGACACCCCAAAAGTTCGGCGAGTCATTACTAGCACAGTGGATCATGTGTTCGGTGTATCAAAATTGGTTGCAGAGATATGGACGCATAAAAATGATTTGTTTTGTCCCTGACACAACAGCTCAGAAGTTCTTGTCCGGTCCTCGATTTCCTAAAAGGAATAAATCGGCCATTAAACGAGAACTCTTCACCGATTCGAAATTGATTGGGATTGTGGAATCTGGAAATGATCATACTGTTCCCGACGGCCATGATTTCGATCCCAACTTATTGGTTAGAGATCAGCCTTATCTTATTTCTTCGAGATCTATTGTACCGGCCGGAGCGCTGCTTGCAATCATCGAAATTGACCCGAAAAATGTAAACCCCATGAACTTTGACATGATTGAATACATACTTCAAATTTTGATGTATAAGTCCACAGGAAAACTTTCCGAGGCTTTAGCTCAATTGGCTCCTGGCGCTGAAACAGATTTGGCGCCTAAGCTTCCTCAAGAAATATTGAACAAATGTCCCAGGGACCTTTTGGCAGAAGAAATCTTGCAGGTGTTTGAAGTGTTCGATAGTTGGGCTTTCAAGCCTTCATTGGTTGACACTATCGGAATAGTCCAAGAAGACACCAGAAATTTTTGATAGAGGCTCGATTTACATTCTTAGCATTTCATTTATTTGAGCTTGTCGTCTAATCTTTGCACCAAACTACACTATTCGCCTTATTATCAGATCGTCATATCTTTATTTTCCAAGTTTGTTATAAAAGGGGTCAGAGATTTTATAGAATGCATTGCTATTGGGAATCCTTGAAAACTTGAGGTTTCACTTGTCTCCTTGAGAACATTTAACTCATTCTTAATATCTGAATGTTTGGATATTTGGTTGTTATCGTCTTTTGAGATTCCTTGTTTGTTTTCTGTATTAGTTGACAAGCCAATAGATTTAACACTAGTTTCTGTTCTTTCGAAACAATTAGAAAACTCGAATTCACTCAAACTATTCAAAACAGAATATATACTTGAAGATGGAGAACTCCTACATTTATCTGTAGTTGCAGTGCTATGCTCTGAAGGATTTCTAGTTTCCTCTCTTTCCATATTGTCTATGTTGGTATTACTATCGACTTCTTTTGGTAACAGCTCTCTGAATTTTTTGAAATATTTTGTAAATAGTACAGAAAATATTATCAATTGTAAGAAATAGAATAAAACGATAAGATGCTGTTTTGCACTGAGAAATTTTGCATCTATTATCAGTGCCAATGTTGCATTAAATATTTGGAAAAAGGTCGACACAACGTATGACATAGTGAGTACCCCAAAAATAATATAATAGTTAGCAGACTTGTGAAAAGCCAGCACCTCAAGAAGAACTATGGCCCATAAAGATACAATCGCCGATACCATGATGCTCAAATTTCCTAACTTCATCGATTGCATATATATTGATAACGAATCGATATTGTAGGCTGAGGTTCGTAGAACAGTAAAGTTGAACAAGCTATAAATAAAACGTCTTATGAAAAAATGTGCTTCCACACAGCTCTGGGAGTATTTGGGAGCTTGTGAGTTAAAATAATTCCAATAATTTCCTATTTTTGTTTGCAACAGGTAACTAACGCCTATCTTAGAATCTATCATTGCGTTATTTAAGTAATCATAATGAGCTTCTTTCAAAAGAAGCGCAATTGAAATGGGTGTCCATTTTATCCGTGGCTCCACTATGATTGTACTGTTATCTCTATTTTTTTGGTATTCAGTTTCTTTGCGTAAATAGACATCTTCAAGTAAACCTCTTAATACATTGTTTGAATAAGTAAAATTTCTATTCAAAATTGAACTAGATGAATAATCCGGGATTTCACCAGATCTTTTCAATAGAGGAATAATATCTATTGGTGGAAACTTATATTCGAAGTCCAAGCAATATCCATAATTAATAACGTTTGTTAATGAATAAATGAGAAATACTGCAAATATAATACAAAACTTTTGTTTACTCAAAAATGCTTTCTTGGAAACCATTTCATCTTTCCTTCTTTTCAAGTCTGCCATTATATGAATGTGTTATTATTTAGCTTTCCTATTTGCTATATATTATATTGGTATAAAATGTTTATATGTAATATTTAGAATAGGTCCAGAAAGAAATTTTGTTTGTGTTTTGCCATTTCGCAGCCATTTAATTTTGAAGTTTGAAATTACTATGATGACAAAACGATGATAAGAAAAGTACACTAATGATTATATTTCGATAAGTAAGTATACTAGTAATCTATCTAATATATCTGTGAAGCTCAAAAGAATTTTGAATGACGAATAAAATGGAGACAAACACAGAGAACACATGTATAAGGAAAAATAACTAGATAATATAGCATTGAACTATTTACTAATTTAATTTGAAGAGGGTCTAATTGATGAATCATCAATCAGTTGGAATGTTTGGTAAATTACTGAATAGCTCAACTAATTTTTCATTATTGAAGAGGTGGTCTGCAGATGGGCCAAAATAAGATGAATTTGGTAATACCCGGAGTAGATTGTAAGTGGTATTACCTACGAAATTTTGCTGTTGTGGTTGATTGTTTCCGATGACATCTTGATTATTCGTTGAGTAGTTGTCATTATTCGTAGACTCAGGAGTTAGTTCCTCTATTGTGGTAGTGTCTATCTTACGCTTTTTGGAGCGACTTTCCACTTCTATGTCCTTTTCGCCGATATCGTCTCTTCCCAAATCAAACTTCTTGATTACATCAATAGAGTTACCACGGTATCTATCACTAAATAACTCTATAGAATCATCGTCCGGAAAATATTCTTCATATCTACTATCCAAGCTTTTAATCAAGTCTAAATCACCGTACACGCTTTGGTACTTAGCAAATTTCTTGATCAATTTTTTGATGCAATTTTTTTTCTTAGCATTTTCTTCGGCCTTGTTCCTTTGCAATCTTAAGTCTGTGCCTAAACTTATCGTTGCATTAAGCTCCTCATTTTCAATATTAACATCTTGCAACAAAGCAGTCAAGCCTTGCTCAAACAAAACTTTTATACTCTCTCCTTTATTTATCATTATCAAAAAATCCAAATAAGATAGAAGAAACTCCCCTTGCTTTTTGAAATGTTTCATACCTAACTTAAAAATTTTATCTGCGGTCTTCAAGTTGTCGGAATGATATTCCATTAACGCATTCTCAACATAAATTTCGTGTCCGATAGCCTCAAAACTGCTACGAGCTTGTTTAAAAATAGCACGAGCTTCGTTAATCCCTTTCGATCTCTTACAAGACATCATTAATTTCGTATATACTAAAGTTATCGCTTTGTTTAGTTCTTCTTGTTCAATTTGCAACTGAGACAACCAAATTGCTTCTTCTTCGCTAAGTTGGAAAATGGGATTTTTATTATTATCATTATTGCTATTTTCATCATCGCTGCTATCATCATTGTTGTTGTTACCGTCTGTATTATTTCCACTAGCAGTGCTTATACTGTTAACACGATTAGAAATTGAATCGATTTCTTCCTTTTTCTTATTATGATCTTTGGTCAAGACGGATAACAAATTATCAAACGTTTCCGTAGCTTTGTCAACTGCGTTATCCTTTTCGTACATTTCTGAAAGTTGGAAAGTCAATAAATAACTTCTGGGGTTCAAAACTAAACCTTCATTTAGAAGCTCGATGCATTTATTAGAATTAGCTTCTTCATTACTGCGTAACCAAAATTTATTGAATTTGAACCATAATTCAGGAACAAAAGGCAACGCCATTATTGCCTGTTTATACACGTACTCGATTCTCAGTTGAACCAGAGATTCTTCTTTCAAATTTAGTTGATTTTTCCTTTCAAGTTCAATCCACTTGAACCACAACTTAAGCTGGTTGTGTACCAAACTATTCTTGTCGTTATGTATTCCAAGAGGAATTATTTCCCTGCGCAACAGCCTCTCCGTGGCATTATGCCACTCGGTATTCCAAGATCTAGCATCCATAAATTCAGTCGATTTTTCGGCAATAAACTTGCTTGCTGTGGAGGGGTTGACTTCATTTTCCCATTTCGTATATGTTGACCAAACCAGTTCTATTTTTTCTGTTGGGATTACTAAAAAACGCTTATAAACTCTTCTAATCAAATCTGTTTTCTGCTGTTGTTCCCAGGTCGCAACAGGTGTCCAATTTTTCAAGAATTCTAGATAGTCATTCCATAAGTCACCGCTACTGATGTCTATACCAACTTTGTTAACGGCAAATTCGAAAGCCTGTACTACTATACCACGAGCTTTTTCTCCTCCGGTAATCACATCGTTGGTGCGTCGAACATATGAAACATACAAGCGGCATAGTTCGACATGATCAGTTATTGGAAGACATTTAGAAAATAGCTGTTCCACCTCTTGAAACTCACCTCTATTCAACAAATAATTAATATAGCTGCACCACTGATTACCCTGTAACTAGTTAGTATTCCTTGTTTCTATATCTAACTCTAATAGAGTCCATTGAAATACATTTTATTTTAATAGATTGTCTATGTATGTAGATGCTGTTGTCTTCATCTAAATCCATCGTTGTCTTCTTTAAAAGCTGCAGCCGAAATGAATAAAAACTCTATATTAAATGAAAATGCAAAAAATTGAAAAATAGAAATGAATGAAGCCAATGCAAAAGTTGGAAGACAATTCTATATACAAAGAATCTATCAAATCAAAATGTATTCAAGGAAAAAGCACATACATCAAACCGAAATATACTCAAGTATTTGTTAAACACGGACCTCACTTGCTCTTCTTTATCTTTTCCAAGTACTTGTTGAATTAATTTGTTCCACTTGTGATAATCTAATGGATCATTCTCTAATTCATCCTCTAATTGCCCTATTACATCCAACGTCAATCTTTTTTTCTTATCTGTCTGGATAAACATGTTGCTAGGCATCTTAGTGATGGAAGCCTAAATATATTCTTTAGTTTTATGTCTTACTTGGATAGATGTTCATAAAAGTAACATCAAAAAGAGTTCAAAATATCGATATTAGTAGTAAGCTGGCTCTCGTGGATGAGTTTTTTAATAGCATCGCGACATTGTCGTAAACAAATTTGAAAATGTCGCATACACTTTATAGAACTTAGAGCTCTCGATTCTATATAGCTTCGGAAGTAGCAGCCAAGGATGATTGAGTTACATGTATGGGGTTACAACTCTGAGATATCAGTAATATCTCCCGAATGTTTAGCCAGTGCGTGGTTACTCAAATTACACTTCAGTGCAAAAAATAAACCATTTACAATTGTAACGTCCTCCAATACTAATTTGTCGGATACTGATAGATTACCGTTATTGCTAGTGGGCAAAGAAGGAAACGAAAAGGAGAAATATGAAGGGTTTCAGAATATAGCGATGTTCATTTCCAGAGGAAGCCAAAGGTACAATGACAGCAAAAGTATGAAATTTGTCCCTAATCAAATGTTGTCCACGAAGGAACAACAGCTCATAAATAATAGTTTAATGACATTCATTGAAAACAGAATTCATAACATCAATCAATACAATCTCTATATAAATAGCAAGAACTACGAGAAGTATACTCGTAAGTTGTTCAAGAAATTTTTGCCATTTCCTATGATGTACAACCAGCCGTTAAAGTTTTACAATGCAGCACAGAGGGAAGTGCTGGTAGTAGGATTGAGTGCAAATAGCGTGGGGTTTTTTAACATGTCTGGAGTGGATGCAGTAGCCCAAACAGAATTTTTCAATGATGAGCTTTCAGATGAAGATAATGAGGTGGATCAAGTTGCCATCAGTGCCTTGCATGAAAAACAGCTATTAGCTAAATCCAAAACCAAAGACCTATTGAAAGAATCAAAAAATTCTTTAAGGTGCTTAAATTTGGTTAGTGAGTATATGGGTCACATTATACTTTTATATCAAGAGGTGAATCTGATGAATACACCTGAACATTTCGTCGGCCTATTTGCTGCTGATGATGATGATGAGAATTCGAGTATCATAACATCTTCTGAATTACTATTACTCGCCTACATTCATTGTTTATGCTCCTCAGATCTTCCTGACAAGTTTATCGCCAATTATTTAGCGTTAAAATACCCAAAATTCCTTGAATTTGCCAACAAGTCCATAATCAATTTGAATGATTTGTTATACAAAGACAGATCTGTGTTCCGGAGTCCCAAAGGTGATGAGGCTCCAAGTCTTTGGAATGAATTGAAATATGCCACAGGCTTTGTTAAATACTGACTTTGTAAATAGAGATATAGTATACAGTTACCCGTCCTGTTCTAGCATCGATTATATAAAAATTTTCTGCTAAATCTGGTTCAACCTTTTTCATGTTTCTTCTTAGGCTACTACAATAAACCTACAATACATATAGGGTAATATACAAGATTCAGCTCCAACTGTGATACGTAGAGAAATACTCTTCATGACTCTGGGACCCCCAATGTCAAATTCCTTCTTTCAATACCTACACTTTATTCTTTTCTGATTCTATCGATACTAATTCGAAAACAAACCATTTTGGCAAACTAGCATAGTTTCATTTTATACCATTACCCATGTATTCAATGATGGAATTTCCTTGCCATAAATTAAAAGAGGCTCATACTGTTTAAGCATCACTTTTCTCATAGTAGAAAAGGAACTTTACTGTTTAAATAGAGAGTCCACATATTACCATTTTGAAAAATGTGTTTCTAGCGTGGCCAAAATACATCGTGCCCGTTCTTTCCCCTACAGTCATGGAAGTAGCATGATTCCTTTCCTTTGAATACCAAGTAACGGTATGCCACGTGATATAATTAGGTTACGATTATATCTATATCTACATTCTGGCCCTCTAGTTTCAGTAGTCTCTATACACAAAGCCTTGATTCTGGAGACACAAGTGGATGGTCGCAATTCCCAGACTAAGGAATGATATAACTCTTTTTCAATATTTCTGTTTCTTATGAGTTTTCTTTTTGTCGGCTCTTCTATGATTTAAAGCCGCGAGAATTTTGTCAAACTAAAATTTATAAATTTGCTTCAATATCTAGTAATATCGAGCTGTAAATAGGTGACTAGCCATGAAATTACTAAAAGTAATCGCTTTGGGTATATTGATCGCACAATCTAGTGCTGCAGTGGTAGCCGAAGTCACAGAAGCTCCCGAACCCACAGCAGCTGTTCAATTAGAGAAGAGATATAGGAAGAAGATTATTGGTAAAGAATATGCAAAACTTCAAGAACAAAAATTGGCAAAGGAAAGTTCAACTTCCGAGATTCCAAAGCCTTGGATCAGAACTATTTCTACGCTTTCTTCGACTAAAGTCGAGATCGTTAAACCAACGGTAATCGCGGGAGTTACTTTCAGCGCCCAACCACCAATAACAACAAACGGACTTGAAGAATGGATTTCGTTACAAAAAGACGGATCACCTAAAACTATCAGGCCGGAATATAAAAATGGGCGTTTTAAAAAGGCCTCGCCAACATACGGGACGTGGTTCGGAACTGCAACTACTGTTACTTATGACAAACTGCAATTGAAAGCACATAATATGGCAGATGATGAAGTATTTGAACACGTCGAAGTCATTCCAGAGGACCAAACGTACCAGTCATTAAATCCATTAATTAGGTGTACTCCTGATAGATACTTTAAGAAGGGTTTGGGCAAAGACATTTCATCTGAGCCATTTTGTACTCCACATGATAATCAAGAATTGAAAATGGATAAAACGTATTTCATTACATGGTTTTCAAGGTTTTTTAAGGATTCTAAAAAAGTCAAAATTCATTTATCCTTACTTCAAAAGCACGCATCCCAACGAGGAACCAAACGTTCTTTAGAAGAAGAGAACGCCAAAAATTCAACTGGCATCTCCAAAAGATCATCTGTTCTTGAGCAGGGCGCCACTGTAAAGGAAAAATCGTTTTTCCAATCGGACTGGATTGATACTGATCAAGGGTTTTTTCCTATTACAATCAAGGAAGAGTGGTTTGGTGCTAAGGACTGGTATCGTCACTTGTTAATTTCAATTCAGCCTGACACTATAGATGTCGAAGAATTCGACTTCCAAAAAAATGCAGTTGTTATCGAAATTGCCAAGGGAGCTAGAGTTAGTAAAGAGCATCTTGTTGACCTAAAGAAGATGGAAGAAAGATATAAAAACCAGCATTTAAGTATAGAAATAGATGATGCTCCCAACTATGAAAAATATATAGTGATGATGTCTGTGCCAACGTGTGTCGCAATCTTTCTATTGGGCATGTATATCTTCGTTATGGTAAATAAGAGAAATCTCGATCTCAGTCATTTAAAGAAAAGGAGATTTGCAGGAAAGAACACTACTCATAGAAGAATTCCTTTCAAGAAGAAGAACAACTATAGCGAATTACCTCAGTACAAATCGGATCTCGAAACTAAAACAGACTAGTCCTTAGTCCTGACCAATGTATAGATATGTAATTACTTTAACTCCGTCAATACCACGTGATTATATTTTCACGATTCTATCAGAACTACTAGGGTCACCCAGCTCATGGCAAATTTATCAATCCTAAATATTGATGTGACCGAAAACGAGCAGGGGTTTTCAGTTCATACGTAGATACTTTTTTTCATTTGCATCAGAAATGGTAGATGTGCATTTCAGTTTAAATCAAGGGTGGTATCTCACTTTGTTATCGTCATCGCTATGCGTCCTTGGGTGCTTCGTAATATATTTCGATGACATCTACATGCTTGTCTGCCCGAAACAAATTAGCAGAAAATTCAGATTCAGATTGAAGGAAAACTATGGGTTTTTGAATGGCTCTTTGGCATTTAGTTGTGGATGTTTGCTATTCACTTCATTGTTTAGGTTGCTTCCAGAAGCTCTAGAGTATCTCCAGGAGTCAGAGAAGGCTAAAAACCGAAAGGAGATTGTTTCAGAGAGGAAATTGCACTTCTATCTAATAATCTCCTATATAGGCGGTATTTTGTTATGTTTTCTGCTCAATGCGATCTTACATCTAATTACGAGCGAGTCCGTGGTTCATTGCAATCATAGTGGTGACAATAGTCACTCTCATGTGCATTCTCAACGGCGTTCACGGACAACTTCTCATAGTCACTCGCATGGGCATCCAAACACACATTCAAATATTGATGACTTGGAGCACGGAGAGACGAACAATGAACCAGCATCAAATTATGAAGAGACGAATGACAACTTCGATGTAACCGCAAATGTGCATTCAGAAACATCCCCTTTGCTCAAAGGTCAGAATGAATTGAGAGCAAAGAAATCTTTAATTCACTACTTCAGCTCCAACGATGAAAATGTCGTTGGCGAATGTAAAGGATATACGTCAGCAGAATTGTGCTTATACAATAATAAGAATGAGATATCTGAACTCCATTTTTGTGAGATTCCCACTTTGGCAAAGTCCATAGAATATGGTGAGACTGATTTAATTCCCATTCATTCTCCCAAATCTCATCATGATAGTATTGGCCATACGCATAAATATGATGATTTCAACCACGACAATCATAGTTATGACTACAATGATGACGAACATAGTACTTACAAGCCCGACCATCATCATCACATCAATACACCTTTGTCCCGCTTGTTGCTAATTGGAATACAGACAACATTAGCTATATCTTTCCATAAAATTCCCGAAGGCTTTATCACATTCATAACGTCAGAGGCAAATCCTGAATTAGGTCTTCTGATATTTTTAAGTTTGATGATTCACAATTTCACAGAAGGGTTTCTGATGTGCCTTCCGTTATATTTCCTGTTTTCATCATCCTCAAATTCGTTTGCAAAGTTGAAAGCTGTCGGCATCAGTGGCTTACTTGGGGGTCTTTCACAACCTCTTGGTGCCATGCTTGGGTTCTTTTTCTTGAAATATAATGGAGGTGATCCAGACGATGCATTGGATATTCATAGACTCAAGTTAGTTCTTGGTGTTGCTTTGGCAGTTACTAGTGGTTTTTTGTCTGTTATTGGTCTCTCGATGTATGGTTCAGCTGTATCTTTTAATGGAGGAATGCTGAACTTTCTTCTTCTTTGGTGTGTTTTGGGAATGAGTGTTATTGGACTCTCGTCAATCGTCACAACTTGAGGAATTTGCATAGGTATATATGTACGTTGAATACCAATATCAATGTGAAGGTGTTTTGCACCTATTTTCATTTTTACGCCCAAATATTCATTTTAGTATTTTGTATACGCGTAAATACGAGTACGCTTGAACATCATCAAATCATGTGTCCTTACAATTTAAGCGTTGCCATTATCGTAGTATGCTAAGTTATTGCTTAACAGAAGGCATTTAATATAATATATGTTCGAAGAAATAGTATTATAGCACCAGAAAAATCTTAAACGATACACCACAACCTAGCAAAAGGATCAAAAAAATAAAAGTATGATGGCGCATGAATTACCCTTACTGATTCATACAAAGAAATCCAATCATAGTTCCCAGCCCTCGAAGACACCGTCAGCAAAAACGAATAAACACAAACCCATGAAAAAGACTACGGATGACAGAAGACTACCAAATGGTACCAAGGCGGATTTTGGAAACGGAACAAATGCAAATAAGAAAAACAACAGGAAAGGTAAGCAAACAGCGTCAAATTCGACTACGAAATTGCCAGATGCAGTTTTACCGAATGGAAATAAACCCAACTTTGGAAATGGGAATGACTACAGTAGTAACAGTACTGGAGGAAATAACCATAAGAAACTGAATAACGAACCAAGTTTGCCGAACGGAGAAAAGCCAAATTTTCATGGCGAGGGGTCCAAGTCTTCTAAAAAGAAGGGTGGAGATCCTACATTACCAAATGGTGATAAACCCAACTTTTTCAACAAAGATGAGAAGCCGTCAAAGAAAACTAGTAAGTCGAAGGATAGAAAATCGATGATCACTGAAGATACTTACGCCGGATCATCATTTCACTCATCCCCTGCAGCTTTGAATTTACCAAAGCCTTCATTCAAGACGTCTCCAAAGGAAAACCACCCAAATCAAGCGACCACGGAGCCAGCTTTTCACCGCCTGAACGCTCCTCCTCAGCATCCTGTTACTGCTTATCCTGCTGGCAATGAGGGTAGTAATATTCCAGCGATTCCTACTAATCCAATGATGATTCCTCCAGGAAATAATTATGTCCAACCAGGATTTTCTTACAATGTCACTCCTCAAGGCTATATCAACTATAACTATCCTCACGGACCGCCACCACCACCACCCCATGGGGGTGCATTCACTATGATTGGGCCTCCATTTCCCCAACAACCGCATCAGCAGCAATCACACCATCTCTCTGCACCGCAGCAAGGTCAGAAAATTAGTTTTAATGAATTGTTGGGATCGTCAAGGAACTAGTCATTTCATTTCTCTTGAACTACTTACCGGTATTTACTGGTTAGTTTTGTTTTACTAACAGTTCTTTATCTTGTTAGTTTGTTTTGGAACTAATAACTATGTACTATAGTGTTCACCGTTGTTTTTGCTGGTTTATATTACGGTCTACAATTATGTTTTTATTGTTATCTGTGTATATCATGCTCGTTATATTAACCGGGAGTATATTTCTCGGAGGGTAGTTGATTCTTATACACTATTTGTTAGGTATCCCCGGACGTCTTTCCATATTACAGATTTGAAATTTTTTTATGATTTAGTTTAAAATGGGTTATATATAGTTGTTGATTTTGTTTTTATTATCTATACATGGCATTTTTTTTTTAGCTTGCATTGGTTATTAGGGTTATTCAAACTGTAAGATATAAAACTTTGCTCGTAGTGGGTGTTTGGATGTAAATATCTGTCAACCAGGCAAAAAAAATCAATTACAAAACAAATAACAACTCTTTACAACTAGAGAACAAGAAGACAGTTATTAGAGAAAGATGATGACAGGCAAGGAAATCAGAATTACGTCCCTTTTGGTTTTGGACACAGTTTTCTTTCTTTTGGAAGCTATAGTAGGATATACTGTACATTCTTTGGCTTTGATTGCTGACTCTTTCCATATGTTGAATGACATTATCTCTTTAGTAATTGCACTTTGGGCAGTCAGATTCAAGAACACCAAGCCAGCGGATGGCAAGTATACTTACGGATGGCAAAGAGCTGAGATTTTGGGAGCGTTGATTAACGCGGTGTTTTTATTAGCTTTATGCTTCACGATTATGATGGAAGCTATACAAAGATTCTTTGAGCCTCAAGAAATCACTCAGCCTAAGTTAATTTTGGTTGTCGGCGTTCTCGGATTACTTAGCAATGGCGTTGGCTTGGTATTATTCCATGAGCACGGACATTCTCATTCTCATGGCGCAACAGAAAATGAGCAAGAGCATGGCCATGGACACTCTCATGACACTGCGGAAGCAGATGAAGAAGCTGCTATTGAAGTATATGGCCAATCACGTAGTGAATCAACTACTGATTTCGGCGAATTCTTTCCCGAAAGAGTTGTTGATAGTTACAACGAGAATAGCCCTTTGATTGATAAACAAAAATCTGAAAATAAATCTAAAAAGAAGTCCATGAACATGGAAGGGGTATTTTTACATGTGTTGGGTGACGCGTTAGGAAATATTGGAGTCATTGCCACGGCATTATTTATCTGGAAGACAGACTTTTCATGGAAGTTCTACTCTGATCCCGTCATTTCAGTCGTTATCACTGTGATTATCTTCACTTCTGCCTTGTCTTTATGTCGTAAATCGTCGAAGATTTTATTACAGGCAACTCCTGCTCATGTAAATTCTAATTTGGTATTAAATGAAATCATCAAATTATCCTCAGTCAAATCAGTTCATGATTTTCATATTTGGAATTTGAATGAAGACATTTTAATTGCCTCTTTGCACTTAGAATTGAGTAATAACCAGGAATTCACAGAAGGTTCGAACGAAAGTCTTGATCAGATAGACAAAGACGCTTTTGTCAACGTTGTTACTCAAGTGCGTGAAATTTTACATCGCTTTGGAATTCATAGTGCTACAATCCAGCCTGAGTTTCACAATACCAGGAAGTTGAATAAAAAAATGAGTGCCTATGGCCAAACGAATAAATCTAATTGTATCGTGGACGGTGTATCTGGCTGCGACAATGAACAGTGTTTAAAATAGGCGCCACAATATCGTTATTCATTACCATTTGTTTTTATTTAATACTGCGCTATATTTATTAAGCCGTTTTTTTATTTTTTGTAAAATTTACATTAAAGTATATCATAATTAATTTTATTACATATAATAATATAGTGTACACTGTACCTGTAATATTAGGAAATAACGCAGTCTTGAGCAATCAATGATTTGGATTCCACGCTGGAAGTTGTAGAAGTAGACTTAATACTCAGGCTTCGATTGATTTTCGGTACTTCTGAGATACGCTTCGGTAGACTGCTTAACCTTTTAGTATTGAATCTACTCAAATTCGTTTTCACTTCCTTCTTAGGTTTATTGGATTTTCCTTTCAGACTCGGTATTTCTGATACATCAAAAGTATGAAGTAAATCATAAGAATCATCCTCGTCATCTTCCTCTATTCCAACCAAAACGGATTGATTTTCCAGCGATAAGTCAAGACTTTGACTAAACGCCTTTTCGCCTTCGGTTGATAGCATAGGATAAAAGTAGTCATCGGGAGATTGATATGAAGAACTTGGGCTAGCAGTGGAAACTGTATTCACACTGTCGTACCTACTTCTCGATGGGCTAGTTATCGAGGCATCGAGCATTGGCACCTGGCCATATGAAAGTAAAAGGCTCGCTAGTCTATTGTAAAATTTTAGCCAAATGTACTCAACTTCCGGTAAAAAATTGCTTCTTCCTAGTCTCTCTAGTATGGATAAAACCAATCCCTCACCGACTAGCGTGTAATGGCTTGGGCCAAAATTCCATATTCTCGAACTTATGTTGCTTAGTTCTATGATAATTGAACTATCTATATTAATGGTCTTCAAATTGTAAACAATTGTAGATAGAAGATTTATTACCGCTGTCAACTGGTAGTCGTATTTTACATTTTCAAATTCTTCCACCCCCAATTCTCTATTAAAATGGCGATTTCCTCTATCGCTATGAAGACTAAGGTGGTGTATCATATTAGAACAAAGTGTGAATTCAAATTTCTTAACTTGATTATCATCTAATTGAACTGATCGTATACACCTGTTCTTCAGTTTCCCATCAAAACTTAATAAACTCGAAGGGTTTGTACCAGCAAAACCTGTAACTAATCTTAATGCATCCCATACTTCTATCACCAGCTCTATTTCATGCTTGCTAAGATTGAGATCCAGGACTTGTCTTGGTAAGCTTCTGCTAGAAGTATCTGTACCTATACTGTTCATAATATCCAAAGTCGTCCAATCAATCTGCTCCTTCGATTAAATTCTCTTCTTAGATGTCCACAAAGGCCTGCGAAAAATTTTTAACTGAACTCTTTATCTATTTAAATTAAAATTTTGATACTGACTTTATTGAAATGAAAGAAAATATTTGTGTGAAGCTAGTCCTTTATGAAATGAAAGAATCGGCTACTTAAAACGAAGAACCCAATAATAAAAAGTAACAATGCAGTGATGCATGCCGTTCCCTTGGGCTTTTATTGTAACGCGGTCAATTTTACTATTTTAGGAAGGTTAATTAGTATTATTAAGTATGTAAGAAAAACTACTCTACATAATTGACGCTATCTCGCTTGAGTAATAAATGAATTCCGGTATGAAATATATAATATACTATATATGGTAATAATTAGTTAAACGGGTAATTTAAACGGAGAAAAAAATCTTTGAACTCATGCAGCAAATTTTTGAAAATTCGATGTAGCATAATAGCCCACAATCATTATTAGAGCTGCAAAGGGCCCTTTTTTTTTCTTCTCCACGAAAAAATGAAACAACGTTAATTGAACATGTAGAAAGTTTTGTAAAAACAAAGTCATTTTCATTATCATCACCAGGATAACATCAAAATTAAGCATAAACTTCATAAGGTACCGATTTAACGTTATGCTTGTTACCCTTTTTTTGGGATGTAGAATTGTATTTGGTATCAATCAGAGACTTTCTCCTACTGAAAAACGAGAAACCAGAAATAGCAGACTTATTAGTATCGGCGGTGCATATAGAAGCTAAGTCGCTTGCCAGGTCGTAGGAAGATTTTCTTGAGGAGGACGAGAAAATAGAAGAAATTCTTGATCTCAATGTTCTCTTCTTGGAGCTTGTTGTTGATACGAAGGATCTTGTGCTTTGCAAATCAGAAGTCGATCTAGTGTGCTTAGCGTGAGCTTTGGCAGAAGATGATGCCACGATTCTTTCAGTGTTCTTACCGTTGACATTTGTCACGGGCACAAAAGAGTTCAACAAATCAAGACAACCGTCATTATTTGAGTTGAGGGTGCTTTGGAGAGAAGCAGTACTAGTCTTCTTGGAGCCATTAGAAGATTCGGAAATAGCGGCTGGCATAGTTGGTGGTTTGAGAAGTACATTCTCAGGTTCGTTGATGCCTTGTTGTTCGATTTCTTTCTTTAAAACAAAACTACTTCTCATGAAACCAAGCGACGCTCTGTTTCTGAATTGTTGTTGACTCTGAGTTCTAGCTGAGGTCAAAGATGCAGATGACGACTGGTGCTTTGGTGCACTTGTCATGGAGTTATTAGTGTGAGAAGAAAGTGGTTTCATGTAGCTGATATCACTCGAAGTGGATGCTTGTTTCGCATTATGGCCCATTTGGAACTTATTCAAAACTGGGGATGGTGACACTGAAGTTGCATCGCTGCCAGAATTTATAGAAGATCTGTAATCACTGTTATGTAAAGACAACGTGGATACACCCGAACTT
The DNA here is from genome assembly GCA_030556595.1 of Debaryomyces udenii. NCBI lineage: Eukaryota > Fungi > Ascomycota > Pichiomycetes > Serinales > Debaryomycetaceae > Debaryomyces > Debaryomyces udenii. The sequence goes on along the minus strand of JAKTUI010000004.1, from coordinate 1,043,410 downwards.
ATTTCATCTCCATCAGAAGAAGAAGGAGCGCCATAATTCGAGGAAGCGTTGTCTTCACCTTCGTTATCACTCTCATACTTAGAAGAGGCCGTTTCGTCGTAATCCGACTCCACAATTGGTTCCAATCCCTTAATTCCGAAACTATTAGAATCGAAAGCTGATGGCCTCGAGTACGATACTTCAGGGGCAGCAATTTCTTGTTTGACTTCAAAGTTGTAATCATCTTCATCACTTACCGATGCACTATCAATAGGACGGCTGGAAAATAATGGTGAAGTAGGTTCAATTTCTGAATCTTCATCAGAGATAACTGGGGATTGAGACTTTTTCTTTGAAAGCTTACGTGGATCGAAACCGAAGCCTCTTTCTTTTTCTTCAAATTCATCATCCGAGTTATCGGTAATAATATTCGATGGCTTTGTGAACTTCATCTTACGAGGATCAACTTGCATACTGTTCGCCAAAGGTGGTTGAGACTCCTGAATTTCTGTAGATTGCACTGGTATTAAATCCGAATTTCTTCTTGCAGAGCGTTCGGGTATTTCTTCATTGAGATCGATAGAAGACGACTTTTTGTTCAATTTCCGTGGATCAAAAGAAGCTTCTTCACCGCGCAGCTCTTGGCTGTTCAATGATGTTGAAGAGCGTGACAAGTTTCTCATTTTCCTAGGATCAAATGGAGCCGATGGAGGACTGAGTGGTGGTGTAACTTGCTGAAAAGTGGGTGTCGATGGAATCTTGACCGAAATCGGTTCAGGATTAGGCGAGTTTTGTTGGATACTACGTCTAAAACCTCTGTATTTTTCATTGCTGGATATTTCGAATTGAATAGTAGCTGCTGACTTTTCGGTCTCCAAAATGGGTGTCTCCGCAATTTCCCTTTGGTTTCTGTGTTTTTCCTCTGCATATTTTGGTTGAATTTCTGGCTGTACTTCTGGTTGTACTTCTTGCTGTATTTCAATTTCCTGTGGCGTCCTTTCTTGAGGAACTTGTCCGACAGGGGGACGTCTTCTAGGTCTCAAAGCTTCTATTGGCCTTTCTTCGAGAGAGCGTGAATCACTTTCATCATCATCACCAAATTGCAATAAGCAATTCGCGATATATATGTAAACCTTCACCCACAAAGATTGTAAAGACGCATCAAATTTACCTTTGCCTAACCATTGACGAAACGTAAGAATTAAAGCTGAACCCATAGGCTCAAGATATTGTGGACCAGCTTGAACGATACTAGAATTCTCCCTCAAGAAAGCCTTCATACATTGGTTTAAAGTATACACATCATCCAAGTATACCATTGTGAAGCTTAACAAATCCCCGAATAAGGTAGATTGTTCAGCAATTATGGCATCACTGTAAAAAACCTTTTTCAACTTAGGATTAGCAGCAACCAAATTCGAAAACAACCTCGAGATAAAGCTGTCCTTATGATATCTGTTGTTATTTTGCAAGCTTGACCAGCAGTCGGTAAGCCTTTGAATATCGTCGCCCGATAAAACTAACTCAGCTGACATTTTACTAAGATTGTTACTATTCTTAAGTAAAGAAACAAATGTAAAAAACTAAGAAGTGCCAAAAGTTTGTTCTTTTTTAAAATTTGGGATTCCAATTCTTTTATATTTTGAATTATATTCAAATAGGTAACCTCTTTATTTCTACTAATAACTGCATATTCTTTCTTTGAAATTCCCTCATACAGAAATTATACCTTCTTTTCATTACTTCTGCTAATCATATCATTGCCTAATTTGGTATAGTTTCTTCATTTAACCATCAAAACTGACATAATATTGTTAGTGGAGAGAGTGGCAGTTGCAGATAATTTAATCAAGATTCCTAAACAGGTAATTTTTGTCAATAGTAAATATCATTTGCCGCATTAAGTAATTTCTCTATAAATCGTCTTTACTGAAATTGGTAATTGCAATTTCTCGATCTTTACACTACCTTATGTATATTTTTCTGTTGAGATCTTCTGTGTTTAATACCCAATAAGGAAGTCTAGCTCCATGATAGTTGCACGTGAGTTTGCAACTGGTGGGGCTCTTTCATTCACAAGACGATTTGACATAAAATTCACAAGAGGCCTAATCGGAGATAGTCACTCCTTGTGGTTGGAGAATTTGATATCTCTTTGGCCAACACTATCACAATTAAAACAATATAGTCACATGCTGCGGACCTTTTTATGCCGAAATCTGATAACACTTACTAATATCCTTCAAATTATGTGCAACTACATTATGCAAACTAGAAGCTTGTGTCAAGTTAAACTAGGGGTATTAATACTATGAATTATAAACTATGATGTAGGACATAGAATGAGCAATGAGCTTCCTATACAAAGGCTAACGTACTTTGGATTCGTGTAATCACATTTTGTCGGACTTTTCATGTACCTCATCCACTACCGTATCACATTCTACGTCATTGTCTTCCTCGACTTTCTCCTTCTCCTTTTCACCCGCCAACCAATGCTCGGCATTCTCGAGCTGGCCGTTGAAAACGTTAGTCAATTTAGTAATCATATCTAATGACTCTTTAGCAAATACGAAAATTTTGTCATTAGCTTGCTGAGCAGAGGCATTGTTTGTTATTGCAGCTTGTTGAATTGTACTTGGCAATTTCAAAATAATGTCCCGTATTGTAGATTTCAATTCCAAATCTTCAGAGATGGTACTGGAATTGCTCGATACCGGAGTTAATGTATTGGTATGCGTACTTAGAGAGGAGGGTTTGAAATTGGAAATAACGTGAATTATCTTCTTGACGGTTAATACAATTTCATTCTTTGTTTGCTGCGCATCAGTTGGCTCAGCTGGTATGGTGGGAGATACGTTATTCATATCGAAGGCTTCTTGTGTGTCAGAATCTCTCTCATTCTTGGTTTCAATATTACTTATATTGTTCTGAGATTTCTGCTCTTTGATCGATCGCTCCTTCTCTGCAAGCTTATTTTGTAAGCAGTTAACCTTGATGTTGATGTTGTCGTTGGCCAATCGTAAAATGTGCAAGCAAAACTGTAGTCTTTTCTTAGTTTCCATCGTTACCTTTCTATTACACTCTGAGCTTTCACTCAACCTTCTCTTCTTTGGTGCTTGTGACAAATCTGCATCAAATAGTGTTGCATCATCCAGCTTTAACTTCCTTGCCATGTGTCTGTTATTCAAGTTCACTTCAATTTTATTAACAACTGGTATAGCTGCCTTTTCGACAATTCCTGCCGCATAATTGAAAGCCCCATAATTCCTCTTGGAATTCTCATAGTATTTGACTGCATTGGTTACTATCGGATGCTTTGATACTTGGCTTACTTTCTTCACTAACGGATGCTCAATCTGTTTGAAATTATTCTTCGTCCCTTCTTCGTTAGGTTGGAGCGAAAGTGACGAAAGAGGAGATGCCACTGTCGAACCCAGTGTCCCCGTTTGCAATGGAGGTGTGGTGCACCTTGTGAGTTGTGTTAACGCCTCTGCTGCGGATACCAAGTCCTTGTCATTAGAACCTGACCCTTTCTTGTCATTTGTCACGCTATAGGGAGGAGGTGGTGATGATGATGAGTTTTCATCCGGTAAACCCGAAGATGAAAGAGATAGTTTTCGCTTTCCCGTTCTTGAACTGATTTCTGTCATATCTATAGTGTATTATCGTACCTACTTGTTGTTTTCATGTGTAAGATAAGAAAAATGTTGATTTCGTCTTAGTTTTAAACCACACTAAACACAGCATGTGATTTTTGCTCGCTCCTCACAAAACTTTTTCTCACGCATCTTCGCAAGGCAATTTAGGTATCTATAGAATATACAAATATATGTAATACTTTGGGGGACCTAAAGAACGAAAAAACTAAATATAATAGTCCTAGATACCGCAGGCTTATTTTGTATTTTTAATATATTGAATACTTTCATATTTAAACTCTTTCTTAGCTTGTTTGCAAAGATGTTATTCCTGAGTCTCAAGCTTAATAAAACTGGCGGAGCCATATTTTGATTCTTCCTGTTCTAACTTCTTAGACGAAACCCAACCTCTTCCGAGCACAAAGATACGTCTAAACTTCTTGTTATTTTGGTCGGTCTTAGGAATATCTTGATATCTGAGATTGAGCTGGTTTAAGTTGTCACTAGATACCTGATTAGTATTTATTGATTTTAAAATAGAACCATTGGAAGGGGAAGCACTCTTTGACTCTTTCGTTTTGACAAGCTGGTCTTTAATATACTCTTTCCATTTGTCTCTGCCTTCAGCAGTGGAAATATCAAATGACGATTTGGCTTGATTACTGGGTGGACTAGGCACAGTCTTTGGAAGGGGCTCTGATTGTGGAAATGGAGGCGAATGTATTTTAGTACAATAATACGACTTGTTCTCTTTCGTTGAATTAGGTTTATGAACTTTTGCATCATTCTTGGCATTGCAGGTTTCTGGAGTAGTTTTGTTTGAAGAAATGTAGCTTGATTTGATGTGTGAAGGCTTATTATAGCTGTTCAAAGAATCGAAGCGAGTCGGGGGCAAGATAGCAGCTGTCGGGACGCCGCAACTAGAATACATGTAGCCTTTTAACTGGCTGAACTCAATCGTTATTTTATCAAGATTATCAGAAATATTCTCAATTTCTCTTCTAACATCACCACCGCGGTTTAATCTTCCTTGTAAATTTCTAGTTTCTGACTTGATGGTACCAATAAGCGATGATACTGTATCGTAAAGTTCTAATTGCTTTTCATTTAAAATTTCGAAATTGTCTGCTAGATAACGAATGTTTCTTCCATAATGTTCGAAATCTCTATTCCGAAAAATAAAAGTCACCACAGAATGGATAGCAATGAATACTTGAATGAAGAGACTTATAGTTACACCAGCTTTAACAAACCAACTAGAACCGGAAGACGCTTTGTTAAATTCAGCAGCTCTCTCTAGTATATCAGCTTGGTGATAGCAAGCTTGTATGTTCAACAACAATGCCAATTCATTGGCATTGTGAGAAGCTATATCTAAGCAACTAGAATAAATGAGTTAGTCAATACTTTCTGTAAGTAGTATTTTTAATTGTGAAACTAACCTTTCTAATTGAGCTAGGGATATTGGGCTCATTCCACTTTTGGATTCACCACTCAATTCAGATCGATATTGTTTAAAACACTGTATACCATCGGAATTGTCACTACACTCAACCAATTTCCTAAATGTGCTTGAATGTGCTAACTGGAAGTGGGGACTTTGTTCCCTAAAATTTGGCTTACTAGAAATCGATAAATATAATAAATTCCCTGAAATGAGTATCAAAATTATCAAAAAAACAGGGTGAATCCCAGTAGAATAGTTGAGTTTGAACAATTTAGACTCATCTTTTTTTCCTTTTGTTGATTGCATGCTAATAGAACGCTTCTTTCAGAATAGCCCACCACTTATATTGGTATCTTAGCCGCCAAATTTTAATGTACTTTTTTTTTTCGCAGCCACAAATACATTTCGTATTAACAAAATTCTATTAGACAATATACAACTATGAACAAAATTAACATATAAACGGATGCTAGTAGATAAAGTGTTGGGAAGTTAACACTCATATACGATTTGAGTCTGAATAAAAGTTGACAATATCTATTCTTCTTTTTGATGTAATTTGACGTATTCAGCAGCTTTAGCTTTGACACGAGCAGCAAATTGCAGATCACCCTTCTCTTCTTCGAATGAGAGCCATTTGCCGAAAAAGAATTTAGCCTGCTTACGAGAAAGTTTTTTTGTAACAACTCTCTCGAATAAGTCTTCAACTTTTTCTTTTATACCTTGTTTGATCTCTTGATCGATATAAACATTCCATAGATCGATACGCTTAGGGACATCAGAAATTAAGCCTTCAAACAACGATCTTCCTTGTTCGGGATCACCTTTGGTGAACTCTAATTGCCCAAATTTTCTGACAGCTTCAATATGATCTCTCTTTGACAAGGCTTGTAAAGCACGAGCTAGTACTTCACGAGCCTCATCATTTAATTGACGGTCCAACAAGAAAGAACCGTATTGTATCCAAACAGAGATATGTTTCCCGAATTTCTTACTCATAATTTTGTACAAGGCGTCGGCCTTATCAAATTTTTCTGACATTGTATATATTCCAACCAATTTTTGATGCATGAGTAATGAATCCATGTACTGGCATGAACGCTTGAAAACATCTTCCAATGTCTCAGAGGTACCAAAGGTATTCTCCAAGTTCAATAACGCAATCCAGATGTTCATTTTTTCTTGCTCTTCACGGTAGTTGATCATCTTTAAAGCTCTTTCACCAATTTCACGTGCCTTATCCACTTCACTTAATTGCAATTGGAAGGACATATAGTTCATCCACATGATTGATGAGTTTGGATTACCCACTAATAAACGTTCAAAGTCTGACACGGATTGGGGCGCTCTTGTATTCAAATCAGCTGTTCTATCTTCAACCTTCTGTGTCTTTCTTCTTTTCTTCTTATCTTGCATGAAGTCCTCTTCATCTGAAGAAGAAAAATCGTCTTCGGCTTGGTCTAAGATAGATGCAGTCCAATCAAAACCATTCGTTGATAAACCAGACAAACGAGAAATTTCACTCTTTTCGTCTTCATCTTCATCGTCGCTGTCACTTTCGTCTTCACTCATGTCATTTTCTCCCTTTTCATTAGAAAAGGCATCTCCCATAATTTCATCTTCAGACTCATCAGTCTCTTGGTCAGAGTCAGAATCACGGATTTCGGATCCAGAGTTATTCTCATTGGACATTTCTATATCTTCAGAATCAGAAGCTTCCTCGGGACTTGTGAAGTAAGATGCTTTCATTCCTAAGGATAATTGCTTTTTATCGTTGTCGATTGCCAAAATCTTAACTTTAACACGATCACCCTCACCGAACAACGAGGAAACATCTTCAACATCGTTGTCGGCAATTTGAGAATGATGACATAAACCGCTGATATTTACCGTTCCATCCAATTTGATGAACACACCGAAGTCAGTAACTTGCCTTACAGAACCTTCAAATATTTCACCAATTTCCAAATCATCAAATCTTTTCAAGAAGTTCAATTCACCATTGACTTCACTTGCCTTCAAGGTCATCAAAATACGACCTTCTTCTTTACAAGAGGAGATTTTTCCGAGTATAGGTTGATGAGGTTTAAAATATTTCTTCCAGTCTTTTAAATAAGAGTCAGATAAGTCCGCAACCCTTACCAAAGCATGAACAGATCTTCCTAAAGCCACATAGACCCCATTATTTGCAATATTTTTAACAAACCCTTTAACAATATCACCACGATTCAAGTCAGCGACAGAATTGATGACTTTGTCAGTATGTTCCTCATTACGCAAGGACACGGCAATTTTATTTGAATGCTCATCAATTACTAGCACAGTCGCCGTAACGTAATCATTTGTATGGAATACGCTCTCTAATTTATCACTATAATCATTCAATGCATCTGTAATGAAAGAAGAGGCAACAACATTTTTGCCTAATTCGACCAAGACAAAAGTATCCCTAACTTTCAAAACTCTAGCTGGCAACTTGTCTCCTACTTTAATTGTCTTAATAGAATTGACAGTATTGGTTCTCGCAGCTAATACTACTGTATTATGGTCGTTATCTATATCTTTGACAGTTGCCTTCATAGCAGTACCAATAGGTAATTTGTTCTCAATGTCGTCAAATACAGAAACATCGTCAGTTAATTCCATGAAAGATATACGGCCTTTAATAGTGGGTGTTAGAGAAACCCAAACAAACCCCTTGGCAATATTATTGATAAAGGTAATCCATTCAGATCCTTCGGAAGTATTTGATAAATTTGACATATGATATGGTTCGTCGGGAGTATTCAATTCCTTTTTGAGCATTGACAATTCCAAAATGATATGCTTGTTAGATTTACGATGCGTGATTGGTAAAAATCTGTGACTCTTAGCATCATGGAACCCTATTACCTTGACATCTATTTCATCGTTCTTGTGAAATTGAGATAACGGTTGATGTTTATCTTTAATTTCAGACCAAGAATTAAAGCATTGGGTAATATCGACCCTGCCTTGCAAATTATCTGCCAATTGAACGTTCAATTGTGTACCCTTGATGGATTTCACAACGGCTTTAGTAATGGCTCCGGGACTGTAATCGCTAAGACTGTGTTTGGTAGCGTCGATCGGATTAGCAACTTCTTCGCCATTGGATGTGTCTCCTGCACTTTCTCCTTTCTTTAACGATAACAAAAATCTTTTGTTTTCTTCATCGATTCTAATAACGCGGCAAGATACGGATTGAGATTTATAGAATTTCTCTGATAAATCGTCATTGGGTTTATCCGTGGCATATTTAGCCAATACCAAACCAGTCAACTTACCGGCGAAAGATATGAATAATCCCATGCTTGTGACGGACTTTATAAAACCATGCAACATCCTGTTATCAATTGATATGTCTTTGAAGTAAGCAGGTACACTACCTTGCTTGGAAGCTTTAATTAGGGAATCTTTGGCGCTAAGAATGACAGACCTAGCTTTTAAATCCTTCTCTAATACTAGAGCATCTATTTGCTCACCAATTGGTAGCTTCTTGAATATAGCTCTGTTTTGTTCGTAATTGCCGTCCGACAAATGGCCATTAAAGATGACTCCTCTCAAGTTTGAATTTTGAAGTTCTACTATAACTGATTCTTTTGCCTTTTCAACCACGGTAGCTTGAACAATAGTTCTACCAATATGCAAGTCAGTGATGGAAGCTTTTTGAGTATCACTTAAATCAATAGATTGTCTCAAGGTAACCAATAATCTTTGATTTTCGTTGTCAATATTTAAAATTCTGACATTAACTGTTTGACCTAATTTTAAATGGTCTTTTGCTTGATTAACAAAAGTTTCCGATATTTCATTCTTAGGCAAGTATGCTCTTAAATTACCGAAAAATGAGACAATTGCACCATTATGAACAAATTTTTCAACAGTAGCAGGCGTCTTGAATCCTACCATCGCTGTTCTAAAATTTGATAATACTTCGTCATCCTCAATGTTCACTAAAGACTTCTTCAATGTGAGGTATATTTTTTTGCCCTGTTTCCTTAAGACCCTTCCTTTGACTTTAGCACCGTTTTTGAATTTCCTTTCGGGATAAACTAGCCTAACATCAGACATGTGGTTACCAGGAACAAATGCATCAAAGTCATCAAAAAGTTTGACAATAACCCCTGCAGAGTCAGGCAAAACTTTAACAATTTCTGCTCCATTAATTAGTTCACCGGTTGGGATATCATCCGCAGTCAAATATTTGGAGTCTATTGTTTTTGGATTCATACTCAATACCAAAAAATTCTCCATCAGGTTATAGCCAACAACTCTTGCACTATGTTTTGATCCGATTGTATAATCAAGGCCCAAAGATTTCTCAGGGTCTATATTTGAATTATGAATTTGACCGAACAAAGTCGTAGAACCAAAGGCGACATATATATAATTAGGATCTGTGCCTTTTATTTCAACACTTTCGAATTTATGGCCAATAGGAAAAGCCTCTAATGCACTGGACTCATCAGCTGAGGGGCTCAGAGAAAGCGACATTATATGGGGCAATTGTGACAAAATTAATTTCTTAGTTCCACCCTTTAGTAATATACCAATGACTCTAGCTTTAATATTATTACCAATAGTATATTTATGTTGTAATTCGTGAAAATCGAATTCATTTAAGTTCGCCAAGTTTAAAGTAGCATCTACTAAACCAAAGACTTTAGTCACAATACCGTTTTTAGTCACATCAGAAACTAAAGCATCTACTAAAATCCCAGGCTGAATTGCATCTACAGACGAGATACTCGACATAGACGCTTTCTTGGAAGTCGAAGTGGACTGTACAGGTCTTAAGGTGATTGTTCTAGAAGATGGCTTAGACGCTATACTTGCAAGTAAGACATTTCCTGGCTTCAAATCTTCAACTTGAGTGTCTTTACTATTCTTGAGTTCCTTATTTGAAATGAAACCCGAGAATTGTGATTTACCCACATTTAAAATAATACCATGGTCCTCAATAGACTTGATTGAGCATTGCAATAAATTCCCTATTGTCAAGTCTTCTTCTTCCAAAGTAGCATTTAAAACATCTGGCTCTATAGTCAATTGGATTCTTTTCTTCTTGCTATCACCGGATGGCTTAACAACCTTAGCTCTTAACCACTGACCAACTCTGAAAATTTCACTCAAGACTGGAAATGATGAAGACTTTGATTTTAATGTAGCAGTATGTATCTCTTGATCTTTGTCATTATCAGAATACTCCATTTCATCTTCATCGTTGCTTTCCTCGTCGAGTTCTTCGAATTTTTCGATTTGACTGGTGATTTCATCACTTATAGAAGTAATGGGGATGAAACCAACCAAGTTATCTCCAATAGCCAAAGTCAAATCTAACCGACCAATTCTCGTAACCTGACCCACTACGAGTGTCCCCGGTATCAAGTTCTTGAAGTTGAAATTTTCTATTTGTATATTAGACTTTTCATCAGCTTCCAGTTCAGATGCTTTGGCTACCTTTTTTTTAGACCCCCTCTTAGCCTTCTTGGCTGCCTGCTCTGATTTAGACGAACCAGACCTCTTCGAGGAACTCGAAGCTTCGAACAACACATCTTTGGTAGCTTCATTTGAGATATCCTTAATCTCTAATGGTGTTAATGCCGAAGAACCACCTCTTGGAAACGCAACTTCACTACTACTAATCACAGATTTGGAAGTCGAGGAATCCACCATGTTGTTCTGTTTCTAGTACTAAATGGTTTTTACAGCTTTAGTCTATAAAAATCTCTTTTAAACTAGTTGCTTGATTTCTTTAGATTCATCGAAGTCATCGTGGTTGACTTTTTTTGACCCGATATGAAAAAAAAAAAGTTTTTGGCATCACGTGCACTCATCATCGCAAATCAATACGAACCTATTAGTATGTTAGCATTTTAGCAGGTGGTAATGGAAATACAATAATTAGAGGTACAAACCATAGTCATAGCATACAGATTCCGTATGGCTTAAAGGCGAGTTTCAACCAAAAAAGAGCTTTTCAGCCATGAATTGTTCATTTTCTTTCCTCGCTTAATTTACAACCCATAGACATAAGTGAACAACCAAGGGTCACAGAGATTTAGTTTATTTGTAAGTTGGCTCAGCAGAAGAGGGAAGGAAAAAATTGCTACTTATTGGAATATCATTTAATTCTTCTGTTATAAACTAAACCCTTTTCTTTCCTCTCTTGCATAATTTTCGCAGCCTCTGTCGAGTTATATCGTTTAGTTAATTTCGAGTAGAATAAACCACAAGCATTGCACAATGTTCTAGTGCCATCAATTCCTTTCCTCCACTCAGGGGTATCCTTCGAGCCGCAATGGCTACACGAAATTTCATGTCTTACACTTAGGTCTGTATTTAAGCTCCCCAACTCACGGATTGGAGCAGACGAACTTGCATTCAATTTTGGTGTTTTTATATCGAGTGGAACTATATGACCACCCACGCTATGTGTGAAGCGAATTTTGTTTACACGCGATGGGCCAGTAGTGGATTTACGTCTTTTCATAGTTGATTGGGAAGTAGAGGGAACTTCAATTGGCTTCTGGTATTGCAGATTATGCTGCGAGGTTGGAGAAACAGGTACTGTTTCGCTTGCAGACTTCTTCTTTTTCTCATGACTTGCTCTCATTTTGATTTTTTTGAAGTTCTTTAGAGTATTTATGTTTTCTTCGTATTGCAATAATAAATTGTCAATAGTATCACATGAAGTAGATAGGATAAACTGTTCGAATGATTCACGGGTAATAAATCTTGTCAGTCCTGAATCACTTATGTATCCCTGCAAAACACTGGTTCCTTCTGGAAAAGACTCTTTCGACTTATCAACTAGAGCTAAATAGTTCGCTTTAATGCTTTCTACTTCACGGTTATGAAATTTCGAGTCCAACATCTTGCTCAAAGAAGATAGGAGATTTTCTTCTTCGTTTCTAGGGCCGGACTTCTCAAAATTACCCTTTTGACTAATATCCGGTAGAGAGTAACTCTTCAAATGCATGTAGCGCTGCCTCGTATCTGTGCTCGGAGAACTGGCAGCGACAGGCTGTCCTCGGAAAGTGTTTGGCAAACTATCCTTTCTTGAATAGTTCACCAGAGGCTCATATGAATAGCTCTGCTTTTGCATACTTTCGGCTTCTGTATTGGGATATTTAAAGCCTCCCAGACTATTATGAAGAAGAGGATATGGTTTAGATGGAACATGGGGAAGTGAAGCTGATGATGGAATTTGAGAGCTATCGGTATTTGTACCTTCGCTCTGGGGGCTAACTTTGAATGATTGAATCAACTCTGAAAAAGATGGTAAACTAAAGGTTAGTATAGAAATTTAGTGTCCGCCATAGAAATGTCACTTACCATCTGTAGTTGGGGGATGGATTTCCTTTATTGTCACTCATCACTAGTCTTGATACCATAAAAGCCTCATGAAAGGCTTTCTAATTTTTGATTGTAGTAGTACTGCTGGAGTATTTCACCCTTTTGAAATGGAAGTCAAGAAGCAGTATCACGTCTGATGTACTGATATACTGATATAAAATACACTTGTATTAATATGTAAACCACAAAGTACATTTTGCAATCATAATAAAAATGCGAGTGAAATTTACGGCAACTTACAGGAGAGTACATATTGTTTGTTTTGTGATTGATCTGAATTATTTATTATGCTGTATATCTTCTGAACATTAACGAATAGCATAATTCAATTCTAAGAGGCGACAGATTCAAAAGATTAATATTATTTTTTCTTTTTGTTCTTCAGACGTGGCTTCTTTGCATTTTGATTTTGCTGTATAACGACGGTTCCGTCTCTGACATCTTCAGGTTCGTTTTTGAATTTTTCTTGACTTTCTAAGTAAAACATCAAGTCCTTGACCTGTTCAGATAAGTCTTTATTCTGATCTATCAACTGCAGATTCTGTTCGGATAAATATTCGATTTTGGATGAGAGACCATCATTAAGAGAGTTTGAGTTGTTTAATTCCCTAGATAAAGTATGAATTTTTTCATCTTTACTGTTGACTTTCGTTCTTAGGGCTGGTATGACATTTGTTGTTAGTTCAGATAATTTTTTGTTCATTTCTTCAATTTTGAACTCCAAGTCTTCGTTCGATGTTCGAGCAGAACCTACAACCGATGAACCTCGGCGTAATAAAGTACTTGATTTATCGTTCAATAGTGATTCATAGTATTCTCTTTGGCTTGCCAATTGACTAATCAATAATTGAGAATATTCGAATCCAACCTCATCAACTTTATCGAAATTAGAGTTGGAGTTATTGGATTTGAAAATTGCGTTTGAGTTGTTTATTCCAGAGCTTGCTGCAGCCAGATTAATACCGTTGTAGGTATCCTTTTCTGGTAATTCAACTAATTTGCCATCTGACTCATTAGAAACCAATCTATGTACATAGTTATCACCTGCGTAATCCCAGACTCTAGAAGAATCTAGCTCCATTGCGAAGCAGTGACCAGTGTTTACAAAATGCTTCAATGAATGCTGTTCTGGAGCATACCTATCACAGCCCACATTTCCACAAATAAGACAGATCCAAAGATTTGAATCAACTAGACAGTCAAAACAACACTCACCATATCCTGCGGTTGAATTATGCTCTCCCGATGTTGATAATGTGGGGCCAGATAAACCAGCTGTAGACGGTGGCCTCGATGAATTGAATTGCAGGAGTCTTCTCACTGATCTTCGTATTTTTTGATTGGAAACATTATTGGAATAACGACATATTGGGCAAGTGTCATCCTTCCATTTTGAAAGGCATTGACAATGAAAAGTATGCTGGCAAGGTATAGTTAATAGTCCTGTAACAGTAGAGTCCATTCGTTCTAAGCAAACTGGACAAGTCGGAAGTTCCATTATTGTACCTTTTGTTGGTATATCGTGCAAATTTGAAGCTTTCTCAGTGGGACTTCCTGGAAGCGATGCATATGGTGATGTGAAGGGGTCCTTTAACAAAAAAGGAATTAAAGAATCGGATGCTCGATTTGAAGAAATCTGATCAAGACTTTCCGGTAAGTCAAATTTCACGGATTTGACAAAAACTACATGACATGTTTCCGGCTCCATCGAATTGAATGGCTTCCCATTGTATTTTAAGTGGAATTCAGCGGTTTTTACTATGTCATTAAACTTAATCAATACCAAAAACCTATTCGGCTTCTCACTTTTCAATATTCTTAGATGGGTTATATAGCGCATGTAAGCATCCCCGATAAACCCTAACAAATCAGTTGCCGTGAAGTAAGTGGGAACTGCAACAATAGATACCATGGTATCATCGCCTGCATTTGATATCTCCGTTGGTCGTGATGAGGCTTGTGATGAATATGGCGATGGTGATAGTGATGGGGATGGCGATGGCGATTGTGAAATGAGTTCATGTTCAACATCATCATCTTCAAACTCTCGGAATAAGCGAATGTTCCCTTCTCCTAAAAATATTGCCTTCAAAGGCTCCATATAATCTGCTCCCATTTCAGTATCTTTCGATGTCTGTTGCCTATCTATTACCGTGATCTCTATAGGCGAATATCTATAATCCAATAGCAAATGTTTATCCTTAGGTCCTGGTATTTCAATAATTATATGATAAGAATCAGTTCCTATCATTATTTGACTCTGGCGAATCAACTGTGAAAAGGTTGATTTATTAAATAGATAAAATATATTTCATCATGTCATCTTCTGATAATGCTCACTTGCAGGCGTACAATTACCATATTAATTCTAAATTGTATCTACTAATCTAAATCTAGGTACTATAAAGAGAACTTCGACTTATCGAAATGAAGGAGACTTTTCAATATTTCACCCTTGTCAGAAATAATATCATGCTCTTTACCGTTCAAGACACTGAGCGCATTTTCATCTGGAATCCAAATTGTATATGAATTAGCTGCGATGGCGGACTTTACACCTGGTATTCCGTCTTCAAATACTAAACATTCCTCAGGTGTTATTGGTTCCAAGCCAGCTTCGAGTCTCTCGTGATTGAGGCTCTCTAAACAAGCAAACCAGATGTCAGGGTGTGGTTTACCTCTACCAGGTGGAATTCTCGGATCGTCGCCAGTAACTACGTGTTTACCAAACAAGTCGAAGCCATTCTTCAAATGATTTGTTTTTCTGCTGTAATTGAGCGTATTCGAACTAGTTCCCAAGGCAATTGGGATTGAGTTGGAGTGAAAATATTGTAATAATTCTAGAGCACCAGGTAAAAATCTTGAACGATTCCATATCGCTTCTTGCTTTTTGATAGCCAATTGGGCAAATTCTTCTGGTGTAAGCGGTAACTCGTATGCTTCGACAATGATCTTTGTGGCCTCAACGCCTGGCCTTCCTTGCAATTTGATCTTTACGTCCCACGTCAAAGGACCTTTACCAAATTCCGCCAATATTGCTGTAGTGCATTCAGTATATAAATCCTCGGTATTGAGAATGGTTCCATCCATATCTAAACAGTTAATATCACAAGATTAGGGATACTTCGAGGAAAATTTGAGTTGTACAGGGAGAAAGCAAATTATTATTCACATACCGAAAAGACATGCTTTAATGTTTTTTGGGCTAAATGTTAGTTTCATACAAGTAACAGAGCGGTTTCATTTTGTACATACATTTGTACCATATCTAAAAATGGGTACTGTAGAACTATATTGTATGGATCTTGAAAAATTCCGACATAATTTTATTTTGTGTTTCTCGATCAAGCACCTACAGACAGAATCGTGATGAACTTCAAGTCTTTTAAATCAGTTTATATTAAAACGAACAGGATATATGAAGAGGAGTAAGTCTTTAACTCAGAGGAAAAACAATTTACAATGGAGCATTTTTGAATAAATAAGAGATACTCTCGCCGTTATGCAATCTTCTTATAGCTTCTGCCAACACGGCAGAAACATCAATGGTGTCTAGTTTAGGACAAAGTTTGGTCTTTTCCTCAAAAGGAACTGTGTTTGTGCAAACAACCTTGGTTAAACTAGAATTGTTAATGTTCTTCACAGCATTACCGGACAATATACCATGAGTAACAATAGCAATCACCTGCTTTGCACCATTATCCAACAAAACTTCGGCTGCCTTGGCCAAAGTGCCACATGTATCCGCCATGTCATCTACAATAACACTGATTTTATCGGTGACATCACCTACGAGAACCATTTTAGAAACTTCATTAGCTCTTGCTCGTTCTTTATGAATTAAAGCAAAGTTCAAATCTAGCCTATCAGCCAAACCAGCTGCTCTCTTTGCACCACCTGCATCAGGAGAAATAATGATGGCATCTTTGTAGTTAATTTTTTCTTTAATATACCTCACAACACTTGGTTCAGCATACAAATTATCAACGGGAACATCAAAGAACCCTTGTATTTGCGAAGCATGCAAATCCATTGTAATGACATGATTACAACCCGAAGTTGTAAGCATGTCAGCCATCAATTTTGCAGTAATAGGAGCCCTAGACTTGTCCTTTCTGTCTTGTCTTGCATACGGAAAGTTTGGCAAAATAACAGTAATTCTTCTTGCACTTGCAGTTTTACAAGCATTTATCATAATCAATAATTCTATAACACGATCATTTACCACACCAGATCCTATTTGACAAATAATAAAGATATCTTCATCTCTCACAGATTCTCCAATAGAAAATTGCACTTCACCAGTAGAATCTCTTTTCAACTCAGAGGGGGTTAATTTCAATCCCAACCTTTTTGAAACCAACTCAGCCAATCCTCTGTGAACATCACTTGCCAACAATTTGATGGAGTTTGCGGACATTATTACTGTGTTTAAGATATTGTCAACTTTAAAGATAGAAAAAAATTACTTAGTGTAAGTAATTCAGGTAAAAACTTGTTAACGTAAAGGAAAAGGAGCAAATTCAACAATTGAATATGTAAATTGGGCACTATGTTATATAACTTCAGCTGATAATAGGATGTGGCCAGACTTGCTTTCTATAAAACCCATATATTCGTCCTCTAATCCAATCACTATCACATCAATATAATTTTTTTTATTAAATGAATGCGATGGTCACCGCGACATTTTTAACTATACAAGAGACAATGTCGAACATACTATACACTTAGAATAAATCATCTATGTCATCTAGAGTATCATCAGGCTCACCTTCATCACCATCTTGACCAGTTTCATCATTCATATGATCTTCTTGGTCCTCATTTTCATTTTCATCGTGATCGTCTTGATCTTCACGGTCACTGCGTTGGTCTAGACGGTGACTTCCATCGTAGTTGGTATCTTTATTTGGATCCATTTTCAGTTGCAATTGTTGTTGATCACTGACGATCTTGGCCAACTCTCGTTTCTTCGTGTCTAAGGATGCTTTCAAAGTATTATAACTCGTCTGAAATTTCATCTTCATCATTTTGTGTGTCGCTGAGTCCAAGCCTTTTCTATGTACTTCGACTGCTTTTTCAAGGTCAGCAATTTCTTCCTCCAACATCTTCACATGTTGTTTATCAGCCTTTGACTCATCATCTTCTTCGTTTTCTTCATTTTCATCGTCGTCATCATCTTCCTCTTCTTCATCTTCATCTTCATCTTCCTCTTCTTCATCGTCATCATCATCCTGTACGTTTTCTCCTTCCAACACAACCTCTTCACCTTGATCAATGTTGATATCGTCCAAGTTTTCATTGTTTTCAAGGGCCTTCGCCAACTGTTCTTCGAGATCACCATCATCAATCTGGACATCAAGTTCTTGTTCTTCCTCTGGCGATTCACCTTCATTTTCATCATTATTAGTGAACGACATTTGGAAATTCGCCGGTATAGCAGATGCAGTTGGGGTCGCTACTGCAGAAGGAGTACCACTGACGGTTCCGTATGCATGTGGACGTGACTGCAGTTTCTTTAGATCAACAACCTCAAAGTGACTTTCTTCTGCCTCATCGTCAAGCCTAATTAACTCATCAATCCTCAGGTCTATGTCTTGTACGACTCTATGGTTGGTACGGCGCGGCTTGAATCTTCTATGTACGTCCCTAAATGGATAGATGAGCCCATCTCGAAAAACAGTCTTGCTAGGCTTTAGCTCATTTTTTGGTGACATATTATAAAGAGGGTGCATATGTGTGTGTTCGCTAGGTATTTCAAAGTCTTTCTCCAAGTTTAGATCTGAGGGATTAACAGTATGCAATACCAATAATACTTGACAAATATCAATTGTTTTGAAGATGTTTTTTTTATCTACTGTTTTGTATAGTTCTGTGATAGTGGGCAAGTCAAGTAATCTTGCTGAATACAATGTTCCATTCAAATTCACTACTGCTTTTTCTCTCGTTAACCATTTAATGTTTAACCCTGTCAAATCTCCCGAGTCCACTGCATTATGCACAAAGTCCAAGTTTGCATCATTAAGGAACCGTACGACCATCCCCTGTTCAATAAGCGGATCGTCTTCTAGATCTGGTGCCTCCGAATCGTACCCCTCCCCGGGCACTCTCGTTGGCTTTATCCTCACCTTAGGAACCGTTCTTGTAGATGGACCGATTCCTCGCAACCCTATATTGTCGACTTCTGGGGCCCTTTGAGACAAGTTGAGTTTAATTTTCTTATGCTTTTCTTTGCTCGAACCTTTTACATTCTTCTTGGTTGTTTTATTGTTTTCCTTGCCTGTTGGAGCTTTAATTTTAATTTTCGGAAGATTAGTCCCATTTGTGTTATTCTTGGACCCACTATTTTGAGGAGACCCCTCTGAAGGGACTTTGAGTTTCAACTTCAATGCCATTGTCCCTTATATATTGATTTATCCTCTTATTCGATACTCTATACTTTCTTGAGGCTGATGGTATAAATTTCATATATAAGAAAGTCACGTGATAATTACATCTTACTATCACCAGGAAGTTTGCTCAACTTGAAATAGCTATCTTGAGCAGCTATATCTGTCAGAAGACCTATAAAGTACCAAGATGGGACAGACGCCTAGAAATGGACATCATGCTCCTAGGAGTCGGAGGTCTTCTTCGATAGACCGAAGATCTCGCCATAATTCAATAACTTCCATGGAGTCAGGAACGAGTTTCTTAGTCGAAGACAACAATTATGAAATGTTTTCAGGTGCCGCTTCAGAGATCATACCATCTTCAATTACATCATTGCATTATCCACATCACTTCGGGCATTTGAGAGGTCGCCAGGGATCTAGTGTATCGCGAGAAACCTCGCCATTATTGGAAGTTAACGTTGGGGCCCCTACAGGAGACGGTGAGTTGTTCTCAATCAAGTCAACTGGTAGCGATAAGTCCTACGATACGCAGCGAGGATTTAGATTTTTTTCGCCGGATCAAATAGAACAAGCACCTGGAGGTTCAACTTTAGAGAATCCAGAGGATCCCATCGATTATAATACAAACTGGGACTACTCAGTGGATAAATTTACAGATGAGCCGGAGTTAATAATGTTAGAGAATGCACCATCTTTCTTTCAAGCGCAGCCAGGGAGTTCAAGTAAGTTTTTACAGCAAAATCAGGGTGCATTCGACGATATAGGTGATAATGAAAGTAGCTATGGTTCCGTGAAATCTACGGCCGCGTCTCACTTCGAACGTCGCAATCGACGTGATTCAGGAGATACTGATGATTCAGACAAAAGTGTGTCGGAAGACAATGACATAGATCTTGATAAGGCTGATGATATTCTTAAAGATTATCCTGCAGTGCTGAAGTATCAGAGGTTCTACTTGGCAGAGGAAGACTTGGTTATTGGTATTGCTGGGTACAGTAATTGCTCCTGGAAGAAAGTGGTTTATTACCTCATTTGTTCTCTTACTTTAGGTTTGGGATACTTGGTTTTGAGGTGGTTTCCAAAGTACAAGGTTAGTTTAATGGGACATAGATCCCCTTTAGGTAAAGCCGATTGGTGTGTCATTGAGAATGAGTTTGGTGAATTGACAATAGTTGATGTTTCTAAACAAAGACTCAATGAAAGACTCTCCAGCTTTTTGATTGTTTACGAATCCGAGAATGATACTGAAATTAATGGAAAACTAGATGATTTCGAACAAAACGAAGAACTGGATATTAAACAGAAGAATCCGATTATTCCATATATGCACTCATTCACTTATCGATACATCAAGTTCTTCTATAACCCAGTGGAGGATATTTTCAAGAACAATTCTAATTGGTACGATTTCCATTGGCTAAATATTAAAAATACCAAAGAGGGAGTATCACAATCAGTCCAAGAACAAAGGTTAAACATATTTGATGAAAACAGTATTGCAATTGAAGAGAAGACAACGGTTCAACTATTAATGGCCGAAGTTTTGCACCCATTCTATGTATTCCAGATATTTTCCATATTTTTGTGGTTGGCAGACGACTACTTCTATTATGCATCTTGTATTTTTTTAATATCGTTTATCTCAATTGTCAATTCGTTGTTTGAAACTAAATCGACTATTAGGAGGTTGCAAGAAATTTCCAAATTTTCATGCGAGGTTAGAGTGTGGAGAAATGAATTTTGGAAACAAATTGAATCAAGTGATTTAGTGCCGGGGGATGTTTTTGAGGTAGATCCTTCTTTAAACGTTATTCCCTGCGATGCGTTACTCGTTAACGGTGAGTGTGTTATTAATGAATCAATGTTAACTGGTGAGAGTGTTCCGGTATCGAAGGTCAGTGCAACTAGCGAAACTGTTCAATGCTTGCCAGAGAATTTTACTGCTCCGTTGCTCGCTAGGTCTTTTTTGTATAACGGAACTAAATTATTGAAAATGAAATCATCAAATGAAGAACCAGTGACCGCAATGGTAGTGAAAACTGGATTTAATACCACGAAAGGTTCGTTGGTACGTTCAATGTTGTTTCCAAAGCCGACAGGATTTAAATTCTATGAGGATTCATTCAGATACATAGGGTTTATGTTAATCATTGCTGCTATCGGGTTCACATATTCAACATACAATTTCATCAAGTTAGGAATTCCCAAGAAGATAATGTTATTAAGGGCTCTCGACATTATCACTATTGTTGTGCCGCCAGCATTACCGGCCACCTTGACTATCGGTACGACATTTGCAATTAACAGATTAAAGCACCTCAAAATTTTTTGCATTGCACCTACAAGAGTAAATATCGGGGGCAAATTGGATATTATTTGCTTTGACAAGACTGGAACATTGACGGAAGATGGTTTGGACGTGCTAGGGATTCACCTAGCAAACAATGCTAGTGGTAGAAAGGAAATTGTTTTCGAAGATTTAGTGGAAGACATAAAGTTTATGAGCTTGGAAGCAGACTATGGGGGAGTTCATGAAACTCATAATGGAAAATACTTACTAGGCGGGATGGCAACCTGCCACTCCTTAAGATTAATAGATGATGAATTACTCGGTGAGCCTTTAGATGCCAAGATGTTTGAATTTACGGGATGGGAATTAAAGGAAGATATCAATGGATCGAATGCCATAGTTTATCCCAGATATGAAAGCGAGGGATATATGGTTCTAAAGGAGTATGAATTCGTCTCATCATTAAGAAGAATGTCCATATTGGGTAAAGATGGTAATGATGAAACATTTGTTTTCACCAAAGGTGCTCCTGAAGTTATGATTGACATATGCAAACCAGACACAATACCATCAAACTTTGAACAGCTTTTGTACAAGTATACTCACAGTGGGTATAGGGTAATTGCATTAGCGTATAAGCCTTTGAAGAAATCGGACAAGCCCTCTCAAATATCGAGAGAGGAAGTTGAATCTGAATTGATATTCACTGGATTCATTATATTCGAAAACAAGCTAAAGCAGTTAACTAAGCCTACTTTGAACAGTTTGAATAATGCCAAAATCAGAACCGTCATGTGTACTGGAGACAATGTTTTAACAGCTATCAGTGTAGCCAAGGAATGTGAATTATTGGACTCGTCAGTAGAGAACATATATGTGCCCACTTATCAAGAAGGAACTAACGAAACGAATCTCGTTTGGGAAGATTTCAATAATCCTGACAACAAATTAGATCCCATTTTATTGAAGCCTTTGAACGAGAACTCCGAACTGGCCGATTTCACCACACTAGATTCTTACAGATTGGCAATTACAGGCGATGTTTTTCGGTATCTTTTGGTAGACGTCAAGAATACAGCCCTAACTCAACGTGTGTTGATGAAATGTGATATTTTTGCTCGAATGTCACCCGATGAGAAGCATGAGTTGGTTGAGCAATTGCAAAAAATCGATTACACAGTTGGCTTCTGCGGTGACGGTGCCAACGACTGTGGTGCTTTAAAAGCAGCTGATGTGGGGATTTCATTGTCAGAGGCTGAAGCCTCTGTCGCAGCGCCCTTTACTTCAAGAGTATTTGAAATTTCCTGTGTCTTAGATATTATTAAAGAAGGAAGATCTAGTCTAGTTACAAGCTTCTCTTGTTTCAAGTATATGTCATTATACTCCGCCATCCAGTTCATTACAGTCAGTATACTATACAAAAGAGGTACTAACTTGGGTGACTTTCAATTTTTATACGTTGACTTGTTTTTGATCTTGCCCTTGGCAATTTTCATGTCATGGTCCAAGCCATTTGATAAGATTGTGGTCAAGAGACCTACAGCAAACCTCGTGTCTCCCAAGGTCTTGATTCCCTTGTGCTGCAATATTTTGGTGTTGTTGGCCTTTCAGGTTATGTTGTGGTTATATGTGCAAACAGAATCATGGTATATCAAGCCGGTACCGGGCGGTGACGACGCCGTTAAATCCTCCGATAATACAACCTTATTCTTATTTGCCAACTTTCAATACATTCTTATTGCAGTTGTGTTGAGCACGGGCCCACCATATCGTCAATCCTTTATTACGAACTATCCATTTTTGGCCAATTTATGCGCATCCATTATTATATCGGTTGCTATCTTTATGATCGACCAAAATTCTTGGTGGGGTGATTTCATGCAGTTGACCAATTTGTCCCCCGGATTTTATTATTTAATCTTAATTTCCGCAATTGCAAACTATATAGTTATGCAAATGGGAGAGGACTACTGGTTCAAGGGCTTAGCTCGTATATACAAAAGATATTTCCAATCCTACAAGTTTGAACACAGCAGGAAATTGTTCAAAAATTTGGCAAAAGATTTCTCTCTGGTGCAAAGTGTCTAGCGATCCTTTTTCACTTTCTCACAGCCACCTATCTCAAATCTGTCCACAATAATTTCAAAATTGCATCTTCCTGCTGTGTGCTAGATTTGTCATCAGACAGAATCCCCCTAATACATTTCATAGTAAATAGATACTAAGCTAACTATCAATTTGTAATTTATTATTGTCCGTTAGTCAAACTGCATTATTACCCCACATAGTCGGGATCCTTGTGTAGTACTCCGAATCCACCGGAAACCAATTATTCCCCTTTTCTATTGTTTGCGCGTGCCTGATACTGACTGATGACTAGGACTTTAGAACGCCTAAAACCGATGAGCTGCACTAACGGCCTACCCTAATAAAAAATTTTTGGGCAAAATGGTGACCGGCGTAACTATAAAATGTTTATATAAATTTGTCGCCTAGGTAGCAGAACTTATAATTTTAATTGACTCATTTTGGTAAATCTCAACGTAAAAGTATAGTTATGTCTTCCAACGGATCAATCCACTCATATAAACACGAACCCCAAGATTCGGCCCCTAGCGATAGGAAAGGCTCCACGGGGTCTACGGTGACTGCAGGTGCTGATGGGATTTCAAGGATAGCTACGTCAGGTGAGGGTAATGAGTTTGTAGTCATTGGAAACCAGAAGTTCTACAGACATGAATTGATGTCAGCGTTTGGAGGTACCCTTAATCCTGGCTTGGCACCTCCTCCAGTACATGAATTTGGTAATGCTGCTGCTTTGGGCCTTACGGCGTTCTCCACGACCACATTTGTACTTTCCATGTTTAATGCTCAGGCTATGGGTATCATGGTACCTAATGTGGTTGTAAGCTTGGCGTGCTTCTATGGTGGGGCCGTGCAATTCTTGGCTGGGGTTTGGGAAATGCTCATTGGCAATACTTTCGGTGCCACTGCGCTCACGTCCTACGGTGCATTTTGGCTTTCGTACGCTGCGATTAACATCGATAGTTTCGGTATCGCAAAGGCTTACACCGACGAAACTGAGTTGGGCAATGCATTGGGGTTCTTTCTCCTTGGGTGGGCGCTTTTCACTTTTATGTTGGTTCTAGTGACATTGAAGTCCACAGTAGCGTTTTGCTCTCTTTTCCTGTTTTTATGCTTGACTTTCATTCTTTTAGCCGGGGGTGAGTTCTCGGGCAATACCAAAGTTGCGCGGGCTGGTGGTGTCTTTGGCGTGATTACTTCGTTCATTGGATTCTATAATGCATTTGCAGGTGTTGCCAATAAGCAAAACTCCTACTTTACCCCAATGATCATTCCTTTGAAGAAATGAAACTGATTTATTTAGTACATATTTATTTATGACAACAATACACTGGATGTAATTGAATTTAGGTCCTAGTCTCTGCTTTGTGGTCAGCGTTTTATTTACTGCCCTAATATTCTGATTCCCTTAAAGTCTGTGGTCTGAACCTACACAGAAGTCCCCAAGAATGTTCAATGATAGTATATGAGCCAGATGTTTGGAATTACCCGCATTTCTGTACAATTAAAATTTTAGACTGAGCTTCTACGTGTGACAGAGCATTCAATGCAGTCGCTACAATAAAACCTTCAGGCTTCTTTGAAGCATAAATCACTAACTGGAAGCCAGAATAGCCACAAGAAAGAACGATTTTGCAACTAAAGGACACATCCTGCACATAAAGCAATCACTATCAATGCCCAACTGGCCCACGTGCGCTATTGCTTCCATTTAATTTCTGTTCCTTTTTTAATGATTTAAACACCTGGTATATTGACAGTTTGACAGTTCTTTGACAGATATAAGTCCAGTATATTGATAATGTCATCGCAGAGTAAGAGAATCGCATTACCAGCACGAGTTGAACCAAAGGTGTTCTTTGCTAACGAAAGAACATTCTTATCGTGGCTCAACTTCACTGTTATCTTGGGGTCGTTAGGTGTCGGGTTACTCAACTTTGGGGACTCAATCGGAAGAATTTCAGCAGGGCTATTTACCTTCATTGCCATGTTTACGATGGCATACGCATTGGTGACATACCACTGGAGAGCGAGGGCTATCAGGTTGAGAGGGTCTGGACCATACGATGACAGATTTGGTCCTACAATGTTATGTATATTTTTGTTAGTTGCTGTGGTGATAAACTTTGTATTGAGGATTAGGGCTTGATTAGAAACAGCGAAGATGGATGATGGATGAAATCTTGAATGGTGGTATTTAGGAGAGATACATTTCTCGCAGTTTTGGGGGTTTTGCCTGATAGAGTGACTGATGTGTATTCTGTCGACCATATCTACTTAATAGCATAAAAAATGTCGCATAGTACAATATATATTCTTGTGAGGTATAGTTCTCTAGAATGAGCTTTTTCAATTATCGTAGTATTTTCTCTTCATATCCCTGTATCTGGTAAGGAAGTAGAGGGATTCCAACTCTTTAAAATGTTAATCGATGTTTCATCAAGCTGTGTATTTACAACATACCTTTGATGACGTATTCTCCTTTGTTCAATGCATCATTAAGTTCTAATTCACTATTTACCAGGGTTTTAGTGAAACTGCTTTTAAGCTGTTTTCTGAACTTTGGATACCCTCCCAGTTGCATTGGGTAGTCTTTCCCCATATACAAGAGTGTTTTGTATAACTCTTTGACCCTGGGATTCATGTATTTTTGATGATAAGAAAGTGTAGGAATAACTACCGGTTATCGCAAAATGAGAAAAATAATTCATGCCTTATATGCCAAAAGTGCTTCTTTTTGAACAACACGATGACTTCCACTGAACCACTATCCAAACATAACAGTTTCAATTCGGAGCAGTTTGAATACAAGCCTTCTAAAATAGTTGCACTTTTCATTATTAATTTTGACGTCAAGTATGGCTATAAACTAGTTTGGTCAAAACAGTCAGACTCCAGGCCTAAAATCGATTTAAGTGGCATAGAGTACAAAGTTTTCCCATCAGGGATACAAGAGTATGATAATAGTACTGTGCTTATAAGCCATGAGTGTCAAAATACAATCTATTATGGGTTAGGGAGATTTCGTCAGAAGAGTCTCGAACAGAGTTCTACCGGTATCAACAGGGACGATGTTAAAATGTATTCTGTAGGGATACTTTGTGAGCCTACAGTTAATAAGGCGTGGAAACCTAACGAGTTCTTAAGCAATGGATGGGAGCACATAAACACTTTGGATGATGCCCTATTAAGATACATTAAAAATAATAATTATAATGATTTTTCTGTGTTTGAAGATACTTTCCGTAATCTGGGAGATAATCATTTGAAGGTTGGAAAGTCCATTGAAAACGTCAATAATCATCCTCTAAACAAATTGCCACTAATGTTTCAGTCATTGGGACCGTTAGTTTTTACGTTGTATAAGCAGTGCTTGCTTCGTAAAAAGGTTTTGATATTCCATCAAAATCACAGCAAGATCGATAATTTCAGCCTGGGAGCATTTACCTACTTACTATCTCTATTGTCTGTCATTCCGAACGATGTGAAGATTTATACGGATGCCATGAAATATTCTCAGCCTATATATAATGTCGGCTTGAATGATTTACTGGGCTCTTTGATACAATCCCAGGCCACTATAGGATCGACAAATGACGATGTATTGATGTATCAAGAAGGCATATATAGTCATGCTGTGTTTTTACCAAATGAAGACTACAGTAATACCTATATCTTGAATGCGGACGCTCTTGTGAATAACATGAAAAATCCTTTGGACTTTTTGAATCAGCGAATGAAAGCCACTCGCAAAGACTATCATAAATTCAAGTTGGTTTATAAGCAGTTGTCGTCTAGAAATCGCAGCAATCTTTCCACTGATGATTTGGCGTCCATCAAAACATCCAATTCAAATATATCTAATAGGGCTTGGGGCTTCGGCCTGCCGAAAGACGAAACTTTTCTTGAGTCGGAGCCCGAGTGGTGGCTATATTCCGCTACGTCTCCTATTTCTTGGAGAGAGTATGTCTGGTCTGCATTTTCTTGGTTCGCGTCCGCAGGTACGGTTAACAAGGACTCGCTGCAGTTGGAACCCAACAATGATCAACCGGCTAGAGTTATCAACAATGACGATCCGGTACTCAACGAAGAGGATTCTAGGCGTAAATTGGTACAATTGGTCGACATAGTGGGCCAATTCCACAAATTAACTAGGAAGTGGTTCTACTTGATCAACGAAATAATTCACGAGGAATTGGACAATCACCAAACTAACACCTTGGATTTCAATGATAGTGAGATGAATGAAACGTTATTGCCTCCCTCTCAGTCCAAACCTATCGGTATTGAATTGACTTACCAAGACATTACTGATATGGAACTTGATCCTTACTCGGAGCAAGATTTACAATTCGTAAAAGAGTTTGTTTTACTTTACTGGGGTTCCTTGGTAGACAACGTAGACATTGGGATAGGCTTCAGCGGTATCTGCTGCTAGACCGTATGCTATAACTATAGTTTAATATTTCTTGTATAGTTGTAAAATATCAGGTTACCCGGAGTAGTTTCAATTCGTCGTGGCACGTAAAAAATCACCTTAATTATCAACAAATTAATCAAGGCACCGTTAGCATTATCAAACTTGTTAAATTAAGTAATCTAGAACCAACTCATATTCCTTAGTAATAGGTTTACAATAGGCTTGTTTGTTCCTTTCCTTTTACAAGATACTGTCTGACACAATTGTGGTTATATCATATATATATATATTTTCTCGGGCAAGTTTGGACGTGTAAATACCCCCCTCAACCATACTTACAGAATCGTTCCATATATAGGTGTTGGTTAATTGTATGAAATTTGAAGGAAGGATAGTCAAAATTACGTAGCGGATAGTGACGTGAAAAAAAGCATAGAAACTAAAAAAAGATAAATCTAGTTGTGTTTTGAATAGTTTATTGATTTTAACCGAAAATGAAGGGCCAAAATCAAAGCAACCGTGGAGGCGGTAATCCAAAAACAAATACTAATGGCCACCGCAGATCCAACTCACGCTTTAGCAATAATGGCAATAGCTACGCTAGCAATGCGTCAGGGGCACCACAGGCGGCAGGTGGTGACGAGTCCAAGAATGATGATAAGTTGTTATTTTTGGTAGCCAAGTCTATCGGAAAGAATTGTATTGCTACTGTTACATCGGGAGCTCGCTACCAAGGCTTGTTGGTTAGTGCCGATTTGTCGTCACAAAAAGCCCAGCAGGCATCTGCGCCATTGTCGATTGTGTTACAATCAACACAGATATACTCCAAACCTTTGATTAACGAAAAGAGTAATATCGAGAAAGCAGACGATGTTCCAGAGAAATTAGTCATTCAGGCAAAGGACTTGATGGATTTGGAAGTTCAAGATGTGGACCTAAATGAACCAATCAAAAAGACGCAACACGAAAGATCTGCATCGCCGTCCCCCAAGCCTGCCAATGAGCCATCTGATGAAACTGATAGGAGTAAGTTCAAGACTGATTCTGATATTGGTGGTCGTTCGAATCTCAGAGAAAGGGAACTTCAAAGATGGGTCCCTGACGATGATTCTGTTGGTTTAACATTAGAAGAGGATTACCATCACAATCCAAATGAAACCTGGGACCAGTTTAAGGTAAATGAGGAGAAATTCGGTGTTGAGTCAAGTTACGATGAACACTTGTACACTACGAGAATTAATACCGCTGCTCCAGATTACCACGACAGATTGAAGAAGGCAGAGAAGATTGCAAAAGAAATTGAAAACCAAACTACCAGTGACCGCCATCTATTAGAAGAAAGAGGTATTGAAATTGACGATAGTGGTGTTGATGAGGAAGATAAATATTCTGGTGTTGATAGAAGGGGCGATGAACTAATGGCCGCTTTGAGGAATGCGAACATTTCAACGGAAACCAACTCAAAGTCCAATAATCTGGCCAAAACTCCAGGGAAATATGTTCCACCCAGACACAGGGCTGCCCAATACCATAACGACCCTGCAATTATTTCTAGTTCTGCTGCGCAACCAGGTAAAAAGCTAGGAGACTCTCAATCTGGAGAACGCTTGGAAAGTGCTACTAATAGTAAGCCGATCACCAATAAACCGGATTCTATTCCACCCAAGCCACAGGTTTCAAATCAACACAACGAATCATTTAGATTGAATGCGCAGAGCGA
The DNA here is from genome assembly GCA_030556595.1 of Debaryomyces udenii. Lineage (NCBI taxonomy): Eukaryota > Fungi > Ascomycota > Pichiomycetes > Serinales > Debaryomycetaceae > Debaryomyces > Debaryomyces udenii. The sequence goes on along the minus strand of JAKTUI010000004.1, from coordinate 1,014,050 downwards.
GATCAATTCATTACGTGAGTTTAGTGCTAACTTTAAGATTCCACATAAAATGCCAACAGACTTATTGCCAATTCTAGCTAAGGATAAACTAAAGCAGGATGAGATATTGCAAAAGCAAACAGAGCAACAAATATTAAAGGCTAGACGAGAGGAACAAGAACAAGCTGAATCAGCCAATGCATCCACTTCTCAAGCTCAGGCTACATCCCAAGGACAACACAAAAAGAAGATGGATCCTTCAAAACCGGCATTCAAATTAAATCCAAAGGCAGCAGCTTTTACGCCATCTAGTAAGCATACCCAATTGTCTCCCAACCCACCGAAGATAAGTTACAATAGATCACCAAACAATCCTTCCCCAAGAATTAACAGCCAGAGACCTTTCACTAGTGGTAGTGGCTCCAGTATTGGGTCAAATACGAACTCCAAGAGGCATCATCAAATTTCTCCAGCCGACTTTTTTGGTGGAGCGGACAGAATTCCAACAAAAGAAGGACAGGAACAAAAGGCCAGAGACTTCAAGTTTGCCTTCAATATATTCCTAACTACCAAGAACAAATGTGAAAGAGAGCTGGTTCCTGTGACTTTCGAAAAGACTTTCTATACACCACCAACTTGGAGTTCAACTATTGATGATACATACGATAAATTGTTTCCTCCTCCACATTCGATAAAGGGGCCTGGTCCAATGTTGCCCAACTCAGCAAGCATGCCATTTATGCCAAGTCCAATGATGGGAGCACCAACACCTACTATGCAAGGTGGATATTCTGGTATTCCAGGGACTCCAACAGGTAGTAAGTTTCCAATGTCTCCACAACAACAGCAGGCTGCAGCTATGGCAGCACATTTCCAGCAACAGCAATTCCATGCGGCAATGATGTATCAGCAGCAACAATTCTCTGGGGTTGCCCCTGGACAGCCCCCCATTCCAATGTATGCACCAAATGGTGAGCCACCTTTTCTTCCACCGGGAGGCTTCATGATGCCACCTGGAAATTTTGGTGGTGGCAGTCCAGTTAATGGTAATATGATGATGGCGCCATCACCGTATAATAGCTCAAACAGTAACTTCAATCATCACCACCAAAACACTGGAAGCGGTGGCAGAAGGTACAATAACCATCATCATAATCAGAACACGCAGCATGGTCATAAAAGAGGAGGTAATAGCTAATTCAAAATTTCAGATAGGATTACTTGAACTCGCTTGATTTGGTTTGCTGGTTCAGATCATGTTGAATTGTTTGTTGTCCATATTCTTATCACTATTACCCAAAAGTCAATCCAAACTCATCATTTCTATGACAATATTATATCTCAAGTCTTTAATTAAGGTTTTCTAGCTCCATCCTTTATTACCTAGAAAAACTTCTTTATTATCTCTAAGCTTACTTCAATGTATATACATTATGTTACTTTGCGCGTAAACTACTCTATGATTTAGGTCTTTCATTTCTTTTTAATTTATGAAATAGGCCAAGAAGTATCATTCTAGTTGCTGAATCTCTTTTTCTATGTTTCCAGATTCTCAGAAGGTTCATAGTCACTGGATTCAAATCCCTATATTTTGACATACATGGTCCATGGCTTGAGTCTCTGGTGATAATTATATGCAGGTCGACATGGGGTCGATCGAATTTAAATTATCGAGAGTTCTAAACAAGTAGAACATTAAGGGTAAATAAAACAGACACACAATGAGTGATGCAGCATTATCAAGAATAGCCCATTTAATCAAATTGGAGGATGATTTGGTTAAAGTACTGTCTTTGCGACAGCAATTCACCAAAGAAAAGACGTCAGTCGATATAAAATTGAATGCTGCTACCCAGACACAGATCGATTCAATTATGTCGAATTTGCTCAAGGTCAATAACTCGGCTAATAAATTGAATTCAATAAAATCTAACTTGAACAAGCTAAATCAAGTTTATGATGAGTCGGTCACAGGGGTAGCTGAATATGATACGATTCGACAAATGACCAGTGTAAACCAATTTTTGACGCAGGTTCTGCATCTATATAGAGATATATCCAAGTTCAAACAATTCTTGGATTCGATAAACAGGCTGATAGAGCAGGAATACCAGATAATCAGTGAAGATATATCGTATCCATTGATGAATATTTTTAAAATCCATTTCAATTTAACACAGGCAAGAAATTTTCAAGATTATTTAGAAACCATGTCTGAGAGTCTATCGGATGATTTAAAGTCCATTGTATTTAGAGTGGTATTGCCAATAAAAAAGACCATAAAGAAATTTGATGATTTATTGAAAGAAATCATAATAAGTTTAACTGAAGCGTTGAAGGATGGGAATGCCGAGTTAGTATTCAAATTGATCAAAATAATTGAATTCGAGTCAAATGAAGATATGAAATTTTCACTAATGAGCAATTTAAAGCTATTGGAAAGTAAGAATGTATCGAGTATTGATTACGCAAACTTTAGAGGCTCCAAACGTAATTATAAGAAATTTTTCTATGACAAGTTGGAGGACAGTCTTACTGACACGTTCGATAAATGTGTTGAACATTTTGAGCATGACAAGATGCTAGTTTACGATAATTTAAATTGGCTCGAAGATGAACTCGTATTCATTAATGATACTTTGGCACCTCTATTTCCTTCAAGTTGGGATATTAATGGCTTTATACAGAATGCTTATTACAATAGGCTACACAACTTTACTATGGATGTTATTAAAGCTGACCCTCCAGCGGAGGATTTATTGAGGATATTGGCTTATGATTCGCATTATAGTAAATTCATAGTTGCTTTGCACGTCTCTCCTGATATGGAGGGAGACCCAAAACGAAAGTCTGTAGTCAAGAAGGAGCAAAAATCTATAATAGGTGAAGAGTTGAAGAAGGTCGTGTTGGAAGACTATTTGAAGGTCATTGTTGGCAAGATGGAAGAATGGAACGATAACTTGATGAAGCAAGAGATGAACTCCTTTGTCGAAAGAGAAGTGCCTCCTGACATTTATACGTATTATCAAACAATTGAGGATGAGGATGCCCAAGATCAACCTATCACGTTGGAAATTCATGGAGAAGTTTTCGTTTTACCTGATTTCAAAACACCCTTAAGTATGCTCAAAGAGCAGGCCGATGTGGCAGTTGATTCCGGATACGGGAGTATTTTGACAGGTGTTATCGAAAATTGGTCTCGCTGCTACATTAAGAGAGTTTTTAACTACAAGCAAGTAATAGAAGAGGAATTCGACAAGTATATGTCGGCTTATAATAACGAGAGGTACTTGATTAAAGAGAGCAAGACCAAAAAATTGTTCAGGCGTCAAGCGCCTCAGCCAACATTTGATATTGAAAATATGAGTCCTGAAGAACTAGCGAAAATATCAAAGCCCGGTTTGATCGAATACTTGTGTGCTCTTGGCAATACTTATGAAATAAATACGGATAGGTTGCAAGATAAATTCTTGCCAAATTACAAGTCGAAGGTCCATTCAAGTTATCAAACCAAAATTCAAACGGCATTTGAAGACACAGTCACTCCAAGTACAGAATTGAACGCGCAGGTAATAAGAGCTATAATAGATATTATACTTAATGACTTGTATCCTGCTCTATCAACCGTTTTTACTAAAACATGGTATGATAGTGGCAAATCTCAAACCTCAGATGAGCCAAACATGGCAGAAAGAATACTTGAAACTATTTGCGAATACATGCAAGAGCTTAGAAGTTACGCTTCTTACGATATCTACCTGTGTACTTTTGCACTTTTCTTAGATTCATTTATCGCAGCATATATACGTATCGGGTATGAGAATATTTTGCATGGTAGTGGTAAGAAGATAGATCCAGGTGCAACAAAGAAGTTCAAATCTTTCAGCGAAGGTGTGGGAAGAGATGTCACAATATTTTACGGAGGATTGGAGCATTTGTTCACAAGAAAGGATTCAGCTTATTTGTTGAACAGTTTACGTGCAATAGAGTTTTTAGGTGATTTAGCTACTTGCGAAAATCCAATCGAATTTATACCCCAAATGTGGGAAAACGAAATTTTGGGCTCTTTTTATTACTGTTCCATTGACTATGTTAGGGGGATCTGTTTATGTCGTAAGGATATGGATAAAACGATGGTTAATAATATAATAAATCAGTTAGAAGAAATCAAAAAGGAATATCATGAGAATGTTCCAGTTCCTAATCTGTTGATGGGCACATTAAATGAATTTTTCTACACTTAAGTATTTGTATAGTATACTTACAATTTTCAATTGTTATTTTATTAATTGTATATGAAGGTTCGTAAATTCCGTATATAAATACCTCAATCCAAAAGATTTTTAAATGACTATTCTTCGTCTGAAGATGAATAGCCGGCTAATGACTCAACTAGTGGATGATTGGATATTATTTCAGCGACTGGTCCATTGCCAACCTTGGCTTCTCGTGGATTTGTATCTATTGTTTTCTTTTTGATGGTAATCATTTTAGATATCTTGTTGGGAGCTGCGGGCGGTAATGAACTGTCGGTACCTTCATGCATTGAGGAATCAAAAGACCTTTTCTGTGGCGACCGACTTTCAGATGCTTGTGATGTATCTGTAGCAATGTCAATATTATTGAGACCCTTGGATCTAAATTTTTTGAATGCAATTTTAGCCAAATCTTCATCTTCTCTGTCTAGCGATGCTTCCTGCAAAGTGTCCATTTGGTCGATCTTCTTTTCCAAATTGCTTCTTGCTTTATTTAAAGCCTGATCACTACCACCTTTAGCTTGCAATTCAGAACTTACAGCCTGTAATTGTTCCAAATGATCATTTAGCTCCTGCTGCCTCTGCTGCTCTTGCAACCTTTTTTCTAGGTTATCCATAATATCACCATCTTGATCTTTCAAGCTCTCGTGCTTTTGCCAGAAAGGATTCTTTTTCCTTTTCTCTCGAAGAAGTTGAAACGATTTATTTTCTTTATCCTCTCTTTCCAACCGTTCTAATATTTCTTCCTCTGTCTCGGGCTTATCACTAACTTTATTGATAGGAGCTTTTGGCTCATAGTTTCGAACAGCTCCAGTATCTGGAACGTAACCGGCCGTTTGAGGACTGGTTTTAAAAGTTATATTGTTATTGCATTTAGGACATGTTATGTGAAATCGTATAATTTTGAAATTCATATATTTCTCACTAGTGGTTTCCTTTCGTGCATTAAACTTTCTTCTATCCGATATGTATTCGTTACAGCTAGTACATCTCATAGAAAAAGGTGCCATAAGTCGAACTTTCGTAACTTGGTTGCTGGACTTTTTGCTTTTCGGTATTTTTGAAGGATCCCAATCCGGGGGATAGTACTTATTGATAGCTTTCCTTTCTGACATTACGATGAGAAACAAATTAATGCAAAAAGCTTTTGAAGAAATCGAAGCTTTATCAGTTGATGTCTATATTACAATATGTGACACAAAACGAGGAGAGTGATAGCTACTGATCCAGGTAGACTACTAGTATACCTATTGTCGAAACGATTAAGTACAGAAAATACATTGGGCTAATTATAATACACATAAACGTTTTTTATTAAAAAAGATGCATCCCAACAACTTAAAACAAAAGTAAATAAATATTACACTATTCAGTTTAGCAGACTTTTCATGAAAACCCTCAACAAAATTAATAATATAATATTTAATCTAATCAGCGTTTCTTCTAGCAACTTTCTTGGTAGCACGACGTTGAGTACCGAAGATCTTCTTGTCTCTGTTCTTCTTTTGCTTTCTTTGTTGTCTGGAAGCCTTTTCAACCTTTTCAGCTAAACCGTATCTAACTAATCTATAAGCTGGTTCAAATTTCTTGGCATCAGCAACAGATTGGTAGATCAAACCGAAACCGGTAGATTTACCACCACCGAATTGAGTTCTGAAACCGAAAACAGAAACAGCATCCTTTTCAGTCTTGTAAATTTCGGATAATTTTTCACGTAATTCGTCCTTAGAAACGTTTGGTCTGTTTGGGTGCAAGACATCAATGACAAATTGTCTTCTGGCTAATAATGGGTTGGAAATAACCTTACGAGTTCTGATAGTAACGGAGTCACTCTAAATTTAGTTAGTATAATGCTCAACATATCTATGATTATGTGAAACTACTTTTCTTGTATGTAATTGTTTAACCACCTATTATAAGTTCCCATCCACAATCCCTGGTATCCATATATGCCAGTGTAGTCTATTCTAACAATCTGAAGTCCTATCCATCTCTTACTATGGTTTTTCCATATCCTTCTAATTATTTTCACTATTTCACAATTTCACTTCGATCATTCACCTTATAATACATCCACTGCAAGACAAGTAGTTTCCATATCATAACTATAGCTTTCACTCGTTCACGAAACATACCATTTTGATGATATTTCTATTATGGTTTAACTATTTTTCCAAAACTAGTCTGTATATCTTTTGAAAAACTTTCAGGTAATTTGATACTCCAGGCCCTACAGTAGGGCAAAGCTGAAAATTTTCAGACCTCAGTCTACTTACGTAATACATCCACTACTCATTATATAATATATGTCACAAAGATATTGGGACAAGTTCGCGAAAAAGCAGTCACACATCACATGATATTCCATTCATCAAGAGCTGGGACTTGCTTGGACAGTGTTGGTCCATATGCAGTATAATATAACTTTCGCTCTGTGCATCACTAACATCCAGACACCACATCCCGGACTTTAATACGTTATGGCTTGCAGCAATTGAGAAAAAGGTGCACATAGAGAGTTTGAAGACCGTGGATGTAGAAGTTGCATGTCTGATGTACATTTATCGCATAAGCGTAATAAGGTGACGTAAGAGTGATATATTTATTGTATATAAAACACTAATTCTTATGAGTAAGGCCGATTCTGACAGCCTTTACTTGAGTGTAGTTATCCAAAGCTTCAACACCCAATTCTCTACCAAAACCGGATTGGCCGTAACCACCGAAAGGAACCATGGCGTGGAAGTCGTTGAAGGTGTTTACCCAGACGATACCAGCCTGGAGTCTGCTGGAAATAGTGATGGCTTTGTTGATGTCCTCAGTGTGGATACCTGCAGCCAAACCGTAATCGGAATCGTTGGCCAAGCCAACGACTTCATTAACGGTTTTAAACTTAGAGATAGTGACTACTGGACCGAAGATTTCTTCCTTGACGATTCTCATGTCTTCTTTCACATCTCCAAAAATAGTTGGCTGTAAAAAGTAACCTTTTTTACCGTGTTTAGCGCCCCCAGAGATCAATTTGGCACCTTCGTTTTTACCAACTTCGATATACTCCAAGATCTTATCCAATTGGGTTGATGAAACTTGAGAGCCCATGAAGGTGTCCTCCTCGAATGGGTTACCAACTTTGATTGCAGAAGTAGCCTTTTTCAATTCGGCCAAAACGGTGTCGTAGACACCTTCTTGCACGTAAATTCTAGAACCTGCACAACAAACTTCACCAGTGTTGTAGAAAATGCCGGCGATCAAACCTTGAACGGCTTTAGGAATATTAGCATCATCGAAAACAATATTTGGTGATTTACCTCCTAATTCTAAAGTTACCTTTTTCAAATTGGATTCCGCAGCAGCCCTCATAATACGTCTGCCAGTAGCGGTTGAACCTGTAAAGGCAATCTTCTTGATTCTTGGGTGACTTGCAATAGCTTCACCAGCAATCTTGCCAAAACCAGAAATGATATTTACAACACCTGCAGGAATTCCTGCTTGTTTGACTAAGTTAGCGACAAATAAGGCTGATAACGGGGTCAGCTCGGCAGTTTTCAACACAACCGTGTTACCAGTAGCTAAAGCTGGAGCTAATTTCCATGACAACATCATCAATGGGAAATTCCAAGGAATGATTTGTCCACACACTCCAAGAGGTTCTTTTCTTACATAATTGAAATGAGTAGAACCAGTTTCTGGAACTGATCCTAAAATCTTATCGGCAAAGCCAGCACAAGACCTAAAATAAGCAGCAGATAATTTTACATCACCTCTGGAACACATCAACGACTTCCCGTTGTCCAATGCCTCGATATAGGCAAGAGTTTCGCCATTTTCCTCGATCAAATCTGCCAATTTGTTCAAGCACTTAGTACGCCTAGCAGGATCTCCAGTTGACCAATCGCTATGAAAAGCTGCTTCTGCTGCAGCGACAGCCGTGTCTACGTCCTCTTCCTTGGCCTCGTACACAGAAGTAATAACTTCCTCCGTGGAAGGTGAGATCACCTCAAATGTCTTCTTCTGCTTTGACACCACAAATTCGTTGTTTATGAACAACCCTGTAGGCTGTTCGTAGCTCTTTCCGTTAGGGAACTTAATCGAAACTTTCAATGGTAAATTGGAACTCATCTTTGACATCAATCGTTTTCTGTTTGTTGAAAAGATATGTGCGGGCACTTTTACTGGGTATTTATACCCTTGTACTGTGGGGTCGAACTGCTACATGTCCCGATCATTTCTCCTCCTTCCCTAACTATCTCGTATAGGGAAGGCTTTACGAACGAAGTTTCAAGTTTGAGAATCCGGACTTTAGTTTTCGGACCTACGATAGCATTACACACACGTCTTACATTCAGTGTTTCACTAGGTATAACTGGTCAACTACTCCAAATTGGCTCACTAGTTCCGAGAGGCTACGCATGTGATATCATTTCGTACTTATAGATCTTTGATACCAAAAACGAAGCCATTGAGGTGATCGGATCCTATATCCGTCCATAACCTTAATTGGAAGATCTTCTTTTCTTGCAAGATCTACTTTTCACGAGCCGTCTCGGCGTTTAGAAATGAGACATGTCTAATGATGACTAAGTAGTAGACACACTAAATGTCGCGATGAGCTCGCGACATTACCACTTCACTGTTGATATCGTATTTAGTACTTACCAAATATACTCAGAGGAACAGGGAGAGCCGTATGAGCTGAGATGTCGCAATGGATCAGAGGCCCAATATGTGGAGTAGACAACTGTAGAAGCAGGCTCTATAGGTCTTCAGATGGAATAAAGATTTGCCAATATGGACACGTTATGGAAGGAAACGTAGAGATCAATGACGATCAGGATGAGAATTTTGTATCGACCAGGAGGTTAAATCTCCAGTTGGACAGTGAAGGGTTTTCCGTGGGACTGCAGAGTATGAGGGTACATCAAGAGACTTCTAAAAAAGTATACGGATCAAGCGGAAAATCGTTGTACTTGCGATGTTTGCAAATACTTTTGCGCAGACAAATGGAGAAAGCGCAAGAGATTTTCCATTACAAAGGGGACGAATTGGAATGTTTGGTACAACTTTACTGGATAAAGTACCTAGAGGCTGTAGACATAGACAACAAACACGGGAAGGTGCCAGGAGCTTTGGATTTGATTTCCATTCTTTACTTGTCAATGATCAATTTGCGCGGCTACCCTGTCTATGTTTCCAATATCGTACATGCATTGAAGGAGAACCGGATTCCCTATATGAAGTGTCTTCAATTGATTCCTAAGCGGTATTTGGAGCAGCTTCCCCCATATTACATCAAAAGCTTAGAGCCATACAAGTTGCCATTGAACAACGAGGTATATGATACTGTCTTGGCCAACGGACAAATAATATTCTCTAATGATAAACCATTAAATTTGTCCTTCAACTATTATTATCCGCTAATATTCAAAATACTAAGTGAGGTGCTTCTCTTTCCAAATGCGCCCCAACTATTTCATATTTGTGTGAACATGGTACAGAAGCTAGACCATACCTTTTCCATATCATTCAAGGACAAGCCGAACCAATTTCCCGATATCCAGGTCGTTGCGTTCATTATCCTAACCATCAAAGTGTATTTTGTCTACTTTAACAAAGTCAACTACAATGGGTGGCTCGACAATTTGATCAAGTATGAATTAAACACAGAGTTTCATTTTACGAACAGCGACATAAGCACAGATGAATTGTTAAACTGGTCTGACTTTAAAGTCGATAAATACTGTCATTGGCTATACGAGAATGTGGTGTCTGAAAAAAGTGCCGATGATTTGCCTATTATGGACAAAAGGCTATATCAAATATTTAATCTTGATGAATCTCACAATTCGTCTGGGAAATCGAGAAAAATAGACAGTGATCAAGATAGTGATCCTGCTCTTCTCCCATTGGAACTGTTTCTCACGAGCATAGCTGCTAATAGTGTAAACTCTAAGCTAAAGGCTCAGGATATTCAAATTATAGAGAATAAACTATTCGATAAGTTCACCAACTATCTTGGAATTTCAAAGAAACTCTTGGCTAGCTGCTATGATTCCATTGAACAAGAGGTGAAGATTAAACTATTGAAATGAGATTGTATATTATCGTGTATATATTGTATATTCAACTGTATTACTATGTTATTCATTTGCAGCTGAGGCGCGTTAAATTCAAAAAACATTTGTCTGCTTTATGTATTGATGATTTGATCGATATTTTATACATTTACTTCAAGAGAAATTTATCTAGCCTAGAAGGTGTTACGAAAAGTATATAATGGATTCCGATTCAAATACAACAGATAAAGAACAGAATTCAGATAATCCTTTAATCAAAGAACATGACCAAATACCGATACTCTCAGAACAAAACCCCATTAACAACCCACCGGCTATTGAGGAGGGGTTGAAGGATACACGGAAGGACTCTGAATCGACTGCACATACAAGTGCTATCGAAGTGGCGAATTCTACTGGGTCATATGATAGTCAAGATAATCAAGATGGAGACCGACTCGCTGCACTGCACTACGCAATTATAGAGAACGAACGAACAACCGAAACTGGCGTTGAAGAAAGTACCGCCAATGTTGGGTATGAAAAATATGATACCGGTGAAGAACCTAGAAGAGAAGCTACTATTATGGCGGAAGATACGACAAATAATCTAAGGAATTCAGAACTGGAAACTGAGAACATTCCTACCGGGCATGACACTGGTACCCGAAGCAATGCTGAAGAAGTGCAAGCCGCTACCGCTACTACAGTTACTAGCGATTCAAATGATCATGATTTTGAGAGCCAGGCAATTTCTCAGACCGACTCTCGTTTATCTAGGGAGCTTGTTACTGTAGCTTCAGAAATTAATGAACCAGCAAACATTGTTGATAATGGCGAAAATCAAGAAGATTCGAATACGACTAATGAAAAAACAAATGAAGTAAATAGTGCAGACGCTCATCCGAGTCGTTTGCATGTTGCAAAAAGAACTTATGACAGCATATCTTCAAATTACGAGCCTATAGACCCAACATCGTTTCAAATCGAACAGAATAAACGAAGGATAGCAGGAAAGTTCATCGAGAGGTTTTGGGAACCACTAGATCCTCAAACATTGAATTCTTTTGACAGAATACTAGACATGTGTTTAAGCAGAACAATAGAAAAATATAAACCAAGTACCACTAACTCGAAATTGTCTAAGAAAATGATAGAAGCTCAAAACGTGCTTTCGATTAACTGGACAAATGAATTGCACAGAAAGTCATTCAAATCAAGATTAAACGTTACTAGCGTCCCTCCTCCGGTTACCATGCATGCTGCGCCAAAAACGGACGAAAGTAACATGGATATTTTAAATTATGATCATTTGACAAGACGAATTCAATTTTTGGAAACATATTTACTGGCAGAGCTCAGGCAGCTAACAGACCTAGAAACATACTATGCGGACTTGGAGATGATGTATAATCTGGACCTCAATTATTTAAACGAATTCAAAAAAACTACATCTATACACCAAACAAAAATGAGAAAGGATACAATGGCTAGACGAGAGAGTCTCAATTTAGTCAGTACTGGTACTGGTGATGAAGAAGTCAAAGTAATAGAGCAAAACGGTAATCTTCGATCTGGATTCGACCCTGACTCGGATAACGATACAAAAGAAATACTAGATCTATTAAAATCCCATCTAGACACCTTTTCCACTAATAAATCCGAACTCACCACTCTCAATGGAAAATTGGAAAATTTGTATAATATTCTCAATAGCTAGTCTGTATCTGTATTAATCTACAAAAATCCAATATATTGTGATCAATATAGTATCAATACCGGTATCATTTGCTCCACGACTTACCCCAGCTTCAATGTTTCCTCTATCTTCTTTTTCCACCATTTGACTTGCTTCAGTCTCGCCGGATTCTTCTTCTTTCTCGTCATCTACCTTATCTTCATCAGTTGCTGCACCTTCGTCCTTCCTACTAACCCTTGATTCTACTTTCAAACTAAAATAGCCGTCTCTATCTGAGTCCCATACGGCCCCAAAACTAGACAGTATATTCAAATTTGATTCAATTGATTCCAGTGATTCTAATCTCGTGGCTTGAACCACGAATTTATGCTTGGATGATTTCTTTTGGACTACTGCAAGCAAATGTTTAATTATGTCATTCGTTTCACTTGTGATTGCAATATCTTTATTTATTACTTCCACCAAAAATTCTACTGTGAATGGCGATTCTTTCGATGAAGACGATGAAGTAGTAGATACAATATAATCAGACATAGGTGCTATCGTTATGACAGTTTCTTATAATTTCTTAATCTCGAAAGCATATTTATTTTTGGCCCATATTTACGCGAGCTTTTTTCAGTAAGACAATTCTATCTATAATTAGCTACCTTTAAACAGAAGAAAATTCAAGACAAACCAGAGAAATGAATTTGTTCAAGTGGAAGGACAAGGATGGTAGTACCAGTAGCCTTACAAATTCGACCAGTGATACTGCTTCAGTCTCTTCAAAAGCAAGTACTGTGAGTACTACGTCTAGAAAAGGTAAAACACATTTAGTAAAATGCCATAAGCCATTTGATAAACCATTGGGACCCATAAAGGCCCCGTTATTTGACCTAACAGATGAGCAGCTTGACAAGTATGAGCATGTTATTCAGCATTTCCGAAAATTCATCAAAGAAGACTTGCCAGTGAGTGATCAAGCCGACGCTGACAGACATGAACTTTTGGAGGAGGAACTTGCGTGGTTAACCAAGGAATGTTTTTTGAGATACTTGCGAGCTTCGAAATGGAAAAGTGATACGGCCATAAAGCGTATAGAAGAGTCGATGATCTGGCGAAGGACTTTTGGAGTAGTGAATATTCCGGGCCACACAGATTCAACAAAACTAATAACTCCCGACCTCGTTGAAGAAGAGAACATCACGGGCAAGAACCTTATTGTTGGTTATGACAACGATAACAGACCATGTCTTTACCTCAGGAATGGATATCAAAATACGTCGCCCTCGTTACGACAAGTTCAGCATTTGGTGTTCATGTTGGAAAGAGTCATTCAGTTCATGCCTCCTAGCCAAGACACCTTGGCATTATTGATAGACTTTAAAGCAGCCCCCGCGCACATGAAGCTCTCCTCTAAATTCCCATCTCTATCGATTTCAAAGCAAGTGTTGCACATTTTGCAAAATCATTATCCCGAAAGATTAGGAAGAGGTTTATTTACCAACATTCCTTGGATTGGATATACATTTTTCAAGTTGGTAGGCCCTTTCATAGATCCGTACACTAGACTGAAAACTATTTACGATCAACCTTTTGAAAATTTTGTTCCGAAACAGCAATTAGATAAAGAGTTCAACGGTAACTTAGACTTCGAATACATACATGATGTTTACTGGAAAGAGATGAATTCAATGGCAGATGAGAAGTATGCACAATACATGAGTAACTTCCGCCGTTTAGGCGGTGGAATTGGCTTAAGCGAATACGACTTACGCATGGATTTCCACAGCGAAGACCAATAACTTTTAGCTGGCAGTGCCAATTGTATATAAGGCCTTTCTCTATACATATATATGACATTTCATACTGTAAATCACAACAAAATTACTACCTAATTTGTAAGTTCTTGAATTCAATAATTTTGATAAATATTGCTGCGAAATTGTTTAAATCTTGAAAACGTATGTAAAATAGAAAGTGAAACTTTTCTTGACCCAAAAACTGTAAATGCAATTGACTAGAATGATACTGATGGTCCATCAAACTCAGTTGGAACTAGGATATTGGACTTTGCATACTTGTCTTTTAATAACTGCAACAGATGTATTCGTTTAATCCTGCAGATAAAAAAGATAGAAAATTTGTGCTTGAGTCATATTTCAGTGTTGACTACTACTATCATGGAATTGTTAATCTCCACTAGATATTAAGGAAAGATGACTTGTACGCAAACGTACTCACTAACAGTGATATCTCATGGGACAGATCTATCTGAGGAAAGCATAGTTAGCGTGGAAAGCTTTATCTCAGAAAAATTGAAGTTACCCATATCTCAAAGGACATTATTATCAGCCAACAACAGAGTTATTGACTACGTTGTAGAAGTAGAAACTCAACTGATTGAACAAATAGGCACTTCGATTAAAGATGAATTGTTAAGTAAGACCCCTGGATATGATATTATATTCCAGAAGGCAACTGAACGTAAATGCAAAAAGTTGTTCATCTTTGATATGGATTCTACATTGATTTACCAGGAAGTTATCGAACTAATTGCAGCTTATGCAAATATTGAAGAAAAGGTGGCGGATATAACCGAAAGGGCTATGAATGGCGAGCTTGATTTCACACAATCCTTGCAAGAGCGAGTTTTATTATTAAAGGGTATTGATTCTACTACGATTTGGAGGGAGTTACAAACAAAAATCAAGATAACTAAAGGTGCCAAAGAATTATGTAAAGCTCTATCTAAACTTGGATGCATCATGGGGGTTTGCTCAGGAGGGTTTATACCGCTTGCACAACACGTAAAGAACGAATTGGGATTACAGTATGCTTATGCTAACGAACTAGGTACAGATTCAAACAATATTTTAGATGGTACTACTAGAGGATATATTGTCAATGGTGACAAGAAAGCAGAGCTTTTACTAGAAATTGCGAAAAAGCATCACATTGATACCCACAATGCAGTTGCTGTAGGAGATGGAGCAAACGATTTAAAGATGATGTCAGTTGCAGGCTTTGGAATTGCTTGGAATGCGAAACCTTTAGTACAGAGGGCCGCTCCATGCTGTTTGAATACAGACTCATTAAGAGATATATTATACATTATGGGGTATAACGATACTGAAATCGAAAAATTAACTACTTAGACATATAGATAGACAAATACAATAATCATCCTACAATTTTGCCTCTCACCACACCCATGACCCCATTGAACAATAATACGTCGCTATTGATTTCCAATGATCTTAGGGGTATTGTTTCTTCTTCAATAAAGTCTTTCCTCAATAAAAAGTGTCGCATAACACCACATAAGCATCCACTACTCAATTGTGGAGTAATCCATTTACCGTCCTTTTTTCTTCTGATTGCCACGCTAGTTATTGAACCCTCCATGAGATGCTCCAGTCCATTGATCAATAACACTTCTTCTTTTCCAGGTCTTAAACCTGGCAATGACCTTTCTCTAGCTGCACCATAAGCTTTCCTATTAGTTGTCTTGAAAGATGTAAAAGGAGACATAAACGTCAGTTCTTTATCTATATAGACATCCCAGATCTCATGTGGCGAAGGGTCCTGAGCTTGGATACCATCAAGTAAGTTTTCTCTATATCCAGTGTCATGAAGTTCAACTTTCACATCACCATTCAAAGATACTAGTAACCTTATCTTCATGGGTTCAAATACGAGTCGATTGGAATGATTTATAGCTTCTATCAACTTGTTCAATAATAGTTCCTCTGAGATATAAAAATCCAATTCTTCCAGCTCATGGTTTCGACTTTGAAAATACTTCAATGTAAATACTAATCGGTGATAATGCTCATCAAGCAAGAAGAAATTGTCCTTGGTAATATCAGCTGCCATTATGGGGGGAATTGGAGTTAATTTCGGGTCATATCTAATAGTGGATAAGATTTGAAAATCAACGTTCTCGGAGTTAAATACTTTACTCAAGTACTTTCCGTGTATATTGTTGGCGATTTGTGTATAGGACTGCTTTTCATCCGACATAGTGATACTCAGTTTTATGCTTCATCCAAAGATCCTATCAAGATTAATAATAACAATTATTTAAATCAATTCAACTGATTCGAAATTTGTGTGATATTGGGATTGAGTTATATTTACACGAGCCTATTACGCAATTATTTCTTGACTATATAGCTATATTTACAAGACTTTAATATGGCCTAAACCTTTTCTTTTCTTTCATGAGCCTAACCTTCTCTTGATCTAATTTGAATTTTTGCAACAAGTCATTCATTTCATCCTTTTTACGTTGTCTTAATTGGAATCTATAAAAATCTTCTTTTTCCTTCTTTTTCATATTTGCATTGGCCTTATCAACCTCAACCGTAGCAGCCAACTTCTGCTTACCCATTATGCCTGCTTTTGTCTTTCTATGAGAACCCACGACTAATGTGAAACCGTCTTCGTCTACAAGTTGGGTTTGTTGCTTGAGGGTCTCTATTGACTCCTTTTCAGCCTTATCAAAGTCTATAAGTGCCTGAGATACAATTGCTGATATCTCCTCCTTGTCAAGAATTTGTGATTGGTATTTGGCTAAGAAATATGATGATCCAAAACTTGCCATCTCATTGATAGGCCAGTCTGATACACTCGAAGACGAAGCTAACTTTTTCAACGAGTTGAATGCTAATTGAAATGCAGCCTTGTCCACGAATGTAACGATTCCACAGTTTTTAGGAAGTTTTGAGGCTGCCTCCTTATTCTCCAGCTGACTTAATTCTAAGTCTGAAGTCAATTTCGTCAAGTCTACCCATATATCTTCGGGATAATCCGTAAGAAGACTCAGGGTAAAGGACTCAATTGTAGAACCAATCGCTACTGCTTGAAAATACTTTTTCATTACTGCATTAGATGTATTTATGGGCAAATTAACGAAAAATATTGATCGATTACTATTTTTATTATTATCACTACCACTTTTTATATCATGTTTCTTGAAGAAGATATAGTGTGGTGTAGTTGTGTCTGGTAACCGCACTGGTAGCACCTGGAATCCCTTGATTTCTGTTATTGCCATACTAGTTATGAAGTAAATACTGATTCTAATAAATTAAGTATTCAGTTACATGAAAAATAGGTGAAGAGCTACTCGGTAGAAACACGACTTCCTATATATTTTGCAAAAGATAGATAAGAGGTTTACAGGTATTGCAGAGGATTCTTAGAGGGATTGGCACCTCCTACTAATGATCGATACTCACAGGTGATGAAATACTCGTAATTGATGTAATATTAATATCATATTTTGATTCTCTTGTTATCCTTAAAATCTGTTTATTTCTCTCAGCTGAGAAAATGTGTCCTTCAGGAACCTACATAATAGCTCAGAGTTGAACAGCAGACAGTCTGGCACTGTAAGAGAGGACCTAGATGTCAATAGCGCATGTCTTAAAGTACACCTATAACTAAAGTGTTTTTATTTATCGAAGTAAAATAGCTTATTCGATTTTGTGTCACTTCAACTTGACTTTCAAAAATTTTTCTTTCATCAAGTAGTTATAGAGGCAGAATAAGCCTAAGAACGTATATATTAGTAAAGGCTGGGTCGAATATGGACAAAGACAGCTTACTTAAGTCTTTATCAGGCACATTGGATGCTGACTTTCAGGTGAGAAAACAGAGTGAGCAGCAATTGCATGCATTCGAAGTGCAACCGGGATTCACTGCCTATTTGCTTGATTTAATCACAGAACAAGATGTTCCATTAGGTATCCAGATTAGTGCGGCCATTTTTTTCAAAAATAGAGTGGTAAACTATTGGTTAGTGCCGGAAAACAAGACAGCAACTGCATTCAATATTCAAGAGAATGAGAAACCAATCATCAAGGCAAAGTTGGTCGAGACTTTGATTAAAAAATTTAAAAATACCCAGTTAAAGCTACAATTAGCTACGGCCATGCATAATATTTTGAGTTCTGAAAAGTGGGACGAGTTAATACCCGCAATCAAAAAGTTGATCAGTGATTTCGATAATATTGATCATATCTATACAGGCTTGATTTGCTTGTACGAATATACCAAGAATTATAGATGGGCAGGTTTAGAAAGTGCCAACTCAACTAATCCTGTGTTGGAGGAGATTTCCGAAGAAATGTTTCCTGTGTTAGAAAAATTGGTAACAAATTTGTTGGAACATGATTCTCAAGTTACTGACGAAATGCTTTACTTGATTATAAAAATTTTCAAGTTTACGACATTCTCATCATTACCAAGCTATTTCCAAGATGCTACGAAGTTAGGTAATTGGTGTCATTTACAAATACTCATAATTAACAAACCTTTACCAGCTTCGGTTATGGAAGAGGATTCTATCGAAATGAGGACCGCCAATCCTAGGATCAAGACAGTTAAATGGTGTTTCGGAAACTTGCATAGATTATTGACTCGTCATGGGGGTGGCTTTAGCACAAAGGACAAACCTAACAATTCTTTCGCAAAAGCATTTTTAGAAAACTTTGTTCCGGAAATTTTAAATGCTTATTGGACGATTATTGAAAATTGGTCTGTTCAAAAAATATGGCTTTCTGAAGGATCATTATATCATATAATTTCATTTTTAGAACAATTGATCGAGACTCCAGCGTGGCCATTAATCTCCGACAAGTTGGACGCAATCATACTTCATGTAATTTTACCCACCCTAAATGCAAATGAAGAAACTGTAGAATTATATGAGGATGAACCGGATGAATATATTAGAAGATTTTTTGACATCAACAGGGAAAGCAATACTGCAGATGTTGCCTCAATTAATTTTGTTTTCAGGTTGTCAACCAAAAAATTCAAATCTACTATCAATCAAGTCTTGGGTATTGTGAATGGTATTTTCAGCAGAAGAAGTGAAAATCGGGAAGACTTAAAAACAGCGATGGAAACTGAAGGTGCTTTCCGTATCTTATCAACAGTATCATATAAATTGGACAAAAAGTCTTCTCCAGTTCAAGGTCGCTTGGACCAATTATTACACACATTTGTTTACCCTGAATTGTCAGATCAGACTATTTCAAAGACTCCTTGGTTGACTGCCAGGGCTTGTGATACGTTGGCTATGTTTGTCTATAAATACCAAGACCAGCAAGTATTACAAGACATTTTCCAGGGAATTGTAAGATGCTTTCAGAATCAAGAGCAGTTTCCAATCCAACTTACGGCAGTTGATGCATTGCGTACATTGGTAGACGAGGAATTTGTTGCTGAGCAAATTGCTGGCCAAGCTCCTCAGTTAATGGGTACCTTACTCGATATGTCCAAGAAGTTTGAATCTGATATCTTAACAGGTGTCATGGATTCATTTGTTGAAAAATTTGCTAAGAATTTGGAACCCTATGCCCATGAGTTATCATCGAGATTAGTCGAGCAATTTTTAAGACTAGCACACGAGTTACTAGAGCAACAAACAGCAGATAGTAGTAATAATATTGACCTTGATAAAGAATACCAGGCTTCTGGAATTCTAAGTACATTAGCAACGTTGGTTATTGCCATGAATTCATCTCCCAATGTGGCTGCTTCAATGGAAGTGGTTATACAAGATATGGTTAGATTTATTCTTGATAATGCTATGATATCATTTTTAGGGGAGGCCATCGAAATTATGGAATCCATTTTGTTCAGCACCAAGCATGTTTCTCCTATCATATGGACCTTATTTCAAGCTTGTGTGGATTCTTTCGATACTTACGCATTGGAATATTTTGATATCTTCCAACCATTTTTTGAAAGTATTATTAATTTCGGATTTTACCAAAATGATGTAACAATCGAAAACCCACACGTCCAGTCATTGCTCAATGTTTGTTTCAGTATTTTTCACAACGATAATTTGGATCCAATGTATGCTGATTGCAGTTTTGAATTAATCGAGCTTATTATCTTGAGCATGAATACAAGGTTTATTCCATTTTTACCAAGGTTTTTAACAGAAATTTTTGATGTCTTCACCTCGCTTGAAGCTCAAGATGCTTTTGATGGCCACATGTTGCATCATTTATCTATTTTAAAAATATTTTTCGGTTGTATTTACATTGATTCAAATACTACTTTCAAGTTTTTGAATGAAAAGCAGTTTAATGGAACTTTTTTCCAATTGTGGATCAAGTACTCTAGCGACTTTCAAAGCGTCTACGGTTGCAAAGTCCAAATTTTGGCTTGTTTGTCAATATTATGTGACTCTGATTTGTCTCTAATTCCCCAGCAAGATACTATCCACGAAGTGGCAGATTTGTTAATCAGCAATTTGGAGGTATTACCACATGCTATTAAAGCAAGGCAGGATATACTTTCCCAGGAGCATGGTAT
Organism: Debaryomyces udenii; assembly: GCA_030556595.1. Taxonomy (NCBI): domain Eukaryota; kingdom Fungi; phylum Ascomycota; class Pichiomycetes; order Serinales; family Debaryomycetaceae; genus Debaryomyces; species Debaryomyces udenii. The sequence goes on along the minus strand of JAKTUI010000004.1, from coordinate 993,738 downwards.
GAAACAGTATTCTTCAAACATCGGTGGTGATGATGAAGAAGAAGAAGACGAGTATGACGACGCTTACTCCGAAGATCATGAATTTGAGGCAGAAGATGCAGAATTGGAAGCAATGAAGCAGACTCCTATAGACAACATTAATGTTTTCGAAGTATTTGCTAACAAAGTCGCTTTATTACAACAACAGGACTCTTCTAAGTATTCTGCTCTTTTTGGTAGCTTAGATTCGTCTCAGCAAGATATTATCGCCAAAATTATACAAATTAACCAGCAGCAACAGCAACAAAAATAACAAGTTGATTAGTTAGCTTTATAAACATTTATATTACCTGTTTGACTTTTAATATGTAATAAACACTTATCTTAATGATATTCAGCCATTTTTGGTATAATGGTTACACAAAACTACTGTTGCACTAATCTAACGGCAATATTAGAGATCAAATATACGCTTAGAATTTAATATCAATTTGAAAGAAACAGTGGTAGAATAAAATGTTTTCTGGATTTGGATCTGCTATGTTCGGTGCTTCATCGTTTGCACCAATGAACTCCAAGTTCGAAGACTACTTTAGAAGTTATCCAATTGCTATGATGCCAGACAATACAAGAAAAGATGATGCTAATTATGGGGGCAAGATATTTTTACCACCATCTGCATTAAACAAGCTAACGATGTTACATATAAGATATCCTATGTTATTCGAGCTAGTCAACGAGGGAAGCAACATTACTACTCATAGTGGTGTTCTAGAATTCGTGGCAGAGGAAGGAAGAGCATATTTACCGCAATGGATGATGGCAACTTTGCAGTTATCTCCAGGGCTGTTATTGAAGATATCTAATTGCGACTTGCCTTTAGGTAACTTTGTCAAAATTGAACCGCAGTCAGTAGATTTTTTGGACATTTCAGACCCAAAAGCCGTCTTGGAAAATGTGTTGAGAAAGTTCTCGACTTTAACAGTTAATGATATCATCGAAATAAATTATAATGACTCTATATATGGGATAAAAGTCTTAGAGGCGAAACCAGAGTCATCGAATCAAGGGGTTTGTGTTGTTGAGACAGATTTAGAAACAGACTTTGCTCCACCAGTTGGGTACCAAGAGCCAGAATACAAACCTCGGGCTTCCAAACCTAGCACCAATGCGATCGATCCTTCTAGTGTCAATCGCAGTGCTGGTGCAGGTACTATGGCGAAATCACTAAATTATGCTAATGTGGTAGCAGAGTCTTCAAACTCTGGTGCAAAATCATTCAAAGGTTCGGGACAATCTTTATCAGGAAAACCAACTGCCAAAATATCACCACCCAAGACAAACCACAGCATAGATGACTTGGATCCTGACGCTCCACCGGTTCCTCTCAATTTACCAGAAAATCAATTATTCTTTGGCTTTCCAGTAGTACTACCTACTCCAGAAGAAAGTGATTCAGAATCTCGAAACAAAGGTTCTGAAAGTGCATTCAGTGGATCCGGTCAGTCCCTAAGACAAAGCAAGAAAAGAAAAGATAAGAACAGTAGCCATCCGTCGTTGAAAAACCATTCTAGAAGTCCTGATTATATAGAAATCGATTAACAACGCTGTATTATAGTTACAGTAAATATATATATATATAACTATATATTGGATATGTCGATTACCCATAAGCACAAGGTATTAGTTGTCTGCTAACAACCATCGAAGCATACTGTAATCAAGGTAAAAAACAATCGTTACCTTGTTCAACAGCCATCTTAGTATGGTGAACAATGTCGATTGCTTCCCATGGATAAGCAATCCAACTGTCTGGTACTGACCTAGCTGCAAAATAGTTGCCATTCATGATTTCATCTGGCAAGTCGGCCCTCTTAGGCTTTTCCTTATCGTGCAAGACAAAAATAGCAAATTTGGTATCATTAGGGTCCGCATTCTTTGCTTTGGCTTGTTCAGCTACGTCTTTTTTCAATTCAGAAACAGCATAATGCAAAGTGGTTCTGGTGTCGTCAACTTCGTCAATAATCAACACGTTCTTACCAACCAAATCGACATTGGATTGTTTATAATCAATCCATTGTGTTCTCACAACATCTGTCCCAATTTTTTCTTCGGATGTTCCGTCAACCACCTCATAAAGAGACAAGATGATAGCCATGATTCTAACATTTGGCTCACCTGGTTCCTTCAAGAATGAACGCAACATACGGGCTGGAATAAAACCACCACCACCAATAGCGATGATTAAATCCGGCTTGAATTGCTTGATCTTGTTTGCTGATTCTTGACATAATTGATGGACATTATTGTAAGAAATGTAAATCTTGGATGCTTCGACCTCCTCGGACCCCATATTGTCTTACGGTGCTTACCTTAACAGTAAAAGGAACCAATTGTTAAGTACGAAACACTTACAAAAAATAAAGTTCTTAATAGTCGCAGAGAAAAAAATTCAGAGAAAAAATTAGTCTGGCTACAGATCGATGAGTTATCGATGAGTTACTATAAACTGGAAACTAATCTACGAGAACTGCTTCATCCGATCGGTGCTACTACAAAACGATAGTTTGTTGCAATATACAAGTTTATTGACTGAATCTCTTATCTGATATTACCCCCTTGTCTTCGTTTCATCTCTGTAGTTTGACTACTATTGGCCCTGGCGACCTTATCAGTTTACATCCAGACACCACAAATATCTTTCCAAAATAGCGTCTCATCCATAACACCCCCTAAGCCGTATTGTGCATGAACCTAAAAAAGGCTTTGGTGGCATTACAGTACCGAGAGAACACGCTGTCCCAACTACCTAATATGGTAATTATCGTGCAATGACCATTGAGCAGCCAGACACGTGACTTATGGACGATCCACCCCTCTTCTATATATGAGACAGACGACGTAAACAGAAGATTTTTCAAAGAATATCGTAGGCATTGGCGCTTTTTCAACAAGAAATTATAAAAGTGAACTAGGTATTGATTGCATCGACAAGAAGCGAGGATGAAGTTCATTTTTTATTTTGTTTGTTTAATTACCGCTGCAAGTAGTGCTATTTTAGGTATAGATTACGGACAGCAGTTCACTAAGGCAGTTTTGTTGGCACCAGGAATTTCGTTCGAAATTGTCCACACAGATGAAGGAAAGAGAAAGGATTTGTCGGGAATCTCGATAAGAGCCAATGACAATTCATTGGAACGGGTATATGGATCAGCGACAGGGTCGTTGTGTACAAGATTCCCCCAGTCATGTATCATGGGATTGAAGCCCTTATTAGGTAAATCAGTAAGTAGCCCAGAGACCCAAGCATTTCTATCACACAATTTTGGTGTCAAATTGAAGGGAGATGAATCCAGATCATCGTCTGTTAAGTTTGATTTGGGGTTGGCAAACGAGTCATACAACTTTGCGGTTGAGGAAGTTATGGGCATGAACTTACATCAGCTAAAGGCAAGAGCATTGAATGAGCTAACAGAGAATGCTTTGGCGCAGCCAATAGTTGAAGATGTAGCTGTTTCTGTTCCTCCCTATGCAACGCATGAAATGAAACAAGCATACATAGATGGGTTGAAATTGGGGAACTTTTCTAATGTGTTAGGATTAGTTGACGAGGGAACTGCGGTAGCGTTGAACTACGTGTCCAATAAAAAGTTTGAAAAAGGTGACTATAATGACAAAAAAGAACATCACGTCATCTATGATATGGGGGCAGGTTCAACAACGGCCACGTTATTCTCATTCACACCATTCAAAAATGGTTCAATTGTTCTAGAACTTGAAAGCATTGGGTATGATGATGCTTTTGGAGGACAATTGTTCACGAATTCCATATATACGATTATTATGGAGAAATTTTTGACATCATTCAAATTGGAGGACTCCACCAAGCTTCCACCAAAGCTTTTAGCACGTGTCATGGAAGCTGCAGAGAAAGCAAAAATAGTTCTTTCTATAAACTCCGATTATCATGTCTCCCTAGAAAGCTTCTACGAAGATAAGGATTTCAAGACCACTGTTTCTAAGGATGAGTTCGAGGAATTTAACTCCGACTTGATGGATCATGTAACTAAACCAATCACAGATGCGTTGAAAGCTTCTGCTAACAAAATATCGATTGAGGATATCAAATCAGTTATTCTAAACGGAGGTTCCATGAGAATCCCATTTGTTCAAAAACATTTAGCTACTTTATTAGGAGAAGGCAGAATTTCTAAGACCGTGAACGCGGATGAAAGTTGTGCTTTAGGTACCACTTTGAAAGCGCTTCAATTGAAAACACAATTTCAAACCTCTAAAGATGTTCAGGTTATTGAAAAATCTTATCACAACTATGACATTAATATTAATGATGGCGAGTTTGATCAATTAGTCTTCCCTAAAGGTTCTGTTGTATCCACTTCTTCCAGATTGAGCTTAGGCAAGGTGAGTAAAGGCATAAACATTGGCTTATACGAAGATGGCCGCTTGTTCAAAACTTATAAACTTGACGACATACTGAAAAAAGGTGACCAGTTGAGTTGCTACTCCAAAGAAGACAAGCAAATTTTTGGGACGTTTGCCCTAGACCACAATAAGATGTTTGATTTGATAAATTTAGAAATCGAATGCATTTCTTCCGGAGAAAAGAGCGGATTCTTGCAAAAATTGTTGAAGAAAGAAGGCGATGAATCGGAGGAAGCAGAAGGTGAAGCAGAAACAGAAGCGGACAGTAATATCGAGCAATCTAACGACACTACTACCTCTGGCAACGCTACAAACACAACGAAATCCAGAACTCCAAAGACAAAGAGAAATCCTAGACCTGTTTCAGTGAATATTCCCAAGGCAATATTCCCTCACGTGAAACCAATGTCAAGAACCACGAAGGAACGATCCGCGAACAAGTTGGCTTATTTAAACAACAAAGACGCATTGCGTATTGAGGTTGACCAAATTAAGAATGTTTTAGAAAGTAATTGCTATGACTTGCGTTCATTCATAGACGATAATCAAGAGAAATTATCCAATGAACTTCCAGAGGATAAACTTATTAAGTACAATTTATTTATTAGTGATACTATTGAATGGCTCGAATTCGACAGTGATGGTTCTTCGATTGAAGAATTTCACAAAAAGATTGATGAGCTCGACTCCAAGAGAAAAGAATTGGTTTCCGTGAGTGAAATGTTAGGTACTGACTTATCACTTAAGGGAATGAAAAAGCTACATGAAGATGGTTCTTCTATTGCAATGCAAGTACAGAACTTTATGCTAGAGTCAGGCACCCAAATAAGTGAAATTAGACAAAAGTACGAGAAGGAGAGTTTTGATTTCGACAAAGAGAACGATCGTATCAAGTTACAACTTTTAAAAGATGGCGGTGATAAAATGATGTCGTTAGATAAGAACTTAGCTGCATATAAAGAAGACTTAACAAAGGTTGGGGAATTGATTGCATTAAACGAAAAAAGGTTCGACAAAATTCCAAGAAGAAAAGTTTTTGAAGTCTACAAATCTACTACTGACAAAATCGTGGAAATGTTGGCTGATATAATCTTACTTCAAAGTTCTCATAAGCAAAGAATCGATACCTTTAATAAAAAATTTGAAAAGTTGTTAGAAAGAAAAAATAAGAGAGAATATAGAGATAAATTGAAACAGCAAAAGGAAGCAGAAAAGAAGGCGGCAGAAGAAGAACTAGAAGAAGATACTAATGGAATTGTTGAAGAGGAAGCGGATTCTGCGCCAACAGAATCTTTGAAATCTACTGAAGCTTCATCTTCTTCTACGGCTACTGAATCTACATCCTCTGAAGTTAATCATGATGAATTATGATTCAATAAAAGCTTTCTTCACATTGTTACTGTTTCATCGATATTTTATGTATATATCCAGTAAAGTAATATTTTAATCTGATAGATTTTTTTGTGTAACAAAAATAAGAAGATGTGAAATTAATATTCAACAGCAATAAGTATATAAAATATAACACCAAACACCATTTTCAAAATGAGTAATGATGACTGTAAGTATATACAAACGAGTGAAATACAGAGTCACCCCTATTGGCTTCCCTTAGGACTCAAATTCAGACATGGTAAGCGCCAATACTAACATTTGTATTAGACCGTTCCTCGTCACACGGTTACGTGAGTCGAGAATCATATAGAACAACTAGAGACCAGAACAGAGGATACGAGAATCAGACCAGGGCCAGAGAAAGAGTTCGTGATAGCCCTTACAGAGAAGGAAATTTGCCCGAATATAACGATGCGAGAAATGGAGGTAGAGATGATAGGCGAGATGGGCGAATTAGAAATGGCAATGGGGGTCATTATAGATCGGGGAGACAAAATTATGACACGAGAAATGAAAGGTATGGCTCTAACCGCTATAATAGGGATAGAGGAGATCATTACTCCTATAGACAGCGATACGACGAAAGACAACCAAGAGTCAAAGAGAGAACCCCAACTCAAGAACCTGAACCAGAATTATCAAAAGAAGAAACTATTCAGAAACTCGAAAGAAAGCTAGCGCACTTGACAAAAGTACCTGGAATAGATGAAATTACTATTATAGATTCAAAATGGGGCGTTAAGCCAAAAGGCTTTGAGGATGTTACTGCGCAAAGAGCCAAATTATCAGGTTTATTCCCGTTGCCAGGATATCCAAGACCGGTTGATTTCACCAAATTAGAAGGCGTAGCAAGGGATAGGCTATTGAACTCCAATGATATCCTTAATGGATCCTCAAAAATTGATCCTATTGATTCCCGAAATTCTAGCATATTAATCATCAAGAATATTGATTTTGAAAAAGTTGATTATTTAAAAATTGCAGAATACTTTAACAAGTTTTTAAGCAGTATAGATATTGTCGAAACAACCTTACACAATGTTGAGTCTAAACGTAAGACAAAGGATGATCAGAACTTAATCATAGAATTCAAAAACAGTACCTGTGCAACGATAGCAATGGCTTTAAATTCTCGAAAATTACCCTTCAATGATGTAAAGTTAGTTAAAAATGATGATGAGGGTAACCCTGTGGATCAGCCAGAACAAGACAAACAGCATGATGACATAGTTTTAAATATAGTAAGACCGGGCGAGTATGTGGCTCAATGTTCGGTGCCATATACTGATGTTGAGGAGAAAGATATAGAGGATAAAATAGTTGATAATCCTAGAAAGATAACACTTTTGGTTCCGTCTGATGTAACAGAGACACAATTGATTGATACGATAAAGGAGCTAAATCCGATCAAGGGTTTTCAATTATTGAGAGAAATAGGAACGAAACAGTCTTTGGGTATCGCATTTTTAGAATTCTATCTCGATCCAAATAAATACAAAGATAATATTAAAGCTATACCAGCTATCAAAAATTTAATTGACGAGTTACGCCGGAGTCCGATGATTGAGGACGCATTTTTTTCGTGTGTTATCCCTGATGAAACTAGTATCCAGGACTGCCAGATTGAACTCGGCACATTGAAGAAACTAGTCAAAAATGAGCATGTCACAGTTCATCCAAAACTGAGAGTCATACAATTAATAAATATTGTGACAGCTAAAGACCTAATTGACGACAATAATTATGAATTCATACAGCAAGATATTTTCCAAGAAGTATCCAAATTCGGAAATGTTAAAAATCTCAAAATTCCAAGACCTGCAAATGATTATACACCAGGTATATCACAATTTTCACAACCCGGATTGGGCAAGGTGTATATTGAGTTTGATGACGAAGAAGTTGCATTGAATTCCATAATGGGATTGGCTGGAAGAATGTACAACGATAGAACTGTACTTTGTTCTTTTTATGATTATAATGATTTTAAAAATGGATTACTTTAGAACTAGTTGTATTTATTTTCAATCAAAAATAATTTTAGCTCATTAGGAACATTTTCGTCAAAACCGTGCCTTGTAATCAATTCATATAATGTTTTGGGAAGTTCAGGTATAAAGCTTAAACTTAGCTTAATAATTTCATTCTCTTCTAACGCAGGAAAATTTCGTAATACTTTCATGGGTTGTTGAGACTTTAAGAGTAATGATCGGTGGCTAATAAGTTGCGCAACTATGAACAAAATGTTCATATGCGTGCCATATGCAAATAGAAAATCCCACAACTTAAGTACAGACTTTAAAGGAGGCGTACAAGCACACAATGTCAATACAGACGGAAATGCATAAATTTCAGCTTTCAAAAATTTTGAATCGAGATATTCACTTAGAACTGGATCTATTATTTTCAACACAACATCCACGAGACTCAAGCCCGTGTGAACTCCATCTAAATTTGGAGTAATATACCGAGGGATTTGTTTAGTGATCAAATGGTGTAAAATTGCAAATGCCTGAGGCTCACTTTTCTGACATGTGTAAGCTATAGGTGCGAGTAATACATTCATGCCTTGTACGTAACCTACGTGATTTCCGGAAGTGATAGCTATAGCCGATAAAATTCTCACTAATGAATCCTCAAGCACCTTTTGATGGAAATGCTTATCGTTCATTAGGGTCCTAAATGTATCATTTTTAATTTTCTGATAAATTTCCAGAGACAAGTTTTCAGGAATACTATCCATTAATTGCAAATATTTATCAGTAGAAAATGTAGGTACTCGACAAAGAATTGACCACACGTAGCTTCTATAAGGACACAGATCATACCCTGGAGGAATTGATAAACCCTCAATTAGTATCATGTACCTCAATTGAGACAAACTATTTTCTAGAAAAAGCTGAGGGGAACTGATGAACTGCTCTATGGAGTCCTTTTTTCTTCCCCTTACAGCAGGTTTGTGCAGCAGAATCATGTTAGCATGTCTCTTTGGAAGTAATTCTTTCTATTCAAGTGTTGATTTGAAGTAAACATAAAGCGCCCGAGCTCACAATATGCAAGTTAGAGTCAAAATGCAAAATAATTGTTTACATGTTACAGAATTGCGGGTTAAGTCGAAGATTAAATTCAGCTCGATAATATAAACAGGTTGTATTAAGTGTTGCTTAACATATTGCATAGGAAATAGCAGATGTTTGGGCTTGGCAAATTATTATATGTCATAATATTAACTGTCAATGGTATAGCAGTTCTTAGCGAAGATCGTTTTTTGAATAGAATAGGATGGGGATCTACAGCTAATACGAACGCCAACCAACCGTACCTGCAATTCCCAGCAAATTTCCAAACGGATAGTTCAGGTGTCAAAACCAGGCTTATCAACTTAATCAGTGCAGTGAGGACGCTCATGAGGTTACCGTTAATTTTCATCAACGTGTTGGTGATATTGTACGAGTTAATATTGGGTTAGCTTCTGATGTATTTACATTGTATATTATTAATACACGGTTCAGATTGCGATATAAATCTATTGATCAAACTAATGTACATTGCGACTCTTGTAAAGCCCGCAGGCAAAATCACTGTCGTAACCATCGTTATATATTAAAGTGTGTTCCACCGGAACTGTTTCATGACTCATTCTTCACCTCAGAACCGGTGCTTTGTAAACGGTCTCTAGACTTTTTGAATAGCTCTTCCTGTTGTTTCAAGAGCTCCTCTTCCGTCAATCCCGAGTTCTGAAACTTATTATTTTTCTTCTCTTTTCCTTTCAACAATTCTTTGTGCTCATCTAGAATTCTGTTGATGATTTCGAGATAGTTATGGAATCCTAATTCTCCCAAAGCCTTGACCACATGGTCCGAAGCGATGGTCTTCTTGGCCTCCTTTTCTGCTATGTCATTCAGTTGTGTGGATAAAATCATTATGAATTCAATGCTGCATTCAGTTATAGCTTCTCTAGCCTCTTTTGATATAGCGATATCTTTAGGTAATATTTCTCCTATGATCTTTTGAACTGTGGCTTTCGGAAGAGACAAATCCTCTCCACCACTACTAGGATATTCTGACATTGTATTTAGTGATGTCTGTCTTGAGTGTGTAGGGTGCATGGGATTTTGTGGTCTTTTTATAGTTTTTGTTCGATTACATAATCAGAAACCAGCAGCCATTTTGATTTGCAGCAAGTTGTTCGAACAATAGCAAAGAAGACGATTCACACTTCAGGGTGATTGTGAAGTTGGTAGTGGATGTTTAAACCCTTCATGTAAACCAATATCAGCTAACTCATTTAAGGGGGGAGAAAAAGGTACTGTTTTGCCAAACTTCGTAGTAAGATGATATATACCGAAACAATATACCTACAGCGGCAAAAAAGTGAAGATACAAGGGAACGGAGCTTTGAGATATATGATTTGGGAAAGTGGCTTGTGAACGCTTAGGTGCTTGATGCTATTAAGTTAGAGGAGGGTGCATGCGCTCACTATGAGTTATCTAAAATAGGGTATATTTTAGAAAGCTAGAAATTTGAATATGGCTCGACTTTCCTTTGAGAGACGTATACGATAGAAAACCTTTTTTGGCCATTTGTAGGCCACCATATGTTCAAGTTTTTGCTACGATAACGCATTCTCATTGCTTGCACTGGTTGTATGGCTTTTGGGCTCTGGTTGTATGGCTTTTGGGCTCACTAAGGAATCCAAGGCTGCCGGTAATAAGTCAGCAGCATTATTTTTTCCTTTTTTACCTTTTCAGGAACAGACTTTGTAATGTTAACATAAACATTCTGCCTTAACATACCCCTGCTTACGTGCCTTGTTCGGTAGCTATATGGGTCTTCAATAGAGGTATTCTCTAAACCTGGACTGGCGAAAGACTCGCTTAGATAAGCATTTACAAACAATTTTTTTTTAGAAAAATTTGTGCAGACATGCTCATCAGGCCTGGTATAGAAGATTAATATTTTGAAAGCGGATCTAGTGATTATAATAGTACGCTATTAGACATAAGAGGAGGAGCACTGCTAGCTATATTCATTTGATTATTTACTTACGTTTATCGTTTTCCCTATACATTTCAGAAGAGTAATCATTGTATAAAAAATGGTATCGTCTGGTCCATTAATCAGTGCAAAGTTTGATCCCACAAATACTTATTTAGCGTCGGGAATTATCGCTTTAGATACACATCAGGTAAGAGTGCAATCCATTAATCCGTCTCAGTCGTCTTTGAATACATTGTTTACGTTGGAAAAGTCGGCGAAGCTAACAGCTCTATCATGGATTTCATACCATCAAAACCAATTTATAGCTATAGGACTCAATAAGGGGTCAATTTTAATATACTCGCCTCTTACAAATGAGGTAGTCGCAGAGTTAGTCACACCAGCCAATTTATCTATCCAGGACTTCCACTACTCAAATTTGACACAGACAGGATGGTCTTGTGATATAGGTGGGAACGTTCATGAGTGGGATTTAACAAGCTTTAAATTATTACAAAGCTTCATTATCAGTGACTTATTAGAGTCATCTGAGGCAATATCAAGAATATCGTCTACAATTTATGAAGAGCAACCTCATTTATTGATTGGGTCTCATTCAGTATATCTCATAAGTATCAGTTCAAGAGAGATTGTGAAGACATTTCCAGCTCATATACAGCCAGTGGACACCATCTATCCAATACCATCCGACAAAGACTTGTTCATCACTAGTGCAGTGGATGATAGGTTTATCAATTTATACTCAATATCTAAAATGAATACAAAGGCAGTATTCGTAGCCCAGTCTCCAATAATGGATGTTTTCATTGGAATTAAGAACAATTTAACGTCTGTTTTGGCAGCGGTAACTCAGAATGGGATGATAGAAGTTTTTAACAATCCTTTTTCAACTGAAGCACCTGTTCCAAGCAACACTCATTCCAAGAAGAAGAGAAGACAACAAATGGCGAGTGTACAGTCTCGTTCATCAGATGCTTCCATTAAACTAGTCAGACCGAAAGATGAAATCAAACCTGGTGTAGAAACAAAATTATCTGTAAATGCTATTACGGTAAATGAAGATTCGATCGTCTTTTCCTGGTTGGAAAGTGCTAATTTACTGTATTTTGAGTCTACAAAATGGTTAGATGAGTTGGGCAATAATTGTTTATCTGGTACCGTTACTATCGAAAAGTCTAAACCTGATGCGAAAGTGACTAACCACTCTTCTTATGGTCACGATATAGCTTCAACCAAACATTATAACGAGGGCAATGCTATTGTCACAGAAGGTTCAAACTTCAAAGACTTAGACAATAGTAGTGATGAAGACGTAGAAGAAGAAACGTTGGCAGAAAAGCTAGATAAATTATCCACTGAACCAAAGCCAAAAGCCAAGAATGCCAACAAGAGAAAATTGGGAAAAAATACACCAGCCACCTTGACAACTATTCTTTCACAGTCCTTGAGGAGTAATGATCATTCCCTATTAGAATCAGTTTTGACTAATCGTGATCCTGATGTTATTCAGAGTACGATTGCGAGGTTGGATTCATCATTGGCAGTCGTACTATTAGATAGATTGGCTGAAAGAATCACGCGTCAATCCTCCAGATTTGATCAATTAAATTACTGGCTAAAATGGATCATCATTATTCACGGTGGTGTCTTGACATCTTTGCCAAATTTGAACAGTAAATTATCGAACCTACATGCTATTTTATCCAAGAAAGCGGATACCTTACCAAGACTTTTAGAATTGCAGGGTAGATTGAGTATGTTGTATCATCAAAATGATTTGAAGAAAGAAATTCTCAAAGATGATCTACTAGACGATTCGGAAAGTCCCGAGAGCGATGTGGAATACGTGGAAGAAATAGAAGATGCCAAATTGTTAGAAAACGGTTATGATGACAGTGATAACGAAATGGATATAGTAGAGGGCCAAGACGACTATTTGGAATCCGATTCTGATAGTGGAAGCAGCAATGACGAAGACGAAGACGAAGAAGACGATGATGACAGCGAACCTGGAAGCCAGGAAAAGCTTGAGTCTGTTATAGATATGGAAGCTTTAGAGGATGAAGAAGCCTACAGTGATGTAGAGGTTGCAGTTGATAATGATGATATAATAGAAGAAGACGAGGACGAGCACGAAGCTTCAAATCTGAAGCTTACGAATGGCATTAAAAAATCAAAAAGCAAAAAGAATTAATATTCTTCCTTTATAGATACGTACGACATTAATATTAATAGACTCTAATACTATAAAAATTTGGAAGTACTAAAATGTAGAAACGCATTCATTAAAGAAATCGAAAAAAAAAAAGACAATCGGCAGATATGTCATAATACCTACTATGTTTCTAAATTTTGAGTTGAATTGGAGATATGTATATATTATAGCAATTGGGCTCAAATTCGTCTTTGCATTATGCAATTCTTATATTCATCCAGATGAGCATTTCCAAAATTTTGAAGTTTTAACGAATCAAATTTTCAATTTCAAAACTGATAAACCGTGGGAGTTTACCACCCAATTGCCTGCAAGGAGTTTTGCCCCTTTGTACTTATATTATGGACCATTGTTATACTTGGTTAAGATTTTAGGAGCTGAATTTAGTCCGTTACATCTATGGTACTTGGCCAGGCTACAAAATGTCATTGTTGGGTGGACTATAACTGATATGTGTCTTTATAGGTTATTGCCTACGAAACCTGAGAGAATAAAGGGATTGTTTTTCACCCTGACATCTTACGTTACATTAGTGTATCAGTCCCATTGCTTTTCAAATAGTATAGAGACTTGGCTAGTTTTGATGTGCATTTTAATTATCAATGATCTAAGGTTCATTCAGGAACTGGAAATACCAGAATTGAATAAGGGAAGCCAGTACAAGAAGTTGTGGTGGTTCGGATTCTTAACGTCAATTGGGATTTTTAACAGAGTTACTTTTCCGGCATTTTTAATTCTTCCTTCTTGGTTTTTGATCAAATACCTTAGGGCAAACAAAATAGGAGCTCTAGTCTGTGCATCAGGGTTTTTAGTTTCCACCATAGTATTCGTCTTTATAGACACGATTCAATTCAATGGATTTGAAGCTATTATGAATGATCCTTTTAACCACTATAGTTATGTGATTGCTCCATTGAATAATTTGATCTATAATACCCAATTTGACAATTTATCTAAACACGGCATTCATCCATACTACACTCATATAGTGGTGAATTTACCACAAGTTTTGGGTCCCGGATTATTTTTCTTGATAGCTAAATTCAAGAACCAGTATTGGAAGACAACGCCCTTTTTGTCACTTGTGAGTGGCACAATTGTATTGTCGCTTGTTCCTCACCAGGAATTGAGATTTCTAATTCCAATCATTCCATTAGCATGTTGTTCTTTTGATTTGAAAAATGTTGCCGACACATCAAGTAGCAATGGAAGAGGAAAGCCGCCACTTGTAGCTGCTGTTTTGATAAACTTGTGGTATATATTTAACCTTGTGATGGCTATATTGATGGGGGTATTTCATCAAGGAGGAGTTTTACCAGCTTTGGACTATTTGCATAACTCGAGGTTCAAAGATCCAAATCCTAGTCCTTTAATCCACATTTGGTGGAGGACGTATTCACCGCCCCCTTGGTTGCTAGGAGATACTTCTAATTCGACACAAGTTTTGACCGTCACAGACGACTCGGCTACCTACAAATTAGACACTACAAAGTCGAATTATCTAATAGATACAATGGGCAGTGATTTTGAAACTGTACTGCGATTGATAGAGAGCTTAAGGAAGTCTGAGAGCTCTATATATTTTATAACTCCAACAGCATCGTATAACTGCGAACTTCTCTCGAGAGATTTAGAATTCAAGTTAGTATGGGATTACCGCTATCATTTGGATTTAGACCATCTTTCTTTTGCAAAGCTCGGAAGCTTCAAACCGGGACTTGGAATCTATGAATTATTATGAAATTGTATATTACAATTATTTAAATACAAAATTTTCGTAAGTGTGTACGCAATCATTTGTAGAAATCAAATTTATCGTGTTCACTACCAGTTTTAACTTGGGAAGTATATGCCTCTTCCAAATCGCTTTGTAATATCATATATCTATTCTTTCTAACAGCTCTCAAACCGGCCTCTTGCATAATGGCTGCGATGACAGCACCCGATAAAGGATCATTTCTTATGATTAAGGAATCCAAATCAGCCTCCGGAGCTAACGCCATGTTTGATGCTATAGTGGAGAAAATCAATCTTCTTTCTCTTCTATCCTTAAGCGAAGGAAACTCAATCTTTCTATCCAATCTACCAGGCCTTAACAAAGCTGGGTCCAAAGTATCATGCCTGTTTGTAGCCATTATAACTTTAACCGTTGAATTCTGATCAAAACCGTCCATTTGATTTAACAATTCCAACAAAATTCTTTGCACCTCTCTATCGGCACCTGTTTGTGCATCAAATCTCTTTGTTGCAATAGCATCAATTTCATCTATAAAAATGATTGCTGGGGAATTTTCTCTCGCCAACCTGAAAACATCTCTTACCATTCTTGGCCCTTCACCCAAGTATTTTTGTACGAACTCCGAACCGTTGACTCTAATGAAAGCTGCTGTCGACGAATTAGCCACAGCCTTGACCAACATAGTCTTACCAGTACCCGGAGGTCCGTATAATAACACACCTCTTGGAGGATCAATACCAATTTGTGAATATAAGTCTCCTTGAGTCAAGGGCAATTCCACCGCCTCACGAATTTCTTGTTTTTGCATATCTAACCCTCCTACGTCTGCGTATGTAACATCGGGCTTCTGTTCATCTCCAACGATGGAGATCGACGAGTCCGCTTCTGGCGGTAACGTATCAACTAATGCATTCGAATGGCGATGCAATGCTACTGACGACGATGGCTTCAATAACTCCCTGTCCAATGTCGACAATATTCTCACTACATAATTTGAGCCTGTGGTAGACGAAACAATCCCAGTGTTTTCATCAATTGGTTCAAGAAATTGCCCGATCACTAGCGGAACCGATTTGATTCTCTTCACTTCCTCTTGTGCTCTCACCAATTCCCGCTTCAAATGACGTTGCTCATCCTTAATATAATCTTCCTGCAACATCAACAAGTCCAATTCCTTCTCAAGCTTTTTCAACTTCAAATATACATCTGCATTCTCTTCTCCATGATTGAGTTTTCCATTAAGCTTATTTACCAAAGGTGCTTGTGTTTGCGTGGTGCCGCTGTCATAAATACCAAGCTCTTCCATTATACCAGTTTTTCAATTTTTTTTACAATCCACCGATATATCTGGTACTTATTAGCTATTTTTATGTCTTAGAATCTCTTCAAACTTGTCTATTCACTATATAGTTGACTTAGTTAAGGACAGTTAACTTAATATCACCAAATTTCAGTGGCGATTGTAGCTACTCTTCAATCGCACACACGACCAACTATATGGCCTGCACACAAATTTATATGGGTATAAGAGAATCAGACCAAATACATGTATATATTGTCTATATAGTGTCTATTAGGAAAAGTAGAAGGTGAAGATGGACCCGATGGCACACCCAAGCAAGGCAAATGTAGTGGCAAACCAAGCAAATTCGTGTTTTTCGAATTGGATAGTAGTGATATGGGCAGATCTCAATGCGTTGTAGTGACTAGTAATGGTATTCTTGAAGCCTTGCCAAGTATTGCCAAGTTGAGGGAACGATAACGAGTAAACAGGGGTGGTGGATGATGAGATAGATTCATCAGGAGCAAAAAGCCAGGAAGAGAGAGAGGAAGCGGGTTCAGAAGATGAGGATGGTAGAGCATTTTGTTGCGACAAGATCTGATCCCATTTGCCATTCTGATTCTCAGACATTTCCAAGATGGCTTGTTTGACCTTTTCCTCAAAGGAACCAACAAGACGTTTACGCTTCCAAGGTTCTACCAAAAAAGTGGCCAATACAAACAAAAACAAGTTGATACCCATAAGGATCCAGGTTCCCCATGTGGACGCACGCCTAATCTTGTCAGACCATATTTGCTCCTCATGGTAACGGGTTAGAATCAGCTGGGTGAGCTTCAATTGTATAGCATCCACCTTCTGTTCAGCAGCATCCAAATCATTGTGTGTGGACAGTTCCTCTTTTTCATTAACATGGTCATTACGGTAGAGGTTTGTGAATCTCTCTAAGTCCTCCAGCGACCAGTTGTGTTTGCGTGTCAAGAGTTCATTGATTTCCTTCTGCAGCAAAGACCGGCGCGTTATCGCCTTTGAATAAGAGTCTTTACATACTTTGACGTTTTCTTTTTCCTGTTTTAACTGTGTTTCCAAGTCCTGGATAGAGTCCTTCAATTTTTCAATAGAAGAGTAACCGGTTACATCATTAAGTGCTTGAGTTGCTGTGAATATAGTATCCTGTAGCGAGTCTAAATATTCCTCTAACTTTTTTGATATTTGAAATCGCTTCGTTTCCTTTTGAGACGGTAAATCTTCAAATTCCCTCTGAATGTTCTCGTTAACCTCTCGCGGGGTCACCATGTCATCTCCAGACTTAGTTATTTCCTCGTCTTCAGGCACTGGCGAATTGGGATCTGGAGAATTTTGGTCATTATTTGTAGCCAGGTTTTGGTACAACTGCTTTTCTCGAAGATCCTTGTATTGGGCTTGCTTCTTCTTGGTATTCTCTGTCCCAAAATTTGATGTTTCGATTATTTGACGAAGCTTTGCGTCGTCTATATGGTCATTTTTGTTATCAGACTCCACAGGTTTATTTATGCTGATATTTTTCACTGAATGGAATCTAACCGTCAGATAGGTCGACAAATAACCATATAGCAGGCAACCCCATAGTCTCCGTGACCTTCCAAGGGTCTTTAGATTATATGCTAACACATTCATTCGCATGCATACGTCAATCTCTCTTTGAATTGTTGATAAACAGATTCATTTAAATTCCGTAGCGATTGAGGTACCGTTTATCGGTATAGATTTTTCGAATTTCACTAATTACAAGCTTTTCAAAATAGGCATTCAACGATCGTTAATTTGAACTACTTAAACATATAGAACAACATGATAAAGATCAACAAAGAAAAAGAAACTATATAAAGAACCATTTTTTAAAAGTTTTTGTCAATCAAGCTCTTTGCAAGCTTCCAGTCATCATCTTCAACATAATCTAAAACGATGATACCAACACCCTTCTTAAAGGTTTCATTAATCTTGCCCTTGGCCATCTTTTCAGCGACCTGCTTTGGCCAGCAGTCGTGGTTGAAGAAGTTCGATCCAGAGGTAAAATTCACAAACAACTTTGGATCGCTATTACTGGAGTTGTATTCCCCAGCTTTTTTGGCCAATTTCTTGACATAGTCAACCTTCTTAGAAATGTCATCTTCGCTCTCAATCTCACAGAAATCTTGCACAACGAAGGGACCACGGTCATCTTCGGTGGTGTTGTACTTCCACGTGGCGGCAGAGAAACCGAAGTGTTCTCTTTTCTTTTCGTCTTGAACACCAAATCTTCTGAACAATATGGCCTTACCTCTAGCATCACCCAATTTTGGCATGTCTGTCTTCAAGTACCACTTGTCCTTGTTCTTGTTGATGTAACGGTCCCAAATACAGTTACCAAATTCGTCTTTGTTGTTATCCCACGTATCTGGCCCCTCTTGCTTGAGCGAGACGATGACAGTTTCGGACTTATTGTCCTTCAAGAAATCGTACACTTCGTCCAAAACAGACGTCAATTTCAATGGGAAAGGAATTCTCACTGGGAACTTACCGTGAATGACTTGTAAGTCCTTCGCATCGTCACCCTCTTTCAAAAATTGCTTGGATACTCTAATATCCAAAAATCTAACACCATGCTTCAATTGATCGGTGACAGAAGCTCCTTGACATTGCACGGATGGCAAGGCAGTGTGACAGGCTGCAGAATTGTGGGTTCCTGGCATTGATAATTTGGCAATTTTGGTGTCATCACTGACATCTTTCATCCATCTCTTATAATCAACCATTTTTATTTTGACGTTATATTCTTATAAAACTAAAGTATTAGTTATTTTGCAATTGACCTCATCACTGACAAATTGAGTCCAATCCTCTTACTTATATAGTTTCTGCCCCTGAGATTTTTCATTGCGCCAATAATTTAATTGCGACTCATATGACATCTATAATGTAGAGAACAATAGAGGAACAATAGACAAACATGTAGAAGATTATTCGCGAAAGGTATTCCAAACCATGGCGTGGTTGTCACGATTGAGCGTCTCGGGGACCAAATACCAGACACCAATAAAATAAACTAAACTAATGAGGAAAAAAATGTAAAAAACCGTACCTCCCAAGTATACTTGTGCTATGGGAAAGAGATAGGCAAGGAGAATATTTGTAAACCAATTCATAGCAGAACCCACCGATTGTGCGGGGCCAACGGAATCGTGGGTGGTGAACTCAGGAGTCATTATAAACGGAATAGGGCCTAAGCCTACCGAAAAGGCCACGATGAATGCAAAGCATGCCGAAGTCGCGATGAAATTAAAATGATGCAGTAGTCCGAAGGCAATGACAAGAGATGAAGTTCCCATTGTTGCAATGGAAGTTAAAAGTAGAGTTTTCCGCGTGAACAGATCTATAAACGGGGCCACGAGTAAGGCTGCAATTGCATTGCAGAAACAAAGGGAACACGTCAAGATAAGAACGTTAGTATTAGCGGGAACAGCATTAGATAAGATTGAAGCACCATAAAAGGTGAGGGCATTCATGCCACATAATTGTTGGGCTGTCATGATGGTAGTGACAGCTAGGAACTCTTGTCTGTATTTTTTAGCTGTTAAGAATTCGCCTGTGGTTATACTACATGACTCCACGGAACCCTTTTTAGAGACTGGGTTGTACAGCGGTATCGAATCGCTTGCCTCCAATAAGCCTGTATTTTCAGAAGTGGGTTGAAAGTCGGATTCAACCGTGGTGGATAGTTTTTTCCACCGATTTATTTCATGCTTTACCTTTGATTTGTTCGATCTTAGGTCATGTAGAATAGATGTAGCATTTTGTACGTCTCCCTGGTGGATAATTAACCATTTCGGCGATTCAACCGTTGTAAGCAAGGTGAAGAATTGGCACACTGCAAGAAAGCTTGCAAACAAAAAGATAAACCGCCATTGCTGCTCGTTTGACCAATTAAAAGAAACCACTTGAGCTAATAGCATTCCCAATACAACCGCTAATTGTAAGGAAGACCCTAATGACCCTCTATGATTTATAGGGGTTAACTCGTTTACCAAAATTGGTGATATCACTAAAGACAGCCCTGCACCAATACCGCTTAAAAATCTACCTAAGTTGATTTGCCACGGCAGGTTCGACAATGCCATTATTAGCGACCCAATGAAATAAAACCCTGAGTTGGTAATGCAGATGGCCTTGCGACCACATGTTGAAGATATTTTATTTGAGCCTAATATGATGGAAGAGATTAATCCACCGATGGTGAACATGGTTGTAGTTAAAGCAATACCGTTTTTCATCGGAATGCACAGTTCAAAACCATGCTTGTACCAGAAGGTATCTGAATATGATGGATATGGACCCTTTTTGTGGCTGCTACAGGTGATGACTGTCTCAGGCGCATTCAATTCTGCCTATGTTATAGTTAGTACTGATTTCAAACATGTTCGATTTTCGACACGTACCAAATGAAACCCAAACTGCAATGTACTCGAGCATGCAATAACTGTTGCCCAGCCTAAATGAAACGTAATTTTATGGCGAGCGCTACCACTATTTTCTTGCAGCATAATGTTGAGAGAACTATTGGATGCCACTATATTAATTTTAATATATAATTAATGTTTGCATCCAGCCTTTTTTCGTTAGGGAATATTCAGTGATTTATCCTAACCTCTTACTATCACTCTATTTTCAGTGAACTGTCTGATTTCTATAATCATACAATCCAATAATACAAATATCGAGAATTGTTAAACGCTTATGCAACACCTGTATCTATTAATGCTCAATATGATCTATGTAAAACAATGCTTTATTTTCAGCCTCTATGCGACGGTTTCTATTAGACTCACTCCTCCTATACTGACAAGATGACTTCCCAGATCTGATTAGTGGCAATCTTGAGAAAAGAAGTAAATAATAGATTGCTAAATTTCGATGCTAAGATAATGTGCGACTTTGAGATATTGATAAACAAGCACTTATTGATGTATTGAAGAAATTGTAATAATCAAGAATACTATATTTTGAGGTATAAAGTACTATTTAGAGTAGATTAATGAACAGTAGCGAAGATCTGGTGTAGACAAAACTGGACATCATCCTATATGAATGGATGATCCTGGGGATCAACTAAGACATTAAATTTTATGCTTTGATCAATGAACGATTCGTTGACAATTCTTGGTATTTTGGTCATTGAATGAGATCCAATTTCAACGGACTGACTCAATTTCTGGCTGACCAGATTTATTTTACTCATTAAACTCTTTCGCAACCATTCACTTTCGTTTAAATATTGGGGCACTACGATAAATGAACAATCGGACAACTCCGTAGTGGTGGAGCCACTGAATCGAACAATTTTGAGTTGCAAAATTTCCGATGCCCACTGGCTTTCAGTGCCAAGGCCAACAATATAGAACTTTATATTGCAAAACAAAAATGCCTTTGGTAAAGATATTTCAGACATATTTAATTCATCAATGAAATTGGCTCTTGCCTCAACTATCTCCGCTTCCGAAGAGGGATTGGTAGCTTGTAATTTATTCACAAATGCTAAAAGGGGTTGGGAAACTTCGATGATGTAGCTGTCACCAAACTTATCAACACGCTCTTGGGCAGACTTTAATAAGTCGGTATTTTTGGATTCTAGAATGAGTGAAGGCTCCAAGGGAATAATCGAGTCTTTTCGAATGCACTCGAATACCCAGCCTGGCTTGACGATATCAAAACCTTTGTTCAAGTATATTTCACATTTCGTAGTGACTTTTTCGCTTAGTATGACAGCCTGCCTTGTCAGAGTTTGATTCAAGGGGCTGTGTGTGGTCTCACCACCGTATTTTCGGATGGTTTCACCTATTTCCAAGATAGATATTCTTTCTCCCGTCTCCAAGTTGAATTTGTCCGAAAGAACCAAAAATCTCAAATTTTTAAAGAGATTAGAGAGTGGTTTGATTTGTTTTAGTCTGTTCGACTCAATACGCTCGTCAAAAGAATTCAAAAACCTTTTACGGTTTTTTACAATCGACTGTGACTTGTTGAATTCTTTCGAATACTTTATTTTGATTTCTTTGTAATCATTCAAAGTAATGCATTCCTCATACAGTTTATCCTCTCTAATGCAACGACAATATAAATTGTGCAACGTAGTACCCACAGCATATGTACTCAAATAATTACTGTCAATTGATCTGGCTTTGATTTCTAATACCACTGAATCCTTAGGGTGAATCCAGAATGCTGGTTTTTTCACCCCAAATTGGATGACATCTTTTGGGGGTAACGTTTTCTTATACTCGAACCATTTTCCAGTAGTCAATCTCTCAATTTTATTGTACTCTTGTTCAGAAAAGCCGTTGGCAACAGTACAAAAGGACTTGAAAACATCGTTATCATCTGTGTCTTTGAGGCCACATATGTATGAGTTTTTAATCCCTGGAATGATGCCTATAACTACCAAATCTAAATTCTCACCAAACTGTTCTAAGTACTCTGGCTTAATTTTGATCCAGCAATTGTTTCTCGATGCAACGTGATACTTCAGCTTGGTGTTTTTCACCATTATGCCTTCACTTCGCTCTGATATAATATTTTTTATAGCCAGTTTGATCTCATTTGTATTGCTGCATTTAATGAACGGTAATATTTCAAACTTGTGAGGTATTTGACGAATGATCTTATTTAATAGCTCCTTTCTATAAAATAAGGGGTAACTTGTCAAGTCATTTCCATTTAAATGAAGAATGTCAAATATTATGAAAAGCGGCCAAGAAGATTGCTCTTCGAAGACATCTGTTGTAGTGAACTGGCGAACGGCCTCTTGCACTGCTGAAGCTTTCAACGTGCCAAAAGGTAAAATAATATTTCTTTTGTAGTCCCATGCGACCATTTCTCCGTCAAGTATAATACTTCTGACTTTGGGATCGAAAGCGTCACGTAAATATTTGGTTAGTGACCCGATTTGAAAGTTCGAACCGTATAATAAGGTATAGTCCTTTGTTCTTCTTGAGTAAAACTTGAACTTGTAGTTGCTATCCATATGCATCGTCATTCTGTCACCATCCATTTTCTCTTCAATGAAGAATTCATGGTTCATTTTACTCGCTAGCTGGTCATAAGATATTGATAGCTTCTGAGATAGTTGCGGTAGGAACGGGTACATTAGCTGGACCTGCAATTGCTCTGCTTTGAGCCTCTTTTCAGGATCAGTGAGTAACCAGAAAACTTTAGGCAAGCTATTGCATATATTGAAAAGAGTGGGTGCATCAGGGTGCCAGGTTCGTAAGAAGATTACCTCGAACGATGCAAGAATTGATCTCTTCAATACTATAGTCATAAACCACCGTATTTCTTCTATAGTGAGTTTCTCAATCACGGGCCCCAAGATCCTTACTTGGTCCTCGCTCTTGGTGGCGTCTGGAGAGCATAACTCATCCAACACTTCATTTATACGATTTATGGTTAATGTCGGCTTAATTATCTTATTCGGATCCCGTCTTTCTGATATAACTTGGGCTATAATCAATGGTAAGGACCTCAAATGCCTGTTGCCATACCTGCTGAGATGCTTGTACTCATGATAATGTTGCTTGTAGTTGAACAACTTGTCGTAATCTACCGACTTCTTGGGAATATGGAAAAGCTTCACTACAAGCCGAGCAAGGGTCACATCCTTGATGAAATAAAGCCTTTTATCGCGGTTGGGGAATATTAACCGTCCTCCAGGATATATATCGTTTCCTATGAACTGCTTCCATTGTTTGATAAAAGATTCGATTATATAATTTTTCTTCGAAGTTATGTTAGGAAAGGGCCCTAGATTTTCATGACTAACTCCCTCAAGCTTGGAAAATAGCTGCTCTACTATAAAGTTGAACGATACATCCGATATTTGGTTCTCCGGCCTTGAAACATTATCTAGATACGACATACAGCTTCAATAAGTCCGATATCCCCAGTTTTGTTATCGACGTTTTCGCTCCGCAAAATCCCCATCCCGGTACCGGCGCCGCAACGCTCAAGAAAACCGCATCTCAACGGTTTAGTACTCATTATGACTACACGTATCACTGTTGCAGCTTACTTTTAGATCATGCTGCCTCCTTCTACTAAATCTTTCCATTTTCCATGCATTGGCCAATGATTTGCTTTTGTCCAACTGTCAGGGTAATATGATAGAGGTAAATCTTACTCACAGTGTATTACAAGTGTTGCAGCTATTATGCGTTAGAATTTGAGTACTTTAAAGATAGATTTTGACTTTTCGTGTGCAAAATGTCGCCTCAAAGGAATCACGCCTATCAAGGGTAGTGAACAATTTGGCAATTGGACAATACTCAATGCTTAGCAAGATATTGAAACCTACTGTTGCATGCTATTCATGATACTCAAGTCTTATTTCATGTGGTGTACCGGGAAGTTACTCATCGTTGTTTGCTATCCATGCGCTGATTAATAGAAACTTGAAGATGAATGAATTAACAGTCTAAGTATTTCTTTCGCTTTAGAGGTATGATAGTGAATGAATAATCGGGGCCGATTTACAAGCTTCTCGATAAACCACCGCACTGCTAGGGAAAAAAAGTTCGTTAGCCTTGAGGCTCAGATTCTTGTTTTTCATTACTAATACTTTGAGTTTGTTTTGTATCGAAACTCTTTGAAATCCGAAAATGAGAGGCAAGTATGTCCTTTAGAAAGCACAACAGACCTGTCTTGACTTGTACAAGATGTAGACTTAAAAAAATTCGATGCGATAAAAGGTGTCCTTGTTCTAATTGCCTGAAAAACAAGGTCGATTGCATTTTCGAGAATGATGGCAAAATAATTGAAAATGGCATTGTTCTGAACGCTTTTGGTGCCAATGAGTCACATAAACAGCTAGATGCTCCTGGTTATACCATTTATCCACTAATTGATTCAGAACTTCATAGCGTGAACCTATATCTATCTCCTCATGAAAAGGTAAGCTTTTTTCAATTATGTCAAGACCAGCTTTTCTCCTCAAAGGAAGCTGTCAGAGTAGGCCCACTATCCACGGATTTTCTTGAACTAAGAGACCCGCTATTGAATGCTTTAAGGGAAGAGTGTAAAGAAAACAAGTGGCCTTCAATGAGCACAGAAAGGCACCCTGCTTCTTCTTTACCAGAGGCACATACATTATCGAGCGAAGAGCAAAGTTCCGATAGCCCCAGTTTAGTAGAGACTCTTCTACAGCCTTTGAGGACCTTGATTGAATTGGAAGAAAGTATACCAAGTCTTGGATCAACTTGGAATATGATTGATTTTTTTTTTACAGACATGTATCCATTTATGCCAATAATAGATGAAGCCAGTTTCAAACAACACTTGCAAATTTTTTATGGCTCGAGAGATTGTGATCGTGCTATAAAAGTCAGTGAATTTGTCGATAGAAGAGACTTTTTGTTTTTGGGATCATTAATCGTCATAGTCCGTCTCAGCTCCCTATGTATGGTCAGAGATTATCAATCACACTTAAACAAAGAGGTGACTGATGAAATCATTAATATTGCTTACTTTTGCTTACATCATGTCGAAGTTCATGAAAAAATCAGTTTTGAATGGCTTCAGCTAGCACTTCTATTGCAACAATATCAGAAATTCCGACCTGAAATTCAGATTGGACGGGGATATCAAATGGTTCACAATGGCCATCTAATCAAGGTTGCCTACGACTTGGGCTTACACAAAAGACAACTAAATTTTGATCGAAAAACCTTGAACTTGACCCAAAAGGCGTGGGGCATGTTGACTTTGGTAGACGTAATGGATGCATATTCACAAGGGACGCCCCTTTTCATTGATAAGCATTGCTCGCATTTGGAATTTCCTAAATCAGGAGAATTGGATGAATACAATAAGAATAATCTGGATTTGGAGCTAGAGAAAAGACTAGCTCAAAGGTTTATAGATATGCGCCTTTTGATCGAATTGATGCGTGATATTTTAAGATCAGTATTGAAGATGGGTGATAGTATAAAAGTATCCACTCTAGTGAATAAGATAAATCAACTTGAGTCGATGTTTGTCGAGCAGTTTCCTTCATTACTGACTAGCTTTTTTCTGGGGGAGATAAAGGATGGTACATCTCACAGAGATACGCTTTTACATAATATCAAAATGTGGTTATCTATAAAAAGCTTTTTTTTGACAATATATATGAATCTCTTTTATCATTATGAGATAAAGAAGAGCAATGATTTTTGCTTCTTTTATTTAAAAAAAGCACAGTTGGTTATAATTGCAGAAGTACACCCAATATTAGTGTATTTTGAGAAGAGTTTAGGCCCAAAGCTAGGGGGAACGGGACATCTTATTTTGAGCAATTTTTACATACAAACTCTCTACAAAGCTACACAGGTGACTTTGGCCATTTATTTACGTTTAAAATTGCAGCGATCAGAGGTTGAGAAATCAGAATCACCAGAAGCCGGTGCTCTTATTGTTGAGCTAGAGAAAGCTATCCAAGGTCTTTCCAACATAATCAAGGATCTTCTCAATGCAATAATGAAAGTTTCAGCATATTTTGAATGTGGTGTTCAGATCTTTGAAAAATTGAAAAGGTATTATTCCTTTGTAGAAGAGAAAACCAGCCTTGACAGAATGAGTCGTGTCTATGGGAGTGAGGTTAAATTTTCTGAATTAATGAAATTCAGGCTCTTTCAGCTAGAAGAATTTTGCAGAATTTACGATTCGGCATTGAACAAGCGTCCCTACTCAGTACTGTTCGAAAGCTTCAATAGCTTTATGAATCCTGACGATACTAATGGAGAGATTCCATATTCACATGCTATAGTTGATACTGAGTCACTTTTTGGGCACAGTTTTGATTGAGAGATTGTTTTTCTTTTTTGAGAAAGTATATTGGAGGTTGATTAACTATAAAAATTGCCTAGAATTATTACTCTTTCTTAATCAACTAGTGCGATCGTGGAAGCCAAACCTGTCAAGAGACTTGAGAAGGTAGATTGTAAAAATTGGACTGAAAGTTTTCCGCTCAGTTTGGATAGTAGCCGAGTTAATAGAGAGTTGAGCATTCAAACGTATGTTGCAGGTGGTTTTCTAATGAGTGCTAAGGTTTTACAAACATATAGTTGGCACCTCAATATTGATAGTCTAAAGAACATTTATAAAGAACTATTTGAAATAAGGATCAGTTTTTTCTTCTATCCAACCATAAGTTCTCTCAGCAACTCCATTTGAAATTGCCTTATTGAAGAAGCTTGCCCAAGGGCCAACATTACAGCATGCTCTTGTGTAGCATCCGCTTTTATCAATGGTGATTTCAGGACTCAATGCTGCATATAATACTGCATAAGCACCCTGGATAGGCTCTTTTGCAATTAGCATGGTAAGACGTTGCTGTAGCTTCAGCATATGTCTTTGAAGTTCCGTTCTCAAAACACCAGGATGCAAGGCAACTGAAATGATCTTACCATCGTACTTAGCTGCAAATACATAGTTTAGATAATTCATAGCAGCTTTAGACTGGCAATATAGAACCCAAGGCGAATAAGGTGAATCGGGCTTACCAATGTTCTCAAAATCAATTCCATACTTAGTTGGTGCAAATAAGTATGCATCCGCTGAGACCCAAACAACTCTTGGAACAAAACTGTTGTCGGTCGCTTTTAGCAAGAGAGGACTTAAGTGTCTCTGTAGTAAATAAGGACCTAATACATTGGTAGCGATATGTAGCTCAAGACCCTGAGAGGAAACAGACCCTTTCGGGGCTACCATAACACCAGCATTGTGAATGACTATATGTAGTTTATCAAAGGAACTAGCAATGTCGTACCCACATTTCTCAATTGTCTCTAAGTTGCTGAAATCAGCTTCAAATATTTGAACCCTACTCCTCACATCCAGAATACTCTTGAATTGTTGTGAATGGGTTCGTTGCAACACCTCAAATATTTTCTCAGCTTCTTTTTTCATCTTCCTGAGGTTTCTCACTACAAGAACCACAGTGGCATCTTGTGCTAAAAGAAGTTTAACTACCTCCAAACCAACGCCGCCACTTGACCCTGTTACCAAAACTCTCTTTCCCTTTAAATCGGGGTAACTATTTGGTAGGTAAGAGGGTTTAGGAGAGAGTATCAAGTTCGCGTAAATGTCTTTTAGAATGTCCCATGTACTGGCCACCATTGTTATCTTCAAGATTTTAGTTTCTACATCTTTGTAATATCGAAAAAGAGAGCATGAACTAAGCTTTATATGTGCCAGCCGACAGAAGAATAATGGTTTGTCATCAAAAAGAGCCTGTAAACATCTCATGTACTAAAAAATTGTAATGATAATTCGGCCGAAAACTTCGCAACCAAAATTCTGTAGTGATGAAATATATCTGTATATAGGCAGTACTTTTACATGGTCAATCACAGGCCAGTAGTCTGATTAGATGATAGTGCTATTACTGTCTCAGCCATTAATCTTGGCCTTAAGTATTGCTTATTCCAGTCCATTTCAAAGAAAGTCGAGTCCTTTTCGTCATCCTGTAGTGTTTTGTGAGCACTAAATAGAATAAGCAATTAATCCGAGATTTTTCGTTGCTTCGCCATTTGGTGTCTACAATGTTTATGAGGGACTTAGCCGCATCTTCGCTAACCAGAATTTTTCCCTCACCATATGTCCTCACAAATGTTGCCTTGAAACCTGAGCCACTACCCAGGTACCATTACGAAGCCGGCAATATGGACCGATACTTTACGTGTAAACGACGACCAAGTACTTATTCCTCCGTACTTTGTGACCGTTCTCCCTATCTGAGCTCGTATTGCTCCTTCTATATTCCGCCACCTATTATAAATGTCTTAATCCACGCTTTGGTTACAGCCTATCTAAGCAATTTCCTATTGTGAATTAGACAATATGTAGGTATCCAGGTACAAACTCTTGCATATAGCGTATACCTCAAAGATAGAAACAATAATTGTATTGTCTCTGTGTTTCACAACGCACATTTATGATCACTGCCACAGATATTGTCTCCTGGGACCGTTCGCGAGTATTCATTACGACCAACGATGCCAGGGTGCCACAAATCTACAAAATTCCTATCCAATAAGCCTTCTATAAAACCCTAATTCCAAAAATGTCTACACAGAGTGTGACCTAAGCGTAGAGACATACAGGATTGCACTACGGAAACTCTGGGGACCTTGGCATATCAAACTGTGCCATAATAAAAAATGCTTGCCGAAAAAAAAAAGCCCAGCAAGGAGTGCGCAGTGCATTTCGAAGCAATTTCTATATTCAATATATATACATATTTATTTCCTTTTGATCTAGGATAGATAATATACACATACAGAAAGTATCGAAGTTTAGTAAGAGTGATAATGCCGCTTTCATTTAAGCAACTCTTCAATAAGAGCAAAAGGCCGGAAGATAGTCCAGTGCAACCATCAAGTACGCCGAACCCTCCGGTTCCGGTGAGCAAAGATACTAAGTTTGCAAAAGGTGGACTTGAATTGCCAAAATTACGGACACAGAACTTGTCATCCGGGTCAGATGTTTCCATGTCGCTCGAGAGCTCACCAGGGTCGCCCACTATGAGCGGACGGGGCCAGGACTATAATCGGCTACTGCCTTTGAAGCCCCCCAAATATGATAGTGCATCGATAAACTCGTCACCAGCAAGACGCACGCTCAGTGACAAGGCGAAGTCTACGCCGTCTTCCTTGGTGCGCCAACTGCGTGGGTACTCCAACTCGATGTCTTTGAATGAGGTTTGGTCGAATCCGTCGCTCAGTTCATACAAAAGCCGGGGCTCGTTGCTTAGTCATAATAGAACCATCACCCAGACTTTGCCAGCGGAATTAGCGCCAGTGGTGAATTTGATACATGCACAGAGGTTCAGGACGTACGCAGTGGGGACGTTTCGGGTGCCTGGCTTGATCAACGACGAGAGGGTATGGGTGGAGCTTGAAGCCAAGCTCACTGGAAACGAGCTTGCTATTTGGCGCCCTTCGGACGAAGACTTCACTATGGATAGTGGCAATGATGAGTTTAGGCCCAAGTACATCAATATTATTGACAGCCACATCGACATCGATGCGAAGAACAACCAGTTGTCTATAATGCACGATTTTAATGGCAACTCAACGTTGATCAAGTTAGATTCCGCCCAGGAACTTAACCAATGGGTAGCGGCAATCAGGTTGTCCAATTTTGAGTACATATCGTTAAACGAGGCATTTACAGCAGTGATGTTGTCGTTGAAAGGTCCCAAACTATCGGATCTTCATATATTGTTGTCTCCTAAGAAAAGATTTCCTCGATACGAATGGTGTGACTTCAGACTACCCCAAATATCTTCCAAGTGGGTTAAATTATATGTGGCCATCATTCCTTCGGACTCTAAGAGGAACGGATGCATTGAAATTTATTCCACTGATAAGATTTCCAAGAAGAATTTGGTGCTTTACATCCCAAATGCTTCGAGTGTGTTTAATGTTTACCCTGAGAATGCTGAAATGATTGACTTAAACTCGATCATGAAGTTGAATGGTGAAATTCATATCAACAAGCAATTTGAGCACTTGTTTGTGCATACTGAAGGCACGTCCCCTATCGCTTCTCCTTCGATGAAATCGCACTCAAGAATTGGTTCCTCATCGTCGTTCTCCTCTGTGGCCAACGACAATGCTCCCATGGGTGCACACTCCAAGAACGCTTCTGTCAATTCTACGAATTCATTCTTCAACAACGCATTATCACCAAGACTTGATGGTTCTGGGCCAAAATCCCCAAAGACGGCCACTGCGTCGTTCTTTAAAAAGCATACGGATAACTTTGTCACGACCAACTATTTGTACATTATGCCGATAGCACACCCAGGTGTACCCGCAATTGAAATTATGATTCGGAACTATATACACATTATTGACGCGTTCAAGTTATATGGTAGACCAGAACACTTGATATCAGACAAGTCCCACACCGACTCCTTGTTATTTGCTATTCCTTCATTACCTCACTACCAGTACCTCACAGTCGATGATTCTATAGAGGTAGTCAACAACAATATAGCCAAGGCATCGTCAGAAAATTGGGACGAGTTCTCTTGGAGAACGGTCTACAAAATTTATGTCGCTAAAAAATTTCCCAACTATAAGGGCCAAGGAAGCATCTACGACTTATACAACAGTCTCGACCTCGACGTTACTGAGCTTCATAACTACGCAGTTGCATCTCCCAGAATCAATTTGCCCACATCCAACGAATTAAGGTCGCATTCCAATTCTATCTCAAACCTTGAGTTGAAGTCCAATGATGACTTCGAAAATTTCAGCGATTGTGCCGTCAGTCCCCCTTTAAGCGAACACAACCCCAACGGTCTGACCTTGGGTGATCCCATCCAGTTTGGCTACTCCCCCACTAACAACCAGAACGGCTTAGACTCGATCGCAGATTTGCCTACCCCTCGAGATGAAGTCCACCCTTTTCAAAACCTTGTTCATATAAATAGAGAAGATAAATCAGTTCCAGTCAACTTATAGTCCGGTTTGCTGTTACTTTTACCTGTGCTTCTATTACTATTGTCTATTCTATTTACAAATATACATTATTTCTCCGATCTTCGGCCCTTTGTAGTGTGCCTGCCCGCTATGTTCGCTTCTTTTTTGCTGCCTGTTCGCAGCCCGTTTTCCTGTTTGTTTTCTATTCATAATTCTCTTCGAGATGCGTCTATTATTAATTTACCTCGCACTCTCTATAACGCCTGTCGCGTCTTACTAATATTGCTTTAATGCCTTGGTTACACGTCTCGCGTTTACGCGTATGCAATTTTAGGAATTTTGTAAACAGTTGCGATTGCTATTACAAACAACTCATCTCTTTTCTAGCTGAATATTAAGCTTCAAATTACTCCCAAAACATAGTAAAGTTGGTTATATATTGGTTGGACCTTTATAAGACTAGTTTAGTCCTACTACAGCTAGGTAGGCAATAAAATAAGTATATAAACCTTGTAATATAACTGTAAAAACGCACCAAGCCGATGCTGTGAAGAAAATTACGCGAGCGGCGGAATCGCGATTTTGTGATGATTATGGTTCAGTTGGCCACTAGCAGATAAACATAAACCTGCTTCTTCTACCCGTATACGGATTTGAAAGTCAAAATATAAACAGGAATTGATATAAAAGTAGAGGTATCGCATCTTTTTATCAGATTAAATTTTTTAAGATATATTAGCAGATATTTTAAAGAAAGACTATTCATCAATTTTATATATAATTAACGATGTCGATTCAACAAACACCAACCAACGGATTAACAGGTAAAATTTCAGATTTGGACGTTTCGAGCATGAAGGGAAAGGCATTAACAGATAAACTAGCAGCCGAGGCACAAGCCAAAGATGATTCTCAAACTAATTTGATCGACAAGAAAGTCGACCTAAACGAAATTAAGAAAGAAGATACAAGAACCGCCAAGGAAATCGCTGATGAGCTCGCAGAAACAGAAAGAATTCACAAGGAATTTTTAAGCAAGCACAAGGCACACCGTCACCACTTGAAAGAATTGGAAAAGGATGAACCATTATTGGTAGAGAACACCCGTCGTTTTGTATTGTTCCCTATCAAGTACCACGAAATCTGGCAGATGTACAAAAAGGCTGAAGCCTCGTTCTGGACAGCCGAAGAAATTGATTTGGGTAAGGATACGCACGATTGGAATGAAAGATTGAATGATAACGAAAGATACTTTGTTTCCAGAATCTTGGCCTTCTTCGCTGCCTCGGATGGTATTGTCAACGAAAACTTGGTTGAAAACTTTTCTGCTGAAGTACAAATTCCAGAAGCCAAGTGTTTCTACGGTTTCCAAATCATGATGGAGAACATTCACTCCGAAACCTACTCTTTGCTTATTGATACTTATATCAAGGATCCTAAGGAAGCCGACTTTTTGTTCAACGCCATCGAAAACATCCCATGTATCAAAAAGAAGGCAGACTGGGCCTTGAGATGGATCAACGATGATGATGCTTTGTTCGGTGAGAGATTAGTTGCCTTCGCTGCTGTTGAGGGTATTTTCTTCAGTGGCTCCTTTGCTTCTATCTTCTGGTTGAAAAAGAGAGGTATGATGCCAGGTTTAACTTTCTCCAACGAATTGATTTGCCGTGATGAAGGTTTACACACAGACTTTGCTTGTTTGTTGTTCTCCCACTTACAAAACAGACCAGATGCTGACATTGTCGAAAGAATTATCACTGAAGCTGTGACTATCGAAAAAGAATTCTTCGTTGATGCTTTGCCAATCTCGTTATTGGGTATGAACTGTAAGTTAATGTGTCAATATGTTGAGTTTGTTGCTGACAGATTATTGGTTGCTTTAGGTAACAAGAAAGTCTACAACGTCACCAACCCATTCGATTTCATGGAAAACATCTCTTTAGCTGGTAAAACTAACTTCTTCGAGAAGAGAGTCAGTGACTATCAAAAAGCTGGTGTTATGGCTAGTACCAGTGAAGCAAAGGGTTCACAAAACTCCTTCTCCTTTGATGAAGATTTTTAAGTTATTTAATGTTTCATTATCTCAAAATTGGGTTTGCTTTTTTAATGGTTCATGTTTTAGTCCGGCTACATCTACATTGTTTACTTTGCTTTCAGCGTTTTTCAAGTTTATTTCTCATCTAATAGTTGTATAAATTGTATATTATAAAAATCATAATTTTTATTAGTATGGTAGTGTAAGAAACGATGATTTAAGTCAAAAATATTTGAACTACAAATAACCTTACAAGTAGCATCCAATCATGGCAAAGGGGAAAAACAAGGGTGCTGATGATAAGTCAAGCAAGGCGAGGACATCAAATGGGCATAAAGCAAAACAGCATCATATAAGGAAAGGGAGACAAGAAACCGGGGCACAATCGCAACAAGATGATAATGGAAAATTCCCAGTGAAGCTTGCCATGTGGGATTTTGATCACTGTGATCCGAAGAGATGCTCAGGTAAAAAGCTAGAAAGATTGGGACTTATCAAAAGTTTAAGAATAGGGCAAAAATTTAATGGAATTGTGGTATCTCCGAACGGTAAAGGAGTTGTTTGTCCTGATGATAGAGAGGTAGTTGAAAATTTTGGGAGTGCTGTAGTAGAATGTTCTTGGGCCAGACTAGAGGAGGTTCCATTCAATAAGATAGGTGGAAAGCATGAAAGACTACTACCTTATTTAGTGGCAGCCAATCCTGTGAACTATGGAAGGCCGTGGAGATTGAATTGCGTAGAAGCTATAGCGGCGTGCTTTGCTATTGTAGGCCACTGGGATTGGGCTGAGCAACTATTAAGTAATTTTTCTTGGGGAATAACATTCTTGAAAATCAACGAAGAATTGATAAGCAAATACAATAAATGTACAGATTCAGAATCTGTTGAAAGAGCGCAAGACGAATGGCTCGAGA
Organism: Debaryomyces udenii; assembly: GCA_030556595.1. Taxonomy (NCBI): domain Eukaryota; kingdom Fungi; phylum Ascomycota; class Pichiomycetes; order Serinales; family Debaryomycetaceae; genus Debaryomyces; species Debaryomyces udenii. The sequence goes on along the minus strand of JAKTUI010000004.1, from coordinate 959,265 downwards.
AGATCGAAAATGAGGCGAAGGAACGGAAGAAAAGAGCTCAAAGCGAAGATATTTGGATGATGGGAAATGTAAATAGAGAAAAGTTAGATATTGCGAATGAGGACCATGCTAAGGACGAAGACGAAGATACAGAACTGGAGGTCGAAGAAGTAGAATACGATACGTTGGGAAATGTCATTGTGCAAAATGATTCTAAAACTCATGGTTTGGGAAATGCACTAGGCAATGAAGAGGATGAAGACGATTTAGCTACCGAATCATCTAGTGAAGAGACGACTGAAGAAAGTGAGGAAGAAAGCAAAGAAGAAATTTATGACAAATTAGGTAACTTAGTTATAAAAGAGCAGTAAGTTATTAGTTGATGTCAAAACAGAGATAGCCCGTAAGGTCTTAAAATCATGCCAAAGCTGGAAGTGACTTCCCCATCAGAAACTTTCTTTTGTTGATTTTATACGTACTATTTAGTATTATGCTTTTATAATTGCAAACAATCGAGATTAGGCTAATCAGTATATGACTATTTCCGAAAGCTTCGGAATTTTGTTAAGCTCATTTGAAGGAACTTCATGCACTGTAGTAAGTTTATTCTCCGGGCTTTAGCATTTTAGATTCCGTTTGCTCGTTCATATAAATATTTGTCGCTACAATTATTCAATACACGGATAAAGCTAGTTTGAATTGTTATCTACTTTGACATTTGGTAAATTGGTCTAAATGACAGGAATTCAGATAGCCATAGATAGGGGTGGAACCTTTTGCGATGTTATCGCTAAGATTCCGGGTCAACCAGATTATGTGTTCAAGCTTCTATCAATTGATAAGCATAATTACAAAGACGCTCCAACTGAAGGTATACGTCGAGTGCTAGAAAAAGCTCACGGGGTAGCAATCGCTAAGCACGAGAAGTTGGAATTGGACTCAATTGGGAGTATCCGGATGGGTACTACGATAGCTACGAATGCGTTGTTGGAAAGAAAAGGGGCCAATGTCTGCCTTGTTACTACTAAAGGATTTAAGGATGTGTTAGCAATAGGAAATCAGACCAGACCTCATATTTTTGATTTAACTGCCAAGAAATTAGAGCATTTGTATAAGAAGGTTATTGAAGTTGATGAAAGGGTCACAATTGAAGGCTTTTCTGAAGGAGGAGGACACAGATTGAATACTGATGTTTCAGCAGATCCAGAGTTGACTGAAGGAGTTACAGGCGACGTAGTTAGAGTTATCAAGAAGCCCGATTATAAACTTCTTACTGAGCAGTTTAGGAAATTGTATGAAACAAAGGAGATAAAGTCTATTGCATTATGCTTGTTACACTCTTACACCTATCCTGAGCATGAAGAGAAAATTGCCAAAATATGTAAGGAAATCGGGTTTCAAGTCTCTATTTCGCACGATTTACAGCCAATGATTGGTATGGTCAATAGGGCCTCATCTACCGTGGCCGATGCCTATCTTTCATCAGTTATCAGAGAATATATTGAGGGCTTTGGATCCGGCTTCAAAGGTGGATTGGAAGCTTTTGGTAACAAACTACTATTCATGCAAAGCAATGGAGGATTATGTCCTTGGTATAAATTTACGGGCTTGAAAGCCATTTTATCAGGGCCTGCTGGTGGTATGGTCGGATATGGTGAAACTTGTTATGATTCTGTGACGAAGAAAGCGACTTTGGGCTTTGATGCTGGTGGAACTTCGACCGATGTCTCAAGATACGCAGGGAGTTTTGAACACATATATGAAACCGTTGTCAGTGAAGTAAGCTTGCAAACGCCACAATTAGATATTTCAACTGTTGCGGCAGGTGGTGGGTCAATGCTATTCTGGAGAAATGAAATGTTTGTTGTTGGACCTGACTCAGCTGGATCTGATCCCGGACCTGCTTGTTATAGGAAAGGTGGTCCTTTAACTGTGACTGATGCAAACCTATTTTTAGGTAGATTGTTACCTGAGTATTTCCCAAAAATTTTCGGCCCAAATCAAGATCTGCCGTTAGACTCTGAATTGACTGCCAAAAAGTTCGAAGAACTAACAGAGGAGATAAATAAAGACAAAGCCAAAGATGGCATAAAGTTATCACCCGAGGAAGTAGCTAGTGGATTTTTGAAAGTTGCTGTTGAAGCAATGGCAAGACCTATTAGAAATCTCACCGAGGCGAAGGGTCTTGTTACATCAGATCATAATTTAGCATGCTTTGGGGGTTCAGGAGGACAGTTCTCGGTCTCATTGTCTAAGAATTTAGGAATTTCTCATGTTGCAATTCATAAGTATTCTTCTTTGCTATCTGCTCATGGCATATATCTAGCTGATATTGTTATTGAGAAACAACTGCCTACCTCATTTGAATATTCAAACCAAAATTATGATATTCTCAATCAGAAAATTGATAATCTAGTGAAACAGGCATATAAGGACTGCCAAGAACAGGGATTAGGAGGATTTGCTACGAAAGTCGAGATCTACATGAATATGAGATATGTCGGTTCTGATACTCATCTTTTGATCCCAAAGAACAGCGATGAGAATAATTTGGATGTCGAATTTATTAAAAGACATAAGGATGAATTTGGGTTTACATTAAACCGCAAAGTGTTAGTTGACGATATCCAGGTGTTTCTCGTAGTCAAAAGTACAGATAAGGAATCAACTAATCCGTACTATGAATACAGTCAATTAACCAATACAATTGTAGCTTCTGAATCTGATGTTATAAGACCCATCTACTTTGAAGGGCAAGGATGGTTGGAATCCTCCATTTACCAACTATCTGATTTGAAGCCTGGTACAATTATTGATGGGCCCTCCATTATTATTGATGATACACAGACTATCTTAATAGAGCCAAAGTCAAAAGCAGCAATATTGTCTAATCATATATTAATACTAGTAGAGCAAGAAGATAAACCTGCTCTATCCCAGAAGGTTGTTGATCCAATTCAATTATCTGTTTTTGGTCACCGGTTCATGTCAATCGCAGAGCAGATGGGAAGAACTTTGCAACAGACTGCAATTTCAACTAATATCAAGGAGAGGTTGGATTTCTCGTGCGCTCTCTTTGACAAGCAAGGAGACTTGGTTGCCAATGCCCCTCATGTTCCTATTCACTTGGGTGCAATGTCATTTGCTGTCAAAGCGCAAAAGGAAATGTGGGAAGGTAAACTAAAACACGGCGATGTTTTGGTCACTAATCATCCCCTGGCAGGAGGATCGCATTTACCTGATATAACCGTCATTTCTCCAGTTTTGGATAAAGAAAATAATCCGATATTTTGGACAGCATCGAGAGGGCATCACGCTGATATCGGCTCTATTTCTGCTGGCTCTATGCCCCCTAATTCTAAGACTATCTTTGATGAAGGAGCTGCTATTGTGACGCACAAGTTGTGCTCTAACGGAACATTTGATGAAGTAGGAATCACAAGGCTTTTGTTGGAGGAGCCAGCGAAACATCCTGGTGGCTCTGGGACAAGAACATTAAGTGACAATATTTCAGATTTGAAAGCCCAGGTCGCTGCGAACTACAAAGGAATTACTTTATTGAACAGGTTAATAGAAGAGTTTAGCTATTCAGTGATTGACTTATATATGGGAGCAATCCAAGCTACCGCTGAATTGGCAGTTCGAAACTTGTTGAAATTGGCCCACCACAAGTTTCAAGGAAGGGACTTGAAAGCTGTTGACTATTTGGATGATGGTACAGCAATTGCATTACAGGTTTCCATTGACCCAGAAACAGGTGACGCAGATTTCGACTTTACTGAGTCTGGCGAAGAAATATATGGAAACTTGAATGCACCAAGAGCTATTCTATATTCTGCGGTTTTGTATGTCTTAAGGTCATTGATAAGCTCTGATATTCCTTTGAATAATGGTTGTTTGAGACCAATTATATTCAAGACGAAAGAGGGATCCGTTGTTCATCCATCTTACGAAGCTGCTGTTGTTGGGGGCAATGTTGAAACCACTCAGAGAATTGTTGACGTTATGCTTAAAGCTTTCCAAGCGGCGGCTGCATCACAAGGAACCTGTAACAATTTTACTTTTGGCATCAATGACAGAGAAAACGGTATTTCATTTGGATATTACGAAACCATCTGTGGTGGTTCTGGTGCTGGGCCTACTTGGAATGGCCAAAGCGTAGTTCAATGCCATACTACCAATACCAGAATCACTGATACTGAATTGTTTGAGAAGAGATATCCCGTAATCCTCCACGAATACTCTATTAGAGAAGGCTCCGGCGGAAATGGCTTGCATTGCGGTGGAAATGGTGTTATACGGGACATTCAGTTCACTTATCCTAACTTAGAAGTATCTTGTCTCATGGAGAGAAGGGCTATGGCTCCTTTTGGTTTGTTAGGGGGTGGGGATGCTCTACGTGGAAAAAACTACTGGTTTAAAAAATCAGAAACTTCTGATCAATATAGAAAAATTTCCCTTGGTGGCAAGTGCACTGTTAAAGTGAACAAGGGTGATAGAGTGGTTATCATGACTCCTGGTGGTGGTGGTTTTGGTTCTTCAGCACATAATGAAAAAGAATCAGTTAATTATCCTGTTGGGGTAAGCAAACCTAGTATTCTAACTGGATCAGTTGGGATGAGAAATAGAATGCAGCAAACAAACTAGATTCATAGAGTTATACAACTTTTATATTTTTAGCTCATATTATATATTATTACCTTTATTTGTGTTCACCATTTTGCAGCCTAAGATATATAATATAAGTACGACATAGTTTACAACACAGATTACAGCATAAAGTAATTGAAAGCCTTTCAGAAGAGAGCAGAGTATCCAGTATCTGATTGAGGACTTCGAACACCTACAAATCTAAGTGGTGTGAATAAGGAATAGGAATTAATTTCGAATACCAAAGAGGTAGAGTAGCTATCGAAATATTACACAAAACTACTTTTGAGGCCACACAATCTTATCAAGACTATCTCTACTACAAATATAGGAAACTTAAAAACTAATCACTCACCACCTTTCATAAATATATCGAACGATGCCTAGATATGTCACCCCCGGCGAAACCTGCAACTCACTTGCCACTTCTATATAATCCGTTCTTGAACTGCATATTCAATAATCCACAATTTTTGAAAAATCCATTCAGACAAACTATTGAAGAATTGTCAAATAATCATAATGATTTCACAATACTAGTGCCACCAGCTTACATATTGAACGAGTCATATGACCCCAGTACGGAGAAATCATCATCTAAGGTTTCGTTGCATGATTTATGTTATCAAAATGAGGAATTCATACGATCGCATATTCTCAAGACTAGCAATACATTTGTTACATCACTTGGTTCTGCGCCCAAACCACAGCTGGTCATATATAACACAATGAATGGTAAACAGGTTTTAATAAAGAATGGCATGATATTCACGGGAAAAGGCTTCAAAAGAAGCTTGAAGTTGAGGATTTTGGACATTAACTATTTCAATTCGTTCTGTGACTACTTTCCGAGGGGAAGCAAGTTCATGGTTTTATACGTTGAAGATTCCCTATGGGGCAGCTACAATCCCGATGATTCCTTTGCTACTGAATTGATGAAAGGAGAACAAGTGCCTCTACCTTCAAATACGCAAGAACAATTCAATGAATCGGTCACATTTGAAAAATTGCTTCGAAGCTTTCCAGTACTTTCAAAGGCCGTTTCGGATAAATTTTATAAGCTATTTCACCATAATAACTACCAGTTTCGTCTTCTCAGGACAAACACCCGCAAAAAGTTGTCTAGCATCAAACATGAATTTCACAGTATGTTGGGCGAAGCATTCAAAATCGTTCTGGACAGCGTGAAGATAGATACACCGGATAGCGAACAAACTTACCATCTAATAAATCATATTTTGAGTATTTATCCTGGATTGGACTTGAATAGATTGGTGCACGAATACGTCGAATTGAACTTGTATGACAAATTGTGGTCTCAATTGATTTTTCAATTTTCATACCCTAATGACGATAAAGATAATTTTGATTCTGATGCGATAAAGATATTGACAACTGAAAAGTATGATGAGTTGTCCTTTCTATCCTTGAATCAACTTGACGTTCCTATGGACAGACCATGGCACATTAACGAATTGCATAAACGAATTGTCAAGGCTATTGATGAATTCTCTAAATTAAAAGATGTATCGATTATTAACCTGTACAGTAAGACAAAAATATTGAAAAACACAGTCAGCATTTTAACGAATAATTCAAATCATTACTCAGAGCTGAAAGAGCAAGAGAAAAATACTGTAGTAGCCGAGAATCTCATTATTAATGCAGATGTTTTGATAGGGTTACTAATCATGGTGATTGTGCATTCAAGAGTTGACAATTTGGAAGCCCATTTGTATTACATCAAGCACTTCAATTCTGTCGATTATAGCACTGACGGATATTTTTGCTATATCTTGAGTAATGTTGATGCTGTTATTTATCACTTGTCTTCTTCTATACATGATGAACCACAGTATATTGGATTGGTTGAGTCCTCAGAGTTAAACTCCCGGTTATGGTCAATTATTCAAAAGAGTGATATCGAAAATCTAACTATTCTATTGGACACCGTGCAAAACGATTTAGGCGATGCTCTTCCAAGTAACCATTTCTTGCGGAGTAGAAACATCCATGGTGAAAGTTGCTTGATGACAGCTGTCAAAGCTAAAAATTTCGAAGTCTTTAGTACTATACTAAACTATAATTACACTTGGTTCTCAGTTGACGATATACTATTTGATAGAAACACAACCACTGATCAAACTTTATTGATCGTTGCATTAGTTGAAGGTAGTCATGAGATTGCCATGGAGTTAGTGGACTTATTTTCAAACAACACCACTTTAGAAGAACAGCGAATGTATTTCAATTCTATCGATACAACTGGAAGAACAGTTGGGCATTATCTTTTTCACGATTTTCGTCTAATAGATGTGGTAGGCTCTTTAATAGATTGGGAGCTAAAAGACTATAATTGCCATACACCTTTGTTCAGCTTGTGTCGGTGCTATGATCATTCCAACTATCCTAAGCTTATCGAAAAGGGCTTTAATTGTGTCTACAAAAAGTATAGTGAAGGAAATATTGACTTTGACAAACACGTTGATAAAATGGGTAATACTTTGCTACATGTAATACTTAAAGATCTTCCTATGACGAAACTACTTTCTCGCAAGGCTAACTTGATTAATATTAACCAAATGAACTACAAACAGATGACACCTTTGATGCTTTACGTGAAGTATGGTAGATTAGACAACTTGAAAGAATTATTAGCCGACGATCGCCTACATTTCAAGTATGAAGATTATAAGAATTATAATTCCGTATTTGACTTCTTGAGTAATCTGGCGGTCAAGGGATCATCCAGCAAGGTATTCAAGGATATTGAAAATTTGATACATAATTATTTGTTTCATAATTATTATCCAAGTGCCGGAGGCGAAAAAGTTGCAGCGTTGAATGCGAAGTACGATGCATCTAGAAAGGATTGGGTCGTTTTCTTCACTAGAAGTGTAGAAAATGCTACTCTAAGCTCAGATACTTTAGGCAAATTGCGTCAATTTACTTATATTCTTAAGTTGGAGCACCCACATTCATTTTTGCCAGAGTCAGACACATTCTGGTTGAATTTTCATCAAGAGAAATCTACGGTCCCGCAGTTTGCTAAGTTTAGAATGAACAGAATTATTGATCATTTTAACACTTACATGATCAGTTTGAGCTATCATCCTACATTTAACAACAGCAGAGTATTTCAGAAGTTCATCCATAACAATACCAACGAACTGACCCTAGAGCTAATCAAGGAAATCGCTACAAAACAGGAGATGGCTCGGGAGAAATTTGATGGCGTCGTATTAGGAACAGCTCAAATAGACGAAATTAGTTTCTTCTTGCGTTTCTCAATGCATGACTTACAAAAGTTCCAAGTACTTATAAGCAAGTTAAATAAGCTTATTACAATTGGAGATGTTAAGCAATCTGACTTGCGAATAGTATGGGATAGATTCATGCATCAACTATATTCGAAAATGCTCTTCTCACAAGAGGCACTCCGTGACTTCGCCTTTGATGTTTCCAATCATTATAGATCACAAGACTCAGCATATTCGGAGCTACTTACATTCACCATGTGGTTAGAGCTTTCCACTGCAGAGCTAACGAAGAATATACGTAAAGTATTGTCGAAAGTTGAGGATTGGAAAATGATCTACCGAAATATAAAGGAATTGAATAACGAATTGAAGAGATACGAGGAGAAGGCCCCCCAACATCCGACACCACATGTTGCTACGGAAAACTTAGCAGAAACCACTGCTGTGTCCACCCAACCGTCTCCAGACCTGGCAACCATCGGCAGCCACCCAAACAATAAGCTACAGAATCAACCACAACAGCTTGAGGCCGAGGCACAAGAAATCAGTGATACTTCATCATCCTTCTTTAGCTTCAGCAATATCATAGAAAACAAGCGTGCGAGATACAAGAAGCTTTTATTATTGAAAGCAGATGAAATCAAAAAGATTATGACACTAAATTCTGAGTTGAAATTGGATCATGAGCTAATTGCAGCAGAAATCTCAGATTTTTTGAGTTACAAATCCCGCTTTATATCTCTAGGGGTCAAGGTCTACACAAAGTCGAACATATGTGCCTTGAAACAACGCCAGTATCATTTATCTAAACTTTTAAATAGCTGTAGTTAAAGATCATTAAAATGTCGTGCAATACACAATATCTAGAAGGTTCGAGAGAAATGCAATTATGAAGATTTAACCAAAGATAAGTCTTGAAAGAATTAAACTACTATACTGAAATATAACTGTATAATGTCGGTCAATAACAAAGACGTTGCGTTGTGCATTATCCACTTCTTAAAGCAATCTGTTTCGAACAACGAAATTGCTGAAGATTATGCTGAATCAATGGATGTCGCCATTGACTGTATTGCAGATGCGTTTGAAGTAAACAAAAATGACGATTCAAAAATTGTTGCAGACAAATTTAATGGAAAGTCTTTAAAGGAGTTATTTCAGAATAGTAACTCAGGAGAGCCAGACCAAAAAACTGCTGATAAAGAAATTGACTCGGCTACCAAGGAAAAGGCAAATCTTTTGAAGACTGAAGGAAACAGAGCAATGGCAGCAAAAAAGTTTGACGAGGCTATATCGAAGTACACCGAAGCAATCGATTTGGACAATACAAATGTTGTGTACTTATCGAACAGGGCCGCGGCATATTCGTCTTGCTCGCAACATGAAAACGCTGTCAAGGATGCTGAAAAAGCCATCGAATTGAATCCAAACTTCTCCAAATCGTACTCCAGATTGGGGTTGGCAAAGTATGCATTAGGTGATGCTACTGCTGCAATGAACGCCTATCAGAAAGGCTTAGACGTCGAGGGCGATCAAAAATCGGATGCGATGACCAAAGGGTACGAGACTGCGAAACGTAGAGTCGAAGAAGAATTAGAAAAATCGATTCCACTGTCGACTGTCAGCCCATCAGAGAATACCAATGACGGCTCGGACTCGAATTCAAGAGATGCTGGTGCTGGCGGTGCTGGCGGTGCTGGGGGGATGCCAGATCTCGGTTCTATGTTTGGCGGTGGCGGCGGCGGCATGCCATCCTTCTCTGAAATGATGAACAACCCTCAACTCATGCAAGCAGCGCAAAGCTTAATGTCTGATCCAAATGCCATGCAAAATTTAATGAGCAACCCTGCTATTCGTCAAATGGCTGATCGCTTTGGCGGTGGTGCTGGTGCTGGTGCTGGTGGTGAAGGCTCTGGCCCCGATCTTTCTAATTTGATGAATAATCCAATGTTGCAGAACTTGGCCAGCCTGTTCATGGGAGGAGCAAACTCCAATAATTCTAACAACTCTAATGGTAACAGCAATGGCGAAAACTAGATGCTGATTTTAATTCTGTTGAGTATATAATTATATTTTTTCACTTTATTGCTACTATATAATATATAAGGAAGTTTTCATTGCATGTATTTCGTGTTTATTAAGAAGATATAGTTAATAGTGTGATGATATTCACTATCAGTAAATGAAACAGCTTTATAGGCAAAAGCGCGTTACAAAATTTTGGGACATATCTTTCTAGTCAAAGAAATCAATATCTTCCAGAACTATTATGGACCAAAACAATAAATCAAGCGACGAAGATAGTATCCCAATAACAACCATCGGCAGACTATTTCATACTGTAGCATTCAAGAATAAGAACACAAGAATAACTCAAAATACACTCGAATTATCGTCTGAATATATAAAATTATTTGTCAATGAAGCCTTAATACGATCTAACGAGGAAAGGCTAGCAGAGGGAGATTCTTTGACGCAGGTGGATGGAATTGATAATTTGAACCGACCTAGGGAGATAGAGAATGAAGATGTTGAAGCTGGAGTCAATGATACCACCATGCATGAAATAGATGAGGACGAGGATGCAGACCCCGAAGAAGTCACCCACACTGCCACACAGAACAAAACTGCTTTTAATTCAGATATCGACTTGGGAAATTATACGTTGGATACAAAACATTTATCCAGGGTGGCAGGAATTTTAGTGCTAGACTTTTAAAAAACCATGAGGCATACTTAGAGAAATAATTCGTAATTCATTATGTATCTATATGATTTAAATGCAGCTATAATGTCAATTCGGAGGCTCAATTGCAAAACTGCCAATGTTGGAAACAGCCCAGTATCCATATGAGAGTTGCAGTTGAGTTAAGCCTAAATCTTTCATCGAATTTGGCAACTGAGACTTTATAGTTATATAGAAGGGGATCTTGATATTTACAAGGTTATTGTGTAGCGAAGTAGTTTCGGCCGAAATAACGAGGGGGATCAGATACCAGTTATCGCCCTTTTCGACCAGAGAGTCGGATATTTCCATATCCACAGAAGTTTTCAAACAGTTCAACTTTCCGAGTCTCATAATTAATTCAGTTCGTGATACTTTAGTACTTTTGGTTAAAAATGGTGTTGGGATGGATTTGATGATGGACTCTGGATCCTTTTTTTGTTTCTGTCCCCCAATAGTCATTGTTGATACCGGCAATGCTAATTGGACTTTGACTTCTGACAGGGAAATGAACTGCTTGGGCAAATCTGATATAGTAGAGATCACCACGTCAATATCTGTAGGAAGAGGATTAATGATGTTGACAAGCAATTTTAGTGGTTGAGCCAGTTTGAGAATTGTAGGGTATTCTTGATTTATTAAACTAGACATTTTTAGCACCGGCATAAATTCAACCGCATTCCATTTCACCATTAGCTTGACCAGCGACGGCTCTCTACCAGTCATTGACAAAACATGCCCACAGGCTGAACATTTTTGTGATTTCTTGGAAGTAAGTTTCTTGGGAACTGGAAATTGAGCCAGGTCTTCTCCAACTAATTTATTCCCAAGATTTGTTAGTGATCCATTATTGAAAGTAGAATTGTAGCTACTATGGCCAATCTGCTGCGAAACGGTGGTATAGTCACCAAGGCTTTGCAAAGCAGCCGTGCGATGCATGTCGTTCATGTCTCGGGTCTCATCTATCGACCTGGAACTGCACTGGCTTATCCTATGGGTTAGGACTTCTTCTTCGCTGGTTGATTTGTTCAGTGGATCAGCCAATTTTGCCAAGTTCATGTCCTCGAATTTTCTCATTGCCTCAATAGACAATAGTGGCCTTCTGTTGGTTACTTGTCGATTTGGATGCGCTTCCAATTCAGCTAACCGTCGCCTATCAGAATAGTTACGATGAAATTCCTGAAAAACATTAGCCATTCCTCCATCTTTTTTTTTCATCTCACTGCCAATAATCTCCACCAATGGTCTCGGCTTAATGGTAACCCCTGTTGTGTACTTATAATCACAATATAGGCACTTGAACTTGAAAACTTTCCCACTACCACCTTCACTCTTCTCATCCGTCACTTTGACCTCCAATCCTGCCTCACACAAAGGACAGCTAAAACAGTTCTTAACGCATCGTGTCCCCTGACTGTCACTATAGTCTGTCATGCAATTGGCACAATACTTACTTTCAATCTCCACTTCACAACATGTTAAACACCTGTGGTTCTGACACCTGGGGCAGAAATAAATGTCCCCTAATTGATGAATACGGTTGTCACTTGCAAGAAATCTTGGTAAGCCTAGCCGATCCTTATCCGTGCCTTCATCATCTACCAAACACCCACAATATATGCGAGTTTCATTGTATATCTTAGACATTGTTGGCCTAGCCATACATAAGTAGTAAGGGTTTTCTGAAACGTAGAAGTTAGCACGTGGTTTTCTATATAACCACTAGCCTTTTGTATAAATACCCTTAATACCCGTGGAATTGAAAGGTAGATCCTAAAAATTCCAATATCTAGACTTGACTATAGAGTATGTTCTATCAACTAACTGCTGCGCTACTTTTAGCGACAGAAGTATTTTCGGCTACTATTCCAGAACAGGGACTATTACAACTAAGAAGTGTTCAAGAGCCCCAAATCACATATGATGTTCCCAGAAAGTACGAAGTGGTAACAGGACTATTCCAACAGGATGACAAGGATACAGATCCCCTGAAATTTGATGTAACCAAGGACAATTTTGGGTTAAAAAAAGGTACCACCTGGAAAGACGTAATGGATGAATTGCAGCAAAAAAGCAAGTCATCTAAGGATTCACAATATAAACTCTTCTTTTTTGCCAGACACGGAGAGGGATACCATAATGTGGCTCCAAATGAGTACTCTAGCAAGGATTGGGACTGCTACTGGCAGATGCAAGATGGTAACGGCAAAATTGAATGGTACGATGCAGAATTGACCGATAATGGCATCAAGCAAGCCGAGTCGCTTTCCAAAGCATGGAAAGAACAGCTCTATACCAATGAAGCACCACTACCAGAATCGTATTACGTTTCGCCATTGAGAAGGTGCCTTCAGACGTACAATTATACGTGGTCGACAATTACCAATCACTCTAAAAAGTATGTGCCTGAGGTAAAGGAATTTGCTAGGGAGACCTACGGGATCGATTCTGAAAGCAAGCGTCATAACAAGACTTTTATAGAGAAATTTGCACCCTTTGCAAAATTTGAAGATAGATTTACGGAGAAAGACGAACTCTGGAGGGCTAAATTGCGGGAGCCTTCACAGCATAGAAACTACAGAGCTTTGGTTTTGTTGAATGACATTTTTGCCCATGACAAGAATGATGTTATCTCAGTCACAGCCCATTCTGGAATCATAACATCGATTTTAAAGGAGTTGAACCACAGAGATTTTGGCTTGCAAACGGGCCAGATGATCCCGGTTTTGGTGAAGGCGAGTGACTTTGGGAAGTTCCAAGAACCAAAGCTTGATGACAAATGGCATACCATTGACAAGAAATGTCGCTCCTGAATAACAATATAAATATGTATTGGTGCAATTAGCTGTATGGTCTGCACCGTTAAATTTCATTAAGTATTAGCTATATAGGTAATTACATGAAATCATCATCTTCAAAATCATCATACTTCGACTGGTCCATATCTTCAAACACATCTTTCTTGAAGGAGCTGTTGACATTAGTCTTTACTGCTGGTTTGGCCTTCTTCTTACCAGCACCTCCAGTGGCCGTGCCTCCTGCCTTCTTTAATCTCGCCTGCCTTTCGGCTCTCTCCTTATCTTTCATGATGACATTTAATGTAGATATGACTTTCCTTAAATTCTCTATCGACAAAGGTTGAACCACGTCCCTCACCAAATCAATCGCTAAGGCTGAGGAGTAGTTCAACAATGAATCGTCTGCCAACTTCGTTAAAGCTGGAGCTAATGTCTTCCTCAACTTCTCGTATTCTGCTTTATCAGTTGGTTGGAACAATGGATGAGCTTCGAGAGGAGTGTCCTTAGTCAATTTAGCTTGAGGAGCGGAAGCAGCAGCAGCTGCTGCTGCTTTAGCAGCCCTTTCTCTTGGGTGCTCGTTCACATCAATCTCATCGTCTCCAGCCACTCCGAGTCCGCCAAATAAATCGGCTGCATTGTTCAAATCAGCATCCACTTCAGCTTTCCTCAACATCTCTTGTCTTGTAGCACTATCAAGCTTGTCAATATCCAAAAGAGCTGGTCCGGCATTCTTTTTTTTAGCTGCAAGCTTCTTTGCTTTAGTTTCATCTTGTTTCTTCTTCAAAGCTTCCTTTTCCGCCTTCTTTTTGGCTTCTGCTTCTGCCTTTTTACGCTTCTCTTCTTCTTCATCAACGTCCCACGAATCCAACAATGGGTCATCATTATCTTCCTCTTCCCACGAAGCAACTGGTGCTTGCTTAGAATCACTTGGAATATCAAAGTCTTCGTCGTCCCACGACATTTTATTCTTCTATCTCTATATTATTGAATTTTCTACTTGATATCTATAATTCTTGAATATTGGAATTTTTTTTTTTAGGCTTGGTTCAGTCGAATTTTCAATTTCCGGGTTACATCTTTTTGATTATAAGAGCAGCAGTTAAGTGTATGTATAAGACTGATAATAGACCGCTAGGCTGGACAAGTCCAATTGGGATGGCTGAAGCAATATTAGGAAATTTCAAGTGTATAATATAAATGGTGCAAAGTATAAGAGCGGTCATAGATATAAGTTGCGATAGACCTTTTTACTAGAGATTAGATTATTAACAGTTGTATAGTGTATTCAAGACAAAATGCTAGTGCAGTCGGATACCAAAATACCAGGTGTTCTGATAAACAAAGAATTCACCCGGTGGTTGCTTGAAACAAACGGCATTGAGGTGCACCGCAAGTTGAGAATAGGTCCTAGTACTCTTGGTGGCATGGGACTCTTTTTTAACAATGTTGAAAACGAAGAAGGGGACGATGACATAGTGGTCGCAAGAATCCCATACAACTCTACATATGACTATATGAGGCTATTAGAGGTGATAGAAGGATTGAAGAGCAAGAAAGAAGAGAACAATGCTAGTGAATGGGACATTATAACTGCGGTATTGAAATCTGTGCAGCCGGCAAATGAAACGGAGGTACTCTTCTGCTACTTTGTCGGGTTCAAGATATGCTCGGACGAGCGAAAGCGTACCGGACAGTTTACCGACTCTCCTTTGACCACATATGACCCTTATTTGCGCATTTTGGAGAATACCTGGACTATAGGACCTCCATCATGTAGCTTTGGCCAGGGCGAATTGGAAGCGAGGTTTAAACTGCAGATAGACAGGACGAAGGATAACTACAGGGAGCTAATGCAAGACCTTCTGGGCATAGCATCAGAGCTCACATTTGAAGAATTTTACCAGCTTGAGTATGCCATAAAGTCCAGGGTGTTAGAAATACCCCATGGCAACGAAAATGAAGAGGACTATTACACAAATGTGACGTTGATCCCATTACTTGATTTCGCTAACCACGAGAGCGTATCTCGAAGTAAGGCCTATTTCGATGTCGATAAATCTACAAATGACGTACTTTTAAAATTGCATCGACTGAAATTGCCAGCTAGCGATTTCGAGGTCACAATTAGCTACTCGACAACTGAGTCTCTAGCTGATTTTGCGTTGACTTACGGCTTCATCCCCAACAGCGACGATTTCCAGCTTCTTGAATACCAAGTGCCTCCAGATGCCGCAAATAGGCATATTAGTAAAATTATGGCTACCTCAGGTATCCCTTACCACCTTATAATGAAGTGGTTGCATGTAATGCCCCAGTTCCAGATTGTCAAGTCTCCTGACGACATTTTCATCAATTTCTTCAGCAACAACTTACCGTTGGTGTTCATCAGTGGTTTGCAATATGATTCCCACTGGCATTACAGTGCTCGGGAACTGTTCAATAGATTCAACAACGTACAGATAGAGGACGAGGAGTTCGCCGAAAATGTGCTTCCAATGTTGCTGCGTCAGGAAGCCGACTATGACTTCATCAACTGCATTGGCCAAGTCGGGGTCACCTACAAGGCTATACACCCAGATCGTCTGTCAATCCTCGAAGAAACAGGGAACGACTCGGATGAAGCATTCCATGCTCTCATTGACAGATGTACGGCCTTTATTATTGAGATTGCCGGCGAGATCGTAAATCCAAGCCCACACCAATCGCACTCTGTCCCGTCTGACCTGTTTTCGCAGTTGGTCTCTGATTACTACAGTAAACGAAAAGACTATTTCCATGCCCTAATGACTAAATACTCCTCGTGTAAGGATTTATCCTTACCAATGCATTTGGCTAGGGAAGAGTGGGAGACCCATTACAGATCGTCCCCCAGACAAATCGTTTTATCCGACTAGCCCGATGTCAGTTACACATGTACGAATTGTAACAATTTCACGTCTTGGTTTTTATTCTAGGAACTTTCCAGAGCTCTAGCCTGACATTCATTATTATTTACAATTCTTCACTTTTCTTTACAATTCTTTGGAATTCTTTAGGGTTCTCTACGTTCTTTAATCTTCCTTCTACATTAATAAGTCTTTATAATACTGTAGAGTAACAAATTCTGGAACCGTTTTTGTACGTTTTCACGTGCACAAAATTTGTCAGCCCGAAGACCCAAATTTTCATTGCCACGGTATAAAAGACTAAGCATTTAGCTTATTTGGTCAATTGAGTACTATTTACTTACTATTACAATAAAGGATACACAATGGTCGCTACTATCTCTTCTAAACAAGAATTCACAGATGCTTTAACCCACGATGGATTAGTTGTGGTTGATTTTTTTGCTACTTGGTGCGGACCTTGTAAGATGATTGCTCCATTATTAGACAAATTCTCTAGTGAATACAGTCAAGCTAAATTCATAAAGGTTGATGTTGACGAACTTGGAGAAATTGCCCAAGAATACGAAGTTAGCTCTATGCCAACCGTTATTTTCTTCAAGGGGGGCCAAGTTGTTACTAAGGTTATTGGTGCCAACCCAGCTGCTTTGAAACAAGCTATTTCCGCTAACGCATAAAATTGATGAGTACAGTTTGTATGTTCTATAGTTAGTTTTATATTTTGTTAGATAAGAGCAAAATGTAGGCTACGTGAGAATAGCTTTCAAATAATTAGGGCAGTAATGTTGATGCATTATTTGTTAGATTTGAGACTGGAGATCTAGTCCCTTTAATGAATTGTGTAACAAAAATTACGATTGCAATGTAGAGCACATAATATGTACATCTGTCTCGAAATAAGCTACACATGCCTTACACCACGGTCATTTAGTTTGGCTGAACTGGTAAAACAG
Source organism: Debaryomyces udenii (assembly GCA_030556595.1). NCBI lineage: Eukaryota > Fungi > Ascomycota > Pichiomycetes > Serinales > Debaryomycetaceae > Debaryomyces > Debaryomyces udenii. The sequence goes on along the minus strand of JAKTUI010000004.1, from coordinate 942,015 downwards.
ACTGGAATCATGTTTGCAAAGATTTCGCTCCATGCGACAAGCTAGCTATCGAATATGGCCAAGTAATCTTTAGAAGGATTGACAGTGAGCAACTCTACTTCTTGCTGGTAAGTCAATTATAGTACTTCTACAACTTTCAACCTCATCAATAACATTTTTGATGAAGCCCTTGCATAGATGTATCGAGAAATAAAGTTTCCGCTAATGTATAAGATAAGCATCAGCGCGGTGTATATGCTTCATAGTTGAATTTTATCTATTAATTAATATACTAAACGAAACATAGACTATATAAAACTAAGTCTTGTTAAACTCTTTGAGGAAGCGATGCACGATGGGAAAATCGGCGAGGTGGTCCCAGGCGATCTTTGGGGAAGAAGCGGCAGCAATTCGATTACGCAGATAGATGAGAAGTGTATCGTAAATCAAGTAGTATTGTCTCAAGGTTTGCACCATTGACACACGCTGCTTTCTTAGATTGTCGACGATGGAATATATGGGGTCATAATGCAACTCTAGACTACGATTAGCCTTGAGGATGTTAATGATGGAGTCAATGGTACAAAGGGTACCTGTTCTGCCACAGCCTGCAGAGCAGTGTATGACTGTTGGAAAATCATGGATGCTCGTGATACAATTATTGAGTACGTGGTGTTTAAGGTCGATAATCGAAATTAAATCATTAGGTTTCAAAACCGACCCCATGTCTGGCCACGACAAGAGATGTATCTGGAACACATGGTGTGTCATCATGTTGTCCATTGATACTTCGAAATGTCTTAGGATAATTGTGTTTTCGTTCTTGTAGTTCAAAGATTCAACCATTTTAACGGAAATCAAGTTATCATTGGACCTATACTTACCAGATTTCCAAAATGGAGAGCATTTATTAACCCCATTCTCGAACTCGTCTGTCAATGATATAACGAGGGGGGACTTGTGGTTCAAAATGCACTTCCAAAAATCTCCACTAGTTTCATTCAAAGGACCTTGAGCTCCAATATACTTCAATTGATGTTTAATTTTTCCCAAATCAGTTAAGTAGGATAATTCATTCAAAGGGTTTAAATAAGATGCATTTATGTAATCACATAGTTGAGGCTTTTTAGTTATTGCAGTTAAATCGTTCAATCTTACTCTTGAGTGCTCGAATAGGAATATATCTTTATATCTGTTTTTGTGACCGTATTCGATTCCCGAACTGATTAATGGAGGTTGAGATAGTTTGGGCTCCATAAAGGAGCCACCAGGCGAAACTTTCTCTTCTTCGATTTTGCTGTGGTCTTTTTTATTGTCTATTGAAAATGCATCAAGCAATCTATCTTTCTCATTTGTCTCTAAGGAGTTAAAATCTTCAACTAGTTTATTTGACCGAACTAGACTGGTCTTAATCCATTCAGGTAACAGATCACGATCACTGCTGGTCAACTTATCGAAATTCTCTGATAAATTGATCACGCTAAGATCAGCTGCCCCATCTAGTTTATTATGCAAGAACTCTTCGTTGTGTCTAATCTTGAAATAATTTTTTGGAGTCAGTGGTAACTGAAAATTTGACAAAGTAGGTGTACTAGAGTCTGCATTTTTAATGCTCTTCATAGTTGGTAGGTCAGATAAAGAGCAAGCTCTAAATTTTCCACTGGTATTCTTCAATGGTAAAGTTGGCTTAAAGTCGTCCTCCTCTGTCATATTGCTTCCAGACCCTGTTGAGTCCAAGAATCTGTGCGAGAATTCAGTGTATGTACTGTCAAGTAAGTAGACACAGCTATCCCAATCTTTGTTGTGAACAAACTTTCTGCCCAAATGATATAAACCGGGAGAATTACTATGGTTATCATAAAGTAGGACGCTAGGAAATTCATGTTTCATGACATTCTCCGAATCCTTAGTAGACTCTTCCTTTCGTTTGCATGATAAATACTGTTCAAACGTGTATTTATCGCAAGCAGGAAGAGAGTTGATGCATCTTTCTAAGTCATAATTTTGCCTTTTCAATAGGGTCAGCGGCAAGCATATATTTATGGCCCCTTTTATATGTGATTTAACGTAATCAGTAAAAGGACGAACATCAATTATTATGGTTTTGGTTTCGGTATTATTCATTATTTCGTTAGCTTCATTAAGAGATATTGGTTTTACTTGATTGCCTGACTGCTTGGATAAATCATCAATCAACTCTTTGCAGTCAATGTTCACCTTCGTTGGTTTGCAGACGAACTCACCTACCTGTGGAAATTTATTAGCATCCTTTTTTTCGGGTGTAGGAAATGTGTCTTGCTTTTTCAAAGATGGCGGTTTAAAAATTGTAGGCTGAATATTTGGTAACGAATTTGTGGGTAACAAGTTGGGTTGATTTTTAACTGGTGATTTCTGTGTGTTGATAGCAAACCTCGGTTCCACAGCCGACTTGGCCTTGGCTAGACCCCCCTCGCGTGAAACATTATGCTTCCAGTCTGGAAATGACCCATGTTTTCCTACAGGGAGCTGCAACATTAGTGGACACTTCTTAACTCCACTACTGGGTTCATCAACAAGTGTATCCGTCGAATGTATAGAGTCGTTTCTCGCGTTTCTTTTGATATTAAGCGAGCTGTGTGACCCATCGCAAATAGTGGTATCTGAGTTGATGGACGAAATAGAGCTACTCGTATTGTTCTTTGGTGTATTCTTGCTCGCGCTGACTTGTTGAGCTGATGGTTTGACACCAAAATATTCCTGACCGTTAGTAGTTCCTGTAACCGCAAAATAATCATTCACCTCAGCCTTGGCTCCATCACTTCCTCCCGACGGTGGAAACGTGTAGTTCGGAGACGCACACATGCTGGGCGACGAACTCATCCTCTTTTTCAAAATTCGTACCTCCTGTTCCCTCCTTGTATTATTCAACTTAAGGATATAAAAGTGAACGAATGTAAAAGAAGTCTTATACTATCTTAATACCGTGTTATTTCCTTCTTTTTCTCCTCTGTGACTGTCTATAGCACTCAAATGATCTTCTCTTAGTCTAAAAGAAATCTTAAAACTCTTACTTGCTAATTAAAAAATTTTCCTTTACCAGGGTACCTGAAAGATCTAACTTATTTTTACTAATAATGGCTTAGAACCGAGAATCTAAAAAAAGTTCTTTAAATAAGTTTCTCGTGATATTCCTACCAACAGTTTGCTTAGCCGTTACGCTGCTGATTATGGTGTTCTCTCTAATAGCTTTTCCTGTCTTATTATAAGTCTAAGATAGAAGAATAGCTCTTCAGCGGCTCTGCTCCGACTTATTGATGAGGAAACTAGATCTACATTATGTGCAGGAACTAAGGGGCTTGACTTCACTACGAGATTATAGCATAAATACTGATAAACTAAGAATATACCTATTTTTTTCTTCTCTTAACATCCTTGGACTTGTCGTCAGAGACATTTCGTAGCTTCAACTTAATCTTAGGCAATGCTGGTTCTTTCACGGGAGAAGCCGGAGATTTCTTCTCTGTGGCAATACCCACACCGGCTCGGGAGTTCCTGCGCTTAAGCACGGATTTGGGTTCCTTGAGATCGGATTGGTCTTGCTTTGTATATTTTATGTCTTTAGATGGGGGAGATTCTATTTCTTCTTCGTCGTTGAAAAGATGGGGATTGGAGACTTTGTCTGTTGCATCATGAATCAAGGACTGATACTCCAGTTCAGAGTGAGCAACACCATTTTTGAGCATTTTTTTCATCAATTCGCTATGCTCGGGTTCTTGGGGATGCTGTTCAAAGGAGGCACCGGGCTGATCCAACGGCGATATGCTCTTATCAATACTGACACGATGAACTGTATTCAAAGTGTTACTTAAACCGTTGAAGTAAATCTCATTGACATTCAAATTTTTGCTTGGGTCCATATTCTTCTGTTTCAAGCTGGTCAAGCTTGCGACACCTTCTTCGTCCTGCTCACCTTCTGGGAGGATTTCACCGCATTTCAAGGCAGCGCCATCCTGAGATGTATACTCTTTTGAGTGGGCAATTCGGCTATGGTTCAAGAAGCCCTGTGCCGAGGAAAAGTTGCTTCTGTTGCAGTCTGGGCAAGTAAGTTTCACAATAACACCGTCAGTCCTTCTATAGAGACATCCCATGCTGGTAGGTGTTTTGGATATCGACGTAGAGGGGCGCAAAGATGACGTGGTAGATCGCGTTCTGTAGGAATATTTGGGCTCGGGCCCATACGATTCTTCCAGTACCGAATTCTTGGGTGTATGCGAAGGTTCCGAAATGCTGGAGAGGTTCGAGTAGTTGGCTGATAACGACTTATTAAGCAAGTTGTAGTACCTTAAGGTAAAGTCACTAGGCTCATTCTCCAAATTCGTCAGCGACGGAACCTCAAAAAACTTCCTTAGCGTTATCATCTGCGATTCGCATTTGCCTATCTCTTCCTTGGTTAACATTAGCTCCTTGTGCTTTAATCGAATCTCCAAATCTATCTGGTTGGTAATTATATCTCGTAACTTCTCTATTGGTGTATCACGTAGCCCCTGAATAACTTGGTCTTTATCAACTTGTAGATTTTCTACCTTGGGATACTGTTTACTATTGGATGGGCTCTTTGGTTCTGCTACAATTTGCTCCCCTATTGTGTCTTCTGCAAATTCATTTTCGCCATGCGGCACGTCAAGCTCACTAAGGTGAGCCTCTGGAGTGGTAGGAGACCTCTGCCTATTCCCATTCATTTTATTTGACCGTTTTAATATATTTGCCTCCAAACAACGCTGCAATTATTGATGTGTTATATCTTGCATTCAATTTTAGTTTCTATACTGCATATAGTACAGATTTTGATATGTTTTCTAGTAGTATTAAGCCAACAAATCGATAGGGTCTTTTCCTTTTGCACACATCTGAAGTAGCTCTCTGTAAGACAGTTCTCTTTTGGATCCTGAAACAGGTCTTGCTCTTCTAACAGGATTTTTCCGAGAAGGTTTATCTTTTAGTGCAGATTTGGCCTTCGGTTTTAGGTTGCGCTGGGGCTTTATTTGTGCTGTTGTTAACTCTTTTTCCTTTGCACAATTCTTGGGTTTTTTGCTTTTGGAGGGTAAGTTCTTCTGGGCTTCGAACGTCACGGTTTTGCTTGTCGTAATTTTCTGTGCTGGCAAACGAAGCTTATTCCCTTTCTTTAGTGGCTTTTTGGAGTCGACGCACTGTATCTTTTCAGTAGCTGACCTAGGTTGACTAATTTTGATCGGCTTAGTTTTAACAGGCATGCCAGCAAAAAGCTCGATAAGGTTGTTCTTGTGAATGGACTCGTGGATCTTATTGATCTCTTTATCTAGCTGTCGTTGGCTGGAAATTGTTTTTGATTTCATTGGCGGTAAGTATGCCATTTGAGAATTGACAGGAGTAGAAGTAGCTTTGAATTCAATGAGAGAGTCATTTTTATCTTCTTCGTCGAAGATTTCTTTGAGGTTTTCTAATGAATATTCTACAACACTTTTCCTCTCAGAAGGCGCTTGTGATTTTTTCTTCGCCACCAGATTTGTTCCTCTTTCTCGAGCTTGCCTATTTACATTTCCAGAATATTCCTCTAGTGGTTTTCTGGAACTTGCGCTTCTCCCTGTTTTTGTTTGTTTGCTTCTTGTATATGGTCTAACTGATTCTGCAGTTATTAGTATAAACATTAATTGGATAGTGTTTTGAAACTAGATATCTATGGTAAGACTTACTACTAGCATCCTGAAAGACCTCAAAGGCTTTTTTTGGAGGCATTGTAGCTACACAAGTGTAATGGAAAACGGATGTTATAATGGTTGTAAAAAAGAATTTAATATAGTACGACATTCTCATAGATGTTGATACGACATTTGATGATAATGTGATCAGAACGACATTTCTTTCTTGCCAGTATCAATAGTGTTTAATTCATAATAGCGTATTAAGCATGTCAAATGATGATATTATATTGCCTTCAGCAACATCATTGTCTACATTAACTATATCTGATGTTCCAAAGTCAGGATTCGGCTACAATCCAGCTGTAGGACCAAACTCGAATGCCATAAACCAAGAGGCATCAAATCTCCTTATGAATAAAAGAACAATCCATTTGACACCAACATCAACAAACTCTATCTATGATAGGAATTTGAGCAAGAAAAGTCCCGAAATTAACGCGTCATCACTCTCTTTCTTATTCTGTGAAATCGTGAATTGGGCCCATAAGAACTCGAAGGGGATTCATGACTTGGAACAAAGGTTAAACGGACTCGGTTATCAAATTGGCCAAAAATTCTTAGAGTTAGTGAAATTTCAAGAAGGTATAAAGCACAGCAAAAGAGAAGTCAAAATAATAGAAATTTTACAGTTTATCCACGGATCATTGTGGAGATCAATCTTTGGTAAAACCGCTAACGAGCTAGAGAAGTCGCAGGATGTCAGCAATGAATACATGATTACAGATTATTTACCCTTGATGTCCAAATATATCAGTATTCCTAAGGATTACGGCGATTTAAATTGTTCTGCATTCACAGCCGGAATTATAGAAGGTGCCCTTGACTCAGCATTTTTTCACGCTACAGTATCAGCTCATTCGGTTCCAAAAGAAGGCTATACATGCAGAACTGTATTTTTGATCAAGTTCGATGATCTGTTGTTCGTCAGAGAGGATTTACGGTTCAATCAATAGGTTTATATAGTGAAGTATATACTTTTAGCAAAAGTGACACAAACCCACCAGCGAAATTTTCGAGTAACATATTCTTCGACAGTGGCTCCAAGATTGAAAATTTACAGATAAATTGGTATAAACTAATCATAAGCTGATTTTCTATCATTGACAATGGGTATAACGATTAGGCAAGCTACCATAAATGATATACAGGCTATGCAAAATGCTAATTTGCATAATTTGCCAGAAAATTATCAATTGAAATATTATATGTACCACATTCTTTCCTGGCCACAAGCTAGCTTTGTTGCGACGACATACGAGGAAATCTCTAACGACCCAGATGTAAAAGAGGAAGAAGTCGTGGATCCAAAAGGGGATACATCTTACATAAATAAGGGAGAGAAAATCGTTGGTTATGTGTTAGGGAAAATGGAAGATGATCCAGACGCACAAGATAAGACCCCCCATGGACACATTACATCATTATCGGTGATGAGAACATATAGGAGGATGGGTATAGCCGAGAAGTTGATGCGTCAGGCATTGTATGCTATGTGCGAATCATTCAACGCACAATATGTTTCCTTACATGTTAGAAAATCCAATAGAGCTGCATTACATTTATATAGAGATTCATTAAGGTTCGAAGTCACTTCTATTGAGAAATCATATTATCAAGATGGTGAGGATGCATATGCCATGAAAAAGCATTTGAAGCTAGAAGAATTGATACCTTATTTATCGCAAAGGGCAGGGGAAGTAGATGATTTTTCAAAAGATTTATTAGAGGACTTGTAAATTTACGTAGCATAATTGAATAAATCTAATATATTAAAGATATTTTGTACCCGAATTAGAAAGCAACCGCAAAAACAACTATTTAAATGCAAATATGAAGATTGAATTACTAAAACCCTGTTAATAACGTTCCTTCATTCTAGATGCAACTGTACGCAAATTACCGTAGACTTTACCTGGAGGTGAACCTAAAATCAATGATACCACCGCTTCCCTAGCCATTCTTATATGAGTAAAGCCTCCCAAAATATGTATTTTTGAATCCGCCAACACGATTCTCGTTCTAGTAGCATTCTCAATGGCGAACTTCGTTTTACCGTCTTTCCCGGCAATTCTACCAATAGCTCTAGACAAATGGTCTCCGTTCAATGTCTTGACATCTTTGATCTCAAATGTCTCGATGTATAAATCGTCCAACCTTAGCAACGCAATGGCATCGTCAACATCAAACCCAAGTGTAAATGCCTTCACAAAATCTGCCCCCTTCTGTAATGCACCTTGGTCCACAGTGCTTTTGTTTGTCTTCATCTCTACTGTTTTAGTTTTCAAGTTCATTCTCACTTGTAACTTTAAATGCTCCACTAGAGGTGGATAAATCTTAGACCATGTGTTCTTCAAAGGTGTCATCCTGTGTGGTGGTACGGGCACTTTTCTGCTCTCCAACTTCACTTTCATGCCTGCTTTTGATGCTTCTGAGAATTTTGGTTTTCCACTCTCGTCCAATACAACTCCACTAGTGTCTTTCTTCTTAGAAGCGGTTTCCTGCTCCTCTTCATTAGGTACCGCACTTGCATCTATCAACATTTCCTCTTCGTCGTTTCCTCCTTCATTCAAAACTGGTTCCACGGTTTTGGGTGCTGATGAATCTTTAACTGCTGTTGGTGCTGCCATCTTTATTCTATATCTAATAAGCTTTATTTACCAAATCGAATATGTCCCATCTTATCTATATAAGTGAAAAAAAAACTCATCTCAAATTTTTTTATGATGTGTCACGTGCCTTTGTGCCTGTTTGAGTCTTCTGGGTGCTGGTAACTACACAAGTAGAGACCAAGCACACAAGGTACTGGTGTAGATCGCAACGGTCCTTAGTTTGAACTTCAGCTATTTCAATCAATACATTTAAAGCAGGCCTAATCATCTTTATAATTTTGGTCGAATAAGCGTTAGTTTGCTGGTCAAGTGCGAATTTTTCTTGCTTCTCTAAATAAACTTTGCTTGTTATAGTGGTATTAAATATTCAAAGGGCAACATAAATTCGTAAAAGGGTCTCCTAGATCAGATATATAGATTGTGCTGGAGGACTTTAAACGATTTCTTTTTCAGTTTGGAAAATAGACTTGTAATTAACTAAAAATTTCGGTATATCTATTAAAGAGCATTACTATAGATGCTATCGCCAACGGGGATACACGTTGGAAGGAGCCAACTTTCACGGCTTCTCTTGAGAAACCAAAGAATTATAAGAGGCAGAATATCTCTGATGAGGATAACGATGCCACAGGTGGCTAGTTGTGAAAAATCCCTATTGTATCGGATAAATCAGCAAGCGTTCTTTAGTACGAAAAGTGTGAGACACAATGATAAAAAGATAGACAAAAGTAAGGAAAATGTCAAGGTCACGAAAGCGACGTTACTCGCAAGAACATCCAGCCGTTTTTCAAAGTTCTTGATCCACATAAAGTGGCCGTTGATGAGAAACAACCGGCCTTTTTCGGTAGACGATTTTTCGGCATTTTTTTCGTGGTTGGTTATGGGAAATGTATTGTGGATCATACTTGGTACCACGACGTTCGGATTAGTAACCATGTATTCAATTCACACTTTTGACAATATATCGGACATTGTCAGGGCATATTACGGACACGATGGTGATGATGAGTCAGAAAAAAACAAATCAGATGGTAGCGTATTGGGGTACATTGCCAGCGGGATCTTGTCGCATGGATTGGGTTTGGAATTCGAATTTAATAGAGGCCATGTTCTACCAGAATTCAAAGATGGTATGTTGAGGTTTAAAAAATTTAAAGTATATTCTGTAGACTCACCACCGATCAATGATGACGCAGAAGATGATAATGAAAGCAAAGGACTGTTAAAATTTAGAGCAGACATTGAAACTATGGATATTTCTTTGTCATTTAGCAAATGGTATGATGGTGGAGGGTTAATTGATGTGCTTGAAATATACGGCATTAATGGAAAAGTTTATAAAAATAGAGAGGAGCACATTGTGCCATCACTGCAGAAGGAAAATCAAAACACTTTACCTTTATCCATAGGCCGTTACAATGAAAATATCCATTTTCAGTATGATATGAATGATCACAGCACAGAGGAATTGAAGTTGGTCAGGCAAAAACAGAAGAAGTTGTGGATGGATCCTGAATATGAGATTTCTCACGTCAAGATTCACGATTCTTATTTTGAGATTGTTGATACGAATACGAACGATCCACTCAAAGTATCCATATTCAATTGCGATTTACCAAAACTAAGGGGAAACCGGTTATTGATTGATTTTTTCAACGCTAACAATGTAACAGGAGCGATCAATGACTCAATGTTCACCATCCATAAGCGTCAAGAATCTAATAACGCAACTAGTGAAGAAAAGGTTGTCAGGTTTAAGTTAGATGGAATTAATATGGGGTCAATTTCACAAGCAAACCCGCAACTGAAATTCAACTGGATCGTCAATGGTAAAGCGGAAATTCTTGCTGATATCAGATTACCAGTAGCAAATGAAGAGTCTGAAGCAAATTTCACTTTCGGTAATGAGTACAGAAAATTAACAGAGCTTTGTTCGGAAGTATTCAGCGAATTGCTCAATGCTACGTCTCCCACTTCATCAAAAGGGCCAATGTCTAAGCACAAGAATGATGACGACAACACTCTTCTTAAAGGTGCTTTAGCTGCTATTTATGAAACATTTTCAAATAGTAATGTTGGTGTCAAGATGGAAAACGTGGATCCTAAGTCGGAGTACGTTGTTGTTAACTTTAAAATAAAGTTTTACAATATAAAGGCCTCGTTACCTCAATACCTACCAATGGAGTCAACAAGTTCCCTCCCTTTCCTCTCCTTACAAAACTTAAGATCCCTAATTGCATTTGTGAATGATTCGCATTCCTCGAGCGGCCCACCTATTGTAATAAAAACAACAGTTATTGAAAAAATATCTGATTTGTATAACATAGAAAACTTGTCACAAACAAAGATTTTCGACGAAATTGTAAGTGACATCTACGATACTTTATTGAAAATGGTGAAGTTAGATGAGAAAAGAATCCTCGATGAAAAACATTCCCAGTGGTCTCATTCAGTTGCTAGTCAATTGTTGTTGCTAGGTTTAGGTGCTCTTGCATAATACTGCTTACTTACAAGTCCTAAATGAATTAAGAAACGTTATGAAATATTAAAAACTTTCAAACATACCTATTTCTATTGGTATGTTACTTGTATCTTACTTACTTTATTCACTTTTATTTATTTATATGGTCATGAATAATTGAGCAAATGTATATACACTAACGATCATTATTAGCATTTCGTATAGGACTCGCATTACGTTGAGTCAGTTTTGTCACTCGCTTTACTACCGGAATATCCAATTTTGCACCTTTTTTACCATACAAATCTGCCATCAAGTCTTCTTCGACCGATTTAGCCCCTATACCTAATAGTACGCCTCGCTTTCTCTTTTCTAAAATTGATTCGGTACTTGATGGAGAAGGTTTCTTGTTTTGCTTCCACCCCATTCCTCTCAATAATGCAGCACCAAACTGTTCTACTGGTACATCTTCGTATTGCCCTATATCCCCTTCATCTGGCATAGTGGAAATATCTTTGTCCACTATATCCTCATGCGTAATCATCGGTATGGCCATGTCTTCATCACCGTCAATAGTTTCTCCGTGAATCAACTCATGCCTTATTTTCTCATCTCGTGTCATCACTACCGTTGGTTCTTCTATAGCTGCTTCCACTTTTGACACTGGTACCTGTGGCACAATCAACCCGTACTGAAGTTTGGAATCCTTATCCTTATCCTCATTTACTTCTTGCCGATGCTCGATATTTGGAATGTACGTATCCTTTCTTGATCCTTTCCTTCGTATTTCCTCCTTCCAGTTTCTAGTTTTCTTTGATGGCTTTATGACTAATGGATCTTTAGTAGCATTAATAGCTTTACTACCATTGATCCCACCCCCCTTCTTTTTATCGAACGAATCAATGACAACTACTTTTCCTTCTTCCTCGGAATCAGAATCCGATTGGTTTAATATATTTCTCGCTGTCCTCTTTCGGCCGCTTTGCTGCTCTGACTTTACTTTCTTATGTTCTGAACTGGGTCTTGAAGGACCAAAGGCAAATGAGATTTTATTTTTGCCATCAGCGTTTGGTTTTTCTACTCGATCCTTCTTCAAATTCATTCGAAATCCACTCATTCTACGCTTATCAACGTTCTTAGTATCTATGCTACTCACCAGTTAGTAGGGTACTAAATCACTATCTCATCTAAGTGATTCTGATAGTAGCACAAAAACACGCATAGTATAGCGCGTGCTTCTTAGACCTGATATGGATTGAACCATAACTTTGTGAACACTAGCATTGAAGGTGTAAGTATTGAGGAGATGCTTACTCGGCCTCGAGCAAAGGATATAGAAGTAGTCGAAGCTGGAGAGTTAGAAGGAAATAATCTAGTAACACTGTCACCAAGGCGAACGCAGACAAATCATCAGCAAGAATCATCACAATATACAATCAATTCTAGTTGTTTCAGCACTACACCCTTCGGTATGAGCGATGATCAGAGTATTACTAGAGATGAAGACCTTACTGATGTGGACAGAGAAGTCACCTCAGAGCAAGAAACGAAGGATTTGAAAGAGACTGTCAGCATAACTGATTTGATAGGAGCTAGTCAGAAACTGAGACAAATCACAGGAGACGAAAATATGGTCGCTTCACTATCGGTAAATTCGCTGAGAAATTCATCCGGCGTTAATTCACAGGCATATTCAAGAGGATCCAATTTGTTGTCAATTCTTTCTGGCAAACAATCGGATAAGAAAAATGATGTTACCAATAAGCCGTATAATGATAGTTCAGGCCCAGTACCATTGCAAGCTGAACTCGGTCTACCTAATGATATTGAATCCAGTTTCAGCGAAACCATTGATGATTCGTTTACAGATATAAAAAGTAATGATTTGCGAAAGGAGCATGAAATGATTGAATTGGAGAAGAAATTCTATAAAGAAAATGTCAAGTCTGTTACTGCTAAGGACTTTTTAGCACTGTTACCTCGAAAGGACCATGTGGATAAGCTCAATGGTGTGTCTAAAGTCTCAGAATATTCTTCGTCTACTTGCATTATTGAAAAAGAGAAAGAGAAACCAGAGCTTATAGAGCTTGACAGTGAAGAGGATAAAAATGATACCGAGGCATTAGAGTCAAAAATTTTTGGCCATAATATTAAAAGAACTTCAGCTAAAGAATTGTTCCAGTCTTTGAAACCAACACCTGTTCAACTTAACAAATCGAAGAATAGAAGCCTAAGCGGATCGAAAGCATCATACATGGTCAAATTAAAATTGTCACCCCTGAATCTTGAAGTCATCAAAAAGAATGATAACCCCTTCTTTACTAAAGGTAACGCACAAAGAAAGCTGGACTCTGCTAATGCTAAATCTTTTCTTGAGGCCATGATGCAGAAACCGACTGTGAGGGACAAATATATGGTAACGCTCAAGCTTGAACCCGTTAGACTAAGAGAGATAACAAAGTCTTTGAATAATCCATTGTTTTCTCGGGGAACTCTAGGGCCTAACGGGAAAAGTGCTAGGACATTTTTCAAGACTATGATGGCAAATGCATCTACAAGTACGTCGAAATTATCTTCATTACAAAAGTTAAAAGAACTTTACCCACTTCCGCTAACTAGAGAACAGTTTCATGTCTTTGTAGAGGATTCAAATCATTATGAGCCTATACATTTAGGATTCACCAAAAAGAGGAGCGCCAAATGCCAAGATCGCTTGGGTCAAGAAATCGCTGAAGAAGCTGCTTCATTTTTCTCAAGTCTAAATATAACAAAAAGTGAACCACATGTGTACAAAGTAGAGTTTGAAGCGTATTCTTGCAAAGCAGATCTTTTAGATTATGTACACAAATCCTCACCGTTATCCAAGCAACACTCTCCACTAGAAAAGGTGTATAATCGTTTCTTGGATACCTCTATTGATCATAGAAACCAAGACTCCTTATTATGGACTAGTTTATTTCAACCTCAGCAAATGAGTGATGTTTTGATTTCATCAAGGCAAGTGCATGATATTAAAGTATGGATTCTTAATTCCTTTGCTAGGTTAAAATGCCATACCTCAAAAATCCCTAGAAATGTCTTAATCAAGCAACAAAGGAAGCAAAAGAAGAGCAATTCCAACATTCTTGATAGCTTCATTGTTGATGATTTTGGAGGCGATAGTGGTTCCGAAACAGAAGATGACATATTCGTACCTCTCTTAATAATTCAAGGTTCAACCGGGTCTTGCAAATCAAGTTCTGTTTACGCTGCTGTCCATGAAATTAATGGGTACATTTACGAGATCAATTCTGGCCAACCGAGAGGAAAGAAAGACATACTAGGGACTTTAAAGGAAATGTGTACTACGCAGCTTGTACATAGACAAAATGGTGAAAAGGAATTTCAAAAAGGGATTATTTTGCTAGAGGACTGTGATGTACTTTTTGAGCAGGACAAGAATTTTTGGTTAGCAGTGCAAGAGGTCTTGAATATCTCTCGGAGGCCAATCGTGATCACTTGCAATGATTTATCAGTCATTCCCCAGAATATCATTGATTTTGCAACCGGTGATGATACTATTATTCATCTCGATGGTATAGAATATAAAGACCTTACAATGATGAAGGACTACCTCTGGTTATGTTGCATAAGTCAAGGTTTCGATCTTGATGAACCAATACTTCAGGATATTATAAATAATTGTTCCGCAAAAAACTTTGATTTGCGTAAGGCGCTAATGGCATGTCAAATCTTATGCCAAAAATACCCTACAAATCTAGATTCCGAAATTATTATTAGACGAATTAAATATAATAAGAAACAAGAGAGCAGCACCACAGAAGCATCCCTCGAAGACTTGGCAAATTCGATTGACACTTTATCCGCGTCTGATGTTATTGCTTCGAACTCAACTTCCTTAATTAACCATGAGGAAGTGCCTAATGAACTTTCCGATATAAAATACATTGACGAGTCTATGAAGTTAAGACAACCTACTTTGCCGAATGAATTGAACATTGGTAATTACCTATCTAAAACTATTTTTATTGCAAGTCTGCAGCCAAGAAAAGGTTTGCCATTTAATAAAATAAGGGAGATCACAGCTGAATTCGTTGGTTCAAGGTCTAAAGAGATGCCGAAGTTTGTACAAGATTTATATTCTACAAGAAATGTGAGGGCATCTACTCGGTCAATGACAGACGCCTTTGAAAGTTTCAGTGATCGAATTCCAGATACGACCGGAAACTCTGACATTTCAGTTTGTAATATTCTTTCTCCAACTCCTTATATCTTAGACTTGGCTCCTTTTGCTAGAATCTGGTGCCATTATCAAAACTCTCTTGATACAGTTGAAGAGGAAACATTAAAGAAGCTGGGAGTAAGCGTTAAAAAATTCATTGGGTGGAGACAATTTTATGATAACTCCAAAGAAGTATTAAATACTTTCATAGCATAATATACAATAAAACGGTATTCGTTTTGCATAATAACTTTCAAATCAATCTAGTTCTCGTTTTAACGACTCCACCACCAAAGGATCTGGCTGCTTTATGTTTAAAGTCTGTTGATTGTAGCCTTCTCCATGCCTCCTCTATATGATATGGCGTAATCGGCTTTGCTAGCTCATCTGGCCTGTCAAAAAGATGCTTTCTCTTTCTTTTGTTCAATTCTTTGTTTAAATTGCCTGCTTTGCTTATCAGCTGCTGAATTAGTTTTTCTTCAGCACTTTTAATGGTCATTGCCTCTTCGGTCAAAGAGCAAACTATTTCAAACGTCAAAAATCCCAATATATCTATAACATCATCGTTGGGTCTTGAGTCGCACAATTGAGTGATCTGAGCCCATTCTCTGAATCTCTTTGCTTTTCTGAACGTAAACGACGCCTGACGACATTCCGACCAATGTACGTATTCTTCCTTAGTCATGTTCCTTGTCCGATCGTCAGCCATCTTCAAACGTTTTAATGAGGCAACAGTGGCCGCTTTCTCGTCATCATCCACTTGCTCTGACTCTTCGGCGCCCTCAAGATGTTGCTCTGAAAACATGAATTGTAACTCCCAAGGAAGTCGAATTTTCAGCTTTTTATACTTAGTCAACATCTTCGATGAATCGCTAGCCTGTCCACTTGCTGATCCATTAGCACTTCCGCTTGCTCCTCCCTCGATTAACGACTCTGTACCTCCACCTTCTTGATCCTTAGCATTTTTACGAACATCTTTCCATGAAAGATAAGTTCTCAACCTATTCACTTTGGCCTTATCATGCCTTATCAAAAATATCACATCCTCAGGTGCTATCGACTTTGTACCACGGACTCCAGCACTTCGAGTAGCTTGTAACAATATCTCAATAACCTGACCTCGTACAATATCTTCAATTAACCCCGTAGTTTCTACTGGTGCATCATTTGCTTCTCCCAGTACAAACATCATTTGCTGTATCTCCACTCGATACTTATGCTTATTGTCCAGGCCAGACATATCTAACCTTTCCTATACTTTTACTATTGAACTATTGCAGTATCTAATAGTTAAGGTAAACATTTACTATACAAACCCTAGTTTGTATAGCGAAGCCGGGTAATACTACTAGCGATTTTATAAAAGCGTTTGGATTGTTTTATATTCTGAAAATTTTTCAATCAATGTATTCAGTTCAAACTGAAAGAATTTGGATTAGTGTGCCAATGGTATGTGTCAGTACATGAAACGCCAAGTAAGAAATTGATAAAGTGATGAATCTGAGTGCATTTGGCTCGAGACTTTTTGTCGGTGTGGAAAAAACCAAGCTACCTTACTATTTTTTTGTCTGATATTATCAATCACTACTTGCTTATTGTATTAACAAAGTGAATTTTCGTACTAACAAGTATTCAGGTCTGTAATTAGAGTATAGCTCAATATAATAAACGACATTAATACCTATAAAGTTGAAAAGTGTAGATAATTAGAATATAGACTTTCTGGTGTCAGCTTGATGAACCACGGAATACAGTAAGAAAATTCACGAGTTATCAGCAGGCTGGCGCTGGCGGCATGTAGCATATGTCTTCTGCTACCACAGATATACATTCAGTGGGCATGTTTTAGGGCCGCTCTTGACTTAAGGACAGGTATTCGGTTTTGTGTCATTTATCATATTGTTAGGCGTTAGCTGCAAAAGGGTACTGAAACCCATATAATACCCTTTAGGATCCAAAAGCGATTGAAAGTGTACACGGAACAAGAAAGGACAACTGAAGTGTCTGGAAATTTCCCATATTTGCTTTCTGTGCAGTTATCCTAGCCATCGTTCGTCCAAGTCCTGATTCATTTTGTGTTCAATTGGATTCCTACTCTGGGGACAAGAATAGGCAAGATCTATTGACTCTGGAATATTTCTCCATTGACTAGATATTCGGGAGATAGGCGCTTTCATTATTGATGTTGTTTTCTGGCTTGTCTTCTTAGTTCGTTGTTTAATTGATTTCCTATTTTTTACTTAATTTTCATGAAATTTGCGATTAACTTGAAATATTCACAAAAATTCTTCTTTATTCATTTCAAACTATATTACTCAATTGTAAAGAGGTACAATACAGCAACCTCCTACACAGTAGATTTAGTTCGACTATACGACTATAAAATGATTACTAGCAAATAGAAATAAAAGCAAGAGTCAGAGAAGCAAGAGTCCAAATATTATGTAAATCAAATGCCACGGTAATTTTTGAGCTTGCCTCAAGCAATTTGTAAAGGCTTGCCAAGACAGACCTATTTTCGACCAAAAACATGCAATTCTCTTATTGCTTGTCCACAATTTTTTGAATAGTTCATTAAGCATTATTTTATCAAAAGATAAAACTAACAGTCGTTATATCGCTATAATGAGAATTAATAAGATACATAAAGCCACAACCAATAAACCTATGCACCAATTACTGGCTGTTTCCCTGTTTTTCTCGATCACAAAGCCTATTCTTTTCAACCCTCTTTGCACTTTGTTGCCCACCACATCCATATCCTCGTCTAACCCTTCTAACATGAATCCCTGATCCTCCAATTCCGATCCCATCATCGTTGCCTGCTGGTTTAAGTTGTGCATCGTTTGGTGAATAGAATCTAGCTGGACATCCTGGTTACGTATATACTCTTGCTGCTGGTATTGGTCGAATTCATTATCTATTTTATTACTATCATCAAATGGGTCGCTACCCTGCGCAGTGTCCTGAGAAATACGATTGGACATAGTTGTTACTTCTCTCCGTCTATTAGGATTCGTCACTTTTCCATGCCACTCATTCTGTAATGATGATATTTTGATCTCTAATTCTTTCAAAATCTGTTTCCGCTCAATAATATCATTTGAATTCAATTGGAATTTCTCTGGTTGGGACTCACTCACTGTTATTGCCTGCTTTAGGTCCGTCAATGTTTCATTAAGATCCTGATATGAATATTGGAAATCTGACTTGGAATCCTCCGTAATTACGTTTGTTTTCCGAATAAAATCTTCTAAGTTACGTGCTTGTGTCCAGCAGTCCTCTTGGACATCGTTGAATGGATCCATTGGTTGGTCTCTACTAATTAAACTGCTTCAGATTTACGTAAAGCGTAGTCTGACAGAATTAAGCAAGGAATCTTGTTGAGGTGTGTCCTGGAGAAATTTCAATCATCAATGGCTAAGTAGTCAACAAGCAGCTTTTTATGGAATACAGATAGAGCCATGGATCCCGTAGAAGAATCTAACAAACGGGAACTCGAAGAAAGTGAGTCGGTCAATGTGACAGTGGAAAGTGGGGGTTCTTCTTCTCCGGTAAAACGAGCAAAGGTTTCTAATGACAATAAGCTCGAGTCCTCCCCCACTAACGAATTGCCTATACATGAAGTGGTTGGTGGCTCATCCGTGAGACAATATTTGAACAAGCACTTGACTCAAAGTTTGCTAGAGGGTTTACGCGAGGTTAGCACGAGGAAGCCTGAGGACCCACTTAAGTGGTTGGGAGAATTCTTGATACAAAGGTCAAAACAACTGAGTCTGGGGGAAATTGGTTCTCACAGCAACGACGGAGGTAATATAAGCCACGAGGAGGCTGACCATGCTACAGTCAAGAATGAAGCAAATCTCAAGCAAGAGCACAATGTTTAAAGAAGGGCAAAATCCTATTGTACATAAACTTGTAGGTGAATTCCTATACTAGAACAGAACTTGAAGGTACAAAACTCGATCAATGACACTCCTGTTTGTATCATATACTTATATAACTCCAAATAAATATGTAATATAACCGCTTCAACTTAATGCATATTCTGTATTGAAAATGGTTTTTGCGCAATCTCTGTTTCTAAGAAATCCTATAATTGACGCCATCAACTAATTAGTTTACAAAATATTACACCGCAATGACAGGATCAAGTACATTACGGCCGTACTACGACCATGATACTTTCGACGCTGGATACTCAGTCATTTTTAAACCAGGAGTGGGGCTAATTGATACTGAAACCAACAAACCAATAACAACATCCTTAGCATCATCAATTGCTAAACAATCATCGGACAAAAACTTTAGATCGGGACAAACATTAGGGTTGAGTGGGCTATCGAGCAAGAAATCGATAGGAGATATCGGGATTGGAAAAGCAGTTGGATCGAATGGAACTGATAAGAATTATATATATGATTTAGAATTCCAAGAGTATTTTGATGTGAATAACTTGTCAGAATTGTTCAAGAACTTGGTGTGGAATTTCTGCAAAAATTATTTTAAAGTCTTGTTGTCCCAACCATTAGAAATTGTGAGGTTAGCTCTACAAGTGGGCACTTTCGATATTACTGATGCACCCAAGAAGAGTAGAAAGAAGCACACCAAGGTGCTACAGAGTCTCAACGATAAAGAATCAGAAAGCTCTCAGATTACAGATGTTTCAGACGATTCTGATAGTGAAATGAACTACTTCCAATCGCCCGGTAATTCAATGCAAATCCCGAAGGAGACGATAAGACCAAAATCACCTCCTAAAGGCAGACTGCGTTCAGCTAAAAAACCCAGAAACAAACATAAAATTCAGCCTGTATCTACACATACAATTGATATCATGTCTTCCATAGTGGCAAAGGATGGTCCGTTTGCTCTTTTTAGGGGTATCAATGCATCCTTCATACATCAGACTTTGTCGCATACTATCGAGGCTTGGATCACAGGGTTTATTTCGCCATTCTTGGGTATACCTGATCCATTCTTTCTAGACTTGACTCATCTGACTGAGCCCTTGAAGTCCTTATGTTTATCTGTTCTGGCTTGCGTATTGACAGGGTTGGTGTTAATGCCGTTAGACTTGATAAAAGTCAGGTTGATGATCACCCAGTTCAATGTGGGCTTTAAAGGCGAGGAAAGTAGTGGGGTTTCGTCTGCGGAGTCTCTGACTGCTAGTATAAAGGAAGAAAAACCAACAACATTAAACATTCGTTCTATCCGTGAGTCGATTCTCCATTTCCCTCTTCGCTTCATCACCCACCCACCATCGACAATTCCCTTCCTCACTGTGTTGCATCAATTCTCCACCAGTATCTTCCGCAAGGCTGCTCCCTACATCTTATTCATAAGATTTAATATTGACTCCTATCTGTCTCCCAATTTATACACTTTTGTTAATTTATTCCTGTTAATATTGGAATTTTTCATCAAATTACCAGTGGAAAATTTATTGAGAAAAGAGCAAGTCAGGTATTTATTAAAACCTAAATCGGCCATTGAAGACGAGAATAAAGTCATAACTATAGAAAACGAAGAAACAGATTTGATCATCGAGTTCAACGATCGCTGGTGGAATAATACAGGCTGTGACTCAGATGACGGAAAGGCTCCTCGAGCAGATGGCTTGTGGAGAAAAGTTAAGAACTTAGGCTTATTTAACGGTTGGAGAGTTGGTGTTTTGAATGTTATTGGCTTCTGGGGCTATAACATTATAAAACAAACTGGTGCAGAATTGAAAGAGGAAAGATTGTGAGCAGTATGGACCTCTGACTTTGACATTTGTATATACTTATATTATAATTTGGCGTTATTAATAGTGTATTGTAGATTTCCTGTAACGAACATCACGTGACTAATGAAATTTCCAGAACCTTGATCAAGTTAGTACTGGAGGGAATAACTACATTAGCTATTTTATAGTAAATCAATCTATTGTTGGTAAACAATGGCATCAGCAACACCATTCAATCCTGATGATTTCGAAAACAATAATCCTTTCGCTGAACCGGATCACCACGACCATATAAGTCATGAGGAAGACTCAGGGCATAACGAACATCTGGCTGAAGAAGAGGCACGTAATGGACTGCAGGGACAAGAGCAAGAGCCAGAGCTAGAACGAGAAATTAATGAAGATCAAATATATCAACACGGTCGGATAACAGAAGAAGAATTACGGAAGCTATTACCTGAAAGATTTGCAAATAAATACCTGATCAACTTAAAACTCACTGCAATAGAGAAGAATAAGGCTGGCAATCCGATTTTGAAATTTGATGCTGAGGTAAGAGGATTGCCCAAGTATCGCCTGGAGAAGTACAAGGATATTCGCCGGACGTATAATGAGGTTGTTAAATTCAACAAGTACTTGACAGTTTCAAATTTGGAAGTGTTCGTACCCGTGATTCCACTGGCAGTGACATCATATCCAGCAGGAGGTGATGAAGAACACAGACAATTGCTAGTTGTTTGGCAAGATTGGTTTGATAGAATTACACATAATCCCATATTGATACGCGATGAAGAATTTGTTTATTTTATTGAAAATGATTTTGGGTATTCAGTTATTAATAGTAATCGCAAGTCTTCAGTGGCCACTGGATTGGTACGCAAAACACTAAAGCAGTTAGCTGTCCCATATGATCCGTATGAGGAATTGGCGGAGTTCAGACCGATGATTAAGGCAGCATATTTGATCTGCCAAAAATTGTACAAGTTGTTGGATAAGAACTCGAAGGCCGAAAAGCAGCTAGCTATTCTTATCGGTGAATTATCAACGAAGTTGACTAACTTATCAGAATTCGAAATCATCCATCCAGGAATGAAAAATATGTGGGAAAAGCTTTCAAAAATAACTATGATTCAGTCTGACTTAACGTTGATCCAACTGATTAATGATATGGGTACGTTAGGAGACGGGGTACAAACAATGGTGAACGATTTCTATGAAATAAAGGAGGCGTTGACAAATCGACATTTGATAATGAGAGAACTAATTCAAGCCGAAGCCCAGACAAAAACCAAACACTACCAAGCCACAAAGATTAAAAATAAATCTGCATTGGATCCTATCAAGGTTGATGAGGCGATAAGATCCTTAGAGTATGCTACTAAGACGGAGCAATCTCTCAATTTACAGATTAAGAGAATTTCTGGAGAAATGCTATATGAAAAGGACGAAATAATTAACCATCTAGATGATACATTCAAAAGGATGTTCAAAACCTACACCTTGAATAAGGTAGAACAGAATCGTAAAATTTTGAAGCATTTGGAACATATAAGACTAGATATAAGAATTATCGACGAGAAGGGTGGATTGTCAAGGTTGAATAGAGATAACTTATCGAATCTAAAGCATAATTTGACTCAATCTCAATCTGCTAATGGTGATTCGTGGACCTCGAGAACATTCAGGTCTTTAAATAAAGATGAAGAGGCCAGAAAGAAATCACCAGAAAAGATAAGTGAGGACAACAAGGAGGACACCGTTGTCGATGCCAAACATGCTGCCAGCCTACTAGGGGCCGCGACATTCTAACTATACAGGAAGTAGTAAAAATCATAACGTATATTAAGCCTAAAGCTCAGTTAACTAAATATCTCTTCTCAGCTTCCTTCCAGTTTATAACATTCCAGATAGCCTTGAAATAGTCAGCCTTGACATTTTGATATTGCAAGTAGTAGGCATGCTCCCAGGCATCAATGGCTACCAAAGGAACTAAAGGTCCGGTAACGGTATCTTGGTTGTAGGTAGTAACAACTTCCAAAGCACCACCATTTTCCTTATTCTTAACAAGGAAGGCCCATCCCGAACCTTGAATACCGGCCAATTTAGCATTGGTGATACTTTGCAAGTTCTCAAGCGAGCCGTATTGTTCGGAAATTTTCTTACCTAAGTCAGACTCCGAAGCTGGAGGCTCACCACCACCCTGCTTTTCTGGTGCCAAATTCTTCCAGAACAAACAGTGGTTGATGTACCCACCTCCATGGAAGTTGATGTTCTTCAACAATTCAATACTTTTCTTGACCTCTCCCTTGGCCTTGGCCTCGGCTTGTTGCTCAATTGCAGTATTGTAACCATTGACATATGTCTGGTGATGCTTGGTATAGTGCAATTCATTGATTTGTCCCGAGATGTGTGGCTCCAATGCCCCAAAATCCCAGTCCAAATCTGGCAAAGAAACCTTGGTTCTAACGGATCCAATTGTAGCTTTAGAAGCGTTTCTTGCAATTGTACGTGAAGCTGTGTTTCTTAAGGTTGATGAAAGCATAATTTAATGAAATCTATTGTCAATTACTTATAATTGTGTGAATATATTCAAATATTAGGCCCTTTTTATATGATTGCGATTTCTTTATGTCTGTCTTATTGGTTGCGATTCATGAACAATATGTATAATTACACGACTGCTTAATAATGATGTAAAGTCACTACTATTATGTAGTGAAATCAAGAAGCAATACTAAGTAGTCGTAATATAGCAGCAACACAGTCGTGACATTTGGATATGTACTTAAAGGATTGAAAAAAGTGTATTGAATGTACGTACAGTTATTCAAACGGCAATTATGCGTAGTCTGTAGAAATATGTAGAGGTGGTAAGGCAGTGTAGAAATTGTGGTGGACAGAAGATGAGCGAAAGCCATCAGATGCTGGACATAGGGGCGAAGGTATACAACAATGCTGTGAAAGAAGCACACATCTAATTCCGTAAGGCTCGCAAGCGTTCGGCCAATTTGTCTTCTTTATCTTCGGTCATATTTGCGGTGGGGGGAGTGGAGATATCGACCTTCGTTTCGTTCAATCCTTGCTTCATTTCGATGCCGGCCTCATCAGCGAGCTGGTTCATAAGCTCGTCCACTTCCTCCTGAGGAGTGGTCAACGCATTGACGTTGTTGGTGGCACCTTCGTAGTAGTTAGTGGAGGCATCCAAGTCCTCGAATTGGTTCTCAAACTTGTCCATGACCATGGAGATTCGCTCCAAGTTCATTGTCTGGAGGGCCTTGTCCATGCCCCGAATAACTTGCGACATATTGCCTGTCACTGATCTCATGGTGACAGCAGTTTGAACCCTAGATGCAACCGCATCGATTCTGGACGCCAACCTTAGCAAGTTGACTCGCTCATTAGACTTTCTGATGGCGTTTTGGGCATACAACAGTGCTATATCATTATTTCCTTGCATCATGGCTTTTTTCGTTTTCGCCTTCTCTTGCATCTCTTCTTTAGCGGCCTTCGCTGATTGTCTGTTCAACTGTTTGGCGGTAAACTTGAGTTGGAACAATGATTGCTCTAACCCTGCCATTATATGCTTCTATTTTACAAATTTACTGGTTGTATTCGTGTAGTTGTATAGATATGCTATCTATCTTATCGATTTGGAATAACTTGAATAACTGAATGTAGAGAAATCACGTGAATATATTTACTACACTAACTATTCAACCTAGATTAGACTCTATTAATCAAGATCATTTGGGACTTCAGGCATGTCAATATCCTCATCGGAGCGGCCAGAGTTAGGCCTCTGATTGTTGTTTTGAACACTGCGGTGGTTATTATTTTCAGACGTACTTTCAGACGTATTTGAAGCACTCGCATCCTGGTTTGGCCCCGAAGTTGACCCCGAAGCTAAATCCAGTCCACCGACAACGACACGGCCTTGCCCTTGTGGTCCATTAAATGATTGAGAGATCATATTTCCAATACTGCCAGCCATATTTTCGGGCAATATACCTCGTAAAACATCGCGAACGACGTTTCTGTTACCAGCAGGTGTCACACCTGAATCTGGAGGAGTTGCATCTTCAGAAGCCAGATAAGTATTAGTTGTATTATCGGTTTCACTCGTTGGCCTTCTAGCAGAAATTGGTTCTGATGGATAGTCGATCGAGATCAGACCACCAGTCCCTTCGAACATATCTCCGAAATCGTTCAAGAGACCACGCATTCCTGAAGCTGCATTTCTTCCTGACCCCGGAGGCCTTGTGGTTGGATTAGCACCACTAGCCGGAGTATCACGGTTTCTTCCAACACGCTCAAACGAGGTTATAGGGGTTGCTGGAAGCGTGATAGCTGATGCCTCAATGCCACTGTTGGCAATCATGTTTTGGGCAACATCCTGATTGAGTATACTGGGCCTAGTATGGTTGAGTCTTTCGGCTGTGGATCTGAAAGAAGAGTCATCAGAATTTGAAGAATAGCTGAAGTAAGGCATGTCCTCGTTAGATGCATTGGCTCTCAATTTAGCTAAAATAGCACGAACATTACTTACGGTGCCTTTAATTTCGTATGAAGGCTCTCTCTGTTGGTACGCACGCTTTTCCGTAAGGACAATTGCTTGAACGAGCCGTTCGATGAATTGGGGCAATATAGTGGACATTTTGTTTTGCTGATATTCGTCGATAAACTGCTTGTTGTCATGCAGTGGAAAATTCTCTGGTAGGATTTCGCCTATGGAAGTTTTCAACGACATCAAGTAACACTTCAATGCAATCAAACTGGTACCTATGTACAAGTGGCAATAGCCCAATTGAACCCATGCTGGGGTGAAGGTTCGATCATAATTAACAGCCTCATTTAGAGCCGTTATAGCTTCAGGAAAGCAGTTGAGACCAATATAGGCAATGGCTCTATTCGTAAGTAGTTGAGGAATATTCTCTGCTGATGCCAACGAGCACAAGTGTAGCGCATCTGTGTACACCTGAATTGCTTGTGCATATGACAGACTGGCCATCAAATTGTTTCCTTGTTCCCTAAGTTTGTATACTAACTTAACGTTGGCGTCTGGATTGATCCGATCTGGGCAGGACATTTCGAGATACGTAATCAATGTCATTTTGAACCCGTCATAGAAATCTTGTAATGGCAAAGATGTAACCACTTCTCTATTTCTGACATTTTTCAATTCATCAATAACAGCATCCACTTTCATCAAAGAAGTATCGGGCAAATTTAATATTCCGGAAAAATTAGTAACGATTCCTCCAAGGTACTCTCCTACATACATGTAGATTATTTCTGACTCCAGCGCAGATGACATGCCATTCCATAGCTGCTCTTTCCGAAGCTTTAACGTGTTGTTTAGCAAGATGCCAAACTTTTTACACAATTCCTCTTCACGCTCTGCTACAAGCCAGAACGGAACCTTATCTTTGCTTCCATCACATTCTGCCTTTTCTATAAGGTCCTTGGTTTTCAATTTGCTAGGCACATCATACGAACTGGGATTTGGCCCCAATATCAAATCTTCAAAGTTGTAACTCAACGATCCAGCAAATGACATATTTGTTCTGTTGGCTTTGATATCCTCTTCTCTATAATGCATTAATATCCTCTTAAATATAAATGATTTCACATGCTGGATATAATAAATTGTATCTTGTGTTTTGATAGTGTCTTCCGTGCTTTGTTCGTCACCAAGAGTCTGGCGACTTAAATCAGATTCAAAGTTAGCTAAATGCTGCTTTATCGCCAACGCAAAAGCGTAATTAAACGCAGAATCATTTAATGGTGACTCTATCCACTGCATTACTATGTATCTTGTAAAACAAGGAATAGACCGTTAATTTATTGACTTTATGAAGAGTTCATATAAATATTGATCGATTGTCGCCATCAATGCGGTAACAAAATATCTCACTATAGAGCAACTTTCCATACAAATTCACGAAAACAAGACTATAATGGGAGCTAAATTTGAAGAAACATCTACATCATTGCTCACCCCAGAGAACTGCCTCTCCTCTTCTAGAATTAGAGCCTTTCTTCGTCTTTCTAGAATAGCTACTGATGATACTATAAGGCAACACCTAAATGAAGTCAAATCAAGTAAGGAATGTGATACTTACTTCAGGAGCAAAATTGTTCCACAATGGGAGGCAAGGACGTCAGCCATTCAGTATTGTAATGAATATTCGACAAAATTAAGGTACGAGACCACGAAAGGCAATACTATGATGGTGGACAAAACAGAGAAACCGCAATTTGATTTAAGACTCGACCCGTATGCATTGAAAAAATTCAATCTGCAACTAGAAAACCAATTCTCTCAATGTGACTCAATCGATAACTGGGTTAAGAATGAAAAAGGAGTGGAAGACATCATACGAGAGCAAACGGTTGATGTCCTAAACGATAAGTGCTACTATCAGGACTGGCTAAGCGAGTTTAATAAGCTTAAAGCTTTGGTTTAGTTTTATTCGCAATAGAATTATCTATATATCTTGTAAATACTTGCACTTAACTAACTTAATGTTTCACATTAAAAAATTAACTTGTTTTTATGTCTTTTAAATGTCTAATTCGAATGCATGCAATAATAGGAAAAAAACAACCAACCTATCTGGTTTACGAAGTATGACATAGTCAGGTAGTCTTGGAACTGTTACTTGTGAGCAGCAGTCGCTGCTGCATAGGCAAACTTACTTAGCGGGTTCCCATTTTTCGAGCCATTTGTCGATGCATCAGATTTTACACTAGCGGATCGAGACGTCTTTGGCTTTACTTTCTTACCCGGAGCTGATCTGAAAGCAGGACGCGATGGCTTGTTATTCTTAGTATCAGTATCAGGTTTTTTGTTTGTATTTTTGTCATTTCTAACCATTTCCTTGGCGATTAAAAGACTGTCGATCCATCCGTGCTTTCTACCCAATTTGACCTCCTTGCCATCTCGGTCGTAAACTTTGACAGAATTCTTAAGGGAAGATTGTTCTTCATCGCTGATTCTCTTTAAAAATATCAAATCACCGTTATCTCTAATTAATTCTAAAATAAGATAACCATATACTTCCTGCCCGTTCACGACATTGGCTTCATCATCATCATCATCATCAACACTGATACTCTCAAACTCATAATCATACATCAGGTAATCTGCTCCTTGGTTAGCCTTTAAATCAACTAGCATCACATTCAAGGAACCATCGATGAAAAAAACTCTAGCTTGATTTGTAATAACTGTTGTAACAGGAACGGCAGTTCTTTGCAAGGTAGAGCTGAACTTTGTAATCAAGTATTCGATGGTTGAGTCATTGAGCAGTTCCGATGTATTCCTGTTCAATTCCTTATTACTCAACATCAGTCTCAAAATGACGTCCATTTTCAAAATTTTCTCGTCTGCATCAAGCAAGCTGTAAATCTCTTTGAACATGATAGAATGCGAATCCTTCGCTGTTTGTTTGCTTGCAGTATTATTCGCTCCCAGAATAGAAGCTGTAGAGTTTTTCCCACTATTCCCATACGGCATAGATTCTGCTGTAGGTGTTTTCGTAGTAGCGGATGTTGAAGGCGATGGATGCGGGAAGCTGTGCTGTTGGTTTAGTGTAGGTGACCTTCGTGACACCGGTGGAAGCACGTTAGGTCGTGGACCACTATTTGGAGCAGGTGAACCGTTGCTTGAAGTTGGAGCTTGAGGAACCTGTGATACGGGTTTTGAGTACATCTGTGTTGATCCTGACGAAAACTGACTATGAGAATAGTTGATTTGAGGAGACGCCATGTTAGCAAATGCTGTGTTAGAGCGCAAATTTGTGTATTGTCCTTTATTAGCGTCTGGTGATTGGGTAGGCTTGGGAAAGCCAGAATCAAATTCTGGGGTCTGAGGTGTTGGTCCCATATTATTCTTCATCATATGAGCGCTGTTGTTTGTAAGGGGCGGGTTAAATGGCGCATTGTTTTGACGTTGTTTTTGAACTGGGCGACCGTTAAATTGATTTCCAGGGGTAACTTTAGATGATGAATATGGTTTTGCTAACGGTGGAGTTAGTGGCACATCCACCGACGAGCTCGAAGGTGGGGGCATAAAGTTCTTTTTGATTTTTGTAGCAGGCTGGTAAGATTTCTTGGATCCTACTGATGGAATTAAGTTTAAATCCAACTGCTGTATCTGATTGTGTAACTGGTGATTGGAATTTGACTTATTAATATTTCTATTCGACCCGGATTTGAAAGCTGGCAAATATGGCGATGAATTTGGTGTAGGTAAGGAGTTACTAGCCTTGTGGCCATTTTGATAAGGTTCAAACCTTGGTACTTTCCGACCCCAAATGTAATTCTGGTCATTCCACTGCACATCACGGAACCATCTCGAAGACATAATTTGAGGAATAGTGAGTCTCTGTGAAGGCTCAGCTAATAATAAATTATCGATGATTTGGATTACGTCTTCAGGAATTACGTTGGAGCGATACGTATAGTTAACATTTATGATTTTCTCGAACGTTAGGTATTCTGTAGAACCTTTAAATGGAGGTGTGCCATGGAAAAACTGATACAATATACATCCAAGGGCCCAAACATCAGACTCAAACCCACAGGAATTATGCTTTAACAATTCTGGAGGAACGTACTCCGCGGTACCCACAAATGACCCCCTACGTTCATGCTCGCGTATAACATTGGCAGATTCCTGATTTATGCCTTGATAGTCAATCTGTTCACCTGCTTCATCGGAACTGCCACCAAGCAACTTCGCCGCACCAAAATCAGTGATCTTTAAGTTGAAATCATGGCCCACTAAAATGTTCTCTGGCTTCAAGTCCCTGTGAATTACTCCTTTCAGATGAATAAACTTTACAGCATCCACAATCTGACACATGTAGAACTTCAGCACTGACTCTGAGAGTGATCCAAACTTACGAATGATCGACAACAACTCTCCGTATTCTGCAAAGTCCAACACAAAGAACAAACTGTTATCATCCTGGAATGTGTAGTAGAGCTGCACGATTCCCGGATGCTGCTGTCCCAACCGATGCAATGTTGTCTTTTCTATGTTTACGTACTTTATTTTGTCCTCCTTCACTATATGCCTCTTAGAAAGCACCTTAATAGCATATGTCTTGTTCGTCAGCACGTCTAGAGCCGAAAACACTGTCGAATACGAGCCTTCTCCTATTTTTGTGCCAAACAGATAGTCTTTAGCCGACTTCTTCTTAACAACCCCATTATTGCCATTGGAGACTGGGTTCCCTGGTGGTCCCGACATGCCAATATTTCTGTTTGTTTCAATCAATATTGATCTTAGTAGTTTCTACCAAACGGTATTGTAGTCCGAACAAAATGCTGATTTCAAATCACTTGAAGTTGTCTGAAAATCTTAAATTTTCTTGTCAATTATCTAATAGTTCTCAAATCACACATTAAGTCTAAGCAATTTGGCCCTTTCCGCGTTATGTTGACATTCCAAAAAGTGGGTTTGTGTCACTTCGTCTCGATACGATGATAATAGCATTCAAGCCATGTTATCAAGGATAACGGTGCATACGGTATTGCTAATAGATATTGACAATAGCACCAGTACCAAATAACCACCAGAGAGGCTTTCAAGCTTTTTCAAAGATTTGATTGATCCATAGAGCAAGGTGAGACTCGAATGCTCTACTAGTAGAGAACACGATGCACAGATTCCGTAAACCCAAAACCCCTGAATTAGGCTCGGGCAAGGGACTTGACCTGCTACAGAGCTCCTCATTCTAGACAGGTTCTGTTGAAGACGGGGGTAAAGATGGTGGAAACTTGACTGGCTTCTCTTTATATGCAGGACACTCTAGAGTCGAGCAGATTTTCGTTCTGATTGATAGTGATTTCATATGTTCAATTGATGTATATAGGATAGGCAAAATATACGACCAAAATGAAGCCACTGAGCAGCCGATTGTTCCAGAGGAGCCTTTCGGCTCAACCTGTACTAAAATCGGGAGCTTTCCAGGTATCTAGGGCTAGACATGGGTGGTTTTCCACTGCGAGTCAGCATACTGAGGAACATTTGAAAAAGGTGTTTGATGATCAAAAATACTTTGATGACTTCACGAAAAGTGGGGGAAAGCAGAAGCTTATGGGCTCGATGTTTGGAGGCAACCGAGTGGGTCTCTTTAGAAATGATAATTTGGGGTCGCCACAGGCATTGGTTGACTTTTCTGAAAAGTCGCTACAAAGGGCTAAGAATTTGGTGGGAGATATGATGCAAGAGGTCAAGAGCAGCAAGAAGGGTAAGTTGCTGTATATCAAGAAACTTGATCAATTAAGTGACATTCTATGCAGAGTTATTGATGTGGCCGAGTTTATCAGAGTTACGCATCCCAGCCAAAAGTGGACCAACGCAGCTCAGCGTACGCATGAAATAATGTTCGAGTATATGAACCAGTTGAATACAAATGTAGAGTTATACGAGAATTTGCGAGGGTTGTTGGAAGACTCTTCCATAAAAAGTCAGTTGACCCAAGAAGAGATAGAGGTGGGTGAATATTTGAAGCAAGATTTTGAGAGATCCGGAATCCACATGGATCCTCGCACCCGAGATAACTTTGTTGCAATCACTCAGGAAATATCGCTATTAGGATCGCATTTCAATAATGAGATTCACAATTTAGAGAAATATTGGTGTGAGGTATCGAGATCAGAATTTCAGTCTATCGAAGACACAGGCCTCAAGAATGAAATTTATGGATATCAGTCCAGAGCTCCTGACAGAAAGAAAGGGGATTCATCCAGAGTATATATTCCTCTAGTTGGTCATATACCCTATACGATACTTTCCAAGTGTTCCATTGAGTCTATTAGAAGGAAAGTCTGGATTGCATTGCATAATTCTCCCAAAGATCAAATTGAAACCTTGAATACGTTTGTGAAGTATCGGGCTTTCCTAGCCAAGATGTTGGGTTACAAGTCATTTGCTCAATACCAGTTAGAACACAAGATGGCAAAAACCCCAGAGAATGTAATAACGTTGCTAAAGAACTTGCAACAAGGTTTGGTAAATCGGGAAGACGGAGTATACGAAGAATTACGAAATTTGCATAAATTCAAGCATAATAGCGATCAACCGATAACAGATGAGGATGTGGTGGATGATGTCAAGCCATGGGATCGAGAATATTTACTAAGTCGGTTGCAAGCACAAATGTCCGATAGACTTGAGACACTGGAGAACATTTCAGAATATTTCTCTGTGGGCACAATAATGTCTGGTTTATCCAAGCTATTCACTAGTATATATAACGTTAGATTGATTCCAGAAATTGCAGCCAAAGGAGAAACATGGGATTCGAATCAAGTGCGGAAGTTGAATGTATTCGACTTGTCTTCCAAGAAGAAGCTTGGTTACTTATATCTTGATTTCTGGTCTCCCAAAGTATTGCCATCTCATTTCACCATTGTCTGTCTGCGAAAACTAAATACTGATATTGGTAGTGAATCTAAAGAGGAAATGAAAAGACTTGTTCAATTGGACGAGCAGGAGCAGTACCAGTTACCGGTGATTTCGCTTGTTTGCAACTTTCTGAAACCCTCTGATTTTTTAATAGGGAGGTTTGCTGGTATTGATAAAGAAAAACCGACTTTATTGACATTGGACCAGGTCGATACTATCTTTCACGAAATGGGGCATGCCATGCACTCAATGATTGGTCGAACAGACTTGCACAATCTTTCAGGTACTCGTTGTCTGACAGACTTTGTCGAGTTGCCTTCTGTGCTTATGGAATCTTTTAGTAGGGATCCCCGTGTCTTGTGTAAAATTGCTAGGCACTATGAGACTGATGAACCCTTACCAGAAGCCATTCTTGCAAAACACCAATCCCATAGAGTGCTTTTAGATAAGTGTGAAACCTTCATGCAGTCAAAAATGGCTATGTTAGACCAGGTTTTAAATGGTGAAGATATCATTAACGACATACGAGATTTTGACTCCTCTATAGTTTACCACAATCTCGAAAGTAGACTAAAGATTTTTGCCGACAAATGGTCTACTTGGCAAGGAAAATTTCCCCATCTTTTTTCTTATGGTGCCGTATACTATTCATATTTATTAGACAGGGCCATTGCTGAGAAAGTTTGGTCGGGGCTCTTTAAACAAGATCCTTGGAGTCGCGATGCTGGCCAAAAGTATAGAGATTCTATTTTAAAATGGGGAGGAACGAGGGACCCATGGATTTGCTTGGCCGATGCTCTAGGCGATGAGAGATTAGCAAAGGGTGATGCCGAAGCAATGGAGATTATAGCCCAAAAGATATAGTATTTATTTATTCTTGTATATATTGTAATTAAACACTAAATAAGCGGGCTCACTGTAAGAAAATTTAATGTTTACATTTCAATTTTTTTTTATTTACATATCCAAATATTAGGATTTACAAGCGGTCAAATATATTGAATATGTCAGGCACTACTGATAAAGAGAATAGTGTTAATGCTGTAGGTGACAGAACAGAAAATCAATCCGAATTCTCACCCAGTGGCTCAAAAAAAGCATTGAAACCAATATCACCAAATAAAGGACCAACTTCGTATGTAGGTAAGTTGAACTTTCTCCAGAGTGACAATATCGACAGCCACTTTCAAAACATTCATAATTCACATCAGCAATTACTGCAACAGTTGTATAACTTAGAGGTCCAAACAACACAAACTGGGGTGGATCTCGGACAATTATGTGATCGACTGAAGAATAATAATCAATATTTAAATCGGCTATTAGATAATATTACGAACTACTCCAATGAAGTCATAACAGAGGGAAATGCTACAAAAAATGATATTTCGAATATCATGGCTGAACTCAATGAATTTAAGGCCGAAATTAAAGATATCAAGACAACTGTTGATCCATCGAGCGACAAGATAAAAGAACTTTTTCACTCAGAGTTTTCCCGGAATAATTCAGAATCTCTGGTAAAAGTAGTAGATGAGGTCAAGGAATTCATCAAGGAGAGTGGCTTGACGGGAAAGAGTGTTGAAGAGTTGCACCAGAAGTTTCAAGAAGCAAATGGTGCTCATGAATATAGACATAAAGCCTTGCTCAATGAGCTTGCCATGATACAACAAAGAGCACCAGAAGGAGATCTAGTAAGGCAAATAGTGGACCCTTTAGTCGCTGAGATGAAATCAGTGTCATTAGATAGTGATTCCAAACGCTTGTTAAGTGATATTCTCAGCATATTGAACAAAGAAAAAGAAGCAAATCGTGCCACCGCTGAGTTTCAGGAAAACTCAACCAAAAGACTTGAAGATTTATTTTCAGAGCTTTCCAGACAAAGTGATACCACATCTACAGTAAAGGACCTACTTAAACGTATGGACAGTTTGCTGCAAGATACTCAAACGCAAAACAACGACATCTTACTACAACTTTCTACCGGAACCGTCCAAAGTAATGAGCTATCAAATTTACACGCATCCATGTCAGACCTAAAGAAAGCCATTGGAGATAGAGACAAGCAGATATCAAAATTGGTAGAGCTCGTAGACAACCAGTCAACATTGATTACTGATATGTCGTCTAAGATAGCCAGAACGGAAACTCAAAGTACATTAAACAAAAATATAGCTAATTTGCAAGTTAAATACGACTCGTTATGTAAAAGTTACGAGCAAAAATTCAACGATCTTAAAAGGCTACAGGACGAATTTAAGAAATTGGCTGAAAATACCAAAGAAGTGAATACATCCCCGATGACTACTGGAATTGGCCAACCTGATAAACTTCTCCGGCTAAACAAAGTGCGCCAATTACACTGTGACAAAATGAAAGATATTGATGGAAATAATAACCAAAACTACACTAGGCGGAAAAGAATAATGAGTACGCCAATGGCTCATAAAAGATATCAACCACCTCAAGAAGCCGAAAAGATACATGAATATAATAACTCTCTGATTAACTCGGACGAGGAGTTTTGAAATGTTATTTACATAAGAGTATATATACATAATACACAAGAAATTACATGGCTTCAGTTCTTGAAAATTCTTTCTTTGTAGTCCATAAATGGCCTTAAAACTTTGGGGATGAGGATGGACTCGCTGCTTGGATCGTAAAACTGTTCAATGATAGCAACAATAACTCTAGGAATTGCCATACATGTTCCGTTCAAAGTATGCACGTATTGCAATTTATTTTCTGATTTATTATCCTCATATCTAATGCCTAGTCTTCTTGACTGATAGTCACCACAATTAGAACTGCTCGTAAGCTCCCCCCATTTTTGTCTACCAGGCATCCATGCTTCGCAATCATACTTTTTCAAAGCAGGGGCACCTAGGTCTGAGCTGGGCATGTTAATCATCTTTGCACTTAAACCTAAATCTTCTACTAAGCTTATTTGAAAATCTTTCAAGGCTTCCAACTCATCTGCTGACCTTTCGGGTGTTGTAAAATTAAATAGTTCAACTTTTGTAAATTCATGAACCCTATACAAACCCTTTGTATCTGCACCACGAGCACCTGCTTCGGCTCTATATGACCTTGATAAACCAACATATTTCAATGGAAATCTTTGAGTTGAGCAGAATGTCGAGGAAGAGTGGAAAGCGCCCAACGGTATTTCAGCAGTCCCTGTTAATGATAAGCCATCATTTGTTAAGTGGTAGATTTGTTGTTCGCCATTTTGATCGTTAGGCTTAAATCCACAAGCCTGAACTACTTCATCCTTTACTATGGATGGTGGTATAATCATGGTATATCCGTTGCTGCGAGCTTTGGCCAACCCGTATTGTATTAACGCTTGCTCAAGCAAAGCACCATCTCCTACAAGATAGTACCACGAAGAGCCTGAAATCCTCGACGCTGTACTAAAGTTCATAATCCCTAGGTTTTCACCCACGGTCTTATGGTCATATTTCGATACAGGGTTGATCTTCAACGCATCTTCTTCTGACAGACAATTAATATATTTCACCACATTGCCTTGGAAAGGGTCAGTAGGACTTGAAATGTCAAGTAAGTTTGGGAGGCATTCAGCATTGTTATGGATAGTCTCTGCTAACTTATCTCTCTTCTCTTCCAATAATTTCAATTCGTTTTTAACATACATTAGCTTTTCCTTGATGCCTGCCGGTGCACTGCCTTTCGACTCCTTCATAATATTACCCAACTTAGATCGCTCATTCTTGAGCTTATTGATATTATTAGTTAGATCTATTTCAATTGGTCGATTCTTCACAATGTATTCGAGGCTCTTGAGAGTTTCTGGTACCTGCCGTCTGATTATTGCATCTCTATATTGGTCTGATTGTTTGATAATATTCTTTATATCAAGATTTGGACTCTTGAGGACTGTAGAGTTCTTGAACGAGCTCGATAGCCTACAAAAGGTCAATGAAAGGTGATTGGCCCGAAGCATGGGTATATAGTGAAAAGTAAAATATATTTAATTAAAGCTGAAAATTTATCTCTGCGAACAACATTACGGACTACAACACTATTGTAAAATCTAAACTCTTTCTCAGGCTACATTGTTGCTACGAAGTGGGATGCTATTAGTTTATAAGTCAGCCATTAATAGTGTACATCATATATAAGGAAAATTGAAGCTATACAGCATATCTTCCATGCTATTCATTTGAAGAGAAAGTGAAGAACTTTCTTGATCCAAGGACCTTTATTTAACCTCTCTTGTTGTTCTTGCTTTTCTAAAGTCAACACTTCCTCGTCGAATATAACTCTATCGGTATTAATATCAATGTCTTTTGTTCTGAAGAAAAGTTTCCAGTTTCTGGTGAAGAGTTTATGTCCTAAATAGAAGACAATTAACACAATCGCAGCAAGATAGTTTTCAAAGAAGTTCTGAGCGTCTGGCTTGTTGGAACCAACCGGATATAAAGCAATGTAGAATTGAGCGATCAAAATCAACCAATGCCATACAATTGCGTATATAGATCCCCAAACACCTGTTGAGGCAACATAGCCTAGCGAATCAAGAGAAATACCATTGTACTTTAAAGCTTGTCTAAATCTGACGTGGGAAACAACAATCACATCCCACGTAAAGATTTGGGACAATCCGGAGATGGACAATAACCAAGTGAAAACTGTTTCTTCATTTTTGTAGGCAGCAATAAATGAGAATAAACCAATAATAGAGCAAACTATCAAAGCACGTAATGGTCTTCCTGACTTGTCAATATAATTGAAGAATTTAGGTGCAAAACCTTGGTCCGCCAAGGACTGTAATGTTCTTGAGGATGAATATAATGCGGATGACGCGACAGAAGTAACAGATAACAAAATGACAGAGTTGATGATATGAGGAACTGCTTTAACTCCATGTGAAGCAGCTGCAAGAACGTATGGCGACGTACCGGTACCACTCTCTTTTCCCATTAATTTATTAGAGTCATAAGGCACCAATAATCCAACAAGGGTTAATGAACCTAAAAACAAAACAACAATTCTCCAGAAAATTAATTTACAAGCAGCAGGGATAGCCTTCCTTGGATTTGGTTGTTCTGCTGCTGACAAGGCGACGAATTCTGATTGTCCTAATGAGAATGCACCTGTGACGAAAACATTACATAACCCTTTGAAGTTAGTGTAATATCCTGGATCATGCCAAAACTTGCCTCCAATATATTCATGGTGGGGTCCACCACCAACGTCGACAACAATTCCCATGATAATAAAACCAATAATCATACACAATTTAATACTTCCAAACACGAACTCTCCTTCACCATAACCTTTAGCCCCAACGAAATTAATAGTCAAGATCACAACGTAGAAAATAGTGACCCACACGTCAGGGTTGATTTTTTGATGTGTATCCCAATATTTTATAGTAAGCGATGCAGTCACTAATTCTACCGCAATCACGGACAACCACTGGATACAATAGTTCCAAGTAACGGCAAAAGCAACCGATTCGTCTATAAATTTTCTTGGATAATTGTTGTACCCACCAGAAAGCTCACTGTAATTGACGGCCAACTCTCCAGCTGCCTGCAAAGTAGGGTATAAGAATGAGCCAACGATAGCGTAACCTACGAGCAAAAATAATGGACCAGAAACATGTAACACCTTACCTGAACCAACTAGCAAACCTGTCCCGACACCTGTCACAAGAGCCATAAGTGTCAAATGTCTAGAACTGATACCCTTTTGTAAATTTTTACCTTCATCTCCGTGTATGAGCTCTTGTCTCCTAAATGAGTCCTTAAATTTTTCCCATTTGCCCATGCTGCGGTTGCTGTTGCTCTCAGAGTCTGATACTGAGCCTGAGAACCCTCCACCCATCTCAGAAACCACTGGTTTCATTTCCATATCATTTTTCGTATTCATGTTCGGACGTTTACTTCGAGAAAACACCTCCAATTCAATGCCCCAATCTTAGACTAAAAATACACTACTCAATAGTATACTATAACTTCAAAAACTTCTTGAAAGTTGATAGCGTATCAATTAAAGAATAATTTTATCTTAATATATATATTTATTGTTTCTCCTCTAAAAAATCTATGACAACCGGTTGTGTGTGTAATATGCCCAACGGTGACATTCACGGACGCTATAATGGGCCACTGGCGTAATTTTCACTCATCTCACGGCAAAATTTTATAATGGCCGAGCGAAAATTTCTTTTATCTGTCAAACCTTAATTAGTATTGGTCAATCTTCACTTGCCGCACATATTGATATTGTAGAGATCGGAAAAAACAATTGTAAGACCATATTTACAGCCACCTATAGATAACAGAGTCCATGTAGATAAAGTTAACTAGATTTGATCAAGAATTGAAACATCAGTTAAAAGATTAAGCACTTTGAATTGAAATTATTGGTCCTTTAATTCTATAGGGCAAAAGTATTACAATAGAAGGCATTTTTCTTTTGTCAAATGATTACTAGTATGTCGGAACAGGTGAATGGAGGTAAGTCCGAGCGTGACAGATTCAATACAACTTGCGAGTAGCAGACATAATCCCGGGGTTGGTAGCCAAATGTGTGGGGTGGGGTTATAGGTGCCCAAGGTCCTAGGAGGCTGGAGGTAGGAGGTATCGGGGTTGTAGGCTTAAGGCCGAAATAAAGTATATCAGGCGCATGAGGAGGGGCAGAAGTGGCGAGCAACAAAATTTTGTCTCCTCAATTGTGTGAGAGGCTGAAAGGCGCGGTGGAACCATTTGTAGAGGGGGCTTTTTGTAACGGGACCCTTGGTTGTTTGGGGTATTGGACGCAAAAAACTAGACCATTTATATAGTTGACTCGGGCCCAATGCGGAGTACGAAAAAGGCAAATTTGGCTGCAATTTATGAGGAAACGGAGCTTACATGGAAAAAAGTAGATAGCGTAGTAAGTAAATGTTTATGCATTACCACCTAGTAGAAATGTCATGCTAGTATCTATTGAAATGCTATAATGTAAAAGGACTTAGGAGAAAAGGATTCTGAGAATCTTCATGAACCATGTACTATTCCGGAGCTTCTCCAGGTATTCCTGCCTCTCTAACTCTAAAATTTCTTGGTCAAATATGACTCTATCGGAGTTGATGTCGATATCCTTGGTACGAACGAATAGTTTCCAGTTTTTTGTCCAAATCTTGTGGCCAAAGTAAAAGAAAAGCAATACACAAGCAGCAAGGTAGTTTTCAAAGAAATTTTGCGCATCTGGCTTTCCGGATCCAACAGGAAACAAAGCAATCCAAAACTGGGCAATAAGGATCAACCAATGTATGATAATAGCGTAGATGGAGCCCCAGACACCGGTAGACGATGCGTACCCCAAAGATTCAACGGGAATATTGTTGTACTTCAAAGCCTGTCTGAATCTGAGATGACTAATGCAAATGATATCCCAAGTGAAAAGTTGCGATAATCCAGATATGGCTAACAACCAAGTGAAAACCGTTTCCTCTTTATCGTAAGCAGCAATAAAGGAAAACAACCCTATGATAGAGCAGGCAACCAATGCTCGGAGCGGCCTTCCAGACTTATCAATATAATTGAAATATTTTGGCGCAAACCCTTGCTCTGCTAAAGATTGGACAATTCTTGAGGCAGAGTATAATGATGACGACGCCACGGATGTCACCGAAAATAAAATAACGACATTGATAATTGATGGCGCAACCTTGACACCGTGGTTCTCTGCAGCAAGCACAAATGGCGAAGAATGAGATTGAGAGCTACCAGAGCCCATTAAATCAGGAGAATTGTAAGGGACCAACAATCCTACCATGGTCAAAGATCCCAAAAACAAGATTAAAATTCTCCAGAAAATCAATTTACAGGCAGAAGGAATAGCCTTTCTTGGGTTGGGTTGTTCAGCTGCAGACAACGCAACAAACTCGGTTTGACTGAAGGAGAAGGCACCTGTGACGAATACGCTACATAATCCTTTGAAGTTAGTGTAGAATCCAGGGTCGTGCCAAAACTTCCCTCCAATATATTCATGGGTGGGTCCACCACCAACGTCAATTACTATCGCCATAATAATGAACCCAGTAACCATCAACAACTTAATACTTCCAAAAATAAATTCACCTTCTCCATAACCCTTAGCACCAAAGAAGTTGATAAATAAAATAACCACGTAGAAGATAGTGACCCACACGTCAGAATTGACACTAGTATTCCAGTACTTTATAGTAAGAGATGCTGTTACTAGCTCTAACGCTATTGTTGATAACCATTCAATACAGTAGTTCCAAGACACAGCAAAGGACGCCGACTCATCTATAAACTTTCTGGGGTAATTATTATACCCCCCAGAGAGCTGACTATAATTAACAGCCATTTCACCAGCTGCTTGCAAAGTAGGGTACAAAAATGACCCTACTATAGCATACCCGATAATTAAGAACAAGGGTCCCGAGACAGCCAAAACTTTCCCAGTACCCACAAGTAGTCCGGTACCAATACCAGTCAGAAGGGCCATAAGTGCCAAGTGTCTAGAACTGATTTCTTTGGCCAAAATCTTTCCTTCCTGGCCTCGTTCAATCTTCTGTCTTCTGAAGGAATCTTTGAACCTTTCCCAGCCACCGAGATGCTCATCAGAAACACTATCTGATACATCTCCCCTTACCTCTGAGATTTCTGATTTCATATCATCTTTTCGTGTCATCATATAATATTTTACAATTGCAAAATTTATATCTGATTTAAAATGTAATTGAATTTAGCACAAGGCACCTATTAAGTAAAGATCAAAACTTACTGATAAGAAAAGAAGATATCTCGCAGAATATATACATGTTATTATTCTCCACTCTAATATTTGTGTCTAGTTTACGTATACCGTCTACATCATACATATGGGGTTCCGATTTTTCACCGAATAAAAATTGACTCAGCTAGATTGGCAATCCTCCCTCACATTTCAGGTTACCAATAGGAATATCAGCTAAAAAGCGATCGAAAGCGTGCTTTCTACAGGAATGGGGCTTATGTTATTGTATGAGCGACGACGTTCTATTGTCGTACAATATCTTCATAATTGTATAAGGCAATTGTATGCTTCAAAGGTGGAGCCATTATTGGATTTCAGCGATACACCTAAAAGTACCGGGAGGCATTATTCGCGAGGGGGCGATGTCTCGCGACGGACATAAGTTAAATCTAACGGCGTGGCTATAATAAGTCGGCGCCAGTATACCGGCACCCCCGAATGCTACGGCAAAATGATTCGGTATCAGCTGCATTTTTATGTAAGACATATGTAGCTTACATACATGATAACAAAACTCATTAGAACCCAAGTTTATCTTTGATTGCAGCACTATACAAAGACTTCTTTTGGGACTGAATTGACTCGTTCATTGTTTCACTCATTCCTGTTGCATACCCATTAACTGTTTCTTCTGCTGATTCTATGCCCGTCTGTAAGGTCCGCATGAAGCCTTTGGCGCCAAAACCATATTGATTGGGCCCTGTAGCTCTCCTCACAGGGTCCTTGTAGTCCTTTTGATTGGAGTCTTGATAAATGTTGGCACCGTAGGATGCAGAGGGGTTAGCTTCGGGGCTGATGTTGTAAGCCAATTGACTCTCGATGTTTTTGGATGGCCTTCTATTAGGGCCAGTGATCAAGCCAGCTAAGTCCTCGCTATTCACGTATCTTGTTTGGCCCTTAGCCCATTGCAAAGCACTGGCACTGGGTCTTGGAGGAATGATTGCATTTTCGTTAAACAACAAATCTGTAGCAGTTTCTTTCTGCAGTTTGGCCTTCGAATCAGATTGGAACGCCGACAACCTGATCGCTTCCGTGTCACTAAATTTAATGAGCATTTCACCGGTTTTCGTTATACTCGACTCCGAAGCAATCCCTGATTCCAACGCACCCTTTAGTTTCTTATACATATCCTTTGGTAGTTTGATATCGACAATATCGTTTAAAGATGGTATTGCAGAGAATTTTATGAATCCCAGTTTAACGAGCGCAGCCAAAACTATACCCTTGTCTCTCAATCTAATAATACCACAAGCCAAACATGATTCGTCGACAACCTTATGTGATAACTTGTTTTTTGGCAATGTTAAAACTCTGAGATCTCTATTAGCGGTTGTAATGATTAAGCCGGGAATTACTATTCCATGACTAAGTTTAGAAAACATTTCCATATTTGCAGCAACAGATTCTCCCGTATGTGCATTGATAGTTAATAATTGGTCTAGTTTTGATTTTGCTGCATCCTCTCCACCTAATACTCTGTAATTAAGGTTAACGGTTTTATTTACAAATACGACTTCAAAAGCACCATTTCTTTGGGGAACAATTTTGAAGATGACAAGATTACCTCCGCAATTCGTTCCACATAACAATAATATAGACGAATATCCATCCTGACCATATTCCATTATAGAGAATTCCATTGTAGTGACGAAACAGTCGCCTTCCGTAGAAATCAAATGTTCCTTAATAGTATCGATATTGTATATCACTGCAGGTCCCCTAGAAATATCACAGACAACTAAGCGACCTGATTTGTATGCGACAGCACCAAAACCAATATTGCTCATTTTCAAAGTAGATATTTGATCTTGATAATCTAACTTGAGTAACGATATTGGCAAAAATGTGCTGGACATTGAAAACATACCTGAAATTCGATCCTTGATATAGTAAATCTTTGCATTACCATTCTTATGTTGGACTGTGCAATTTCTGTAGTCAATTCCACTACTGCTTCCATTATGAGGATTACCATTGTGCTTACCGAACTTACAAACTACCACGTCTCCATTTCCCATTCCTAGTAACATTTCTTTGTTTTCAAAACCTACGGAAGCTGCAACAACTTTTAGGTTAGCTGTATCACCATTATCGTATAATGTATCTCTCAAGCTAACTTGTAACAGCTCTTCTTCTTGACGCTCACCACGAGAAATATCACGTAATCTGACTAGTCCATTTTCATGCCCAGTAATTAATATATTACGATAACTTTCATCATATCCCATTGGCTTTGGGGTATTATGAGGTACAGGTGCACCACCTTTCAATAAAGAGTTTTGGGTAGCACCTGCAGCTGAAGACGCTCTATTGCTTAAAATACTATACCACTCCACCCGTTTCGTAGTATATACCGATGAGCAAACAACAGGGGGTTGAATCAATGAGATTGAAGGGGGTAGAATTAATCCACTTATATCTGGAGATGGTTCACCTGAGCTTGAATATTCTGAAATGTATAGCGCACCACGGTTACTAACTGCGAGTAAGTAGGATGGATTATGATTACCACCAAAATATGGTTGATTATCGGCTGCAACAGGTATCAATTTGGTGATGTATTCCAGATTTCCTGTTGTATTTTCGTTCAATGAAATAGGAATAATTCTCTGGCCACCTAATGGTTGGCTGTAGAACTCACCCTGCTTTATGTGGGAGGTCAAAGAATATTTCAAAGTGTAGCCAAAATCCATGACGTTGAGTAGATTACCTTGAGAGGCACTACCACCGCAAATGACTATCTGGGTTAGTTCAGGATCTTGAGAGCAGATCCATCTAACACATTCAATTGGAGCATAGTCAGGTGGTGTCTCTATAGGTACATCTGGAGTATGCAAATGAGTGTCAAAGATGTTTCTAGCTTCTAACAAAGTACCATCATTAGCATCCCAGAATACTAAAGTATTGTCTTTATGGACTGTGACAATGTGTAACCCATTGGGGTGGTAATGTGACTCAGTTAGCTCAGGAATACACTCTTTGGAAGACCCAAACAATTTTCTTTTACCTCCATTACTAATATTTAAAGAATGATCAAACCCCTTACTTCCTTTGCTAATCTTGTAAATGTACGCATTAGTTATTTCCCCCATTGTAAGTGAATACGAAATGGCCGAATGGCTATAGGTAACCAATATAGTTCCTATATCTCTAGGGTGCCACTCGATTGCCAACACTGGGGACAATTTATGCTTTGGCAATACTTTTTTCTGCAAATTGTCGACCCGGAAAGGCGTCAATGACAATCTGTCCACATCATAGAACAATATCGACCCATTTGCCAATCCAAGTATTAGCCAATCTAATGACGGATTCAGCTCTACCGCAGTTATAGTCCCCGAAGGCAGAAATGTCCCCAATATGGTCTTTGTGTGTAGCGACAAAACAGTAATACCACCTCCTGAAGGCAGAACACAGACCAAATATACACCCTTGATAAATCGAAGCTCGGTTATTGAACTGGACATGTTGAATTCAAACACAACCTCGACTGTTCCTTGCCCGTATACTCGAACTTCATTATCTGTTGTCGATACAGCCAACAAAGATTGAACCGGATCAAACGCTACAGCCACAATGCAATCCTTCGGTAGCCCTAGCTGGCCATTTGTTGATACTCCAAAATTCTTTGGATTTAACGAGTTCGGAGAGAGATCTGAAACTCCTGAAGTCTTGATTATATTGGAAACAGAACCAAGCGACAACGGTGCCTTTCTCAGCTTCAATTTATTGAACATAGTGCTACTATTCACTAACTTCGTTTACTTCTAGTTATAGTATGTTTCTATTAGTTGAGCCAAGAGGTAGCAGAATATAAA
This sequence comes from Debaryomyces udenii, assembly GCA_030556595.1. Taxonomy (NCBI): domain Eukaryota; kingdom Fungi; phylum Ascomycota; class Pichiomycetes; order Serinales; family Debaryomycetaceae; genus Debaryomyces; species Debaryomyces udenii. Next base: position 897,272 of record JAKTUI010000004.1, on the reverse strand, counting down.
GCACGTGATGTATTATTTTCAAGTAAACACGTAATTTGAATTACCATTTAAGAGTAATGTATTGACTAGTTAACATCTTCTCTATAGACAATGGTAAGTACTATGCACCAGAAAATACGGCAAATGGAGGTAATACTAACAACACAAAAATAGTCCTGCGATAAATTGGTTGGACTCATAATGCTAGCAGTAGCTACAGCTGTATTCACATACTACACTACATGGGTCTTCGTGTTACCATTTGTTGATGAGTCAAACTTATTGCATTCACTCTTCCTTCCAAGGGATTATGCAATCAAATTGCCATTGTTGTTGTTGTTAATAGCAGGATTGGGAGTCGCAACATTTATTGGAAGAGTATTGATTAAAAATGCAGAGAAACAAAAGAAGAAGAGTAAGAAAACTGAATAAATATAGGAGGAAGTCATGTTTGTATTTTAGTTATGTCCGTGTATTTGGAATGCAAGTATGACAGAGAGTATTTGAACTCGGGTATTAACTAATACAGGAAGAGATAGTAACCCAGATCAACCGGAGGCCAACAGGGCATTGCTTCTGTGAGCCAAAATATAAATACAAGTGAGATTAATATTTCTATATTGTAATTATTTAGGAGCGAATTATGAAGTTACCAGTTTTGGTGAGATACTTAACCCCTTTGTAAGGCTTGACTGTATCACCTAGGCCCTTAGCACTAAGAATCTTGAGAGAATCAACCTTCATTCCACTGGGAACACACCCTTTATGAGAGTAGGAGACCCTCAAGTAAATAGGTTGAATTGGTTTCGACAGGGCCATTGATTCAGCAACAAGCTCCTCATTGAAGTCAGGCTCCGTGTCATTCAAAGCACCAAAAACATCCTGGGAATCATCTGCTCCATCTGTCATAATGGATCCATGAAGAATGGGTTGTATACCAGTAGCAACATTGCGAAGATTCCATTCACCCTTACCATTACCCTTGAATGAAAAGTCTCCATGCGTTATTCTGCTAGCCCTTATATTGGACACGAATGAATTAGGGCCCAGATCATCGCCCGATGTCTCATAGCTTTGTCCAGTATCGCAGTTGATTTCTATGCATAAATTCTCGATTTTTGGTATTGCCTTTATATTGTTAATGAAAAGCCTTACCTCAAATTCGTTTTGGTTCGGACCAAGTCCACATTGGTAATCGAAGTCAACAACACCTAGCATTTCTTTTTGGAATTTTTTATCAACAGTGTCTAAATCAATTTGGTAGTTCATCAAAGTAGACTTTCCGTCTGGTGGAATGAATGACAAGTTTCCAGGCTCATCCAACCACTTATCTACTTTTATGCACTCATGAAAGCTCGGAACGTCCAAATTTATACCACTCTGTTTTAGTATCATCTGCAAATAAGGAATGCCCGTCAAGCGTGATATGAAATTAATCTCCCCGTCTATTGAGCCCACAATGGGTACTAGTTTAGAAGATGTACGTAATGAGGAGGTTGAGTAGAAAGCCGAATCAAAACCCTTGGATGACGATATCAAATTAGACTTCTGATTCAAATTCTTGGGCAATGGCTTTAGAATAACATTTATAGTTTCTATGACATCCACGTACATTTCATTGTTCGTGTATTTAACATTCGATCTTCTCCAAGGAATTGCATTATTTTGGTTACCTTTTCCGAAGGTACCCTCAGCTTGCCTCGTATTATGTGACAATGATGTCAATGATTTATTGCTGACAGCATTCGCCAACTCATTACTCGTACTTAGCAACTTAGTCAACAAATTGTTGAATGGAATTAAGTCCCGAAGTCTATTAAAATCAGTCACATTGGGTATACCGTCATCAATCATTTCATTTAGGAGTAATGTCAATGTATCGTTATTAGCATCAATCTTTGTCACAGCTAAAGGTGTCCCAAAGTAATCTTCCATAACTTCGATTAACCTATTTATGAAGGCAAACGGCATCATAGGGTTTGGATTATTGCCGGCTGAGCATAATAAGTATACCACGAGACTTGTAGTCTTCTGAAAACAAACAAAAAACTCTGTGTTAATTTCGATCAACTGTAAATTCGAATCACTAACATCATTCAAATTAAGGGCATTTTTCAAAGACTTGAAATTCGGGCTAGATAAATTAATTAGATATTCAAAGACTAGATTATTAGTATTGTCTGCTATATACACCGCCTCGAACATTTCATAGGTATAAAGAAGTCTTGTAATTACTATCTAACCTGGCTTTTCATAATATTCACGAATATCGTAAGAGCTCATTTTTGTGTAACTATGCATTCTTACTTTCTAAGTCAATTCTTAGGCCTACATGTGGACAAGTATTCGGGTAAAGACTGTTAAGCATATATACGGATAGATTAAAATCCTGGGTAGGATGATTTAAGAAAAATGTAAAAAATAAATTAGAGTCGAGCCATTCAATTAAAAATAAATTTTGGAGTAATAAAAAACGAAATATTCGTCTTCATTTGGATCACACGAAGCCATGAAGAGTCTATTAGCAGAATGCTTTCAATATTTCACACACACACATTTGAGGTTCACAAGATTAATAGTTAATTCTCTTGACACACACACAATTTCTTCATGACTACTAAATTGTGAACCTCAATGACATGAAAGCATTATTTGAGCAAAACTCTCAGACCTTAGTGAACTTAATCAACATCCCTCGTAAGGTGGTCTTCCTCATTGCTTTCGCGGTGGTTGATGCTAGAGTCTTCATCATCCAAGATGTCAATGTTAAGATCTCTAGCAACTCTCTCTTCGACATCCTTAATGTCTGCCATACCGTAGAAGCCTATCATTGCCAAACCTAAGAATGCAGCGATGCAGGAGAATACTAAGGCGACGATACCTCTAGCAGTAAAACCTGCTGGCAAGTCTTTGAATTGAACATTTTGTCCGGCCAAATCAAGATAGTCCTTAGAGTTACCAGCAGCATTACCCTCGATAGACATACCAACCTTCTTACAAGCGTTCTTAAAATCGTCAGTTAAGGCTTGGGTAGGATTGCTTTGAATTTCTTCGGGTGCTTCTACGAAAACAATGGCTAAACCTTGGGTCAAATGCCACTCAATGTGACAGTGGAAAAACCATACACCGGGATTGTCAGCGACAAATCTCATGACAATGTAAGATTGTGGTTCAACGTAAACAGTATCTCTGATCACTGGATATTCAGGGAACTCTGTGTGATCATGTTTGTTATACTTTACTGGATCTTCATCATCTGGAACTTCTTCTCCTCTGGCAATTAATTGGAAAGTATGTCCATGCAAATGGAAAGGATGTCTCCCGGTATCTCCATTGTTCAACACAATATCAACCACATCATTCTTTTGCAATACAAATGTGTTAGTATTCGTACCATATATGTAAGGGTTGCTGGCATCTTTGCCAGCAGATAAGACAGAAACTAAAGTTGGTACTTTAGGCTTAGTGTAAGTGATATTGTTGAAGAATGCATAGTTAATACCATCACCTAAATTATCCATCTGGACATCAATAGTAACGGTCTGATCAGCGTCATCAAAAAGCTTTGTCTTGTTCAATGGTTTAAGGTAAAAATCGTCAAGATAGTTCATTTCGTCAACCTTGTATTGACTTGGCTTTTTCTTGTCCTCATCGTAAATGATATAATTAGTAGAGTTAAGCTGCAAATCATCTGGTATCACATCCAACATAGAATCGTCCATCTTGGTCATTAATGCATAGTTCTTGTCTGACTTTTCCTTGGTCTTGATTAACACACCATAACGCTGAGCAATAGTTATAAACAACATGTCAGTCTTGTTCTTCTCAACGTACACACCATCGACTTCGACAACTTCAAATTCATGATCCTCCATATAAACATATTGTGTTAAGAAACCACCAACATTAATGAAACGTGCAAAGTACGTCTTGTTTGGTTCAACATTCCAAGTGAAGTTTCTAGTATCATTAAACAAAATATTCTGAGGAATTGGTTCAGCACCGGTTGGGTTGTAAACATCCATAAAAGTCGGCTTTAAGGTATCATAGTCATCGTGATACCATTCTGAGAGCGTGAAAACCACTTCCTCGTCAAAGTCAAATGGATAGTCATCGTCCTCAATAATGAATGCACCTCTCATACCGTCACCATATTGACCAGAAGTATGCGAGTGGTACCAGTAACTACCAACTTGATCTGCGACACTGAAATTGTACAACATAGTCTCACCCGGTGGAATAGGACACTGGGTCACCATTTCAGGACCATCCATTTGGGAACTTCCGTTCTGGAACATCCCGTGGAAATGCAAAGATGTATTTCTGTCTTCAAAGCCATTGGTCAAGTACACATTAACTCTGTCACCCTTCTTAACTCTCAAAGTAGGAATAGGCCAACTACCGTTAAACCCAATTACCTTACGTTCCTTAACACCGTCTGGATTCCGATTCACCCACCCTGTCTTGAAATACCACGTATGAGTTTTTGCGTTCACCAAACTCAACAAAAATGAAATGAAAATCAATCCGATCAATTTCATTTTTATTCCTGGATATTCTTTAGTATAATTAACGTCTTTATTGTACCCCAAATTAATTAATAAAAGAATCAGCTAAAGAAGGAAAAAAAAGCCCTCAAGTTTTATCTCGGATAGATGAGCAAATTTATATTAACAAGCCCAGTAATTTTTTACTACAGTATTACTCTAAATTTTTTTAAACAAGGGCGAAATAAATTCTGCAAGTTTATTACTTCCTTCCGTATCTTACTGAAAGAGATAGAAAATTATTGGATTAAAATGATAATGTAGAAGCACCATCGTCGCAATATGTTAGGTATACGAACCAGTGCCTATTTACTAACAGAATTATGAAAAATTTTTCTGTCTATATGCCCAACTGTGACATAATCACCATAAAAATATTACCAGCAGATCAATCTGATAACATTGCCGTTCGTATAGTAGCTATTGAGTACCGAATCGGTAGACGAATTCTGCCAATCACATGAACTGAGAACAATAACGGAACACGCAATGCATCGAGTTACCCTGGCTAAGAAAAAAGAGCCACCTGTCTATGCAGTAAGTCCAGTCATCACACAGACGTTGGTCGATTAGGGTTAAGGTTTCATGGTGAATTCCAGGCGGTCTATATTTCGTATTATGAGAAGCAGGTTGTGATGACCAGAAAATCATATGGCCACTAGTAGTTGTTCCTGAGGATTTGGTTTGAGTTACTAGTCCGGGAATCAGCGTTACAGACATATGGACAAGGAGCTCGTCTACGGAACTCGGGGGCCGGGTCTGGCATAGCAAGCCATGTCCCCACAAAACAGTTCTTGTTGGAGTATACTATTTGGTGTATGGATGTTTTTGTGCTGCATTTCGTTGGTGTCTGGTTGCGGATTTGACCGACGTTATAGTTAGCTAGAAAGGGAATGATGATGCTATTTATGTACAAACTGGAGCCCACAGTAAAGACCTGCTATTTGAGGTTGATGGAATAGCTCTCATCTGCTGCTGTATTTTGCTCACCCAATAGTTGTTGAAATGCGTAGTTGTATTATGAATGACTATCAACCACCTTCATTCGTTGTTGCTGTAGTACCTTACTCTGCGGGAAAATGTAAGTGAAACTGATGCGATGGGAGATTACTACTAAGGCTTCGAAGCTGGTATTCAGAGAGCAATTGATAGTGCAGCAAAAGAATCGAGTAAATTAGATTTAGCGACATGCGTAAAACTAAGAATAGTGCCCGGGATAGAGAAATAATGTTCATATTAGCTACTACAAGAACCACATTGCAATCGATGAATTTTGCATTTATGAAGTATAAGTCGGCGTGGTTTTGAATGAAATAAATATAAAAAAAAGAGAAGTACACCTTAAGCTATATTAATCACACTTTTTTTACATTCTATAGATCTGAGATACGCAATAAGCCGTGATATACTAGTTGTAGTTTCCAATGCAAAACAACGGTTGGAATCTCCCACCTCATATTTGAGGTCCTTCGGGGTTTTATTCGTCCTTGTAAGCCATTTCTTAGATGGTGGTGCTTGGATGTTGTGATAATGGTTTTCGCACGTAGGTCTATTTTGGAACAGAATTAGACAGATGCCATGTTATTTACTGACATTTTGGTGTATCAAGAAGTATATCAAGCACACTGGCCAGTTAACAGTGAGAGAGCGTATCGCGCTAAATAATCGGTAACAGATCGTGATATATTCCCCGAAAGACGTTTTTTCTATCTACTTTATGATTTAAGTTCTCAGCAAGTGTGCAAGACAGGTCTTGTTTGGAAATGCTTATTGTCACACGAAGATTATTTAGCATTTCTTCAATCACACACAACTCACCATCCTCATCTGGGTTTCCCAGTTTTAATTTCAATATTAGCCAGTTGATAAATCTTAGTTCCAAGAATTGGCCGAGCATTCGAAAACGGCTGGTAATGAGCCAGCCCGGTATTCAGTCTCATCAGGAAACAAACGAGGTAGTGAATCACTATAGGCGGTCTACACACCCTACTTCCGTGCCTTTCAACAAGCTATTCTCCAACAACTTTCCTTTAAGTGTAGCGGAGTCGCTTGAAGATTACTCTTTTAGACACAATCCACTCAAATTTCAGCACGACTTACTATCTATTTTGCCCTTCTATCCTGAGCAAGATGCCCATGGTAGAACGAGTAAAGTTTTGCAGGTGAAACTTGACTCTGGTAATAATATTAATGAATTTGTCATATATCCGCCAAATAAAACAGAAGCGGATTCCAGTTCTATGAACCATTTAATTATGATACATGGGTATGGGGGTGGCTTGGGATTTTTCTTAAAAAATTTCGATGAAATATCTACTCTCGATAACTGGTGTATACATTCCATTGACTTGTTGGGCTACGGGTGCTCCTCTAGACCACCATTCAAACTTTCAAAAAACGATTTGGATCATGTAGAGAAATGGTTCCACGACTCATATAAGGAATGGTTAATCAAGAGGAATCTTGATGGCATATCACTGCTGCAAATTTTGGTAATGGCCCACTCTATGGGGGCTTACTTGATGGCGACATATGGAGTTAAAGTAGATCCTAAATTTTGCTCCAAGCTATTGATGATTTCTCCGGGGGCTGTGATTAAGCACAGAAAACAGATATTTGTTCCCAAGTATTTTGCTAGACTTTGGGAACAAAACATCTCGCCCTTCACTTTAGTGAGAAAGGCAGGCCCTTTGGGTTCAAAAGTTGTCAGTGGTTGGTCATCTAGAAGGTTTGCAAACTTATCATCAAAAGAATCCAAATTACTACACAAATATGCCTATGGGATTTTTCAAAGCCCCGGATCTGGTGAATACATGTTGAATTACTTGCTTGCTCCTGGTGCCGATGCGAGGTTTCCATTAATTGAAAGAGACATTCACAAGCTTCGATGCAATGTTTTGTGGTGTTATGGAAAGGAAGATTGGATGGATAAACATGGAGGAGAACTCTGTTCTAAAATTATTAATAAAGAGAATAATGGCTCGAAAAGAAGTACAGTTTTAGAAATTGAAGATAGTGGACATCACATATACTTAGACAATTACAAAAAGTTTAATGAGTTGCTATTAAATGAAATGAAAAAATTTTGAATGTTAATAGTGATTTTTTAGTTTTCACATTGTAATATGTAATCATGATAGTATGAAATTTATATCATTAGGTTCAAATTCAGGTCCAGTGAAATTAACGACCAATCGTAGCGATATTGGCAAGTTAGGATCGGTGACTATCATTTCTTCTCCCGTGCTTATAAGAGTATTAAGCTTTTTGTTTAGATTCGGTCTTGTCAATTCTTCTAGGCTTTTGGGATTTCTCAAATATAAGTGCTTGTTTGAAGTAGATAGTGAGGGTTGCAACATTGCTATGTCTTGCTTACCACCAATTTCTTCGACAAATTTGGATAGCGTCCACCAATTTTGAGCTATGATTGTTTTCGCTGAGTTACCGCAAACCGGACAGTTTGGCTTTTGAGTATGAGGATAAGTATATGTAAAGATGGAATAGTCCCCCGAATACATCATATAATTATTCAATATCGGATTAGAGTTAGTAATGAATTTGAAAGCTTCATTACAGCAAGAGGCTGCAATTATAGCATTAGTCGAAGCAATTGCAGGTATGATATTCTTCACGACGCCCAATGTAAGCTGTCTTGTGACGCCTTCAATACTAAATTCCTTAGCTCTAGCCAATGCCTTCAGATACATCCAATCCAATTGCTCCGGCTCATCTGCGTCAAACTTTTTCTGGGGAAAGTTTCGAGGCCATTCGAGGACACTGGCCCACTCAATGCAATGTTCAGGTAGTCTGGGTGTGTTAGCAATGGTGCATACTGGATACGTAGTCTTCGGATTAATCATATCCAATGTGCATTCATAGCAAGATGTAAGTTTAGGTAAAATAACTCTTGATTGGCCTCGAAATCCTTCAGTCCCGCCGTCTATCAAGGGTATCAAGTTATTTAGATCCGAATCGACCATTGATACTAAGGTAGCATTGATCCACCTTCTTGCTTCAACACTGTCCAACCCACATATCACTACATCAAAATCCTGGTAATATTCAATCGGCTTATCTTGGATTTTTCCGAAATATGGTACTATGTTCAAACTATCATCTCTTAGTCTCGCTTTGATAAAGCTAGCTGCCACTTCAGCCTTGGACTTACCTACGTCCTTTTCTCGAAATAGAAATTGCCGATTCAAATTGGAAATATCAATTGTATCCATATCTATTACATGTATGTTCTTGAATCCAGTCAATGCTAAGTTTTTCAAAATTTCACATCCAAGTCCACCAGCACCAATTACCAATACTTTCGACTTTGATAAGAAACTAATGGCTTTTTCTCCATCATATTCTTCTTCAACTTCATTAAAAGGACCAATGTTTCTTAATATTATCTCCACAGATGACAAGTCTCTATTTGCCGCTGTCATCGAAATAATTTTGATAATGTGATCGGAATATAAATCAATAATACGGGTTTAAGTATTCATATCGCTACATTTTTTCATATATTACACAAACCAATATAATGCATTACTATAAATATTGTTATGATAGTTGTTTTTCCAGTCGTAAAATAGCAGCACTATTCGTATGCTTTGACAAACCACTTCCACTTTCTTCATTTTCTTTATCTTTTGAAGGATTCGTATCTTTGATCAGGCTTTTGTTTGTCGATTGCGAAGGTTCTTCACTCCTAGTCTTTTGCGATAAGGATGTACTATATTTTAGTTAGTATACTATTGCTAAATAGCAGTCAAAAATCAAACACATACTCTCTATGTAATCGCTTATAGGGGGGATTTTGCGATGGTGGTAATCCCACCATCCTTTTGCCTAAACTATTAGTATTAGTAGCATTTAAATTATTGAGACCAGGGCTGGTTCGGTTATGTAGTTTTGAGGGGACATTAGACCTTGTTTTATCAACAGGTGTATTCGAAGCGTCGCTTCTTCTTATAGGTACTGATTTCGATTGATCGATTGTTCTTCTAATGTTAGGCGACACGTATTTAGGATCAAACTGAGGTATTTTCGCAGCCTCTTTGGGTGCTTGTAGTAATGTATCAGCGCTTTTAGCACTCACAAACAAGGCAGGCTGTTTTGAAATTGTTTGCAGGTCGTTGATATCGTCGATATTCCTTCTAGTTTCGGTCTCGGAAGTATCTCTGTGAACATTACGACTATCGTACTGACTTCTAGCTACTAATCCTGGTTCGTCCATACCACCACTTTGTCTGTTCTTGTGTATCAACATCTGCAACTCGTAATCATCTAATCCATCATTATGGCTCATTTCGTCATCATCAATGGGGAGATCATCGCTGAAGACAAGCGAATCATCGAAATCACCAACTATATCGTAAGATCTAGATGCAGGCGTATAATTACTCGATGGAGGAGGTCGTCCCTGTTGAGGCGCTGAATCATTCGGTTGAGGTTGATTCACTGGCTTAGCCACGGTATTGCTATTGTCTTTATGTTGTGAGGTAGAAGTAGGTACATTGAAATTCTTGTTCGATACAGGAGTCTGGATACTGCTTTTTGCATTCGTGAGTGGTTTTGGATTTTTGTTTGCGTCATTATTGACGGCGTAATCATTATCGGTATTATTATCATTATTAGTGGTTGTTAGATTTTCGTGAATATTCACACCTATAGTTTGCTTCTTTTTTGTTTCTCGCTCTTCAATTAGAGGGTCCCTATGAAAGTGGGAAGGATCCAATTCGGGCGCAGGCAATCTCACCTTCTGAATCTTGGAGATAATAGTTCGGTCGTACAAGCAGTTACCCAAAACATTACCAAAGCATCTCAAGCACCTTTTCAATCCATCTGTAAATGCTTCTTTTTTACACTTTTCAAATGCCATGGCCTTATTTTTGGCGTTGTCAATATACCCGTACCCGAAATCCTCGTGGTACGTTCCATCCTTAATTGTAATTCGAACAACCACAGAAAGCCCCATAGAAATTCTTCCGCTGTTACCGTGTGTATCAAAGTAGTCCACTTGGGAGCTGATAAGCTCCGAACACCATCCGTTAAACCCAAAAATCTCGTTGGCAAGGTTAAGGGCTTTCCACCCTTCAATATATGACACTTTCTGCCCCCCTCCACCCGGGCGGAAACTGACATATTCTGGACCTAATACTTTATCAAGTAATTCTTGAATCCTTTGATGCTCCTCGTCGCTATATGGTACTGGTTGAAAGTTCCTGTTGCCGCTGCCCTGTGCATTCTTGAACTTTGTCTCTTTGAAATGTGAGTAATTATACATAGAATTACCACCATTTGCCGTTCCTGTATTACTATTGCCACCCCTGTTGTTGTTACTCATGGCATGTACTATCTATATCAAGGTTTCTTTGATTAATCACGTCTAGCTGCTTCTATATTGATGTATACATATGAGATCAAACGCCCTCTAATGTGTTATTGTATTGGTTGCGGGCACGACTTATTCATTTTTACGTGTGTCTAATATGCTAATAGCGATAAAGTGGTTGGATAACGCAGTAAAAGACGTATACTATAGACCAGGTCACAGGAGGTAAAAGAGACACGTTAGTGTATCGCGGTTTAAGTGCTTCTCGTAGAAAGATTTACATCTGGAGCTTTGTCGGTCAAAAAATGTTCCAGTAAGCTCGCAATGTCTTGTAGGACGAACACTTACGAGAATACTAGTGAAATAAGCTACGTGGATGATACAAAGGCTAGATGCGAGCAAGGGAACATTTCGGGTAAAAGTGCTTTTGTCTTGTCATCGTTGAAGGAGGAGCTGGGGCATTCTGAAAATAGTTCTAGTCTCAAAAGGAATGAAAAACAGCTGGCACCTAATCAGACAAGGAAAGTACGCCATAGAAAAGATACAGCTGGAAAAAGCGATAATACTGTACTCGATTTGCTGGAGGAGAGTCTCTGGCGTAAATCACCGGCTCAAAAAGAGTTGAACTCGGTACAAAGGCAGAAGCAAATCGCAGAATATAACTCATTGAGACTAAAGGAAGAAAGAAACAGACGGTACCAGGTACGACATAACTCGAAGCCACAAACTGGATATGCTCACGATGACTGTTGTGTGAAACGGTCGGAACTGTCTGATTCGATAAGCTCTCCCAAAAAGAAGAAGCGGGTCAGCTTTGATTTCTAATACAAGGTGACGCCAGAAGTGCCATAAACATCAAATGTTCGTACAAATGGTAACTAGAACTACAGGTATCATAATAAGAGGAGCCATGTCGTCCCCTAAGAGGGGGGGACTCGTCGACGTGCTGGACGCACTTTAGCCTATGTATTTATGTATATTTAAAGAACTAGCTAATAATACAGGTTGGTCCTCTGCACAAATATCCCAGTGCTAAGCTTGTAGTTTGCTTGTTTCGAAAACCTGAAAAGTACAGAAATTCAATCTCACCTATTATTCAAGTTATGTTAGTTTACACGTCCAAACTAGAAATCAAAGTGATATTATCCCCTTTAAGAAGTATTCTCCCTAATTCCTCTTTGGAACCATCCTTTGTACTAACTTCTATCGCATCATCAACAACAACATTCATAAATTCGTCAAACCCTCTTATCTTACCTTGTATTCTCAGCTGTGTCTGTTCATAGAGCCACACGGTAACTGGCGATTGTTGTTGTAAATATTTGAAAATTAGATTGATTGGTGGGATCATCATTTTCTTGTTGCCCTTTGCATTCGTCGACATTTTGATGTACGCTGTATATCTAGTATAATAGTTATTATTAGGAAAATGTCTTAACTGCTGGCCATCAGATAGAAATTTATCATCTCTTCTCGTGCGCGTGATTACTACTGGCTTTATTTACGTTTGATCAGAATATACGAATAATTCAAACACTAAACCAGAGATCAGATGGAGACGCCTCCTATTGATTTGAAGCATTTGTTCATAGGATGGCTTGAGGAAGCTGCCATTAATGCTACAAAGAAAGGAACTAAAGCTGCATTGTTATACAATAAAGCGCTCGATCGAGTGAGAAATTATCCCCATGCAATTAATGATCCAAAGACATTAAAACTGATTCAATTCGTAGGGGAAAAAACGGTAGCTTATTTGGGAGGGAAGTTGAAAAAGTACTGTGAGGAAAATAATATACAATTGCCAGCATATTTTGAAGCAGATACTAGCGGCTTAGGGCAAAAGAGGAAAGATTCGGACGACAATACGGCTAGTAGTAAGCCTAAGCGGCAGAAAAAACCAAAGCAGTATATTCCTAGAAAGAGATCTGGAGGCTACGGTATTATGTTGGCCTTATATCTCGGGGATAAAAATAGGAATGGGCTAAGAAAGGAGGAAATCATCAAGTATGCAACTCCGTATTCAGATAAGTCGTTTCACTCTAATCCTTCGGCGAACGAGTTCTACTCTGCTTGGAGTTCGATCAAAGTTTTGCAAACCCATGACTTGGTAGACTGCTCCGGAAGATCTCCAAGAATATACTTTCTAACTGAGGAAGGCTTTGAACTTGCAAAGAAATTAAAAGAAGCAGAGGGCCTCCATTCGTCACCAGCAGCACGTCAATTCACCGATTACTCGTTTGACAACGAGATCAGAGTGACGCCCGATAGCACCTTTTCGAAGCAAACTCCAGACTTGTACAGCTCGCCTCTGATAAGTGTTAGGGCAAATAATAAATTCGAATCTACTAAAATTCTCGATTTATCGCTGTCACCTCACCTTATGTCTTCACCATTAAAGCCGCAAAACAATACAGAAGTAGAAAAATCCGGTGATTTTGGCGACACCAAACTGCAGGCTGTCTTTGCCCGTGAAAATCATACAATGAAGCCACCAAAGCCGACGAAGCATATTCACGATTCGACAAACAAAATATATGATGGCACAAAGTACGATGTTTGGACTCCGGAAGAGTACGACGTAATATTGATAATAGATAATAGAGAGATTAGATCTCAAAGGGAGCGTGATTTCTTTCAAACCCGCTTGACTAGTCTCAACATAGAGTGCGAGGTACGGCCCTTATCAGTTGGTGACGTGGTGTGGATTGCAAGACATAAGAAAACTGAAAGAGAAATTGTGTTGAATACAATTTGCGAAAGAAAGCGCTTGGATGACTTAGTGTCCTCGATCAAGGATGGCAGATTCCAAGAGCAGAAAAATAGGTTGAAGAAATCAGGCATGAAGCACTTTTACTATCTAGTAGAGGATGTGTCTATTACGGAACATAATCGCTACGGTGAGATGGCAGATGCCATTCAAACTGCCTTATCGATGACTATGACTATTTCAAATTTCTACTTGAAACGATTCAAGTCCATAGAAGACACCATTGCATTTCTCGCCTCTCTAACCAATGTCATCAAAACCCGCTTTGTCAAATATAATACTAAGTTGCTAGTCTTAAAACCAAGGTCTATTAAAAGCCAAGTAGAACACCGCCTGTTGATTCAAAATTTCAGGCTGAAGTTCGAATCCCGTCAAACCCTGTACGAGTGTGTCTATTTATTCTCAACATTTCAAGACTCCATGGCTAAAACTGGAATGATGTCCGTCAAAGAGATGTTTATTCTCATGTTAATGGTCATCAGGGGTCTTTCGCTTGAAAGAGCTGTGGCAATTCAAAAGTACTTCCAAACCCCGAAGAATCTCATCGAATTCTACACTGTTAAGAACAGCCATGTTCCCGAAACAGATAAAAAGTTATTAATGATGAACCTTTTCAAGAATGAAATTGGTAACAAAAAAATTGGCAAAGTTTTACTGGAGAAGATATATGAGACATGGGGTTGTCAATAGGATTTCGGTAGCAGTTCTCGGAAGATTTGGTAGAGCTTGTGTAAATACTTAGAAAAGCTAATAATCAATAGCTAAACATAGCACCAAGATGCTAAGTGTAGTCGTGCGCGTCTCACGTTATTTGAAAAAAAAAGTCGACTATTTTTTCTTTCCTTTCAATACTAAAGAATTCCGTTGTGAACTTTTTGGAATAGCCCAAAAGTAGGAAGAAAATGGGAAAGCGTACCCTTAAGTTCGGAGGTAAATCAGGTATCTTACCTAAAGTCCGTCCAGTCTTCAAGAGATTTCCCATTAGACCAAAAAGTCCCGAAGAATTAGGAGAAGAGCACAGAGTTGAACAAGGATATGCAGAGGGAGTACCATTGCCAGTGAGGAAAGGTATTACCTTTCACCGTCAACCAATAGAGAAGCCAGTAGTTACGGTTGAAGAACGGATCAGGAAAAATATAGATGAGAGAAGACCACAGAATGTGGATGAATCTAAATTGAGCCAGCAAGAAATATGGAACTTGAAAAGAGATGAAATCCGTCGTGACCATTTGAGGGAAACATACTTGCGTGAGGGCAAGAGATTGGAAAGAATTGAAGAGTTGAAGAAAATACGGGCTGAAAAGGAACAAGAAGGCAAAGCTGCACAATCCATGTATGAAGAAACAGAAGCGACAAAATTGACATTGCCGACAATTGACTCTTACTTAAAGGGTCCAATCATGAGACAAAGAACTGAAGAAGAACAAGCTTTGGTTGATGAACAAAGACTATTGAATAGAAGAACCAGGGAATTGGATACACAGGAACGTAAGACCCATCAGTTATTGGAATTATATCATGCTGCAGCTAACTTTATCACTACAGAGGAGGAGTTGGAACAGGCGATTAAGGATGCATTCGAAGTTAATGTCAGCAAGTTTGAAAGCAACCAAATGATAATCGAAAATAAGATTTCAGGATACTCGCATGCGTTCTCGAATATAAACACCAATGAGGGTTTGATCTACGACGAAGTATTTGGCCAAGTTAATGGCCAACCTGGTTTGGAAACAGTAAAGGACACAGTAGACGGTGAAATTGAGAGATTGAAACATGAGGCACAACTTGCGATAAACCAAAGACCAAATTGATTGCTATCCATCTTCAACTTTGCTTCCTAGCTTGCTCCTTAGCTCATACAAACCCAATAATGAATATGTACATAGTTTCATAATATAAGATCTTTGATTTACTTCTGGCATCGTACTCTTTCGTTTTACGCCATTAAATAGATAGGTCGTGCCTTGACCGCGAATCGAAGACAAGGGCCTTGAAGGTTCTTGTCAAAGTTAGCAGAATTAGAGTAGTAAGTAAATCAATAAACTTTAAAGAATGCCATTTGAGCCAAGGTCAAACTCATTGACCAATAAAAGGCCCGCCTCATATCACTCGTATTTCTCCAAAGTCCTAGCGAAACGGTTGAAGTATTTAAACAATATTAATGGGTTACTCGCTATTGTACTTTCTATTAGCTTAAGAATACCTTATGGAAAATTTTGGTGGAATGCAGTATTAACTTTCCTCATAAGGGCACCATTAATATTCATTGCTTTATTTGCTATTAAACTTAGCCGAGAAAATTACTCAACGGTAGACTTTTCACCATATAAGACTTTGGGCTTGCAGGTTGCGAAGACATTGGCTTCTAAGCAATTTGTATCCAACACCGTCTTTTATTTGTGTTCGTCATGTATTTTGTCCGTGCTTTTTATATTCCAGTTACCTTTCACCTATGATTACTATCTTCTTTCCAAAGAGTACCAACAGAAGCCGCTACTTAATGACGAATGGATTTATTACTGGTTTTATTCCCTTTATCTTGGTGTCATCTATGCTGCTCAACACTTGATTTTCCAACGGAATAGATTGCAATTCCACTATGGTGTTACTAAAGTTAGACCAGAAGATGCATTGTTGAAAAAAGCACCAAAATTAATAGGCAATACTATTGTTCTTAATGTTTTAATAAGCACAACTGGGCCTATCTTGTACCTTTTATTGAGGCCTTTAATTTACAAAATAAGTTGGCTTGCTATTATCCTAATGGGTTTAGACTCCAAAGTGCCACGCTTTAACGTTTCGCTCAAAACTTTGATTAATCTATCATATATGTCTGGACACATTATAATTGCATGGGAAATAGTTAACCATGTCTACAATGTTTATGCAACTATAGGGTGCTTGGATGGCAGAAAGCCAATAAGTACTTATAGCTCTGACCCTATCAATACATTACTTTCAGGTTTGAGGAATATTGAACCCGAAAATCAATTGAGCCGCTTAACAGCTTTTCAAGAGTTGGCATATATATCAACGACCAATGATGCAGAGGGTGTCAAATTAAGAAACGCAATTTACAATGCGCATTCTAAGGGTGGTTTTGTATGGCCTGCTATCTTGGATGAATGTTCTCTAATCATCAAAGAAACTAGTCTGAGAATCAATTACAGAGCAGCCTCCGATATAAAAAGCTTGAAGCAGCATCAAGTCTTGGAGAGAAATGACCTCCATACTTCTTTAAAGCTGAATGATGAAATATTTGGTAATTCATTTACGTTAAGTCCGTATCCAAACTCACAATCATCGCCAATGTCTAACATAAAAACATACGATTCATTCAAATCCAAACAAAGAGAGCAACCAAATTCGAAGGGCTCCCAGATTTATAAATTTGTGGAATTACATGTGCTCTTGCCAATAAAATCAGCCGTGCCGTCGTATTTTGGTCAGGCCAAAAGCAATACTTCTCAGCCAAATTACTTGAATTTCATTCTTAAGTTATTGAATGATGCTAGGTCCCTTTACATACTGTATCGTAACCAATTTCTTTCTACGCATATTGGAATCTTTTTCCGTATAACTATTAAAAGAGATACAGAAACCAGGATTGTTAATCCAGTCAACTATGGGAACGCAGTCATTGCAATCGCTAACTTATTGATACATGCCATTGAGGAAGACAAGAATTCTACGATCACAAATAATCATATTTCCGAAATTCTTACGTTGTTAGAGAAGCCTATCAGAACAAGTAGTAACTATACCGATATGTTACCTTCGAGTGTGTACGTGACCTCAGATCAGAAGGAAAGAGCATTAACTAAAAACCATTTGATCGCTTTATTACATGATTTGACAATGAATGAATTTTTCCAAGTTTGTATTAAATATAATTACAAATTGAATGATCTAGTGCTATCATCGAGAGCTTTCAAATTAGCCAAGTGGGTTATTGATGTTGCTATTGCGCAGCAACAACAACTGCAGCAAAAGGGCAAACATGGAGCTGATTTGAGTATTCAAATTTGAGAAGTCTATAGAATTCTTGTATTTTACTTTGTATATTTAATTGCCCATTTATAACAAGGATTTTAGCGCTTGCTGCCAAATTGCATAAACTCAATCATCCTCTATTGGGTCCATATGTTGAATGTTCGTCATCACTGTAATTCTTTTTGGGTAAGGTATCCAACAACACAGGCTTCAACACCTCTTCATCAAACTTAGTAAACCATTTAACATGTCCTTCAGCATTTAAAAATGAACCCAACGTGCCACTAGAATTTTGAACATCGCCTGAAGTGATATTCGAGCTACCACCTGGTAATAAATCATCTCCGTCGCTGGTATTGAACTCTTCCTCGTCATTAATCAAATCTGCCGAGGAGCTATTAATAGAGGTGGTCCCTAGTATCTGTGATTGCGAATACATACCTGTATTCGAATTAGTTTTATGCGACGATAGACTGGCATTCGAACCTGTTCTGGACCTGACGTCATCTTTGTATATATTCTTCGAGGCGATAGTATTACTTCTTGAATTTGGATCCACATTAACAGAGGAATTGCCATATCTTCTATTACCCAATAAAACATTAGGCACGGCATTAACTGCATTTGGACTCGAAATGGGTAATCTTGGCGCCTCAATGTCGAATTCATCATCCGAATCATTGTGCTCATCAATACATCCTACTCTAATACCTAAGATTTCCAACATCGAAGCAGTAGTACCACCAAATAGTATAACGGTCAAAACGACAACAACCAAGACAGTAGCCAGCAAAGTCCACTTACCGTCGCCCTGTATACCCGTAGATAATGCTACACCAACTGCCCCTCTTAGCCCAGCCCAAAAAATCATCATCTGATAAGAGTGGCTGATTTCATCTGGTAATGCTTGTGAGGAAATCCCCCCACTCATGACCATTCTATTGGAGAGCTCCTTTACCCTTGCTTTGTATAAGAAATTCAAGACTCGTGATAATGGGAACACCGCCAGCCACCTAGCAATACAAATCAGAATGAAAGAAATAATTATGAGCAAAGGTTTGAAGACTAACTCCACTTCGGTAAATAATGACAACCCAAGGTATATAAAAATGAAATTTTCCGATAATTGAGCTAATAATTGAAAAATGTACTTTGTGGCTATCTGCGTTCTTCTGGACATATTGAAGTATGCATAATGCTTGAGAGTGATACCGCAGAAAAGTAAGGAAACGATACCAGACATATGAGCACCATTTGAGAAAAAATACGCTTCATATGCGAAAAGCAAAACCATACACGTTTCAATTTGTGGATACCTTCTAATATGGGAATGCTTCAAGATTAATGCAACCAAAAATCCGACCAAAATTCCAATGATTGTCGAGATAGTAAATGTCATTAAAAATAAGCCGATACCTTCAAAAAAACTGGAGAAGTGTAGAGGCTTACCATGGAATTTTTGGCAAGTCTCAAACATGACAATTGAAATAGCATCATTCAACAAGGACTCGCCAAAAATAATAGTATATAACTTGGGATCCACCTTATAGGCATTGAATATTGACAATATTGTCACTGGATCTGTAGCGGATAATGTTGCACCGACTGCCAATGCATCGACAAACTCTAATTTAATCCCATCTAATCCTAATGCGGTCCAAATGTAAAGAATAATGCCTAATACCAATGCAGAAATGAAAGTGCCAGGTATGGCGAATGTTAAAATGGATCCAAAATTTCGGAAAAAATTCACCTGATGCAACTCATACCCCGAATTTAGAATGATAGGGGGCAATAGTACATTGAAGAAGTACCCCGAATTAAATTTAACCGCGTCTTGGATGTAATGCCCTGGCGACACCCTAATAATCAATCCCACTATCATCCCATAGAAGATCGATAGCACTGTTTCATGAATTGCTTTGATTCTTCGTTGCTGAAGGAAATATGATGACCACAATGCAGCACATAGTAAGAAAAGTAAAATAAATAATGCCCAAGACGAGAATATCTCCTCTGTCACTGGATTTGAGTCGTCTAGTGGATCATCATCTGGTTGTGATACATCCGGAGCATCATCGTCCACCTCTTCGCTTCCATTACTTAGTGCTCTTTTAGCCACAATCTTTGCGGCATATAGCACTATACTAGACATATTCTATCTACCCTCTAAATTATAAGTTATTTATCAGATCTTTGTTTATCTTACGAGCTTCGACTCTTGATTTCTATCAAAATATATCCAAATTGTCTTTGAAATTCCTCTTTGAAATACTAATAGCCAATAGTTCTCTTGAATGTAACTGAAATTGATATCTTGAATACACTTATAAAGAGTGAATAGCTATGAATTACGATCAAATGATATATACATAGTATCGAATTAATTTATATTGACGTTCAAGCAGTCACGAGTGGGACATTTTTGGTATCGGAGAAAAAGTCTCCCATTTAATATAACATCACATGACTGTTCACATCCTTGAAATTTCTTGTTCAGCCACACGGAACTGCCTATCTTTAAAGAATCAGTAAGGACTAAACAATCTTTTGAAGCAATCAGGTTCAAGGAATATCATCAGCATTATAGAGCCTATAGAAAATTACTAACACCATCACCGGTCACTCATTCGCTTAAAGTTTTGTAAGATAGATCAATTTCAACGAAGAGACTACCGAAGTAACACTTGCAGATCATGATCAAGATCACCCAGCATGACCTGGAAGATGATAAACTCAATGCTTATAGCTCGTCACAAATACAGCCTAACAACTCGGGGATCGACTTGTCTCGTCTAGGGCCAGGCACAAGGGAAAGTGTCAAAATGTATGAGCCAAGGCCGATCCTTTCTAGAAGTTTCACATCGTTCCTGATGCCACCAACTCCACCATTTTCTAATTCAACTACCCCTGTGAATGAAAGAGAGTCATACGTGGAGGATGATGCAAGCAGAAAATGGTACACGAAGTGGTTGCCTCCTGTGGATCTCAAAGTGGTCGTGCTTTGCAGTTTCTGGTATGTTTGCTCCATTGTATCGAACAATTCGACCAAGTCTATATTGAAAGGGTACCTGTATCCAATTACGTTGACTCAATTCCAGTTTGTTCTAAATTCAGCGTTTTGTGTGATACTATTTGCTGGATTATTACACTTGAATAGTAACACTCGTAGAATTGATAAGTTATTTCCAGCCGGAACCATTCCAAATTTGCAAGATGTGAGCAGTGTGAGGAATTTTGTAACACCTACTTGGCTAATAATTTCTACCACTTTATCTATGGGAATCTTTCAATTTGTTGGTCATATTACATCACACAAGGCCACCTCTATTATACCAGTTTCAATGGTTCACACCATCAAGGCATTGTCACCGTTCGTGACTGTTTTAATCAATCGCTTCTTTTTCCGTGCAAAATACAGAATAGTCACATATTTCACATTAGCGCCTCTCATCTTAGGAATAATGTTGACATGCTATAACGCAAACCATTTGAAAAATGACGATTTAGATTATAAAACAGGAATAACCTACGCGTTCATTTCTATGCTTATATTTGTTGTGCAAAACATATCGGCTAAGAAGAGCTTGACCTATAATGACAGGCTGAATAGCCTTCCGCTTTCGAAACATATAGAATATGAAAAATTAGATAAGCTTACCATCTTACTATTTTGCTCCATTATTGGTTTTTCCTTTACATTACCAGTTTACTTATACCAGGAGTGGCTGAACCCTCAATTTTCAATTAGTCAAATGTCATCATATACCCTATATTTGATTGTTTTAAACGGGTTTTCTCATTTTTTGCAATCACTACTTGCATTTCAAATTTTAGGTTCCATTTCGCCTATCAATTATTCAATTGCAAATATTATGAAGAAAATTATCATCATCTTGGTATCTTTCTTTTGGGAAAGACAAAACATATCTTACACTCAAAGTTACGGGTTGGCTTTAACTATAGTTGGACTATATTGTTACGATAGATGGGGAACTAGATAATTAAAATGTATTTTATTGAATATTTAGATAAATTTAAATGACTTGTAGTGACTTACTAATGGCCACCATCTGCGTTTAAAAGTTTCTTGAAAATATCACCGAAGGCAACCATAAAGACAGTTTGCCAAACACCTAATCCAATTCTTGGGGCAACACCTCTGTACAAACCCTTCAAACCATTGTTTCTATAGATGTACGTAAGAGTGCTGCCTACACCTAAATTCTTTGGTCTGTTTGGATCATTAGTCTTAGATTGCATTTCAACTCTGATAACCTCAATTGGTTGATTCCATGCGGATAAACCTCCACCAATGACAGATGAAGCAATTTTTTCAATTGCACTTAATCTGTCGTTGTCGCCCTTACCAGACAAGCTTCTAATTGCTTCTTCGGCTAATCTAGAAAGCCCGAATCTAGAACCCCAATTAGTCATTTGTCTGATTGCAACCGCATTGACCCCCTTGTTGATACCTTTAATACCTTCCTTACTATAGATTTCCTTGAATACTTGGAAAGACGTCTGTTGAGGTACACCAGCTACCGCAGCCTGTTTGGCCCTGGTAATTTCAACAGTTTTCATACAGGTGCAGAATCCCATGGTAAGATAGGCTTGTGCCAAACCACCAGAAATACCACCACCCATACCAGAGACGAAGTTGCTGGCTCCTAATCTTTTGAATTGATACTCAGCTTCAGCAGATATGAACAACAAAACCGCACCCTTGGTTGATGCTTCGATCCACGCCCATGGAATCAATCCTTGGTAGAAACCGAAAACTCCTCCTCTTGACCAAACAAGCTTTCCGGCTTGTAAAAGGGACAACGACCTATTGGCGGCCATAGTTGTCTTGATCACTTCCAAAGGTTGTCCTAATGTACTAACCTCGGCCATGTTTAACCCAGCACCAAGCAAGATATTCGAAAAATTCACTGGCTTTTTTTGGATTTGATTATCTTTAGTTTCAATTGCAGCCATTTTTCAATCTTGGGCGTCTATACGTTTATACTATATGTCTTAATCAATGGTACCAGTCTAGTATCAAAAAATTTTTCAGTTATTATTCTCCAGAAATCTCCCCCACCCTTGATTGGTAAAAATGCGACCGCGGTTCCGGGTCACAGTAGCTAATTGCAGTTTGATAACGCTGGACTATGTGATGCCAATTAAGACATTCGTTCAAAATGGAGACGTACAACGTCTTATTGAGACCCATGTTTGTCCCGCCTAAATTGAACTTCAAACCTAAATTGAAAAGCCAACTGATCTGCAACTTCAGCCTCTTACCTACCTGCAATAAGATACTACGCGTCTTACTATATTCGAATTACAAACGACCGTAGGATACGATAAGCTCAAAAACTACTTTCATAACAAACGTAGTATTCAAAAATGTATTCTAGATAAGATTTAAAATATAATGTAGAGATCGCTTGTTCCAAGGGAAATTTGCAATTTCATGCAACTTTCACCAAAATCGAAAAATTGAGAAATTGTGTTGCGTGAGACACTCAAACTTACCCAACGGAAATATACGGATTATTTACAATCTTGCAAAATCATACTCTACAACCTAAAATGCATCAGCTAAATACCTTTTACCCAAACTACTTATTGATCTTGTATGAGATTGTCTCTTTCTGGGGGTTCCCAACTTCGCTACATTAAATCCTCTTCCTTTTATCCTTATTGATAAAGATATTCTGTAGCACATGCAGTCCCTCCATACCGTTTACAATCAGCGAAAATGCCAAGTGCCACAAATGCGATTTTCCTTATCATGCTCAAGTCCTTTACTAGAAGGGGTTCGTTTAACCTCGTATCATACCGTTTTCTCTATGCTTAGCCAATGATAAGGTACCAGATAATCTGAGCACCTACAAGGTTGAGCTCGCTGGACGGACGACCATCATAAAGCCCTGCAGTACATGAAAGTCACATGGAGCCACTATGAGGAAAATTATTCCGTCCAAAAACCGAACAATAGAATTTTTTTTTCAATTATTTCTTTTTGGGAAAATGCGATTCTCAGGTGTTATAAAACTAGGGAATTCCACTTAGTTGGGCAAAAAAGTTAAAATAGCCCAAGGTAACATGTTTAGTCAAACTACATCTTCGTTAGGATCAACCGGCAAGGGTCCTTCATCGACAATTCAAAAAAGAGGCAATGTTGCTACATTACAAAGCCAAAGTGAAAACTTAACGGCCGTTGACACATACGGTAATGAGTTCAAAGTTCCTGATTACACAATTAAGGATATTTTGAAAGCAATTCCATCGCATTGCTACGAAAGAAGGGTTACCGAGTCCATGTACTACGTCTTTAGAGATATCTTTTGCATGGTCACCGTTGGGTACATCGGAAACAACTTTATTCCTTTGCTTTCAAACCAATATGCCCGTTTCTTAGCGTGGTCCGCATACGTGTATGTTCAGGGGTTATTTGGTACAGGACTTTGGGTTTTAGCACATGAGTGTGGCCACCAAGCTTTTAGTGACTACACATGGGTCAATGATACTGTAGGTTGGGTGCTTCACAGTTACTTGATGGTTCCGTATTTCTCCTGGAAATTTTCGCACTCTAAGCACCACAAGGCCACGGGCCATCTCACTAGAGACATGGTGTTCGTTCCACATACCAAAGAAAGATTTATGGAAAACAGAGGTGCTCACCATCTTGATGATATTGTTGGTGACTCTCCTTTGTACACCTTAGTGCAATTGATTGTTCAACAATTAGGTGGCTGGATCATGTACTTATTTTCAAATGTCAGTGGCCAACAATTTCCAGGTAAGTCATCTTGGGAAGTCAATCACTTCAACCCTAAGTCTCTTATTTTTGATAAGAAGGACTACAACTACATTTTGTTGTCTGATGCTGGTATCATTATTCAAAGTTTTGTTTTATACAACTGGTACAAATACTTTGGAGGCTTCAACTTGCTTGTTAACTGGGTCATCCCATACATATTTGTTAACCATTGGTTAGTTTTTATCACATTTTTACAACATTCCGACCCAAAGATGCCTCACTATGAAGCTCACCAATGGAATTTTGCCAGAGGTGCTGCCGCCACCATCGATAGAGAATTCGGATTTGTGGGTAAGTTCATTTTCCATGATATTATAGAAACGCATGTTTTGCACCACTACTGTTCTAGAATCCCATTCTATAACGCCAGGGAAGCCAGTGAAGCCATCAAAAAGGTCATGGGCGAACATTATCAACATTCTGACGAGAACATGTGGGTCTCTTTGTGGAAATCTGGTAGATGGTGTCAGTTTGTTGATGGTGATAATGGTGTTATGATGTTTAGAAACGTAAATGGATACGGTGTTAAACCTTAGTTAGAGTTGAGTATAGAATTATATTAGAGTCATATATACATATATCGATAAAGCATAATCCTAATGAAGGATATGGATTAATTTACATAAGTACTTATTGTATAAAGGGAATCCCTGTTCTCGTCCTAAGTCTATAATTATCGTAATCTTCACCAAAAAAGCTCACCAAGAACTTCTCTTCAAACTCGATCCGGCTGTTGAAGAATTGCCATAGTTTTATTACTCCAACTGCCAAAATGAAAACATTGCCTAGCCATAACTGCGTTCCAATGTACCACCAGAAGAAACCAAAATAGCTTGGGTGTCTCAAGTGGTGATAAATTCCCCACGTAACTAACTTATGCTTGCTTACGTGCTCTCTTTGAATATAATGATTGAAAGACTCTCTAGCTGTATACATAGCCAATGTTCTACTGAATTGACCAACAATAATAAAGGTTAATGCAAATATGGGTGTGTTAAGTGTAAGACTAGGAGATATCCAACTCTTCACAACTAATTCTAGGATTGAGCCCAAATGAACCAAGTGTAAATCAGTATCGTTAAGTATGAATGAATCATCATCTGTCTCACTATTATTGAAGAGGCAAGTACTGAAAAACTCTAATAAATAAAACACCAGTATAAAGACAAAGTAGCCATTGATCTTTAAGATTATTCGATTTACAGTAATTATATTAAGTGCCAGTAATAGAATAATTGTAATATTAGCCAGAAATAAAATACCCAATATTAGCGATTTTAAAGCCACTATAGCTAAGTCGACTTTAGTTGGATCATAATGTGCATATTTATTCCCACCACTTCCAACGGTTTTATCTTCTTTGTTCAAGATTGCCATTGATGTAGCTTATATTGAATACCATAAATTTCAATTAGCTTATTCTCGGAGAATTTTATTTGGTAATTTCTTATACGAATTCAATGGCACCGTATGATACTGAACAGAATGCACTTCATGAAATAGCTATTACTTCGGTTATCCTAGGAATTATCATTGGAACTTGCCTGACTATCTGCTTATTACAAACCACAAACTACACACCCATTCTTATATACATAATTCTTTTATGCTGTTTCTACTTCAATGAATTTGATTCAACAGCGAGGTACCAAACTAGAAGTGTCAGGTCAAAGCTGTTTCTAATTTGGGGTAATAATGGTAGTAAGCAATTTCTTTTCATGCATCTTATATGTATATGGGAATTTCTATTCACAAATAATCTCGTATTTACAAGATTGATCAGGTACATATTCGGAATCAACTATCGAAAGCTGATTGATAGCATCTCAATTGGCATAGCTATAGTTATGATACTCACTGGGCTCAGTATTCGAAGAGTAGCCATGAAAACAAGTGGTGACTCTTTTTCACATTACATCGAAACTACAAATAGAAATCAAAAACTCATTACATCTGGAATCTACAGCTGGTTACGCCATCCCAGCTACCTTGGGTTTTGGCTCTTTGCCATAGGCTGTCAGTTCCTCTTGAACAATTGGCTCGGTTTGGTTGCCAATCTAGTGATATTGACTGTATTCTTCAAGCGTAGAATTGAATTTGAAGAATGGTTCTTGATTCACCGAATATTCGGGGATGAGTATCTACAATATCGAGCCACGGTGGGTCATTGGATTCCTTTCGTGAGATTAAGAAGAAACATATAATACTTAGCTATCTATTCTATAAACTCTTGTTCATAAATCTTCTTCTTGTAAATGCTAGCCAAAACTTGCTAGGGGTGGTCTCATTATCGCTGTAGATTCTCTTCAACAATCTGTCGGCCAACTCTTGTCTGAATTGTTGCAAATATGACCTCAACAAATCGGCTTCATTTTTATTAGCTGGTGGCTGATACAATGAGTTCAATGGAAATCCAATGTCTCCTGGCAACGCGAAGCTGTCCAAAGATAAGTTGTTCAATATCCTGGTGGCTTCCTTGAAGTTCACCGTTTTATTCAATTTCGACAAGCAATCGCTGATGAACAATATCCCATATATTAACAATCTATCGGCAGGGCCTTTGATTTCAAAATTCTTGAAAAATGAGTTGGCCCTGAATAAGTCTAATGTTTCTTCGATGATATCATATTCTTGCTGGGGTGGAAAAGATGGGCCCCTAAACTTGGAGTGAATTGGCAAGAGAACTAGGTTCCCTATCGTCCTACTGTCACCGGAGCTTTCAGTTAAAAATGTTGAATGATATGCTGGCATTGTGCGGTGTATCGCTTGTTGTCTGTTTAATGGGACATAAATCGATTTCTGATATTGAAGGGGGCTAAAACGAGTGACCAGGGCTCACTAACCAGGATATATGAACTGAAGTTACACAAAACCATGTAAAGGTCCTCTCCCGTCTCAAGCTGCCTTTGGCAAGATATCTACATAGTGGTGCTCTCAGAACTAGCCGCAACGCAGCCGTTTCCCATCGATTCGATAGTGTACCAGTCGCTTCGTATGACTCTTTTCACGATCTTTAACCAGATGCACGTGTGCTTCGGTTTTCGCATCTGTAGGTTCATGTATATACCTGTCTTGCAATGTGATATAAGGCCAGTGCTATCTATAAAACCTACATGTCTGCTGCATGCCGAGACTCCCCATCTTTGAAACTCAATTTCCCTAGCATATTGGATTCATCGGAATTGTCGGCGAAAGTGTCGCATTTTTTTTTTTTTTTTTTTTGGCTGGGCCTCCCAAGACCTACCAGGCCCTGTATCGGAGTATTTTTCTTAAAGCCACCGACTTCTAGTGGTATTTGTATCTATAAGACCAAGCCCCTCTCTTTTGCGACTATCTTATGACAATTATTGAACTGTCGTATGACGCTGGTAGCCTTCATATCCATCCAATTAATCAGTTTCTAGAACGAAAGTAGGTTGCATAACCGGTCTCAGAACCGTTATTGATTGCTATAAATTTACTAAATGTCGTACATTATTATGTAGAAGACCAATACATATCCCCCTGAAGGAAAATGTCGAGAATTTACTACGAGACATTTAGGTGGTACAAAATCTCGAAATAAACACCACAAAACCACAAGTTAAATCTGATCGTATCCTCAGAATAACCAAAAATAGGACTCCAGTACATAACAGTTACCAATATATATTCCCAATCAATTCAAATTAATAGGGATCAACAATCGAGAATCTTGGAAACAGATATAGAGATAGTTGGGACCCGAATATACGAAATAGTCGGGAAAATTCATTGAGAATAGGTTTTGGGATTATTCAGGACAGCAGTCGACAAGGGCCAAATTATAGGAAGCTCGAGACTAAAATAGGTAACACACGGCAACAGAAAACCGGGGAAGAAGATAGATAGTGAGCTATAATTAAACAAGAGGTTTTTTTTTTGCTTTGCTTCTGGAGAAGAAATTTTTTTCAATCAAAGAAGCGACGTTTAGCATACTCAAGAGTCCGTTTTTGAGTCAAAGCATCTTTTGAGATCCCGTGTTCATTGAAGCCATTGAGTTGATTGCATGCATTATAATTTGGGATTGATAGTTGGTTATTTGTTCAATTCTATCACTTTGTAAATAGGGATTTATGATGGCGTCTAACTATCCGAACTATTCGTATAAACGGACGAATCCCGGACTGCTGAAACACCAGCCAGTAAGTCTTCCGGCGCATCTTTTGCCGCAGTCTATTATTGATGAGCAGAGACAGCAACACCTGCTGTACGGAAATAGTTCACCTACGTCAGGCCAACATCCACATATGCCTCAGAATCCACCAGCTCAGACACAGGCTGAGCTGGTCCAGAAAGCATACCAGCAGCCTTTACAACAGCAAGCACCATTTCAGCAACAACAGTACCCGTCACTCCAGCAGTATCCAGTACAGCACCATGCTAGTCAGCAAAGCTATGATCCACGCATTCACCCACAGTCACAATATCCTTACAAGATCCATGACGGGGCCCCGAATGGAAGACACACAAATGCCACGAGGACCACATCGCTTCTGTCTTACGATAACAATGGGGCAGGTAGTAGAGCAATGAATAATTATGCTTTGAATTCTCAAGGACAACCGCCATATCCCACATCGGGAGAATATGCTTCACCTCCAGATGGTATTTCCGAATTGCAGTTTCCTCCTCATCGTCGTACGGCTAGAAAGGCTCCATCTGGATCTTTGCCTCCTATTCAGACAAATCAAGTATTGGATAGTAGTGGCAGAAGAATTGTGTCATCTCCGAGTGTTCCACAGTACAATTCCTACTCCTATGCTAATCACTCCCCGATTTCGCAAACACCGGGACAAAACAGTAGTGAAGTAAGGACCAAATCATTATCGGCAACATCAGCAAAGTATCAGCAACAGCAACCCCGAATGCAGCCAATTCAGCAAGGTCAATACTCTCAACAATATTCGCAAAGCAGACCATATCAGCAATTACCACAGCAACAGCAACACTCCCAACAAGCATCTCAACAAAACCATAGACCTGCTTCTAGTGGTAGTGGTTCAAGCTCGTCGAGTCATCATACTTTCTCGCTTACGTCAAAATCAAGATCGTTTACTTCATTGTCTAAGCTATCATCGTTATCAACCAAAAAGTTCAATTCTTCTACATCGTTACAGGGAAACAAGTTAGATAGAAATCCTTCTAGTGCTACGGTAAACTCGCAGAAGACGGTAGTTGCACCGATGCCCAAAAAACCTATTGTTTATCCAGCTATGTTGTCTCGTGTGGCAAAAGTTTTTAAGGAGTCGATCATTTTAACAATAAATACCAAAGACGGTTTGGAATATCATGATTCATTCACGGGGAAAATGGCGGTTGACATCATTTGTAAAATTATCCGAACAAATGATCGTAATTTGGCTTTATTGATAGGTAGATCATTGGATGCCCAAAAATTTTTCCATGATGTTACTTATAATCACAGATTGAGAGATTCCGTCCATGAAGTGTACGCGTTTAATCATGTTTATAGTGATGTCGAATTCTACCAAGATTTCAATAATAACAATAGTGGTAATAACTCGAAGCATGGATCATTCGTTGACAATCATCCCCAGTATCAGCAGGTTTTGCTCCAACAATTACCGCCACATGTCTCAAATAATAACCCACCCGTACCTTCTACACCCACTGGAATGACATCGGCCGAGGGTAGTGGTTATAATTTGAACAATGCCAAAGAAGCACACGCTGCTTCAACTGGAGTTAATGGTGTGTTCACAATCTTGACCGACTGCTACTCACCAACTTGTACCCGTAACAGCTTGTGTTATAGTATTGCTTGTCCCAGAAGATTAGAGCAACAGGCTCGTCTCAACTTAAAGCCCCAAGGTGGTTTAAAGCGTGCCGTATCTAGACTTTCGTTACACGAGAAGGAAGAGAATAAAACATTGTGGTACGAGACAGTACCACAGTCAATTTTAGACAACTTAGACAAGCATGAAAAAATGAGACAAGAACTAATTTATGAATTCATTTATACTGAAAGAGATTATGTTAAGGACTTAGAATTTATGACAGATTTCTACATTATGCCATTGCGCAATCCAGCAAATAACATTGTACCCGAAAGAGAGCGAGAAGCTTTCATCAGAACTGTGTTTGGTGGTGTTAGCGATTTGTTACGATTGGCTAAAAATATGAGTGACGCATTGACTAGAAGGCAGCAACAGCAGAAACCAGTGATCGAAACATTTGCTGATATTTTTTTGGATTATGTAGGAAGCTTCGAACCGTTCATTAAGTATTCAGGTAACAAAGTGTTTGCTAGTTTTGAACATGAAAGGCAGCAACAGGTGAATATGAAATACGCTAGATTTTTGGATGCGATTGAAAAGAAACCAGAGTCAAGGAAACAAGACTTATCCTCATTTTTAATTAAGGGGATTCAGAGACCTGCAAGGTACCAACTATTACTTGGTGGTATTATAAAAAATACAAAGCCTGAATCTCCGGACTACAAGCCTCTATTGCGGGCTAAAGAAGAAATTGAGAAAGTTTTGGTTAATATAAATGTGCAAACAGGGGAAAGTACTGATCGTCATAAGATTATGGTGTTACACCGGTTGCTAGGCAAACAAGTTCTAGAAGACAAAAACCACTTTAAGTTGAACTACAGCCATAGAATCATTTATCAGGTTACATTAAGCAGAAAAAGGGATAATGAAAAGATTGATTTATATTTATTCGAACATGCGCTATTATTGGTGAAGCACAAGATTCAAAATAAGAGAGAACAGCATAAAATTTTCGAGAAGCCTATGTATTTGCCATTATTGTTTGTCAACAGTGGATATGATATTCCAACGGCGAGGTCCGTATTGGCTAACAGGTTAGATGGTTCTTTGATTTCGGATACGAGTTTAAAAAATAAGACTGAGACATCGAACAGTTATATAAATACTGGATCGAGTTCAAGTAATAAGCTCGCAATCAATTTCTTAGGGCTTGGAAGTAACTCAGTCCATGCTACTTTATTTGCTGATGATATAACTAATCAAAACCAAGTTTTACAGCAAATTTTTCAGCAGCAAAAGAGGTTGATCAATCAGAACGATATATTTTCATTATCAAAATACGAAACAAGAAGGTTTCACGGAAATAATA
The DNA here is from genome assembly GCA_030556595.1 of Debaryomyces udenii. Taxonomy (NCBI): domain Eukaryota; kingdom Fungi; phylum Ascomycota; class Pichiomycetes; order Serinales; family Debaryomycetaceae; genus Debaryomyces; species Debaryomyces udenii. The sequence continues at coordinate 865,713 of JAKTUI010000004.1, read as the reverse complement.
AAATAAACTGTGCGGTCCCTTGTTACGGAGGTAAGAAATTATTGTACGGTACAGACTCTGGGGTTTGGGTATCTACAGTTCGGTCTATCAGTGCAACATCGAACGAAAAGATTTGTTCTGATCCAACCATGGTTATCAGTAAGGTTTATGTTACTCAAATTGAAGTGTTGGTCGAGTATTCCAAATTGTTGATTTTGTCTGACAGATCATTGTATGAGTTTGATTTGTCTTGCACAGATTCCTTAGACCATAACAAGAATACCAGATCCGGCAAACTCATATTAAACTACGTTTCTTTTTTCAAAACTGGTATCTGTGATGGGAGGTTGTTGGTGTGCGCTGCAAAATACGGATCAACACATTCTATAAATATATTTGAGCCTACAAACCCATTTGACCACAAGTCCAAGAATAAAAACAAAAAGTACGAAATCAGAGAAATATCTTTCTCATCTGATCCTGTATCGATTTCATTTTTGAAAACTAAATTATGTGTCGGATGCACTAAAGGATTTGAAATTCTCTCGTTGGAAAAAGGTAAAAAGGAACCAATTTTGGATGAGGCTGACCCATCCTTGGACTTTGCTACTCAGCGTGAAAGTGTCACCCCATTGGCCATTCACAGATTAGGCAAGAACTTCTTGCTAAGCTACTCAGAATTTTCTTTTAAGATCAATCGTAATGGCTGGCGAACACACCACGATTGGGGTATTTTCTGGGAGGGTAACCCACAAAGTATCGCTCTATTTTACCCTTACTTGTTGGCTTTTGAGCCGGGTTTCATCGAGGTCAGAGATTTAGATTCAACCATGCTATTGAGAGCACTCGTGGGCGAAAATATCAGGTTCTTACACTCTAATGAGCATGAGGCCCTTTACGCATGTGAAGAAAATGGCTACGACATCATAGTCTCTATTGATTTCTTAAACTTGAAGCCAAAGGCAGTGCAATCATAGTCTAGCATCCTTGATCATCGCTTTTGTCTTAGATATCACACGAAGTATAAAAATGTATTGAATAATAATAATTGTAATTATAATTCTTATGGTATGTATTTATTCTAATCATAGATAACGTGTAGTTACCAATACTATACCGGCCGCGATCTTTTGAATCATTTTTCAACAACGAAAATTCTTCTCCATACGTGACTGGTTTAGAGTTTCCGTTAGAGGGAGAACAATAATGTCATCTATCATTGAGTTGAACATCCCAAGTATTGACCGCCCGTTTGGTTTACATTTGTGGCCTATCTTTAGCTACGTTTTCGAAAAGTTTATTGGATATTCAGCAGATGACTTTGAGTTCATTTACCACAAGACATTCTTAGCTAACGGTCGTCATGCTATTGGCATCATCGTGGTTTACTATATTATCATCTTTGGTGGTAGAGAGTTATCGTCGAAATTAAAGTTACCAGCTTTGAAGTTGAACTTCTTATTCCAGTTGCATAATCTTGGATTGACAGTTGCTTCATTGTCCTTGTTGTTGTTGACCATAGAGCAGTTGGTTCCGATATTATACAACCACGGGCTCTACTATGCTGTCTGCCATAAAAATGCATTTGCTCCTAGATTGGTTACTTTGTATTACTTGAACTATTTGACCAAGTACTGGGAGTTGGTTGATACGGTGTTTTTAGTGTTGAAGAAGAAGAAGTTATTGTTCTTGCATACTTACCACCATGGAGCCACAGCGCTCTTGTGCTACACTCAGTTGACAGGTTATACCTCCGTCGAATGGGTTCCTATCAGTTTAAATTTGGCTGTTCACGTTGTCATGTACTGGTACTACTTCTTGAGTGCGAGAGGTATTAGGGTCTGGTGGAAGGAATGGGTTACCAGATTCCAAATCATCCAATTCCTCATTGACTTGGTGTTTGTCTATTTTGCAACGTACACTCACTATACCTTCGCTTACTTCCCTTACTTGCCCCACATGGGCGATTGCTACGGTTCCGAGTTGGCTGCCGCATATGGTTACTTGATCTTGACCAGTTACTTGGTCTTGTTCATTTCCTTCTACATCAAGATGTACAGTACCAAAACTAAGAAGCCTGCTTCTTCTAAAGCTGATGCTTCTGTCGGTAAGTCTTCAACCGTGGAATCTAACGTCACCAAGGCTAGATCGCGTAAAGCTTAGATTCTGAATAAACCTTGCTTGCTTTAAACAAAATCGTTTTTGCAAAATATGTATCTGCTTATTTATTCATATTAATAGTTTGTTTCATTTCATCCCTATATATCGCTTCCTACTATATTAGGAAATCTATGTTTTGTGTAAGATTCTCTTTTTCAGGCTTCCAAAGCGTTTAGCAAGTGCATCTTCGACGTGGCTTGCGTCGTAGATAATGTGCGGCTGTACCGGGTAGTGCCGGAGGTTCTCGAAGAGAAATTGCCGATTACTAATTTTCAGCAAATGCTTAGTCTCATGGTGCATTAAAATTATGCCTACGTAGGAGCTTCCCCTATTCCTAATAAGACAATATCTAATTAATTATAGCTAAAATACGCAAATGACTGTACCGATAGTCCAATATGATCAACCATTAGAAGAAACATGCTGAAGACTTTATAGGCTAGGCTGACAGAGGCAAACCTTGCTAGTGCTCTTTATACCCTCGAGCCGACAGAAACTATTCAGTACCACCGTAGTGAGTACTCCATGAAATCGCTAGTTCGGCTCGGATAGATCAATTTCAAAGCTAGTCCGATATTATTAGACGCCATTCACGGTAGTATCGGCCGAAGGAGCCGATCATGCAATTATAGCATTATACACGCACGGCTGAGGTCTTATTTCCGTGGGGTCCGAGCTGACGTAATGGTAAAAAATATAGATCGACGAACACAGAACTCAAATCTGTAACTAAGGGTACAAATAATTAGGCTACACATAGGGATTGGCATGCTAAGAGTAGGTAGACAGTATGATACGGCAAGATTCATAAAAAACCGAGAAAAAATGGGCCCTGTAGCTAAAAAAAAAATCAAATGAAAAAATTGGTAAGCAACTCCTATTAAGAGAGGGCAAAGGCTATAATTCAGCCGTGTTCCATAGAAGCCGATTGATTGCAAATATTTAAATGGTTTGGGATCCAAGCTTGTGGGCATACGGCTCGGCAATATAACAAATTATGGAATCTTCATATGTTATGCCTACAAGAAATAATACTGGGTGCAAGCTTCCACTGATACACTCTTTGGATTTGCAGGGTCCCCTAAAAGCACCGTATTTCTACCCAAAGGACATCAACTACGGGATAAATCCATTAGTTAGGCCTGTGCCTACGTTGCCAACACCTCACGGATCGATCTATGGGTACGACACTATACATAGCCAAATTCCACCCACTTTGCATTTCTCCCCCAATATTGTCCCGCAATCGTTCGGTCCCGAAATGACTGCTTCACCTGCAAGTAGCTCCAGCAGTGTGAGTGACAGACCAAATACGGAAACAAACAGAAATGAAGCACCGATACCAGTGAAACCCATCTCGTTGACTTCTTCATTGAACGATGGGCTTTCGAAGTTATATGATGCTGCAACAAATAATGTTCAACAAGAAGCGAGGTATCCCAGTGATCCATACTTAAGCAACAGTGACAATGAGAATAGTGCTGCATCAAAGAATATTAACGGAACTTCTCCACAGATGATAAGTAAGAACAGTAGGCCGAGGAAAAAGAGACAATGTCCGGAGTGTAAACTTTTCTTTTCCAACTTGGCCACACACAAATCCACGCATCTCAGACCGGCCTCGAGACCGCATGTTTGTAAATACTGCAAAAGAGGGTTTGCGAGACCCAATGATCTTTTTCGACATACCAGGTGTCACTGGAAAGAAATTGGATCGAACAAGGGCCAATTTAAGTGTCCTTTTAAAAATCATTCTTCAGGCGACAATTGCTGCCATAGCTCAGGTATTTTCAGTAGGTGTGATACTTTCAAAAATCACCTAAAGGCAATTCATTTTCAGTATCCGAACGGTACGAAGAAAGATCAAAGAAATAAGGTTAGTGGTAATTGTAGAATGTGTCAGAAGTATTTTACGAACGTTGATGATTGGCTTACGAATCATGTTGAAAAAAGTGAATGCCCTTTTGGTAGTTAAATTTGTTTAGCATATGTATGTTTTTATGATTAGGTATGGATATAGAGTGGTTATGTTTAAGTTTTAAAGTCAAAATTGTAATGAAATTTCTTTCCTCGTGGTTGGAATATCTTTAATTATACGAAAATTCATTTACAACTGTAAAATAAAAAAATAGTGTACAAGAAGAATGGTCCATACCGTAGCTAAATACGTGTTAGTTGCAATACTAGCCACCTCTTACAAGTCGCTACCTTTAGCTTACTTGATAAGGTTTTATTATAGAATACTTGTGAATTTAGCTATTCCCAAAAGAAGATATGACTTGAACGGGAAGCAAAATACTTTCGGAATTACTGGAACGTCAAATAAGTTGGATTTATTCAAATATACTACAATGGAGACTTATGTATCCCCTTTAGAGCTTGATATGTATCTCCATAAATCCAATTCCACCTATTCAGTTGATCTTGATCTTGCGAGGACGAATGTTGTAACTAAAATTTTCCAAAAGTTTTGGTACAAATATTATGACAACGATAACAATGAGTTTGAAGGAAGAGGAATAGGCAATATGCCATATGTGCCAATTGGGTCTATTCAATGTATATTCAAGAAAGAGTTATCATTATTTCAAAGTTACAGTATCAAAAGTAAGGTTTTTGCGTGGGATGAGAAGTGGCTATTCGTTTTATCAAAGTTTGTCTTGCCAGGGTCCGAGAAGTTGTGTGCTATTGCAGTAACAAGATATGTGTTCAAAAAGAAAAGAAGAATCACTATTAAGCCGGAAGAAATGATTAAAGATTGTGGTCTTTGGAATGACGAGGTGGTCAAGGTCAATAAGAAGAACTATGAAATGGTAAGATACATGAGTTCGACTGAAGACTTAGAACAAGCATGTGACGAATTTTAGTCGTAATGCTATAGAAACTTTTATATGTTGCTATTCTTTATATATAGATGTATTTATGGGACCTGATATTGGTATAGAGATTATGGAAATATAAAACAATCGTGAATTCAACAACTATTTATGTACATATTCTTAGACTTGCAATAACATTAGGCCAAGCCAAAGCCTTCATGGCCTTCCGTTATTGCCAATAATAATGAACCTCTCAAAGTTTCATAAGTTTCATAAGCAGGTAAATCAATTTGATTAAAACAAGTATGCGATGAAGGAAGCCTATCTGTAGTTCCATAATCCCTATGAATGCTGAACTTACAGGTTCCACTGGCTCCACTCAATTCTTTGAAACCATTTAATGGCACCTTCGAAGTACCAGTTGCAAATTGCAATAACTTAGCCCTCTCTTCATTGTCAAAGGATTTAACTGCCCTCCAGAACCACTGGATTTGTTCCGATGAGGGCGAGTAGTTACTGTAAGTACTATTGTTCTGCCAATCCAATACATCAATATCAGGTAAGCCTGAAATCAACAATTCTAACTCTTGTTCATCGAAAATAGAAACCAAGTCTTTTGGAATAATTTCATGGAAGCCCATCAAAAAGTTATCCATCTGCTCCGTTACTGAAGTTTGCAATCTGTATTCAACAACTAAACGGACATATTCATGTTTGTTTTCTTCTGTAACTGAAATATTTCTTCCATCAGGTACCAAATCTATGATCTTATGCTCCCCATAGTCATCTGTTTCAACAGAGAAATCCTCGGTAATGACATCAGTGATGTCATTCTCTAACATCCAGACGAGAGATTTGAAATACTCAAGATCAAGTGTTTCCATATCCTTGAGTGAAACAGATTTGCCCAAAATTCTTTTGTAAACAGCCCTACTAAAATGGCAATCAAGAAAGCTATTATCAAAGATTGCCTTGCCGATTATCTTACCAATAAATTTGAAAAATGATAAATGTTCCGGGTTAATATATGATGTACGATTTGGATGGAAGGTGGTTTCATCAGAAGCCACAGGTGTGAACAAAGCGTAATCGGGGTTAAACATTTGTCTTGACAAAACTTGAAACCATTCTCTCGTAACACCACCAGCATCAATTCCTGACTCACCTTTGAAGTTGACTTCAAGTTTCGAATTTTTAAACTCATCTTTCGACTTAAAGAACAAAGCACGATATGAATCTAAGAAAACTTGATCACGACGAATACTTATCGCCAATTTAGAATTATCATTCTTAGTCTCATGTAATTTACGATCAAAGTAGTTTTTCTTGTTGTCAAACTCTAAAACTCCGGGATTTCTCACTAACATTCCAAATGGACCACTCATTAGATTAGGATTGGTTCTCACCATTTGGTTAAGAATCTTTTTGTGCTCATCAGTAAATGAAAAGAATAAGCTTTCTATTGGTTCCTTTGTGAAATCAATCTTTTTGGCTTCATATTTAACAGTATCCTTTATATGTAGCTCCTTGACTTTACTATGTTTACATACAACCATGAGAGCCTCAATAAGCGGCAATAATGCTGTAGCAATATTAGTCATGCTTTTCTTTTCTTCTAAAACCCTTAAACAATCACTCAAAGCGTCCCATAGAGTACCTAAGGCTAATCTCTCATACAAGCCAGTAAGCTCCTCTATATCATCTAGTGTCAATTTAGCCTCCTTCTCATCTTGATCATTTGATTCACTAGTTTTACCATTCAAACCCTCTTTACCCTTCTCCTTAGATTCGAACATATAATCTAAAGCAGTCAAAATTCGAAGTAGCTTGGCTTGATCCGAGCTTGATGCACTAAATTTGGCAAACGACTTGTTTTCAGTACTATATGTAATTGATTTCGAGATCTCCCTTGTTAAACTGTTAAGATCACTAATTATGGTTTGCCCTAACTTTGTTGCTTGATCTGATAATTCAACAGAAAATATCTTTTGGGCTCCTGAAAGAACGGACAAGTTCTGCATTGCACTTATTGTTCTTCTGAAAGTAGTATTAGAGCAGTCATTTGAAGTTAGAATCTTGATTATTTGACGGAAATTATGCTCTGAAATAGTTGGAAGGGCGATAGGAGGGGGCTTGTTCTTGTCAACCTTTTTATTTGCTTTCTGCAAAGCATGCAATGGCCTCGTTGCAATCTGTAACACCCGTGCTAGAACATCCATGAATGTTTGTTCGTCTTTCACTAAATCATTATCTAATAGTCTTAGTAGCAAATTTATTGGAAATTTATTTTCTCTGTTCAATGATTCCTTTAACTTGGTTTTCCGATTGAACTTCTTTAGAGTATAAGGGTTCTCGTGCTCTGTTAAGAGATAATAACGCAAATGAGTATTTCTCTCTAGTAAATAATGAACCACCTCGATCATTTGGTTACCAATAATGATAGGGGAGCCACCGATTGGGAACTCAAATTCCTGCTTAGGTACTTTTTGAGTTATTGGAGTTCTTGCTTTTAGGCACACTTGAGAGTATATCTTTTCAATTGAGCGCTGATTAACGGTGCCGTCTTGAAGGATTGCAATTAGTAGGCCCATAACTTCCGTCCTTGTTTGCTTGCTATTACATAAGTATTGTAACGCTTGATGAATATATTCTCTTTGATTGATTTCTTGGGGAATGAAAAGTAAACGAATCAAGGCAGCAACACCTGGTCGATCCACTAACGGCGTGAAGAATACCTTCTTGGGCTTTTTAGGTTGATTAGAAGATGCTGTTTCTGTTGCCGTTGATCTTCTTCTTCTACTGCTTGAGTCTCCTCTGCTTTGTAAGATAAACGGATTTGATTCCTCTCTGTCCTCTTCGCCATCATCTAAATCTAAATCTTCGTCCTCTTCGACATCAGGATATGTCATCTCATCTTCCATAGCAGAAAATCTTCTTGCCATCGATTCCTGCTGAAGAATCTCTTCCCTAATCTGTTCTGGAAGAGCATCAAGGAAGTCAGGATCAATCTCACGGGCATCGGTACCCGTATTAGAAGCATTAGCTCTTCTCTCGCGAACATGTTGTGTGAATACTTCATCTCTCATATCATCTGGTAATGCTTCAAAAAATTCTGGATCTATATCAGTACCACTAATATCAACATCACGATCACCGATACGCACCATCACGGGCTCTAAGTTAGCGGAGTTATCATTCGATAAATTAATTTCACGTTCCTTGGCTTCCTCTTCGCGTCTTGCTCTTTCTTCTTCTTCTCTCTTTCGTATCTTCTCCTCCCTCTCCTTCTTGGCCCTTTCAGCTTCTTCTTTTTTCTTCCTAAATATTTCGAGACTGTCCTTCTCAATCCTGCTGACAATAGCGGGAATAACCTTTAAAACAGCCTCATCCTTAGAACTGGAATAAAACATATTCAAGGCATCTAGCCAACGCTCCCTGGTAGACTTTATGTACATGTTTTGCAATATATCGGTATCCTTTTTAGGTTTAGATCCCATCTGTATAACATTCCCAAAAGAACGTTCAAACCGAGTTGAGTTTCCAGGACCACTTATATGAATCGTGCCCCTCAAGAGCCCATTGTCATTGTTTGTTGAGCTGAAGAGCCCTTCAAATAAAGAGGCAATGTTTGGTTGACCCATAGCTGGTCGCAACGCATCAAAGAAAGTGCTGGCAAAATCCCTTGCACGTCTTCTCGAATCTGGAGCTATTCCTAAACCGTCAACTTCATCATCAACAACCGAATCGTCATCACTCATATTATCTTCTTCTTCAGATTCAGCAGAGTCTGTGACTTCGAAACCTTCTCCAGTATTGTCCAGACGATTTCTACGTAAGCTTTCCACACCAGTGATAGCATCTGCATCCCCGTCGACATCATTCACTGAGGTACTGTCATCCTCAAATGCTTCAATCCATCCATCTAATTCATCATCGTCATATTCACTAACTTCTTCATCATCACCGTAATCATAAATATCTGATCCTTCAGAAGCATTATTCTCACTAAAAGATTCTTCGTCTGATTCATCTTGTGAAGGAATATCTAGTTCATCTATGATTTCAATATCATCATCTTCCCCGTCAGGAATGTCATCTTCATTTAGGCTATTCTCCTGACCCTCGTATCCTTCACCGTCAAGAGATATATCCGCGTCATCCTCCTCCTCCATGTCAGAATCCAAATCCGAAAGGTGTGAGTGCTCATCAGAATCCTCGTCGGAAATTTCGTCGCCAGAAGTTAAAACTTCTAATGCGTCTCCATCATCGTAGTAATCCATCTCTTCGTCTTCACTATCGAGTTCAATGTCATACATTCCTAATGTTGAGTTTCGGAATAAATCGGGGGTCTCGTCCTTATCATCAACGTCATCTGGCACAATGTCCTCGTCCTCTTTATCACCCTGGTGCTCTTCCTCAAATATATCTTGGAAATCAGTTTTTATTTTTCCTAACAATGTAAGAGGTTTGATACAAAGCTTTGTCACACGATTGATATCAGGAAAGTTAACATCAAATTCTGAGATGATCGAAGTGAGTTGGGAAGGAACTTGCTTGTCTATAAGCGCTTTTGCGATATAGTACTGGTCATACTTCGTTGCATTCTTATTCAATAATGGTCCTGTTAAGTCACGGAACTTCTGTGATAAAAGGCATCCACAGAGATCAAATATATCAATAAGTTTTCCATAACGAGCTTTAGCAACACTAGGCACCGCCATTGTTTCCTTCAATATTTTCAAGAATATATCGACATAAAATTTCCTGACAAATGTCATATCCACATCCTCTGTTTTCGGGTCTGGTGAATTATTTTCATCAAGAATTGGTGTTGAAACTAAAGCTAAAATGGTCAATTTTGATAGCGATGAGATAGCGGAGCGTCTATCGAACTCTGGTCCATTTGACTTAATGAGCAGTTTCGTGGGAATTAATTGGTGTATCAAAAAGTTCAAAGCTGTTGAGCGAGGCTTCAAATTTTCATTAGGACTCTGTTTCTTGGAAAAAGTCAAAAACTCAAGTTTACATTGCTTGTAGGAACCTAGAAGTTCCGTTATTGTTTGAAGCAAAAAAGATGCATACGCGAAGTCATGGTTTTTGAATACATCTGTACTAGAATCTTTACTTGTACTCGACTCTTCCTTATCTGAGTTCTCCGGATCCGAGACCCAGTCTCTTTTGCTGACTTCCATTAATTCAGTTAAAAGCACATGGACGATACCCGTTGAATTAATAGAATTGTGCAGGTTTTGACTACCAATGTGCTTCGATGTCTCTACATCTTCCATAACCATATCCTCATTCTCATTTTCCATCTTAGGACGATAAACAGTCAATTTTGAAGGATAGATATCGTTTCCATCATAATTATCCAAACGAATGTCTTTAGAAAAAACATCCGAATACACTTCCGTATCACGCAAAACAACAGAAGCAGTTTCTTTTAATACGGATTGAAGATCCCGCTTGCCCCTAACACTTCCTTTGAATATAGATGATAATTCAACAGCCATGTTAGCTTTAAGAACTTCCTTTGACTCGAAGCATCTTCTAATTAAAACAACTAGCGCTGTTTGATAAACATCATACTTATCGACGGAATTTTGGATGAAATCTCTTGATAAGCAAATAAGAACTTTAATCAAATCAGATTTGAGAAAGTTAGCAGCATACTCGGGGTCCTTGATAAGCAAAATCAAAATTCGCGTAATACCAATAGCAGACTTAATTTCTCGGACATTGTTTGAATGAACAAGGCTCTTGAATATCTTTTCTCTCAGTCTATCATCAATTAAGTAAGGAACAGATTCATTTGTAAAAGACAATTGCTCATGAGTAGTGTCTTCTGGCTGAGGAAAGTCTCTGAAATACATAACTTGTTCAAGAATGTATAAACCATAGGCAAAATATGACTCGTTTACAGCTGCTGTATTACGTTCTAGCTCATTGACCATAAATCCTGTAAATTTAGAAAATATTTCTGCGTTAGAAGAAGCAACTTTTTCGTTTTTGAGAATTATACCAAGTAAATGAACCGCCACGCCCAAATTGGATCCTTTGTCATTTTTCACTTCAACCAAGTCGACAATATAATCGAAAATCTTAGAAGAGAGTTCTGCAAGGTTTGAGTATGTTGACAAGAGCAAATCGGCAACAGACTCAATTGACTTTGGATAAGTTCTAGCTACTTTAAACCAGCATTCAGAGAAGAACTCAAACTCTTCCAACCTCGCGTTCTTCAAGCTAGACCCCTTTTTAAAATCTGGAGATTTTTGTGTGAAATCAATAGAGCCTGATTTCAAGTCTTCCGAAATGCTTCCCCAAATAGCATCGCTAACATCTAATTGGGAGCATTCCGGCCATTCACCTTTAGCTATGTCATCTAAACTATGTGAATGCTTAAAAAAGTGTTCCGCTTGCGAATTTGAGACACCCTTCGAAGTCAAATACTGAACCTGATCCAACGGTGGAGAAACATTGTCCACATTCAAAAACACAAATGGAACGTCGGAAACCTCTTTCTTTGCCATCCACACATGCTTAGTAATGTAAATTACCTGCTCTACTAAAGGTGAAGGAATGTTGCTCGCATGGGGTATTTCAGGCTCTTTAAACATCCTTGATTTCGATCCAACAATATTCTTCACCATATTAATGGCAATCATTCTCGTCTGAACCAAAAATGATGATACTAAAAACATTTCAGGGTCCTTGTCGAACCCTTCATGATAGAAGAGCTTCGCAGCAGGTAAATTAGGAACGAGGTCGCTATTGACTAACTTAGCAAAGATCATGAGAATTTGACTTGTAACGTTTTTAAATATGCTGCTCTTAGAGGTACTAATGTATTTCAAGCTATTAGTCTCAGAAGCTTCTCCAGGAGGTAATTCTAATAGTCTATACCAAAAGTCGACGCACATATCTTTTAGTATGTCAAATACTCCATTCAGAAGAAAAGAGATAGCTAAGCTTGTTTGTATGATATCCTTATTAACTCTTTCTTTCTGGCTTAAGCAATACAAGCAAATATTCACTAATACAAGACTATAGCTTGCTCTTTGGTCTTCTTCTGCAAATTCTGTTAAAAACAATGATTTGAAAATTTTTCCTAGCTCATTTGTAATGCGAACAGCATCTCTCCTCCAATATGCATCTATGAACTCCTGCCTTTTATGCATACAAATACGCCCAAGACAACAGAATAGAGTAGATATGTAGTTTTGGAAACGATATGCAAAGAATCTGATTTGTAACGAATTCTTGAATTTTGCACTAGTCCCATCAAGTTTTTCTTGCTTTTTAGAAGGCTCAAGCGTATAAATTTGAATTGGTGGAAATTCACTACTACCTTCGAATACAGCACTGGTCTGTTTGGCGACAATATCAGGCATCCTTGAACGCAATATTATTTCTTCAAGCATACACCTTCTCATGAGACATCCAAACTCGGCCAATAACTTTAAGCCGGTGCCACTATTGTCCTTGCCGTTCCCGAACAATTCTGCTATCTGGTGATAACGTTCATGGAACATAAGACCAGGGTTTATATAGATATCTGTGAAAGTGTAAAACAATGTGTTTAAGGAATTCAATTCTCTCATGAAGTGCGTACCTAAATCCTGGCTATTTTCGAACCTGTCAAAAAATGATATATCTGATCCTTCATAATGAATAAATTCTTGAATAAGGGGTGACCCCATTTTTTTCCTTAAAATTTCAAAAGCAATGGGTAAGCCGTATTCCCTGTTTTCGTCATCAAAATACTTTAAAACTCCCATCAAAGTAGAAAACCCATTAGAAGTAGTGTAGTCATAAGGTGCATTGGTTAGAGTCATGAAGGAAGTCCAAGATTCGAAAGATATAGACCTCATAGCATCATTTCCCCATTGTCCACTGTCTTGCAATAAGCCACCCAAGAAAAAAAAGACATTATCAGCTAAATATGCAGCATCAGTAGTTTCCCAAACTTCTATTTCCTTTGAATCTGTTTCATGATCAAGAACAGTATCGCTTTTACTCTTATATAACGATCCTTTATCGGAACAGTAAATACGAATCCCGTCTAATCTATCGTTTACAAAGTTGGGCATGTGATCCACTAAACTCTTTACTTCATTCATAATGAAAGGCTTCAAAGAAGAGTAATGCCTACCAAGTTCATCAAAAGAACACCCCAAGTTAGTCGTCATGTCAGATCTAACTAATTCTTTGGCATACTCTAAATTATAGAAGGACTTGAAGTATTTTGAAATTGTATTCTGATCAACCACCTTTTTTAATCCATCATTGTTTAAACATATAGCACCCAAAACCTCTGCCAATGACATCAATAAGTCACTTGAGGGAAGGAATAAGCTTTCAAAATTATCCAAAATGGTATCTATAACGTTAGCTTCGTTCAAAATAGAAAAAGCGGTGGGTTCATTGTGAATAATGTAGAACACCGAATCAATCGTAGCTGACAATATTAATGGGCCGAAGACATCTGGGTTGAGTAATATCTGATTAAAGCTCTGCAAAATCGGAGAATCAAATAGATTACGAAGTCTGTCTCCAGGCTCTGATTGAATTAAATGAGATACCAATTTCATCAAGTTTCTCAAATAGTTTGCTTGTCTGAAAGTGATTGTGTAATAAACAAGCGATTCTTTAGGTGGGCCACCACCATAATTGGGATTGTTCAATGCAAAGTCAACTTCGAATTTGATTGTATCAATTAATAACTGGAATCCATTATTATTCACGAATGAGTCAAACGATTCTGGCGAAGCGCTTAAAAAAACAGTCATTAAATGCACAGCAGCAGAACAGGTCCATCTATATCTAGATGAGGTATTCAAAAAGGACATTAGATCATTCAAAATCCCCCCGGCAGTTAATCGAGGAGTCAAGCTTTTTGAATCTATGAGGTTACCTAGCATATTGAGAAAGTGTACATAAGCTTCCTCAAAGCAATCGTCATCCTCCGCTATAATCTTTTTGTTAATATGCCTTAAAATTTGAAATAATGTGCCATGGTTAACATTTCCACCCATGCATCTAATAATATCACTACCCCAAACTCTTTTTAAAGAAATACATTCTAAAGCTTTTGTAGCAGTATAGAATACTTCTTTTGAAACATCACTAGAATTTTCAGGTTGTATTAATTCAGTCAAAAAACTGAAAATATACGGTTCGGACTCGAAAAACCTTGTTGCTGTAAATTCGCTTGGACACATGCAACATATGAAGGCGATAGCTAGACACTTCGTCCGTAGTAACTTTTCTCGTAATTTTATGGATTCATAGGATCTTGTATTAAAGGATTTGATGATTGGCGCAGCTATACCGAAATCGAACCACAACTCCTTAGGAACAATTTCAGAGGCCTTGTCGAATATTTGCTCCAAAGTAAGTTTGCGAACAGATTCCTCCAGTAAGCTGAATGTAGCGAGGCCCTCCTGGGCAGAGGCTTTTTCAGCGTCTTTCTTAGGAGATTTACTGCTTGTCTTTGATTTTACCTTTTTTTGATCCTTTTGCTTATCGTGCTTATTAGGGGAATTTTTGGAATGCGTGTTCTGGGATTGAGGTGCTGCTGCTCTGTAATACTGATAATTGAGTTGTTTCCACTTCGATGGATACTTCTTCTTCGTGGTAAGCGTATCAAGTAGACTGTAGTGGTCGCCTAACACACTATTCTTTTCTATGCCATGAGCCTCCTTCTCGTGTCCTTCCTGCTTGCGATGGAAGTTAGGTGGCACAGTGGGAGGAAAAGCCTTTGCAATTTGTAATACTCTCAACTTCACCGGCTTAGGAGCTGAATATTTATTTGAACTTGTCTGCACGTATCTTTCAGATATTGACACCCCTACTTCCAATGCATTCAACCTCACGTCGATGGTGGGAGAATTGATCAACTGAAAGATCCGCTCACTGCTAGCGTATATAGACCGATTCGCACAATGCTCGAGGAGGAGATGAGTAAACCGCAAGCACCCAACAAGCAATTCTTGGTCTTTGATTGTGATCTCCTGCAATTTCGGGTACTCCTCGTCTAGTCCATACTTCTTGATCTGGTTTTCGAAGATCTCATCGAACCGGTTTAAAACCGGCACCCAATGCAATAAATCGCCACGGGGCCTCTCCCAATGCAAATGTTCATTTAACTTTGCTGGGAGTTCATCCAACTCACAATTTGTCAAACCATCAATCAAAAACTGCAATGGCTTTGCCATCTCCATTTTTTCTAAATGATTTCTCTTTGAAATAATCATTTTTATGCCATGTATTTATACTGATTTGTTGCAATCTCTCAAAATTAACTTAACGTTTTGTTCTTTTGTCTCAATTACAATTTGGAGAAATCAGCCGCTGATATACTCTATCTTTCGACAATACTTGTACTAAATAGCTAATGTATTATATAGATGAAAGTAGAGCTCTATAATGCTATAAGCTGCCCTTGCTATTTGCTCGCACTCCTGGTAAAAACACACCTACAGTATACAGGTAAGATGAGATTAAATAAAAGACGTTTGCATTTAAAACCCACAGCAAGAAGTATATTGGTAAAATGTCGTATAGGAAGAGGCAGGTGGATAACTATAAAGAGCATGATCGTAAACGAATAAAAAACCCAGGCTCCAATGATACTAATGAAGCAATTGCTAGGGCAAAAGCACGTCTATTGCAAAGACAAGGGAATGGACATAAACAACAGCCAGATACTTATAGGGTACAAGAAGGTACAAGATTAAGCAGGAATCGACTCACTAAGTCAGAAGGTGGTGATAGCAGTAAGGAAGATAAAGATAATGAAGAAGGACGTGGGGGACTTAATGTCGAAATACATCCTTTGTTGAGAAATATAGCACCTACTAGGACTTTGGATAAAAACTATAATCCGCTAAAGCAGAACGTACGAAAATGGTTTGACCCGGCTTCGATTAACCCATACCTCAATCAGGAAGATATTTCGAGCTCAGTGAACACAGCGCACAGACCCAAACCATTGCAGTTCAATGAGCATGGAAAGTATATTGAAAAAGGAAACCAATTACGGAACAAATTAAAACAGGAGCAGGATGAACTAGCGAAATTTGAGGAAACTAAGAGTAAAGGTTTGAATGCAGATGAGAATTTGGGGGAACATTTTTACAAGGTGCCGTATCCACCAGTTGTAGAGTGGTGGGATAAGCCGTATTTGAAGGATCGAAACTACAACAATGCCAGTGACGACCAGTTAATACTAGATAGTGAAGTTGCTCCGGTATCCATATATATTCAGCATCCGGTGTTGATTCCAGCACCATGGGAGAAGCATGTCCAGGAGCCCAAACCCATGTACCTAACAAAACAAGAATTGAAAAGAATTAGACGGAACGAAAGGCAGGCGAGATATAAGGATCAGCAAGACCGTATCAGGTTAGGTTTAGATCCAGCACCTCCCCCAAAAGTAAAATTATCTAACCTAATGAATGTATTAACGAATGAAGCCATTAAAGATCCCACATCGGTCGAAATGAAGGTACGAGAAGAAGTTGAGGAGAGGTATAAAAAACATATGAAAGAGAATGAGGAACGAAAACTTTCTAAGGAAGAAAGACACGCTAAAATTCATCAACATCATGAAAAGGACCTTCAGCAGGGATATCATACCAATGTATATAGAATAGACAAACTCTCGAACCCCCAGCACTTTTTCAAAATTGACATAAATGCCAAGCAATTGGAACTCTGTGGGATTTGCCTACTAAACCCAAGGTTTAATTTGATCATAGTTGAAGGTGGGCCGAAGAATATAAAGTTTTACAAGAAGCTTCTTACGAAAAGGATAAATTGGAAGGAGAATATTACCCCCAAGATTCACAATTCCCTGGTGTCGGATCTGAGCTCGGAGCCAATAGAAGACTTATCGCATAATCAATGCCGTTTGATTTGGGAAGGTCAATTAAAAGAGATTACTTTCAAGAAATGGTCCATCATGAAAACATCCAATGATGATGAAGCTCTTGATGTCCTAAACAGGTTTGGGACTGAGAATTACTGGCGTGAGGCATTAGTTACAGATTCTTAGTTATATGATGTAATATAGTTGAATCCATATCAGACTGTATATGGTTCGCAAGATATTGTTTGTTTATGTAAGCACCACCATATCGGGATCTCGGGATTGCTTGTTACTTTATGAGGAGTTGAAGTGTTCACTTAGACAAAACTGCGTTACTTCTTTAGAGCATAGTAAAAACTATACAATGGGTGCAGCTTATACTATCTTAGGGAAACAAGTCCCACCACATGTAGTAAGTACCAACTAGTGTTGCAATTGCCTCGACTTACGAAAATTACGTCCGTGGATACTAACAGGAGCCAGCTTTCAATCCTTACCTTAGGAAGTGCTGCAGCAATTGCAGCTTGGCCTCGGACCAAGAAGGAGGCCCCACCAGCTGCTGCTGCACCAGTGAGTCAAAATAAAGATGAAGAGTTCGATTTAGAGAAATTCTTGAAGTATGTATTAATGCTGAAATCTAGGTACAAAAGCTTTACTAACAGTCAATAGTGATTTGACAAAGGAAGAGTCCAAATAAAATGATTTGGGGCTATGATTTATATGATTTGAAAATAAAATAGATACTATTGCAGGCACTTGTGTAGAAGATCGTAGGGGAAGCAGCTCCATATTGCTATCCCAACAACCTCGTTTTGGGTGTATGGCTTCTGGTGTATGGATGTAACTGTGTTGTTAAGCACACACCCTGACCATCGGGCCTATTCTCGCTCTTCGCGAGCGTGTAGCCGCTATTTGATTGTAACATTTCTCTTCACTTACACGCACTTAGTTGTTGGTGGCCATCGCTTCTTATACACTGGCTAAATTGATCAGTCAAATCCATTCACCACCTTCGTCTCTAACTTTTACAGCCAAAGCTTAGGAAATAAACACCCATGCATAGTGTGCGTGTTTTTTTATTTCCTGATTTTGACGCGTTCATTTTCTTATAATTGACATTTTCTAAACAAATCAAGTACTTTTCCGGCTGCGAAGAATCCATAAGTTGCTTTACCGGGTCCGCGCACCTTTGGAATCAAAAGGTTAACTACGGAATCACCTTAGTACAATAGTGCATTTCCTCTAGCAACGCGCGCTGTTTTCGTTCTTTGTTTATTTTTTTCTTCAAGATGATTACAAATGGCGCGTAGACGCGTCAGACTATTTAAACAGCATCGTTCGCCAGTTAGTAAAGAAAAGAAAAAGATCTAAGATTATTCACCTTAACTTGATATTGGTATTTAATAAGAAATTAAGGTAGAATATTAATACATCATGTATGTTTACAAAAGAGATGGTCGTAAAGAGCCAGTCCGTTTTGATAAGATCACTGCTAGAGTGCAAAGATTATGCTACGGGTTGGATTCAGAGCACGTCGATGCGGTTGCTATTACCCAAAGAGTTATCTCTGGTGTATACCAAGGAGTCAACACTATTGAGTTAGATAACTTGGCTGCTGAGACAGCTGCTTATATGACGACGATTCACCCCGATTATGCGATCTTGGCGGCTAGAATTGCGGTGTCGAACTTACACAAGCAGACCACCAAACAGTTTTCGCAAGTCAGCAAGGAGTTATATGAATATGTGAATCCCAGGACAGGATTGCACTCGCCAATGATTTCCAAGGACACGTATGATATTATCCAAGCAAATGCGAATGAATTAAATTCCGCTATTGTATTTGATCGTGACTTTAACTACAACTACTTCGGGTTCAAGACCTTAGAAAGATCTTACTTATTGAGGGTTAACGGTAAAGTTGCTGAGAGACCACAACATTTAATTATGAGAGTTGCTGTGGGTATCCATGGTGATGACATTGAAAGAGTTGTTGAATCATACAACATGATGTCACAAAGATTCTTCACCCATGGGTCACCAACTTTGTTCAATGCTGGTACTCCCAGCCCACAAATGTCTTCTTGTTTCTTGGTTGCCATGAAAGAAGACTCTATTGATGGTATCTATGATACATTAAAAAGCTGTGCTTTAATCTCCAAGAGTGCTGGTGGAATCGGTTTACATATCCACAACATTCGTTCCACAGGTGCTTATATCGCTGGTACCAATGGTACTTCTAATGGTATCATTCCAATGGTTCGTGTTTTCAATAACACTGCTCGTTATGTTGATCAAGGAGGTAACAAGAGACCCGGTGCCTTCGCTCTTTACTTAGAGCCATGGCATTCGGATATTTTCGACTTCATAGACATCAGGAAAAACCACGGTAAGGAAGAAATTAGAGCCAGAGATTTATTCCCAGCATTATGGATTCCAGACTTGTTTATGAAGAGAGTCGAGCAAAACGGTGACTGGACATTGTTCTCTCCAAATGAGGCACCAGGATTATCGGACGTTTATGGTGAAGAATTTGAAGAGTTATATTCCAAATACGAACAAGAGAAGCGTGGTAGATCTGTTGTCAAAGCTCAGAAATTATGGTATGCCATCTTGGATGCTCAAACTGAAACCGGTACTCCATTCATGTTGTATAAAGACGCTTGTAACAAAAAAACCAACCAAAAGAACTTGGGTATCATTAAATCGTCCAATTTGTGTTGTGAAATTGTTGAATACTCTTCACCTGATGAAGTTGCTGTGTGTAACTTAGCTTCTATTGCTTTGCCATCTTTTGCTGAAAAGGACAATAATTCTTGTTGGTACAACTTCGAAAAATTGCACGAAGTTACCAAAGTTGTAACTCGTAACTTGAACAGAATTATTGATCGTAACTATTATCCAGTTAAAGAAGCCAAAACTTCCAACATGAGAAACAGGCCAATTGCTTTAGGTGTTCAAGGTTTAGCTGATGCATTCATGGCTTTGAGATTGGCATTCGATTCTCAAGAAGCAAAAGAATTAAACATTCAAATTTTCGAAACAATTTATCATGCAGCTGTTGAGGCTTCTACAGAATTGGCTGAAGTCGAAGGTACTTATGAAACTTACGAAGGTTCTCCAGCTTCCAAAGGATTATTGCAATATGACTTATGGGAAAGAAAACCCACTGAATTATGGGATTGGGACGAATTGAAGCAGAAGGTAGCTAAACACGGTTTGAGAAACTCCTTATTAGTAGCACCTATGCCAACTGCTTCTACTTCTCAGATCTTGGGTAATAATGAATGCTTTGAGCCTTATACCTCCAATATTTATTCGAGAAGAGTTTTAGCCGGTGAATTCCAAATTGTTAACCCTTACTTGTTACGCGATTTAGTTGATTTGGGTATCTGGAATGACTCCATGAAAAACAACATTATTGCCAATAACGGTTCTATTCAATCCTTACCAAATGTTCCAGATGCATTGAAAGCCTTATACAAAACCGTTTGGGAAATCTCTCAAAAACACATTATTGATATGGCTGCTGACAGGGCTGCTTTCATCGATCAATCACAATCCTTGAATATTCACATTAAAGATCCAACTATGGGTAAATTAACTTCAATGCATTTCTACGGTTGGAAGAAGGGTTTGAAGACCGGTATGTATTACTTAAGAACACAGGCTGCCGCAGCTGCTATTCAATTTACTGTCGATCAAAACTCAGTTAATAATGCAGGGAAGACCGTTGCATCATTAGAAAAATTGAACCAAAGGAAATACATCGCTAGGAATTCTACTACCAGCGATCTCGATTCCAATGCTTCCACTGAGCCAACCTCTTTGGAGAATTCCGTCGCTGATTTGAAAATTAATGATACTTCATCTACTAGCCAAGTCTCTAAAGTGCCTGAAGCTCCTGAGTCTGTTAAACAAGTTGATTCCTCCGAAAAGAATACAGACGAGTCTCCTGACATCTACAGCTCAAAAGTCATTGCTTGTGCAATTGACAACCCAGAATCATGTACTATGTGTTCTGGTTAAACTTAGCATTAGCAGGTTTCATCTATTGGTACGTCTTTTTATTTGATTATTGTTTGAGTTTGTGTTGGGTAAGTATTTCTTTAATTAGTTTATAATAATTGTAAATTATGGATAACATAATTTGTTGTCTCAATAAATAAAATATAAAATTAGTTCGTAGCTTCTATATATAGTTGAGCAAAATTAACAATTGCCGATATATCTATATTTTTCATTCAAGTTCAAAAAGTACAACCACCACCTATAGAAAAGACCTGTTGCTAATATAGATTATTAATGCAGCAGAATACTTTGGCACCTCATCAGAGCTTCAAAAGGTAACATATTCACATACTTAGTTGAGCATATATCTGAAAGTGTTCTATACTCAAATAGTACTGGGTTAAAATGGCGCAATATTCGGATGCTATTTCAGATACTTTACAAGAAGAACACATAGCCCTAGACACATTTCGTGACAACCAAAATAAGCTGCCTGCAGAATCAGAAGATGGAGATACATTTGACCCTGTTAGATTAATAGACCAAAATAACTCTTATTTGTTTGATAATAGCATCAAGGGCAGAGTAATGCGGTTCTTCCATTATCTTTGGCACGGACCTATTACACCAGAAGACAAACCACCCTCCAGAATTCGTTTTTTGTCTTCATTCGAAGCCCTACCTGAGAGAATAAATAAAAATATACCGAGAAAGATAAGACTTGCAGGACTTGTATGTTACTTGATATTTTGGTTTATTCTATGGTACAAAATACTGAAACCTTATTTAACAGAGCCCCCTGCATTGTCAAGTGACGAGCAAGTTGTGGTTATTCCATTATCTTGTCAAACACAATCACATTTTTGGAGAGGTAAAAATGCTGCATGTGGATTGAATGGTGAACTATGTCCTGGCTTCAATGCTAGCGAAAATCAGGATGTTATATTCCGGTGCCCTGCGCTTTGCGATAGAGGTAGTTGGACATATTCATTGATCCCTATCGGCGACCAGCGGATTAAATACAGGGGATACTTCGTTGGTGGGGGGAAGAGTGATGATATGAACAATCCTGATAAATTGACAAATCCCTACAGAGCTGATTCTTTCCCTTGTGGTGCAGCTGTGCATGCTGGTGTAGTTTCACCTTTCTTCGGTGGCTGTGCAAGGATATCCTATTCTGATGGAGGTCAACTATCGTTCCCTTCGGCTCATGGTCACTACGGAGGTATTTCTATTCCATTTATGTCATTCTTCGAATCTTCTTACTTCTTCAAGAATATTTTAAGTGGTGTCGGTAAAACGGGGCATTTTGTCCATTGTTATGATCCTCGTTTATTGATTTTGATAATTAACATAATCTTGGGAATACCTGTGGTTTATTTAGCAAGTGGTGCGGTTAGTTATTGGACTGTCAGCATCGTTGGATTTTGGACAATTTGTTTAGCTACCGATCCACCTGTGACTGTTGACGCAGCTAAACCTGAAAGCTTTGCGAGCCTAATATCTATTGGCTTAGAGAGGTTCTTACCTTCTGCTTTTATACTATACGTTTTATGGCATTGTTCCGTAAAGAGAACATTTTCATGTCCTCCTTCAGAGGTGGATATGAAGTCATCACCATTGAGCAAACTACTTTTATGGTACCCGCTCTTTTGGTTGGGTGTCTTGAATAATATAACCTTCGATAGATTACCGGTGGATAGATTAACGATACATGATCTTAAAGAACAAAGTGGTGCCATACTAGCGGTTTCATCTATCATTTTAACTATAGTTACATGTGCATTCATACAGGCTTACAAGATCTGGTTGTCTGGTAGGTTCAGAAAGTATTTGGCAATCTACAGTATGTTTGTATTAGGATTATTGGTGCTTTCTTCATTGCCAGGTCTAACCTTGCGCATTCATCACTATATATTGGCTATGCTTTTGATACCAGGTTGTGCAACTAGAGGAAGAACTGCCTTGGCATTCCAAGGGATCTTACTAGGGCTATTTCTTTCAGGTTCTTCAAGGTGGGGTCTAGCAGCAATTGCTGAAACTATTGATTCTTTGAAGAGAGATGATCCTAAAGGTAAGATAGCTCCTCCTGAACTAATTGGTTTCAATATTACTTCGGGATTACTAACCTGGGCTTTTCCTAACACTTCATCCTTGACTGCGATAGAGCAAAACGCAGTAAAGAAGTTCAATGGTGTTTCGTTGCTCATCAATGACATTGAAAGATATATTGGTACTAACTCTAACTCAGTAAACTTACGCGAGTTATTTGATAGCACTAAAGACTTAAAGAAATACATAGAAGATGCTTTGCAAGATGGTTATAAGGATAAGAATGGAAATATTTTACTATATTTGAGAATTGGTATGAAAATTTTAGGTAGTGAGCTGTATAGTGACTTTTCTAATGCTGGGGTACTCAAGTGGCCAGATGGTGACTTTACTAAACCATTACCAGGTATCACTTGAAGCATCATCGTACATATTTATATATGAACTATTAAATATATTCTCGCGATAGCGATTAGTTTCAGAGCAACTTACCTCGTGCGACTAGAATATTTTGACATTTTCCCCATTGCTGCTAATGATAGAATCTATAATATAGCAAGTTTATGAGGAAAGTATCTATGTTGAAATCTTTAAGGCCGCTGGTATGTTTATGTTATGGCTTCTCGAGGTTTAACATCGTTGCATTGAAACGGCAATCAAGGAATTACTCTACTGAAAATACAATCAATCAAAAGAGCCAGGAAAAAATTCCTAAGCTTCAAGTCAAATGGTTCTACGCTACAGACATTCCCAATTCTAAACCAAAATGGGCCAACTATTCGAGGGAGAAAGATCCGCAAAAGTTTATCCCTTTTTCAGACTATGATTCTAATAATCTAGAAAAGAGGTTTCAGATGCTAAACTCTGTGGATAGCAACAATAAACATTCGCATGAATTCAAATCTAAGAAGGGTCTTGAATCTCACTTAGTTGAAGTCAATGAAGACAAATTATTCCAAGTAGATTTGAAGAAGTTCGATTTGACACCCGTTTATTGGGAAGGACCCGTCTTTGAAGTTCGTCGAGGAACTTGGTTTACTTCCGATGGTATCCCCTTGCCAAGTGGTCTTGCCCTGTCTGTTGAAATGGGCTACCAATATAGAAAGCCTTATAATTTTGGGAATGAAGTTAAGGATAAGACTCGCATAGTGAAAGCGAAAACAGAAGTAGCTAAATTTAATAAAGAAATGGAAGAAGAGAAGCAACCTGGGTTGGCGGTAGAAGTCAATTTTGATGAAGAAAAGGACACCATCAGTCTAGATAATGGTAAAGTGGTTTTGTTTTGTAACGAAAGAGAAGCTGTCATTTTCCCTTCCTCTGTTGATAATCACTTTCAAATTGGTGTTATCCGTAGATTTGGGACAACTCCTGGCTCATTGATTTCTGTGCAAAAAATACAACGTGGTTACTCCAGCGACTTGAATGAAACTATATTCGATAATTTAACTACTAACCCAATTCCTGGCATATCAGATTTTTTCCAAGATGAGATATCTCATGTATTTTACCCAAATGATAAAGGGAATAATACATTGAACATTAGCAAGACGGAAGATTCTGACGAAAAACAGGATGAGGATATGAAAAGTGTTTTGGAATCTGATTTTGAACATGATACTACCTCACTTAGTGCTGAAAGAGAAGTGGATCATTTAGTACTTTGTGTACATGGAATAGGGCAAATTTTAGGGCAAAAATATGAATCTGTTAATTTCGTTCATAGTATCAATGTTCTCAGAAATACTATGAAGCTGGTGTTTCAAGACGACAAAGAGTACCAAAAGCTTGCATACCCGGAGGCGTCAGATTTAGAAGATGAAAGCATAACTTCAAATAATAGGGTACAAATTTTACCTATTTCTTGGAGACATAAAATAGAGTTCCATCCACAGAGGAGTTTCGAATTGTACAATAAACAAGGGAAGCCTAGGTTGCCTACCTTGACTCAGATAAATGTTGACGGGGTTAAGTCACTTCGGAATATTTTAGGGGATGTCGTATTAGATGTATTACTTTACTATGAACCAAAGTATATTAATCAGATAATAAAAGTAGTAACAACAGAGCTCAACCGAGTGTATTCGCTTTACAAGGAGAGAAATCCGAATTTTAAAGGCAAAGTACACATCATGGGACATTCTTTAGGATCTGTTATATCCTTCGATATCTTGAGCTCACAACTAAATGTTAATCCCAAGGATACTGACGAGGGTAAGCATTTGATGTTTGACGTGGAAAATTTGTTTTGTGTTGGCTCTCCTATTGGTGCTTTCAAGTTATTGGGACAGGCAAATATAAAGCCTCGCCCGCTTGTTGAAGAGAATTTCCAACCTCATAAAGAAGATAGTTTTGTTTCACCAAAATGCGCCAATCTATTTAATATATTTCACCCATGCGACCCTGTTGGCTACAGAATGGAGCCACTTGTCGAGCCAGAATTTTCAAATTTCAAACCGGAATTGGTTCCTTTTGCGGTAAAGGGCTTGAATACTCAAATTAAAGAATGGGCAGATTTGGGTGGTGAAATCCAAGATAAAATAATACGGGCTTCTAGCTGGTTTAGTAAGGGCGAGAAAAGTAAAAAAGATAAACCTGAAACTACCAAAAGTATTGAGGAAAAGGCATCGGAGGAGCATGCTTTGGACGATATTATAGTGAGTTTGGCTAAGTCAGATAAGAAGGAAGATACCAAAAAGAAACTAAAAAATTTGGAGCTATGCGAAAAAGACTTAGAGATTCTTACACATGCAAACAGAAATGGAAGAGTTGATTATTGCTTGCCAATGGGTGTTTTCGATTTCTCTTTGCTTTCGGCTATTAGTGCACATATTACTTATTTTGAAGATAAAGACACAGCTGGGTTTATATTGCGGCAATTGCTACAGTCGAAAGCCAACCCAGTTAAGTCGAAAATTGTGTCTTTGTACAGATAAGTTGTACTTTTCAATTCTGTATTTATTTATTTATTTGTTCATAAACCAAAATGTGTTTACGATCTTATTCTATTAACAAGTCGTCTATACTTTGTTCGGCATCGTGTCTAATTAATTCAAGCATTCCTTCAGGCAAAACTGGAACATTGTTGCTGTCAACAATATAGCGGAATGGCATCTCTGTAGCTTCATACTTGTTATATCTTATTTCTGGATAATCTATAAATTTTATGTTCTCGAATTTTGTTTGATCTTCGACGATTTTTTGGGTAGTTCTGATAGCCGTATCTGTAGTCATCTGTAAGCTTCCTAGTCTTCTTCCAGAAAATCCATATTTTTCTCTTAAAATTCCTGTTCTATCTATTCTTGGATGTGATCCTAAAATCCCACCAAATACAAAGTAATCGAATTGTTTTCCGTCCTCTGGAACCAAGTCAGTTTTCGCAGCAGGATCCAACAAGCACACTCTCGATTTATCTACCTTTCCCCCGTCTATATTGACACACTCTTCGGTGGTCCATTGTAATCCTAAAGCTAATAATCGTTGTGGAATATCTTTTTCGGTAGTATTAGCAGGTAATGAGGTTAATACCAAATTTTGGCTGCCGACTTCCTTTATAATTTGAGAATACTCCAAAATAACCCACTCAGAGAATCCCTCTTCCATATGCTCTATAACGTATTTCATAGTAATAATTAGATGAAGATAACTATCATCAACATCGAAATACATGTATTTTTTCTTTTTTTTGTGATACTGGGGTTGTGAGCCAGTGGCTAGAATTGAATAGTGAAAAATTGTTGCAAAATTAATGAGTACAAAATCAATGAGTACAAAATCAAGACAGTATTAAGATAATACCTGTCTATATGTTTATGGATAGTCGATTTGTTTGGCAAATGAGCTTGGTATTCAGGTAAACTATATTACCTATTATTAACAGAACAAGCAAGTAAACAAACAAACAAACCATATTTATTCTAGAATTTGTATTTAATTAAATGATTTCATCAAAAATAACAATCAGCTACATAATGATTTAGAATATGTATGAAATTTATTAGATTCAAGTAACTACTTCTTGGAGCAACAGGAGTTTGCTACTGCAGATGTATGAACAAAAGCTAACTTCGAAGATTTATCGACATCCAAGGAGCAAGTGTCGGTGCCTGGCAAATTGTTTTTTACTTCCTTGGTAGTTCTTGAATGAGAAGGCTTTACGTCAAGACATGGATTCTCCTTGAAAAAGTGTCTAGGACGAAGCATAACATCAAAGATTTCAGTTGGCATTATAGGAAAGTCCTCTGGGGCAGGGAAATGGGTAATTCCGAAAGTGTGGAAGAATACAATATCAGAATTTTCAACTTTTTCAGTTCCATCGCCAATCCATTTAGCCATTCCTTGTAGGGTGTCACCATTCCATTGGCAAACATGGTTTCCAGAAGGGTAAAGTCTACCATATCCATGATCTTCATCAACATAGGGCACAACCTGAGTTGAATGGGCCGCCCAAGGGGCTCTTTTACGCACCAACGAGTTTTCCTTGGTTAGGAGTGGGGGACAAAAAGTGGAGACTAATTTAAATGAAGCAGGCTTACCTGAATATGGGTTTATAGAAGCAGGGTTGAAAAGATCCCAAGTTCTAGCTGTACTGGATTCGAAATTGGTCAAAGAATCCTTGACTGTCTTGAAGGTTGTTCGTTCAGAGTAGAATCCATTGCCATACTTGTTTTCTGTAGAACCAACAGGATGTTCCGACATTTTGCAATCATTTGTTGCCGCCGAATTGCCATCACCATCAATTCTTGGGTGAATCCTTAAAGAGAATAAATGCTGATGATTATGTGCGTTAACCTGGGGATAGACCTGAGTACCCCATGGCCCAACATCTTCATCTTCAGCGCAAATGAAAGTATTCAAAATACCGGTGAGCCTAATTTCCAACTTCATAGTGCCATCTTGTCTAAACATCCAGTAGAGACAATATTCGTAATTGCCGGCAGTAAAAACTTGCGAAATGATTAATCTTGTTCCTCTTGTTACGACAGTAGTCTGAAAATCATCTCTAAAATCTGAATGCTTGAACAAGGTGCCGTCATCTTCTTCGTGAATACAAATAGCATTTTTGACAGTGACAGGCTCCCCATCCTTATTTGAGAAGTGTGCATCCATGTAGTGAATAACTCCTTTACAGTCACAACCCAAAGACAACAGATTTGCGCAATTACCGGCACCATATTCACCAATATCTAATGCGTGCTTTCGGTGGTGTGGGTGATCTGGAGAGCCGTAGGGAACGATCATCTCCGATAAAGACATTCTATGGAATATAGGTCTGATTTTACCATGGTCATTATATGAAATATCGCTCAAGACAATACCTTCTCTATAATTGAAACCAATGTGAAGCTTGAAGTTAGACCATTCAATAAAATTACCGTCCATAGCAAAAGATACACCTTCTGGTTGCGTTATATTGATTGGCTTGGCATCTTGTCTAAAACCGGAAGGATTTTCATTTGTTGAAAAACGTTCCTTTACATGAATTGGCTGGAAATTCGAATGTTTATGTTTCGAAACCTTTCTTCTTCTATTGGGAATATCAATGTAAATAACTTCGTTTTTGTTCATGTCCACAATTGGACAGAAGTCCAATGGGTGCGAATATTGAGAATCATCCTCATCGGATCTCCAGTACATTAAGGCTTGTTGCAACCTTCTTGAAGTGCCCCATCTTTCATCGTAACCTATTGCCCACGCATCACAGTACACATTCTTCATATCTTCTCTTGGAACACCACTTGCTACACATTGTTCGATTACGGTTGGGTCATTTCTAACAATTTCTTCTGTCTTCCGCAAATCATCAGGCGTCAATATTGGGTGCGCAATTTCTACCTGGCGTAACTCGAAGATTTCTGCTTTCCCCAAGTCCACTTCTCCATCTTGCACCGCGTTATTATCTTCCTCCACGATTACAAAGTATGCCAATCTCAATGGTAACGGCCCATTTTTATCTTTCCACTCATAATAGTCCTTCTTAGATGGTTCTCTTAAGGTGATAGTGTTGAAAGTGATTTTGCGCCCAGCAAGTCTTCTTCTGATTGTTTGAGTAACAGCCCTAATTTCTTGTGGTGAAAGTGGGTCCAAAGGACTAGCCGGCGCTGGTGGAGGTAAATTTGCTGATGTTGCCTGAACTGCTAGTTGTTGTAATCTTTCCATTTTATGCTTTATTCTATGTTGTTGTATAACTATTATTACTTTCTTGCTAATAGATGAAAGTGGATTTATAAATCTTTACCATGTAGCTTTATAAAAAAGAGGTCTTTATCAGTTCCGCTTTATGTTTCTACATTAGGCAATATGACTCCGACTGTTACTCCCCGATAAGACTCGCTTGGAGCCGCCTAATCAGGGAGCGCGATTTTAAGTACATTCTACACAAATTGATAAGACCTTATTAATTGGGTTATAATCTATACGAAGAGCTATAACGACAAAGCTTCAATTCGATGATGATGATCCAAATAATCATGGGTAATAGCACAAAGCAAAACAAATTTAGAACAATCCAACAATTGGTTAGGGCGCTTTTTAACCAAACAAAATTAGTCACCAACTCATGAACCAAGTCCTGATAAGAGCAATTTCTATTTGAAGAGCATGGCAGTTGAATGCTATGGGTCAAGTAGTTAATGAATATTATTGTGATGAACTGGACAGGGTAGTCCAGGTCACTTGGGGGAGAAGTCGAATATGCAGCAATCATACGGACTATATTCAACAAGGTATCGTTGAATAATATCATTGAACCCAAGGAAAACGCTAAAATGAAGCTGCTGTAGCACCAGATAAACCTGGTCAAGACAGACGTGAATTGAGGAAAATTCCTGATTTTTGGGTGGTTGGCAACTTTGATAAAGATGAGACAAACATCGCTTGTAAAAAGTATCATGATGGTGTAGAAAATATGGTCAGAGCGCACCGTGATGTTTGAGTTTTGGAACAATATGGAAGATGTGTTGAAAAGAAATGCTTGTGGAATAATGCAAATTGATGCTATCAAAACGAGTATAAATGAAATGCAATATTTGATGAAGAGTGCTGGAAAAGACGATTGGCCTTTATCGGTCACTTCTTCATCGGTGACCGACAATTCAGCATCCAGATATTGGTACGTGGTAAGCCTGTTGTTGAACGACACTGATTTTGCCTTTGCCGATGTGGGCTCGGCCATCTCTAGATCCTTCTCCTGATCCGGGGCAATGAAAGATATATATTCAATGCCCTGCAGAATAACGTTGGAAAAGATATGGTATAGAACCATTGACACTATTGTCACCCCAAGAAACCGTGCATCTTTTGCCAAACAGTACAAATTTAACGTAGTGTAAACTTCCTTATTTACGAAATATTGGCCAAGTTCTTTGGGCAAATAATTATCAGAACGTAAGTAGTTCAGTACTCCATTCAAGTTGAGTATTATGGTTTCCGAAAACAAACTCAAGCAAATATTCAAAGTACTTAGTGCTATTATGGTTTTTGTTAAACTTTTGAAATCATCCGGCCGTCCCTTTGGTAATCTCTTGCACACCCTGCAATATCTGAATAGATAGAATACGGTACATAGCACACTGATCCCCATCAGAATCCGCTTATAATTATTATCATGAGTTAAATGACTTTCAAGTTCTTTGGTGATGTCAGACATCTGCATCCTTTCACTACTAGCGTCTGACATTCTGTACTTTCCTCCTTTTTTGATTCCCCAATCCAGCTATCAATTAGTTCAAGATATATGTATCTATGAAAGAAGAATAATTCAAACGCTATCACTTAACTCTAAGGCTTTAACTTTCTTATATGTTTTAAATTGTTTTTAGCCGCTTCTACCGGATATTCTTAAAATATAAGAGAGTTCTCAATTACATTACTAAACGCGGAACGAGCGGTTTTTTTTTTTTTTTTTCTAGTTTCGTACAATGGATTAGAAATAGTTCGAAGCGTGCAAGGATCCTAAAAGGCCTACTTTAAGTGGAATGTGCCGACCGGGGATCGGAGCTTATGACAGTCATTGAAATATCCATGCAAGTAGCAAGAGGAATGACAATTGGAGGACTTACGGGGAATTCAGAGGGAAGTACGAACTTATACAGACAACTGCATGACTTAGCATAATGGGGAATTTTATAAAGTATCATATATTCTTGGAAAGAGATTCAAATTACATATAAAGTTTAATAAACAAAATATAAAAAAATAACTATTAGACAGAAATTGACTTACTAAACAATAATAACCGTTTAAAAAGCTTATAACTTATCATAGTATTCTTCGTAACCTGGAACTTCAGGCTTCATACCTTGACGTTCTCTCTTTTCCTTAACAATAGCACCGACCTTAGAGGTTGGGTCAGTTGGGTCACCACTCAAGACGGCCCAGTGATCAAAGACCAATTGTGGGAAGGCTTGACCACCGGTGGCTTGTCTTAATTCACCGGAGAAACCGAAAGATTCGTTGACAGGCAAGTAAGCTTTAACAGTGAACAATGGAGTACCTGGTCTTTGTTCTTCGGAGACGACTTGACCTCTCTTCTTGTTCAAAACGGAGTAGATACCACCAATAGCGTTTTCTGGACATTGAATTTCGACTAAGAAAACAGGTTCTTGAAGAGCTGGTTCAGCCAACAACATGGAAGCGTAGGTGACTCTTCTCATGGTTGGAATGATTTGACCACCACCTCTGTGGATAGCATCAGCATGTAAAGTAACATCCAAAATATTAACTCTAACGGATCTGACATTTTCACCGACGACTGGACCTTCCTTAGTAGCCCATTGGAAAGCAGCAACAACGGAATCTTTGATTTCGTTCAAGTATTGGACGGCCTTGGTTTGATCAACAACCAAGTTAGGACCGTTACCGTCAGGACCGAAACACCAGATCTTTCTGGCGTCAGTGACATCCCAACCGTGCTTGTCAGCCAAAATTCTAGCTCTGGCCTTGAAATCATCTCTTGGATTGATGACACCCTTTTCAATGTCTAATGAAACTTCTTCATCGATTGGTTGAGCCTTAACGTAGATTCTGTTATGCTTGTTTGGAGATTTAGATAATGCGACCATAGAAGATTCAGCATTAACAGTTTCTCTGTAGGCAACAACTGGCGGAGAGATCTTCAATGGAACACCGGCGTGATCATTTTGTAAATCTGACAAACAGATTTCCAAGTGCAATTCACCAGTACCAGCAACAAGATGCTCACCAGATTCGGACATAGAGGTCACAACACAAGGATCGGATTTAGATAATCTTTTCAAACCTTCAACTAATTTTGGTAAATCATTACCGTTCTTAACTTCAACAGCGACTTGAACAACTGGGGAAACAGAGAACTTCATGACCTTCATATTGTGGGAAGCTTCATTGGTGGTGATGGTACCAGATTTCAATAAGAATTGATCGACACCGACTAAACCAACAATGTTACCGGCTGGACAGTCATCGATGGCTTCGACGAATCTACCCATCATCAAAACAGTTCTTTGAATAGACTTGAGGAACAAATCATCCTTCTTACCAACTTGGTAGTTTGGACCTTGGATTCTAACTTTTTGACCAGACTTAACGGTACCAGCGAAAACACGACCGAAAGCGTAGAATCTACCCTTATCAGAGGTTGGAACCATCTTGGAAACATACAACATCAAATCAGCCTTAGGATCACAGTTCTTGATGGCGTTATAAGAAGCATCGTCGGATGGACCTTCGTATAAAGTTTCAGCTCTGTAACCTTGAGCGGTAACTGGGGATGGTAAGTGAATGACAATCATTTCCAACAAAGCATCAGCAGCTGGTAAAAACTTTCTCATAACAACCTTCAATAAGGCCTTACCTTCCAATTCTTTTTCTTCACTCTTTAAGTTGATTTCCAATTTTTCTAACAAAGTTGGGATTTCAGCTTTCTTGAAGTTCATAATAGAGGAGAACAATCTGAAGATTGGGTCTAACACGAACATGTTGAAAGCTCTTTCTAATTGCTTACCATCAGCATCTTTGTCCTTGTTAGTCCATTTCTTGGTCTTTGGGTTGAAGTAAGAGTCACCCCATAATCTTTCCATCATCTTAATTCTGTCAACACCGAACTTTTTGGAGTATCTAGTGGCGAATTGTCTGACGGTGAAAGCCCAACCGTGTAAACCGGAACCGAAGGCAACAGTACCGTGTTCTGGGTAGACTTGCACATCACCTAAGACTGGGTCAACATAGGTGGAAATGATGACGTTGACGGATTCAATAGTTCTGGAGAAAGATTGGTACAAATCTTCCTTGGTAACTTGCAATTCTAATAAGGCACGATCAACCTTGTTAATGACAACGACAGGCTTGATTCTTTCACCTAAAGCTTGACGTAAAACGGTTTCAGTTTGGACACAGACACCTTCAACACAGTCAACAACAACCAAAGCACCATCGGTAACACGCAAAGCAGCAGTGACTTCGGAGGAGAAATCAACGTGACCTGGCGAATCGATCAAGTTAATCAAGAAAGAGTTACCAATGGTCTTTTGCTTAATTTCCTTACAGTCATCGTCTTCCATAGCGGCGTACAAGGAGATAGCGGTAGACTTGATAGTAATACCTCTTTCTTGTTCATCCTTTCTGGTATCGGTGAATCTGGCTTCACCGGCCTTGGCAGCAGAAATAATACCTGCTCTTTGGACCAAGGAATCAGTTAAAGTAGATTTACCGTGATCGACGTGGGCAATGACAGACATGTTACGGACATTGGTAACCTTGTCCATCAAGTCACGGATTTGTTCAATAGTGAAAGCAACTGTTTGATGTTAGTACTCTAATTCTAATATGTCTTCAGGCTCCAAATCCTTTCCTCCAATTAATGGGCGGCTAATTGTCTCCCATTATAATTGCCCTCCGAAAGGTTAAGGAAATCGTCCCCAAATTTTTCGATTCTAGTTCAATTTCTAATAGTGTCTGATACATACCCATTTTATTAGATTATTCTTGGTGTTGTTGGACGTTAGCTAATCTAAAAAAATCCTTTTATTTATTCCTAAGAAAAAAAAAGGTAATGGAATGGCTACTGGATCCTGGGTCAGCACGAGGGGTTGGTATCAAATTTTTTTGGTGATGGCTCAAAGTGAGAAATCGAAAAATTTTTCAGACGCGGGTAAATATCAGACCGGTATAGAGATTACTGCGAAAAAAGGTTGTTACCCGGATCATATTTAGGAACGATGCAATTGGGAAGCCAATTGCAGCTAGAACAGAGAATGGAAGGAACACAGGGATTAATGAAGAGCGGAGTGATACTTGCTCGAACTAATAGGATACTCGAAGTAATTTATTCAGGATGAGGCATTATTGCATTTCAGGAGACATATCAGGGACGAGGAAGACACCGCGAAAGTCGCACCCGATCTGGTGTAAGGATGTAAAACATAACCTGCAAATATAAGAATCGGGCCCGAGTCAGAGTGAAAAATTATAGAGGATAAAGATAAAGCATCAAGGAACCTTGCATTCAGAACATAAATTAGCAAGCATTATGGCCAAAATCACAGTTTTGATCTCGGGGTCGGGATCGAACTTAGGGGCGCTCATTGAAGCAGAGAAGCAAGGGAAACTTGGAGGGCGGATCACCCAGGTGGTATCGTCAAGTGAAACAGCGTATGGGTTGACTAGGGCATCGCAAGCATCGATTGGGACGCAGACGCATGCCTTGAAGAATTATTACAAGGGGACAACCAAGGAGGACAGAGAAGAGCGCCGGGTCAGAAGAGAAATGTTCAATAAAGATTTGGCTAGACTATTAATTAATGGGGAAATCAGTGATACCAAAGTGGAAGGGTACCAGCAGCCAGATCTTATTGTGTGTGCAGGGTGGATGTTGATATTGTCGCCAGCAGTGTTAGAGCCATTGGAGAAGGCTGGAATAACCATCATCAATTTGCATCCAGCGTTACCAGGGGCATTCGACGGGACTCATGCCATCGAAAGGGCCTGGAAAGCCGGACAGGAGGGCCAAATTTCCAAGGCAGGAGTGATGATTCACAAAGTCATAACAGAGGTGGATAGAGGAACACCGGTTCTAGTAAAGGAACTCGATTTGCGCAAAGATGAGACCTTGGATGCCTACGAATCGAGGGTGCATGACTTGGAGCATGTTGCCATAGTCGAAGGTACCAACATTGTGTTGAATGAGTTAACGAAGTAATGCTATAGTAAATACGGGAAAATACAATTGGAGCATTAATCTGATATTTATTTAGTGTAGTAATAAGAGCCTATATGAAACAGCAGAGCAATTACAATCTGTTAATGACTTGTTCGGTGAAGTGCTTTGTGGTAGCGGTACCATACAAGTCACCAGTTCTATTTTCTTTACCGGAGGCAATGGTTTCTAAAACAGCTTTTTCGATCTTATCGGCATCAGAGTTCAAAGACATGTGTCTCAACATCATACATGATGACAACAACAAAGCAGTTGGGTTAGCTAAGCCCTTACCAGCAATGTCAGGAGCAGAACCGTGGACAGCTTCGAAGATGGAAACCTTGTTACCCATGTTACCGGATGGAGTCAAACCCAAACCACCGATTAAACCGGATGCTAAATCAGACATGATGTCCCCGTACAAATTAGGCATAACCATGACCACGTTCTTGTAGTCAGCAGGGTCGGAAGCCAATCTCAATGAGGTGTTATCCAACAACTCAAAGTCCAATGATACGTCTGGGTACTCCTTAGCGACATCCTTGGCAGTGTTCACAAACAAACCATCCGATAACTTCATAATCGAGGCTTTGTGTACAACAAGGACGTGTGGCTTATTAATGGACTTAGCGTATTCAAATGCGTATCTGATAACCTTCTCAGAGGCTGGTTTGGTAATCAACTTAATAGACTGAACCACTCCAGGAACAATGGTATGCTCAATACCAGAGTATTCTCCCTCAGTGTTTTCTCTGATCAACACAGTGTCGACGTTTTCATATGGGGTGTCGTAACCAACAACAGACTTACATGGACGCACATTGGCAAACAAGTTGAATGTTCTTCTCAAAGTCAAGTTCATCGAGGTGTGTCCTTTACCCACAGGTGTAGCCAATGGCCCCTTTAATGCAACTAAATTTCTGTTGACCGAATCCACTGCTGGTTGTGGTAACGTGGTCTTCCCATCGATCAACAACGGAGTCACATCAACAGACTCCCATTCGATTGGGACATTAGCAGCTGAATAAATGTCTTTGACTGCTTGCGAAATTTCTGTCCCGATACCATCTCCCTCAATCATCGTAACGGTATATTTTCCATTTTCCTTCTTGGATCCGGTAAATTGCCCGGCAATGTAACTTCTGGTAAATCTTGGCGCAACTGATGCTTGTCTAGCTAACTGTCTAAACATTCTCTTCTACAATTTCGTTTGATTATTCAAAAATAGCTGAAAAGACGAAAATTTTAAGGATAATTATGTCCCTTGCGAGTATAATTTTCCATTCATTGATATTTTTTTTTTTTTTTTTTCACCATTTATTTTTCAATGCGAACCATAAATCCCATTCCGAGAGCGAAAGAGCCAATAAAATTTAAGCTAGGAGAATTTTGATTCGGCTCCGAGAGTTCAATAGGAACCGGACTTACATAGACCGAGTTCTCGGAGGATTATAATAGAAACAGAGACAGAAGCGATAGGTATTTTGCATCCAAATACGTGACAATTCATATTTATTGTTTTATGTAAGACAAAATAGTCAAAGAATATACAATACTAGAGATACGATTACAAGTCGATGACTGCTCTGATACAGTCACCAGCATGCATGTCATCGAATGCAGTGTTTATATTCTTCAAGGAATGTCTGTGGGTGATGAAGTCATCGACCTTCAAATTACCAGCCATGTAGTTTTCGACAATGCCGGGAATTTGGGATCTTCCCTTGACACCACCAAAGGCAGCACCCTTCCATACTCTACCGGTAACCAATTGGAATGGCCTGGTGGAGATTTCCTTGCCAGCAGCGGCGACTCCGATGATGACTGAAGTACCCCAGCCCTTGTGGCAGGCTTCCAAGGCACTTCTCATGACATCGACATTTCCGGTACAATCAAATGTGTAGTCGCATCCCCCGTCGGTCATCTCGATCAACTTGTTGACGATAGTGGTGTCGGAGGGCAATGAAGAAGGATTGACAAAGTCAGTAGCGCCGAACTTCTCGGCCCACTGCTTTTTAGAATTATTGACGTCGACAACAATGATCTTGGATGCCTTACGCTCAACAGCACCTTGGACCACCGACAACCCGACACACCCAGCACCGAAAACAGCGACGGTATCACCCTCGCGAACATCGGCGGTGATGGTAGCAGCACCGTATCCCGTGGTGATACCGCATCCTAACAAACAGGTTCTGTCAGGTTTAGCTTTTGGATTTACGGCTACGACTGAAATATCCGCAACAACTGTGTATTGGGAAAATGTCGAACAACCCATGAAATGCAACAAGTCCTTGCCCTTAGACTTAAACCTTGAGGTTCCATCAGGCATAACCCCTTTCCCTTGGGTGTCCCTGATCTTTCCACACAAGTTCGTCTTACCAGATTTACAGAATTTGCATTCTTTACATTCTGGAGTGTATAAAGCAATCACGCTATCACCGACCTTGACGTTTTCAACTCCTTCGCCAACACTTTCCACTATTCCGGCACCTTCGTGTCCCAAGATGACTGGGAAGGACCCTTCGGGATCTACCCCACTTAAAGTGTAGGCATCAGTATGGCAAACACCTGTGTGTAAGACCTTGATACGAACTTCATGGGCTTTTGGAGGTGCAACTTCAATATCCTCAATTTGTAATGGTTTACCTGCTTCCCAGGCAACTGCAGCCTTACAAGCAATAGTCTAAAGCAATTGGTTAGTTCTGTTTATGCAATGTATCTATAATTGAGTTTCGGTGGTAACCTTCAAGGTTATACAAATTTTCAATGGTGAATTTAGATCACATTCAATTGTTCTGAATCTCCACTAAAATGTGTACTCCCACTGAAATATTACTTACTTTTCCAACGGTAGATTCAGACATGTCTCAGCAAATATATCTATAATTTTCAACAAAAGATAAAATTAATTATGGTGAAAATCTATATTTGATTCAATCATTGCTTTAATCTTTTGCTTTACTAGAGCAACATTATACACGACCTTTTACGAAATGACTATTACTATTCATAAATATTGAATTTAGTCTATATACAGCCTATAAGACGGCTCCGAAGCCAAATGTGATCTTGATGGACCTGATATAGTAATCCTCGAAGTTTCCTCTAACTCTGTCTTCTTCACCCACAGGAATGCCGGTCCATTTCACGACCATCTTGGTTTCGCCAGCCCCTTGAATGAGTTGCATGTCCAATTGAGCGTAGTGACCCGACTTCCAATCTTCTAGTCTCCATAATTGTACAATACGCTCGTTCTTCTGTAATTTCAAAAACTTACCAGTGATGGAACCCCCAAAAAAGCTGAAGGTCGAGCCTTCTTCAGGAGGGAAACCACCCACAGTGGGATTTGAGCGACTCCAAGCAGAAATACGTTCCTTGTCCAATAATGTTATGTACAACTGTTCTGCAGTAGTGTTGAAAGTAGGTTCCAAGTGTAAAGTGGATGTATTATATCTTGGAACCAGAGAATCAGTTTTTGGGGTTGCGGATGCAGTATTTGAAGCCACTTCCTTAGCAGATCCTTGAGACGATGGCGTGGGTCTGGCTGAGCTACTAGCCTTTGCACTTTCTTGGTTTGCTTTGGTGTATTCGGAATTAACTTTATCGGATGATAATTGGATATCAGAACTGTGAGTAGTAATCAAATCATGGCCAAACCCAACCAAGATTTTTCTCAATTTTGGTAACAACTCTTTCTTGATGAGAGGTTTCATTTTTTCTGAGTTGGAGTCTTCATTATAGATACTGATATCAAACTGCAAGTCATCGTCCGTGGAATCATAAGCGAGTTCTGGAACCGTGATCGAGCCAGAGAACTCTCCTTCTTTCTTCGAATGACAAATAGAATAACCCTTGATATTGAGTACTAATTTTAAGTCAAAGAGAGAAATGACTTTCCCCTTCCGCTGGCAGACTTCGACATCTCCTTCAACCGAAGAAATGGCATTAACTACAACGTTCTTGTCATCCTTTTCTGTAGATGTGTTGACTAATTTGTCATTAAAATATTGTCTTGTCCAGTCAATACAGTTTTTATCGACCCAGTGCCAGTTATTAGGATTATGAACAACCATTTTGAATAACGAGGTTGGGCAAGTAATTGATATCTACAATACGTTAACATATATAGGTTGGTACTATGGAAAAATCTAGAAATATGTGAAAGTGACACAAAACCACCACAACTTAAAGCCCCAGAACAATCAGTCACTATGTATGTGTATTAAAGCATTTCTACGTATATATCTAGGCATCTACTTCCATAGCATCGCCAGAGCTGCTCGTGACAGGTATAACCGTTTCTTCAACATCAACCAACTCACGTACGCTTTGTCTTAAAACGGCAGTGGTGCCCCTAGGGAATTTGTACGATCTGGTCTTTTCGGATCTCACATTTGGAGTTAAATAGTTTCTGAACAATTCTGCATCCTTGCCAACTTCCATCACGCACATATCAACATTGGAACCTGATCCCAAATCATTCCAGATCCCCAGCTCGATGGCATTGGCACATAATTTCATAGCCTCTTCTCTCGTCATATCTGGCTGCCAGTGGCTTTCCAACACAGCCATGGCTGCCAATGACCCTGATCCTAAAGATTGATACTGACCCACGTCGGTAGATCCGTGTGCTTGCACTGATAACAAATGTGCCCCCGTAGGATCCACTCCTGCTACAATAAGATAGGCTCCCAAATGCCCTTGATACTTAAACAAGTGCTGCTTCAATAATGTCAACGCTGTGATCACTCGTGGCTTACGGTTTTGCGATAACGAATGCAATTCCAAGTTCGACGCAATCAACTGCGTTACCATCTCCGTATCTGCTGCGGTACCAGCTCCAGCACACCAAATTCTTGGGGCTAGTCTATGCAATTTTTCACAATTCTTGTCTGCCACTATGCTTCCAGCTGTAGCTCTTGTATCTGCTGCAATAACAACACCTCCTTTGAATTTACATCCAACAATCGTAGTTCCTGTTGAAGTAGCGGTAGGTGCTCCAAAACCTTTGTTGGTCAAATAATGGTTTCTTTGATAATTATCAAAACTTAATCCTGGCATCTTTATAATTGCTCAACAATGTATGCCTTCGAGTTTGTCGTTCTTTCAATCTACTCTAGTATACGTGGTTAGCATGAATAAAGTTCAGTTCATCTATTTGCCTTCGACTGAGTATTGATATTGTTATGAATCCGCGCACGACACGGTAACATTTTCGTAGTTCAATAGATCCAGGCGCCAATAATTATGACTTTTCAGCATTAGATACCGCAGAATAGGTTAGAGAAGTTTTAGGCATCGAAGGCACAGACAGTGATGGTGGATAGATATAGCTATACGAGTCCTTCGAGAGTGAGGACGTTAGTGGTTCCAATAAACGGTTGTTCGCAAGGAGATTTTACTAGATACTTGAATTTGATACGATCGAATGCCAACGAAGTCAGATTACTTGACGTCTCTCCTATAGTAGGATTACAGTATTTTAACCCACAAACATTTCCACATGGTAAAGTAATGTTTGACTATGTGTCCCACGCGCCAGATACGGAGACAATATTTTTGCATGATTTCGAGCCGTTTAGGAAGACATTTATAGTGATCGGGGTAGGGAAGTACCACAAGGATACGTGTTTGACAGAGGTACAAGGTGATGTGCTTGAGAACTTGAAAAAGTGGTATCCTAGCTCCATTGTGCACAATGTTATACACTTCGACACACCTGAGGTCACTATACGCGATATGAATCCATCGAGGGATCATTCAATGAAAGACGTATTTTATCATAGTGGATTAACGGAAAACAATTTAACGGCATTAGAAACGCTTATGTGTGACGTGACTAGAAACTTCCTAACTGCATTGGATAATTATGCATCGTCATACCTCAATATTACCTTAAGATCACCAGTGTCTATGACTGATAACCACAATTTAAGCAAGACGATCAGCAAGACTCAAAAGAGAATAAGTTCAGGCTCCTCGTCGTTTAAAGTATCATTTTCTTCGGCTTCAAACATAAATAGTAGCACAAATTCTTCAGACGTTAAGTCAAAGTCTCAACAGCGACACAATGGCAGGCGATCCAAACTTTTGGGAAGTTTCCATTTACTAGCAGGCAAATATGTGGATGCATTGGACTATTTCACAGATTCCATCACTAATTTGAAGAAATGCGATGATTACCTATGGCTTGGAAGTGCTTTAGAAGGTATAGGCATTTGCATCATATTACTAAATTTCTTGAACATATCTTATCAATTGCAAAGTTCGGCCATTATATCGGTTTTGCAGATTTCCAAGAGTAAATTTCAAGCATTAGCATCAGCAGCAACTCCTTTTACGAACGGTGAAAGTTCTTCTCCAAAGAGAATGTCTACGGATTCTTTGTCCAACACAACTAGCTTGAATGGCAATATTTCAGGTTCCAAGCCTTCGAGCTTCAGCAATAATACCAGCCACTCCCCAAGAAATTCAAGCAGCAGCGGGCTAAATTTTAATTTCGCGTCATCAAATGCTACAGGCCCCGTTCCCGATTTAAACTCCTTACCGATTCCTGAATTGATCAAGTTGACCTCTTCTAAGGTCTTGCTGTATTATCATTTAAGTACAGGCGATTATGAAAATACAGTGCCAGATCTAGTTTATGTCGAATCTTTGTTGCGATCAATCAAATTTATGATTAGCATTTATCTAGGTGGAAATGAGTTGAACACCTTGATATTAGATAGTGTCGTCAACTCTACACATATTGACTACAAAAAGGGTCTGTTTCCTAGAATTGATGATCATAAAGGATTATGCCTGAAAAACGATATACTCAGAGGAATTGATAAGGTATTCTCTCTACAATTAAAAGATATGGATCTCGTTGAGCAATGCAGGATATATTGCTGTTTGGCAACGATGTATACTGATTTGGGTCTATTCAGAAAACGGGCATTCATACTCCGCATCTTAGTTGTCAGCTTATTGCCTAAGTTAGAATCTGCAGTAAAGCACAAGGAAAACGGAATCGATTTGGATACCGAAGAGCACGTTGCAGCTATTGCATCTATGGGAGTTTTTTCTACTAGTGACCAAATATCAAGTATTCGGCAAATTTTCGAATCGTTATTCACCATATACAGAGTTAATAATGCGACTGAGAGCTCGATAGATTCTGCAGCTGATCGGTCTCAGAGTAACTGGACGGCATTACAGTTATCTCTTCTAAAACTATGTTTGAAAATATCAGAAACAGTTAGGGACTACCAGTACTTAATGAAATTATGTTCATTATTGCTTACTCGTTATTCACATTGTCTACCAATTGAGGACCAATGTAAATTGAAAGAGAAATTTGAATGGCTGTCCTACATGTGTCATAAAAATAATGCGGACATTGCAACACCGTATTGGGATCCGTTTTTGGTGAGGAAAGTGAAGCTTATTAATAGTAGAAAGAAAGATGAGTTAGTTCCTTTT
The DNA here is from genome assembly GCA_030556595.1 of Debaryomyces udenii. Taxonomy (NCBI): domain Eukaryota; kingdom Fungi; phylum Ascomycota; class Pichiomycetes; order Serinales; family Debaryomycetaceae; genus Debaryomyces; species Debaryomyces udenii. Next base: position 823,184 of record JAKTUI010000004.1, on the reverse strand, counting down.
TCTGAATATGAAAAGACAGCTAACAATGTAGGCTTGGTAAATGCATCACAAAAGAATACTGATATATCGCAAACTGCAAACAATCCCAACCAACCATTTATCTTTAATCCTTTCGATAAAGCTAAAAACACAACTATTAATAAGGACAAATTATTAATAAAAGATGAAATTTACCAACTAAAGGTAAACTTACAAAACCCCTTTGCATTCGAAATTGAAATCTCTGACTTATCAATAGTTACTGGTGGTGGTCTGAAAGTTCAAACGATGAAAAATCTATTAAAACCAGTGTCTGGTATTTCGTCAAATGGGATTCAATCTCCAAGTATTTCATCGTCTTATAGTTCAAGTAGACCAAACAGTTTCTACAAAAAGGCAAGATCAGCACCCAACATTTCGCCTAACTTCAAACGTTCACAGCCCCCAATTTTGTTTAATGATAACCAGAGTCAGACAATTCCAACTATAAGTATTGCCAACGATAACTTGGCAACGACCAACCCTTTGGTTATTGCTCCAAAGTCTATTCAGCAATTTTTGGTAGCATTCAAACCGCTAGAATCAGGTGAATTAATTATAAAAGGTTTTAATATATCTATTTCAAATTGTCAATCTCAATATTTCAGTGTTGTTGACAAAGAAATGTTGCACAATTTCCTGAAGGTGAAAAAAGTTGGCCTCGCTAGTAATAGTGAAAATGTCGAAAGCAGTTCACCTGATGTAGTCGTTGACAATTTAATAGAGAACAATATTAACTCTCGAGCTGTCACAAGATCGTTGGTACTTACGGTTGTTCCTCCTCAGCCAAACTTGTGTTTGACCCACTTGCTGGTAACTAATGGGTGGTTGATGCTCCTAGAGGGCGAAAAGTATACTTTTTCGATCAGTTTAACTAATCAATCAGAGGAATTAATTAACTACCTTTCATTTTCTTTTTGGGATTCAACTATAGAACCATTGAATAAGAAATTAAACTCTGTTGGTATTGGAAATACAAGCCAAAATATTTCGGCGACTGAGATTTATGAAGTGGAGTGGCTCTTGCTAAAGTATAAGCCCTTCAAGATATTGAATAAAGATACCATTAGTAAAATGTATAAGACCATTGAGCCTCATGGTGACATTAAGATCGATTATGAAGTATCTGGTAAAAGAGGAATGAACGAACTGAAAATTATCTTGGAGTATTCAAATAAGCAATCCAATGATTCTTCAAAAAGTTTCGTGAAGTATGTTAATGTCCCATTGCACCTAACTGTTGCACCTTCCCTTGATATCGTTGGATTTGATGTATTGCCACTTCTTTTATCTTCGTTGCATGAAGTTACAGGGCGGCCTTTAACTGAGCAAGGTAATGAGTCTCATGAAAACTTGGGCAAAGTTTTCGATTTTATAAGTGAAACAACTGGTCAACAATCTGAAAAGGTATCAGATTATTGCTTACTCGTGATAGATTTGAGAAATTCCTGGTCTGAGAAACTCTCAAGCTGCTTGGCTTATCAGGTTGATTCAAGGACAAAATTCAGTATGACAGAGAATATAGCTCCAGGAAGAACTGCAAGGATTTTTATTCCAATAAGAAAGATTTTCAGTAAAGACTTTGATTTAACAAAACCCATTCCATCATTGCGTAACAAACAATATATAAAGAATTACCTGATAAGCGAAGAAGAAGAAATGATTATGAGAGAATTGTTTTGGTTACGACATAGCATCTTGGAAAATTTATCAGGTTCTTGGGAAATAGACCCTAGCCATAGTCCCAGGAAAAGATCTGGATATATCGATTTAAGAAATATCCGTTTGACCCCCAAAATGTCAAATTTACTCATTTACCCTAATATTCAAATACATCAAGATATAATCCATGAAAATGAATTCGAGACTATCATAAGGACTGGTACACAATTTTGTATTAAAACCGATGAGTTTTACTCATTAAGAACAACGATTTTTAATGGTAGTGATAATCATATTACTGGAGTTATCAGGCACTTGCCATACTCTTTAACTTCTTCATTTGCTCACTCCACTACTACTGGCAGTTTGATGCCGAACCTTGTGAAAAATCAAACATCCATAGAGAGAAAAATCTTGATCAATGGCGTACTTCAAAGACATCTTGGTGAGGATGGCATAAAGCCCGGTGAAACAAAGGATATCGATTTGAGCTTTGTCGTTCTTGAGAAGGGTGAATACGAATGGGGAACAGTGTTCGATATTCTTGATAAGGGTTTAAAGATTACTGGAAGAGAACCCATCTACATTTCTGCATCGTAGTATCGTTGCCCATGGCACGATATATAGTCATCAATATACATTTCATCCTAAAATTAGCTTATATACAAGGTAATGATGTTACAAAGCATCTTTTCTTCTTCATGGTCTGGGTCCCAATTTAAATGGTAACGGTTGTGCATTCTCCGCTTCCAATTTCTGTATATACCTTTCTCTTATCAAATCATTATATCTCTTCTCTTGAAAGTACTTGAACCAGCTGGCCACACATTTATTTTGAAAGTTATCCCTGGTGTCTCCACACTTGCTTTCCACAGTTTTCTTTTCCTTGGGATCTAATGAATTGTCTATATTATTTTTATTTAAGCAATCAAAAAATTTGTCTCTGGCTTCCCAGCATTCTGCTCTTTTGGATTTGTTTGGTGGCTTCAAAGGCACATCTTCCTTGCTGAAAATCCCCATTTTATGTCAGAATTAAGGTCTTTCGCTATGAACTATCAAAATGCCATACAAAATGTATCAATTTCTTCAACTTTTTCTGATGCCGCACAAAAGAGATTTTGAAAAATTGCAAAATACTATTCAAGACGTATTATTCCAGATATAGCTGGAGATAATGACAGATCATAAGAGAGAAGTAATGTCGAAGTTAATGGACGATGCAAATTATATGATAGATATCCAGGAGGATGTTGAAGATATTGAGCACCCCATTTTCAAAATCAAATACAGATCAAACTCGGTGATTAGTGTTGGGGGACTTTCTGACACATCTGCTTACGACAAACTACCAACGATCAAGGTATTGGGCACAGGTGGTACAATAGCATCCAAGGGCATTACAGCCCATCAGACTGCAGGATACCAGGTTGACTTGACTATCGAAGATCTTATTAAGAGTATCCCTGACCTATCCACAACCTGTAACTTGCAATATGAACAAGTATTGAATCTAGATTCCAAAGAAATAGGAACCAAAGAGTTGCTCATACTCTACCAGAAGGTTCAAGAGGATTTAAAGGAGCATGATGGGATAGTAATTACACATGGAACTGACACTATGGAAGAAACAGCTTTCTTTTTACAATTGACCATAGATACAAAAAAGCCTATTGTAATGTGTGGGTCTATGAGACCTTCTACAGCAATTTCTTCGGATGGGCCTATGAATTTGTACCAAGCAATTGTGATTGCTGCCGACAGAGAATCTAGAGGTAGAGGAGTATTAGTTGCACTCAATGATAGAATCGGGTCAGGGTTTTACGTTACTAAGTCCAATGCAAATTCTTTGGATACTTTCAAATCCATAGGTCAGGGTTATGTTGGGAACTTTGTGAATAACGAGGTCCATTATTACTTCCCTGCTGCTAAGCCATTAGGCATAAAGTACTTCAAATTAACAAATCCTTCAGAATTAGAAGACTTACCTGAAGTTCCCATTTTATTCGCTCACCAGGGGTTAAATAATAAGATAATTGAAATTACTATTAAAGAACTAAAAGCAAAAGGTTTGGTTTTTGCTACAATGGGTGCTGGTTCAATGTCCAAGGCAACTAATAATTTTGCATGTTCTTTATCAAAGCAATATAATGATTTGCCAATTATATACTCTAAGAGAGCAATGGATGGTATGGTTCCTATAGGCTCTTTACCCAAAATTCAAGATGAAGAGGGAAGAGCGGTTGATTATGCAAATGCTATTGCCAGTGGCTATTTGAATCCTCAGAAATCACGAATCTTATTACAATTATGTCTCAGTGATGGCATGAAAACCGACGAGATTAAACGAGTTTTCAATGGTGTTTATGGGGGTTAATATAATTAATAGATGATTGAATAAACCTACAGAGAAATTCTTATAGCTATTATTTAAAATCAATTCAATGCTAACTAAATGTAGGAAACAATAAATAAGTGTTATACCGAATATTCAAACGACCGGTTGACAGCATAAATCGTCATAATTAAGAGTTTGCGTAAGCAGCGTCAACCTTGTCTTGACAAGAAGCCAAAATTTTCTTTCTTTGTAACTTTTGGGCTGAAGTAACATAACCATTTTGTGGGGTCCATTCGTCATCTAACAACACGACGGTTTGAATCAACTCAATACCCTTTAATCCTTGGGATTTACCGGTTTGAACTAATGATTTATGGACAGCAGAAGTAACCTTCTTGTCTTCACATAAATGTGCCATTTCCTTGGACTCTAATTCCTGTTGAGAGTAAACCTTTTCATCAGCTAAGAATGATTTGAGGTGAGATTCATTTGGCAAGACGATACAAATAGGCTTAACTTGACTTTGGTCCGCATAAGCACACAAGTTCAAGACTATCGGATTGGACCTGTACACCGATTCTAATTTTTCTAACGCAATATATTCACCATTCAATGTCTTGACCAAATTCTTCTTACGGTCAATGATCTTCAACGCACCGTTAGAAGTCCATTCACCAATGTCACCAGTCTTGAACCAACCATCTGGTGTAAATGAATCAGCAGTTTCTTTTTCATTCTTGTAGTATTCCTTGGTGATACACTTACCCTTCAACAAAATCTCACCTTGGTTGTTTTTGGCAAAGTAGCCAGCATCACCAACATCGACCAACTTGGCAGAAATGGCACCAGTCAAGGTTCCAATGACACCGAACTCAAAATGATTATATTCACAAATGGTGGCATTGGCACATGTCTCCGTCAAACCATATCCGATCAACATTGGAGCAATTAAGTTGGAGACAAAGACCTGAGCGTCCTTAGAGATTGGAGAACCACCATTAAGGACAAACCTCAAATGGCCTCCAGTAGCGGCCTTGATCTTCTTGAAGAGAACGTCAAAGGCCCCAGCACCTGGAATGTGGTAGTGAGAAAGAGTAGATTTAGCCCTAAATGCAGCCCAGAAGAGCTTCTGCAGAATAGTAGGTAATTGTCTGACCTTGGCCAACACTCCTTTTCTGACTGACTCCCACACGGCCGCAACACCAACCATGATCGTAGGCTTGAATTCCATCAAGTCGGACTGACAGTTTCGGCACGAGGCATCCGTCAATGTTTTCACATTAGCATACCCAAGACATCCACCCCACCAAAAGGAGGTTAACTCGAACACCATTTCAAAAATATGGGCCAAAGGCAAAAATGCTATGATCCTGTCGGTGTTCTTACAAATTTCTCTGCCAACGTTAGCCAGCGCACCTCCTACGGCAGCCACAATGTTCTCGTGGGAGATCACCACACCCTTTGGTGGACCCGTGGATCCAGAGGTGTACATAATACAACTCAAGTCGGAGGGTTTTGGCTCTTTGAGCTCGATGTCCTTCGCTGACTTACCCAACTCGATACACTCGCGGTACGAGATAAACGTAATATCGGGTCTGATGGCCAAAATCTTCTCCTTGGCTGCCTTTGCATCTTGGAAGTACTTTCCCTTCATTCTGGGGTCAGTGGGGTCGATGTCATCAAAGTGGATGATGAATTTGACCAGTTGGGCCTTCTTCAAAGGCGCAACTAACAGGGCTAACAAACCGTTATCGGTGAATATCCCCGTCAGCTCAGTTTCTACCAATGAGTGGGTCAACCCGCTTTCACCCAACGTATCATAAGCCGTTACAATGGGTATTGCCTGTGTTTGGGTGGCCAAAAATGTTTGCATCCACTTGTGCGATGTTTGGGCGTAGATGTGTAATTTGTCTTTCTGATTAGGTTTCATTCCCAACTTCACGAGCCCGCGTCCATAATCCTGAATCAATTGCAACAATTCTGGGTACTGAATATAATTGTAGCTCGAGAACTCGTAGTACGTCCAGTCCTTGTCCACCTTCCTTTCCTCGCCATCCACCATCTTGGTCACCTTTTTGGTCTCAATGTGTACGTCCACGAAGTCTCTCCATCCCATGGCATTTCTGGCTCCGTGTCTCTTGGCACATTCTTCAAAAAACTCCAGCAATGTTGTTGCCTTCGAATCTGTTGGTCTCTCCAAAGCGCCTGCTTTTTGAGATGCTTTTCTTCTTGGTGCAGTTTCTCCTGCTTTGGCTTCGCCTACTGGTACTGTAAGTGAAACCATAATGTATAATTTACTTAATTAATACTTGCAATTATGTAAAAAATCCCCAATTGCTATAGTTATGGTAGTTTTTTTTTATCCTCCTGAATTGGTGTGATAACAATTTCAATTTATATGAACGAAGAGGGGCTTCCAACAAGCAACGGATGTGGTAATTAGAGAGTGGGAAGCGCGCCCGACAGACAATATGAGAAACTGCAAGTTAAGCCTAAGAATTTTTGCAAGTTAGCGTTGTTGCCGGGTAAATTAGTGACCAGCGAGTGTTGGGACGGGGCCCAACAAATGAAAAGTGAGGGGGAGAAGTAAGGGCAGGAGATAGAAGAGGTTTTGCAGCAGACATAGTTAAGAACAAAATCAGACAAAAAAAGCCAGACATATGTCAGAGAAAACGTGGCGGGGAAGAGGCAAGCAAAAAGAATAGAAGCGAGAGCCGAGGTAGGGCTGCTATGTAATGGAAGGCGGAATAGCGTAGGCGTGTGGAGTTATTGTAGATGGCAAGACTAGTACAAGGGTAGAGAGTGGTTATGAGCTAGCGTTGTATATCTTAGAAGTGCTTGTGGACGATAACTGCAAGGGCAGCTAGATGACGGGGACATGCCCGGCGGTAGGCCCAAGCACCGGGTGGGCTGCCGTCCGGCGGTCAAGTAGCCGCACCACGCATGAAGCGACGTACCGTGGATGCATGCATCTTCACCTCGGCGACTACTACAAGTTGCAGGTTATGATTGCAGTTTACATTTGTACATTATGTATTGAACGATTTAATTTTGCACCCAAGGTAGACGGTACATGTTCTACAATAATCTCTCCTCGAATCTCAACTCGTTGTTGATGGGCAAGCCTACCAACAAGCGCAACAAGTTTTCGATAGCCAACCTTTGCTTACTCAACCCGTTGATGGCCTTGAAGCCTGGCTTGGCCAATGGAGCCTTCAACCAGTAACTCAACAACGTCAACACGGCATAAAAGTCCTCATATGAGGAGGCGCCAGCCTTCTTGTAGCTGACACGCGACAAGAATTCAGTCATGACCACCAAGTCGATGATCAAAGGCGTGGCCAATAACGAGTCCTCGCACACGTTATGAATGGAGATCTTGTTATGACCACCCAACATTAATTCCGAGTAGTACTCATCCATGGCAACCTTGGAGTCACCAACTGCTGGAAGGTATTTGATGACGATACAGTGGTCGATCTTGTCACCGTTTTCCTTATTGTATAAGATTTCGTTGGACTCGATGATGTCGTCCACCACCGAAGCCTTGGAGATTTCCTTGGATCTGAATTGCTTGGGTGAGGACAAGTTGTAACCATCGTTGTTCCCCAAGTGGTTGTAAGAGGCGATGGAAATTGGTCTGATCCCGGCGTCGACCAAAAATTGGGCTAACACTGACTTGACCTTGGTCTGACCACTCTTGAAGTCATCACCACCAATGAAACTCTTATGCTTTTCGGCCAATTCAATGGCCCCTGGTACAAATGTGTTTTGTGGAGATCCATTGATGTAAGGAATGTTATCCAAAATACAGGCCACGGCAAAAATAGTTGAAGGAGCCACTTCGGCGTGGTTATCTTTGATAGCCTTGATCAAGTTGTCAGCGGTGTCATTGATTCCAGGAATAATGTCTGCAAACCTTTCAGTGTTGGCAGTCCAAAGAACAATGACCTTGTCCAAGCCATTTTTCTCCTTGAACTCTTTGATGTCCTTTCTGACTTTTTCAACATCCTTCCATTTGTTGTTAGTGTCTGCCTTTCCATGCGAATCGACGTTAGACACGTTGTCTGCTCTGTCCCCTTGGTTCAACGCGATGAAGTCAGGGTAGTAGATGGATGGCAATGGGGTTATGTTTTCCAAGTGTGGTGCTATCTTCTTTTGCAAAGAGGCATCTAAAACCTTGGCCCGCTTCATAGCTTGGTCCAATTTGAGCTTGCTGATATCCCATCCTCCGACAACAAAATCGTTAGGGTGAACCATAGGTAAGATGGAATTGAATGGAGCATAGATATCATTTCCTTCTTTGTCAACTCCTAACTTAAGTGTAGACGCTTGCGTCACTGATCCGTAGTAGTTTGGTTTTATAACACCTTCCTTAGTTTCGAAAGATATATTATTCTTGTTGGCAATCACAGAGCCCATCAAAGTGGTACCGTTGTTACCACCTAAACCGACCAACATTAACCCAGTCTTTGGTGTCTTCAAATCGACTTTAAACTCATAATCAATTGCAGTTGGGGTCACGCTAAATGCTCCTGCTTCACCTGTTTCAACTACAGAGTTCTCGTAGGTGAATTTGGTGTACAAGGCATCATCCTTCTTGGTAGCCTTCGTGGAATTGAATTTGATGTTGTTCGACATTATGTTAGCTGATTTCTATATTCTACTGCTAATATATAGATTATTGATCGAATTTTTTAACAAATATGTTGCAATTGGGAGCGGAATCCGGCCCTATTTATATTCCAAGTATTAAGCTTTTACAATACGGGGATTCTGTCTACATGCCTAAAAGAACGGTGTTACGAATAGGGATTACGTAACGCTTTCGCCGAAATTTGATTAAGTTTTAACCTTGTATTGTCGGAATCATAATAATATTTCCTCAATTGATTCCGTATACAGTAATTCGCCTTTTTCCCACCGAGTTTTCGGCGAAATTTGAATTTCATACAATACAACTTACAGCTTTATTGCCAAGCCCACGTGAAATTATATAGCCCTTACTACGTACATGAAGGCAATAGCTGTCCATTTACCCCTAAATTTGAATGCTACATAATTTTTGTATTATACAGCGTTTGTTATTGTAGCCTTACAGTACTGTTGGTATAAAACTACCCAAATCAAATGTGACCATCGATAGCATACTCTAGTCCAGCATATACTAGGTAGGCTCTACCTGTAACTGTATTATGAAGCTCCCTGAATCATATTTCAATTGTAAGAAGGCTAAACCATTGGAGTTGTTACGTAATTTGTAATGTGTATGCGGTACCATTTCGCCGGAAGCGTTTTATACCCGGATCTTGTAACCAATAACAAAGCTCCAATAGGGAGTTAAAATTAACGATTATGCATAGCGTTGTAGAGAGGGATCAAATTAGTTTTCGTGTTGGCGCGACTAGTGTGAATTATTATCACATGGCCCGGTCGCTACAAATCTTTAGTTGGAATTCGCCTACTTAGTTGGGTCATTTTTCAAGTCAAAATCGGTTATACAGGTATCGGCTAGATTGCTGTTGCCCTTTTCATTTTTTCACAGTCGATATGAAAGCTTACTTTGACTGTTAAACATTTACAACGATTTTATGCAGGAGTCGATCTTATTACTTCTACAACGCTTGTTGTTTTTAAACATTGTGTACTTATAAAAAGAATAATTTAGTAGGGCCGAAGGTTTGTGGTTTCAGGCATGATGGCGATTGGGAGAGCACAAAACAGTATTCGGTTTTTGAGTTTTGTAGTCTCATATCTCTGACTTGGCCAATCATTGCTATTTCTTCCAATAATTGATTACTACTCAACCCCACGAAGTTGGGCTGGTGATCGAGATTTTTTATCACTTTGTTCAGTACTACAGAACAACTAACATCATTTATGGAAATGCACTATACTAATCCGTTTTCTGATTTACCCAATTTGTCTACTAGTTAAACTTTTTTGACATGATGGCAATGTTCAGTACATTCAGTACACCTCAAATGCCTATTGAAGCAATGCATCACCAATGCACCGAATGCAAACAATAAATCTTTCTCAACGCTGGCTTAATACGAATACAGAATGCTTTTCACTACCCTCAACAGTTAATTTATGTCTTCCTGGCTCATAAATGGCAATACCTCTACTCGAAGAATATTCAATACTCTGCTTTCCCCCAATTTTCAGTCATCAACCTTCCATATAGTCAGTATTGATTCACAATTTCCCCATGAGTGTTTGACTGGGGAGTCGGAAAAAAAGAGTGCGTGATTTTATATGCCGGAAATATACGACAGTGCTGGAACCTCTTCCGCATTTAGTCACGTTTGCATTTTCAAAGACTAATAGGCAATCAATACTTCCAATTGGAGTCAACGAACCAGCTAACGTCATAGAGATGCAGTGAACATTCTATATTGGCACACTGTTGTCTTCTTTGATGTGCAACGAATACTTATTCTGATACAACAATAGCTCATCAGCTGCATAATAGATGTTTTAAATTTGAAACACCGTATATAAGTATCCACATTTTTGCAATAGTATCGAATTATGAGTTTTACAAGAAATAAAATTAACTTCAGTATAAAAGGTTTACAATACAAATTGTCTAACTCTTAATTCTTCCTTTCAAAAGATTGAGTCTAACTCTAGTCATTCCTTACAACCCAACTACATTCATTCCTTTATATTATTGAAATCTACGAAAATGTTCAGTCAAAATATTTTCCTATTATTGGCTTTAGCTTTGATTAAAAGCGTCATGGCTTTCGATGCCAGTTCCAACTCAAACGTTGCTGTCTACTGGGGACAAAACTCTAATGGAGAACAGAAAGACTTGAGTACTTACTGTTCATCTGATGCAGTGGATATCGTCGTTTTGGCCTTTGTTCAAAACTTTCCCAGCGATCTTTCCATGGATCTTTCTACCGCCTGTTCCTTTACAGGTTCAAGCTCAGGCGATTGTGCCCAAGTAGGTAAAGATATACAAACTTGCCAAAGTAAAGGTAAGAAGGTCTTATTATCCTTGGGAGGTGCTAAAGGAACTTACGGTTTTAGCTCTGATTCTGAAGCCAATTCTTTCGCCGAGACTTTATGGAACAAGTTCGGTGGGGGTTCGGATGACCTGAGGCCATTTGGAAAAGCTGTTGTCGATGGTTTTGACTTTGATTTAGAGCAAAAAGAACAAACCGGAGTTGCTGCTCTCGGAAAATCCTTGAGAAGTTATTTTTCCAAAGATTCCTCCAAGAGTTATTACTTGTCTGCTGCTCCTCAATGCCCTTACCCTGATGAATCTGTTGGTGATTTGTTAAGCAATGTTGATGTTGATTTTGCTTTTATTCAATTTTACAACAATTACTGTTCATTGGGGTCTAATTTCAATTGGGATACTTGGCAAGATTTTGCTTCAAAAACATCTCCAAATAAAGATATTAAATTGTATCTTGGATTGCCAGCTGATTCAAGCTCTGCCAATACCGGGTACAGCTCTGCTTCTACTGTGAAGAGCTATCTTTCCAAAATCAGTTCTACTAAGAACTTTGGTGGTATTTCTTTGTGGGATGCTTCTTCTGCTTGGGGTAATACTGAAGGAGGTAAAAACTATGCTGAGCAAATGAAGTCTCTTTTAGGCGGGTCTGACTCATCGAATTCCCCAACTTCTATAGCGAAAGCTGCTGGTGCTCCATCAACTGCATTTGGTGTATCACATACGCCTACTATCGCTGCTGCTACTGCCCCATCGAGTAGTTCAGTTCAAACACCCGTAACAGAAAACGAAACAACTCCGCTTTCTCCATCTCAAGGCAACACAGATGTAAAGCAAGCAGTTCCCTCAACCCTCCAAACAGTGACTACTACAAGCTCCACTGGCACTCAACAATTCGATAATGGCTTATATAAGAGTGATGCTTATTATAAAGCTCATGCTCAAGATGGCCAATATGACAACTCTAAATTTAATAGCGGTAAATGGAATGGTAATTGATTTGAGACTTGAGTGTTTTGGATATCCTTTTTCTCTTCTTCAGTTTTTTAATGTTGATATGTTTTAAGTATAATATAAATTTGACTTTATCCAGAAATGTAAATTTCATCCTTTTTGCTCATTTTGCAACTTTTTGCAATTATTCAAAGACTATTTTTTTTAATGTTTTCCCTTCTTTGAAGCTTTGAACTGACATCGAAGACAAACGTAAGGTATAGTCTAGAATAACAGCTCTTGAGATTTTATTAGTCTTGAATTGCTTGAAAATTTGAATTTGGGTCGATATAGCACACAAAATGCAATTCGTGCTTTTGTATCTGAGAAATTCAAAAACTGGAACTAACATTATCAATTAATGACTACAATAAACCTGGACTATTCCGTAACCCTTGCGCCAACATTTACAACCAACACCACACCGAAAGAACAGAAAAATCTATATTACAATCTATAATCGTCTATAACTAAGCACATTTCATCTTTTCAAATTCCAATTCCAAATTTAAACCCTTGAGCAAAGCTCGAGCCATGGCATTCATATATATTGCTTCTATATCTCCTCCTGTCCAGTTAGATATAGTGTAGATATCACCCTGTAAGAATTTCAAGATTGATAACTTACAATGAATCATAGGAATTGCTAACCCGTCCACTATGTTCAATGCTTGGTATGTCAAGGGCCGTGGTGATACGAGGAACATGAAAGTACGCGAAGTTGCTTGTTTGCTATTTACATGATGATAGTACAGTCCTGCTATTTCCCGAATTGTAGCCGGCTTGATCTTCGTCTCATAGTTCTTACACTGTATTAACACATTTATGTCGGTCGCCAATGAGACTTCGCCCTTTCTCAACAGAGGCAGCTTCATCAGACTGCTCAACTCGGAGTATTCAAGCGAATTTTTCAATAGCGGTTGCACCGTTCCAAATTGCAATTTTGTCGAAGACAACGAAGTTGGTTTCTTGCTTAACTGATCCCAAAAAAGACTAAGGTCCCAATTTCCCAAGATATCAATGCCTTGATCAAATGAACCACCGATCCGCGTCAACGAGTGGCAATTCAACATTCTAGTAAGTAACAGTTTTGTGAGTAGCTCATAGAGAGTTCCTCTGAATAACGTGGAGTTGATATTAATGCTATTTTCCCGACAATAGTTCAAGTACGCCTGGCATGATTGAACATTTGCAATGGTAGACACGCATCGTATGTCACGCCTGATGTTAGCTGCTCGTAGCACAGATAGCATGTTCTCTAGATCACTTAGCCTGGAGCGTCTTGTTGAACACAAAATTAATTTTTCGTGAGACAGAAAAGTTCCCTACACCGCTAAACACTAGTGAGCCTACAAGTTCAGAGAACAACTTAAAATATCCTTACAGACCCTTTCGTACGCTATAAGGGACCTGAAAAATGCTCAGATTACTCATATGGCTGCTACTCCTATGCGTATCCTTGGTGTATGCAGACACTCAAGAGATTCCAATCTTTGCTAAACCACAGGACTCCACGAAAACATCTCCTCTCGGGTCCATCCTATACGACAGAGACACCAAAAAAGCATCGTTCTCACCAGCAACGGCAAGCATCCATCCCGGACACTACTGCATCGGTGCTAAAGATATTTCCCTGCTCCAATGCTTTACATACACCTTCCTAGCATCAGATCCACTCCAAAACAAGCAAGTGCTCCTCCAACTTGACTCTCAAAATAACGTCGCCCTTATCTCAATGGCTTCCTCGCAAAAACGATCCCCGGACCCGCAGGTTGTGGTATCTTCGGCCAATATCGCCCCTCAACCCATCAGGACCCCCCCTCCTAAGCCTAAGTCCCAATCACCACTTAATGAAGATGAGGCGCCCCCCAAATCTTGGATCCAAAAGAACTGGATGTACATTTTACCTCCCTTGTTGATAGTTCTCCTCTTACTGGGAGAAGAACCTAAGTCTTAGTTTTATATCGAGCTACACTACATTTTATTCACTTGAGACATATTTTAACTCCGCAACAACCGTAGTATAATACCATAAGGCCAAACCCGGTTCAAACCAAGTGCAAGTAAGGCCGTTCCGTAGTGCCCCGGCCCCAGGCTCGACCCTGGCCCGCTTCAAAAATGGTATAATAGTGTTCCACAATATGAGTACGTCCGGGTAACAGTGCCGACTAGCACTTCAGCGAATCAGAGATCGATTATTATCACTCTTTCACTTAATAATTGACAAATATTTACAGGTTCAATATTTGTAAAAAAATGGAACACAAAACCACAATTGTATAACAAGAGACCTCATTGGAAAATTCATTAAAGCGTTTAATTATAATAAGCAATAGTTGAAGCTAGAAAATTAATAGTAATATAATATAGAAGCAGTCATTTAGTCTAATAGTTATCACAATGTTGGCTGGTAGAACATCTATATTGAGAGCATCAAGACGGTTTTTAAGTGCAACATCGAGAAAGTTTGCCGATGTTGAGGTGACTATTGATGGAAGGAAAGTGTCGATTGAGGCAGGATCGTCTATTATTCAGGCCGCAGATAAAGCGGGAGTCACAATACCCCGTTACTGTTATCATGATAAATTGGCGATTGCCGGGAACTGTCGTATGTGTCTTGTGGACGTAGAAAGAATGCCTAAGTTGATTGCATCATGTGCCCAACCGGTGATGCAAGGAATGGTGGTGCACACGGACTCAGAGAGAATCACGAAGGCCAGAGAGGGTGTCACGGAAATGTTGTTGGAAAACCATCCGTTGGACTGTCCTATCTGTGATCAGGGTGGTGAGTGTGACTTGCAAGAGCAGTCGCAAAGATACGGATCTGACAGAGGTAGATTCAAGGAATTGATGGGGAAGAGAGCGGTTGAAAACAAGGCCATTGGTCCGCTCGTGAAGACTTCGATGAACCGTTGTATCCACTGTACCAGGTGTGTTAGATTCATGAACGACATTGCCGGGGCACCGGAGTTGGGAAGTACCGGCCGTGGTAATGATTTGCAAATTGGTACTTACATCGAGAGAAACATTAACTCGGAAATGTCCGGTAACATCGTCGATTTATGTCCTGTCGGGGCCTTGACCTCCAAGCCTTATGCCTTCAAAGCCAGACCATGGGAATTGAAGAGAACCGAGACGATTGACGTTATGGACGCTCTTGGATCCAACGTTAGAGTTGATGCCAGAGGTGTCGAAGTCATGAGGGTTTTACCAAGATTGAATGATGAAATTAATGAAGAATGGATTAGCGACAAGTCCAGATATGCCTGCGATGGTTTGAAGACTCAAAGACTCACTGTTCCTTTAATCAGAAATGGTGATAGATTCGAAACCTCTACATGGGATGAAGCCTTATCTACTATTGCAGCTGCATACTCCAAAATCTCTCCTAGCGGCGATGAATTCAAAGCAGTTGCTGGTGCTTTGGCCGATGTTGAATCCATGACCTTGTTGAAGGATTTGGTCAATAAGTTGGGCTCTGAAAACGTAACTACAGATGTCCAGCAAGGTGTTGACGCACACGGCTTGGACATTAGATCTAACTACATTTTCAACTCCACAATTGATGGTATTGAAGATGCTGATCAAATTTTGTTGGTCGGTACAAACCCAAGACACGAGGCTGCAGTGTTAAACTCAAGAATCAGAAAAGTTTGGTTAAGATCTGACTTGGAAATTGCTCACGTTGGCCAAGAGTTCGACTCTATATTTGGTATGGACCACTTAGGCACTGATGTCAAAGCATTAGCACAGGCCTTGAATGGTGAATACGGTAGGAAATTAAGCGCCGCCAAAAATCCATTAATCATTGTTGGTTCTGGTGCTGCTGAGTCTAAGGAAGCACAAAGTATTTATAACATTGTTGGTGAATTTGCGAAGAAGAGTAAGAATTTCAATACCCCAGAGTGGAATGGTGTCAACTTGTTGCACCGTGAAGCTTCTCGTGTCGGAGCCTTAGATATTGGTTTTAGCAACTTGGGCAGCAATAACGAACAGCCTAAATCAAAATTCATTTACTTGTTGGGTGCTGATGAAATTACAAACAAGGACATTCCAAAAGATGCATTCGTAGTTTACCAGGGCCACCATGGTGATTTGGGTGCTTCATTTGCTGATGTTATCTTACCAGGTTCCGCTTATACTGAAAAGTCTGCTACTTACGTTAACACTGAAGGTAGAACTCAAATCACCCGTGCTGCAACTAATCCACCAGGCTCAGCCCGTGAGGATTGGAAAATCTTAAGAGCATTGTCAGAATATTTGAACGCGCCATTGCCTTATGACGACTTGTACCAAGTTCGTTCAAGGTTAGGTGAAATTGCTCCTCATTTAGTGAGACACGATGTTATTGAACCAGTTTCTAGTGATATTGCCGCAGTTGGTTTCAATGATTTAACAATCAAGAACCAAGGTGTTGCTCCTCTCGGTATTCCATTGAAAAATCCAATTGACAATTTCTATTTCACAGACGTTATTTCCAGATCCTCTCCAACTATGGCCAAATGTATTTCATCTTTTGGCGCTAAGATTGACAAAACTCAAGATACAAAACCAGATGTTGATTTTTGAAGAAATTATAGCCTAATTGGCTATCCATAAATTTTTCTCCACTTTGCATGTCAAGATTGTCCAACATTATATATACTAATTCAATTTCAACGCGCACATTATTAGACAGTCATTCTATCAAGAAAAGAATTTCTGATAAACAATATAAAATTGATGAATATGTTCTTTTTCCTATAATAAATTTTAGTTTTATTTATGTGTTTGTTAATTGCTATTTTTTATTATATCAGGCATCTTTTTGTTACATACTATCTCTACTCAATTAGATATTAGAAAATATTGTTCATTGTAGTTATTATGTCTTGAAGTTTCTATCGTATTAATATTATACATTACTATATAAATTATTGACATGCTAAAATTTGAACTTTCTATGTTCGTCTTCCTCTTTTATACCAGGCTCCTCACCATCAGATGGTGATATTGACTTTTCATTCGCAATCTGATATCCAAAGTCTGTCTTTAGTAATTCATCTCCGGTGCTTGATTTATTCTCTTTAATAACAGTATACAATTGCCTGGGTTCTGAGGATTCAGGCTCAGATTTATCTATCTTTCTGGACTTAACACCTCCGAATTCTGATATTTCGACTTTCTCAGGCGCATCTTCGTTGTCATCCTCCTCCTCAGAGTAATGTACTTGCTCTTCGTTTTCGTTATCTTCATTATCATCATCATTATCATCATCACCATATTCTTCTTCCGACGATTCTTCAACACCATCAAGTTTACCCCAATGGGATCTATCAGCAGCATCATGACTGCTTTGCGAATCCTTCTCATATTGAAAGAACATAGGCTTGTATCCTTCGTTCACATATTCTATATCGAGCCCAGGAATCATTAAATCGCTGTACGCTGGTGGTTTTCCGATATTCTGCATAATTCCAAGCCAAGGGGGAGGGGCTGTAAAATCATTTGGTTGCATTCCTAACGCCAGACGTAACTCGCTAGATACGAATCCCGGCTTTATTCTTGCCACATCATCGGCATACTTATCAGTCGCTTCTCTCCCTTCAAAATATATATCACCAAAACCTAACAATCTTGGTTTTGACTGGAATTTAAAAAATGCATCATGTAGCCTTTGATAGTCAATATCAAGCTTTCCCATCTTTGGTTGTACCCTTTCTCTCTGCTGCTGCTTTAAAGTCAGATCGTCGTTATTTCTCATATCTTGAATGCCAGTATCTTGGATGAACTTCGGAAGCTGGAATGGCACCTTTTCAATACCTCTACGAGAAGCCAAGTACTCTCTCTTGGAGGCCCAGTGCTCTGGCACTTGTACAACATTTGGCTGTGACTTAATATTTATCAATATGTAAGGATCATGGGCATCAACGTCGTACCATTCCACTACTTGCGGTCTATTAGTGGATGCCTTCAAGGCTGCCAAAGGAACTTTGTTTTGCTTACGTAGTTGTCTTTTGGAAAGTGGTGCTTGCTCGGTATCAGTGTCTGACTCATTAGATTCACTGGATTCATTGTCCTGCTCATCATTACTCCCATCCAAAACTTCTCCTTTGGAATTTATAGCATCTTCTTGGTCACTAGCACTTTGTACTTGAAATTTGTTGATTATGTTTTCAAACTGTGCATATAATGGATTATTTATACTATCTTCCACAGATATTTTTGTAATATTCGGTCCTGTTTCCTGTTCGACTGCAGGCACTGCTTGTACGTCACTCTTACTATCTAAACCCTTGGAACTCTCAACCTTTCTTAGCTTGGCCTTTTCCCGTCTTAATTGGTTTTTGGACCTTTTGGGCTTCGACATACTATAATCTTTAGTTCAAACCTTATAAACCTACGTCTTCTCTGTCTTGATCATAATTCATTCAAAACGATGAGTATACAATAAAATTACACAAACCCACACATGTAAATAGTGGATTGATTTACTTCCAACTAGCAAAGACCACCAAGTCTAGTTGGATTGAGAAACCTTCCTCTCCAATGCCTCTAGTCTTGCAACAACCATGTCTATGCGATTGTTCGTTTCCGTATCTGTTTTATCCACACTTTCCAAAATCTTATGAAGTTTTTGCTCTATGTCTTGTGCTATATCAAAAACCGACACCATTTCACCATTGTTTACACTGACATTAGCATCATCCAGGTCATCCTTGCGTAGCATGGCATTTTGTGTAGATTGAGTGGCTGGCTCTGGTGCATCAAAGAATTCACCATTTGTGACATGAGGTGTAGAAAGACCAGGAATTGACGTAGAGTCAAGAGAAGCGTTAGAACTATTCGACGCAACCGACATTCTGTTCTTCCCTATTAAACCAGATTGATATATATATATATTATGATGGCTGTAAGCTGTCCTCAAGGAAGAAAACAATCTCGATTGTGTTCAAATAGATGTGTAGAGTTATCGCGATATATTTTCTATGACTAGTTAGCAATTTGATTTCAACATTTCTACTTACCAAATTCATTGGACTTTACAAATGAGAAGCATATTGGCAACAATAGGAGTATTCTTGCTCGTAATTGTTAGATTTGTGGATTCTTCAAGTCTTTCAACCGGGGTAAAAGCGTCTCCTAAGTATAGCGTAAAGTATTACCATGCTAACATGCCCAAAGATTTTGCTGATACATTTCTAAGTTTCAATGAAGGCAACGAAGAGATTGGTAAATTTGAAATACTAGGAGTGGATAGAAATTCTGTTACGGAGCAATATCTATGTTTTGTACCTAACCCGATGTCAATTTCTAATTCAAGTCTTATCGAGGGACAGCAAAGCATTGCAAGTGAAGACAAACTGAAGTCAGAAGCTGATGTAATTAGTAGGGCGGTGAGAAAAATTGAAAAGTCATTCAATGGGAACTGTGTATTTGGTTATGGATTGAACGGTGGCTATTGGACATTTGGCTATTGCTTTGGGGATAAGATCATACAATTTCATGAGAACATCCAGCATTTTATTACAACAGGAAAACATAAACCAGAGTTTCCTGACTTCGTATATGTACTTGGAAGGTTCCCTGGGTCATCAAAAAGGCCGATCAAGTTGGAAAACCAATCTTCTAAAATGGGAAATAAGTTACAGGAATCTGAATTCAGCATCCATGACAGCTCTATCATATCTGGGGTTGCAACAAAAAACGAGCAAAGTAGGTTTATTCAGCAAACACTTTATGACGGAGAAATATGTGATTTGACCAAAGAACCAAGATCGGTGGATGTGATATATAAATGTGATCCTAACAATAGAGGACGGGTTGAAATATTGGACCTCCAAGAAATTAGAACTTGCGTATATCAAATGATTGTAAGCATACCCAGACTATGCTCCTTGGAAGAGTTCCGGCCAAATAACGTGGAGGATCAGATAGTGGATATAGACTGCAAGCTTATCAATGAAACAAACGAGAACAAAGCTATTGGTTTAAGTTACCACGATTTCTTTTACTACGGGGAGGATGTACCAAGAGGAAACATGCTATTTCCTATTCCTAGCTCATATAAGATATCCCTAGCAGGCTACTATCTTACACCATGTGGGAAAGGCTTCTACCTAGGGAAAAGTAAAGTTTCGAATTCGGACAATACATACTTCAATTCACGTCATGTTCTTGTCTTCAATGGGCACCATAGTTCAGCGCTCGATCTAATAGACAGAGTAGGGGCTATGCTACAAGTGACTATTGGAACCAAAATCTTGTCTCCCCATGTCGAAAACAAAGAACAACCACTACTTTCTTGGAAAGACACATTCGTCCTTTGGTTTGAGGTATATGATTTCTATGGTAATCTCATAGGTTTAATAAGGATCACTAGGGATGGTACATTAGAAAACAAGGACCTAAAGATGCAATTAGTGAATCCTGAGACCATGCTAGACCAAGACGGCGACCTCGTTGAGGTCTCCGAATTCGAAGCACCTAATGGTGCATGGAATTTCGAGAAATTTGTCAAAGGAAGTACACAACAGAACTTAGCTACTTCTACTTCGGCCTTCAATTTACAATATGATTCAACTAGCACCGGAGTAGTTACTGTTACCGTAACTCAGCCCTCGATCGATTCCACCAACTCGCCTGAGGGAATTTCCAAAGAGAAAAAAATGATTCAAAAATTAGCTGAGAAATTGGGATTCCATAATATAGAGGACTTGGACGAAGTAATAGACGGACTTGAAGCTGAAATAGTACTCCCAAATGATGAATTATGACTTTTTATATACATTTAATCTTTCATACTCATATTTACGCTTATTTTGTAGATTTGTATGGAGATCGCGTGTAAACTTGGATTAAAGTAAAAATTGAAAAACTTGACTTCTACTTGGGTATATCACAGGGAACTGTTAGTATATTCTAGGATAGGCTTTGAAATCGAGTTAAGATACTGTAACCTTGAATCATCATACTACTTGTTTGTATTTACCGATGTCCTACTTGAGTAATATGTCCCAGTCAGTTTTGGCCAAGTCAACGAGGCTCGGTCAAACCAGAAATATATCATTTTTCAGGAAGTTATTGCTGTTGGAGCCTGACACTCCTAATGATGCATCAGAGACTTCATTCTACAACTGGGATGAATCACCATATGAAGACATTCGTACGCGGGCAGCTTTCATTAGAACGAAAGCATTATGTCCAGTGACCAAGAAATCAGTGAATTTTGTTTGCCCATATTCTGGCATTCCTACTCATCACTCGGAGGAAGCGTGGAAAATGGATGAGGACTATCAGGTCAAAAAGAAGTTTGAATTATTAAAGAAAGTGAACCTTTACGAACACGATTTGAGATCCGGACGTAAGTTTGACGAGTTTGTCTTCCCTGGGGAACAGGAACAAGATTTTACGACTAACATGTCTTCGTGGGATTCATTTTTCTACACCCGTGATTTCAATCCGATGAACACCGAATTCAATTTGGCTGCAGCATCAAAAGTTTTGACATATCCAATCACGATCGGCTCTATATTGCATAACCTCTCACCCTACAGTATGCAACCTAACGGTTCCATAACATTGGAAGGGTTGAGGTCTTTGTCTGCTTTGAGATATACATTGTATCCTCCCTACTCCAAAACCACAGAGTCTGCTGTCAGCTTCAAGGAAAGAGCCATGAGAATCTTCATAGTGGGAGCTAAAATGGAAGCTATGCTTCCTGGCTACGTTTGGAAACAGTTTGGTTACTTGTTTCCAGAAACAAAATTTGAGATACATTTCATTGGTCCCGAGTGTTACTTTGACCCTCAAACAAAAACCTTTGCATCAACTGACCAACCCTATGGACGTGCGTTAGTAAACAGATACGACGACCAAATCACTTTACATTATCATACCTGCTACTTCCACGAGTTGTATGACATGGGTGATTTGTTTCCATTCGACCCATACTTGGATGTATTCTTCATGTTCCACCCAGGTTTCAAGACTGCTGATGAAATCCATTGGGATAAATCATTGAAAGGTTTGTTGGAATCCAAATGTGCGGCTTATGTCACCGGTTACCACGACGTGGATACTAATAGAGAGCTCGATTGGTTGAATACTCATAAATTAGCAGACGAAATGGACATTTTGATGAACCAGACTAAAAATGTGTTTGGATCTACTAAACTCGATTTGGTGGATTCTAACCCTACTGAAACTTTCCAGGCGAACAATGAAATATTTGCATTTAGAGGGAAGAGATACCATGCCATTAAGAAGTAATCATTACCTAGTAATTGGCAAACTATAAATAACTTCTACAATACTTGTATATATAGTAAATACTAATGATATCAGGCCGTTTAATATTAGCGCACGTGACTTAATGATCCACTCTTATATCACACCAGACGGCGCTGGCAAATACTTGATTAGATAGTTGAAGCAACGCAATGGACATTCCATTTCTGATATACCTAGAAGTCGAACAGATCAATGTTGTGAATGTAAGAACCAAATTGCTGATTTCAAACTATCCAATCAATGTTACAATAGACCACTCCGTCGGAGATGTCAAACACCTGATATGGGTAAATTCTCAAGACTATTCATTAAGACCACAACTTTTGACCATCAAGTTTAATGATCGTGTACTAGGAGACCAAGAGAGAATATGCGATGTATTACAAAGTCCTGAAGCACCTAGCCAGGCGGTTTTGCATGGGTTCAAGTTAGTAATTGATTACGGGCAAATGAACTCACACGGTATATCCAACAGAGATCCAGTAGAGGAACTATTTGACATAATCGTGGAATGGAGAGATGAGGAAGAGAGAGATCAAATTTTTAAAATAAGAGAACCCCTAGGATGCACTATCGGCGTGTTAAAAGATTTGATAGTGGAAGAGAATTCTAAACGGCTGAAGAGTGATTGTATGAGAAATAGAGACTCCTTTGATTTGGCATTGAAAGCAACGAATGAAGTTTGCTCGGACGACGAAAAGAGGTTGTCTCGAGTTATAAAATTAGATGTCACTCCTTTGCACCCAATTTCGTTTAAAGTGGTAGCAAATAGTCCCGGACTTACTGCAAGTACACTGACGAGGCGATTTCATATAAAAATCGAGTCATCTGTTTCGGCATTAGAGCAAGGGCATAATCTTTTTGAAGTTAATACCATGACCACTCTTCAAGATTTCAAGAAACAAATAATAGACAGAATAGACTATCAGTCTGTTAGTCGGACATTCTTTGATCAAATTCGATTATATTATGCAACTCAGCTCATAAGCAATACAGCTGAGACTAATAATTCCCTTCTTTATGACGTGCTATTGCTAAATGATGAGTTATTGAACCAAGAAAATGGAATAATCAGTATGAGCCTTGAAATTAGTCGAAATGTTAGTGGTAGTGGAGGTGTTTTGAGCAGAGATTTCTGGAATGATTTAAGGGCAGATAACAGATTTGAGTTCTCACCTAGAAGTGAAACCCCAAACGGAAACGGCGGTGTACCAGTGAATAGAGGCCGTATGTCCCCTATAGAGCCTACAAGAATTTTGCTCGAAGATGGAACTAATTGGAATTTAGCAGGGGAAGCGTTCGAAATTATCCAACCGACTGACGGGACTTTGCGTGGTACGAATCAGCCAAGAAGACAACTTCTAGTGAACCAATCTAATTTAGCTTCTGTAGACTATGAATTTTCTTTAAAGGTTCCTGGGGAAGAGCACGAAAGAAAGATAACACTTAACACTTCGCAATGCATTATTGTTGACAAAGGATCCCACCAGCCATACTTGTTATTGAGTCCTTCTGGTGCGGCCAAATTGAATGCTGTTTTTAGACATACAAATGGTGAACCACTAATACAGAAAGTGGAGGTTTTAATGTATAATGATCAGCCAAATGTTCGAGTCCAAAACCAGGAAGCAGTTCCCAATGGAAATCAAGCGATTCTTATCGATGAAAATAACAACATAAACAATATTGCCCTTCGCCAGCGAGGGACAGTACTTGATACCGCTATTGAGTTGGTAAGGAATAATTATAGAAGATGGTTCGGTATAGCCATGAGAACCGTTCTTCTTATTTATTTCTTGGGTATCAATACACTTTTAATGGCATTCTGGAAAAAGATACTAATGTATGGATTAATATGTGGGTCTCTTCACGTTATGTTCTTTTCTGGAAATTCCGTTGCCAGCTGGATCGAAGATACATTCTTGTTGGAAAATGTTAACCCCAGACAAAGAAGATTGGATGAAGCCTTGCTCCAAAACTTTGCCAACTTCTTGCACTTCACGGATACTACAAGCACAGATGTCATTTCCGTCGTCAAGGACGAATTGATCCGCACAGCAGTAGAAAGAACTAGGGAGTACCGCTACGTATTTATGCATGAGTTCAGACAAGACAACTTCTGGTTCTATTTCAAGGATACCTTGACAAATTTGTGCAAGGACTTGCTCTTGATGTGCCTTACGCTGATCCCATCGTTCCACACTAGGATACATGAGGAATTAGAGGAATGGAGGGCAAACGAATTAGAAGACTTAACTCTCGAGGTCAAGATTTTGCAAGAATTAACTGTTGATGCCATTGATCGGCACAGAAGATTACAGACCGGTTCCAAATTTCCCCGAGACCTTCTACGCCGCCATACTGGCCATCCATACGTGGCAGAAGAAACTCTCGAGTTTTCCTCTTACACAGAAACTGAACGTCGCTACCAGGACCTAATTGACTACTACATAAAATTGCATAATCTTCATATGAACATCTCTGTGATAGTTGCTAATTTCGAATCTGAATCTTCCGGGGTGCAACCGGATCGCCCCATTGATTCATAAGCCAACGAGCTACAACCATCCAGTCGTAGAGCACGCCTTGAATAAAGAGAGCCCTTCGTTAGCCACTCATCTGTTATCGTTTACTATTGTACATAGATCATATACGGTTCAGTGCTACTATGCAGCGTGTGATTATTAAATATTCACAGGTAGTAGTTGGCCCGCCTGGATTCTGGATTGATTCAAAATCAGAAAATTTTTTTCGTTCCAGCCTCATAAAACCAACTAAGAAAGCCAATTTCCCTTTTGGAATACGCCCAGTTGTACTAATTCTAAAAATAAAATGTACGAAAATCTTTTCAACGCTCATTAGAACAATGTCGGCTGGCTAAACCTTCCCAAAACACGCACTTCGCGGTTTGTTTTGATGTTTTCAATTCGTAAATGGCTTGTTCCGATTCTGACTCGGGTCCTATTACGGAAGTAGGACATACGTTTTGGGCGAAGAACAATGCACACTTGCTTGGTCTTCGCCAACTGCATAATAGCAGACGGTTTGAATTGTGAAATCTTGAAATTTTGACGAAGAGGAATTTTGCAAGCGCGCAAATTGATTGGCCCTGGCAGGTGCCAGTTTGTATGACATTTGGTAGCAAGATCTTGACGTATTTGAATATAAATAAGGACAGTCTTCCCATGATAATTTAATTTTATTTTATTTTAATCTATATAAGTTTTCCAACTACTAGTCTCTCGCTAATCTACAATGCAATTCTCCACCGTCGCTTTATTCGCTGCTGCTGCTGCTTCCGTCAACGCTTCCGTTTCTACTGAAGTTGACACTCAATCTACCTTGGTCACCGTCACTGACTGTGCTTCCACCGTCACTGAATGTCCAGCTCACACTTCTGCTGCTGCTCCATCTTCTGCTCCAGCTGCTAACGGTTCTAACTCCACTGTTGCTGGTGTTTCTACCTACGAAGGTGCTGCTGCCAACAAGGGTCAATACGCTGCTGGTTTCGCTGCTTTAGCTGCCGGTGCTTTGTTAGCTTTATAAGCGTGCTACTAAGTTAATAATAAACTGTGTT
This sequence comes from Debaryomyces udenii, assembly GCA_030556595.1. Lineage (NCBI taxonomy): Eukaryota > Fungi > Ascomycota > Pichiomycetes > Serinales > Debaryomycetaceae > Debaryomyces > Debaryomyces udenii. The sequence continues at coordinate 797,354 of JAKTUI010000004.1, read as the reverse complement.
TATTAATATGTAATTAGTGTACAATAGAAGTATTAGACCAAACAAAAACAATGTAGTATAATATGCAGAGCGCACGACCTCGTACTATCAAAATTCGTTTTGGTACCATCTTTAATTGTATTTCATAAATGCAAATGGTGGCATTGAAGGGACCATATGAAGCTCAACGATGAAAGCAAAGTCTTTCACCATGCTGTTTACTCTACTGTTTTGCTAATTCCATATGGAAGCGTAACAAGCTATGGTAAGTAGACAAAGTAACAGGAGGTGAAAATTTCAGCTTAAACTAACAGCGATTAGGGCATATTGCTTACTTGATTGGTAGACCGCAAAATTCACGACAGGTTGGGTCTTCTCTTAAACATGTACTGTTCATAATTCGAGAAATGAATCGAGAGTTAGATGCAGAGGGTCAGGAAATAATTGATATCGAGGCACTTCCATGGTGGAGAGTGTTGCTGAGCGCAGGCAAGATTTCCCCTAGAGACAATTCGTCGAGTGAGGCTAAGCAGGCGCAAATACTACGAAGTGAAGGAATTGAGGTACTGGAGAACCATCGCGTGGATATGGACGAGTACGGGTGGTTCCCTGACGAAGTAGACATTTAAACGTCTTATATAAATTTATTTGTACAGGTATTTAGTTTAATTTAATTGAAGTGTTACGTGATCACTTTGGACCGGTTTTATCCTTTCTTCGTTTGCCCTTGTCATTTTTTGGACCTGAGTTCTCTTTTAGAGATGATGATTTAGTATTGTTACGATACTTTCTGGCTTTAGCATTCCCAATGTTTTTGTCACTTGCATCTTGTTGTTTTCCATCGTTAAAGCTAAAATGATGCATTTGACTTTGAACTTTCGCTGCCTCCTCTTCCCACCATTTGGCAAACTGTTGTTCTTGTTGAATTTCCTGTAATGTCTTCTTTTCACGTTCTTTTATCTTAGTTTCCTCAACTTTGAGTGACTCTCCTATCATTATTTCTGTTAAAGAAGGCTTAGAATAAACTTTATTCACCGGATTCATCTCCAGGTATATGGCATGCGACGGTCTCCTTTTATTGGATTCGATCTCTTTTCTTATTTCATGGTTCGATTTACTCACTCCTGAAAGGCCGTTATTAACGCTTGCAACATGCTTCTTCTGGTTATTTTTATTTTCCTGCTCTGATCTCATCACATTATTCCCCAAAATTGGTAAGGTTGATGTGAATGGCTGCGTCACAGTAGTGTCTTCTTGCCACACGTTTGTTCCCATGGTTCCGAGTTTTGGTAAGCCGGTATTATCATCACATGTACCACCACTTCTAGAGTGGCCATTACCGGTTTTAATCCAGGGGTTCAGGTTGTCGCGTGAATCTTCTTTACTGTTACTCTGAAGAATAGATTGCGAGCCAATTCTTTTTCTTTCCCTCTGAGATAGCCTCACAGATGGCCCAATTTTGGCTTTAGTGGGTTTTTTTGCATTTGATAAATTCAGGTCATGAGAATCGAAGTCATTGATTTTACCAAGCATAGGCTGCTTGTCTAGGGGAGAGATATTTGCCTTGATAGCCCAATTTGAATGCGGGCTCAAACCTGTAACACTTTGACTAGTTGGCTGAATTTTATTGAGTACGTTGGACTTTGTTGAAATGGAGTCCAAAGATGCTTTCCTTGGTACCAGCCCAGCCTGAACATCAACATTTGACGGATCTCTACTTGTAATCAAGGATGACAGCAGCATGGGAGAAGCTGAGAATAATTCTTTCTTATCATTTGCTTTTGAATTCTGTCTTCCTTTGCTATTAACAAGTACAAAGCCATCATCAGATTCTTCCAATACTTCCTCACTAGCGTTGGTGTGGGTTGCAATGCTTTTACGAAAATCGAGAATATCATTTTGAATTTCGATTGCAGAAGAGCTTTTTCTAGTTGCCAAAGATAACGATCCTTCTTTTTTCCTTTTGATGTTATCACGCACCTTCATTTGATCGTACTTTACATCAATTAGCGGTTCGAATCCGTTGAATCCTTTCTTATCTGACACAAAATTGTCATTATAGTCCTTCATGCTATTCATGAAATCGTGAACCAATGAATTTGATTCGGTTTCAATCCACTTATTGAGAAATTTCCCGTTCAATTGGCCCTTTTCGTCAGAAAAATCTATCAGTTTACAATGTTGAAAAAAAAGAACTTGTTTCTCGAGCTTATTCAACAAGGCATCCAGAATGTCTTTGAATGCTGTGTCTAATAAGATTGCATCCAAGTTATTATATATGAACCAACAACAATTCATAAACAACTTTGGTGCCGACAATAAGTCTGCATGCGTCAACAAAATCAAAACATTTTCCAAAGATATAAGATCTTTGATACCCAATTCACATAATGTCTTTAACTGAACAAGTAGAAGTTCGTCAGAGATTTCAATCAATTCCAACAAACAATTGATGAAGTTATCAACATCAGTTGCCTGTTTTATCTTATCGCTGTAACAATCGAACAACTCCAAATTGCTGTACCCATATAAATGCCTCAAAATAATCCTGAATTGGAAAGTGGAAATATTTTCGAAAGTTAAAACTTTATCTTCCCCATGTCCTTCATTATTCCACCTATCTGACAAAACAGTTTCGAAATAGGCTGATCTTGCGAGTAATAAATACGAATGGCATCTTATGCTTCCATCTTTGAGTCGTATCAATACGTCCCCAACGTCTTCATTGACCGATAGCTTTATTTTATTCAAGAAAATGTCGTCTTTAGGAAACGAACCAGTCAAATCGGCGACCCGGAAAAGTCTTGTCAATTTATCAAAATCAGTCTTGATATCCTTCATCTCGTTTGAACAGAATACGCCCCTAGGGAAATCATTCCAGATACTCAACACCCTATTTGTATAGACGAAGTGAGTTAAAATCAATACTGATTGAACACTAACTGGACTCCGAAATATTAGTTCTTTGGAGTTTGGATCGTATCTTCCTTCAATCCCTTCTTCAACGAAATATTCCCCTGGATTAGAAGAGTTAATAATATTTGCACAGAACGGCGATAGCTTTGCAAATAAGTCCTTATGTATCCCTATAGAAACATCCGGGAAGCAATCGAATTTAACGAGACAATCATACCTTTTGTTTGTAGATGAATTCTTCGAAAATCTGCCCATGATATACAGTAAATTCGACTTCAAAAGGCTAGAAAACTTCTCATCACATGTCTCACTTATTAATTGGTACGTGTTTTTGTCTTTTGGTCTTTGGTGAATAGTGTAATTATACCTAAGAAGGTACTTCTCGTAAAGCATATCGTACAGCCTCTTATCAGCCTTTTCTTGAGTGAAGAGTCTTACGTCGTCGTCCTCTCTGTCAGGGTACATCAGTAAATACTGTGGATTTCTCGTGAGAAGTGCTGTTTCATAAGGCTTCATAGGATACAAGTAGTCATAAATATATGAGTTAGGGTTGTGGTCCATGTCTAATAGTTGGTCTTGCTTTCTAGTCAAATTAGTAGCACTTAGGTTACTTAAATATTCCATATCTTTGGTAAAGTCATTTAGTTGCAATTTGAGCGGTATCAAATCTATGTCATCCCTGATGAAACCAAAGGATAGAAAGTTGTCATCACATGTCACCTTCACTATTTTGTTCAAGTTTTCCAACCGCTTAAATTTATTTCTAGTTGTAGGTATCGGCAGACTTTTGTCGGTCATTGAATTTTTTCTCTGCCCTGTGCTAGATTTAATGAACGTGGATCCGTTGCGAGTGCATAAAACAATGGACCCATCGTTTGCTACATCCATATCAACGACTTTCATATCTCTATCATATGACTTCCATAGAGGAAGATACTTGATACATCGAAAGGCTTTTTGAAGTCCTTCTTCAGATTCTGCTTGTGATAAACTGAAGCTAACAGCGTCACCATTGCCCAAAAGTAAGGCGATAAATTCATGACTCTTTAAACAAACCTTCTTGATGCTAATGGCTTGTGTTAATTTTGTGGGTTTGAAAAGATCAAAATGCTTGTCTGTGGATCCATGAACTGGTACCTTTGGTAATTTGAAATGCTGATACTGGTAGTAGATATGAACATCGTTTGTTGTCGTAATGACGCACGTACAAGTTTCACATGTTTGAACGTACTTGATTTCATCACGAAGAGTTATTCTTTTGGGGCTCCGTTGCATAAAACCTTTATACGTTTTATTAACAACTTTGTATTCGATCGTTGAAGCAGTAGCATCCATTGAAATACCCATTTGCCCGATACATAAACCCCAGAAAAACAACTCATTTTTGGTGAACGCTAAAGAATGAATCTTCGAAACTGCGACACCCTTAATATGATTTGTATTCTTCCTCAAGTCTCCGGATAAGACTTCTTTTGGTAGACCTTCGAATGGTTCTAGAAAGGTTTTCTTTGAATTAGCATTAGAGCTTGATGCGATAGAGGAAGTATATCCCAATTGGTTATACACATTTAAGCCCCACGAATAAACTTCATTCCGTATGGTTAAGGCAATAGAGTGATTACTTGAAATAGCCACGTCCTTTACTGCTTGACCATCTTTGATATACTTGTCTTCTCCATCCACATATTCTTCTTCGCTTTTTCCCTCGAAAAATTCGATTCTTTTGAAACGAAACGTGTTATTTAAGTCACCAAATCCATGGCCCAACCTACCTCGTGCACCGATACCACAGGAATGTAGTTTACCATCTTGAGTTAGAACCACGGAATGGTTCTTGGATACTTTAACCATCGTATACCTCGGTTTGGATAGTTTGTGTAGTATGGGAACTCCTTCAGTTTTCCAGTTCTTGAAGTACTCGTGTGAGATTCTGGAGGGCGTAGCTCTATCTGTAGAATCACCGACTCCCAAGTTGTTATTTTTATTTGATCCAAGCATATACAAATCCGATCCTCCTCTCGCAGCATGCCACCAGTCGTGAGTTTGATCCAAAGAAGCTCGTCCAGTCGGTTTTCTGTTACTCTCTTTGAGGGCGACCTTTCTGGCACTATTTGCGTCATTTCTGTCACGAAATCTATACGCCAAATGAAACTCGTTCTTTTCGTTAATGTAGTCTGGAACCCAAATTAAGTCTTTCAAATCGTTATCCATGAGCTGAAATGGTGTTATCCTGTTTCTGTCTTTGCGCCTGAGCAATTCAATTAACAATCCGGTGCTACTTTCCTTCGAATAATCGAGAAGCATCCTGAAGCATAGTAATCTTTTATAAAATATGGCATAATGCATACAATTCCAACCGTTTTCGTAGTCGATGAGACGTATCAAATGTTTGAAGTCATCGTTCCTCATTAAAATCTTAAGCAAGTCATATCTATTACTCAAGATAAGTAAATGCAAAATAGTCCTACCAAATATATCTCTTTTCACTAAATCATTCTTCTTAAGTTTTGGGAATGTTGCGAGAATTGACTGGTTTTTATTTTTAGTTGGCTTTGAAGTGTTATTTGTGTTTGTCATACTATTCACCGCATTGATCGTTGTTTTACTTGAATTATTCCTTATCTACTATCGTAGCGTGAAGATCACTAAGAATTGTAGCATTGAAAAACTACAGAGAATTACACGTGATTTTTAAACGTGGTAGATAAAATGTATATTTAATATTACAATACCTATGCACTGATTAATCGCTTTCATCAGGCAAGATGAAAGCATTTGCGACGATTTTCTTCTTGACTGAGGCTATCTTACCTGTTGGTGGAAGCCTAGGCCGGATATTCCTCTGCTTTTGAGGCAACTCTTCGTCCTCAATCAAAATAAGTTTATCACTCTCAGGTAGAACGGTACTTTCACCCTTTTTCTTTTGCAATTTGATGTAATGAGCCTTTGACTTTTCCAAAAGTTTAGCATAAAATGGTGATAGTAATCCTATTTGATTTTCAATATCTGATGCATACAATTTGGGAACTTGATAGTCTTTGAAGTCTTCGTATTTGTTGCGCTTATTAGCACTTCCGACACTGCTGTAAGTATTATGCAACCTAGAGTGCAATAAATAGATAGGAATAGAGGAACTCAACATTTTAAATTCTTTGTCTAAACCAAGCTCTTTGAATCCAAAGAAATCGTCACCCAAATCACTCGAAAAGTCCCCTGTCATAAACTGTTCGCTGTTATCCTCAAAACTATTCTCATTGAAATTTTCTAGACCTGGTCTTAGTAATTCTTTTAAGAAGTTTGATAGCTTCAGTCTCAAATCTTTTAACTTGGCTTGCTGTTTAACGATTCTCTCATTAACGAACGTATAAAGATCGTCAGGCTTATCTACTCCGTTTTCCAACAAAGACAATAAGAGTATTTCTCTTGTCTTAAGTTTATTGGAGGAATTAGACTCCGAATGCAATTTGAGAGACTTGATCAAATTTTCCATATACCTTTCGGCGAGTTGAGTCAAAGTGTTGATAGCAAATGGTTGTGTAGTCTCATAACCAGTTTGCATCGCTATTTTTGCTATGTTTCTTCTTAAAACAGAATACTGGATGTCTCTATGAAAAGGATCATGATTTGACAATTTCGATAAAGGATCCAAGTCAACCTCTCTGACGGCTTCGATTTCAGGCTGCCTCAATTGGGTGTGGTGCACAAACAGTTGGGTTTGCATTTGACGAATAAGAGAGATCTTGAAGCAAATCTTTCTTATCTCTTGAATTTCTGATATATTCTGTAAATAGACTTTGTTCAAACCACTATCAGTTGGAAGAACAAAGGAGGACTTAATTCTACTTGCATCCCCATCAGCTTGCTGCAAGTAAACATCCACTAATTTTTGTTCTCTCATTTCCTCATCTCTCTCGTCTATCCCTTTATATTTAACTCCAGGAAGCCCACCAGTTATATCATATTCTAATAAATAAGGTTCATCATTCTCGAGCAAATTACTGCTCTTAGATACAACCTGAGTATTACTGAGGTAATGGTTGAAGTTATTCATTTCATTTGATTCTCTTAGGATCGCAGGTGCATCAGGCTTAAGTTTGAAAGTATTATCGAATAGAGCTGCCCTTTGCGCACAATAATGAGCTCTAGATTTTGCAGTCAACGTTCTCCAAGCTTGTAACTCAGGACCTACTTCATCTTCTTCGTCATTGTTATCATTATCATTATCATCTCGAGCATCTGCATCGGCCTCTTCTTCATCCTCTTCATTTTCTTGCTCCAGGGCTTCTGGTTTCTTATGCTCATTATCTGTGATATGCGCTTCAACTGCTCTTCCAGCTACTACTGGGGTCTCCGCAGCTGATGCTACATCTGGAGAATCGTTGTCATCGTCCTCGACTTTGATTTGATCTTCTCTCGTTCTTATTCTACCCTTTTTGGAGGACTTGCCGCCTCCTACCGGGGAGCCCTTTTCTTCATTTTCTAATTCTTCTTCTTTTTCAACCTCGGCTCTACTTCTAATTAATATGTTGGGAATAGAAGGAACCAACTTTAGCGTTCTCTTCTGCATGGCTATCGCATGCGTTCGTAAGAAATGTTTAGGATCAGCATTGTAAGTCAAGCAATTGTTCCATATTAACATTAAGTCATCAACGAATTCTTGCTTAGAATTATATTGTAAGCCTTTCAATTTTTTCATGACGGTATTTAGATCCATTGGCTTTTTGATAATTAACCCATAGTTAGGTGCTTCCCTTTTAGACACCTTGTTTAAGAAGGGCGTAGAATGCTCAGTATATCCTCTCAAGTCCATAACAACCTTTTCGCATGCTTCGTATAGTTCTTCTTGACCAACTCGCTCATCGTTGGCCCACTTCCCACGATTCTTACGCACGTCCATGAATAATGTGCGCAACTCGAAATCGTTTAGCGGGATGTCGTCTCTTTGTTGTTGAATTGTATTGAGCAAGTGTTGTAAGGATAGGGAAGCAGAACCTAAATTTATTCCCATACTATCGTCACCATCATTTTGATTATTATTGTCAGCACCATTTGGCATGCCATCGAGGTTGTCAGACCCTGACTCCTCTAGCTGTAAATCAGATTTTTCCAATTTTCGTCTTTTTATTAGCGTTTCTCTGTCATATTCAAAGTTATGATAAACTTTATTAAATTCTTTTATCAAACTCTCTTGCTCCTGTATGTTTATATTCGACTCCGCAGCGGCGGGCTGTTCTAACTCGGTGCTTGTTTCTGGCTCAGACTTATCCTGAAACAAGGACATCGGTACCTCCAATATTATTTGATTTTCATCATTGTATTTTATGGTGTCGTCATGTTCGTCAGTTGCGTTTTTCATATCACCTCCGTTGGAGCTCCTAGACTGTTCCTCGTCGTCATTGTCTTCTTCGTCATCGTCATAGTCGTCTTCTTCCTCTCTTGGGCCAGACTTCAATTTCAGCTTGTTCGATGATGCCTCATTGGATTTTTCAACATTGGTCACCTTCTCTTCTGAATCGTCAGGTCCCTTATCTAACTTATCAATTAACTCATAATCATCGCTGACTTCTTCTATTGCGTACTCGGATGCATCTAGAGCTTTGGATGAATAATAAAAATCGATAGCTTTTTCCCATAAAAGATATCGAATATGCAAGGCTAGCATCTTGATGGGCCTATTACCCTCTTCTATCGTCTCTTCGTCGTCCTTACTTCCCTGTTCGGATTCATCAGGCTCTTGGTCTCGCCTAACTCTTAAGCTGCAATTCCCTTCCAAGAAGTTTTGCCATATTTCGTAATTATCCTTCAACAATAAATAATTTATGATCTTATACTGGTTATCATTCAAACATGTCTCGAAAAAATTGGTTGAATTCAATTCCTTGGCCAACTGAAATAACTTATATGTGTTGTTTATTTGGAATGCAGATAGCCTCTCCATATCTGCCACGCTTTGTCTCTATAACAGGCCTGTTTCGGTGATTATCGCCTAATTTCGTAGTAGGTCTTGATATTTAGTACAATATAGACACAAAGCTGTATTAGGACTAAAGGTTCGAAATAAAGATCTCTAAACTGGTTTTTGAGCTTCTGGTAACTAAAATGGCAAACTCTCTATAATTTTAGCTCGGTGTACTTGTATTTCCCCCTCTACTTCTACTGTAATTGATTGATTATCGTTTTAGCAGACGATCTAGCGTGTTTTTCACCTACTAATCAATCACTAACTAATTTTCGAGGCACCAAGACGTAGTGTACCGGCTCATATTTGTTGTAGTAGCAATATCGAATGCCGGCCCTCCACGGCCTCTACAGTATTAAAACTACAACCACGTAAGATATATTCATTCTTATTATGCTATCGTAATAATTATCTATTAATAAATAATTGTTGAAAAAAGATAAACCCGAACCCTGTAACTACCTTATAGTCACCGGCACCTCATGCACAGACACCTTCAAACTGCGTACTTCTTGGTCCACTCCTTGGCAGTCGATTCGTATTTGGCCCTGTCCTGCTTGTAAATGTGAGCGATCTCAGGAACCAAGGGATCATCAGGGTTGGCATCCGTTAACAACGAGCAGATCGATAGCAACACCTTAGAAATCGTCAACGCCGGCGACCACTGGTCCTTTAAAATATCCAAGCAGATATTTCCGTTGCCGTTGATATTGGGATGATAGATTTTGGTCGTGAAGGCGATCTTAGGAGGCTTGAACGGATAGTCCGTTGGAAAGTGAATCGATAAGAAAAACACTCCCCCAGCGTAAGGCGAGTCTGGTGGCCCCATGATCGACGCCTGCCAGTGGTATAAGTCGTCTCCCACTGGTCCTGCGGAGCATGATGATGGTGGATCTCTATATTTAGTCTGTTAGTATACTATTTCCTGTGTTTCTGACTTTGACTTAACGCCTTTGCCTTATTGTCACACCGGCTGATTCATCTTATTTCTAACCCCGATGCTTCATTTTCAAAAACATACCTTCCTAAGTCGGCTAACTCTTTATTAATACGTTTTGTGGACATAATAACCTGGTTGGATACTTCTAAAAACTCAACTAAACTATAATATACTAAATAATAGCAATAAGTAATCAGTATCTGACGATAGCGTTTATGAATGAGAATTTGTCGACGTAGTCACATTCCTTTTCCGCCTGCACATAGGCTGAGATGGAAGGCTGCCGAATTTTCCCTGTAATAGGTTCTCATAGTTACTGCTAAAGGAAAGATTATAGCGTTAATACCAGTATGGAGTATAATGTCGCACAACAACGAGATTACACTCGCGACATTATATTTTATTCGTGAACGACTTTGTTTGCGACCGCGATCAGGTAGTGCTTCTAGTCGTAGCGGCTAACAGTAGTAGGAACTCTAGGTAATAGCATAAGAGTAGGAGACACGAGAGCTATAGGAGTAGCAGTAACGCACAACATTATTAAGGACAGAAACTTCGAGAGGATAGACGACAAAATCGCTTTTACGATACGGTACTGAATACAGTAGTTGATACTATCGAAACTACGGGGTAGAGAGATTAGATGTTGGTGACATTTGATTCGAAGACAAAAAGGGCACGGGGCAAGATAAAGGAGGAGCTGCGAACAAAAAGGGCGAGAATGGCGGCAGAAACGACAGAAACGAGAGCTGCGTCAGCGTTGGAGAACGAAGGCCGAGTCGGAAAGACACTGAAGTCTGACGATGCCAATATTAGGATGATAGATGATGCTAAGGACTTTCAGCGGCTTCGCGTGACAGGACGGTCGAGGAGTGGGTGCTTGACATGCAAGATCCGTAAAAAAAAGTGCAACGAGGCTCGACCAATGTGCTCTGACTGCTCCCGATTGGGGAAGGAGTGTGTTTGGATAGACTACGAGACCATGAGCGAAGAGTACATACGGCAGTTGAAGGAGCGAGTAGAGAAGGGTGAGAGTTTGCTGAAGTTGCGGCGGAGAAAGTCCAAGGCAGTGCGCGAGCCAAGGCTGGACCTGGCGTCGTCTGAGGAAGAAGTGAATGAAGCACCATCACCACAGGTGCACTATCCAAGTGATGAGCCCGAGTACAGCACCCCAGCGGCCACTGGGTTATTTCGGGTGTTCAAGAGTACGCAGGGTCGTCTGTCACCTGGTCGGCGAATGCTGGCGTTTCACGGAGCCACGTTGTCTCCCATGGGTCGTATTCTGGATCCATTAGAATCGTCAAATCAAGATTACATGGAGCCGCAGGAACTTGTGGCACATAGAAGACCGCCTGCCAGAAGTCTGTCTGCTGGGAGTCTGTCTGCTGAAGTATCAGATGTAGGCTGTGGCGGCAGGTCTCCGTTCTGTCCATCGGCATTCATAAATTTCTTAAAGGATTTGAACCTGAGCTACAATAAGCTGGCAGAAGAGAACAATCAGGTAGCGGTGCTTGAAGAACTTTTTTCCCTGGAGAAATGCAAGGACGAGCCTACTATCCAGTCACCCACTTTTTCAATTCCCTCCATTTTAGAACAGGTCTCTTTGGACAAGACTATAGACCAAGGTAATTTTAATAATTTTGCATCGACTTTAACATCTATTTTTACACCGCTATCTCAGTCCTCGCCGACTGTCATACCAGCATTAACGGGAAGAAGTTCATACTTGTACAACTATTATGTTGAAACGCTTTCGCAGAAGATATCCATTGCTCCGACATCACAAAATGAATCGAATTCGTACCAAAATGTCTTTTTACCACTAGCTCATAGAGATAATGGGGTACTTTACGGCATATTGGCGTGGTCAGCTTTTCATCTCGCTGGAGAATGGACACCTGAGGGTAAGAAGTACGTGGATTTGGCATTGGAGCATTTAAACTTGTCTTTAAAGGCAATTGACAAATTTGGTGGAAAGGAGGACAGACAGGCCACCTTGGTTAAGTTGGCGACCTTTCTAATCTTGTGTGGTGCCGAAATCTGTCGGGGTGACGTTAAGAATTGGTCAGTCTATTTGTATTGGGGATGGAAAGTTTTGTATGCCAACGGAGGTATTCTCAACTTCAATCTGACTAAAGAAGAGCATTGGTTAATATCTAACTTTGCATATCATGATTTGCTAGCAAGCTCTTCGTGCGAGAGAGGAACATACTTTCCCTCTATAGATTATGAGACTATATTTAGTGACCAGCAGGGAGTAGCAAAAGGTAATCTCAGTCCGTTGTTAGGCGTGTCTAAAAAGCTATACAGAATTATAGGAGACATTAGTACCCTAGCTTTCGAAAGCAAAATAATCCTCAAGCACTACTTCAACAGAGATCCTGAAGACGACGAACACAATGAGAAAGGAGTATCCCGGTCTCCACTTTTCAGCACTCCAGTAGAAATAGATGATTCTGAATCCACTCTCAGCGTTCACACTAAGATGAATCGTTTACTATCTTCTGTGATCACAAGAGCACAAGCGCTACAAGCTGAGATTGAAATGGCAAAACCAGAACTCAGCGATTTGGTCAACCTTACCAACCAAGAACTCGAGTGGCAGTTAACCCTTTTCGAAGCATTTCAGATCAGTGCGAAGCTTTTTTTGCGACAAGCTATTATGAAATGTAATCCGTCTACTTTAGAGTCGCAGGTTTTAGCAAACGATTTGATCAAATGTATCGATATTGTTTTAGATTCGCCGGTGCAAGCGTCTCTTGTTTTTCCTATGTTCATGTCTGGGATTCATTGCGTCACTGCTCACGATAGAGCCATTATGAGTCAAAGGCTCAACCAATTTATGAGATTGTATGGCCCTTGGAACGTAGCCAGAGCTAAGTATCTTATAGAAAGGGTATGGGAGCTGAATCCCACCGGCGATCTGGTCGTCGACTGGCACTCAATTCTCAACGACTTAGGATGGGATATAAATTTTGCATGAAAACTTATTCTTAATTAGTTAGACATTTATAGTTTGTAAGGAAATATTCTTTTGATTTTGTGCTCGCAACCGGAACCCAAATTTGCAAATGTAGTTACACAAAAACAATTTTTTGAAAGAGATGAGTAGTGAGAATTTTCAGATTTTTCATTGACCTAATAATATTCGAACTACTAAGACAGTCAAATCTATCACAGGCATTCTGAATACCTTTGATAACTGAGATTCATATATAATATGGCTGGTTTAGACTATCTTCTTTTCGAAGAAGCCACTGGTTATGCTATTTTCAAAGTGTTAATTCAGCAAGATGATATTTCATCAAGACTGAAAGAAGTGCAAGAAGCAGCGAACGATTTATCGAAATTTTCAAAAATGGTTGAGTTGGTTTCATTTGCCCCATTCAAAGGTGCTGCACAAGCATTGGAAAATGCTAACGATATATCTGAAGGTTTAGTTTCGGATTACTTGAAATCCATTTTGGAGTTGAATTTACCTAAGGGATCGTCGAAGAAGAAGATTAATTTGGGTGTTTCTGATAAAAATTTGGGTCCTTCGGTCAAAGAAGTTTTCCCCTATATTGACTGTTTATCGAATGAAATTGTGCAAGACTTTTTGAGAGGTATCAGAGTCCATGGTGCTAAACTCTTTAAGGATTTACAAGACGGTGACATCGAAAGAGCTCAGTTAGGTTTAGGGCATGCTTTCTCCCGTGCCAAAGTTAAGTTTTCAGTGCAAAAGAATGATAATCATATTATCCAAGCAATTGCGTTATTAGATCAATTGGACAAGGATATCAATACTTTCGCTATGAGAGTGAAGGAATGGTATGGTTGGCATTTCCCTGAGTTGGCAAAGATTGTTCCCGACAATTACAACTTTGCTAGATTGGCATTGTTCATTAAAGACAAGGCTTCATTGACCGATGAATCCTTACATGATGTTGCCGCATTAGTGAATGATGATTCTGCTATTGCTCAAAAGGTTATTGACAATGCGAAAATTTCTATGGGTCAAGATATCTCCGAGCAAGACATGGAAAATGTTTCTACATTTGCTGCTAGAGTTGTTTCTATTTCTGAATACAGAGGTAGATTATATCAATACTTGACCGAGAAAATGAACACCGTTGCACCAAATTTGACTACCTTAATTGGTGAAATAGTGGGTGCCAGATTAATTTCTCATGCAGGTTCTTTAACTAATTTATCTAAACAAGCTGCTTCTACTGTCCAAATTTTGGGTGCTGAAAAAGCTTTATTCAGAGCTTTGAAGACTAAGGGCAATACTCCAAAATATGGTTTAATGTACCACTCTTCATTCATTGGTAAAGCTGCTCCTAAAAATAAAGGTAGAATTTCCAGATATTTAGCAAACAAATGTTCTATCGCTTCTAGAATTGATAATTATTCTGATGAACCTTCTACTGCTTTCGGTCAAATTTTAAAGAAGCAGGTCGAAGAAAGATTGAATTTTTATGATACTGGTTCTGCCCCAATGAAGAACACTGATGCCATCAAAGAGGCATTAGCTTTGTCTGGTGATCTTGCAGATGACGTAGAAATGGCTGATGAAGATGCTGACGAAGATGAGGAAGCCAAATCAACATCATCCAAGAAAGAAAAGAAGGAAAAGAAAGACAAGAAGGAAAAGAAAGACAAGAAAGACAAGAAGGAAAAGAAAGACAAAAAAGAAAAGAAGGAGAAGAAGCGTAAAGCTGATAGTGATGAATCTCCAAAAAAGAAGAAGAAGAAGTCAAAGGATTAAGTATGAGAGGGCGCGAGGGTCGTCCAGTGATGTGAGTAAGGTGCGTCCTTATTTTTGTTTCGTTGTTTAGTTTAGATGTACTCAATTTCTTTTGTAAAGTAAGCTTATTTTTATTGCATGTCAAATATATAATATCAAAAATATATTCATGAGTTTTCGTGTAAGATAAGCCAGAGACTTAAGTTTATTTGATTCTTTTTTTTTTCTTTTCACCTTTGAAGACTTACTATATTCTCATTGCATATAAATTTTCTAACTATTTAAGTTGAAAAGTACTATTATCAATAGTACTTCTTACCAGTAGCTTAAGACTGTTCAACCGGCTTACCTTTTGCTTCGTCTTTATTAAGCCCTTCACTTGGTTGAGCAGCTGTTTGCTCTGTATCACCTTGAGATTCGGCACCAGGAGAAGATACAGTGACACCAAATATGACATTACTAATGATTCGAACGGTACGAGATAATTCACTGGAGTGATTTTTGGAAACGGGTTTCGTTTCAGGAAAGTATCTCCAGACAACATTTTCTAAGCTCTCATTGATTGGTCCCACCAACGGATCTGCTGTACTAGTGATGATGCCTTTACCATTATTGTCATAAACAACATAATGGAATCTATCACGCAAATCACTAACAGTTTTGACAGAAGGCTCAACAAGACCTCTTTGAATAGCACCATTAACATTAGTCAAAGTACGTTGCGTTCCAACCAAAGCACCATTTACTGGACGTACTACGGGCCCGTACAAATCCGGAAAGTCCAAAGTTTTTAAACCGGGAGCAATGGTATCAAGCTGGTTCAAAGCACCGACAGCAATCACGTCCCCAGTATCCATTACGACTTTGATTGGATTTGTATCCCTAATTGTTTGCAAAGTGGGTGCAAGAGTGGTAGCGCACTGCTTGGTAAATGGAATAGTAAACACTGCTTCCCTCGTAGAGTTCACAAGTGGATATTGTCTAAAATGAATCAAGAATTGTCTTTGTGGGGATAATGCTGGAGAGCCTTGTTCAGCATTTATTTCACCGACAGATTGTTCAGTAGTGGCAACTGGTTGCGAAGTTTCAACTTTAGCAGACATATTTGATAGCAAAACTAATTTATGGTATTTTATTAAAGACCAAAACAAGAAGAAAGTATCGGTAAATAGTCATATCTCTTTATTCGTACTTTATATACTTTTGGTTTAGTGGTTAACAACTGATTGCAAAAAAAAAAAATACTTTTGTTGCGGCTCCATTTCACAAAATTAGACATGTGTATAATTTATTCAGAAGTAAATATATAGTTGACTCGCTAAACTGTATCGAATGTAGAAGAAACATAAATTTCATCAGAAGATGGTGAAGATGTATAGCTTTCCATTGCTGAATCAAGGTTATTGACAATTTCTTGACTGACAGATTCATAGTCAAATTCCTTATAGTTTTCCAAATAATCATCTTCCTGCTTGACGTTTAAAGGAGTGCACAGATTTTCGGTATCATCCTCAAAACAATTGTAGTCTTCTTTAGTTATCAGAAGTTTATCAATCTGCTCGTATTCGTGTAAATCATCCTCCATAGATAATTCAGCTGCTTTCCTCTTTCTTGCAGATGACTCGTTGGTATGAAGGGATTCCCCTTCTAAAAATTGACTCTCCGAACCATTCTGCTCTACTAGCTCCTCGTCGCTTTGGAAGTCCAAATCATCTCTTGCTATTGGAATCATATTAAGTAAATAAGAATCTTTATTGAGCCAAGATTCTCTTACTTGTCTAACCATAAGTAAACCCCTATGTCTAATTCCAGCACTTGCTCTTTTGATATCACTTACCATGATTCCAATTTTCTCAGACATTAGCTTTTCCCTTTCTATTGCGTCTAATTGGGATAAATACCAAGCCTGTAGATCATTCTCTCTCCCCTGTCCAAAGAAGAGCCTATCATAAACACCTAGATAATAAATTTCGTCTAGAATTTTCAAAGTAATAGGATACTTAAATTCTAATACACTAGTTCTTGTTTTTAAAGCTTCGATATCGAACGACGGGTTACGCAAGATATTAATAAGTACATTTATTCTGCTATCTTTATCCAAGTGGTCGGGTTCAATGTGGTTAACCGTGGCTGGCCACCATGGTGGCTTCGAAGCATTGAAGAATTTGTACGGATATAAGGCTTGTTTTTTAGGCTCGGCTACTTTTATCCATTCCTTAGCTATAGTTTTACACACAGCTTGACTCAATGAACTCATTAAATCAACATACTGCTCTATCAACTGTACGGTGGACCTCTTCGTGATTTCTAGTGACTTGCAAAGTTTCAACGCGGGCTTTATCTCACAGGTGCTTGATTCCGGTCTCAACGTTCCATTTTCGAGAACTGATTTCAACTGGGCAAATTTATTTCTGTTGAACCCTGGTGAACTGAATATGTCATACTTAACCCCGACTTCTCTCTCCCTCGTAACAAGCATATACTCTGTCCCGTTTTGGGAATTTAATTGCTCGAGCGTTTCCACAATTGTATTGATTGTCTTGCTTGTGGTTGTCAGTTCAGGCATTTTTATTTTTCACTACACATCAATTGATTCCAATACTTTCATTGTAGATTTCAAGTCATATTTATTCAGTTACTTGTCATAGTTTCATATGTGTCCAGTATCACTACAAGTTTTTAATTTGTATTATAACCCTACTATATGTTGCAAAATTCGAGCTCAATCTCGATGTTTCAATTTTGTTGCAATGCACCAAAACGGTCAAGGAACGTTTTTAAAACCTTACTAAAAATAAACTTTTCCTATATTAACTTAATTTTTGGCCCTATAGAATTGAATAAAAAACATACTAATTACTACAATAAGGGATGAATTGAAAAGAGCAAAGTTACTGGCTGATACTAAACAACTTCGACGTGTTCAGTAGAAGCTTTATGGGCTGTGTAAGAAATAGATCTAACCATCTCAGGGTCATCGCCAAAGACCTGGCAGACTTCTTCTAACGTGTAGCCAGAAGTCTCAGGGAAAAAGAAATAAACCACACAAACCTCCACTGCAAGAATACAGCAATAAACAATATAGTACTTCCACTCAATGGCATCCATTGCAATTGGATTGACAAACCCGTTGTAAACCAAAACAACATTGGTGGTAAGCTGCATAATATTAATACCTTTGGCTCTTAAGTTGTAAGGTAAAATTTCAGTCAAATAAAGGAAAGGTAACCCATTTGCGCCGATATTGTAAGCTAAGTAATATAAGAAGATCATTGCAAGAACACCATTTGCCAAAGATTTTTGCTTGAAACCACGTTCTTGGTTGATTGCAGACAATATGGTCCAAATAATGTAAGTGAAAAGCATAAACAGAGTAGAAGACAAAAACAAGGCTCTTCTCTTGAATTTGTGTACTACAAAAGCCACAGACATCGCCGTTACCATATTGTAGATCATCAAGCAACCATTGATCTGCAATTGTTTGGTGGTTTCCTTGATACCAATCGAATTAAGCACCAAGTTCAAATAGTAAGACACTAAACCATTTCCTGAAAGCTGCATGATTGTTGGTACAAAGACGACTAAGAATAGACGCTTCCGGTTAGAACTAGACTTAAAAAAGTCCAAATACAGGGTTTTTGCAGAAGCTTTTTCCATTTCCAAGGTTGCTTGAATCTCCTGGATTTCAAACTCTACTAAAGCCAAATCATCAGGATGCTGAGAATTTCCTACGTGATGCTTCATAAGAATATTCCTTGCTTCGTCGACCTTCCCTTTGTTGAGAAGGAATCTGGGGGATTCAGGGATCATCCAGAATAACAGGATCTGAATCAATGCAAGTGATCCTTGTAAATACGAAGGAATTCTCCAAGCGTAATTACTTTCAATATTACGAGTACCATACGTTATCCAAGCAGCGAGAACAGCGCCAAGATACCAGCACGTGTTATAAAATGTGGTAGCAACTTGTCTGTGGGTGGGATAAGCGATTTCAGAAATTAATGTTGGTGACGAGACAGTAGCCGTAGTACTGCCAAAGCCAATAATGATTCTTGAAACCAAGAAAAAGGCATAGTTAGTTGAAAGTCCCTGAAGTATAGCACCAACAATAGTCAAAGTCTGTCCAAACATGATACCAAATCTTCTTCCGAACCTATCACTGATATGTGGTGCAATTGCGAAAGACAAAATGTTACCGAAAATGGTCCCGTTGGACAAAGCTCCCAAAATATGACCTTTGGGATTGCCCATGTAGTCCTGCCACCTCGTTAAAGACTGCAACCCGTTCAACATCGAACCATCGTACCCATTGTTAGTAGAAGTCATCGAGATCAAAAATACGCAAAAGTTAAGAAATCTCAAGTGACCAACTTTTATCCATGGAACATCATTGTACTTTATATCGGCATCATAATTCCCTTCAACCTCCTTATCTGACTGTTCTCCTGTTGAGAAAGTATCGATTATATGGTTTGCTTTCTCGTCGCTCATACTTCTTAATATATTCCTAGAGACTTTGTCAATTTCGACAATCTGCTAGTTTTATTGATAACCTATTTCGCAACTACTACCTCATAGTCCTTTCATGCTTATTTATATACACGTATTCTCTCCTCTGGTAGCGCAACTCCAAAATGAAAGAAGCAGCTTAACGCAATGTTTCCTTCGTACTCCACAATAAACTCGCATTCACTTTGATGCGTGAATTATAAAAAGATTCACCCCACATAATATGTCGATGTAACCTTCGTTTTCCTAAATAATATCTAAAGCCCCATCAGGAATGAGTTCCACATACGGCTTTATCTCACTTTTCTTCAAGAATTTTCAATCTGGATATATTTCCAAGAATGACTATCGATCAGTCACCCCCACATAAAATAAAAGTGAAAAGAGAAACTTCCGCGCAACGGCCATTACATTTTCGGTTTACAATACGGAAACATCGTATTGCTTTGAACAACCACCTTGTTGTCCATGTCCATGACTCAATCACACCTCTGAATTGAATGCAACTAAAGTCCGGGATGTTGTTGGGTCACTCTCGTACTTAAAAGAGTCGCTTCCATGTGTAAAAATATTACAAGAGAATAGATAGTAATATTGCAAATTGAAAGAAGTAGCTACAAAATAAAAAATGGGATTTTTAAAAGTGAAAGGGACAAAAATTGTTGACGAACAAGAGAAATTGGTAATCTTGAAAGGTGCAGCCACAGGAGGGCACCTTAACATGGAAAACTTCATTAGTGGATATCCGGGACACGAGACAGAGCACAAGAAAGTGATTGAAAGTACCATAGGAAAAGAGAAGTGTGATTATTTTTTTGACAAGTTCTACGAGTACTTCTGGACTGAAGAAGATGCGAAGTTTTTCAAGCAATTGGGCCTCAATTGTTTGCGCATACCTTTCAACTATAGACACTTTTTGAATGACGAGGGCGATTTGTGGGAAGTTAATCAGGTGGGATTCAAGAGATTAGATAGGATTATTGAGACCTGTTCCAAGCACCAAATTTATACGATTTTGGATCTACACTCGACGCCAGGGGGTCAAAACCAAGACTGGCATAGCGACTCGGGTATTCATAAATCGCTTTTCTGGGATTTCAAGGTATTCCAAGATGCAATCGCTAACCTTTGGGTGCAAATTGCTACTTATTATCGCAGCCATGAATATGTAGCGGGTTATAATTTGTTAAACGAGCCTGCTGTTGCTGACCACAGTAAATTGATCCTGTACTATCAGATATTAGAAAAGGAAATCAGGAAAGTGGACCCCAATCATATTTTGTTTGTTGATGGCAACACCTATGCTATGGATTTTCGCCAATTTCCAAAGCAGGTTTTCCCAAATACCGTTTATGCCATTCACGATTATTCTAACTTTGGGTTTCCTATTCATGACCATGATTTATACAAAGGAACTCAGCAGCAGAAGGATAAACTCAAATCGCAATATGAGCGCAAAATTGAGTATATGAAGCAGCACGACGTTCCAGTTTGGAACGGGGAATTTGGCCCAGTCTATGCGTCTGACTTTAGGGGTGATAAGGACCCTGAAGCCATTAATACTGCGCGTCTTGGCGTATTAAAGGACCAGTTAGAAGTGTACAAGACAGGTGATCCATCTGGCGATCAGTCTCCAATCGGTTGGTCTATATGGTTATATAAGGACATCGGCTTCCAAGGAATGACTTATGTTTCTCCAAAATCAAAGTGGTGTACTTTGTTCAAGGACTGGTTGATCAAAAAGAAGAAATTAGGTTTAGATAGATGGGGCAACGACAGAGACGTCAAATATGCTAAATTATATACTGATTTGGAAAACCATTTCATGGAAACAATTCCAGAAGCTCATCAAAGGGCTCTTTACCCTCACAATTGGTCAATCAAAGATTATCTTGCCAGAGTCACTAGCGAAATGCTACTTAGTCAATATTTCCAACATGAGTATGCGCAGTATTTTAAGAATTTGACGTTTGAAGAGTTAGACGAGTTGGCTGCTTCTTTTAAATTTGAAAACGTCGAAAAGAGAGAAGATTTAAATGAAGTTTTGAGAAATTACTAGTTAGCCGTATAACTATGTATAACTGTGTATAACTGTGTATATCCGTGTATATCCGTGTATATCTGTGTATAACTGGTCTATGAATTTATTCAATCAACATGTGTTCGTCAAATTTCGCTCTTGTTGCCTATAAGCCCAAAATACTTTAATCCGACGAATGCGGCACATACTCGGAAAATATTCCTTTAATTTACAGACGGTAGTCACCCCAGATAACAGGCATGATCCATATCAATAGTCTGGGGAAGGAAGGCTCACACAATAAATGTGTTAATGCCCGCTTTTGGTAACACAGGCATTATTACCATATTAGGAAGGCTTACCGAAGAGATGCAACAGCCCCACAAAAGGGAATAGGTCTGAGTATTGTAAAGAATTGTTTTAGTATACCCACAGGTTTCAATCGATTCTCCAGCACCCCTCAAGGTTACATGGTATATAAATGTTTCAGCTTAGCGTATTACTAAATTTATGAGTATATTAAATTGAAGTTATTCCCGTCGGTATCGCATAGCTACTCTTCTAAGGTATTAAGGGGAAATTCTAACATAGTAATAGATCATCAGGTTTAAGGAAATGACTGCAACAAAACAATTGAACATCGAACAATTGATTGAGGAACTCACATTATCAGAAAAGATCTCTCTCTTAGCAGGGATTGATTTCTGGCACACAGTACCAATTGAGAGATTAGGCATTCCATCCATCAGAACTTCTGACGGACCAAATGGTGTCAGAGGAACTAAATTTTTCAATGGTACTCCTTCCAATTCCTTCCCTTGTGGTACCGCATTGGCATCGACATTCAATAAGAATCTATTGGTTGAGGCTGGATCACTTATGGCGAAAGAAGCCAAAATGAAAGGTGCTCACGTTATCTTGGGTCCTACTTGCAACATGGTGCGTTCGCCTTTAGGAGGCAGATGCTTTGAATCATATTCTGAAGACCCATTGTTATCAGGGCATGCTGCATCGCATATCATTCAGGGAATTCAAGACAAGGAGAAAGTCCTCGCTTGTATCAAACACTTTGTCGGTAATGATTTAGAAGACGAAAGGAAGGCAGTAGATACTATTGTTACAGAAAGGGCTTTGAGGGAGATATACTTAAAGCCCTTCCAAATAGCTCTTCGCGACTCCAATCCAAAAACAATGATGACTGCTTACAATAAGATTAATGGAACACATGTATCTCAATCTAAAAAGCTCTTGAAAGAGCTTTTAAGGGACGAATGGGGTTATGAGGGAGCTGTTATGTCTGATTGGTTTGGAACCTATTCTATAAAGGAATCATTGGATGCCGGTCTCAATTTGGAAATGCCAGGCCCTACTAGGTTCCGCCAAGATGTTCCAACATCTCATAAAGTATACTCTAAGGAAATCCATATTGATGTCATTGATGACAATGTTCGTCGTGTTTTGCAAATGATTAATGAAGCTTTGAAGATAGGCATCCCAGAAAATGCTGGAGAATTTGCAAATGAATCTAAGGAAGCTTCAGAACTTATAAGAAAGCTTGGAAATGAATCTATCGTTTTATTGAAAAATGACTCTTCGTTATTACCTTTGAGTAAGACCTCTTCTAAAGGTAACGAAAAATATGCCATTATTGGACCAAATGCTAAGACCGCCCAAGATTCAGGTGGTGGTTCTGCCTCCTTGGATGCTCGCTACAAGATTACTCCCTATGATGCTATAAAGCAAAAATTGGAGGACGCTGGCAATACAGTTTCTTTGGACTATACTCTTGGGGCTTCACTTGACAAAACTTTACCGGACATTGGCACTATATTAAGGGATAAAAATGGAGAAGCTGGAATAGACGCCAAATTTTATAGACAAAAACCAGGCACAAAGTCAAGAGACCAATTTGATGAGTTGCATTTAAAGAGCACCAGAGTTTTCTTGGCAGATTTCAAAAGTGACAAATTGCCTCCTGGAGAAATATTGTACTACGTTGATTTTGAAGGAACTTGGACGCCTGAAGAATCCGGTACTTATGAAATTGGCTGCTCGTGTTTGGGTACAGCTCAAATTTTTATTGATGATAAATTGGTCGTTGACAACAAGACGAAACAGGTTAAGGGAACGGCTTTCTTTTTGGGGATGGGTACTAGAGAGGAAAAAGCTGATGTTGAGTTGAAGAAAGGAGTAGAGTATAAAGTTAGAGTTGAATTCGGTACCTCTCCAACATCCCCAATTAGCGCTGCATATATCGAAACCGGTGGTGTATTTTTCGGTGCAAGGTTGAAATCCACTCCACAAGAAAAAATCAGGAAGGCTGTCGAATTAGCCAAGAAAGTCGATAAAGTCATTTTGTGTATTGGTTTATCTAAGGAATGGGAATCGGAAGGCTTCGACCGTCCAGATATGGACATACCCGGTTACACCAATGAGTTGGTTAGTGCTGTTGCTGATGTCAATCCAAACACTATTGTAGTGAACCAGTCTGGTACCCCAGTCACCATGACACCATGGGTAAATAAAGTCCCTGTCTTGGTTCAAGCATGGTACGGAGGCGTTGAGGTAGGAAACTCTATTGCTGACATTTTGTTCGGTGACTGTAATCCCTCAGGCAAATTATCCATGTCTTTCCCTGAGAGGTTGGAGGATAATCCATCTTACCTCAATTTCGCTTCTACAAATGGCCGTGTTTTGTATGGCGAAGATATTTTCGTTGGCTACAGATACTACGAAAAGGCCAAGCGTGAAGTTTTGTTCCCTTTTGGCTACGGTTTATCATACACTTCCTTCAAACTCGATAAATTAAAGGTTTCTCTTGACAAGGAAAATCTAATTGCTGAAGTGAATGTCAGAAATACTGGAAAAGTTGCAGGGTCTGAAACCGTTCAATTATACGTTCAACCTGGGTCTCCAAGTATTATTAGACCAGTCAAAGAGTTGAAAAATTTTGCTAAAGTACATTTATCCCCAGGTCAATCGAAATCCGTAAAAATGATCACCTCCATTAAAGAAGCCACTTCCTATTGGGATTCTTATAAAGATAAATGGTGCTCTGAAAAGGATTCTTACAAGGTTCTTGTTGGCAACAGTTCAGATAATATCTCACTCGAAGATGAGTTCCAGACAAAGTCAACATTCTACTGGTTGGGATTATAATTCTCGCTAATTCTAGTTCTCTCTTCGTCTAGTTCATAAATTAGCCAGTAATATATTTTTGATTTTGTGTAATTGTTAAATTTACTCAATGTGGTCATTTTGTAAACATCATTGGAGCTTTAACATAACAGTCTGGTTTGTATCAATATATTTACCTATATATCTCTACAAGCTTAAAATCAAAGCATAGCATAATCTTCCCCTATCAACAAAATTGCTGTCTCTCTATTCCGTTTGTCATTATACACGGGCAATTATTTAGCTAAAGTTATCCTAGACATAGATTCATAGTTGCACAATCTAGAACTCAAGAGTACAGCTACTATTCCTATTGAAATTTGAAAATAGAGGCCAGCATCACAACACATAACCTATATGGGTGGCGAAAATACATCATTTGAAGTTGGACTCGATACGTCTCATGATAGCTTTAACGGAAGTTCCATTTTGGAGCATGATGAATTCAACTTGGATTTACATGACTTACTTCAGGCAAATTCACTGTTTCCAATAGAAGGTGCCTCTGTAGATAATACGGAGGACGGCAGTAATTATCATACGAGTTATCACGTAAAAGAGTCAAGTCCTATAAAGAAAAATACAGCTGGTCCAGAAACATATTCAAAAGTTGAACAGAAACTATCACTTGATTCACCAAACTTATTACTTACACCTAATTTAACTAACACTAATACAGTTGCGAATGACCTCTTTCAAGTCACGAATCATTTAAGGAAGGGTCCACGAGAATGCAAGTATGATCTTTTTGGAATCCGTGACGACGAGCAAGATGATATTTTCTCGAGCAAGAGATTGAATAATGACAAGATTAACAAGCTAGTGAATGATTTGGGACTAAGAAGTAATGGGAACGAATTCGAATTTGAATTGGATGACCAAATGAGAACTGGAATTTTCAAGGGTCGATTTAAAAAGCACCAGCCTCATATGGAACAAAGTAAAGATGAACTAGACAATTTGCTAGTTGGCTATCTAAATAATGGAGCACAAGTATCTAACGAAAACAAAGAAAATTTGGCACCATGTCCTGATCCCTTGAAGACGGTAAGAAACAAAGAGACCAATTCTATCAAAAAGTCAAGCAAAGTTTTTTTCAAAGCTCCTAGGCGAAATGGTGCTAGCAAGTCCTCGATTCCTGTTTTGAAGCCTTTGTCAAATGTAACAAATATTGACCTAAAAAAACCTGCTAATGATTCTCCAATCACAAAGGACAACTCTATTTCACCGCGGAGGATTTGTACACCGGGTCATGGTACTAATATTCTCCCATCCAGGCCCTCGTTGAAGTATCAAGAGCCCCAACTTAGCATCTACATCGTTGATTCCCTGACGGGTCATATAAATGATGCAACCCAATTCGGTACTGAGCTTAATGCTTCCAATTGCGAAGGGTTCCCACTTCCTGAACATGTCAACGAAATAGTACAAATACCTACAAACGATGAATTTCAAAAGCCACATTCCAAGAAAATGAAGCAGAAAATGGCCATCATTAAAGCTTTTCACAATCATTATTACTCTCTCCATTCTCATGTCTCCTCCATAAATAATACGCAAAGGCCGGGGTTCTACACAAAAGAGGAGTTTGACAACTATCAGCACACTCTTGCCCAGCGAACATCCTCAGGAGTCGAAGTGGTCAACCAATCTTCGTTTTCTGAAATGCAAAACCCATCGAATCATGAAAATAGTGTTACATCGAGCAAAAAGAACGAAAAAAGCAAAAAGCAAAAGGTGAGATGGGCTGAAAAGCTAGAGTGGTAACAATTGTATAATTATAGACAACGACTTTCTATTTCTTCTATTGAATGTATTAATATCAATTCTATTATCTCCACCATATGATGGCGTATTGTAGTGCACGTGATGTATTGTGTTTTTGATCGAAACAACACGAACACCTTTTATTTACATAATTTTGAGCTAGTGAATAACTCTTTCAAACACTAATTTAAAAGGTATCTTTAACGTTGAGGACTCGAAAATATCAGTTTCAGAATGTCTACCTTCTTCGATGAAATGAAAAAGTCTTTTGCAGATGTGCCAATCACTGACGGTAAGATCGACACGGCCAATTTCTTGGAAGCATCTGAGTCTTTAGTTAAATTGTTCGATTTATTGGGCTCTTCGGCCTTTGCTGTTGTACAAAAAGATATGACGGGCAATATCACCAAAATTCGTTCCAAATTATTGGCTGACCCTGCAGGCTCAGGCACCTTGCAAGATTTAATCTTATCCGAAGCTAATACAAAAAGCAAGACTGCCACCCAAGGGTTGTTGTGGTTGAGCCGTGGGTTACAATTCACTAGTCAGGCCATGAGAGAAACTGTTGACAACCCAACAGCCGAGTTAACTACTACGTTTACCGATGCTTACGGGAAAACTTTGTCGCAATACCATGGAATGTTGGTAAAGCCAGTGTTCAAATTAGCCATGAAAGCCTGTCCTTACAGAAAAGCATTCTTTGAAAAATTGGGAGCTGATCAGGACAAGGTTGAGAAAGAGTTGTTAGCTTGGTTGAAGGCATTAGAAGAAATTGTTAAGATCATTATGGACTTCTTTGCTTCAGGAAATTATGGCAAAGGTTTATAAAAGCATTGTCTAAATAGTTTTATACAAATACTTAGACTTTTCTGAATACAATGTTCCAATTATCTGTGGGTAATAATTACTTATACTCTATCCACTATTTATCAAAACCTTGTTTAACTTATCGCATGTTTTTTGCGTCACACGAGTAAAGCGAAATCATAATAATCAATATTTTTTTTTTCCGATATTAAAGTTGTTCTTAGTCAAAACCCTACATTAATATATACTGGCAACCAAAAAAGTGTAGGGTTTCAATATCGATGGAAGAATGTTCAGATTATTAGGAAACAAGAGACCAATTATGCTACGAAAGTCAGGAGTATTTATATGTCTAAGTCTTCTAGTAGTGATTACTTGGTTTCGAGTCATCCGATTCGAGAATAGTAAAGAATTGTCAGATAATCCAGAACCCATGGCTGAGAACTCGGCTACCTCTGCAAATAATAAGATTCCAAGTAAGGAAGAAGAGCGTGGAAAGGTTTTTCGTATACACCATAAAGACGAAATATCTTTTAGTCAGGAAACAGAGTTTGAAAAAATGAAACCACTCGACGATTCTAAAATTTTCCTTAATAATAAAGTGGTAGGCAAAGCAACGTATGCCATATCAGAAAAATCTATGAATGACACTGTTTTCGATTACCAAAGGGAAAATGCAACTTTCTTTTCATTGGTTAGGAATAATGACTTTGGAGGGATTTTGAAGGCTATTGAGTCAGTTGAATATAGATTTAATCGCGTGTATCATTACGATTGGGTTTTTGCAAATGATGAGGCATTCGATTCGTCATTTATTAAAGTTGTACGGAATCTTGTCAGTGGTCAAGCTCACTTTGTAGTGATTCCGCCTGAAAGCTGGTCCTATCCACCTTGGATCGATCAAGACAGAGCCAATATAACTAGGCAGAAAATGAAAGAGAAGAAAATAAAGTACGGCGACTCCGAATCTTATAGGCATATGTGCCGTTTCAACTCCGGGTTCTTTTACAGACTACCCATAATGAATAATTACAGATATTACTGGAGAGTGGAACCAGATATAGAATATCAATGCGACATCTTTGAGAAGGATTGGTTCAAATACATGAGGGAAAATAATAAAAAATATGCATTTACGTTGGCGCCACTTGAGCTACACACAACGGTAGAAAATTTATGGACAACGGTAAAAGAGTTTTCACTGAAATACCCGGATCTAATTGCAAAGAAGAATAATATGGACTTTTTAACCGAAGACGGAGGAATCACGTATAATATGTGTCATTTTTGGTCGAATTTTGAGATTGGAGATATGGACTTTTACAGACTGGAACTGTATTCTAAGTTTTTCGACCATATTGATAAAGCAGGTGGCTTCTACTACAGTAGATGGGGCGATGCACCTATTCATTCTATGGCAGTTTCCTTACTACTTTCTAACGATGAGCTATTCTTCATGCAAAATTCAGGTTATTTTCATTCTCCCAATGGTGATTGTCCGTGGGATCCTAGTATTAGGCAAGAGAGAAGATGTACTTGTCAGACAAAGAACGAAGCTACATGGCTGCTGGCTTCATGCATACCAAAATGGTTCGAAATCCACAACATTGAAAAGCCAGATTTTGTACCTAAATTTAAATTCGTGAATCAACATAAAGTAGTAGAGGAAGAACCTAAAGATGAGGTTCTAGAAGACGATAACGACTAATTTTAAATATCATATTGTTATTATAATGACGTACGTACTATATCTACATAAAATAGCCCTTATCGTAGTTATTCGCTAGAGCCAACCTTCTTTGCCTCTTCCATTAATTCGTAAAGCTGACCAATTTGCTCAGGAGACATCTTATCAAGGTCCTCTTTGCTTAATTTGCCTTCTACCCACTCACCTCCATCGATTGTTTTCAAATAGTCCTGCCACTGAGTCAAAAATCCAACTATGTGCAAAGGATTATCTATTTTCTGATGTGCTTTGAATTCTGTCTTGACGTATTGATCCCCTAATGGCCTTAACTCTGATGGCAATTTCTGTGCATGTGACCTCAAGATTGCTCTATAAAGTCTCAACGGTGGCAATAGTGGAGAGGTCTTACGCTCTGGACGACGAGGTCTTACGAGCCTAACCGGGGATGGTCTCATTCACGGTATGGTAATTCGTGTTGACTAAGAAATACTATAATGGTTAGAGTTGTTCGAAAA
Source organism: Debaryomyces udenii (assembly GCA_030556595.1). Taxonomy (NCBI): domain Eukaryota; kingdom Fungi; phylum Ascomycota; class Pichiomycetes; order Serinales; family Debaryomycetaceae; genus Debaryomyces; species Debaryomyces udenii. The sequence continues at coordinate 768,349 of JAKTUI010000004.1, read as the reverse complement.
ATTTCACAATCATGAATATCACGTGCATTGGTATACTGCACGTTACTAAGTATAAATAAATATACTAAAACGTTTGATTCCTAGCTGATTCTTTGCTTTCGTGCGTTGCACTCTATTGTACTTTTGTTATCCTGGACAACAATCCAGTGCGGTGGTGATAATAGGCAAAAAAAAATTGTTCCCTGAAGCCGTTTCTACTGTCGCTCAAATTTCCTAATCGAGTAAAGAGCTTTCCCAAGAAATAATCTTCTATTAACATTAATTCTTAACAAAGCCCTTAGGTCAAGCTCTAAAATGGAAATTTACTCATGCCCATATAATGTAAGTCTCGCAGCTACATCAATCATTAACAGCCAGGCATGTTCCTTGACGTCGTTGCTTCCTGACAACATCTACGTTTTTGAAGATTCTTTTTGCGATTTGGATACATTCAAAACCGATTAACCAGGTTCGTAGATATACCATAAATAGATATTCGTAAGACAAAAAAAATAATCTCATGTATATATGCTTGTTGGAAATATATTTACATTCTCAGACTGACATTGCTCACACAATCAAGTTGTCATATTTCATAAGTGTATGAGATTTTAGACGATTATTGTGATAAATTGTTACTTAACAAACAATATTAAAAATGGCTTGATCCTAAATGAGAAATCTAACGAACTATTAGGGAGCAAACGTATATACCGCAGTTTTTGATTTATTGTAAGGGTTGCATTGCTAGCTTTTGGTATATAAACATATTCTTCCGCAAGAAGAAAGCCGCATGCTGTTTATGCGTACTATAAAATAACATTGCCTAATCAGGAAATTGTTTAAAAAGTGGTACCTAAATCAGTTAAACGAAACATAAACAGTTTCCTATAAAGGAAGTGTAGTTGATTTTTTGGACAGCTCCATGATCAGATTAAAGAATTTAAATGTGTCCAATTCCCCTTAGAAGTCAGAAGTGAAAACAACAATTTAATTCATACAAGGTTTGACTCTTGAAATTAATTATACCCTGGATATTTCAACAATGAAGTTAGGCTCCAAAATCGCACTCTCAGTTGTGATTGCAAGTCAGCTTGTCAATGCAGCACCAGCTTTAGCTGATATTACACAATTAGCTTCTAAGGCTTCAGATTTTATACCAGATGTATCCAAAGACTCTGCGGATTCTCCTGGTGGACAAACCGATATTCCAGATCTTTCCCCTGGTTCTTCAGCCGCTATTGCTGATAGTCCAGAGACCACAGCCGCTCCTGAAGCCTCCCAAGCATCAAATGGCGCATATGATAACATTTTAAGTTTAGTTGGCAACGAGGTTTCAAAGGCCTCAACCCACGCCCCTTCCAAGCCTTCTTCCACTGGCTCCTTGTTTGACGATCTTTTTGATTCGTTAATGGACGGTGGCTCCAAAGATCCTTCTAATAGTACTACCACTGCTCAGTCTTCATCTAAGTCCTCATCCAGTGGAGGCATATTAGATAAGCTTCTCGACATTGGAGAAAGCTACTTTGATGAGTCTTCTGATAAGAGCTCAAACTCTTCTGCGTCAAAGTCTTCCACTTCAGGTGGTGATATTTTTGGAGAAATTGTTGATGGGGCTAAGAAGAAGATCAGCTCCCTTATCGATGAGAAGTTACCATCTGGCTCATCACCCAAGTCAAGTGGCTCTGGCTCTACTACATCTTCATCTTCAGGGGGTTCAATTGTCGATGAAGTTGTAAACCTTGCGGAAGGTGCATTCAAGAAATTATCTGATAGTCATTCGAACTCATCCTCTTCAGGTGGATTTGTGCATAGCGTTCTTTCTGTCGCTGAACACTCCCTTGAGGCATTGTTCCACAGTAACTTAACTGCTGGTACTGGCGATGGCTTTATCCACAAAATCTTTTCTGGAGCTGAGAATGCTATAAGTTCTTTCCTTGATTCTTCCGGTTCTGGTGCCAGTTCCGGATCCTCGTCTGGATCAACGCCATCAGGATCTTCTGGCTCTGGTTCAAGTCTATTACACGACATTTTCGGATTTGCTGAAAAGTCAGCTAAGTCTATCTTCGCAGATGGCAAAGCATCAGGCAAAGGCTTATTCCTGAACATCTTTAAGATCGCTGAGGGCGCCCTTGCTTCATTATTTGGTGGTGGTTCTTCTAGTTCTGGTGCTTCTCGCTCAGCATCATCTTCTCCTTCCTCTGGTGGAAGTTTGTTAGACGATCTTCTCGACACTATACTTGGTGGTTCTAATTCTTCCCATTCTCCTGAACAACTCTTGGAAAATGCTAGCCACGCACTCTTTAGCAAGGCTTCCTCAAAGGGTAAGAGTTTGTTCGAAGAAATTGTCCAGAATTTGTTAGGTCATGCTAAAGGAGGAATTTCGTCCATTTTGCATGAAATCATTAACGAATTGGTTGATGCATTAGGCGGTTCAGGTAGCTCGGGTAAATCTGGTGCAAAATCAGCAGGCTCAGGTGCATCATTATTTGGTGGTTCAAGCTCCTCTTCCGGTAAGAAGTGCTGCTGTTCAGGCTCTAAAAAGAGAAGAAGAGCTAAGAAGAGAGCCATGAAGCAACAACTTAAAACCACTCTCGAAACTGCTTTGAAGAAGAGACAAGAAGAATTGGCCGCTCAATAAATAATGAGCTAGCTACTTTCACATAGTATTCCAAAATTATTCTTTCGTTTGTCCTATTCTCATTTCGGTATAGATTCACTTTTTCTTGTATACCTTTTGTACAACTTTAATTCATATTAATTACTACGTATTTATTTCACTACAGGGTCTAACCTAGTGTTCGCACAGCGCCATATTCTTGAGCGTTCCTATTGTACAAAAATTTAAGGCAAGAATTAACCCGTACACCGTAGTCTCTTCTTTTAGGCGAATCGGCTACTTGTTTAGTGTTACATAGGCTTAACTATTGCCAACAAATGATTAAGCCTATATTTAGGTCCTCGACTACGTATTGCAATATTACAATAGTCGTAAACTTTGAACTTTAGAAACATTTCCTAATAGAGTTGTTACCTAAACCTTACATGTCCCTGTATATACCTATTAAGCTATTAAGATCATCGGCCCTTTTTGATAAATTACCGTATTGTATAGGAGTGAGAATAGAAATCGGTCATACAAAAAAACTTCCTAATAAGGAAATTTTTTCAGTTCCAAATTAAATTTCCCAATACGGTAAAGATATATTCGTAAACAAATTGCAGAAGTTTTCAATTTACCAAACATGGAACTATTATAATGTAGTAGTTTTATATTGAATAGGGTAATTTAATTGCAAAACGATGCTTGAAAACTAAATTGATGCCACCCTTATTGCCTAAACAGGAATGATTATTTCCCCAAGTCAAATAAAGGAATTGGCTACTTTTCATATATATTTTGTACATACCCTGAATTAAAGCCCATATTATTGTTTTCGCTAAAGTTTTTTTTTTATTCCTGCTAGGTTTCTAACATATTGAATGCAAATTTGATTAACGGTACATTCTAAAGGATAAAATTACAGATGAAAGTAACAACCGTTGTCAGTACCGTATTGGTGTATTCGGCTGTTGCGAGTGCAGCAGCTGATAGCACTGAAAAAGGGGAAACTCCATCTAAGAAACTTTTTAGTCGTTCGTTTCTCGGGTCATTAGCAGATTCCTTCTCTGGGAAGTCTGATGATACCGCAAGTGATAATAATAATAATAGCGATAATAACAGTGGCAATGCTAATGTTCAAGCTAAAGCAGGCTCAAATAATGCAAACCCTGAAAGTCCTGCATCCAGTAGCTATGGCCCTAGCTCGAGTTCAAGTTCTAGTACATCCAGTTCTAGTCTTACCAGTACTGAAACTACTGCTCAGGCGAAGGGATTCTTCAATGAAGAAGCTTCTGCTCCAGTAAGTTCATCTTCGAGTGCAGTAACTACTACTCCTCAAAAGCCTGGGGTTCAAGCTTTGTTTGCAGAAAAGTCTTCTTCCCCAAGCTCTTCGGCTCCATCATCGACGGTGGCAACAACCTCACCTCAAAAAGCTGGGATTCAGGGTTTGTTTGCAGAAGAGACTTCTTCCTCAAGCTCTTCGGCTCCATCATCGACGGTGGCAACAACCTCACCTCAAAAAGCTGGGATTCAAGGTTTGTTTGCAGAAAAGACTTCTGGCTCAAGCTCTTCGGACCCATCATCGACGGTGGCAGCAACAACCGCACCTCAAAAGCCTAGGGTTCATGCTTTGTTCGCAGGTAGTATTTCCGCATCAAGCTCTTCTGCCCCAAGCTCTTTTGTTCCAAGCTCTTCTGCTGCATCTTTGACGGTGGCAGCAGAGTCTACACAAGCGAGCTCATCAACTCAAAAGGGCTTGTTCGCTGGGTTGCTAGATGATAAATCTTCTGTCGCTTCTAGTTCAACTGAAAGCTTCTTCAGCTCTGCTGTATCGTCAAGCTCGGCCGACGATGAGACATACTGTGATGATGAAACTGATAGTTCGTTGCCTACTTCTGTAGGGGCAGCTTCAACTACAGATGACAGCATTGTTCCTACGGACTATCCAAGCATTAATAGTGATGTTCCTACAGAACCAACTGGGACTTTTGGTGGTATCCTGCAAAGCGACAGTGCTTTACCTTCTATCACTGGTGGTGCCAGTTCAGTTGTTAGCAGCATTGACGACGATGAAACATACTGCGATACTGAAACTGATGTCCCAACTAGCGATGCAAGCGAGCCAACTGGAGATGTCACTATTACGTCTGATGGCGGTAGTATTCCAACCGGTGGTGCAAGTATTCCAAACGGTGGTGCAACTGTAACTGATGATGATGAAACTTATTGCGATGAACCTACCACAGTGTATACCACTTCTACTGGCACTCGCACCAATACTGTTACCCAAGGTGGTGCTACTTACACTACAACTGACTACACTACAGTCGTAACCACCATAGCCCCACCATCGAACGAAGGTTCTGGTTCAGATTCTGGTTCTAATTCAGGCTCTAATATAGGCTCTAGTTCAGGTTCCGGTTCGGGTTCAGATTCTAATTCAGGTTCAGGTACAGGTTCCGTTGAAGCTGAATGTGACGACAGTGATGATGATGAAGACGATACTTCTGGATCATCTTCTGGCTCGTCTTCAGGTTCTAATCAAGGGTCTGGTTCAGGATCATCAGGTTCGGGTTCAAAGGATATACCATCTTCTGGATCAGGATCTTCCGGCTCTTCTTCTGGTTCATCTGGTTCAGGCTCTAACTCAGGATCCGGATCCGGATCAGGTGCTGTTGAATGTGATGATGATGACGAAGATGATGATGATGAAGAATCCTCGCCTCCATCTTCAGGATCGTCTGGTTCTGCGCCAGGTTCGTCCGGCTCATCAGGATCTTCTGGCTCCTCGGGCTCTAGTGGTACAAGTGGCAACTCATCTACATCTAATGATGATTGTTCAGATGATGAAGATGATGATGACGAAGATTGCGATCCAGACTGTGACTGTGATGAAGATGATGATGACAACGAAGATTGTGAAGACGATGATGAAGACGATGATGATTGTGATGATAGTGAAGATTGTGTAGAATGTGACGAAGAACCAGCTTCTTCAGGATATGCTTCAGCTGCTCAAACTACTGCAGCGGTTCAAACTACTGCAGCTGCTGAATCAATCGCACCTGCCAACAAAAATGCTGGTATCAACACTAATGTTGCGCCTGATCAAACCACAGTTACCGCAACGGCATCCCCTACAGGAGTCAACCTTGAAAACGATGTTGCCAGTAAGAGTGCCAGTCCTTCTAGTTCCGCAGGAGTTCAACAATTTGACAACAGCGGTAACAAGGGTTTCATTTCCACCAGTTTGGTCGTCATGATTACTGCTTTTGTGACCGTTGGACTCTTGTAATCTAATCGATTGTACCAGTTTCATTTAATGGTTATCTTCGAATAATTGCAGGGCGATTGTTCATTGCAAAAGCACTAAATCAAGCAAAATTTCAAAAGTTCTTCTCTTCATGATGTCGAACAACCTGGCAGATATATTTATACCATTAACTACAATTTTGTATTTCTTTATCGTTAATATTTACTTCGGTGTCTAAAAAAGACAGCCATCTTTCTAATTTTTTTTTACTTTCAAAGGCCGTCGTAACATGGTTATTTAATCTAACAAAATTAATATAAATTGTCATGTATGATATTATGTAGTGATTTTCGTTTATCTCCTGTTTCTCATAGTTAAGAATCTGATGATAATTATCACCAAATTTTTGACTGCGACTACACAACTCTCTATTGCCACTTCTTTAATTACTTCTAAAAGAATAAAGCCTATAAAGGATAACAAACAAGTTCTAACAGAATGCAGTTAGACCGTCAGACGTTATTATTCTTTATAATAATGTTTATATTCTTATCGTTACCGAATGGGGCCGATCAACCCCATTCAAGCAAAGATAAGAATACGTTGACAATATATAAAGAGAGGCTAAAACAAAGTCAAAAAGAACTAATAACGTCTGAATACTATCAAGGATACGGAAATCTAACAGGATTAAGGCTTTCATATTCAGATAGTCTAGAAAATAAGAATATACTGCATTGGCCATTTCATCATTATGATCGTAAACACCCATGGCAAGAGAACGAAAAATACTCATTATTGCCCAATGAAGTTAGTGATAAAGTGAAGAAGTTTTGGGCAGTAGATCCTATCGATAAAGAAGATACATCAGCACCAGCTTATTTACTAAACATATCGGGCAAGGCATTTGGGGAATATGAAGTTGCTAAGTTGAAGAGCCTAAAACCATTTCACATGCCTCTTCCAGAATATTTGCAAGAGTATTTTGAATCCTATACCCTGGATCAAAGACAAAAACAGAAGGAGAGATATGAGCAGGACCCTGAAAACAATCAGCCTCTTCCCGAAGACGAATCTGAGCCACCCTTGATTGGAAATATAACAGATACTACAGGGAAACTCACGTTGGGCATTACAAGCTACGATTATAATTTCCAAAACTCCAAATTGTCCAAATTTATATATAATAAGACTAAAGACTCGTTGAACGATACAGTTGCGGTTGATGTGAAGCTTAACTTGGTAGATTATCCTGAGGTAAACAATAATGACTTAGAAACGAAAGGTATATATTTTCAAGACACTGGCTCATTGATAGTCAGTACGAGTTCGGCCAAGTTTTTGGGTCACAATGCATTACCCCATTTTGCTATGAATGAGGGCAATTTTAACAAGTCAAGGTTGCTAATGAGCCAACTATTGAATGTGACTGATATTGAAAGAGACATAAGCATGGACGAAATGAATTACGATATTGCCACTTCCTACCAGCAATGTGAATATATAGGATATTTCCAACTAGACAAAACAGACTATCTGAAACAGCAACTACAAGATATTGACGAAGAGTTAATGAATCCCGGCGGTAGGCCAATCCCAAAAGAAATTCCTAAAATTCAAATCAAAGAAGCTCTTTTGTATTCACCCGATTGTGCTTTGGTAATAAATATGAAAGCAAATTCAACTCTTCAAGGAAATAAGAAAGAAGTTACTAGCTATCAATTCAGAAGGGTGTTGTCTGTCTTATTATTGTTAGTTCTGTTGCAATTGTATCTATTTCTCAGACAAATAAAAGAGGCCAGAACGCCGGGTCAATTGTCAAGTATTTCAACCACCACCCTTTCAATACTTGGCTTTCAAGACTCGTTAATCGCTTTGGTTTTATTGTTGGTATCCACTTTGACTGGAAGCTTCTACTTACTCTTCTCCTGTGTGGCAGTATTAGCATTCATTATGTGTGGTGTTTTTGAAATGAGATTTATCGTCAGTGTGATGATGACTCAAGGTAACGAGAGGGGAACTACGTGGTGGGAAGTTTTAAGAGGAAGTGTTAGCAATAATGATACGAGCAATGAAAATAACACACCAAATACCGAGGCTAATAGCGGTAATAATACTGCTACTCCTAATGAGACAATCCCAGCCCCAATAGAGCCTCTGCCGGTTATTAACGATGAAGCCAGATATTCTAATGGATTGTTTGCTGGCGGGTTTTCGCTAACTATAATTGCTACATTCTTAATTTTGAATGCTTCCACGTGGAGATTAAAATACCGGAAAATCTTCGAATACGTAGGGCTTCTTGCAGTAAATTCATACTGGCTCCCTCAATTTTTGAGGAACACTTTGAAGAATAGAAGGCGATCTCTCTCCTGGGAATTCATCTATGGTACATCCATAATTCGGCTATTGCCAATTTGTTACTTATGTCTTGACTCCGAAAATCCCCTTCGCCATCATCGCGATCCCATTTTGGTGGCAGTCTTAATATCATGGCACGGTATTCAAATAGCATTATTCTATTTCCAGCAGATGCTCGGTGCAAGATTTTGGCTCAACGAAAAATGGCTCCCGAAGGCTTACGACTACCATCCAGTCTTGGATATTTCAGATTTGGAAAATGGTTTCGCATCCGATATCTTAGCTAATATCAGAGCGCAAACTGATGATCCTGCAAAATCTGGTATAATTACTTGCAAAGTTGACTGCGCAATTTGTATGAATAATATTGAGCTACCAATAGCTGTAACTCCAGACTCAAAGAAACTTAAACCTGATAAGTTAAGAGGTCAGCAATATATGATTACACCCTGCCATCACATTTTTCACACTGAATGTTTGGAAGACTGGATGAAATACAAATTACAGTGTCCCGTGTGTCGGAATGCTTTACCTCCAGTATAGTTCTATAGCTAAGTACTTGATTATTCTTTTAGAGTTATACTACATAAGCGAATATTCTAGGCAATATGCACAAGAAAACACTCGCTCGCAATAAAAAAAAAATCGCCTGATTTTTTTAATATTAAGGCAATTACCGAAACTTCCAATAAAAACAGGTGGTATTTGTAAAACCAATGGTCATTTTTTCTTAAAGTATCTAAACGAATGGAAGGCATTCCAGGGTTTATAATATTGGACTTTGCATTCATAGATAAGGTTCTACGAAGTATTTTTTTACCCTCATAGTGAATAACTCGAAATTATGGCTTCTACGGATAATTTCGACTTTGATAACGGATATTTCAATTTCGATTATACGAATGATTTTTTGCTGAGTATATCAGAAGGGGTTACAACGCTTTCTCCGATAAGTGAAGATGAACAACTCAAGCTTACGCTAGAGAATAAAAACTGGGACATTCCCGATGTTGTTGGCAATGATGATTTATACGATGACAAAAAGAATACAGAAGTTGACCCTAATGAGAATATGAGCGGCATAGACATGAGTTTATTTGCTCATATTGCGCCTGGCCCGGAAACTTACGTTCCAAAAAAAATGGAGTCTTCGACAGTTTCGAACATGTCATCACAGAATGCAAGTCATGAAATTACTCCCGTCAGTCAACCATCAGTGACGCCAACACACACGTCGCCTGAAACAGACGTGCATAAAGAAGAATCCCGGGAGCATGACTACGAAGTACGGGGACCTGCTAATGTCAAGAGTGCAAAAGTTGCTAAACCGCCAAAAAAGCACAAAAGTAGCCACAACATGATTGAAAAGAAGTATCGTACGAACATAAACTCCAAGATTCTAGCTTTGAGAGATGCTGTTCCTTCTTTGAGAATAGCTGCTGGTAAGAATGTTTCCGTGGCTGATTTAGAAGGGTTAACCCCCGCATCGAAGTTGAACAAAGCTAGTGTGTTGACGAAAGCTACTGAATACATCCAGCATCTTGAGCAAAAAAATGAAATTTTGAAACAGCAAAACTTGCAAATGCAGAAATTGATTCTGGAGGCTAGTTTAAGGAATTCTCAATCTCCGACACAAGAGCAAAGTGAAGTTCAGCCAGCCCAACAACAAGGTGGATTTGGCTTCGTTCCTTCTCAAAATCAACAAAGCTTCAATGCTAGTCCCGCGCATCAACCTTTCAGTAGAACCGCTTTCAATTACGACACTCAGGATGAAACGAGTAGCAATACTGTCAATTCTAATTACAATTATAACAAGTATTTGCTTGGTGGTATGGCGGCTATAACGGGCACTTCATTATTCACGGGTGATGGAAATGACTTCAAAGGACTATCTGCTCTTCCATTTTCTAACTTTCTACCATCAACATTAGCACAACCACCGCCAGCAGTAGTGCACTTATTGAAATTACTGAAAATACTTTTAATAGTTTTTTCAGTGGTAAGTTTGATTTTACCAAAACTATTAAAGCCGGTGCTGAATGAGAAAAAACGTACGAAGAGATCGATTGATGTATGGATTTCTTATATATTGGTTAATTTGGGTTTACAGTTGCCAAGCTCGTTTGAAGAGGAAAAATTGAATAGTATTTTATTGAAATTGTCAGGTCAGTCTGAAGAAGAATTATCATGGTGGGATTTATTGAATGATTATATTTATTTAGCGTCTAGCGAAGCCACATTCGAATACTGTCTTTTGAATTTGATTATTGGTTCGATAATAATTTCTAAGGCTCCTTACATCTCAAGGTTCCTAAACCACAACATGAAATTGAAAGCCTCATTATTGTTGAGTTTAGAATACAAAGGAGATAATAGGTCTTTGAAGATACTAAATAAATTGATACATGATTCAGATGGGATATCGATGCTAGGATCAACGAATATGATTACTCGATTAGCTAATTTAGCATACAAGAAAGCAATCAATGCCGACATATCTGAAGACCTGGCTAATTTGAATTACATCACATTCTTTAATGAAAACCAGAATGACTACTACGGAATTGTACTTTCGTGGAGGATATTGGAAATTACACATGAACTAAATTTAGCATATTTGCAGGCTCTCGCTTCGGGAATTGAAGACGATAATTCCAATAGTAACTTGTTGTGTCAAATCGTGAAAGATACTGACTCGCTTGAATCCATTTTAGCAGCGAGTAAGCCAGGAAAGCATTTGAAGAACTATTTTAATTTGTTTAAAACTGTTGTTAAGCCCAATGACTCGGCTATTGAGTTAATGAAATCCATCGCATCTGACATTTCAGACTCATTATCCGATCTCAAAGAAATGGCAGACGATAGTGTTGAAGTCCAAGAAAGTAATTCTTCTGATTATAGTACAGCCGGATCATCCGATGTTTGTGACAGGGAAAGTGAATTCGAAAACGAGGTAATAGAAACAACAATTACATCAATGAAGTCTCAGAATCAGATGATCCATGCCATGAATTTGGTAACTGAAGAGCAATTCATTATATTATCAAGTGCTCTAATTATCTATTATCACAAGTACAACAAGACAAGCTCATATGAGTTGTTAAAACATTTGAGGCTTTTTGTCGGTAAATCCATTTTATCTTTATTATCGTTTACTGCTTTATTGAAAGTTGTTATTGAATTGCTGAATGAGGGCAATGAGCTACACGATCTGTTGAACTCTGAGGTACTAGATCAGATAACTATGGCTGTGCGCTTATGGATAAATGAACATAGTAATCAGCTTTCGGACAAATCTTTGAGAGGCGACTTATCCGATTTAGTGGTTTCAAAGGGCCTGCAATTCAATGGTTTTGGTTCTGATGACGAGGGGAAAGACGTCTAATTATATAAAAAGGGTTAACTTAATTATTTTCCCAATTTAATAGATTTATTTCATAAACTGTATTCTTCAATTCTACATATGTTCTTTCAGACATTTCAATGTTTGAGTATACAATATTAAAATTCCAATGCAATCTGGTCGCTAGTTTATAGTCTTTTGCTGTACTTATCGCAAAAATTAACCAATTTTGCAATCAATGCACAAGAATGCAAAATGAAAGAAGAATAAGAACTATTCAAATATATGCCATGTAACATGTCTCTATGCCTATATCGAATAATTGACCACTGAAATACACTCATCCTACTATCTTTAAAGATATACTTAATACAAATTAATTAAACAGTATTGTGAAATACGCGATTGGCAAACTTCATGACTAATCGATTTAATATCGCTTTTTGCTCTTTCTTTACATCTACAAACTCTAAGAAGATTGATGCAAAATGCAGGCTGACAGAGTAGTAGAGGATGATGATGGGAGTCCCATAGCTGAGTCAAGTCTCCCGGTAAGCCAATTAAGCAATGAAAATACAGCTGTCGTAGAGTCAAGCTCCAATAGAATGGCTGGCATAAAGGTGGTAATTGCAGGATTTATTTGTAATTTTATGGTATTTGGTATCGGATTCTCGTATGGTGTATTCCAAGAGTTCTACACATCCAGAGATGGCCCACTATCCCTGAATTCTGATTCTCAGGTCGCAGTCGTTGGTACATTTGGAACGGCCCTTACATATACATGCGGCATATTTAATAAGAGTATCATGTATTACTTGAAGCCACGTAATACAATGTTGCTTGGTAGTGTTTTAATGTCAGCCGGACTTATATTGACAGGGTTTTGCAGTCATTTATACCAATTCATTCTTACACAAGGTTTATTATTTGGTATAGGCTCAAGTCTTTTATACTTACCGCCAGTGGTCTGTGCGCCATTTTTCTTTGACAATCATACTGCTATCGCCATGGGAATTTTATTTAGTGGCACTGGATTCGGTGGTTTAGCTATGGCCAATATAAGTAGATATTTGATTGCTTCAATCGGATGGAGATGGTGTATTAGAATACTTGGTTTCATGAATTTGTTCTTAACAGTACTTGCTAGCTTCTTGGTGATCGAGCCACCCGTTAAGAATTTCCGCACCAATAACAAACTCTTCAGCATGAGTCAGCTAGGCTCGTGGAAAGTTCTATTGCTATATTTTGGAGGGCTACTACAGGCAGCGGGATATTTGATCCCGTTAATTTTCATGTCTAAATATGCTCGAACATTAAAGTTCAGTCATAGCGAAGGAGCGTTATTTATTGGGTTGAATAATGCTATTAATGCCTGCTTCAAAATTCTTTTAGGCTACGTGGGTGATAAATTCGGTAGAATGAATACAATTATTGCTTGTAGCATACTAAGTGCTACAACAATTTTTTCCTTGTGGTTGGTCAATTCGAGAAATGCATATATTTCTTTCGTCGTTTTGTATGGTGTCTTTTCCGGGGTAATAATCTCATTATTGCCCACTTGTTTAGTAGAGTTATTTGGAGTGGTCAACTATCAAACGATGAGTGGCTTAATGTATTTCAGTAGAGGCATAGGGAGTATGCTAGGATCTCCATTAGCTGGTCTAATGATAATGAACCAAGGCTTGAAGTCATCGGATTATAAAAATTCTATAGTTTATAACGGGCTCCTATTAATCGCAAGCGCAGTCTGTTTGGTTATATTGAGGATTATTGTTATAGATAAAGATAAAGTATCATGGAAATTTTAGTTGGTTAATATATTAGCTATAAATATCAAAACAAATGATGTTATTTATTGAAAGAAAAAAAGCTGTATAGTTTTATCATTTAAATATACGTTAGAAGTGAAAAATATCGATAATATTCTATTAGATATCAATGGACTCAAAGGTAAATGGCTCGTAGGCGTATCCTTCACCTTCAAAAAACTTAGACATGGCTTCAACCCAATGCAATCTCAAAGAATGCAACATAGCAGATGTACCTTCCATTAGAACTAAGATGCACACAGTTAAAATGAACCAAAGTCCAAACAAGACTACAGTCATGAAAACACCCCAGGCACCATACGATCCAAAAGCATTTTGAATTGTCATCGACCATAAGACAGTTGATAATTGGGCATGCGCTAACGACAAAGCCCATAATCTCAAGTAAGATGCCGTATGACTAACACAATTCAAGCAGAATTCAATTGTATGGATGACTTGATGAATAACAATATCACCAAAGTTAAATGAGTCATGATCATCAGAATGAGCTGCAGAATTGTGAAACAAGGGCTCGACATCATTCGGAAATCTGAAGTTTTCATCTAACATATCAACCTCGTCATCAGGTGGGTCATGATTTAGTTGGTTCTCAAGCGAAATTGCTTCCTCTTCTTCATGAATTTGAATATCATGGTTCATCTGGGAGTGTAAATCACTATAACCCAATTCTACGGCCCTATTATTCTGCCGTTTCAAGGTCATCGGCTTATAAAGTAATAACCAAGGAACGCAAATTGCTGCAATCAATACAAGTACAATTTGAACAAACTGTTGACCAGGATAGAGTTGCTCTTCAATTGAGCCCGGTGCCAAAAACATATTAATTAACATATTCAATAGGCCAGGTGGTTGCTTGTCTTTTCCTAACCAGTCGACGCACCACTTGTAGATGATTGTGAGTGATAAATATCCAAAAATACTTTGCATGAATAGGAAGCCAGGTATGAAATTTCCAATGATGTCTACCTTTGACTTGAAATACCTATAGTTCACTAAACTGAAAAACAAAGAGTAGTTCATATGAATGAAACCCATAAGAATTGACAATTTCATCTTAAAGGAATTGGTAAACAATAAATTGTTTTCAGAACCGTGCCATGCCCAATCTAATCCAAATATATATGTATGGCCCGGAACCTTTTTTGCGGTCAAAGTCATTGCACCATCCTTTTTGAAGTCGTAGTCTTTTGGAAAATCCCACTCCCATCCAGATTTAAAAAGATTCATAGACTTTGAAAAAATGTCATTATAAATAAGCCCAGTGTACATAGAGAAAAATCCCATTAGCAATATAATGTATCTCCCATTGAAAGCCATTTCAAATATTTCATCCTTATTTCTCATGGGGCCAAAATGGGACTCATTTTTGATCAAATATAAACTTACCAAAAATACAATAAATCCGTGGCCCAAATCACCAAACATGATGGCGAACATGAAAGGGAATGTTATCACCGTTGCCAAACCAGGGTTTACCTCTTGGTAAGTAGCAATACCATAAGCATCAATGATCAGCTGGAATGCAGAGGTAAATTTATTAGTTCTGTGGTAGGTTGGAGGCGTACGATTAGTTGCAAGTTCATTGACCACTGCTATCAAGGAGTTGTAGTCCTCGTCCGCATCAATAGTTTCGTCTGCATTCTCATCACCAATTGCAAATAATGGATTTGATTCAGAATTGCCTGATGATGGGGTTTCTACGTTTTCCGTAGATAGAGAAATTGATTCTTCGGAATTATTGTTAGGGATAGTGTGTCGAGATTTTTGACGTATTAAATTCTTCAAAGTTTGACGGGTAAGTACAAATTTAGCACGAGGAATCCAGCCTTCTCCAACAAGGCATCGTCTTGTGCTATCCATATCAAATTTATTTAAGATTTCATAGACTAGCTTTTCTCTTTGAATCATGTAGTTCCAATCCAAATGAACCTCTTGAAAAACGAGCAATTCCGTTATTAAATGATCTCTTGTAGTTTGTACCACACTATTCAAATCTTCAATCCTGTCATTCAAATTGACCAAAGTTTCCGATCTTACACTCGGACCCCCACCAACATTGTCGTAAACTATACCATCCAAAGATTGTATGATCCTTCTCACTCTTACTTTCAAAAGATCTCCATGTAGGTATATGATGAAAATATTCTTGTCTATAAGTTCAGGATTTGTTGTATTGTAGTTTGGGATTTTCTCATCGCTTATGGGTATATCGTGAAAATATAGGTTACCTCTCAAAGATCTCCACAATATCTTCCTTAAAAGAGGTATTTTTTCTCTTGCTATTGATCCTGAAATGGTGTTGAATCCCGAATCCTCAAGGGCATTTGCTTCAACACCTTGCTCTAAGCTGCTGTTTCTATTATTCAACAATGCTACATTATCATTGTCCTCGTCGTGGATGTCAAATTGTTGGTCCATATCCCCACCACTTTTGATAATTGTGGAGTTGTGAAAATCATCTACTGCATTCACCACGTATCGGTTCTCGATGTGCTTGTATCTTTGTTGGTCTAGTGTATTAAAAGAATTGTCAAGATGCTTTATTCTTTCGTAGAAACTGGTGATTTTAGCCCTCACGTCATCCATTTCCGACGTGGTCGGAAAATCCTTTTGATCTGCCTGTAAGCTCAGATATGGTGTAGATCTTGTTGTGTTATATTTGACCATCGTGTTACTTAGGAATGCCAATTGAGTTTCTATATTATCGATTCCACGTATCTCGCTCACAAATGTACGCTGAAATGGAGTTAGTTTTGAATTCAAATCACGGAAGTGAACATCTCCAAGCTTTCCCAAAGAGTACACCACATCTCTGGCTAATTCTATTGTGACATAAAATTGTACTAGCGTCATTGGGGCTGATCGGAAGATAGCTTCTTCATTACCTCCGGCCGGTTGCAGCAGTAGTAATACCATTTTTACTATTATCAGTAGTCTCAGATCTAATCAAAAGCCAATATACACTTTTAGTATGCAGTTAGAAACCTAGGTTACGATACAGTAGATTATAATCTCTGCTAACTAACTTAAATAGGAATATGTTCTACTGTGCCGCTTGACCTGTTCTTTGGATCGTTCACGAGTAATCTCAGCCAAGGATAATATTTACATGTTAGCTTGGTGATTTACATGTTACTATTAAGTATACGATTTTCAAATCTAACACCTAAGAGAACAAGGTAAACGGTGATAGAAACACTTTTTGGAGGAAAGAAGGATAGAATCGGAAATAGTTAACTGTAACATCTGATCACTCGAGGCTGGATAAAAGCGGGAGCAAATTATGTATATGATGTGTCGCATTGTATACTTCAAATTAGCCATGTGCCTGATTTGGTTGGTAATAGCGCCACTAGTACGAGCCAATGGGGCAGATTTGTACAACAAAGCTATGGAAATACTTGAAGAAGCTCCTTCGCAGTACTTTGAAGCAAAACCCTTGTATGATCATGATAATATTGATAATAATTTGTACATACCTCAATATCGGAGCGATATACAAGATTACGATTCCGAGAAAAGATTGAAGAATGTGGAAATTGTTACAGGGAAGGTGTTGCCATTGCTCAAAGAAGCTGCGGCGCTCGAATATCCTGATGCTTTGGTCACTCTAGGAGACATATATATATTTGGTAATTATTCGGTCGCTACCAATTATAGCAGAGCTCTTGAATGCTACAATAAAGCTGTAAGTATAAGTGCCAATGGCCATGCATATTTTATGCTTGGGTTTTTATATTCAACAGGAGCATTTGGCGAATTGCCAATCGACCAACCAAAAGCCAACTTATATTACGAGTTTGGAATGATAAACGGCGACACAAACTCTATCTTAGCATTGGCTTACAGGAACTTAGTGGGTATTGGGGTCCCTGTAAATTGTGAGTTGGCTTTATATTACTATTCTCGCTTGTCTCACATTGGAATGTCACTTTTGAAAGATCACGATGAGGAAAACGAGGAGGATGACCTCTCATATAACATACGACTAAGTGACTTCAATGGAGGCGTCTACGGACACAAGGTGAGCGAAGTAGGAAGCTCGATTTTTTCTACGTCAAAGAGTTATGTTACTTCCAGAAACACATTGAATGAATACAGCTTGGAAGTGGATCATGAATGTGTCGACTATTACTATGAAGCTCTTGAACAATACAATGGCGATTATTTTATTTCCAAGAATCATACCAAAGCTTTCGAAATCTTAAATGAATGTGTGGATTATGGAAACTCGGTTTACGGCTCAAAAAATTATCGTAATGCAAACGACATCAATATGTTATTCTTGAGTCTCTGTCAAGGGTTGTTAGGCCATATGTATCTCAAAGGTCATGGAACTGATAAGGACTATAATTTAGCTCTACAATGGCTTAATGCATCATCTCATTTAAAAAACAATTCGGAAACGCTAAATGATATTGGCTTGATTTATGAAGAGGGCCTTATACCGGACATGAAGGACACACTTACTGCAATCAAGTATTATAAGGACGCTATCAAACTAGAATCACACGAGGCACGCCTCAACCTTGCCAAGTTGTTAATAAATATTAGTCCCAATAAGGAGGTTTATCTGAGTCCCTATCGAGAACAGATTTTTGAGAATGTTCAAAAAGCCGTTTATCAAGGAAATACTGAGGCATTGTACTATTTGGGAGACTTTTTACAGTCAGGAGTTGGAACTGCTATTCAACAAGATAATCAATATACTTGTGAAAACACAGCCATATATTATAAGATTTTTGTTGAAAGATTAGAAAGATATTTCATGCCGCATTTGAAGTATGCATTCGACGAATTGAGATTCGGGAATTATAAGAATGCTTTGATAGGCTATCTGATCGCGGCTGAGCAGGGTCTTGAAAATGCCCAGATGTCTGCTTCATATTTACTCTTTCAAATGCAACCTCTATATCTGAGAAACAAGATCAAATTATTTCTGAAAGAAAGAATTAGCTCCTCGATTAAGTACCTTGAGCAGGCATCATCCCAGAACAACTTAGATGCGACTGTGTTACTCGGTGAACTATACTTAAATGGTATCAAAGGTTCCAATTTTTCAACCGATTATAACAAAGCATTTATATATTTCAATAAGGCAGCTCATCAGCATTCATCACATGGTTGTTACAATTTGGCATATATGTATGAATATGGCCTTGGTCCCCCTGATAACTCTGTTGATTACTTTATGGCCAAAAGGTACTATGATTTGAGTTTGAAGTACCGAGAACAAACATATCATAATTCAAACAAAATACCTATCAATTTAGCTTTATTGAGATTGAGGTTAAAGTTTCTTCTAAATAGAAATAGGTTCAAGGGCCAAAATAATAATGGGGAAACTACCGGGTGGTTAAATGCATTTAAAAAGATCGGAAAGCAAGGTGACTCCTCTGAGGTCTCAGAGAAAGCCAATTCAAGGGCACAAGCTCATCATGAGGGACGAACATATTTAACTGAAGAAGAAATTGATGCCGGAGACTATCTCATATTTTTCCTAACATTCATGTTCTTCTTAGTTTTCTTTATTCAAAACGTTTACCGTCAATTGAGAAGAATGAGGAATAATGCTCAACGAAACGGAGATGGGAACGGCCAACGACAAGGACAAGAACGAGCACAAGAGCAGGTGCAAGAACAAGAACAGGATCAGGCACCGAATGGTTGGAACGGAAACCAATTCAATTTTAGAAGAGGAAACTTCGAATTCCACTTTGTTGCTCTCTGACTCTTTTCAACTCTTCAATGCATTTCGTAAAATTTATCACATATATTCTATATATCTACTAAATTAAAATTGTCATTAAGTTTTCATGTCATTAATTATGTCCTTTATTAAGGGATTGTTTCTAATGATCTTAGAATCTGAGCGTAAATTTTGGTTTGTTTTATTCTGTGACTGTGTACCTTTAATATTGTCGGGAAACGAAAATTCGTAGAACTTATCAGCGTTTGGGGGCAAGTTGTACATCCATCCCCTGCTTTCAATTAGACCAATAAATGCATCCAACATTTTAATGCTTTTCAATGTAGATCTCGAGCCTAAAATAATTAATTTCGACTTGGACCTGGTAACTGCTACGTTTATTCTTCTCCATTCTTTTAGAAGATCTCCAACTTTCTTCTCCCTATTGGATCTTACCAAGGATATAATTATGCAATCTTTATCTCTACCTTGAAATTGATCAGCTGTCAATACTTCGACGTCATTCTTGTGTATCAAACTTCTGTGCAATAACCTTAATTGTGATCTATACAAAGACATTACACCTACACTTGATTCAGGAACACCGCAAAGAGTCAAGCTTTCGACAATCTGTCTGGTCAATTCAACTTCGACAACATTTTCAACTTTTTCGCCAACCGTTCTTTCAGTTCCTGGAATCTCGTCATGGTTAAGAAAGAGAACCTTGTTCTCTGGCTTCATAATCGCATTTATCCAGAGGTCTCCCTTCCTTAAGTTGCTTATGTGATCAGGTGAAATATGGCTATCTACTAACGCAGGATTTGGAATACTCAAGCTTAGTTTTGAGACCTCAACTGAACCACACTTTAAGCGACCATTGTAGATCAATAAGTTGGATAGTAACATTATCTCCTCACACATTCTGTATTGATAAGTTAATTCAGCTACACTTTGTGGGTACGCTTCACTGAGAATTTTGAAAAGTGATCGAGATAAGCCTTGTTTTACAGCTGCATTAGAATGCTGAACCAAAGGTGGTAGCTGATTATGATCTCCAACCAATACAAACTTATCACAAAATCGCAATGGACCTAGACTTATTGGCATGGAAACTTGTGAAGCTTCATCGATTATACAATAATCGAAATGTGACCTCAAGTTGAATGCGATATCGCCAATACCAAGGCAAGTTGTAGCAACCACTGGAGGTGACATGTAAATATCAACAAAATCTTTATAGTTCGTAATTTTCCTTCCCCCTTCAATACCTGGTACATAATTTCTAATGTCCTTATGAACTTTCATGGGAGCACCAATTCGTAAAATATCAATACCAAAATCTTTAACCTTTAATAAAATGTTATCGACAGCTGAATGTGTATAAGAGGCAAGTAATACAGTTTTTTGGTTTTGGACTAAGAACTTTATGACTTGAGCGATAACCGTCGTTTTCCCTGTGCCTGGCATTCCTAAAACTAACGAGTAGTCTTCTGCCTCAAAGATCTTACTGAAGGCCTTGATTTGGTCGACATTGAAGTTCTTAGAGGGAACATTATAACTAATTTTGGACGACAGAAACTCAGGTTTCTTCAAATTGACAATGACATCTCTTCTTCGCGTATCACCATTCACTAAAAATAAATTTAAAATATTATATCTTGCCAAACCCATTCCATGAAACATGTCATCTTTGTCAATTCTGTACGACTTGTTCAGAGCCTGAAAGTTTGCTTCCAGACTCTTATATAATACACTTTGAAACGTCTGGTTGTCAACTGCGTTGAAATTAGCTAGTTTCATGCTGGAATTAATTATTCTTCGATTAACAGAAACTTTTATAAATCCTGGTCTAATAGCAAGTACAAATCCTTGAGCGATAGCAAAATGGCCCTCGTCATCGCTAACGATGATCCTGTCATATTTGGTTAATTGAGAGTTCTGAAGGGACCGAGAAGGATGTTTTCTTTGAAATGTATACGTAAATTCATTTTGAAGTTCATTTTTATCATCTGATTCTTTGATTATAAGATCCGAAACAGCTTTGCCATCAGAATTTTCCCTCTCCTTGGCAGTTAACGTCCATAAGTCTTTCTTCAAATTTGCCATTACTCCCTCTTCTTGGGTTATAAGACTATCCCAATAATCATAGAATTGTTTATATTTGTCATTCTTGTCCAAGTGCAGAGTGAGCGTCTCGTAAACTCCATCTGGTAACCCACTTTCTTCTGATAATCCACTTTCGACTAAGTTATGGACCGTCATACAGGCACTCTGCACTTCACAACGATCACATTGAGATTGTTTAAGAAGCCCTGGTAGTTCTCTCGTCCCTGATTTCAAGAACTTAGTGATTCTGTTCCGCAAATTGACCAAAGATTTTAAATCAGTTCTACTAATATCATATTTCTTTGTGAGTTTCTCTTTGGTGTAAACCAATAAAAACATGCTTACATCCATATCGTAACGATCTTTAAACAATAATGAATAAAGTGAGGACTGTGCATGATGCCCTATATATTCCCTTCCGGTCTTAATTTCCATTGGTAATAAAAATCTTCCACCGGAAGATTGTTGTTTCATTCTCCCTTCTAACGTAACATCAACTTTGCCTTTTAGGCCAAACATTGGTGACCATATGTTTTCTTCAATGTCTAATGCCGCACTAGCTGCAAACATAACTTCATGATTACCATGATTGGTAGGTATTGAGTTGCTTGATGATAATGGCTTTTTGAAGTAGGTTTTGAACCAAGTTTCCAAGTAAGGTAACTGGTTTTGTATTTCGGTTCTTACTTTATCCAATACATCACCAAGACTATAAATTTCTAGTAGCCTTGATTGAAGTTCAAAGTCCATCAACTCAGCCATGTAAGTGCTATCCCATTGCTCTGAAATAAAGCACGATTGGAATATTTCATGAATAATTATACCAACAATTAAAGGGATACTGGATTCACCGGGGAAATTGAATCTGTTTAGTAACACACTTTTCCTTGGGCATCCCATTTGTTGCGAAACCGTCGTAGCGGACACCAATATATCTGGATGCCAAATGAGCAAATTATGCATGTCGTCGACTAGTTTGGGATTGGAAGGATCAGTCACGATCAAGTGAATCACGTCATTCATTTGAAGATCGAGTTGTAAATATTCTCCGCGAACGATAAGCTTCAGTTCTACTAGCTTTTCATCGGTAACCCCCAAGATTGCCTGGTTTCTCACTCGGTTTTGTATTTTGTACGTATTTTTTAAGATGCTTCTAATCTGAAAACGTTGTAAATCCTTTCGGGAGTATGATAATTTGGCATCATTACTTTGAATAGGTTTAGACTCATGGAAATCTTTCCCTATGATTTGTAGAGTTTCTAGTCTCTTAATATCATTTTGAAATATTTCTGCATGCTTTATATCGGATTTCTGCTGAGTATTCAAATCATTTTCGGTACCAATTTCCTGCTTGGAATCTATCAATTTTTCTATTTGTGTGTATTCTATGTCATCTTCAGAAAATGGATCATCTGATTCTTCAGACGACGATAAATCGTCAATCTTGGAATAACTCCCTGATTTGGGATCGATTATTGATAATACCACGTCTTCATCCGACGAAAATGGATCGTCAGAATCATTCTCTCGAAGATTGTTGTTCTTAGTTGACTTGCGTGGTGATGTCATTATACCCGAGTCGCTAAAGTCATCACTAAAATCAATTCCCTCTAACACTTGCGATCCAACATCCTGTTTCCCTATTTCTGGGTTTGCTTCTTTATGCTCATTCAACCCTAATTTTCCAGTAATTGAGTCATCTAAACCTACTGTTGAAGGTGCAGGAGGCTCCGCTACACAGGAGGGAGAAGCGGACGCCAGATTGCTTTTATCGAACTTATCAATCCAGTTGCTTAGAGTTGTACAATTGGCCAATGATGCGGGTACTTTGGCTGTTACATTGCCAGATGTTGAATATTCCAGCTTGTTTTGCTTCAGCTGGATCTTTGTGCCTACGAGCTTATCTAGCCCAGAAGATTTGGCTCTTTTGATTGAAGGTGATACCTGAGTGACAACCCTTTTCTTATGCATGCTTTCTGATGAAGATACATCAGAGTATGTTCTGTTAACAGTGGGTGTCTGCGACAAAATATTATGAAACCCAGCTCCATATTTGGACAACACCGAGTTAGCCTGTTCATTGATCAACGTAGATGACAATTTCAGGTATGTGTCAGTTTTTGTCGGTATTGTTCCATGTTTCAAGGGTGAAGAGGGCATGCCATTTTCAGTCTTTGCTCTCAATCTTCCTGGGCTTGTTCTCCACCGTATGCCATCAAAACTGTCATCGGAGCTCTGCTGTTCCACTAAAAACTTCTCATAATTATCGTACACCTTGGGAGGCGTCTTAACTGCTTCCATCGTCTCATTTCCGCCTAACCTCGCGTTCAGATTTGTTTCCCTCAATACCCCCACAGATCCTGTTGTTACAGCTCCCCTTCCACTGCCTTCTTCAGATTTACTCGCAACACTATTTCCTCCCACCAAAGTATTAGTAGGCTGAAAGAAGTAGGTCGTTTTGCTTGGCTTTGCCCTTACCTTAGCCAGATCATTAATGTTTTCTTTAAAATTGGAATTGTCTTCATTCGGTTTTGGCTTCTTTATGGACTTTGAATCTCCAGGAAAAGATGAAACATGTCGCTTATCACTCATTGATATTACTATGAACCCCTAGATTGCTTATCAAGTCTAACTGTAGCGTCTATTGAGCTCTGCTTAAAGCTAAATATTAGTACAAATATAAAGAATAACCGACGTGTCGCGATCCATTTTGCACCATCACGACAATGTCGCATACTCTGTTTTTGTGTAATATCATTACGATGGGAAAAATTTTAAAACTCATCGACTGAAAAATTTCAATAGACCTCCATCCCAACCCAGGAGATTTAGGATTAAGGTACGGTTTCTTCATTTTATCAGATACTTGCGAAAAGGGCTTTAATAGAAGTTCAGTGATTAATTCATATTTTGATTTATACAGAAATTCGTAAGATCAACAACCATAGTTGGTATAGTATAATTTAATATACTAAACATTTAACCCAGACTGAGAGAAATTTAATACAAAAGGAAATATAAAATGGCTTATGTGTTAACAGAAACAGCCGCGGGATATGCTTTATTGAAGGCATCCGACAAGAAGATCCATAAGTCGTCTACATTAATTGAGGACTTGAATACGGCTGAAAAGGTGACTGAACAGTTCAAGATCCATCGTTTCGAGAAGTTCCAATCTGCAGCAAACGCTTTAGAAGAGGCCAATGCTATCGTTGAGGGTCGTATCTCTGATAACTTGAAGAAGTTATTGGACGATGTGAAAAACGAAAAGAAGGCTACCTTGATTGTATCAGAAACTAAATTGGGTAATGCTATCAATAAATTAGGATTGAATTTTTCTGTCGTTTCGGATGCAGCTTCCTTAGATTTGCATAGGGCTATCAAGGAATTCTTGCCGGACTTGTTACCAGGGTTGGATGATTCTGCTTTGAAACAAATGTCATTGGGTTTGGCTCATTCCATTGGTCGTCATAAATTGAAATTTTCTGCCGATAAGGTTGACACTATGATTGTGCAAGCCATTGCTTTGTTGGACGACTTGGATAAAGAATTAAACACTTATGCCATGCGTTGTAAGGAATGGTACGGGTGGCACTTTCCTGAGTTGGCAAAGATGATCACCGACTCGGTCGCTTATGCTAGAATCATCTTGACCATGGGTGTCAGATCGAATGCCGCTGAAATCGATTTGTCTGAAGTGTTACCAGAAGAAGCAGAAGAGCAAGTTAAAGCTGCCGCTGAAGTGTCTATGGGTACCGAAATTACTCCTATTGATTTGGAAAATATCAAGGCTTTGGCAGAACAAATTGTTGATTTTGCTGCTTATAGAGAACAGTTATCCAACTACTTGTCGTCTCGTATGAAAGCTATCGCGCCTAACTTAACTGCTTTAGTTGGTGAATTAGTGGGTGCTAGATTAATTGCTCACGCAGGTTCATTGACCTCATTAGCCAAGGCTCCTGCTTCTACTATTCAAATATTGGGAGCAGAGAAGGCTTTATTCAGGGCTTTAAAGACAAAGCATGACACACCAAAATACGGTTTGTTGTACCATGCTTCCTTGGTCGGACAAGCAACTGGTAAGAACAAGGGTAAAATCGCCAGAGTTTTAGCTGCCAAGGCTGCAGTTGCTTTGAGATACGATTCCTTAGCCGAGGAGCGTGATGACTCCGGTGATTTTGGTTTAACCGTCAGAGCTAAAGTCGAATCTAGATTGAGTGCCTTAGAAGGCCGTGATTTAAGAACCACCGCAAAGGTCATCAGAGAACAACCGAAGGTCGATATTACTGAAGCTCGTGCATACAATGCCGATGCCGATGCACCAATGGCTGATGTTGATTCAGATGATGAATCTGAAACAGAAGAGGAAACCAAGGTAGAAAAGAAGGACAAGAAAGACAAGAAGGACAAAAAGGAAAAGAAGGAAAAGAAAAAAGAAAAGAAGGATAAGAAGGAAAAGAAGAGAAAGAGAGAGGATGACGACGACGAAGAAGAATCTTCAAAGAAATCTAAGAAAGACAAAAAGGAAAAGAAAGAGAAGAAAGAAAAGAAAGAGAAGAAAGAGAAGAAAGAGAAGAAGAAGGAAAAGAAATAACCAGTTTGTCCAGGATGAAAATTTAGATGTTTAGATTTTTAGTATTTTGCATTTTGTTCATTTTACCGAAAAGAGTCCTTTTGGTACCCAATCTTATGCATAAGCCTAGCTTATGGTTTTTATACATTCATATACATTTGTTCTATAGTACTTGGTTAAAGATCCATGTGTTTTAATATATAAACTATTAAATACTGTGAGTCACGTGCAATCACATTGCATCAACATGGATGCAATAATAGGCTAGAAACGTTGTGTGAATGAAAAAAAACGGATACTGATCCATGAAATACTTGTATTAACATCCTTAGTAGTCAGTTGTATGCAATCATGTCTAGTTCTTGCTTTTGCAATAAAAAGGGCGACGAATTGTCGAAACTAGATGATTCGTTGCTTGATGGACACAATCCAAATCATCCAGCCAACTTGATCTGCGAATTATGCCGGCTATTCTATGACAATAACTGGGTCACAGGTACCGGAGGAGGAATCTCAATTAGAGATGTCAAGGGAAAAAACCCAAACTTGGTGTATATAGCACCATCTGGAATTCAGAAAGAGAGGCTTCAGCCTTGGGAAATGTTTGTGGTTGAGCTACCAAACGAAAAGCTATTGCGTACACCCAATGATTGTCCTCCCGAATTGACCAAGTCATACAAATATAAGCCTTCCGCATGTACTCCGTTGTTTATGAGCTGCTATACCATGAGAGATGCGGGCGCATGCATTCATACCCATTCACAGAATGCCGTGATGTGCACTTTATTATGGGAAGACAAAATTGAATTCAAAATCTCTCACATCGAGCAAATCAAGGCTTTGCCCAAGTTGGCAGTGAATAAAGAAAGTGGCAAGATCGAGAAGGTTGGAAGTATGGAATACCACGATACATTAGTACTTCCAATCATCGAAAATACCCCCCACGAGGAGGATTTGACCGATAGCCTCCAGGAGGCCATCAAAAATTACCCAGGCACCACTGCTGTTCTAGTTAGAAGACACGGGATTTATGTTTGGGGTGAAGATGTATGGAAAGCCAAGGTCTATAATGAAGCATTGGATTACTTGCTTGAGTTGGCCTTGAAAATGAAGCAATCAGGTCTTGCTACAGTGAAGTCAGTATGACGTATTTAGTGGTAAATATTGAAATAAAATTATGTAGCTATTATACAAGTGTATCTAATCAAAACAAGGCCTCAGTGTGGCGATCTCTCATATGTCACAACGGGTTTTTTGTTCCCTTTAATGCTTCTCCTTTCACCATTTTCCAATCTATGTCTGTGACCTCATCAACTTCTCCAATGCAAACTATGTTTCCTCCTCGCATCACATATAATCCCAACGATATTTCTTGGTTTTCCTCGTTGTCCTCTGGATAGATTATTCTTTCTATACAGTTATTAATTATGACATTGGTGGAATTATCATACCCTTCGAGTATTCCTTCAAATAGTCTTGCATCTGTTGTAATGACCCTAACTTTTCCTACAATAGTTAGTATTTAATTTCTTTGTAGGTCCATAAATCTGACATAACATACTTTCCAAGAATTCTTTAAGACTCGACATAGTTGTAATATGTCTTCACTTGGGCTCAATTATTAGTTTCTAGATTTCAAATCTTTTAGTACGAGATTTAATTTTCAATTCATCTTGTAGCGCGAATCAGATATATTATGATATTTATTGCAAAATCATTACGTTCTCTATAACATCAAACCCAAGGACGAGAAATAAGAAGTGATGGACAGCGAAGAGCCAGGAACTGATTATGGACTCTCCAGTGAGCTTGATTTTGTCTTCTCTGAGGTGAAGGAGAGTAAAAAAGTGAAGAACTACGGAGCTTCAAGTCAAAAGTCGTTGCAATTTGCATCCGAAGCAGAAAATAAAAGTAAATCGAAGGACAATAGCAAGGAAGGGGAAGACTTGATAGGAAAAACAGAAAATGCTGATGACAAACTTATCAAATGGGCAGCTAAGTTGGAATTGGAATCGCTATCGTTGAAAGAAATTGTGACAGGTAACTTGGGCCATATTTTTAAGCAGAACTACGAATTTCTAAAAGTGGCGTGCGATGAGATGCTAAAGAAGCTTGAAAAGGTAGAGGAGTCACTTGGGAAGCAGAAGAGCAGAGACGGCAAGGGGGAAAACAGTGCCAAAGTGGAAAAGACGCTCAAAGAAATGGGAGAAAGAATGGAAAAGATTGAAAAGACGGTGGTGGATGCAACACGCGAGAAGAGACGGTATCGAGACAATATCGAGGAGGTTATCTTCGAGAGAGTCGACTTTTCGTTGCTGAATAATTGTCAGATCAAGACCTTGGCCCTGAGTATGAGTACCGTCACGAAAGAGTTGGAAAGAATCGATACCTCGATAAAGGCCAACACTTCTGAAGTAGGTGATCTAACTGATTTGATAGTGCCTAAAGTAACAGCTTCTGCTAACGATTTAGAAAACAGACTACTACAGACGTTTGCTAAGTTTCAACAATCGATGGTTCTGCGTTTGAGCGCGTCCGAGTCCTCTCTTGCACAGGAACTTGGTTCAATTAAACAATACCTCAAGTTATTGCTCCCCAGAATTATAGGCATAGAAACAAAATGCCAAGAGTTATCAGCTCAGCAAAAAGAGCTGTCTCAAGAAACCCGGAGCAACCGAGAAGCACATACTTCGAGCAGTCATACTACTCAATGCTTTGACACTGTATCAAACAAGGCTAATACACCTAAGCGGGTTCTTGACACAGAGTTTGTTCAGCCTAGTAGTTGTACGCAGAAAAAAAGAAGATTGATCTAAGGCTTAGCCGAATGCAGTTCGAATACATTAAGCTTTTGCGACCGGCTACCGATTTCGAAAAAAAAAAAAAAAAAAAAAAAAGATATAACGGCATTCTGAACTTTGTCATACCGCCTTCTGTTTCCCTATTGAAATATTCCGGTAGAAGCTATCATAAGAGCACCGAATATATTCGAGTATGACTCATTTATGCACTAATGCCCTTTGATATCATATAAACGAGTAATCATCCATAAAATTTTCAAGTCGAATTCTATGACCAAGTAGGAGCTCATCATTCGATTAAGAAAAATTATATCTTCTTATTTTGAATGCTACTGTAGGTGGTCCTATTTTACAATTCTTTAACCATGGGAATAGATGTAAAAGACGATAAAGCTCCTAGCTTTTCAGAAGTAGATCAAATTAGAAGTGGGTCGCTTGAAGCATCAGCAAATACTGGAATATGGCAATCGGTGAAAGACTCATTCAAGCCTGCGGTACAATCACAAACCTTAACCCTGAAAAGTCTTTCACCAGAAGAAGAAGCTGATTTGAATGATGTTCAAAAGGCAGCTTTGAAGTCGGCGAACTCCCAACTCTCCCGGTCATTGAAATCAAGACACTTACAAATGATTGCCATTGGTTCGTCTATTGGTACAGGTCTTTTCGTAGGATCAGGAGGGGCCCTTCGAGATGGTGGATCTGCAGGTTTAATAATTGCATGGACGCTAATTTCCACGGGGGTTTTCGCTACAATTCAGGGTTTAGGTGAATTATCCGTTGCCTTGCCAGTCAGTGGAGGCTTTAACATTTATGCAACAAGATTTATTGAGCCTGCAGTAGGATTTGCTGTCGGCTGGAACTACTTTATGCAATTTTTTGTATTGCTACCTTTAGAGTTGGTAGCGGGCTCAATTACCGTCAAATATTGGAATCACGACCTAAATCCTGATATATTTGTAGCTATATTTTGGGTAGCTGTTTTGATTATTACGTTATTGGGGGTTAAGGGCTATGGTGAAGCAGAATTTGTGTTTTCTTTAATCAAGGTAATAGCAGTTTTGGGCTTCATAATATTGAGCATCGTTTTAATTTGCGGTGGAGGTCCTAGCCATAATTTCATAGGTGGAAAAAACTGGAGAACACCTGGACCTTTTGCTAATGGGTTTAAAGGTGTTTGTTCAGTATTTGTTACTGCAGCATTCAGTTTCGGTGGAACAGAAATGATTGGTCTTACAGCAGCAGAAACCGAGAATCCAAGGAAAACTTTGCCAAAAGCTATTAAACAAGTATTCTGGAGAATTTGCTTATTTTATTTGCTTTCTTTAACTATGGTTGGAACGCTAGTTTCTTACGCGGATGATAGGTTGATCGGCTCTTCTGATGTAGATGCTACTGCATCTCCTTTCGTTATAGCAATAGTTAATGGTGGCATAAAAGGATTACCTAGTGTTATTAATGCGGTAATTTTGATCTCAGTGCTTTCTGTTGGTAATGCCTCTGTGTATGCCACTTCGAGATCATTAAACTCTTTAGCAGAACAGGGAATGGCGCCAAAATGGACTGGTTATGTTGATAGAGCGGGAAGACCCCTTGCAGCCATTTTAATTACCAATGTGTTCGGGCTCTTTGCATTTATTGCAGCTTCTTCAAAGCAAGTGGAAGCTTTCAATTGGTTATTAGCATTATCTGGCTTGAGTTCTATATTTACTTGGATGTCCATTAATGTTTCCCATATTCGTTTCCGAAGAGCCTTGAGCTATCAAGGTAGAAATACAGATGAATTACCGTTCGTTTCTCAATGTGGTGTCTGGGGTTCGTGGTACGGTTTGGTTCTCAATATTTTGGTTTTGATAGCACAATTTTGGATTGCATTATTCCCTATCGGCGGGAGTCCCAATGTCTACGATTTTTTCCTTGCATACTTAGGCTTTCCTGTTATTCTTATATCATGGCTAGGGTATAAACTTTGGAAAAAGGATTGGACATTATTCATTAGAGCTAAGGATTTAGATATAGATACAGGCCGGGTTAATATTGATCTCGATGTGCTTCAGCAAGAGATTGCTGAAGAACGAGCCAAGCTTGCTGAAAAACCATTTTTCATAAGGCTTTACAAGTTTTGGTGCTGATATGAAGTTTTGCATTTTATACTTATTTACTGTATATTAATTAATAGATAATAGAATCCAACAACCTACGTTGTTTATCAATGATTAACTTGAGGTTATGCCCTGGAGTATCAATGGACCCCCTTTCACACATATTTTCGTAGTACAATTCATAGATGGGCATATACCTATCCACAAACTTGATGACAGCTGTATCATCCATTCCAGTACCGGCCACAGAATTTCTGATTAAGCTATGCTCCTGTTCAATTCTCCATTCATAAATGTTATGCAATGAATCGGTTTGAAAGTAAATGAAATAATCGAATAATGACCACAATTTCGTATAATATTTTAAAGTATCATTTATTTGCTCGATATGATATAGTTTATGCCTTTGTAATACAGAGTCATTCAAATCAGAAGTCAAGTACTTCAATTTTAGCTGGTCGTATGACAACGGCTTGAAGCCATTGAACCATCCTTCAAAAATAATAATATCAACAGGTGATTTTACCACACTCCAGTTGGATTCTGGAAACCTATCACCCTCTCCATTGAATGCCCCCTTATCATAGGAAGGTATAATTATCTCCTTAAAATGCTTATCTTCGACTGACCTACTGAGAAGCTGATCGAAAATTTGACTTCCTAACTCGATGTCGTGAGTACCTGGTAGACCCCGGCCTTGTAATAGCTTATTATCATCCATGATATCTTTCGCATCCTTTGTCAATTTCAATTGATCTTCATGTGTTAGATACAAATCGTCCATCAGAAACAGAATTATAGTCAATTCAGGGTAGATAGCTTTCAACTCCTGGGCCAAACTATTGGTTAAATAAGACTTTCCAGAGCCTTGGGGTCCGCTTATCCCTAATGTTAGAGGCTTTATCGGTTTGGTTGCCACATATCGATCGATGCCTCTCCTTAAATACTCAATTGATCTAGACAATGTTGTCATTACGAATTAAAAGTGAAGTAGTAAATTGAGAGAAGTATAATTTCGCACAATACATTCTTGGTATACTATAAATATTATATCTATACGAATATAAAGTACATACGTAGTTTTTGCTTAATTAATGAATTTAGAATTGACATGAGATTATTTAGTTGAATGAGATAACACGGTTTTCAAATAGCCTTCAATTCTTTCAATTTGTTAACCAATTCATCGACTGATTCAACTTTCACCCCAGCTTCTCTTTGTGGTGGCTCTTCTACTTTTAAAGTTTCTAACCTTTTTGATATTTCAATGCCCAAATCGCTGGTCTTCAATTTCTCTAACGGCTTCTTCTTTGCTTTCATGATGTTTGGCAAAGAAGCATATCTTGGCTCGTTCAATCTCAAATCAGTGGTTATGATCATGGGCAACTTGGCACGCAAAGTATCAGAACCTCCATCGATTTCACGGGTGACAGTAACAAAATCGCCCTCTATTTTGACTTTAGATGCATTAGTAGCTTGTGGCCAGTTTAGTAATCCAGCCAACATTTGCCCAGTTTGATTGGCATCATCGTCAATAGCCTGTTTACCCAAAATAACCAAATTAGAGTCCTGCTTCTCTACGGTTTTTTGCAAAAGCTTGGCCACAGTTAGAGGCTCAACTTCCTCATCACCAACATCTATCAAAGTAGTTGAATCGGCGCCCTTTGCTAAAGCGGTTCTTAAAATATCTTGGGCTTTTGTAGGTCCGATAGAGACGGCATGAATCTTTTCTACCAATCCCTTGTTAGATTCTTTAATTCTGATAGACTCTTCCAACGCAATGTCACAGAACGGATTGATACTGAACTTAACACCTTTGGTCTCGACTCCAGTTTGAGCCTTATTAATTCTTGGTTTGATGGCGAAATCAATAACTCTTTTGACTGGGACTAAGATTTTCAACTTCGACGACATACTTCGATTTCCGGCGATTACTTTCCCATATATTTAGGTACTATGTAAGACAAGTTAGTTAAACAACTACTAGTAGGAATTGTTGATAAAAATTACACCGAAACCGGGACTTGGTGAAAATTCACGTGATTGATGATTCCCTACGCTTTCAGTGAAACAAGACATTATATCATTACGCTAATCAGTAACTACCTAAGAGAAGTTAGACATTCCATTTCTAGACCTCGCTTTCATCTTCTCGATCCGAGCCTTCAATTGCGATGTGACTTCGGCAGCCCTACGCCAGCTATCGTCATCGGTGTTTAGTTGCAAAGAATCTTTGGTCAAATGAGACGAGTAGGTATTTGTATTATCAGTTATTTTGGACGGACTACTAAGTCGACTGAGGGAAGTGCCGTTAAACAAAGTTCCCGATGATTCGCTTTGCGAGTTACCATCTATCGATAGACTATTGACCCTCGAACTAAGCTCTCCGGAAGTTATGCGTGGTTTTGATAAGGCCGCATCTGTAGTTTGATACTTGGGTTTGGACTGAAATGGCGAAGCTGATGCAGAGTTATATGCGGCATTGTAGGAATGCTTGGATTGTTGCGATTGCTGTTGAGAATTATACGAATTTTGCTGCAATTTCATCATTTCAATGGTCTGTTCTAAATCTCTGATTTTAAGCTTGGCGTTCTCAAGGTCACTATTTGAACGAAGAATTTGCGTTTCCTTTTGCTTGACCATAAGTAAGGCATTTGTATGATCTTTCATCATAGTTTCAATCTTTTCATTGAGCTGCGATATCTCTTGAGTCAATTCTAATTTCTCATTGTTGTATTGTCCTTGGATTTGAGTACTTTGACTTTGACGATCAATCCATTGTAGTTTCTCCATACGTAAAGCTTGTAATTCCTCCTTCTCCTGGAGTGATAACGTATTGCTGACTTTAGGAGCTGAGCTCACAGTTGGGGCGGGTGTTCTTGATACTAAGGGCCTTCCAGTTAAGCCTCTTCCAAGGGACGACACTTTCGATACATCGTCAGATCTTTTAGCTGGGGATGTTGCGCCTCGCTTGGCGGGTATGGTAGAGTTAGAAGAATGCTCCAAAACTGGCTTCTTGAGTGAAGAAGTGGTTGCTGGTAAACTCAATTTTTTTGCGCTCGTTGTACTTCCTGGTGAAGGGCTTATTCTGGTCCTTGATGGCCTAGTAATTCCAGATTCCGGAGCAGATACAGGTACCCTCTTATGAGAAGAGTTTTGATTGTCGGTCATGGTACAATTGACATTAACTTCCTCGAAAAATTTCATAACTTTAGCTCTTCTATTGTCGTCAACCTTCTCTAGATATGAATTGAGCTCGCGCTCGCCGGTAATTTTCATCAAGGTTCCAATCATCTCAGTAGATGCCTGTCTCACGGGCTCTTGAGAATCACTCAACAATTTTACTCCTTGGCTCATTATAGAACTGATCTCAGAATTCTTGGGACAAATCTTGGTTGATGCCAAGCACCTTTGCAAGTAACTGGTTGAGGCAATCTTTACTTGCGGAGTCTTATGTTTCATGCCTGTGAGGGTATCATCCAATACGTCGCTAAGACATGAAGACTGAAATATCGCATCCATGGAGTTGTTCAACGCATCAGCAACAGACACTTTCTTCTCTTTTGTCCGATCTAAAGTAGGACTAAATATTATGGATTGGTATTTCAGAAAATCTTTCTTTAAACCTTTTGCAAGAAATTCAGTACAGTTTGCAGCTAACTGTACCACTTGAATATTGGCATCTTTCATCGATTTGGCCAATAACCTGACAAGGTCTAAGTAGTCATCTTTGGGAGCCAACTTAACTGTCTTTTCTAGTAGCTGATGCACTTCCTCCAAGGCTTCTTTACGGTCTTTCCATTTCGTAGACGCCATTCTTGAGGTTAGATCAGAAGGCAATTGTGATATTATTGCGACAGGCTCAACCAAATCATACGGATCAAATTGAGGTTGCTGGGGCTTTTCCACGTCTGCATCTTGCATATCAATATCGCCGTCATTTTCCAATGTTTTATTGAATTCCTCTTCTTGTTTTTGTTTGGCGATCTCAGCCTTTTGAGACCACGTAAATCTCTTCTGCTCTGGGACAATCCCTTGAATCTCATCGAACGCTTTCTTCAAATCTTTCTGTTGCACTGGTTTTAAGTCAGGAAATAAAATAGTCTCTAGTGCGCCCCCCATCCACTTGTACAATTCGACCGCCAATTTGGTGGCCTCAGCCCTTACGTTTCTATCGGCATGACCAAACAACTTGACTAGCGCGGGAATAATCAATTTTGGTGAAACAATTGAATGGCAACCAAAGTTTTCAACCAATGAATGTAATGCTGCAACACAACCAGACACTAACTTTGGCAACCGGTGAGTTAAAAAAGGTAAAATGTCCTCAATTATCCCATCAGCATGATCGGAAATTTCAACTAGCCACAACAAGCATTCAGTTGTTTTGGCTTTTGTACCAGCACGGGACGAAGACAAGCCTTTTTCACATAATACAGAAACCACACCAGCACTTTTTAGTCTCAGCACATTTGCTACATTACCACCAAATTCCAAAAACGTTACTAACGCTTGAATACCCGATTCTTGAGCAACAACATTTGTATCGGTTACTGCCCTCTTAAATATTTCGGGCTTGGAATTAAATACCTGGAAACATTGATCTTGGTCGTTACGTGAATTCTGAAATTGCTTAGTTACCTCTTCATACGCTTCGAGTCTAACCTTCCACACTTTGTGGATTAGCCTTTCATCCAATGGCAAATTTGAATAGTCTGGCTCATCTGACATGTTATATAATTCGATATAACACCTCTCACAGCTACAGAGGTGGTGATATTCAAATGTTAATATGAGTACTTTGTTTTGTAAACAAAGATAATTTAACGCGCGCACGACCATTTTAGAGAAGACTAACCGTCCAACACGGTGTTTTACTATTAGAAGCTAGCTATTAGATAGACCGAGCATATGGATCATCTAGCATTCGGGTGTGGCCCAACAGTACAAATATAGAAAGAGAACAATGAAGACACAATGGAGGGTCAACCTCGTTTGGCCATTGACTTGACAAAATGCAAATTGTATTGAACAGAATTTAAATGTATTATATAGTATAAATTGTCGTAGTTGTGTCTAGAAGTAATAAAAATGACCAGGTTCTGCTTGAGGCGAATTGGGCGAGAGCCAGCACAAGTATTATGCCATATGACGATGCTGGACTTTATTTTTGGTGATGAGAAAGTCTAGACAATAAATGAACACCATATAGCCACATTGGAGTACTAGCAATGACTTCGGAGGTGTATTGGGCAAGTGCTATTAGCTGAGAGCCCCATTTACTCAATATATTTGGCGTACTTCGCCTTGATTTCTTCGTAAGGCTTCAAATTGTTGAAGCCCCAGCCTTCTTCACCAGGTCTGGTTTCATAGTACTTCTGGATTGAAACGCCATGATAGGGATGGTGAGCCAAATTAAACCATGGTATGATGGCCATTGTCGTGAACGAAAACTGCGAGTTTCTGTTGGCGATATCCTTCATTCTGTCGTCCAAAACAGACTCGTTCTCGTGGTAAGGTAATTTCTCTTGCGATAATAATTTCTTGATCTCATATCTATCTTTTTTCACTTCTTTGGCATTTTCGGACCATCCCAAGAATCTTCTGGTCGATCTCACGTACGCTAAATAGAACCCACCACAGAATCCCAACAATGAGGCTGCTCTTAAAGCACCTCCGGGAACTTTTGCTGGTGCTTTGAATGCCCCATGGCTTGGTTCTAATCTCTCCCATGCCTGTAATGCTAATGGGAATGCCGCCGTGGTTGCTGCCCAGTACCCATAATCTGACATTCTGAAGTACGACACAACTCTTTTGAAATGTGGATCCACGTCAATTAGTTCATAATCTGAGTATGGTGGGTCAGATCTGACTGGCTCATTATGTCTATTGTAGGACATCCTTGGTAGTTTTACTGTAATAAAAACTTTCGGTGCTTTTTATATACATTAGTACCAATTTCTACTATTTTTCAATCCGCAAAATTTGATTGGAAGCGATTTTAGTGTAGCGTGCACAGCTCAATTGAGTTGAGGCCTTACCGTACTATCAACGGCTGAACCTACTAGCCATTGATCATTGGATACAGCGTATCTGTCTACAGGGATGCAAGGGAACAAGAGGATTCGATCACGATAAAAACTTCAAGAATGTATTACCTGATTTGCGTTTTTGCACCCTACAATCTATTTTCATATTTCTGCTAGATACATGCACTTTATATTCTTACTAATCTCTCCTCTTTTCCACATCTAAAACGAAGTCTTTGAAATAATGGACTTAATGGAGAAAACCAACATGCTTTTGAGTTTAATATTTGTATTTTTGGCACTCAGCCTGTATCAGTAACTACTTAAAATCTAGGAATCGCATTGGAAGACAGAACTTCATGGGAACTTATGCCCAAATAACCAAACATACAACTAATTCAAATTATTAGGTTACTCTCTCTCTCTCTCTCTCTTGGTGATAGCATCCCTGGCTCTTTTATTCCCTATTGACGTCGTAGCGAAAGTATATATATCTGGATAAAGACTGTGTGCAGGCGTTATCAAAAAGGAAGTTTTATCTTTATTGCCATACTAATATATGAATTGAATATTGATTGGAAATAAAATATGCCCATACGGCTTGGTGATGAGAGCGATGTCGAGATAGAGGTCAATGACTTGGAGTCTCAAAGATATGACGGGACTCAAAGTGAGCATTTGCTTATAACAAAGCTTATAAACAGTGTACGAATTTATAATATTCCAGTACTAAATTTTGTGATCATTGGCATATTAGGATCATTCTTGCTAAGGCTAACAACTAAGTATACGGGGCTTTATATGAAGAATTCATTAATTACGATCATTGTTACAAACTTGGTACTATACGGCATATCCGAAACGTTAGCACAATCACTTTTGAGCTATGTGCCATCGGAGCCGATGCTTAGCTTCCGAATGAACGAACATAATCATGATGAAAACCAATTGGGTACGAACAGTTTTGGTGTTGCAGACTCAAACGCTTTTCGCGTTAGAGATGATAACAGCGGAAGCGATACGGATGATGAGGTATTAGATCGATTTATAGATTATATTCAGCAAGATAATAATTCCAATTCCGAATTACCCACAATGCAACCATATAACCCCGAAGTGGCGGTAACTCCAGTTCCAGTAGTAGAATTAACTTATTTTCACTTCAATAGACTTGCCGGATTTATGTGTTGGGGTTTTATTTTAGCATTTGCTCAATGTTGGTGGTATAAGTTCTTGCAAATATATTCAAAAGATCCTAAATTCATAGAGGTACTAAGAAAGGTATTGACGGACCAGTTGTTCTATTCGCCGGTATCGTTGTTTTGTTTCTTTACATATGGTACTATGGTTCTTGAAGGCAATAACTGGAAGGACGTTAAAGAGAAACTAGGAAAGGTTTATTTGAAAACGTTATTGATAAATTATTCGGTTTGGTTCCCAGTACAGTTTGTCAACTTTTTGTTAGTTCCTCGAGACTTTCAAGTGCCTTTTAGTTCATCTGTATCAGTCTTGTGGAACTGCTTCTTATCTATGAAAAATTCAAATGCATGATTTATTTCATAATTGTCGACTACTTAAATACATATGCTATATATACATTCCAGAGTTTGCATAACCATTAATTTTTCTAATAGCGAGACTTACTTGCTTTAAGTATGTTTCTCTCTTGTTAGCATCTAATAATAGCTCTCCGATAACAAGGCACGAATCAATGAACGAGTCGGAATCTATTTTTTCAAATCCAGATGGACCCTCTGACTTCAAAACCAACGACAACAACTTTGGCGGCTGCAAAAGATTGATTTCTGAATTGAATGCTGCTGTCGACCCGGTAATAAAATGGGGTGGTTTTAATGATGGTATTGATGAATACAAATCAGGTGTCTCCAAGCTTGTGTCGACTTCCAACTTACTTATAGTCTTATTACCACTTAATTCACATGGAGATAATGTGATCCACGCTTTGCGAATCTTAGGGTTGAGTTCTTGGACTATGGCACGAGCTAACAAATTATAAACAATGGTATTCTGAAGCTGTGGTATGTTGATACTCAAATACGAATTCCCGTGCCTCATTACGGATATCTCCTGTAAGCCATATTTTTTATTGATTGAGCTCTGCATAATCGCAGAGTATAGTTGCTCGTCCTCATCGTAGTCAGCATCATCGCCATCACTTTGTTGCAATTCTTTCAATTGCGGATATTCAATGGCTATAGTTCCAACTTTTTCACCTTCTGGTAGGAGATCTGCCAAAACCTTTATTGTATTAGGTGTAATTAGTACGTGATCAACGCATTGGATGTTTTGGCTCAACTTTAATATTATGTTTGGAACTGGTGGTGTTGGGGATTCTTCAAATTCGTCATCAAGAGTGTGACGAGGAGCCGGTGTTTCATTCCATGGCTTAATCTAATCATATGTTAATATTTGTCGATGGTCGTTAAGGTCCTCACGATACCATACATACTAGCATCTTTACTTCGATAGACTTCTTAGCAGTATACCTTGGAAAAGCATTTCATGGTCGCCACTAATAGTAAGTCTAAACTGCAAATTGATTAGAAAAAGTTCTGCAGGTTAGGTGGTATATTTTTTTTAGTTAGAGGATATCAATTTGATATTATATAACGCTTATAATAGAATATAAGACTAACAAATATATAAGTGATATGTTTAAGACCTTCTTCAGGGTACCTGCGCGGTCATCATATGCCTTCAGGCGTTGTTATCACTCCATAGATCATCCAAGCTCCAATATAATTGTTAATCCAAAGTCCATGGAATCTATTATACTAAACAAATCACTTACTTACATTCCTGAGTTTGGGTTCAATGCTCTTTGCGTCACAAATGCTATCCGGGATATGAATTATCCGGACTCATTGCTGTCTGCATTAACTAGTTCACCATCCGGGAACTCTTTGGAGTTCCAGTTAATGCTACACTGGCTTAAAATCCAAAGACAAAATTTGCAAGACCACGTATTAGATCCTGAAAGTGAGTTTAATTCTATAAATGGTGAGTACGAGAGAGCAGCTTATTTAATTAAGAAAAGACTAACGTACAATGAGCCTATCATACATCAATTATCGTCGGGCTTATCTCATTTAATCGCACCATATAACTTGAATCAGTCATTAGACGAGTTACACAGCTTAAGTGATGATATCGCTTTTTATGCTGGGGATATTTCCAATGACTTTGCTTGGTATTCGAAGAGGTTCGGGATCTCGTCCATCTATGCCAGCTCCGAAGTTTATATGTTACAGGATACTAGCGAAAGTTTCAAAAATACCAAGAGGTTTGTTGAAGATAAAGTGAAGAGTTTCAGTAACTTGGGTGAAGCCTACAACGATGTGGAACAGTGGGGAACATTCAATGCTATCAGTTTGGTAAATCTTATCAAATCGCAATTGTTAAGAGGTTAATGTAAAGGCTATTCTTTTATATATTATATTATATCGTATTTAGAATAAACCAAAGAATGCTAATATACAGATGCACTATTTCTATTCATTGCTCAATTACGGCTTATGAACTTTTAGACCTAATGGCTATTAATTTCTGTCTTAGTGATTCAATTGTCTTCTCATCATCGGCAATCTTAGATTCTACCCTTTTGATTTCGCCCTCAATAAATTCAATTCTTTTAGTGACATTCATTTTGGCTTCACTGTAATCTTGTGGCATTAATATTGGGCCGGTCAATTTGTAAATCTTCGAGTTATCATTTAAATGTGAAAATTCATTCAACACGATTTTGTTTTCTTGATATTGAGTTTCCAACGTCGAACGTGCTGTCATTAATTCATTGAGGCTAGTTTGTGCATTGCTGAACTCTAACGAAAGCTTTTCAAAATCTTGCTTATTATCGGACATTGTCAAAAGTTACTTTAATATTTAATTATTCGATTGAAGTTCATTGAAAATCCAAGTCTTACATTTCGATAAAAAATAACACAAAATCAAATACCTATCATTTAATTAATGATTTATGAACAAAGAACGATATATAAGCCCGGAGTATAAGTATGCCTCAGATGACTTGAAAAGCCTGTCTCAGGGATAGGGAGGCGTTAAAGAAAATAGGGATTAGGGAATACAAACTTGTAAAGTAGTCCTGAAAGAACAAAAAAAAATTTTCAACTATTCTATCTTGATTATTTGGTAGAAGCTAATAGCAAGCTCCTGAACCTCAGTTTGGAAAAATGCTGTTATCATTCTCGTTAACCTTGATTTCTGTTACCTGCACTTTAAATGAACTATTCGAGGAATCACCGTAATCATCTATTGATTCCAACTCTTCATATTCATCTACCACTGCTTCTTCGTTGTCACCAAGAGACTCAAATTCTACTGAATTGTTTTCAAAGACAAAGTCGTCATCTTGCGTTTCGTCGTCATCATCATCAATAAGAGGGTTCTCATCCTCGCTACTCTTATGGCATATAAGCGACGGCCTCAGATCATGATAAGACGTGTGTCTACGTTGCTTGGCCATGGGTGAAGCACTATCTGAATCAGAGGGGGTGTTGGCTTTTGAATTGGATTTAGATACTGATCGCGAGTGAGAAATGGATCTATACCCCGATGACGAATTGGTTCTTGACTTTGAATAGCTCAAGGTCCTCATTTTCCTTTCATTTGCCAATGCTCGCAGTTGCTGATAAGGTGATGCAAATAAATCCTGATTGAAAACAAACCCTTGGCATTCCTTTAAGGATATTATATTATAGCTGGAACTATTAGGGTAATAATTCGGGGAATCATAAACAGAAAAATTTTCATGTTGTACC
This sequence comes from Debaryomyces udenii, assembly GCA_030556595.1. NCBI lineage: Eukaryota > Fungi > Ascomycota > Pichiomycetes > Serinales > Debaryomycetaceae > Debaryomyces > Debaryomyces udenii. The sequence continues at coordinate 726,883 of JAKTUI010000004.1, read as the reverse complement.
ATTGCCGGTGATAGTAGTGAGTTTCTTCTGAACCATGGGGACGATTTGGATGCAAAAGATGAGCTTCTTCTCTTGTCTTCTCTAGGTTCGGCCTCTAGTGATCCAGCTGGATTCAATTCCCTTTTCATAGCACTGTTATTCCGTTTGAGTCGGGAAGATTGCGACTCCAGTAATAATATGTTTTTCTGATCACTCATATTACTCAAGGTCTCTCTTACCTTTCACTTGCCCTTATAATTATGTATAACGTAAATTGTTCTATAGTCGGATGTTTTCCGTATGATCTAGTGCTAAGTGAGTCGCAGCGATAGCTTATCTTAATAGCACGTGATTAAGCATATCAAAATATCGAATGTTAACCTCTACAACAATCATATCAGTACCGAAAAGTCCGTACCTGGGTATACTTAATTATGTTAATTCATATTTACTCTTATAATGCAAAACTATTTACTTCGTGTGATCGTGAAATATACGCTGGCCACGGCTGAAAACTATTCAAGAGCTTCTCAGCATCAATAAATCCTTTCTCTCTTTCAATTTGTCTATGACATACTTCAAACCTTCCCGGGAATTTGTCATGTTGGAAGAAAATTTGTTACGACTCCACTCTTCTATTTTCTGCTTGAACCCGAATAAGTTTGAAGAAAATTTCACTTTGCCCTCTACCAAAGTACTGTAAGAGGAGTATGCAGAATATTTCAAGTATTCCTCCACCTTGATGAATTTGCGATGATCTATATTGGCCGTGTAAGAGCACATTTGGCTTGCTTTGGGGTCAATGATAGTCTTTTCGATGATCCACGAGTCTAGATTCGTTCCTAGGAAGGGCTTAATAAACTTTGGTAAGCGACCGGTTTTAACTATTAATCTTGTAGTTCTGAGGCATCCACTATCGTCGACATAGCAATCAAGAGTATCTATACTCAATACATGCTTAGCATAAGGATTAGGGTATCTGTTCAAAAATGCAAAACTGACTGTTGAAAAGTCATGATTATATACATGCGAATTCTCAAATATTTGAACCATTAGATGCTTTCTGGATAGATCCGTTGGAATAAATATATTTCAATGTCTGATTTATGCTTTGATGCTGTGTGCCACTCTTATTCCACATCTACTAATAGACTAACTATAATTGGTAAAAAAAAAAAAAAAGTTTTGTAAGCGTAATCTGCAAATATTGTCTAACATGTAAAAGAATCATAACTTGAAAATTTTAGATACAACCTGTAAAGTAATGAAGGTTTCGCCAAAAACTTAAAACCGCCATGGTTATGCGACACGGCTCTCCCTCCGGATTGACTCCACAAGACTTGCCTATCAACTCATGAAAAACACGGCATTGCTGTACAAAATTGTACGGGGACAAATGTGCTAGTATTAGCGATAAAGAATCTCCGCAGTGGACTTTCAAAATTAAGGAAACGTTAGCGAGCAAGTTCGCACAAATGAAGTGTAGGGGCTGTGAGCCTTGGCTATCAACTACCGTCATCACCGCAGAATATTATCAAGATAAAAAATTGTAAGCTCATATCAAATTGTATGTCATATTGCAGCATAGTAAATACCGGAAAGTTATATTATTTCTTGTATATTAGTGACGCGATAGAAAATTGATCATCATTTAAAAATAATAAAATTTATCCACATATCAAATTTTCTCCGACGATCTGCCATATAGGAGCACACCATCGATAATTTGCAACTTTTTTTTTTTATAACTCACATAGAACTACAATGTCGGAGAAGGTAGGGAGCAAACAAGATTTCTTAGAACCAATAGTTTCAGAGTTTTCACCTCAATATTCTGATAATGGTGGTGCTGGTCGTTGGCAAGACTTCAAAGATTCATTCAAAAGACAAATTCTGCCGGAAGAAAAACATGAAGCTGGCGGAACTCAGATGAAAAAGAGCATTAGTAAGAGGCATTTAAGGCTAATGGCTTTGTCCACTGGTTTGGGTACTGGTTTGCTAGTAGCAGCAGGAGATAAATTACGTACTGCCGGTCCTTTATTTCTATTGATTGGATATGCATTAGTGGGCTACCTTATGTTGTTTCCCTGTATAAATGCAGTCGGTGAGTTGTCTGTGGCTTACAATAATCTTCCTGGGGGGTTTCAATCATATTATAGAAAATTTATTGATGAAAGCGTTGCATTTGCTGTTGGCTGGAATTATTGTTTCCAATGGGCAACAGTCATATCATTAGAGCTAGTCACTGCTAGTATGACCATTAAATTTTGGACAACGTCCATTGAACCAGATATCTTTGTGGCCATCTTCTTGGCTATCGTTATTTTGATTAACTTAGCGGGCTCAAAGGGTTACGGTGAAGCCGAGTTTGTGATGAACAGTGTCAAATTATTGATGTTGGGGGGATTCGTGATTTTCGGAATTATCATCGATTGTGGAGGTGGTCCACAGGGTTACATCGGGGGTAGATATTGGCATGATCCTGGTGCATATACCAGCTTCAAAGGTTTATGTAGTGTTTTCGTAACATCGGCATTTTCATTAGGTGGAACTGAATTTATCTCGTTGTCGGCTGCAGAACAATCAAACCCAAGACAATCTATTCCTGCTGCTTGTAAATTGGTCCTTTTTAGAGTCACAGTCTTCTTCATGGGGTCCTTGGCATGCGTTGGTTTATTAGTCCCCTACAATTCAAGTAAGCTTATGGGCTCTGGAGAATCGGGAACATCTCCTTACGTTATCGCTGCTCAAATGCATGGTGTGAAAGTGCTTCCCCATATCTTTAATGCCGTCATTTTGGTTTCTGTTACATCTGTGGCTACTGCAGCTATGTACTCGTCCCCTCGTTTATTACAATCATTAGCCGAACAAGGTTTGGCTCCTAAATACTTAGACTACATTGACAGGAAAGGAAGGCCTTTGAGATGCTGGATCCTTTCCATATTTGCTTCGTTTTTTGCATTCATCGCGACTTACAAAAACCAACAGGCCGTATTTACCTGGTTGTTATCCATTTCCGCATTGAGTTTTGTGTTTGTATGGGCATCCATCGATATCTGCCACATACGATTCAGAGCTGCCTTACGCTACAATAACATACCCATCGATTCCTTGGCCTTTGTCTCTAGAACTGGTGTCATCGGTTCCTACATATCACTTGTTTTAAACATTTTGATTCTCATTTGTCAATTCTGGGTTTCCTTGTTCCCTATTGGCGGTGACGGTTCTCCCAATGCTCTTTCCTTCTTCCAAAATTATCTTGGCGCGGTAGTTCTTTTGGTCTTCTATCTTGGTCATAAGTTATACACCAGGAACTGGAGTCTCTACATTAAGGTTCAGGACATTGATGTAGACGCTGATAGAACTATTTACGATCCAGAAATATTAGAATTAGAAAACTTGGAGATGAAGCAAAGGTATAAGAACTCTCCTTTTTGGAAGAAGATATTAATTACCTGTTTCGATTAAGCCAGTTTGTCTTATGTATAAATAAGCTTTTTGCAACTTTATTTTTGAACTGTAAAACGCGTAGAACATAGGCTACCGATATCACCGAGATAGTGCCACAAAAACACCATTTTTCAGATACCAAAAAGAAGCCCGATGTCGCAGACTCGGACTTATCGCTAAGGCTGGATTTACTTATAAAGATGTGGATATCAAGATAATTCGAAATGGATTTATCTTCAAAGCAAAGATTGAACATGACTACCATTCAAACTAGTGGTGCTACCACAAAATTAAACCAACATGAAATAATACCATCCCCAACAGACATGGGAGCCTTAGCCAACAGAATCAATAAGGATACGAGAGCCTTACACAATAAGATCGATAAAATGATGACATTGAAACTTACATTGGCATTGAGAGATCCAAAGATATACCGTCAAGGGTTGCAGAGCTTCTACCATGTGTTTGCTTCTATTGAAAAGTGCTTATACAAGCAAATGGAGGCAAACAATGAATGGTCAGATATGTTCAAACAGATATGGAAGCCAGAAATAGCCAGAAAGGAAAATTGTGAACAAGACTTGATGTTTTATTACGACGACAGGCGCGAAAAGTTTGCAGAACCTATTATGGGTGAACAAATCAACTTCGCTCAACATATTCAGAAAGTGACAGACGAAAAGCCATACTTGTTGTTGGCGTACATGCATGTTATGTACTTGGCATTATTTGCTGGAGGTAGAATCATGAGATCATCAGTTTCCCGGGCCACTGGATTATTCCCTCAAAAGGATGGGATGAAGCATGAGGACATCATTAAGATGGGTACAAATCTTTTCACCTTTGATGTTGCTGACGAAAATTCGTTGAGATTGGTTTACAAAAGAGATTACGAACTCTCCACTAGATCTGGCTTAACGGAGGAACAGAAATTGGAAATCATTGAAGAGTCAAAGTACATCTTCGAGCAAAACGGCAAATGTATTTCTGAAATTGAAAGACACAACATTGTTAGATTGTCTAAAAAGTGGAGCTTCATAATTGCTACGAAGGGCTACTACGCTGTATTTTTCTTCTTGGCGTTGGCTGCACTCTACTACATTAGAAGAGTTATCTTACATTTATTTTAATTTGATCAGTTGTTGACTTGATGTTGACAACAGCTGGGAAGGAATCCTTCTCTTCACTGTTAATTAGATTGTATATTAGAAATAAATTTCTCGGGTTACGTTCATTACTTGGTCTGTAGATTTACTCTTCTTCTTCTTCATCCTCGTTCTCGCTGTCGGGATCTAATTCATTAGAAACGCCATTTTCATGATCCTTTGCCCAATTCTCAGTCCAGCCTATTATTCTATCAACGTTATCATCCATTTCCTCAACCGAGTTGGAGTTAAGCTCGATCACAATTTCTGGAATATATGAATCCCTTGCGTCTTGCAAAATTACCTCCATAATTTCGCAGTCTAGGTTCTCTTGTACCTTGTTCTCTTTGTATCCTCTCTTTTGGAGCCTCTCGTACAAAATTTTATTGTCTGTTCTTAATACCACCACCAAATCTATAAGCCTTTCCGGAAAGATATCACAACAATGCCAATCTACTATAATTCCCCCATTCTCTAAATCAGGTTCCAAAGAGTCCAATAATTTGTCTTCATCTACAACTGAAGTATCTAACTTTTCATCATAGCTTTCAATACAATTTCGTTCTTTGGCTAAATCACTGATTGAAAAATGTTTATATTTTTTGTCCAATTGCGAAACTAAATTAGCTGCATGCGAGGTCTTTCCGCATCCTGGAGTCCCAGTGATAATGATGTTGGGATTCAATCTTTTTGTCATATTAGTATCCTATTAATCTCTGATCAATAGCTACTTTTTTTGAATATTTCACTATCGTAGAGATGAGCTTAAAAGTAATTATCAGGTGACCCTTAATTCTAGGGTCGTGTAGGTAATCAATATCATGAAGCTGGAATTATGTATTTACAATATCTACTACTACATACGTCTGTAATATAATAGTCAAGAGACTAAATCTACTGATTCATTTAATTTTACTGTCTGCATTTACAAATTAAAGGGTTTTTTTTTTTGGTTTTGAAATTAGCTTGGATAGTTGGCATATAAAGAGATTATAATGGGTAAGTATAGAACCATTAAGGCTCTAAGAGGAACAAGTATTAACCATTAAATTATAGCTATTTTACCACCAGGGCTATCGTCAAATAACACTAGTCAAGATGGGATCGATGACATGAATAAATTTGGACTAGGCGGATTATCTTCGCTTGTGAAGATGGAGCAGACTGATCAAACCATATTCGCAATAGGCCAAGATGTAAATTTGTTGGGCTTGGATTTGTCCAGTGACTCTAAGATATTGAAGAATTTGCCCTCTCCGTGGGCGGAGACTTCTAGATCGGAAGTAGAGCCTTATTTCACATTGCCCAAATCAATCCGCTCCGAAAACATCGTACCACCTCCTGAACCGTGTGATAATAAAATTCAGTCGTTCTCCGATGAAACGTTATTCTATATATTCTATATGAAACCAAGAGATACTTTACAAGAATACGCTGCCCGAGAGTTGGTCGCTAGGAATTGGAGGTATCACAAGGATATTCAGGTATGGTTAACGAAAGATAGTAACGTTGAGCCTGTGTTGATTAGTCAAGACGTAGAAAAGGGAGTGTATATCTTTTTCGATCCTCACAATTGGGAAAAGATCAAAAAGGAGTTTGTTCTACATTATTCTTCTGTACAAGCTTAAGTCAAAAGTACATATACTATAATTTATATAGATGTTACTTATTCTTTTTGGTAAGTAACTTTATCAACTTTAACCTCTCCGTTGAAGTATGTGTAAATATACAAGGTACAGGTAGAATCATGAGTGTCAAGTAAACAGAAGGATGGCACACAAGCGGTCTGTTCTTTAATTTCCTCGATGTTATCGTCTGTTTCGTCGACACTATCCTTCGTTGAGCCCTGTTCGCCTCCTTGTTCGCTTTCCAGCTTTTCAGTTTCCTTTTCTTCAGGTTGGTTGTCTTTCTCGTCAACATCTTCTTTGGTCTCTGTATCTTCCCTCGGTCCCTTTTGCTCTTCGTCTACTTGTGATTTCTGGGCGTCATTTTTTTTATCTGATATTATGGATTCATTTATATTGACCTGATTTTCAGCATTTTCTGTCCCACCATCAATATCGCCTTCTTCTTCACTCTCTTCCTCTTTCTCGGGCCAGTCGAAACTAAATGCACCTGTAGCACTTCCAGGGTTGACAAAAAACTTCCCATCCAACGTATAAGCTTCCACTTTATGGGTGCCTCCCCAAATCAAAATGTCTACATCTAACTCTCTTGCCAACGTCAGTAATGATAGGGGATCGTTTTTAGGTACCACTTGATAACCATTCGTAAAGCCAATCTTCAAATTATCATGCTTAATGACTTTATGTATCCCTATTTGCGATTCTTTGTTACTTAAAGAAGCTAACTGCTGCGATAATATTTGTAGGTCATCAAACTCTCCCTTGACTATATTGAATGAAGGTGACAATTCGTATAAAAATTTCAAAGTATCTAATGAGTTCGTTATATTACCCAAACATAGAACTTGCGATAGTTTGTTGTTCGTAGGAATTGTATTTGCATTGGGACTGAGCAACTTCCGAAACCTCAGTGGAAGCTCAAATGCTCTATCGGGAATATAGAAATCTCCAATTGCTAAGGTTAACATTATTTATAGGCTAATCTAGGAATTTATCACCACGTAGATTGTGAAATTATCTATGGATAGTTCGCACGATGCACTACGAGACTGCAATAATAAAACAAATATATAGAATAAATAATTATTATAAAATAACACTAACAATGTGTGTAAACGACGATCTAAACTCCGTCTTTAATGGTCTGAAGTGATTTTTTGTAAAACTTGAGGATAGTTCCTAAACACTTCGTCAAATCTATCTCTATTGGTCATTTGGAACACTTCTGGGTCTTTGGCCAAGGCAACAAAGAATGTAGAAACACCCGATTCAATGACAGTCAAGGCAATACGGGTAATTTGACCAGAGATCAAGAACGAGAAGGCCACAACTGGGGCATAGAAGGTACCATCAGAGTTATAATCTGGCTTGGTGAACTTCAAGTAAAAGTAAGCAAGTAAAGCCACGACATACCCAACAAACAAAGAATACAAATGTAAAGAGGTATTGATGAAGCAATCATTGATCAAAGCATCCATGCCCTTGAACCTAACTAGGTCAAAAGTATCCTTGGCCGATTTCAAGTAAGACTTACCGTACAAAGCAACATAGCAGTAAGCGTAGTGGTTAAAGTAGCGGACAAGCCAATCTATAAGGCCAATAATAAAGTCCAAAATCAAGAACCCGCAGCCGGCGCAGTAGTCACCTGAACCAAAAGCATTCTGCTTCAAAATTTGCACGAACGACTTAATTAACTGAATTAAAGAGACAATCAAGGAACCAAAACAAATGGAACCAAAACAGTATGTCAAGGCTCTCTTTAAGGCTCCTAAAGCCGGATGTTTAGGCTCCCCTTGATCGGAATTTGACAAGTAGTACCACGTACCATAGACCCCTGCAATACAGACGTGGATGACATTTTTAATGACTTCCGATATGTAGTAGCCTGCAAAGAAAACGAACACCAACACACCAATCAACTTACTTTGTGAACAGCCGCCTCCACCTTGCGTACAACCCTCACTGCCTTGCTTTGGATCGAATTTGACGTAGGTAGCAACTATAACAACAGAAAATAACACACTAAATAACCCTGACACAATAATGCCGATAAAAGACGTAACCAAGGTCGAAGGGTACCGCCTCATCACGTCGATAGTGATTTCCAACACAGTTGCACTGAAGGGAATCCGATGTCTAGCAGACCAGTAGCACCACGCCATGAACAAAGCAAACACCAAGAACACTACCGCTGCCGAGTAGTAGTGGGCCACAAAGTAGTATATCGCAGTCCCAACTCCAAGCACAACATTCATGATTAACCCCGTGATAATGAATATTCTAGGTGCCATTCTCGCATACACTATAATAAGCACCGACAACACCACCCCAACAACGACAATAAACCCAAAGAGAATAATTGTGTTAGTGTTCAAAGAAAACGAGTTTGACGAATTATAAATCGATGTCCCTTGAGACCCAAATGTCTGTTTCAATGCATTCAACGTAATTCCAGCAATGGCTATGAATCCGGCCACAGTTAATAAGAAAAACACTGTGAACGGCCAATCGTTCCATTTAGGCTTGTCTACCTTGAAAGACTCGTCGAATTGCTGTGAAGGTTCTGGTTGGTTACCTCCGTATTTTTCTTGCTGGTTTTCCAAGTCTGGCTGCACAAAGTGAGTTTCTTGGCCATCTTGGTAATTAGGTGGGTTTGGAGGGGGAGGATAATCGTTGTTTCCGGCCATGTTTACTATATTATATCCCTACTACTACCGTTTCTATGGGAAAAGACTTGAGTTTATTTTTATTATAATTCCATCAATAGGGCATCATAATAAGCTGCATTTGCTTATTGTGTTCCATGTGAGATGCTTGCGAATTTTGCTATTCCGTTATGATCACGTTTGCGAGCTTTGCAACACGTATTGGAACACTACCTTTGTTTTGGAAGCTTATACACCCACCACCCACTCTAGTAGGATCCAGGAGTCTTGTAGCAAGTCCCCATGTCCTGGAAATGTTTGAGGTATCAGTTATGGCCTAATGGCTTCCAGCACACAAGCCACCATTCCTGTTTATAATGGCTTCGATGCATGGCGCAGTGGGGCACGAGACTGACTTGGCCATCCGGCCCCGTGCCCGGGTTCAATCCACGCCCCGGCAATTTTCCCAACTTATGCTGCAATCGAACAGTTGCTGCCATCGGCTAGGCCGTGGGCCGACTTGTGGAGAATAAGTCGCTGCTCCCCCCCTTACGTATTCGCAACCGCTACTGGAACATTCTTTGCGGCTGACGCCCCTTTTCTGTCCCCCCCTCTACACTCTACTTCATCTAGAACCAGTCACAAAAACTTCCTTGGCGCGATTAATAGCCTGATACTAGTAAAGAAGGCTGCAATGTTGTCTTCTAAACATGAACAATCCCTGGTACAATCGATTCACCTCATGATGTTTTTCAGTATTTTCCACCAAAATGCACCATTTTTGCAAAATCTCCAAAAGTGGTCTCAATTGCTACAATATACTGGTCGCTTCAATGCGTTCTTCTATTGTGCTGCTTCGCAGCTCCACCGTAATGGATTACGAACTTTCTTCTTCTACATCCAGTACCCTCAGCGCCATTTTGCTGAATGACCTTGTGCTACCATGTGACCTTTATCTATAAAATAACTACCATAGGGATATACTCCACAGACTGTCTTATCGTCCAATTGTGCATTTACCCCTAATAGCTTATTTCTGACTATACTCTTATCTGATTCAAGACCGTAATATGTAAGTCCGATAGCAATACAATAGCGCTTCCCCAACCTAAAGTGGGTCCGAATGCGACTCACGCTATAAGTGGTGATGGGGTGGCGGGGGGTTTTGTGACACATTGGCTCATTTCCCAAAAAACCGCTGATTAGGTGATGAAATATTTATATAGCAGTGATCGTTATAAAAGGAGATTAATTGCCGGAAAACAAGATATTGGAGCATATTGACGACACAATTGTTTGAAATCAGTAGCGACAGAAGCAAAACACACATATACATATTCAACTAGCAGTAAGCGTCAAAACAGAAGTACAAACAGGCAGCAAACTACATTTATGTCATTAAGAACATTAGGATTAAATTCCACATTTAGCCGGCTTTTCACCAAACCCGCAGACCTCACCAAAACGGTTCTGACGGTGTTGGACTTCAAGCATGATCCACAGGCATCAATGGAGAATGTGATGACCCGGTGTGACCAGGAGATGGGAGGGTTTTCATCGGTAAACTTCCAGGTTGATCCTAATACCAAAGCAGGCCATTTTTACGGGTATTTGAATTTGGATGTTCCCAAGGACCACCCAGAGGCGACCCGGTCCGGGTACGCCATGTTCCGGACCAAGGATCAGAAAGAATCGTGGCTTTCGGGCAATAGCTACTGGGACTGGTCGCAGTACCAGTCGTTAGTAATGCGAGTCAAGGGAGATCGGAGAAAGTATCTTGTGAACATCCAGGCTAACACACCCTTGGTCACGGATCTCTTTCAGCACCGTCTATTTTTGCATCATCCAGGCGAATGGGAAACCGTTGTGATTCCATTGAACGACTTTGTAATGACCAATTGGGGAGTGATCCAGAACGGGGGCGAGATGAACAAGGCAGAGGTGAAAACCATTGGTATCGGGCTTTTAGACAAGCAATACGGACCCTATTCGCTTCACATTGACTGGATCAAGGTGATGACAGGAGCCGAAGTCGAGAAAGAGACCATAAAGTCCAGGTCTGAGAGACTTTCCATTACACACGCCAATAACCAACCTAAATCGTGCAACACTGAGGCAGACATTAAGATCGGCGACGGTTCTGCCCTCAATACCCATAAGTACGAGGACCCCAAAGAAACTGTATTTTGAACCAGCCTCATGAAGTACATTGTTCCTTACAACCTCAATTGGTAACCACTCATTAATTTATTGTGCCTCCTGGCCATTAATTACGAAATGGCTGCAGTTACACAGACTACTACAATGTCGCATATCGCTTAGATAGGTTAGCTCGACGCTCAACTAATGCATTGGGAATTTGTCAGTCAGTGTCTAGCTGAAGAATTTGGCCCACTTGCAACCTATTGAAGGAATTTCTATGGTTAGTGTTTATAGTTATTGCTGTATACTCATATTTGTCATCAATAAATATGCTTATTGTTTCACTCTCTATTACTCTAAATATATATGGTGGTCTTACTCCATTTTCATATACATTCCCCGTCTAGTGGTTTATCGTATTAGTTCTGTTCATTCTCCGCTTGCGAAGAGTTGATTGTTCCTCTTCCTCCCCATTCTAGCAGGGTTTGGCCCTAGAATTGTGGCTTTTTGAAAAACATCCAGACACCTCTTTTTTATTGTTCGGTATGGGAGAAAAAATTTTCACCTCATATATATAGAGAATTTTCCACTGAATTTTTTTCAGCTTTCTTATTAGCACTATCTTATATCAAATTATCAAAAATGGCAAGAGGCCCGTAAGTCTAATTCCATCTTAATCTGATCCAGATTTAAGACTAGGAAAGGCACTAAGAGTACCTTTAAGGACACTCGAATTTATACCAGTACACTTGTTGTATAACGGTCACCAATCTTCTTTTGAAGATTCGGAAGGGAGCCTTGTCATGATAATTCGTTAGAGTTGACATTTATAGCAACTACGGTTCTACTTTACTTGCTTTGGTGAAGGAAATTGCTGTCAAAAATGCTGATGTGTCAGTTTGAATTTGTAGTCAATCTATAAATGTTAACTCTAATGATTAGTCATGTTATCCTAGTTTTTTATTGAGATTGCTCCTGGCATTCGTACTAACATATTACTAGAAAGAAGCATTTAAAGAGATTAGCAGCCCCATCCCACTGGATGTTGGACAAGTTGTCTGGTACTTACGCTCCAAGACCCTCGGCTGGTCCTCACAAGTTGAGAGAATCATTGCCATTGGTTATTTTCTTGAGAAACAGACTTAAGTACGCTTTAAACGGTAGAGAAGTGAAGGCCATTTTGATGCAAGAGCACGTCAAGGTCGATGGTAAGGTCAGAACCGATGCCACTTTCCCAGCTGGTTTTATGGACGTTATCACCTTAGAAGCCACCAACGAGCACTTTAGATTGATCTACGACGTCAAGGGAAGATTTGCTGTCCACAGAATCACCGCTGAAGAAGCTTCCTACAAGTTGGGTAAGGTCAAGAAGGTCCAATTAGGTAAGAGAGGTATTCCATACGCTGTTACCCACGACGGTAGAACCATCAGATACCCTGACCCATTAATCAGAGCAAACGACACTGTCAAGATCGATTTGGAATCCGGTAAAATCACCGATTCCATTAAGTTTGATACTGGTAGATTAGTCATGGTTACTGGTGGTCGTAACTTGGGTAGAGTTGGTGTTATTACTCACAGAGAAAAGCACGAGGGAGGTTTCGATTTGGTCCATATCAAGGATGCTTTAGAAAACTCTTTCGTCACCAGATTGACCAACGTTTTTGTTATTGGGGAAGAAGCTGGTAAACCTTACGTCTCGTTACCAAAGGGCAAGGGTATTAAGTTATCTATCACTGAAGAACGTGACAGAAGAAGAGCTCAACAAGGTGTTTAAGTAGTTATTTCATAGAAAACAAAATAGGTTAATGTATACTAGTATTGTGGATATTGTTAATTTTATTTAGTAAACGTATGGGGGCTGAAATGATACAAAAAATTTCGTTTTTTTCAAGATTGATGATTTTCAATCAGTGTACCTGGATTTTCAGATAATGACATCGAGGTACAGAGTAGAGTATGCCTTGAAGGTACACCGCAGAGATGAGCTTATTGAGTGGATTAAAGGGCTTTTGGCAGTACCGTTTGTGCTACACGCAGATGTTGAGAACTATGATGATGCAGCCCTAGAACGTTTCAAAGATGCTGAAAGCTATGAACAATACTTGCTTTCAAGGGAAGACGTGATCGCAATGGAGTGCCAGAAACGCTACCTGGAGATATTCAATGACGTTGAAAAGTTGATAGACCATACCATAGTTATAGACAGATTGCAAGATGTTGATCCGAAACATTTCGGGAACAGCAGACTCAGACAATTGGTTCCATCAGTGGGCCGGTTCTTCACTGCCTTACCAATGACCAAAGCATTTTTGATTGAGGACAACAGACGGCTGATATCCAAGCGGAGATTGGTAAGTCCATCGTTTAACGATGTTCGGTCCATCTTGAATACTGCGCAAATATTGGCACTTTCTGAGGTGTACAAGAATTGCGGCGAGTCTGGTTCAAAGTTGAAGTTGATAACCTTTGATGGGGATGTTACTTTGTACGATGATGGAAGCTATTTGAAACCCGAAGACCCCGTAATTGACAAAATAATCAAGTTACTATCTATGGGCTTGTTTGTGGGTGTGGTAACCGCAGCTGGTTATCCGGGTCAACTGGGTGTTCCTCAATATTACGCTAGATTGAAAGGCTTAATCGATAGAATCAGATCTTCTCAAAGTTTATCAGAACACCAAAAAGAGAACTTGCTTGTTATGGGAGGTGAGTCTAACTACTTGTTCCGATACGATAATAACACTGGTAATTTGAAGTTCATTGATGCTGAGGAGTGGTACTTACCAATAATGATGAATTGGGACAAGCGAAAGATAGATTACATTATGGAAACTACCGATAAACATTTGAGACATTTGCAGGTCAAATTCGAATTGAACTCTGCCGAAAAGACCACTATAATAAGAAAGGAGAGATCAATAGGTATCATCCCCAATCCGGGGTACAAAATCTTGAGAGAACATTTGGAAGAAATGGTTCTTTCGTGCTCGCTTAAACTACAGGAAATCTTGGCCAGAACCTCAGGCCAGCCCACTTCTATGGAAGTAGTCCATGAGCAGGATCCATCGAAACCTATTAGTGCCCACAAAGGCTCGGAGGAAGATATTAAAGTCTGCGCTTTCAATGGTGGTTCTGATGTCTGGGTTGATATCGGTGATAAAAGCTTGGGTGTTGAATCATTACAGAAGTATCTATGTAACGATAGCAGATATCAACATACCATATGTCCTATACTTAAGAGTGAAAGCTTGCATATAGGCGATCAATTTGCCAGTCTAGGGGCAAATGACTTCAAAGCAAGGTTAAGCGCATGTACTGTTTGGATTGCAAGTCCCAGAGAGACAGTTGCTATTTTGGATGATTTGATTAATAATTTAAACTCTTAATCACTTATTGAATAGAACATCGTAAATCTGTAAATGAATTTGTGTTAGAAAGGTCTTGAAGGGCTTATCACATGCTAATCTCTGAATATCTGTTTTCTCAATAATATGATAGTGCCTTCAGGTAATGTAAGCAACTATTGCAAGAAAGGGAGTATGTTACAAAAGAGTCAGTTCTATAATCCCGTGTCGGCTCCATATTTGGACCCAACTAAGGATCGTCGTGTAGCTTTGATTACAGGTGCTAATAGTGGTGTTGGTTGGTATACTGTGCTACATTTATACTTGCATGGCTATATTGTATATATTGCTGGTAGAACAGAGTCAAAGGTCCAGCAAGCTATCGAGGACATTGAGGTTGAAGCTAGGAAAAGACTTGAAAAGTATAGTCCAGAAGATGGACATAAAAGGTTCCTTGGGTCGCTAAATTACATTTATATCGATTTATTGAACTTGTCGACCATTGATGAAGCAGTAGAGGCTTTTGGTAAAAAAGAATCGGAATGCCATATATTGATCAACAATGCAGGAGTTATGGGACTTCCTTATGAGACCACTAAAGACGGGTATGAGATTCAGTATCAAGTCAATTTTGTCAGCCATTTTTTGCTTACATGGAAAATGTTACCTTTCATTAAGAAGGTCAGTGAGAAAGGATTGGTTGAACCCAGAATTATTCAGCTTACTTCATTAGCTCATCATGCAACCTACAAGTATTTCAGTCCTGACACAAATTTGAATAAGGTGCCAAATTCTTTTTACACATGGGTTCGCTATGGAGTATCAAAATTAGCTTCTATCCAATTCTCAAATGTTTTGGCGAAGGCAAACCCTGATATCTTATGTACTTCTGTACACCCAGGATTAGTTATTGGCACAGAATTGTATAATTATTGGAAACATTTACCGGTGATAGGTTTATTTGCATCTGGTTTATTCAAGCTAATCGATTCCACTGTTGGTGTTTCTAACGAGGAAGGCTCGTATGCAACTTTGAAATGTGCAATGGATCCCAAATTAACTGCGTCTAAGAACAGCGGGGAGTATTTTGAAACTGGTGGCATTGAAAAATCTCCTTCAAAACTAGCCCGCAACGAGGATTATGCTAAGACAGTGTGCAATTGGAACATTGAACAATTACGTAAACGTAATTTCGTTATTGATGCTCCTACAACATAGGTTTTTTTCTTATAGTTCAAGACTTTAACAATTTGAAATATTGCCTCTTATTACTCTCTAGTGGCTTACTTGACACTCAATGCAACCCCAAATAATCATTCGAAACTATACATTTGATGAAAAATGTGTTCTCAAAATCGTTACCAATATATGCAATAGTTAACTGCAAAAGTAGAGAAGGCAATGATATTGATTAAAAGTCCAAATTTATTCAAGTTTCGCGAGTATGTAGTAGTAGGAATTCTAGTACCATTTCCACTTACAAACGCTACAAAAAGCTAACTTATAAGTAGCTGCTTGAAGTGGTGGAACTAGGTCTCTTATCAAGTAATCTGCCACCAAAAAAAAAAAAAAAAAAAAAGGGCACAGTGCAACATAACCTAGATTGATCATTTAAGCTTATCGATTGTTCTATCATTCTTTTTAATTGTAAGTATACAAATTGAATTCAGCTTATTAGAGGATACAACTGTGACATTGCTCTATACTAGTACTTGCTCACATAGGAAACATGTTTGGACTCTTTAATATTTTAACGTATGTAAAATGATTGGGTAGATGTAAAATTTATAGATTACAAATGGAGAAATACAAAAGGAACTTCAACTAACACTAATTATAGTACATTGGTATCGGTGATTTTCCCAGTTTTTGGGTCTTATAAGGCGTTTGAGAACTATAACAAGGTTGCAGCGGAAATTGGGTCTTCCAATATAACCATTGGTGGGTTTCAGGTGCCAATCAATGCTTTATTAAGAAAGTCAGGAGAGACGGCCGAATCGGCTGGCCAAAACAACGAGGAAAGGTTGCGTAAACATTTGTTGTCGATACAGAAATGGATTGTATATTGGATTGTGATTTCTTCTGTGAATGTAGTGGAAAGTGTGTTGTTATTGAAATACTTGATTCCGATGTATTCGTTTCTTAGATTTTTATTCTCGATTTGGTTGGTGTCGCCCATGTTGATTGTCTACAATGCAAATTCTAGCAGCTATGTGTCTATTGGAACGGAAGCCCAAGATAAAGAACTACGCCAGTTCCTGGAGAGCGGTTGTGGGCTCTGTTATTATAGGTATCTCAAACCGTGGTTGGATGGCGAATTTGAACACCTCTCGAACCTTGATTTATCTAAGGTTATTTCGCCTTCGATCTTGAAATACATTGGTGATTTCACATTAGCACAATACGCAGCATCCTATTTCAATTTGAACACGTCGCAGAATAGCCAAAACCAAGAAGGGGGATTTTTGAATCTAGTCAAATCAAAAGTATTCGACCCTAATGGGTCTTATTCATTTGTGAATAACTTCTTCCTGGAGAAGCCTGTTACGGAAACACCAGCAACTTCAAAGAGTGGCCGGGAATTTCACGATAAAGGAGTCACGACATCCCTGTCTAGATCAGAATCTATACTACTTAACAATTTAGATGAGGAGTACGACGTAGTTGACAAGCCAAAGGTTCAAGAAGCCTTCTTGAACCAACGACTGCCTGCAGAACCCCACCCTGAAATTGAAAAAAAGAAGGGATGGATCTGGTAGCTCTTTTAGATGTTGAACTATATCGTTACGTTTTATGATTGAATATTTGATGTATTATTGTTAATATTTGGGATTTTTGAATTGGTGCTTAATTATTTATTTATTACTCTTAGGTTTATATTCATTTCTATGCTTCGTATTTCATATTACGACTTCAGTGAATAATTTACGTTAAATTAGTATATACATGAATTCGAATTTATACAATCACAAACCTAAATATTGCTGAAGAGCTTGCTTGTCACCTCTTGATTCGTCTTGCTCTTTTTGTAGTTTAATGGCCTTTTCTCCAGCTTTTCTGTATTTGCTTGGTATAAAACTATTGGGCAACTCTGGTTTGTTATACATTCCGTTGAAAGCCTTACTTGGTTTCAATTTGTCAGAGCCTTCCGCAGTCTTCATCTCAATTGCTTCTATTTGATCCGCATAGTTTTGCTTAGCCTTGTCAACAATCGAATCTGGCAATTCTGGCCAGATAAATGGTTCTTCCATATCAATTGTCATTTTCTTGTACTGTGGTCCTCTATAACGAGCATGATCATCAGGTCCCCTAGTGAACTTGGCGTGCAATAACTGAACAGTGACATTTAATGCTCTCAACCCATAAACATGCCATAAGTAGTCTCTCAAATCCATCTTGTTGAAGTTCCTTGGAACCAAAAACTTTGCTTGGTATGGTGTATGCTTTGCATTGGGCCTTAGCAAACAGATACGTGCCTTAGGCAAGTACACTTTCTTCTCCCCCACTCTGAAATGAGGTTGTCCTGTAGCAACCTCTTCTTGATACTTTTCATAGTTCCTCCTCGCAATACGGTCACTGTTGGATCTATACTTTATTGGAATAGGCTTACCAGCTTCTACGTACTTATTTTTGATCTCACTACTTGGAAACAACGTATCTGTTACTGATTGCGAGAGCAATGGCTCTCTTTCCTTCCTGAAACCGTATCTTGCTTTATTTAACGTTACATCCTTGATGTTAATTTTGGGGTATGCTTTTGGATTTTCCTTGTAATGGATTCCTCTCTTCGATATCCCCCACAAAGAAGAGATAAACCCCATGCTCTTATTCTGTATCATGACTAAAATACCTTCTCCTGGTCAATCTTTACGCTCAACCCATACAACCGACTCTTGATCAACTTCTGCTATAAGGTGAAAATTTTCTTTTTGTGTCACATTTGTACAAGGTCGTGCGCGGACAGTATCTCGTTGAGTTTTTTGTTTTGACGCTAAACGGAAATTATGATAATGAAGGCGAATAGGCAATCTACATAGATTAATCAACTTTGCCTGTTTAGTATTCTAGCAGAAGAAGATATACTATGGCTCAGGAACAAGCGGTTGAGGACCCATACTTGTATGACGATGATTCGGAGAGTATTACGCCGGAAAACTGTTGGACAGTGATCTCGTCGTTTTTCCAAGAAAAAGGGTTAGTGTCCCAACAACTCGATTCTTTCGATGAATTTATCGAAACAACGATCCAGGAGTTGGTATGGGAGGATTCGCATTTGATTTTAGACCAGCCAGCGCAACATACTTCGGAAGAAGACCATGAGAACAGGAGATATGAAATTACGTTTGGGAAGATCTACATTTCGAAGCCTACACAGACGGAAGGAGATGGTACTACGCATCCTATGTTTCCACAGGAAGCGAGGTTGCGTAACTTGACTTACTCGTCTCCTTTGTACGTAGACATGACAAAGAAGGTGCTCAAGTCGGATGATAATAATAGAGTAGACAACGAATTGGAATGGGTAGAAGAAAAAGTTGAAGATGAAGATCCACAAACCAAAGTTTACTTAGGTAAAGTACCTATAATGTTGAGATCTAAGTTTTGTATGTTGCGTGGATTAGGGGAGCACGAATTTTACGAGTTAAAGGAATGTCCGTACGATATGGGTGGTTATTTTGTAATCAATGGTTCTGAAAAGGTTTTGATTGCTCAAGAAAGGAGTGCTGCCAACATAGTTCAGGTGTTCAAGAAAGCTGCTCCTTCCCCAATTTCACACATTGCGGAAATAAGGTCTGCCATCGAAAAGGGCTCACGCTTGATCTCTTCTATGCAAATCAAATTATATGGTAGAGATGACAAAGGGTCATCTGGGAGGACTATCAAAGCAACATTGCCCTATATAAAGGAGGACATTCCAATTGTAATTGTATTCAGAGCTTTGGGTGTTGTCCCGGACGGTGATATTTTGGAACATATTTGTTATGATGCGAATGATTGGCAAATGTTGGAAATGTTGAAGCCTTGTGTAGAAGAAGGGTTCGTGATACAAGAGCGTGAGGTGGCACTTGATTTTATTGGGAGGAGAGGTGTTTTGGGTATTAGAAGAGAAAAGCGTATCCAGTATGCCAAAGATATTTTACAAAAGGAATTATTACCTAATATAACGCAAGAGGAAGGATTTGAGACTAGAAAGGCTTTCTTTTTAGGGTACATGGTGAACAGATTATTATTGTGCGCCTTGGAGAGAAAGGAGCCTGATGATAGAGACCATTTCGGGAAAAAGCGGTTGGATTTAGCAGGTCCATTATTAGCAAATTTGTTCCGTATTTTATTCAGGAAGTTAACAAAAGATATTTACAACTACATGCAAAGATGTGTTGAAAACGATAAAGAATTCAACTTAACCTTAGCGGTGAAATCGCAAACTATTACTGATGGTTTACGATACTCATTAGCAACAGGAAATTGGGGTGAACAGAAGAAAGCAATGAGTTCTCGTGCTGGTGTGTCCCAAGTTTTGAATCGTTATACCTATTCATCCACTTTGTCACATTTAAGAAGAACTAATACACCTATTGGGCGTGATGGTAAGATTGCTAAACCTAGACAATTGCATAATACACATTGGGGTCTTGTTTGTCCGGCTGAAACCCCAGAAGGGCAAGCGTGTGGTTTAGTGAAGAACTTATCGTTGATGTCTTGTATATCGGTTGGTACTCCATCAGAGCCCATCTTGTATTTCTTGGAAGAATGGGGTATGGAGCCATTGGAAGATTATGTTCCTTCGAACTCTCCAGATTCTACTAGAGTTTTTGTTAACGGTGTTTGGGTAGGTACACATAGAGAACCAGCCCACTTAGTTGACACGATGCGTAATTTGAGAAGAAGAGGTGATATCTCACCTGAAGTTTCAATTATCAGGGATATAAGGGAAAAAGAGTTTAAGATTTTCACAGATGCTGGACGTGTTTACCGTCCATTATTTATTGTTGATGATGATCCAGACTCGGAAACAAAGGGTGAATTGAAATTAAAGAAGGAACATGTACATAAATTAATTAATGCCGAATACGATGACTTCGGAGAGGATCCAGATAGCCTAAGCTACTCTTGGTCATCGTTAGTCAATGACGGTATAGTAGAATACGTCGATGCAGAAGAAGAAGAAACCATTATGATTGCTATGACGCCTGAGGATTTAGAGACGAGTAGAAGTACATTATCAGAATCTGAACAGAAGAACTTGCAACTTGAAGAGCAAGAGGTTGATCCTGCCAAAAGAATCAAACCAACATTTAGTAGTTCTCACACATTCACGCATTGTGAAATTCATCCATCCATGATCTTAGGGGTTGCTGCTTCAATTATCCCTTTCCCAGACCATAACCAGTCCCCTCGTAACACTTATCAATCTGCTATGGGTAAGCAAGCCATGGGTGTATTTTTAACAAATTACTCTGTTAGAATGGACACTATGGCCAATATTCTATACTACCCACAAAAACCTCTAGCCACTACTAGGGCCATGGAACATTTGAAGTTCCGTGAACTTCCAGCAGGGCAAAATGCCATTGTAGCGATTGCCTGTTACTCTGGTTACAACCAAGAAGATTCTATGATTATGAATCAATCTTCAATTGATAGAGGGTTGTTCAGATCTCTTTTCTTCAGATCTTATATGGATTTGGAAAAAAGACAAGGTATGAAGGCTTTGGAGACTTTTGAAAAACCATCCAGATCTGATACTTTAAGATTGAGGCATGGTACTTATGAGAAATTGGATGATGATGGATTGATTGCTCCTGGTGTGAGAGTCAGTGGTGAAGATATAATCATTGGTAAAACTACACCAATTCCACCTGATACAGAAGAGTTAGGACAGAGAACTCAATACCACACTAAAAGGGATGCTTCCACACCATTGAGAAGTACTGAATCAGGTATTGTTGATCAAGTTCTATTGACTACCAATGGTGATGGTGCAAAATTCGTAAAGGTTAGAATGAGAACAACCAAGATTCCGCAAATTGGTGATAAGTTCGCATCCAGACACGGTCAAAAAGGTACTATTGGTGTCACTTATAGACACGAGGATATGCCATTTACTTCTCAAGGTGTAGTCCCAGATTTGATTATTAATCCTCATGCTATTCCATCTCGTATGACTGTCGCTCACTTGATCGAGTGTTTGTTGTCTAAGGTTTCGTCTTTATCGGGGCTTGAAGGTGACGCATCTCCATTCACAGATGTTACGGCTGAGGCAATTTCTAAATTGTTGAGAGAACATGGCTATCAATCAAGAGGATTTGAAGTTATGTACAATGGCCACACAGGTAAGAAGTTAATGGCACAAGTATTCTTTGGTCCTACTTATTACCAGAGATTAAGACATATGGTTGATGATAAGATTCATGCTAGGGCTAGGGGTCCTGTCCAAGTTTTAACAAGACAACCTGTTGAAGGTAGATCGAGAGATGGTGGTTTACGTTTTGGTGAAATGGAAAGAGATTGTATGATTGCTCATGGTGCAGCTGGGTTCTTGAAAGAAAGATTGATGGAAGCGTCTGACGCTTTCAGAGTCCATGTATGTGGAATCTGCGGTTTAATGTCTGTC
Organism: Debaryomyces udenii; assembly: GCA_030556595.1. Lineage (NCBI taxonomy): Eukaryota > Fungi > Ascomycota > Pichiomycetes > Serinales > Debaryomycetaceae > Debaryomyces > Debaryomyces udenii. The sequence continues at coordinate 704,932 of JAKTUI010000004.1, read as the reverse complement.
ATTGCCAATTTGAAAAAGAATCAATTTGAATGTCGCTCGTGTAAGAACAAAACGAACATTTACCAAATTCATATACCTTATGCTGCTAAATTATTGTTCCAAGAATTGATGGCTATGAACATCTCACCAAGATTATACACCGAAAGATCTGGCGTGTCGATCCGTTTTTAGAAATCATTTCAGTAGCATCGTGGTTTTATCGACATATGACTAAAAAAAATATTCACCCTGGGGGTATATTAATACTTGTAGTATATATATACATATAGTTTTAAAAAAATTTTGACTTAATATTTGATTATATTGTATACTACGCCTTAATTAAACAATTATTTACAGAACCCCAAATATTTACACCACCAATGTATGAACATGCTATAGCATTTAATTTTCTAGGTACTTGGCACGAAGTTCAGCCATAGCCTTTTCTTTTCTGTTCAATTCTGCCAATTTATTTTTCATGGCCTTCATTTCATCTGCGTATGCAATCAAGTTCTCCTTGTAAGGATGTTCATCACCATCAAAAAGCTTCAACCTGTCCATTCTCGCGAGTCGTAACTTATTCTTTGGAATCATACCTTTTACTGCTCTTCTCAAAATTTCACTGTACCCTTTATTGGCAATCATTCTTTCCATAGGAACCAATTTCAACGACCCTGGACGGGTTGTGTGAGACCAGTAGGTCTTATCTTGCAATTTGTTTCCTGTAACTTTCAAATGTGCGCAGTTGGTAACCACAACGTAGTCTCCATGGTCTCGGTTAGGTGAAAACGTAGGCTTATGCTTTCCTTGTAATGTTAATGCTATACTTGAAGCCAAACGACCCAACGTTCTTTGTTCAGCCGCAACATCGACATGATGCCATACCCTAGTCAAAGCAACAGTAGAGTTTCCAATTCTTTGTGACATCTTGCTCTTATGTCTAGTGTTTAAATAACTATTGATCAACTGAAAATTTTGGTATAAATGTTTCGACAAATGTCGCAAAAGTTATGTCGTAAAATGTCGTGATTTTTGATTTTTCAACAACTCAATAACATATAGCTATAGAGGTGTATTGAAAGTGATAATTAATTAAGTGATTAAAAGGCTATATCATTTATAATCGAAGGCAGATTGAAGGAATTTTATTTATTTTAGTATTGTTTGAGGACAATAAAAAGTTAGCGAGTCAAGGCCCCTTATTTAGATCGATAATTTCGATAGTTATTATTGCATAGAATTATACCGAATATGTTTTTTTTGAAAGATTTATCGTTGAACTTAACTTTGCATCCGTCATATTTTGGGCCACAAATGGATCAATACTTGAGAGATAAGTTGTTGAGCGATGTGGAAGGAACGTGTACAGGGCAGTTTGGATATATAGTATGTGTGCTAGACTGTATGAATATTGATGTTGGAAAGGGGAGAGTCGTTCCTGGGTCAGGGGTAGCAGAGTTCGAAGTAAAATACAGAGCAGTTGTGTGGAAGCCATTCAAGGGAGAAGTTGTGGATGCAGTAGTCACTACTGTCAATAAAATGGGATTTTTTGCTGATGTTGGTCCATTATCAGTGTTTGTAAGTACCCATTTGATCCCTTCGGATATGAAGTTTAACCCATCAGCCAATCCGCCAGCATATGTTAGTCCAGATGAAAATATTGAGAAAGGTTCTAGGGTTAGGTTAAAGATCGTAGGTACAAGAACTGATGTCAATGAAATTTATGCTATTGGAAGTATTAAAGAAGATTACTTGGGTCCAAGTCCCATGTGAATGGAACTCGCTTAGACTTATATTCCTATAAAATCTTGTATTATTAAATCAATTAAGAATCAAAGTTCTACATTATGATATTATTTAATAAATAGCCATTGAACTTGAAACAAATATATAATTAAAAACATTACTTTTAGTTTCAAGTAACTTATGCCAGAGGTGGTTCCTTATCGAGATAATCTTTTCTGGATTTGGATGGGGTTTTATCATTACCACCTACGTAGTATCCATTAGATTCATCCGAGGTATTGGTGCTGTTTAGCCTTTTGTTCCAAGTTCTCCCATTTTCGGATGCACTTCTCTTTTTATCGGAAAGTGTTTCAATCCTCATATCGTCAATTTTTCCTTTAAGTGGAGTGATCTGACTTCCATGAGGAGCAGAGATTGAATTAGAGGAGCTATTCGGCACAACTTTATTTGTAATATTCGATAGCTCGACATTAACTTGCTGCGCTCCTCGTCCTTCGTTGGGTCGACTCTTGTCCACAAGGGCAAATGCAGATCTAGAATATCTAAGACCCTTATTGAGATTAATAGGGCCATCTGAACTTGTTACACATGCAGGGTATGAGGATTCATCAGGTTGATAATTATGCAGACTTGCAATGTCTACTGCTGTATACGGCTGAGCATTCGTGGCACTTCCTTCATCGTGTTCTAATGATGTATTGCTATGAGAAATTTCTGATATTGGCAAAGGATCTCTCCTTCCTTCATTTTCAACTCTTTTTTGGCTGTTCAAACTCGCTGCTTGGTTCTCATTAAATTTTTGTCCTGCAGAGCTTTCTGCCTGGTTTCGCAGCTCGGCTATCAGATTGCTTGTACCAGAACTAGCATAATGTTCTCGTTGCGACTTAAGATGTTGTTGCAACTTCTGTTGCAACTGCTGTTGATATTTCAAGTGGTTATGCTGTTGTTGAAGTTGCAAATGTCGGCTACGCTGCTGAGCGTCCATGGTTCCTCTAAATGTTTCAGGGTATGCAGCATATTTATCCTGTGAAAGCTGACGTTGATCGACCGTTTGACTTTCGTTAGTATTTTCTAAAGTTGTATTACTATCAGTTATGCTACGCCCAGGTTGTATTTCGTTAGATTCGGAGATTGGTATATCTGCTGATTCCAGGTTTATCGTTTCGATTGCGAATTGTCTGCTAGATGATGAAACTTCTGTATCTTCATATCTGATGTTGTTGTGGTAATTATCACTCTTAGTCGTACTATCCTTTTGAGGATTTTGCTCGGGTGGAGGAGAATTGAATCCTTGAAGCTCACGATGGCTGCTTGAAAAATGCAGTATAGGAGGTAAGTTGGACACTATCGAGTCAGAAGAGCCAAGATCAGTACCTTGTCTTGGAATTGGATTAGACTGATGTACTTGTGGAAATAATAACGTATTGGGGCGATGTATGAGTGGTGGTAAACTAGATTGACCATTTGATTGAAGAGAACCACTAGACATAAAATGCAGATTCTCGATGGAAGGCAACGAAGCCACAGGTGATAGTTGTCTCGGCTCTAATTGATGATTATGATCACGGTGCAGGACTTGAGAAATAGATCTCTCAGTAAGACTCGTAGAGGACGAGGCTAGCTTCTGGTTTTTATTTATATTGTTTTCAACAGGATGTACTCTGGTTAGGTTAAGGTTATTATTATTATTAGCGATTTGGTTACCCAAACCATGTAGAGATAAAATTTCTCCATTATGGCTAGGTATTACTGGCTGAGTATGATCTCTAGTGCTTGCAGCTGGTTGTGAGTTACTATTTGACATCCTTTGTATGGTATTAGTAAAACTGTTTGGGGACGCATTATTGCCAACTGGGGAATTAGTATGATCCTCGGGCTCTACATCGAGCGAGTTTATCTCAGTGGAGTCATTGAAGTCTTGTCTTTCTATTAAGTGGTTAGGCCTTATGGTGTCGTTGTCTTGTGAGAAAGTATTAATCGACGTATCAAGCGCATGTGTGCTAGAAGCATTACTGGCTTTCAGCCCTATTTCTGACGTTTGGTTTTCAGTTCCTATATCATTAGTTACTTGGTTCTCAGCAACATTATCATCATCACTCTCACTATCTAAAGAAATGATTTCAATGGTTTCTGGTATGGCACTAGTATTCTTTTCTTGCGTTTGGTCGACTTGGAATCCAGGAAGATTAGAATTTGCATCAGTATTAGTGGAGTCTGGGCTACCATAATCCTTGCTGTCATTTAACGAATCTTGGCTTGTATTCCATGACCCGTCTTCATTTATCGTAACATTTTCGACTTCAGTGGGAGTATTGGACAAAATGTCACAATAGTAATCAGATATTGCTAAATGTGAGATATCAAGTTTATTTGAACAAACTGGACAAATCCAACTGGGAACCTGTTCTTGTAATTGGAGGTACGATAACCCGTCAAAACATTGTATGTGCTGGCAATATATTGATTTTGTCGGATATTTCATTCTTGCGTACGTCAATGGGCACTTCAAGGAAATTGATGAGGTTGAGACCATAATTTCATCGTCATCACCGAGTTCATTTGAGTATTCTTTCTTGATTTCTAGAACGGTAGAATTTCTATGAATATGAGGCAGCCGCACGATTCGCTCGATAATTTCTTCACAAGAAACCGATTCAACGATGTACAAGTACAAGAGAAAACTTTCAGTTGTACCTGCGTATGCCATTTCAACTTTATTCACTTGAGGACTAGGTAAAATTTGAGAAGTAATATTTGCTGGTCTGGCAGTTCCTGGTTTACCTTTAATTCCTCGGATATTTTCTTTGATGTGAGTTCCATTCACATGTAGTTCTATGGGGATTGGAAACTGTAAGAGTGCTGAGGATGTCGATGCGGATGAGTTATTTGATACACCACATAGCAAATAAAATTTTAATCGTTCATTTCCCAGTGTAAACAAACTACTCTCATCGTTATTCAAAATGAACTGATATTTACAAATGGACTTCATCTTACTAGGAATTGCTATCTGTGGACTTCCGTGTACTAATCTTTTCAATTTGTAGAATGGGCTCTCCTTGAAGTATAGAACATGTCCCTTGTAAGGCTGCGACTCATTAGAATGCCCCGAGGTTTTACCATGCGAATGTTGCCCTCTTTCGGGTTTATTGCTCGAATATTGACTAATTCCATCAATGAAGTTATATGCTCCTGTTCTTAAGGCATCGTATAAGGCAACAAAATTTGGTATTGGGTCATTATTTTTCACCTTCAACACTATAGTTCTTACTGCTAAAAGTCTAATATTATCATCGAAGCGTTTCCCTTGCTCATAATAACTAACGACCCGGTCTATAAGATCTTGCTTCTTCCCAGAGAGTGGCAATGACAAGCATCTGACTATATCTTTCACCTGTGGCACCTTCATTCGACTGAGACATTCTATCGTATCTGAATATTCTTGCTCAGACAAAGCTGTTTGATTATTTGTGCTCATGCCGAGTTATCCTTTATGCCTTTAACCTTCTTTCAATCTTGGTGTATATATGAAGACATAGAGGTATTTTTGAAACAGTATTTAATAACTATTACAGCTAATTCATATCATAATATTAGCTAGAATTTGATTTTTTTTTTCTTCATATAGTCTACGCATCATATCAACCTTGGAATCAATTATTCAAATTATCTCAAGCAAGCAGTATATACACTCATACACAACTATATATACTTATATTATATATGACGGAGAAGTTAATTCTTACATTCTATCAACAGGAGTCAAACCTAATAAAGTCATACCGTTATGCAAGACTTGTCTAGCGGAAGCATACAAAGCTAATCTAGCCACAGCCAAATCTCTTTCCTGGCCAGCGACCCATAATATGTCATAGCATGTTGAAACAATATGGGTTAAATTAAATAAGTATGTTACAACTGTAGAAGGTTCGTGCGTTTTCAAGGCTTTCTTCAAAATATCAGGATACTGCGAAAGAGTTCTGATTAAGCTTTCAGCAGAAGGTTCGGTCAACAAATCGTAATTAGCAGACAAAAGCTCAGATTCGTCAATGCCGGACTTTCTTTGTACAGATCTTAAACGGGAGTGAGCATATTGCAAGTAAGGACCGGTATCACCTTCGAAAGATGTCATTCTGTCCCATTTGAATTCGTAATTGTTGATACGCTTGGATTGCATATCCTGGATCATCACAGCAGATATACCCACCAAATCTGCAATCTTGTCAGGGTCCTCAATTTGAGCATATTTGGACTCATTCTTTTTCATGACCTCGTGCATTTTTTCCTTAGTTTCTTCCAAAATGTTATCCAAAAACACAACTGTACCCTTTCTAGTGGACATACCTTGCACCATACCAAAATTCACATGTTCTAAATCTTTGGCCCATTCGAATCCCATTTGCTTCAAGATCTCGAAAAATTGTGCAACATGCAAGTCTTGTTGAGTTGCGATAACATATATCATTTTATCAAACTTGTAATTATTATAACGTTTAATAGCTTCACCCACATCACGGGTTAAGTATAACGAGGTACCATCAGACTTTTCAACCAAACATTTGCCTAATTTTTTGTTGAATTTGGTCAAATCAATTAATTTTGCACCTCTGTCGACGTGAATTAACCCTCTTCTATCAAATAAATCTGTTGCGTCTTGCATACTTTGTTTGGATACTTGAGATTCACCAGAGTATACATCATATTTAATATTGAGACGAGCATATGTATCAATGTACTTCTCAATAGACAATTCCCTAAATCTTTTCCAAATCTTTAAAGCTTCCTCATCGCCATTTTCCATCTTCTTGAAATAAGCTCTAGCTTTTTCATTAGTTCCTCCAACAGCATCTTCACCTTCACTGACAATGTCCCCATTCACTTTAACATAAACCTCAAATAAGTGGTTGATCGGATCTTTGCCTAATGCTTCCTCAGATCCATATCTTTCAAACCCAACGGCCAACAACCCGAATTGCTTACCCCAGTCACCTAAATAGTTGATCCTGACAACATCCCAGCCAGCCTTTTGGTACAAATTTGACAAGAACCCTCCAATGATGGTAGATCTTAAATGTCCAGCATGAAAAGGCTTCGCAATGTTTGGTGACGAAAACTCTATAAGAAGCCTTTTGTTAGCCCCGATTGGCAAGGCACCATAGTTGTCAGTTCTTGTTAAAACGTCCTTAATCACTAAGTTAAATAACAATGATTTGTTGAAAAAAAACTGAAGAAATGGTCCTTCAGCTTTAACTGTGGATAGGTATTTCCCCTTTTCGAACTTTTCACTCCATTCAGCAGCTTTTTCCTTCGGGTTAATTCCCTTCAACCTCAACCTTGGAATTGGTACTAGTAAATCACCCTTATCCAAAGTTGAAGGAGTATCCAAAGATTGGAAAATAATTTCTCTATCCACTTCTGATATTCTATGCAATTCATTCGTGATGTAGTTTCTCAAAACGTCTGTGACATTGAATTCGGGATACGACTCCTTCAAGCTCTCCGGTTGAGTGAGCCCCAAATTCTTCAAACTTTCATTAATTGACTTGATCTCTGGTGCACTTGACATCCTTCTGATATTTGTGCTTGTAATGAATCTAAAATTTGAAATTAGGCTTTTCAAATATTTCATTAACAGTCAAGAGAGTTGTTAATATGGATATACCTATGAAAAAATTTGGTGAGTCAAGATGCCCAATTCAGTGGTTTTAGCACGACTTTATTGATCTACTATGTCGAAGTTAATGGATACGTTGAAACACAGGAAGACTACTTTGGGGATTAACTAAAGTCTCCAGATAACCAAGAGAATAGCAGCATTTTTTGTAAGCATATTTGACCGATGTTTCTTAAATTAATTGGTGTTTAACAGTGCAGTTTCTTCACTCACCATATAAACATCCACGCTACTTAATGATAGGTGACAATACGTTGCCGTTGAAAAGTAGAATCCCCTTATCCTCTTGCAATAGGGAGCGTTTCAAAATAGGCATGTTTTAAACTGCCCTTGTCAGTTAAAATTTTGCATTCTAACTTAGTCACCGCATCTTAGACGCTGATGAGCGATACATTCGATTGATTGATGTAGCTTTTGAAAGTCTTATTCTCCGGCCAGCATTCTTAAGAGTATAACAATGTAGACATATACTATATTCATTGAGAAGTACTCCTTCAAGGTTATTAGGGTAGATAGTACGTATTAGTATTTCGCACCATAATAAAATGGCGATTAATTCAATCTATTTAGACTGTTTGATTCCTTATACTAAATAACCAACAATATGAGTTCTGATGAAAACATAAGGAAGTTGACTGAAATGGGCTTCACTGAAGATCAAGCTGTAAAGGCCTTAAAAATAACGAAAAACGATGTTGAATCGGCAATTGCCTATTTATTTGAGGATCCTATCGAAATAGATACGCCTAATCCTAACGATCAATTAGTTAAATATAATGATAGTGTGAACGTACTGAACCCAGGAGATATACCCGACTTCTCCCAGTATCAGCAATCTTCTCATAGGTATGAACCGGAAATAAAGAGCCAAGAATTGGGTGATGATAAATATGTTGAATTAGATGAAGATATAGACTTCGATCAAGAGTATAGTGTTGATACCACAGAAGAGTGTATTTATGACGATTTTTCAAGAATGATCAAGAGAGAAGACCCACCAGTTCTATTAAGTAAACGCTCTGGATTCCTAGAAAATTATTATATACCTATCATTACAATATTATCACAGTTGGCGGAATTCAAGTCGCTATTTTTCGAGCCCCTTAGCTACGACTACAAATATGATCCAAAGTGGGCCATTGGGAAGCCACAAACAGTGGAAATCCCTGACAATTTGGAGCAGACGCAGCATTCTTCCTTCAAATTTTTGATTGAACTACAGAAAGCAATTGGCTATTTAAGTGGATTGAGTGAAAGGAGGTTTATAAGTGGAGATAGTTTGATTGTTAATTTGCCAAATGATATGAAAAGAAACCTTATGAATAATAAAATAGAAACCATTGATGAGCTTTTACCGAAAGTGTACGAAAGCTTACAGCGTAACCGTGAAATAATGCAAGGATCTAAAACTGCAATTCATGCTTTCTTCAAATCAAGCGTTGAAAGTGTAAACGAGGAGTTGATTAATGATATCTATACCTTTGATGTTGACATTGAGTATAGGCACAAAATGTTGTACGAATGTTTCAACGAGTTATTCTGGGGCAGTGATATGGAACTGCTTGGGAACGTTAGGTTGGTAGACACGGCTAAAGTGCTCACGATTCAATTAGTAGGAGATGAGGACTCGATTAGTAATACTAACTTTCAGTTGAACGAATTCTTTTTTCCAGATATATATGGCGACAAGTACCTTCTGCTTATTAAAGAGATGAATACCGAAAGAAATGAAATAATTAAAAAAAGGACGAAATTGAGCAACAGCATTATGCAGCTTAATTCGTTCGAAGGCAAAAAAGTTAAAGGCTTCCTCGAAACATCAATAGACTACTTGAAGGGACAAGAGCGGGATATTCTGGATCTCAGCCAATTGGGAGATCACATTGCTAACGAGAAGAAATCGTTGACAGGCGAATTAGATGCGAATAATGCACTGTACTCAAAACTAGACATCAGGAATTATGAAAATGTCTTGAGAAGGATTTATGAATCCGAAATCGAATTTCCCACGAAATACATGCTAATTGGTGTGATACTATCGGACACCGAGTACTACTACAAATTGGCAAAGTCTGGCACCTGGATATACCAGAAAGGCATATACAATACCCAGAATGTTGTCATCGATTACGATCTCGACGAGCTAGATTTCGCAGCCGTCCAACAAGACATATTGCAATACACTATGAATGGCACCAGGCCTTTACTGCTCATTTATGCCGCAGCTGACTTGTTGGATAAAGATGCTAGCATAGACAATGTGAAGATTGACAACTTCTTTCGCTCCGATAACATCGAATTCGAAGCTCAAATCAAACAGTTCCAAGAAGATCTCAAAGAAAGCGCAAGTGACTCCCAAAGTCAACTGAGTCATCTGCAATCGCCAAACCACCAAGAAAATACCGAGTCTCTGGCTAGCTTAGTTGATTTATAGATCCTCAGCATCTCCTAATCTCTACAATTCTTCTTTAATGGTGTATATTTACTGTATACATCCAGTCTTATAGAATAATGCGCACTTCAACTATCCGGCTACATTTTTGTATAATGCCAATCATTTTGAACAATATCCCCACTTAACCTCTTAAGCTATTTCGTATATTCTCGTAATGATGTCTGTACGGCTGCGACTGAACATGTATACCAGACACCACTAATATCCGGTACACCAAAATATATTCAATTTTTCTCATCTTCCCCAAGTTACGTATATGCTAGAAAACATCTTAAATTGACCTATTAGCGGCTTCATACTACCTAGCTATAATTAGAAGGCCAAAGACTCTAGAACAAAGGCGCGAAAAAAATATTGCGTAAAAATTTAATCGATCTAGATCTATAAAAGGAATGAATGCGATGAAGTTCTACTATTTTTGCCTAGGAAACATGGATTATGAAGCAATACTTTCAAAGACATTATAGATACCGCAAATTGATTTACAGTGTACTTGCCGTGGTACTCATCATAGTAGTTTTGCATCCATCTCAACCCGCAATCAGGACATTGGACAATGAAATCACTGTGGATAAGATAGACGTAGAGAATGGGATAGTTGACATCCAGATACAAGAATGTTTTAAATTGAGGCGATGTAAGTTACATAATGGATGGAAAAGAAGCCATAATCCTTTAAATCTTCATGCTAAGTATTTTGGATTGTATAACTATTATTTGGTATTTAAATCGGTTCAGTTGAAGCAGACCACGAGAGTGCTAACAGACTTTCGAATAACAACTAGTACAAGTATGCCAGAAGGAGAAGGATGGACTCACAATAAGTGGAGGAATGTGGTGATGTGGAAGCAGTATATAAATAGTGACAATACAAAGTTTGAGAATGTCAAGTTATTGAGGCTGGTAAATACTCTACACGGAGAAACAGATTTACGAGACTCGAGAAAGCATTGGGATTTTCAATATCAGGAATTGCCATTGCCTTTCAATACAGCCATTCCAGTGCATTTGTCTCTATTTAAGTTATCTGTGCTGCAGGAGGGTGAATATCTGCGGCAGACATCCGACTTTGAACAACTAAAGCAAAAAGGACATATATTCACCTCTAAATCTAAATTCAAAATTATGCAGTTGAGCGATTTGCACTTCAGTGAACAGTACGAAAACTGTGACAAAAATTCTTGCAAGCTGGACGTGAAAACACTTAGATTTGTTGAAAATTCATTGGTGGCAGAAAATGTTGATTTTATTGTGATAACGGGAGATTTAATAGATATGTTTAAGGTGAAAGACTATAGATCTGTGATCTTGAAGGGCTTGTCACCAATTTTACGAAAGAATATTCCCTTCATTTTTACTTTTGGAGAGCTGGACTTTGATGAATCTAACAGTAATCATGCTTCCCATTTGAAGTACCAAATCTTGAGTTTCATTTCTACTTTGCCAAACTGCTACAATTTTATGCCTTCTTCCCTTCAAGGGATCCACGGAATGACTAATTATAATCTTGAAATATTCAAGCAGCATGATACATTCCCCAGTGCTATCGTAACAGTGCTTGATACAGAGAAACATGAACTTGATTCAACACAGATCAACTACCTTTATAGAATAAACCAAAGCTTGCCACAAGATCTCCTCAAGCTATTGTTCTTTCATTACCCATTACCCAATTTCAGACCAAATGGGGTCTTCAAGTTAATTGGATCATATAATGAGAAGCATGCCTTAGTTTCGAAGACAAGTCACAGTTACCGTGATGATATTGTCAACTGTGGATACAGAGTGGTTTCTGTAGGCCACGAGCATGAAAATGATGCTTGTATACTCAGTGAAAAGCGCAATAGAAACAATCATGCAGAAATCGAAGACGAAATATGGTTGTGTTATAATGGAATCACTGGTGATTCCGGTATCACAAGGATAAATGAGAATTATGAGAGAAAATTGAGGCTTTTTGAAATAAATTTTGATGATCAGAAGATAATAAGTTGGAAAAGAAATGAAGCCACAGGAAGTGGTATCGATTATCAAATAATATATCAATCTCCATAGGAATATAAGTACCCAACAATTTTATATCAGTGTAGAACTTTTTCATAACCTTGGAACTGAGGAGCATTACCTCATCGCACATCCTTCACTATATGTCCTCATATTGCGTTTACAATTGAAAAAGTATGGAGTACGTTTTCTAATGATGGTCATCGCGCACTATAATTTTTTTTAATGAAAAATATACTATCTGTAAATATTTCTTTACATTCTATTTTTCTCCTATCAACCTTTATTAAATCTTTTATATCACACCATGGGAAAAGCAAAGAAGACAAGAAAGTTCGGTTTAGTTAAAAGGACACTTAACGCAAAAGACCCTCGTATAAATAAAAACAAGACGACTGCTAAACGAGAGGAAAAAGACCCAGAATTAACCCAACACGTTCCGCAAGTATCATCTTCTTTATTCTTCAAGTTCAACAAATCAATAAAACCACCATATCAAGTATTGATTGATACAAACTTTATCAACTTCAGTATTCAAAAGAAAATTGATATAACAAAAGGGATGATGGACACGTTGTACGCGAAATGTATTCCAATAATAACAGATTGTGTGATGGCTGAGTTGGAAAAACTAGGCCCCAAGTATAGAATAGCATTGAAGTTAGCGAAAGATCCAAGAATTCAAAGATTGAGTTGTTCTCACAAAGGTACTTATGCCGATGACTGCCTTGTGAATAGAGTCATTCAACACAAGTGCTATATAGTGGCAACAAATGATGCTGATTTGAAAAGAAGAATACGGAAGGTTCCAGGTATTCCTATTATGTCTGTTGGGGGCCACTCTTATGTTATTGAGAGATTACCAGACGTCTTTTAGATCTTAGCTAGTCTATGAAAGAGAATGTTCATTTTTGCACATTTGTAGCGGACTTTACGTAGTAAGTGCCTAGTATATGAATATTAGCTTACTTGAGTGAGCTGGCAGCTTTCATGTTATTACTATATCAACAAATTTTTTCCTCAGCAGCGTCGTTTATTCTGGCTGTTATAAATTCCATGAGATTACATTTGCACCCACTCCACAAAAGAAAATTTGTCAGTTTTCTTCAACCTTTAGTATGAAATCTTTCAAACCAAACAGCTTAAAGCAGTCTCCTGTGTTGAAATCATCACCTATTCACACGAATAGGGAAACCACTCCAATCCGTAACGTTAAAGAAAGTCCCTATCAAAAATATTCGAATTTTGCGTCAGATTCACCAGTCAGAAAGAATCTCTTTTCAGTTCAAAGCATCCAAAATTGGGAAACGAGTCTAGACAAAGAGCTTAGTAAGATATTGGTAGAGACATTAGAATCTTCAAATAAGGAAAATCAAGATAATAAGTTGGTGGACCATGGAATTAGAGATTTAAAAAAATCCTACGATTATCAGGAGAGCTCCTCAAACAGAAACCAAGTATTAATTAACCAAGTGATGGAGCTACAGGATTTGTCTATACCAAACACGAAGGTAGAACACTTCACAAGTGATGACTATTCAATCTCCCAATTTCTCAGCTTGATTGAAAGAAATCACCTGTTGATAAGTAAAATCAACGAGATTCAAAAATCGATAAATGTCTACAATGTGAAAAAGTCTTTCATCATTGACAAAATATTAAGATTACTAGAAGCAACTTGTTCAGATACAACTCCTGGCTCTTCAAACAATTGCACTTCTATAATCGGAAAAGATTTGCAACTGTTATTCACCACAAACAGAATTTCCAAGCAGCAAAGACTTAATGACATTAATGAAAATTTAAGTTTATGTGACAGCTTGCGAAGTTGTTCTGACAGTGAGTGAACTATTTTCAAGGAGCCAAATCATTTGAAATTCAGAAACCAATGGCTAATTGAAATACATACCATTAGTTCATTCTTCAAACGCTATGGTTTCAGCAATTCATTGTGAAGAAACATGTCTCTAACGATTTTCAAACTAATTTTTTGTAAGCGAATCCCTAGTCTGCATTAATAGTAGAGTTATACTTTGAATATAGAAGATACTACGTAGCCTTAACTATACTATTTTATACAACTACTGCGAAATGTGATAATAATGTGGTTGTGAAAAATATAACTTTCGTATTTCAACACGAACTTGTTGCAATTACATATCATATCCATTAAAATATACATATATATCAAAATAACAGGCGATTTCTACCAAAGTACAATGCTTAATGCCAACAATGATAATAACAAGAAAAGACCACTTTCAATCACAAAATCCCGAAGCTCACTATCAATGAACTCGGGATTTTCAGATTTGAGATCTATCGGCAAGCTATATCGCCAGAAATCGTTCAAAAAACATAAGAGAGTTTCTCAAAGCCAGATTGAGCACATGAACGAAGGTTTGAGCCCAATACTTACCGGAGATTTAACCAGATTGGATGTCTTGGATTCCAAAGGAAATATTGTTGGAGAAGACGAACTCCTATCTGCCAGAAGTGACGTTTCGTCATTCTACTTCAACAATGCGCCAAGTCTAAAGTCTTCCTCTGCTGTTTCTATAGACTTGTCGCAGGACCAATTTATTCCGATAAATAAGCCACCAAATCCGCCATCACTTAAATCACCGGTTCTTGGTAATTGGGAGACAAATCTTTCACGAAAGTATAGAAACCATAGTGACAAAGACCTCCACAAGACGTCCGATCGGTCACTTTCTCGTTCGGTGTCTAGTTTCTTCAAAAAGATCCCGCACAGTTTCCATTCAGGAAAAGTCAATCATGCTTCCACTGATGACGATAATTCAAGCGAAAGCGACGAAAGTCTTGTCATTGAAGAATCAATCCATATTCATCCCAACCGACTGAAGGTTAACTTGAACAGAGTGGCATCCATGTCGAGTAAGCAATGGAAGGGCATGTTTAGACTAAAAAGTTTGAGGCTGAACTGCAAAACTAATGATTCTTCATCAGCACATACAAACTCCAGGGGAGATGATGCATCTTTCAAGAAGCCTTCAAGAGCCAGCAAGTTTCTGAACTCGCTGACTTCCCGATTTTTGCAATCAGTCGTCAAAAGCGAAAATAACGTTGTACCACAAGAAATAGTTCTATCTTGCAAAGCGAAGCCATCTGTTTCAGGAGTTATATCAGATGCTACTATCAGCCCCATATCATATGGTTCTATATTGCCTGCAAAAGAAGCATCCCAACAGCATCTCCGCTACACTATCCAGCATGATGAAAATAGACGGTTACATTCGTCTTCAAATTCTAGCCAAAAACCGCCTAATTCAAAGGCTGAGATCACTCAAATCGATAGTATACCGGATATCTCGTCCCTTTCCCTTCTAGATTATCCATTAGAGTCTGCTGCACAATGAAAAATGTCTATCTCTTAAATCGAGCTATCTTATGCGCGTGACTTCGAATAACGATGATGCGATTTTTTGAGCCTTATGGACCTCTATTATGCACCAACGGAAAGACTTACAGTATTATCGATATAATTACTAGCTAAAGATGGCATTTTCTACTGGAAGAGGCGGTGCCGGTAACATGCAATACTCTCCTACTGTAACATCGGAAAATAATCATGTTAAACCTGTCAAATCAGCCCCTGCACAACTGCATCAACAAACTCCATTACAACATGATCATCATCATAATCAAAATAATAACAACAACAAACAATATGACAAGAAAGTGTACTACTCTACAGGGCGTGGAGGGGCTGGGAACATTCAGTCTTCTTCTTCGATCCCTTCACCAAAATTAGTTCCACAGGGATCTAATACACCACAATTGCATACGGATAAGGTTTCGACCGGAAGAGGTGGATATGGAAATATGTTGAAGAACGATAATCCAGAATTGACACGGAAGGTTCAGGATGTTGACGGGCCTATAAATTCGTCAAGAGAAAACGATTTATATGCTGTTGCCTCAAACAAATCATTTTCTGTCGGCCGTGGCGGTTTTGGCAATGTGATGTCACAGCAGAAGTCGACCAATAGCCAGAGAAGTAATAGTCTGTGTGAAAAGCCTACATTGATGGTAATAAGTAGTCATGGTGAGCAATTGAAGGATGAGAATAAATCCAAGAATAATCCCAAGAGAAAAGGGTTTTTATATAAATTGAAAGAAATCTTTGGTAGCTAGTAACTGCTAGCATTTTGAGCTTCTCGTTCAGTATTATCAGGATTTATTCAGGTCAGCTTGTACCAATAATTAGGCTTTACGTCATTATGTATTTGGTAAGTATCTGTGTTAGCGCATGAAAATCAATTTTTCATATCATTATACACATATCATATATATGTATTTACATTCTACTGACTTATTAAAAAGTCTCTCAATTTGTCTAAAGCTCTGAATCTATGTGAAATGGTATTCTTGACTGTCTTGTCCATTTCAGCGTATGTTTCTCTAAACCCCTCTGGCTCGAAAACTGAATCCCACCCAAAATCAGTTGGTCCTCTGCTATCGACAATGTTACCCTTGGTTATTCCTTGAAATAACTTGACCTCTGAGCCTGGACCTTCACAGTAGCCAAAAGTGCAAATAGCCTTAGCTCCCTTGTCTTCAAATTTATAGAGCATATCTACTAATCCAGCCAATCCGACTGCCTTAACAAACCATTTGATGTAAGGACCTGGGAGATCGTTAAAAGCATTGAAACCTAAACAAGTGTCTTCAACTAAGACCGGTTTTTTAAGCTTATCAGCTGCAGTTCTAGCTTTATGGATTGTGACTTCCTCGATGGTTCCTTGAACCTCATCCAAGTCTATAGACTCATTTCTAATTGAAAATTTCCCTACTTTTGAAGAACCCTCTTGCGATTCAGAAGTTGAAAGAATCGCAACAACTTCTTTGAGCTTGTTAGCATTACCGGTAACGAAAGTTATCGTATTTTCAGACATAATCGCAAAATGAATGCTGAATATGCATTTGATTCAAGAAAACTTGAAAACTTCGACGCGATTTTATTTGAATCAATCAGCTATGAGAATCATCAAGGGAAATCAGGCAGTATGCATTCAAACTGGTCGTGTTTGAATGCCCTGGCAGCTACATTAATCTTTCAGAATTACTAAATTCAATATTGAAAGTATATACAATGTGAATGCCAATATTTAAATTATATAGAAGACGAAAAACAGACCAAGCATCGCCACAGTTTTAAGGATGAGGTCAGTCCTACATTATAGCTGTCTCAAGGAAAACAGCCATGCGACAACATGGCATGTTTGTCACATAGACCACTATAACCCTTAAAGCTGAACTGCACAATCAAATATTAGATGCTGGTAATTTCTTTTGCTATTCTATAATTTACCTAGCCTCTTCTTCAAAGATCTTTGTTCTCTTCTTCTCTTCCTTAACTTGTGCTTTTTCATCTTTAATCTCCTTTTCCTCAATACTGAATCCATATATAATGTGTTATCTTCAACTTCGGCTTCATTGATTGATACAAGAGGATCTTTGAAAGGTATTTGGTTGAGTTTAACTATTGATGGTATACTTCTGAGGCAATTCGAGCTATTTGGAAGTCCTAATTTACTCATGACATTATTTCTTGGGCCTGATAATGACGATAATGGTGTCATCGATAATTTTCGAACAGGTGATACTACACCTGCAAAGTTCAACAAAAATTTGTTGTTTGGTTGCAGAATAGTTCTTAGCAACGCTGGTGATCTGAACATCCTTTCCCTAGTTTGTTAACCACACTCTATTATTAGCAAGAAGTTATAGTTGTCTTAATAGTCTATAATAGTCTAGGATTTTTCACTTCCAACAGTGAAAAATTCAAATGATTATGTAATATTTAAGTCACGTGTATCATGGCTAGTCCACCAAAATTCTGCTACTACGATACTAGCAGCTTAAGGAGGTGTATTCACGAAGGCTATTTACTATTGGAGAATGGTTCCTCAATCCTAAAGGAGAAGATGTTTGTATTCTTTACCGGGGAAAAATTATTCACCAAACTAGAATTTGTTATTGCCCCCTTGCAGCCAAGCAAGAAGCTGCAGAATACCATTAGCGATTGAGTGAGTAGTAAAGGCTAGGTAGCACGTATATTAGTATCTCGTAGTATAGGCCTCAAAGAAGACATATTTTGTATAAAGTGTGACATCTAAGTAAGCCGCAGACGAACAGTAGCAGCTAATCAGGAAAGGTCCACCGAAATATTTATGATAATGCCTTCTGAGCAGTTAACAATGAATCCGTGCACTCCCGATATACCATTACTGGAGCTTACGTTTCCTAGCATATTGCTTTCCCAATTGGAAACATCGTATTTCAAGCCATGTGTGTTCAAAATGACGGAGTTATTGCATAAAGGTAGCAAGCCGCACACAGGTACTTTTTCGTGGCGATTGAATATGGATTTATGTGGGTAGCTGATGTAGTTCAGTCCCTTTCTTACTAAGAAAATAAGATCGGAGTCTGTTAAAAAAAAGTTCTGGAGATATGGGTAGGACTGATTGAGTTTGTAGAGCTGGCTTATGGAATGAATTGTTTGGTCAAACCTCCCACCAATTCCACCTACTATGTACACGTAGACCTTTTCTTCTAATGTTTCCAAAACTGAAGAGTCAAGTAACTCTGCCAATTCGTTATCTGGATCAACTTGCTCATACAACTGCCGTCTCAGGCTCTCCGATTGAAAATAAATTTGCACCAAAGACATGGCCTTGTTGAAATCCGTGGCATACTGTGTATATTGCGGTATTACTGTACTTCCTTTCAGCTTGTAGTATTGCTTAACTTCCTCAGTTAACGAATCGCAATCACCAGTGATAAAATCAGGAATATATTGCTCCCTTTCCTCTGAATCTGAGAAATACCCGTACAATTGGTTAGCCCCTCCATCGGCACATACGTGCAATTCAGTGTTGTGCCATAATTTCTTCAAATTCATTCTTCGTATAGACTGGTTTAGTATGATAAGACTTTTCCTGGAATTATCGGTTGAATCGTCAAGAAACTCAAACGGTTCGACCAATGCATACTCTCCTGTAGGCTTTTCAACTTCTATGTTGTCTGGACGCTCCACGACTTCTTCATTTTCTTCTTTGACCATTTCTTTGGCCATTTCTTCATGAAAAAAAGCCTAATTATGGCAAATTTTCATATTATCGCGCAACTGATAAACTTTAAAGAATTATATTACAGGAATTACTGTTTCCGATCTCTTTAACATAGCACAAGTTGTTAGTTTTGAGAGGAGTCAAAGGTGTTTCGCTGTTCTTCTGTACTATAAACAATAATATAGGAGTTTGATTAGGTATTGATTGGGACTAATCATGAGCTCTTTTAATAAACAACCCAATGGGACAACTCAAGCAAATGGAACAGAAAGTATTAATAACAATAGTAATCAAAGCAATATTGTTCCAAGAGATGTCAGATTACTCCACTTAATATTTGCTACCCAGGGAATACAGAATTACCAAGACCATGTACCATTGCAGTTAATGGATTTCGCTCACAGTAAGTATAAGATTCTTGAGAAAGCCAAGGAGACCACAGAATACTAACCATCTTCTAGGATACACTACATCGGTGTTAAAAGATGCTATAATTTATAATGATCACGCAAAGCCGTTGAACACAAGCACAAATATAAATTCTAGTGCCAATTCTACCGTCAACACGGATGATATCAGACTCGCCATAGCAGCCAGAACAAACTACCAGTTTAAGCCTACGCCTCCCAAAGAGCTTCTCTTGGAGTTGGCACATGAGAGAAATTCCAAACCTTTACCTCCAGTCATTCCTAAGTGGGGCTTAAATTTACCTCCTGAAAAATACTGTTTGACTGCAAGAGATTGGGATAATCTAGAAGACGAATTTGAGGAGTCAGAGAATGGCTCTTCAGAGTCAGCCAAAAAAAAGCTGAAGTTAGGGTAACCGTTGTATTCTCTTATGGATCCTCTTCAAGCCAATGCAATGAGGTCTATGTACCACAACAAATACTTCGAAAGTTTACTTGTAAACTGAAAAAATAAACCCTTTTAGATAATAACGTGGATCTTCCCGTACTCATTTCCTTTGTACACTACTTCATGAATACTCCATCTATATTTATCGTGAATATATATCATACATTTGTATTAAATACATGTAAAGTAGAATATGAGCGCACGTGACTTGTTTTGGTGAGTTTTTCTGGGAGGCAGTAGCCAAAATAATAACAGCATATTGTTGGAGAAAGTTTAGATATAGCAGATCTATCGGTATATATAATAAAGAGAAGATAAGGTTCATAGATTATGCTTCAAACAACACTAGCATCAATTCCTGAGTAAGTCTTTTATTTAAAAATTTTTTTTTCCATTCAAAATTGTAAACATATGGGCAATAATATAAAATGAGTCGGTGATAGCAGCAATATACTAACATACTGTACAGAGCTAAAGAAGAATATCTTGATTCATCCTTGATTGAAAGAACGGGACGATTGCACACATTTGGTGATTTAGGGCCTGCAGATTTATGCAATATCCATAAGCAATCAGTCACATCGAAGAAAAATTCTGAGATTGGGACATTTTTGTATTTCACTGGGGTGGACACATCGAATTCAGCTTCAATTGCAGCCCACTTACAAGGATTGGCAAATTTGATAGGATCCAAGTCACAATATTGGTTTGGAGAGAAAAAGCATTGGAGAGTGCCGGAATTGACGTACTGTACATACAATGCATTTTCTAAGGTCGACATGAGAGTGACAGTGCACATTCCAGGTAAATTTGAAAGCAGTATAGTCAACAGCGAAGGGAAACTTATTAACGATAAGGTGAGCGAAGATGAACTGGACAAATTGTGGCTTGAAACGTTTGTCAGTTCTATAGTCAGATGTTTGATTGATTCAGACGATGACGACGCCAATAAAGTCGGGGGGTTGGTCGAAGTACGTAAGTTGAACCCTTTCAACAATGGGAAATCTTCCAAGGAGTTGTTGAATTATTTCATGCAAGGATTTGAAAAGTTGTTCTGGGATGGGCCAAAATTAGGTTGTGGCATTGAAATCCCTCAGCCAACAACAATATCAAACTATTTGGTTGATGGATTTATGAAATGCGTAGAGTTGACTCAGAACTTTGACGATGCATTGGCTATATTGGAAAGGCTTCAAGAGAAAGAACCTAGCGTAGTAACGTTAATTGCACAGGTCTTATTATTGAAGGATGAAGAGATAAAAGCTGTGAAAGCAATGAACGATGGTATACTCAATAACAGTAGAGATGCTGATTTATTATTATTGCAGGCCCAATTCTGTGTTGAGAAGAAAAGATATGATCTAGCATTGAATATTTCTAAGCAAGCCGTCAAATCGTCACCATCTGACTTTAAAACTTGGGCGATGTTAGTTAAAGTTTACACGAAATTGAATGACTTTGAAAATGCCTTACTCACTTTGAATTCTTGTCCAATGAACTCGCATAAGGAACACTATTTCCTTAGAAGAATAGTCCCTTTGAAGGGCGGCAACGAGGACTTACATTTGCCTTCGCCAGTTGACGTCACATTAGATGAAGTATCGAACTTGCAAAGTAATGAAATAAGCTACGAACAAAGAAATTTGGATCCTCAATTGATTAATTTACCAGCCGCCAATTTGAAATCCACCTTTGCCAAAGCTTACGATTTATTAACCGAAATTGTAAATAAAACTGGCTGGGAAGCCTTATTGAAGTACCGTGCTAAGGTTTTTGTAATGGAAGAAGAATATCGCAAGGACAGAAATAATAGCACAGTTAGTAATGGCCATACAAGAAAGGGCTCGACAAATTCGAATTTAAATGGTGAGGCAACAACCGAAAATGGTACACTCAGTGGCACTGAAAATGACGCATCTTCCACCCTCGCAGTTAAGTCTCCTAAGAAAGATGCTTCATCTACCGATGATGTCTCTGAGGTATCTTTAGAAAATGAATTCAAAAAGAAAAGATTGTGTGAGAGATGGTTGGATAATTTGTTTATGTTGTTATATGAAGATCTCAGGGCTTACACTATGTGGCAAGCTGAATACGTTCATTTCCAAGCACAACAGATGGAATACAAGAAGACAACCTTAGAATGGGAAATCTTGGGGTTGATTGCCTATAGGTTAAAGCATTTCAAAGAAGGATCAGTGGCATTTGCTAACGCGTTGAGCGGTAGGTTTTCTGCCAAATCTACTAGAGAAATGTTAAAATATTATCTCATGGAAAGAAGTAAAATATTGTCGAAAAGCTCAACGAACCCAAATAACTCAAACAATTCGTCTTACACTCATAATTTCACTAAAATCGTTAATCAACTAAATGAAAAAATTTTGGAATGTTGTATCAAATTATTAGTTTGGAACCATAGGTGGTACTCTGATTTCTCGCCATCCCTAATAAGTGTTTTGAGTGATTTAGTTTCAAAAGATGGTCTAATCAAAATTCAGTCATTGGTACAAGCTGTTTACTCGAATAATATTAATGCAAGTGCCTCTAGTGATAATGGCAATCATGGTATCACTGATATGATGGAAGATTTGTACGGTTTCTTCAAAGAGTACAGCATCAATGGCGCTGATAATTAATAAAAATAGATCTTTATTGTATGGTCTCACCTTATCGTGATCATCGTATTAATCAATATATACTAATAGTATCTCTATAATTTAAAGCTTTATTCGTAGGGTGCTCTTGTATTGTGAGGAGTGGGATTAGTCCTTTTACTAATGGATCTGTCTCTATCAACAGCGAACTTCCTCTAATTTGCAGCGGTACTAAATCAAATGGAAGTCATCGATTTCTCAGGCAGAGATGTACGTAACTGAAATTTGAGCAGGCAGACCGGTCGAATAATCCATTGTTTTCGCAAGGGACAACTTGACGATAGTGGAGTGGCCAATCTACATGGTTCGAGTTTCAAATCGCTAAGTACAGCTGTAATGGTCATCAAATATTTATATATTAAACATATTAATTTTGTAACTAAACATGATCAGATTATTTACAAGTATCGTTATGAAAGAGCTAACTATCCTTGTTAGATCCTGCCTGGTAGTCAGGCCCTTCAGCATCAGCTATCTGTGCTTCCAACCTCTTTTCGTCCTCGAAGCCCTCCTTAGCAACTTGAAGCAATTCTGCACGAGATTCCGCTAACCTTTTTTTTCGTTCTTGAATTATACTATCCCTTCTTTCCAATTCTTCAATCCACAATTTCTCTCTCAATTTGGCCTTCTCTCTCAACACATCCTCTCTGGTCTGCTTTTGTTCTAATGTTTCACTTTGAAAAATGTATCCACCAATAACCAATGCAACTAGTGTAGCCAACTGGAACCCAATTCTATAGCGGAAATAAATCTGAGTCTTTACTCTATCACCCTTTTTGATGGATTTGGTAGCTAATATGATAGCTCCTGTCGTAGCCAATGCTCCAAGTGGAACTAATGGCTGCTGCTTACATTTGAAGGCCATCTTTTCCAAGATGTCCATTTCGCTAAACATGTTAATATTTTGAAACACTAGAAATCATACCACGTAATTCAACATACACTTCATCATGAGCCCCATCGAAAGAGGAAGGGAGATCACTACTCATATCGTATTATGTATTAATAAAGTGTTCGGAAATCAGCCTTAAACGTCTTCTGATTAAAAGCCTAAGTTCAGTCACGTGACTATGTACAAACAACTCTGTTTCCTGCTTTCTACATGTTGAGCAAGGCCATTCAGACTGAGGTATTCTAGGGTTGTTCCTAATAGTTCTCTGTACAAAGCATGCAGAAAAAAAGTTGTTTGAATTGAAGCCAAAAAAAACAAAAGTAAAAGAAACACAAGAAAGATATAGAGACGCTAAAACAATCCGCACGTTAAGCACATTGGACCACTCTAGTTATTGGAATTGAGCTTTATCTATGTATGAATATTTAGTTATGTTCAAGTAAAAATTCGACTGAGTTGGGAATCAGTTTTCGGCCAAGATGAATTCCTTAAATTGAGCATACGCTTTTTCCAAATCGTCATTGACAATGATTCTATCATGTGCTCCAGTCTTAGCAAATTCCATTTCAGCACTTGCAGCAGCTATACGTTTTTCAACCGACTCCTGGGTCTCACTGCCTCTTTTTTCTAATCTCTCTTTCAAAATCTCGATGGAAGGAGGACTTAAAAACAAAAACCTGGCATTCAAGTTTGATGCCTTAACGGCTTTCACCCCGTACATGTCGATGTCCAAAAGACACGTTCTTCCCTTTTCTGCTACCTCTTCAACAGCTCTGAATGAGGTCCCATAGTAATTACCGGAAAATTGCGTCCATTCGATGAATTTCTTTTCATCTATGGCCTTCTTGAAACCATCAACAGTGCTGAAGTGGTATTCAACTCCGTCTGTCTCTCCTGCTCTTGGTTGTCTAGTGGTATTCGACACAGAAAATCCAAACTTGTCTGGAAATTCTGCGAATAACTTCTTCAACAATGTAGATTTACCCGTGCCTGAAGGGCCTGAAATAACAATTGGTCTACTCATTTTGTCTGTGGTATTTGTCTATCAACTACGCGTACCTCACCTTTCCACTTAGTGAAATGCTGTTATTTTTTCTTGACTTCTTCTAGTTGGTAGAATCATGATGAGGCTGTTCGTGCACAGCTACAATTTATTCGACATCAATGGATTATACGCCACTGCAAAGCCTACTAGCAGTTCTTCGCCTTCCAAACTTTCTATAGTTTTCTTCCTAGCATAGCTACATTAGCAGGCATATTTATAGAAAGTTCTGAACCTTGTTGCCAAAAATTACAATCAAACATCAATTTTTACCATTAGACCAGGTACGGGTACTAAATAAATAAAAATTAGTGATTCCTGTACACTGCCCAAGTTGACACAAATAGCACGACCTGCACATAGCCAATGAGTTTACTTGATGAAAAAGCATCAAAATGAAGATACAGACAGCATTCATCATAGTAGAGCAGGAACAGACCAGTAAAGCAGAGTGTTTCGAAAGGATGTCAGGATCTGAATCACTAAGTCAAGTTGAGCAGGCCTTGGGCTCGATGTATTCGAATGCATCGCAAGAGGATAAGAAGCAAGCCACGAGATTTTTAGAATCATTTCAGAAATCGCAAGAAGCTTGGGAGTTGACCCACTTGGTACTAAACTCAAAGGAAGGGTCCATACAGTTCAAGCTATTTGCGGCTCAGACATTGCGATCGAAGATTACCTACGACTTGCACCAAGTATCTGAAGGTATTTTAGCACAGCTAAAGGACTCGCTCATCGATCTAGTGGCCAAGTACCCTGGACATGGAGATAGGATTATCCGAACCCAATTATGCATTGCATTATCTCAGCTATCCTTGCAGTATTTGTCATGGGGAAATGCCATGTCTGAGATTATTTCGAAGTTATCTTTGGACGAATCATTGATACCATGTCTTTTGGATTTTTTGAAAATCTTACCAGAAGAGTTATCCGACGTAAAGAAGACTTCCTTGACGGACGAAGAATTCAACCACAGGACCCAAGAGTTGATCACCAGTAACGTAGAGCAGGTCTTGTTAATTTTGAAAAAGCTCGCTGAATCGTCCAATTCAAAAGACTTCAATAAAATGATATTAGATTGTTTGAACAGTTGGATCAAAGAATGTCCTATAGAGGACATTTTACAAATCAACTCTTTAACCAACCTTATATTCCAATCTTTGGCTGATGATGAAACGTTTGAACAATCGATTGAATGTCTATGTACGATTATGAGGGAAACCAGAGACATTGAAAATCACGAATTGATTGATGCGTTGTATCAACAAGTAATACAGTTAGACTCGTACATGAGTTCGCAGAAGGAAAAATTGGAGGATCCGGAGACATTCAGTGGCTTAACAAGATTATACGTGGAGGCATCTGAATCATGGCATGTGTTAATTGCAAAGAATCCAAAACATTTCAAACCATTGGTCGAAATCTTACTTAAATGCTGTAAATATGAAGATGACCTTGATGTGGTTAAATACACTTTTTATTTTTGGTATCTTTTGAAGCAATTAATCACTTTACCTAAATTTCAAACTTCAAGAGCAGAATTCCAAGATATTTATAGTAGCCTAATATCTGTTATCATAAAACATTTGACCTATCCAATCACTTCGGATGAAAAGAATTTATTTGATGGTGACAGGGAACAAGAAGATAAATTTAAGGAATTTCGTTATGAAATGGGTGATGTCTTGAAAGACTGCTGTGCCGTTGTAGGTCCAGCTATTGCTTTAAGCATCCCATTTCAACAAATTCAAGCCATCTTGAATACATCAGCCGATTCTAGGTGGCAATATCTTGAAGCCCCTTTATTTTCTATGAGAGCAATGGCGAAGGAAGTTCCTTTGAAAGAGAAGTCTATTTTGCCTACTATAATGAGTTTTTTGATTCAGTTGCCAGAGCATCCAAAAATCAGATACGCAGCTACGCTAGTATTAGGCAGGTACACAGAATGGACTTCTAAAAATCCGGAATTTTTAGAACCTCAATTGAATTATATAATAAAAGGGTTCGAAGTTGCAAATAATACCGACAATAAGGAAATTATCATCGCCGCTTCTCATGCATTAATGTATTTTTGTCAAGATTGTTCTTCCTTATTGGTTAATTATTTGGAACAGTTGTATATGTTATACGGTCAAGTAAGAGATCAGTTGGATATTGAGTCTACCTATGAGCTAGTCGATGGATTAGCACATGTCATTAAACAGATTCCAATGGAGAATATGTATCAAACTAGTGAGATGTTCTGGAAACCGACCTTGTTAACCTTAACTAGCATAGCAGATAATGGAGCTAACGATGAAAGTACAAACGTTCTCATTGCTGATCAAGTTGAAGTCATATCCACGTTTGTTGCAGTTTTGAGGTGTTCTGACTTCGATAATCCAGAGTACCCTGTTTGCCATTTATTCATCAAAGAAGTGTGGCCCGTGGTATCAAACTTGTTACTGAAATTCGGTAATTCAATAAAAGTCAGTGAAAGAATTTTGAAGTTGATAAAAAGTGCAATCCAATCATTTAGTACGTATCTTAGTCCAGTATTGTCGGACATGGCCAATATTTTACATCACGGATTCAAGCAGACTAAATTTGGGTGTTACTTATGGGTTTCGGGTATACTAATAAGAGAGTTCGGTGATGAATATACATCCAATGAAATCAGGGAATCGGTGTACCAATTTGGATTGTCCCAGTGCATTTCTTTCTACGAATTAATCAAGTTCGAAAATGATTTGAAGGATATTCCCGATGTCATCGAGGACTTCTTCAGAATGATGAACGATTTGTTGATGTTCTATCCTTTCAAATTAATACCGAACTTGGACTTGCTAAAGTCCACTTTAGATGCCAGTATTGTGACTTTGAAATCACTCGAGCAATTCGAACCCTTAATTTCCTGTCTACACTTTCTAATCGATTTTATCTCATGGGGATTACCTCACCCACCCATATCATTTTTTGACGAAAATCCGCACCATATTCAAGAGTCTGTCAAGCAGTTCCTCATCATGAACGACAATGGAGGAAATCTTGTCAAGGTGGTGCTTGAAGGTCTCATTTTTACGTTTCAATCAGACCTTCAACAAGACGCAAATGATTTGCTCCTCAAAATCTTGGTGGTGGTCCCCGACTACACGGTCGCTATAAATTGGATATCGAATGTCACCAAAAATTTGCCTAATGTTAACAATAAAGAAGTGGACAAACTAGTCACCACCATTTCGGTTGCGCTCCCAAATAAGGATAATAGAAGAATCAGGTCATCGTTAAGAGATTTTGTAAATTGGTATTCCCGAAAGAATATCTCCCCGAGGACTGAATTCTAGCCCGCTCTTATAATTTCAACATATTGTCTTACTATTTTATAGATTTGGTGTTTACATTTTTATAAATCCAGGTTCTGCAATTTCCCCGTCTTCCTCGCAACCAGTAATTCTTTCAAGTATACTTCAACTGCGTAATTTTCAGTCTACGTTTTTTTTTTTGCGCCCCCTCCTTCTCTCAAGTCACAGCCCAAAATCACTTACTACGCGGAGCTACGGTCCTACAATTACGCCAAGAAGAATTTTCTCCGTCTTACGATTGTGCGAAATTGCAACTCTATTAAGGTTTCAATGTATTCAGGAAATGCAACCCAGGCCCGCCGAACATTCCTTCTCTCGCGCCAAAAATTAAGGTTCAGGGTACATTGCGCTGCCAAAGCTGCCTTTTACGGAAGGATAGTTACTAGACCTGGCGAGCGCGATAACTCTGACCGCGTAAAAGTATTTTGGCTAAACTATTTATCATTTGTTCCATCATAAATAAACAAGTTTTCGAGTGGTATGTGAATCGATGCGATTAAGGCGACCCTATAACGTACAATTGAACGTATATAAAAAGCAGACACCAAGTCTTCAGTAAAATTTTTTTCAGATATCATAATACAAAATTATAATAGTCACTCGTTAAAAATGCAATTCACTTCCGTCGCTTTATTTGCAGCTGTCGCTGCCTCAGTCAACGCTATCTCCACTGAAGTTGATACCCACAGTACCTTGGCTACTGTCACTGACTGTGACACTGAGGTTACCGAATGTCCAGCTAAGACCAGCTCTCCAGCTCCAGTTTCTACTGAGGTTGACACTCACAGCACCTTAGCCACCATTACTAGCTGCGACACCACCGTCACTGAGTGTCCAGCTAACCCTGGTAGCCAAACCGGTGCTCCAGCACCATCCTCCAGCCCAGCCAACTCTACTGTTGCTGGTGTCTCTACCTACGAAGGCGGTGCTGCTGCTAAGGGTCAATTCGCAGCTGGTTTCGCTGCTGTTGCTGCTGGCGCTTTATTGGCTTTGTAATTGCCTAATAGTTATGTTCAATAGTTTGTGATGTTAATCTAATGTGATACCCTTTTAAATTAATATGTATTGTAGAGAAAAAACAAAATCACTAAATACGTGTAGCTACAGTTGCATTGAGTAACTGCAATTGGGCTGAAGGAACGACGCAAAAGTCTTTGCCTGAGAGAGCACCAGATGCAAGCAATTCTGGGACCAACTCTGTGGTGAGCTCGACCACGCCTTGCCTGGTTTCAGGGTCCGTGAAGAGGTGCTTGATAACATCAGTAGCCAATCCAGAATCCTTCAAGGCTTCAAATATTTCTTCATAAGGTATGACATCAGCCTCGAGTAATTCGATAAGGATATCAATAAGAGCAGCTCTCACATCACAGTCAGTTAAAGACATTCTCACAACAGAATTGATTAAGCCTGATTTCTTTAAAGCAACAAATACCTTCACCAACAATTCTTCAACTAGATCACCTCTCTTGTCGTAATGTTCCTCGCTTTCCTGACTTTGAATGTCATTAATTTGGCCGATCGTCAGCAACACATCCTTCAAAACCTTGACTAAGGAAAGCGCTTTTTTCCCTTTATTGAAAAAATCAAAAATACCTGTTGCAGAAACCTCCTCCAGGTTCATAGCTTCAACCTCATTGGCTTCGAGTCCTAATTCTTGAAAAAGGTCTATTTGCTCACTTGCTTCAGTGGGAATACTAGCTCCAAAAGTAATAGCGATAAAGATAAAAAATAAGATGAAATTCAGTTTCATTTTGCTTACCGAGTTAGCATCTTCTTATCTTATTTTCGTCCTTTCTTTTATATCAATCTTTAAACATAATATTTATAAACGTAATTAAAAATTGAGTAGAAGTTATTTATGTCTATCACGTATTTATGTTGTTTGATTCTGATGAACTACATCATGATACAAAAGTTGACTATAGTTTCTCTTTAGAAATAATTGGGTTTGTATCAGTCAATTAATGTATTTAGCATTAAATACTTCATTTGCAGCAATTCTTAACTTTCACATAATTACGCTTTTATTACACAAAAATAATTAAGTCCATATTGTTTCATACATCCACAATTAAGATGGTATTAGTTCTGATTGATGATAGTGACATAGATGACAAGTTGATTTCGTTAGTGTAATAAGTAATATTCAATATTTTTATAATCAAGATATTTATTTTGTGTACTTTGTTATATATGGATGCCCAAAAGATACCACAAAGTCAAGTCCTAGATGTAGATCAGTCGATCTTCTGAGGAGATAGCCTAGCTGTAAAAAAGCATCCTATATAAAAAGTACAACTCAATACCCCAACAAAGTCTGGAATATTATTATTAAGCTAATTGAATATATAGAAATCTATTTACATTTAAGTTGAATCCTGATCACCCGATGGGAGCATTTCATATTGGTAACTTTGGGATGATCCCCCTTGCTTGATTCCATTTATCAAACGCAGAAACGCATTTACTTTATTGCCCCTCTTGGTCATGTTGAATTCTTCAATAGTTGAATCCTTCAAACTAAATTGAGATCCTATGTCTGCTTCATAGTGCTTTGAATCTACACCATAGCCCTTGATCTTTGGCGGTTTCCAGTTCTTCAATATCAAAGAGCTAATCACAACACTCACGGAGCTTAAAGCCATAGCAGCAGCAGCAGCAGCAGGTGGTAGCATCACATTTAGTGGTAAGAAACATCCCATTGCAAAAGGCAACATAATTATATTGTAAATAGCAGCCCACACAAAATTCATCTTGATACGCGAAAATGTAACATGAGAAATGTCCAAAGCAATTGGGACACCAAACAAGTCAGAGTGTTGCGATTGACCATTTCCAATCAAAACGATATCAGCAGATTCGATCGCGATATCAGTCCCTGAGCTAATAGCCATTCCTATGTCTGCTTGAGCTAACGCTGGCGCATCATTAATTCCATCACCAATGAAAGCAATGCCGACATTTTTGTCTCCTCCAAACCGGTTTTTCAAATCAACTATAACTTTATCCTTGTAAATAGGCAACACCTCGCTAAAAATATTAGAGCTTGGAATGCCTAAAGCCTCACCAACTTTCATGGCTGCTCCCTCTTGATCACCAGTAATTATTCCCACCTTATAGCCCTTATGATATTGTAAGTAGTCAATAACGTCTCTGCCATATGGGACTAAGCTATCAGTCAATTCCATGTATCCACCGTACATTCCATCTATAACTACATGTGCTAAAGTGTTTGTAGACTTATTCAAGGCACCTGCCAAGTGCTCAAAAAGAACAGGCTTTAAATCAACAAATTCTTGTTCAATCATTTTGTTATTACCAATGTATACGGTGCAGGGTTTACCAGGCTTATTAGGTAATTGAACAGTGGCCTTTATACCCAATCCTGTTAGAACTTTGAAGTCGTGTATTGTGGTATTGAATGTATCTTCCTCAAACGTCAAATTCAATTCCTTTCTGGCTGCTCTAGCTATGCCTTTACCGACAGGATGTTCCGAATTCAATTCAACAGAACCTACTGCCCTCCACCAGTCCGAAGATTCAAGAGAATCGTTTAATATCTGCTTGAAGTTACTCAAACTCATATCACCAGTAGTCAAGGTCCCAGTTTTATCAAATAGAATGACATCTATATCATTCGCTCTTTCTAGAACATCGCCGCCTTTGATTAAGACACCATTGGCTGCACCTACTCCAGTGCCAACCATGACAGCAGTAGGTGCAGCTAATCCCAAAGCACAAGGGCATGCTACCACAATGACCGATATACCCAACTTCAAACAAACAAAGAATTTACCATTTGCATCCTTTTGGAAAGCATCAGGTAAAGAATCAAGGTCTCGGTGAATCAAAAAGCATATGAGCATCCAAAATGAGAAAGTAGTAGTCGCTAACACCAACACACTAGGAACAAATCTAGCTGCAACATAATCGGCAAAACGTTGTACGGGTGCTTTATTGACCTGTGATTCTTTCACTAAATTAATTATTTGTTGCAATTGTGACTTTTTACCAGTTCTTGTAACGCGGATATGTACCAAATATGGTCCATTTATGGTGCCACCTATAACCTGGTCTCCTCTAGTTTTCACTACAGGCAATGATTCACCAGTTATAATAGACTCATCAATTTCAGTTTCCCCGAATTCAATAATCCCATCCGCGGGAACCTTACCACCAGGTAGTACTATAGCAATATCATTGTTTTGAATTAAATCAATACCAAGATTTCGAGTTGGCAAGTCCAAAGTAGAGTTTTCAGGTACACTCTTTTTCTCTGAAGAGATCTGTTGAGATCTGAGAAAGTCTTCGTATTTGTCTATATCGCTAACAATTGTGCAGTTAGTGGGCGTTAAAGATAATAATTTTGATAATGCTGTTGAAGTAGCTCCTTTGGCTTTATTCTCCAACCACTTTCCAAATGATATGAATGTAACCAACATACAGGTAGTATCAAACAATAACATAGGTGGACCCTTTGTCTGGCCTGACCATACGCTCAATACAATTGTTAGAACCGAAAATACAAACGAAATCAGCGTTGAAATGCAAACTAAAACATCCATATTGGCATTTTTACCTTTGTTTTTAATGAACTGATAGAATTTTTTGTTGAACACAGATGCTAGACGAAGTTGGACATGGAGAGTTAGCGCGAACTGTAATAGCGAAATCAAATATAAGCCTGGAAAAATCATTAGCTTACGCCATATTTGATAATGCTGGATATGCTTCATTATTAAGACCGGGATGCCGAAGATAAGGCACCTCACTAGATTTGATTTCCAGTATTGAATATCCTTAATCCTGGATAATAATTTCAATTGTGATGTTGAAGATTGATCTACCGAATTTACTATGAGGAATCTGATACCTTCAGTAATATCATTCAAACCATCTACCAATTCCCTAATTCCAAGCATCCTCGAATCATAAACGATAGACAACTCATCAATGAAATTGTCATCCTCAGGCAATTCACTATTATCACGAGATCTTACGGCTTGTATTGTGGACGAATTAGCATCTGTATGAATTGGTCCATTGACACGGTTGAAATTATTTTTGAATGCCAACTTGAAATCAACGATTGCAGGAAAGCTAGTTAATAAAGCTTCTATGTTGTATTGCAAATTAGTCAAATCCGTATTCTCATTAACTCCGAAGATTTGCAAAATAACCTCTTCTTCCTCGTAGTGGTCGCCATCAAAGGATGAGTCCTGTTCTGATATTTCGATATTGCAACCAAACCCGCAATCCTCAATAATCCCTTTAATACGGGATGGGGATATGTCTTGGGCATGCTTGACAACCGCTTGCTGCGTTATTAACGACACAGATACGTGCAAAATGTCTTCCGTTTTCTGCAAGGCTTCAGTTATGGAGGAACTACAAGCAGCGCAGGTCATTCCGGATATACCAAGCTTTGTAGTCCGCATTTGTTTCTGAGATGGTAACTTTTCTACACTCTTTGATGATACAACATGGGCATCGAAACCACAATTTTCAATGCTTTCAATTATTACGCTTTCATGCACACTTGCCGTATGTTTGATCGATCCTTCCCCAGTGATCAACGAAATTGACACTTGTTTCACCCCTTCTATCCTTTCCAAGGCTTCAGTAATCGAGGCCGAGCATGAACCACATGTCATTCCTTGAATCGATACTATCGTATTAGTGAATGTCTCATTATCAATAGATTCATCTTTCTTAATCAAGCGTGCATCAAATCCACAATCTTCTATGACTTCTTTCAATTCACCGCTCCCTATTTGCGCTTTATCGTAGTTGATTTTAGCTTCTTCTGTGATAAGTGATACAGACACCTTACTGACTCCCTTGGTTTTCGTCAATGCCTCTGTTATAGACGCGGTGCAAGCACCACATGTCATTCCAGAAACCTGAAAAAGCACTTCCGAGCCCATATTTACTATGTATTAATGATTAATGCTTAGTATAATCTATGTACTTCTGAAAGCTAGTATTTTTATCCTATCTTTTCCATCATTACCGAAGTCGGCTCAATAGGCCTGCACATAACATACATATATAAAAGTGAATTAAAAAACCCAGCAATTAATGTAGCTGTTTGGAATAGTTTTAAAGAACTCCTTCATTATTGGATGTGGACCTTTCTTTCTCTTGTTGAAGTTTTCTCAATTTTTTGTCTAGTTTGGCTTTTCCAGGTCCAATTCCATGGAATTTATGGGATAAGTACTTAAATGCATCTTTTGTATTTAGCTCAATACCTGACTCATCCCGGTAAGAAAGCTTGACTTGTGGGTTGTAGTGATCAAGCTTATCACCAGCGTTGGTTTTTTGGTCCTTTCCGGTTCTATGAGACACTCCAGTAGGGATTATATTTTTTTCCTTGAGGGTGGCATCAAGTTGAGAGTCAAAAATTTGTTGTCTCTCGTCCTTAGGCAAGTTCATAAACGCCTTGTCAGATTGAAGGTGTTCTTGCATCAATCTTGCCTCTATGGAAATCTTCAATTTCAAGAGCTCAGCTTGCTTCAAAGCTTCTCGCTGTTGCCTTGCGTGTTCTCGCTCTTCTTTCGTTTGTTCATGCAAAATTTGGCGAGATTGTAAAAACTTCAAAGTAGACGCGAGGCCACCATTGAAAGATGGAGCGGAATTCTCATTAGTATCTGGTAGAGCTTCGTCCTCGTCTTCTTGTTTAATGCGCTGCTTATTGGATTCACGTTCAGTCTGTTCGTTTGAGACACTTATTTCTGCTTCTTCGTCTTTCACTTTTTGCTCCTGTTTCTCCAAATTACCATCTGGCAAGTCGTCTTTTGTGAGAATATTATTACTTAGCGTATTTAAGAAGTCGCTAGTGTCATCAAAAATGATACCACCTTGTTCCGTTTGACGAGAAGCTATAGATGCATCTTCAATCGCCGTTTCAGCCTCCCATCTTTTGAACAGATTTACTTCTTCGGCAATCTGTTCTGGTGTCAAGGTCTTTCTCTTCCTTTGCTTCAAGTTCCTTTTCGCCGACATAATGGCACTTAGCTCGGCGTCATCTTGAGCTAACTCTTGTGGATCAAGCTGGTCAAGCTCTACAGTCTGGAGGTGAATGTTCTCATCCTCATCTTCAGCTGAAGGACCTTTCTGCTCACTCGATTTCTTTCTTGAGCTAGAAGACGACTTTTTCTTCAATTTTTTCATCTTCACTGGTTTTTTAGCCGCATAGTCGCCAGTCTTAGGCTTGGAGTCTTCGAGAAGCTCCTCATCTGAGAATAAGCCACCAATATTAGCACGTTTTGTAAACGAAGAGGTCTTGGGGGTTTCCTTTACCCCTTTATCAGCAGCCAACTTGATGGTTGAACCGGTTATAGTTATGCGACTCTCTGGGCCAGTAATTTCCTCTTCATCTTCTTCTGCCATTAGGCCTTGAAACCGCCTGCTGTTATTTTTGTACCCGCTTGCCTCCTTTTTATCATCTAGTGTCTTCTTTAATTTGGCATTCAGTGTTAGTAATTCATTGGTCAACTCGTCTTCTTCATCATTTAATAGATCTGTATCTTTCAAAGTGAAAATAGCATCATCATTCAATTCTGCTAATTCCCTAGATCCGTGCCCGATTGCCATTCCATCGATTTCGTCATCCCCTGCTAGAGCAGGCCGTATCCTCTGCTTCTTTTTATTCTCTGTGGTCTTACTTTGGCCTAATCGCTTCAACCAGTCATCTGTAGATTCATTAGACTGCTCATCGAGGAATTCGCTCACCCCTGCAATTCTCTTACGAGCTGTATTGCGTGCTTTTGCCTTGTCAATCCGTTGCCTTACTTGACTATCAGATTCCTTATTACGAACGTCATGCTCATACCTTCTAAAATTTTCCACTTCCTGCTCTTCCTTATTCAGCACTGCATCAGTATCGATAGGGATTGGCTTAAGTCCCAAGGATATACGAAGCTTGTTCGTTTCCTCTACAGATAGCTCCTCCTTAGCATTAGTGGTTGGACTGGTGGTCTCATCAATGTCCCTTGTTTTACCTCTTCTTCCATCGCTATTCGAAATTGGAATCGGTGCAAGTCCAATACTTGCCCTCAACCTATTCGTTTCTTCGACAGATATGGATATTTCCTCTCCCATGGTGCTAGTTGCATCTATCGTTCGATAACTTCCTACTCAAGGCCATCACTTGAATCACTCTAGGTCAGATATGTCACGTGCAAGAACATCTAAATGTTTGTTTACACTTTAAATAGATCAACACAGATATATTGTAGATACTGAAGGCTCGAATATTTATACTTAACAGCTATAAGAGACACTTGTATTGTCGAAATGGAAGAGCCAGAGCAATGTGGTTTCCCATTGCAGCTGCAGTTATCCATAAACATGATTATTGGGACGTCTGCAAAGTCGGCAAATCTCTTCGTCAAAGAAGGTAACTTAATAGCATATACCGCTAGTGGTGGAGCTGTTGTTTGCGAGGTTGACATAGTAAGTGAGCGAATAATGCTGCAGAGATTTTTTTGTGCTAATTCTAGCAACTCGAATGCAATAAATACTGGTATAAGTGGTGCCAATGCGTATTTGAATATGGCTTATGCGGAGAATGCAAGCCAAGATGCAAGCACACCTACAGATGGTTTAAAAGATTCGTTTGGGTTTCCAATAGGAGGTGATCCTATAATAATTAGCGGCAATAGCGGGTCGGGTCCTGGGGAAAGTAAAGATAATCCATTGGCAACAGAAAATGAAAATAAGTCCCCATCTAAGTTAAAGGATAGAGTGAGGTCAATCAACTGTTTGAGTTTGTCGCCAAACGGTCGTATTCTTGCAATAGGAGAGACCGGGTATCAACCTCGGGTATTATTATTTTCCTTGGCTCCAGATCTGACTGGCTCTCCTTTTGCATCGATTTATGAGCATTCGTTTGGAATTAATTCGATTACTTTTTCGCCAGACCTGAAGAATATTTGCACATTGGGCCTAATTAATGACGGATTCCTTAATGTTTGGAGAATAGGGAATAACACAATCCACTTGCAGGCGAGTAATAGGTGCTCCTCAATAATCAATCAAGTTATTTGGCATGAGGACCTCATTATTACCTTGGGATTGCGATTGATTAAAGTTTGGAGGTACAACTATGAGATATCTTTTGAAAAAGCCGTCCTGAAGCCATCGGTATTGAAAGGAAAGAGCGTACTTCTCGGTCCACTAATCAATTCCAATTTTGTTTCTGGAAGCATATTAAACAATGACGAGTTGTTACTAATTGCAAATAACAATCAATTATTATTACTTAAGCTCACCTACGAGAACCTTAAACTAGTCTCCCTACAGACACCAAAAAACCAATTAGACTGTGTGCTTGTAGACTATGAGCTAGGAAGAGTTTGGTTGGGTTCGAATGACCACTCAATCAAGTCACTAGCTTTCAATGAATTGATTGCGTCCAATAACTCGCCCTCAAGTCAATCCCCCATGGGTAAGCTAAACACAATGTTTGCCACGACTTCGTTGACCCCCACTAAGAACGATGTTAGCTCGAATCTGAGTATATTAAAATTGACGAATTGTAACGAAAACAGTTTACTCTATTTGTCCAACTCTGAAGAACTTGTTCTTTATAGTAAGAAGGATATGAGATCAGAAAACATCTTGGTTAATTCACTAATTAAAGATTTGTCTGGCATAAAAAATACGTTCCTGAATAATCTATTGGTGTTCTCAAGGGACGGATTAATAAAGAAAGTAATTGACTCTGAAGAAAGCAATGGTAATTTGCAGACTGTAACTCAATTCGAATTACCTTCAAATGATCTTTTGTCAAACCAGTTGACTGCCATTGACAGTCAACTGGATATATTATTTTTAGGTGACAAATATGGAAGTCTTTATATAACTCAATTTCAGTCGACTTCATATAAAACAATATACCAAACAAAAGCTCATGCCTCAACAATCAATGATATCCTATACTTTCAATTAGGCCATTTTGAGCTTTTGGCAAGTATTTCTAGAGATAGAATGATCCAAGTTTTTTATAAAGTGAAAGATGATAAATCAGACTGGGACATTTTGCAAACATTGGCATTACATACCGGTAATTTATTGAAAGCCATTTACATGGACTCAAGGCTATATGTATGCTCCGCAGATAGGACAATATCAGTTCACATATTCAAAGTAGAGGGCGACTCAATTAAGATATACCAGGATAAGATTATTTCATTGAAAAATACACCAGTTAATATGAAGATCTTTGAAAATGACTTGATTGTATCTACTAGCGACAAAAATTTAATGATTTACAACATTAAGAACAATTTAGATTACCAGCGGTCTCTCAAACTAATCAATGATAGAACGAACGAGTCATTACTCGTTGAGAACTTCACAATTTACAAAAATTTGATTGTGGTTGCATCATCCGATAAGTCACTAAGAACTTTTAACTATAACCTAGGCAAGCATTTAAGTACTAGCTGGGGTCACCTGGATAGTATATTGAGTTTGTTGATAAGGCCAAACACCAATGAATTAGTCACAATAAGTACAGATGGATGTTTGTTCCAATGGATCATCAAAGATAACCCCAGTAAAGGCTCCGTTAAAACATCAAAACCTCAAAATGACTCACCTACATCATTTCCTGACTCAACTCCCTTGTATAGCAAGGTAACAAGAAAGATTATTCCCACAACAAGCATCAGTAGACCCTCTCCTTTCAAACCACTGTTAACAAAATTGAGTTCTAGTCCAAAAGAAGATTCACCGCCAGAAGACGATGTGACAACATCTCCAACTCCTACTTCAAGGCTTTCTAAAGCAACTTTGAGGCGGATTGAAGCAAAAAAAACATCAGGGGAGATGGCAAGCCCTAAGAAACCAAAGCCATTGTCAACAATCAATACGCCTGCTGTTAAATCGTTGTCAAAAATAAACACTTCGTTGCTGCCATTGAAGAGCTCTCCCACAAAGTCAATAGCTCCTTCTTGCAACAAGAGTGATATCAAAAGCATAACCAGAAAACCCTTAAATACGAAGCCTACATACTCTACTCCTTCACCTACAAAGAATGCTGGTAAACAGGAAAACTTTGTGGAAAGTTCTATGACCAATCTTTCCATGCTCAAAGGACAGTTATATGAAGAGCTGATTTCAGTAGAAGATAAAAAGATCTTAAGAAAAGAGCTTCAGCAAATTTTAGATTTGCTAGACAGTGATGAGCGTCTAATCAACAAAGAAAACAAAGTAAAAGACTCTCCTCATAAAGTGAATTTGGGTTACGATAATGCTGCCAGTTACGAGTCTCTTTTAGAGAACTACAGCGAAAGATTGCTTGAAGTGTTCCAAACGAAAGTTGCCAAAAGCAGCCAGTATGGAATTAATACAGGAATTTTCAATAATCTTTACAGTTTGGAATCAAGCCACGGAAAGAATAATGACGTTGACTGATATCTTACTTATATTACTATATACATGCATGTAAAAAAGGAACTATCACTCGTTTGTAATTTACCTGTGTGGAATTTATTTACTTTGTTTTGGTTTAATTATTGCAGACTCTATTGGACTCGATTCCGAAGTAGCTTCTGCGTCAGCCTTAGCCCACGGATTAGATTCGGCAGCTGCTTTCTGTTTTTCCTCAAACTCCTGCTTTTCTGTCCCTGCTCTATTTAATTCGTATGCTAGTTTCTGTTGTTGCTGCTGCTCTAACCTAGCCTTTTCTGTCTTCCATTTCTGGTCAGCATTTTGAGCTAGAAACTTGATGTTGTGTTGCCTTATTTGATCATTGATTAATTCTTCTAGCGTAGGGGGTACAGATCTGGTTCTTCTTAGCCATTGTAGCCACTGTGGGGGAACTGTATTGAAGTAGTCTGCTTTGAACACCAGTGGCTTATAAGGCTCTGCTTTCCGTCTCAATCTTTGCATATTGCCATCAACAGTGAATTCCCAGTACGTGTTCCCATGTAAATCATAACCTATAAAAAACTTCTTTCGGAAGGGAATATCTCTACGTGCCTTCCACTGGTGCACTAGCCTTTGTAAAGGAGTATATTTATTCCTTATAGGGTCCATTATAGCTCAAAT
The DNA here is from genome assembly GCA_030556595.1 of Debaryomyces udenii. Classification (NCBI taxonomy): domain Eukaryota; kingdom Fungi; phylum Ascomycota; class Pichiomycetes; order Serinales; family Debaryomycetaceae; genus Debaryomyces; species Debaryomyces udenii. The sequence continues at coordinate 665,133 of JAKTUI010000004.1, read as the reverse complement.
CTAATATTACATATTATCAACTGCATTTGATATAAAATTTGTCTTTATCATAGTGACACAAAATCCCGCACTATCCAGAAAGCTACACCCAGGATACAAGAAAAAGTACTCACTAGCAGTGTACCTACAATGGCAGTATCTAATCGAAGGAGTAGTGGTCATCGAGATTCTGTGGCACGATTAAACAAGCTATTGCCAGTTCCGATACATTTGGAGGACAACCACTCGAACGAACACTTCAGTGCTTCATCTCATATTACAGACGTTTTAGTAGGAGATCACCATATAATAGAGGGAGAAGGGGGTTCTTCGTACGTGGTATGGTCCATAAGAGTAATCGTAAATGACTCCATGTACTCATCCATAGTAATCTACAAGAGGTACAGTGACATACAATATTTCAGAGCTGAAATGATCAAACAGTATCCAAACAGTGAAATTCCGCAGTTACCTCCAAAAGACAGTTTCAGTATGCTGAGGTTGGTGATGTCCAATAGCTGGCTAGAACATAGGCGGAAGGGACTCCAGTGGTTTATGACAAATGTGTTGTTGAATCCTAAGTACAGGCATTCGCCTGTGATCACTGATTTCATCTTGCACTGACCCAAATCTTATGTCAACCACCTCGGAATATCTGCGTCTGGCCGCTCTGATGCTACTGTCACTTTGAACCTTGTATGCCTTTGCAGCTAACTCTGCACTCCATACATTCTTCCATAAGTATTCTTGCGAGTTCTGGCCATAGTTGCAAATCCTTGCCCCTTCACCCATTCAAGCCTTAGTCTCCTGAAGTGTGAACGTCTTCTATACACCCTTGCATCGTTTACTTCTACAGTTAATTATCTCTAGCATAGATTCTATATTGAGAGGTACTTCTATAATTTGCACCACAACTGATAATCTTTTTTTAATATTTTAGTAAGCCGCAGTAACGATCCATCCAGTAATAGCGAATCCGGTCTATAGAATCTTGTCCTTGCTCATATCAGATCCATCAACTGCTTATTATCGATCAACGACTTCTAGAAGGTGGTTTGAATAGTCGTGTACCGACCATTATAAATACCTCGGACCTAGACTCGAGAAATGTTATTAATTGAAGAATATAAATATATTCAACTTTCCTCTAACACCTAAATATTCCATTGTATGCTAAGAAATATTAGACATACTAGTATACAGATAAGAAGAATGGTTCACCACAAAGTCACTATCATTGGATCAGGGCCAGCTGCCCATACAGCCGCGATTTACTTGTCTCGTGCTGAAATCAAGCCAACATTGTACGAAGGTATGTTGGCAAACGGTATTGCAGCTGGAGGACAGTTGACTACTACTACAGACGTGGAAAACTTCCCAGGATTTCCCCAAGGTATCAATGGTACTGCATTAATGGACCAAATGAGAGAGCAATCGGCGAGATTCGGTACTGAAATTCTTACTGAGACTATTTCAAAGTGCGATTTGTCATCGAGACCATTCAAGTTATGGACCGAGTGGAACGAAGACAGTGAACCTATAACTACGGATGCAGTTGTTATTGCTACTGGTGCATCTGCTAAGAGAATGCATTTGCCAGGAGAAGATACTTACTGGCAACAAGGTATTTCCGCATGTGCTGTGTGTGATGGAGCAGTTCCAATTTTCAGAAACAAGCCCTTAGCCGTTGTCGGAGGTGGGGATTCTGCGTGTGAAGAAGCGTTATTCTTGACTAAATATGGTTCCAAGGTGTATTTGTTGGTTAGAAGAGATCAATTGAGAGCTTCCACTATTATGCAAAAAAGAGTGCAAAACAATGACAAGTTGGAGATCTTGTGGAACACTGAGGCTAAGGAGGCCAAGGGTAATGGAAAGTTGTTAGAAAACTTGAGCATCTACAACAACAAGACCAAGGAAACTAAGGACTTGCAAGTCAATGGTTTATTCTACGCTATCGGCCATATTCCTGCCACCCAAATATTCGCCAAACAAGTCAAGACTGACGAAACTGGCTACATCTTGACCGAACCAGGCACTGCTAATACCTCGATTCCAGGTGTGTTTGCTGCTGGTGATGTTCAAGATAAACGTTATAGACAAGCCATCACCTCTGCCGGTACTGGTTGTATGGCCGCTTTAGATTGTGAAAAATTTTTATCCGAAGAAGAAGTCAATTAGATGACATATAGAGATTTATAAATAGATTGTATATTGTGATAACATATTTATTTGAAATAGCTTGTTGCAGTACATTGTAAATCCATTCCCGATTACGGCTTTTATCTATTTTTTCTCCGCATGCCTTCCCACGCTCAAACAATAGGCCGGTTTTCAGGGTTTCTAAACTAGCTGTCCTTCGTTGGTGTTGGATGAGAGAACCAATGGTTCCTGGTTTCGATATTCATCGGTCTGTTATCTTATCTACTGTAGAGTGTGTTTAAAAGAAGGTCGTGCAAGAACCTTAAAATTTGGTTGCACTATAGGCTCAATTAACTGTTTTTAATTACTATACTGTAGGTGATAGACTCTCACATATTGAACATGTCATTTAACTTGAGCAGCTCATTCAGCGAAGACTTGGAATCTCAGATGGAAACATCATCTAACCATTATAAAGATTTTCCTGAATTCGATACTTTATCTCAAACTATTGATAATAATCTATACAACATCAATAATAACCAGTTTGTATCAATAAAGAACTTGTTGCAACAATATGAAAGCCTACAAAAGGGTGAAGAGGCACCCGATTTATCGGTAAAGTTACAGAAAGTATCGATCAAGTTATCGAAACTACTAAATAAGACTACGGAAAATTTTAAAACGATCAACAAATTTACGAAGAAATTAAATGACTACCTTAACGAATGTGAGTCAAACCACGAAGATGAAGATACATTACATTACTTAAGACGAAAAGAGTCGATCTTGATAGGAATAATCAAGTCTAGCATAAATGAATTCCAGAAATACCAAAAAAGATTTGAGTCTTTGCAGCAGGTGACAGTGTCCAAATACAACAGTGATGTCGAAGCATTGGATTCCCCTGGCACAAAAAATGCATCACTGGATCAACAACAGCAGCAACAACAACAACAAGTTCAAATTGATTATGAGCCTGTTAATGCTGAAGAATTGGAGCAGCAGACATTATTGATCGAAGAAAGGGAGCGAGAGATTCATCAGATCACTCAAGATATCTCGGAAATCAATGATATTTTCCTGAACTTACATGACATTGTCAGTGAGCAACAATTTTCAATCGACAGCATCGAAGATAATATATTAAGATATAGTGGGGACGTTCACGGAGCCTCTAACGAATTAAGAAAGGCAGAAAGATATCAAAAAAGGTCCGGAGGAAGAATGTTTTGTTGTCTTGCTATTTTGTTAGGAGTAATGGGTACAATAATCTTGATAGGCATTGTGTTTTAACTTTTCTACTAGTATTCAGCGCACTAGATTTTCCTTATCTTACAGAGAATCTATATAGCATTTTAGTTCTATTAATATAAATTAGCGTCGTTCCATAAATCAAGTATCCCAAACATTTATGTTTCCATCATCTCCTGCCGTTACAAGCACTTCTCTTCCATCATCAAGCAAGCACCAGGATACACAGTTGATTTCATATACTCCGTGTGCTGACTTATAAATAGATTCTACTTTCCACTCACTTGGCTCCTTCTTATATACAACTAGATTACCATCTGCACCTACACTTGCTATCCTTCCCGATTTGATAGACCAAGACACTGAATAGACGGGGTAAGTGTGCACTGCAGGTAATATTGTTTCTTCCTCCCACACCATTTCCTTTGGTGCACTTCTTATTGAGCTTGGAAGCTTTTCAACATCACTTTGCAGTTGTTCAGTCTCTTCAGTAGTACTCAACCAAATCCTAACGGACAAGTCATCAGATGCAGATACCAATTTGATCTTGTTTCTTTCAGAAGTAGGGCTCTTTGGATGCTCAAAAGCTGAAGACCATACTGTGCCTTTATGACCGTTTAGTATACCAACGCATGACCAATCTTCATCATCTTCATCCTGTTTGTACAACCTTATAGTATCATCGTACGAAGAACTAGCCAATAAGTTTTGCAGAGGATGCCAGGTAATATGTTTGATATCATGCTGATGATCGCTCAATACAGATATACACTCGAATTCTTCCAATGTTTCGGGATCAGTTTCCCATATCCAGATAGTTTTATCTCTTGAGCACGATGCCATCAAATTCCCCTGAAAATTCCATGCAACAGATTTTACCTCATTTTCATGCCCTTCAATAATCGCCATCAAATTCCACTCGTTATTAGGACTAGTAAGCAATTGCGTCTGTCTACTATCGATATCTTCTTCTTCTTCCATATTGTCGTCTTCTGGTTCGTCAATTCCCCAAATTGATATAGTAGAGTCAAATGATCCAGTAGCCAATGCAGGTAGATCCAAAAAATCACTGACTGGTGTTTCGACACCTCCTAATGGAGGCTTGAAATCGACTGTTCTAATAGATCTTTTATGTGTGTCTTCGAGCTTGGCCAATAATGGAAAATTCCTCTTAGCTGACAAACTATAAATATGTGATGATTTGTCTGTTGATGCTGTTGCTAACAACGGTAAAGTTGGATGAGCTTTAGCGCACCAAGCTTTATCGCTATGAGCTCTTATAGACTTGATAAGTTGAACCATGATGCTTTATTGCATGAGAATAGACTACTATTCATCGATAGCTTATAACATTTTTTTGTGTAACTGAAAAATTCATACGATACAAAATGGATACAAGATTATACTTCAACTCCAAAATCATTAAGAATAGAGGACATAATTATGTTGAGGCCTTTTGCTTATAAGACTGGTATAGGACGATGTTGCCTAGATACCAAGCTACTTTTATCTCTTCAAAGATACAATTCAAGCTCAGGAAGATCTAAGAAGAATGACAAAGAATTAACTACTCATAATGAAAGTAACAAGGTTGATAAGTTCAAGGTCAAATCCAGTGCATCTCCAGCATCTCCAGCTCCTATTAGTTCAGATTCAAACTGGACTCATTTGATAAAGAAAGACAATAAACCGTACATTCCTAAATTGAAGCATGAGCGATTGACCTACGAATATCCAGGTTTGCCCAACCAGGACGATTTTAGTAGGCACTCAAATAACGAAAAGCCTAAAACAGTAAGTCGTTGGTCTAGATACTTTCCAAAAATTTTTACTGCTGTCGTTATCTTGTGGGGTGCCTATGCCGTTAAAGTTTGGTTTTATAAACCGGAACCAGGGTCAGACAGTCAAGAACTATTAGACCCAACTGAGTTTCACAAGTTCCTCATTACGCATAAAGAAGAGATTGATGATGAGCACTTTCTTATTGAATTGTTACCCAAATTCAATCACTGGCAATACAGCTACTATAATAATTATGAAAGCAAAAGTATATGGAATGGCGATAGAATTTGGTCCGTGGATATAAAACAACCAGATATAATGGTTGTGAGATCTTACACCCCACTTCCGCTATATTTCATGAAATCGGAGTACACAAGGTCTGGTGAAAAGAAACCTTTGTTGAAGGTTATAAATAACGACGCCAATGATTACGATAAACAAGGGACCATGTGTCTCTATGTAAAGAAATATAACGATGGCGAAGTGTCCAGATATATTGCGAACAAAAATGTCGGAGATGAATTAGAGCTAAGAGGTCCTAATATTGAATATAAATTTCCTTATCATCCTTTGAAACAATTTCATGAAAGGCCAATATTCAGAGATTTACCTTCGAAAGTTGAGCCTGAAACTCTAGTCGACAAAATCAAAACAGTGAATAAAATACCTGATTTCAACAATTTGTCATTCTATGCTGCAGGCACTGGCATAACTCCAATCTTGCAAGTTCTATTTTCTCGTAACCCTTACCGTGGATTTGTGGACCTTCATTATTCTGCCCAAAAACCTGGTGAAATAAAACCTTTAGAAAGATTTATCTTTTTCTTAGAAAAGTTGGACAGAATCAGCTTCCATAGGCATTTTGACACTGCTCCAAAAACCAGACTTAGCTCAAAAAATGTGACCGAACCCGAGCCATCTAAGTATATAAGTCCTTTGCATTTAGGGCAGCAAGAGGAAACCACATACGAACCGTCTCCGGAAGAAGCATTGAAGATAAGAATGAAGATCTTAAATGGTGAAGAAAGTGATTCAAAATTTGATCCAAACCCAGATATAGCTATAAAAATACCCCGTTATGAAAATGCCTTACAACAAGCAAGTGTAAGTAGTACACAACCCAAATCTCCTTCTAGTTTAGCTTTGGTGTGTGGCCCTGAGGGATACATTGACTACGTAGCAGGTCCTAAGTTGCGAGAGACAAATGAACAAGGTGCTGTAAGAGGCTTACTAGGTGACAAAAAATGGGATAATTCAAACACTTATAAATTATAGTTACAAGCTTTTTAGCTATTTCCTTGTATATAAATAAATTAGCACGATTAAAATGATTCATCTACAACACCAATTTTCTTCCCAAAGTGGATTAAAATTCTTTGACAGTCTCTATTCTTTGCGCATGAAAGTATCACCTCTTTTAATAAATCATGCTTTTTCATACCACAAATTTTTGGATCCCAAGAGGGCTGAACTTCCTCAAAGTCTTTTCCTGTTTCATTTGGTCCCAATAACTGGTCACAAACCTCGAATAACTTTGCTTTAAATCCCAATTCACAAATTCTCTTGGCGTATGTTATGAAGAAGTCATGAAAGTCTTTAAACTCCCCTAGCAACTCACAGCATAATATTCTATTTTCTAAATGACTCAATGATATGGTATTCTCCAAGTTTTCAAATCCTTCTTTCATTAATATGTTTTTAGATATTTTATTGAAATACTTTCCTCTACCGGCCCTTGTTTTTCTTAAGATCAGTTCATTAGTCTTTTGCTCTAATAAGCCGACTATAGATGATTCATTATTATCGCCCAATAAACTATTGGTTTCTGGCTTGGAGCTATCGTCATTGCCTAATGAATCCCAATAATGAGATCCAAATGCCCACCATGATTCTGAAATGGTTTGCCAGGTACCCAAATCCTTGTTGAAAAGGTATCCCGAGCCATTTGACAAGGTGACGAGAGGTATCCCATTAGAAGTTATCGAGCACATAGTTATATTGTCTGACTTTGACAAACCATCCTCTTGATATTTATTAGACAACTCGAGCAAAGCACTGAGTGACAGAGGAGATTGGAGATGAATCTTTTTATCCTGGAGGTTCCACACAAATAATTCACCAATCGAAGTGATTGCCATTAAAAACTTCCCATGACTTTCCAAAAATGATAAAGGAGAACCAAGGATCAAAGGAGGTAGAAGTTTCTTACCTGATGTATGCGAATATGTGAGGATTTGTCCATCGGCAGTACTAATTGCCCAGAAAGAAGTCCCTTCAGTTACAAGTTGTACAAAACGTGGGATGAAATCACACCATATTTGTTTATCCTTCCTAAAATATGTGATACGAGAAGGTTTGGTTTCGTTACCCAAGCCATTTTTCACGTCCAATACAAAGCTCTCATTTGGGTTATCCTCAATCTTGCTGGCAAGTTGAAAATTCAAGCGAACTTTCGGTATGGAGAGCCTCAACCTAGCAAACGTAGTATTTGGGTTTACAATCACTGGTCCAATAAACTTAATTGGCTCTAATTCACGCTTCAACCTCTTGCTACTACCTTCATCTCCTCCTTTAGACCTTTTGCTTTGTTTGTATAATTCATCAGACACGGAATAAGAAGGTTTATCGAACTCCATTAGTGCCTTTCCAGAAGACGTTGAGCTGTTTGATCCATTAGCCTCTAAATTTGCAGGCTCTTTTACGATGTTAGCCGAACCGTTGCCTGAAGAAATCAACATTGGCTGAATTCGTTTCTTCCCGTTTTTTGTCGTTATCTTTGTCTTCTCTAATGCAGGCTTCGTCGCTTTTTCTTTCACTGTTTTGGGCTGTAGCTTGGTAGACCTAACTGTGTTCATAGCTGAATGCAATATATCGTCTGCATTGGATTCAATCTCATTTGCATTGGATGCTGATATGACTTCAGGAACTATGTCTCTCACAAGCTTATTATCTGTATGAGTTTGTTTTGAATTTGGTTCAGCCCCTTCACTATCGGCAATACGCTCCCCTTCTTTTGTCGCCTTTTCTTTGTCTGGTTTATCTGCTCGTAATCGTGCCTCTTGAACATTCACCGCATGTTTCTGATCTAAAAGTTCCATACCTGCATTAGCACTCTTCTTAGCATTTGCTAATGTATCCAGATCACTCTTACTGGTGAAATCTTTGATGCTATGTTTACCTACTTCAACTAATTTCAGCCATAACTCTTTGCCCACTTCGTTGCCCAATTCTTCCAAGTCGAAAGAAACTATAGATAGACGGCCATCTAAAGATGCCACAAATAGTGTCGTTCCAGATTTGTCCCAACAAAGATCAACGATAGGCTTTTTAGAAAATTCTTTCATGATAAACATTGGCTTTTCTTTGGTCGTATTCCACATCACTAATGTCATATCGGACCCAGCGGTTGCGATCACGTTAAATAGTTGAGGAGAATCTGTGTCTTTACTCGAATTGAAAATCTTAGGATTGTATTGAACAACTTCACAATCTAAATTGTGTCCTACTAGGCTGATTATGTTGTTCCAATCATTAGAGCGGGATAATAATGAAATTAGCGATGTCTGGTTCTTGGACGCAGTAGGGACAGACACATATTCTCCGTCGGGTGACCATGAGATTCTCTTGTAGTCCACATTCAAAGACGTCTTATTAATCAACTTGGAGATTTTGTTCACCAAGCGAAATTGATAATTTCGCAGAGTTCCATCATAGTGATATTGATATAAATATATCAGAGTGTCGTCGCCCATACAAATCAAGTAATTATTCGTAGGATCAAATGCAATGCTTCTTTGCACTGTCAAGTTCTCTGGACTGGATAACGATGTGAGCTCTTGGTGTGTTTTTCGTTCCGTGTCGTACAAATGGATCTTACTATCAGAACTGCTCCAAGCAAGCATTCTTCCATCTTGCGACCACGATAAGTCTACCACCTTCGCTGAACCTCCCTCGTGCGGTACTATTGGAAACACCATTTCATGTGTGTTCTGTTCTATATCATGCAAATACACTTTTCCATGCACATCCCCAGACACGAACAAACAGCTATTATTGGTCGACCATTTAACAATATTCACCAAATCATCATGAACTTCTATCTTCGAAAGCGGTTCAATTTTGTCGATCCCTTCCATTATCTTGTCGCTTGGTTTTTTGTTTAATTCAACCAATTCGTCCATCTTCCACAACCAAATCTCTCGGCTCAATCCGCTCGTCAATAACTTGGAATTGTCCCTGTTAACACTAATCGAGTGAATTTGTCCATTATGGAGTATTTTAGGAAGTACTAGTACCCTCATCTATTCAATCCTTTACCTTCTGCAGCTTAATGAACCCTATATTATGAATTGTTATGATTTCTTCACCTATTATATAGGTTGAGTTATTAGCTAATACGGTGCGACATGTTAAAAATTTAACTCATCTATTAAAGATAAAATACTGGTGAATCAACACAAGAAAAGAAGCAAGCACATCAAACATAAGACGGAACTACAATGTCCAACGTAAATGCCAATGAGGACTACGTAACCGATTCAAGTTCAGACTTCACAGAATACTGGATTGACCTTTTTTTGGGGATTAAAGGAAATGAATACTTCTGTGATATTGACGAAGAATACATCAGGGACAGGTTCAATTTAACAGGATTAAACCAAGAAGTGAGCAAATTGCCAACGTTGATAGACATAATAACTGATTTGGTAGATATAGAGCTGCAGCCGGAAGAACACAAGGATGCGTTGGAGCTCAACGCACGAATTCTATACGGCTTGATACACGCGAGATATATCTTGACTTCTAGAGGATTGAACAAGATGTTTGAGAAGTACCGAAATGGGGACTTTGGCTACTGTCCCCGGGTGCATTGTCAGTTGCATCCCTTGTTACCTATAGGGTTGAATGACCAGCCAAGGTTGGCATCGGTGAAGTTGTATTGCGCCAAATGTGAAGACTTGTATAACCCCAAATCGGGCAGGCACTCGGTAGTGGATGGAGCTTATTTCGGAACATCATTCCCAGCCATGTTCTTTCAGAACTTCCCACAGGTCATACCTACTCACGTCAAAGATACGTACGTGCCAAAGGTATTTGGCTTCAAGTTGCACGACTATTCCACTCTCAACAGATGGAGGGAGTTACAGAGGCTCAAGCTAGAGAAGCGATTAACCAAGGATGGCATCGAGATAAACAATGTGGTGGGTGGCTTCGTCACCGACAATAAACTACAACAAAAAGCAGATAGATAGGTTTTCTGATATTTAGTCCAGCTCCTTTGGAAGCATTTCTCTGATCTCTGTACATATTAATGACACGTATCATAGTAATCAGTTCTCCAGCTTCGTTGGGGACAACTACACTATAGTATAGTATGGAATATAGACTCTGTGTAAGTGCACTACTTACTACTCTAGCGATAAGAATTTTTCACTTCACCCAATAGTTAAGGGCTCTCTATAATCAGCTGCAATGAAAAGACACCTAGCAAATAGTGCGAGGGTTGTTGTACGGACTAGAAGCTACGTACTGTCTTCTACGGGTGGTAGCCAGTTGGTCTCGAAATTTCCTGCCAATTCTACAATTTTCTCGCTAATCCAACCAACAGGAAAGATCCATCTTGGAAATTATTTGGGAGCCATACGCAATTGGAAAGACTTTTCCGAGTCTCAGTCACCAGGCTCAAAGTACATCTACGGTATCGCCGACTTGCATGCTATTACGGTCGCCCATGATCCAGCTAAATTGAGGCAGAATCGATATGAAGCTATTGCATGCTTAATAGCTGGAGGTCTCGATCCAGAGAAATGTATTATATATCACCAATCGTCGGTTCCGGAGCACACTGAGCTTAATTGGATATTGACTTGCTTAACGAGTATGGGCAGTTTGAACAGAATGACGCAGTGGAAACTGAAGTCTCAGCAGGGGCAGGCTAGCTCAATTTTCAGCGACGACGTGCTTGGGAAAACGAAAGCGGGTCTATTGTGTTATCCGGTATTACAGGCCGCAGATATTCTTATCTATAAGTCCACACATGTCCCAGTGGGCGACGACCAATCCCAGCACTTGGAATTGTGCCGTAACATCGCATCCACCTTCAACCACACTTTCGACACGAAATTCTTCCCCATACCCTCCACCGTTCTCAGCCCGGCAAAAAAAATCCTTTCCCTCCGCAACCCTACTAAAAAAATGTCAAAGTCCGATGTTGACCAAAACTCGTGCATCTATATCACTGACTCTCCAGACCTTATCTCTAAAAAAATAAGAAAGGCCACCACCGATTCCATCCAAGGAAAAATCTATTTCGACCCCGAATCCAGGCCTGGTATTTCCAATCTCATCAACATTGTCTCCGGTGTTTCTCGCTCTCTGATTCCCGAGACTGTCGCAGATCTTGAGTGGGTGAAGGACCACAAACAGTTGAAAGACTATGTCGTAGAGCTTCTTGTAGATGAATTCACTCCAAAAAGACTGTTGTATAATCTGCTTATGGCCGACTTTTCCTACCTTGATTCTATTTGCCGTGCTGGGTCTACGAAGGCATCGCAATTAGCTCGTCCAAATATTGACGAAATCAAAAAAATCGTAGGTTTAAATTAGTACTACATATTCTTACTTGTAAATAGCATCTCCTGTTTTATATTCAGTCTCAATACATGTAATTGTTGCTGTAGTACCCATGATTCTTACGGTTTTCTTGTATAATCTTAATAGTGATGATGAAATTCGCGTCGCGTTTTGGAACACGCAAAAACTCATTATCAAGATTTTGTAAACACCACCAATATTTCGTGGAAGAGACGACTTATAGGAAGAGAAGTTGAAAAACAAAGACGAAATCTAGAGCACAGCAATATTATTATTCTGTATGAACATTGGATTAATTAGGTGATAATTGGAGCCAAGAAGAATATTTTACAACGACAAGTTATTCAACGGCCGGTAGATCAAAGAATTATATTTGCAAACAGACATCGCCAGGTGACAGCTAAAGCAAACGTTGAGCCATAGACTTGCTAGAACGCGTTAGGCAGAGTCATAAGAACAAAGAACCAAACAAACAGAGAAAACCAGAGACCGGAGGAGGAACATGAGCATGGAAGACGAAGCAGTGTACAAACGAATGCAAGTGAAAGTGTTGTATTCGTTCAACAACAACGCGACGGTTTTTTTGAGTCGATCAAAGATGCAACACCTGGTGAAGGTAGCGCAGATACCGATCTATAGCAATGGAGATCAGGAAGAAGAGTTGATCACGGTTGGAGCGTTTGACTTGAAGCAGTGCACCCAACAGGTGTTGAAAAACTCACCCGAAAACTTCAAGTTGAACGTTGAGGACTACGCGGTATACTACAAAGACATCACTGAACAGCCGGACGAGCCATTTGTCTCCAATGGGATGCTATCAAACTTGATATCGTCGTCCAAGTCACACCTAATTCCGGGTCGAGTCTGCCAGAACCTTTCCGCTAGCTACTTGTTTGGTGATAAGAGTAGCTCATCGTCATTGACTCTCGAAATACGATTGAAATTGCATACTGTAGAAAGACAGGAATCTTCACAACAGCAGCAAAACCAGACACAATCACAAACTAATTCTAAACGATCCCACGATTCACCAAGCTATTTGCAAAAGAGACAGAGAACAAAGCCGTTGGCATCCTCCTCCTCATCTAACGCTGCTATCAAGGCTACAAGAACTAAGTCATTGCCTATCTTCTATCATCCTCATAATCAGCAGATATTCAATATTATGAATGCTGACAAGTCCAATGCACCTTCCAAGTACGATAGCAAAAGTGTTCAAGATAGATTTAAGCTGGCTCCTTTCTTACAGGCTAAGGTTATTGACAATCCAACACCACGTAGGTCAAGGAACAGTCTGAGCGCAGGTAAAGAGAATACTGCAGAACCCCAAAGAGCTATGCGTACAAGATCAATGGTGACTAGCAGAGTGCCCCTCTCGGTGTCTTTACCTATTCAAGAAGAAATGCTCTCTGATGCTACTGATGATACCGAGTATAATGACAACAATCAAGGGATCGATGAAGACGATGAAGATAATGAAGACGATGATGAAGATGAGGACGCTTTCGACGAAAATGAAGCGTCACCTTATACGCCACAACAACCACCCTACAAAGCGAATCCTCTTCAACCTACCAGTTCTTCGTCTAATACTCAATTTCAATCTTTGCCGGATTTGGAGGACTTGGATAGCAGAAAAACACATACGATACCTCATCATAAATTGCCAAAAAATCATGGATTAGTGTGCACAAATAGTAATTGTGCAACAACTTCATCTATTACATGGAGATATTTTGAAACAGGCTTCCACCCTAACTATCTTGCCATTCACAGAGCAACAGAATTCAACAAGAAGCACTATGAGGGAATGTTTGGTCCATTATGTAATGCCTGTTACTTGTTTTTGAGGAATAAAGGCTTCATGAGACCTGAAGGGGTTGTTAAAAAGTATTTGCAGCAACAAAAGTATAAGAAGGAATTGAAACAGAAGGAGGAGAGCGACAAACCCAACGAGTTGTCGAATACATACCTTGGAAATTATTCAAGTCGCCAGAATTTCACTACTAATCCTCCAAGAAATGCTAATCACTCTGCTTCCTCTCCCAGCATGCCTCAGTCGCATAAGTTTCCACCCCCATCGCATACGCCCTCTGCTATTAACCAAGTTATTCAAAGCAATAACCATAATCACAATACCTTAAACAGCAGTAATAGGCCGACGCCAAACTATAATGATTTGAATGATTTTATGAATCAATTGAATTCATTTGGAGGGCCGTTAACTGATATTGATCCTTTACCACAAGACCAAGGAATAACACCTCCTACGATGGCAACCAAATCGAATACTAGAGTCATCAATCTCTACGACGATGGTGAAGATAAGGAAAATTGTCCTCCCTTAACCTCTGAGGACCACTTGAGTTCTGATTCAGCTTCCCCAAACAAACATGACCTCCATGATTTTGATAGTATGATGGTGAAATCATTTAACCAAAACACCAACGCTAGCCCTAATGGGGGCCAAACTGCATGGATAAATAACTTATTTCAGGAGCCGACACCTAGGGACCAAACTCCTAGGGATGGAAACGATGGTACTAATAATAATGAACATGGCACCGGTAAATTTTCAATAGCGTACGAGACTCCTCATGATATCAAGGTCTTGAGCAACACAAATGATGACACTGAAAGCGAAAAAGATGAGACTAGTCAAGACAACTTACCACAGTTACGCACTTTTACCACACATGCAAGGTCTTCGCCTAAAAGTAAAGTAGGCAAAAAGTCACTGGCTGCAAACATGCCGTCTTCACCATTGATTGTTTCGAATCAAGATAAAGATGAAAGCGCTCCGTTTTTGGGCTCAAGTGCACATCATAGATCTGATAATTTTTCGGAACTTGAGACAGAGATGCATAACTTGGTTGAGAACAATCATCATATCTTTCGTCGTCATGAGCATAATCACTCCTCGCCATCAGTAAAAGCCTCTAGAACGGATACAACAATGTCATGGAATGCTAATAAAAGCAGCCTCATTAATATAGAAGGTGGGTCTACTCCTAATACTGATCTTTATTCAAATGATGATATAATGAAAAACTCAGATCCCCTGGAGAAAAAGTACCACCATCCTGTTGATAGTCATTCTATTTTCGATCAGCAACAAAATTCTTAATATTTCGTTTAATCTAAATAATTTAAATTTTCTATTCAGCATTTACAGTATATAACATAAATTGTATTAATACCTTTAACCTTTAACCTTTACTTGAATTGGTTGAAATGTTATCGAATGGCTAAATCAACTCTATTTTGTGTAAGAATAAGATTTTCTAACCAGACATATGTTTTGAAAGACATCATTAGCAGCTCTCAAAGTTATTTCGTTTTGTATCATGATGACTGGAATGAGCTTTAGAGTTTGAATGTTATTTGAATTGAATACTATTTAAATGGTTTCTACCCAAATTCACATTTAACTGCGAAAACTGAAAAGCTGCCAATTTATCAATCTTTTAATCCAAGAGCCCGTTGGTCTACACCCAACACTGGTTATCTACCAGAATCAACTTCTTAGAGACAAGAACTTGAAATAGAGTATTCTAAAACAAAATGATGCTCAATTAGTCTTCATGTATTTTCGGACTATTTAGATGGTAATCCTATACTTATATACCTCGAGGCTAGAAAAGAACTCTGAAGAAAATGCTTTCCAGATGAGCAGCCTGGCTAGCTCAATCGGTAGAGCGTTTGACTCTTAATAGAGAAGCGATCAAAAGGTTGCGGGTTCGAGCCCCGCGTCGGGCTACTACAATTCTTTTTTTTTTTGATCTTTTTTAGGATCATTTTCAACTACTCTTTTCGATTTAGCAGATACTTGAATTTATACAATGTAGCGCAGCGATTCTACATATACTTAAAATGTTAGGACTCGACTCCGTCTTTTTCATATTAGGGTTTGTGTTAGGTAACTAGAGGTATCATCCTGTCTTCTGATTTATCTATTTTGCAAGTACATGATTTATCTATTAGTATATAGTCAAGGGGGTCCAGCCTTTTCCAAGTTCTTAAGAAGAGTAAGGGAGGGATTAGCATATATAGCAATACATATAACACTCGTGGGTTCTCTAAGAGAGCGAAGACAAATGGAATACGATAACTCTGAGAAAAATGCCTCCCAGACGAGCAGCCTGGCTAGCTCAATCGGTAGAGCGTTTGACTCTTAATAGAGAAGCGATCAAAAGGTTGCGGGTTCGAGCCCCGCGTCGGGCTACTACTACAATTCTATTTTTTTGGACTTTCCGTCTTCGATACTGCTACTATATTTTGTTCTAGCCAATTGTCTCTTTGTTGTAGTTTAAGGTAACAATAGAAAATGCCATCGGAAACTATATCACCATCGGAATATATTGATGTATTGAATAAAGCTACCTCAGAAGTGAAGTCCCTCTTAGAAGCCAAATCAGAATTGGCCCAGCCTAGAGTTATGATTATCTGTGGATCGGGGTTAGGTGGCATCGCTGATATTTTACACTCGGAGCCAAGAGTAGAAATCCCCTACAGCAAGATCCCAGGATTCAAAGTTTCCACAGTTGCAGGGCATGCTGGTAAGCTCCTCTTTGGTCTTATTGGAGCCAAGAAAGTGCCTGTGATGTGCATGGTGGGACGTTTGCATTTTTATGAAGGATATAGCTTCCAAGAAATCACCTTTCCAATTCGTCTTGCTAAAATGTTAGATGTGGAAACACTTGTTGTAACAAATGCTGCAGGTGGAATCGACCCAAAGTACAAGCCTGGTGATTTGATGATAATCAACGACCATATCAATTTTCCAGGATTGGCAGGATACCATGCGTTGAGAGGACCAAACCTCGAGGAGTTCGGACCAAGATTCCAACCTTTATCTGATGCATATGATTTTGAGTTGAGGAAGTTGTTTTTCACGAAGGCTAAGAAGGATTTAGGCCTAACTCGTAAAATATATGAGGGCACATATATGTATGCAGCCGGGCCTACATTTGAAACCAGAGCAGAGGTTAGAATGATCAGAAGTCTTGGTGGTAATGCTGTTGGGATGTCTACAGTGCCTGAAGTCATCATTGCACGCCATTCGGGTATTAGAGTTTTGGCATTATCTTTGATTACGAACTCAGGCCTTGGCGATGAGCCACCAAGTGCGTTTGACGAAAATCCAAAATCATTAGATGAAGGTATGGCGAATCATGAAGAGGTCTTAGAAGCTGCAAATGAAGCTTCAAAAGACGTGCAAAAAATTTTCGAGGCTACTATCAATGAATTATAATTGATCACGATGAAAGTGCATCTAAAATACTAGCAATTATATATATGTATTGTCTAAAAGTAGAATATATATCAACTTAAAGTACAGTTTTACCATCATACCATCGACAAAGACTTGGGAGTTGAAGCACTACGTTCTTTTCGCTTCTTCCCAATCTATTGCATTAAGTGAGATCTATTGCTCAACTTCTCCTGCTGATTCCCATTTACCTTGTAAGTTTTCTTTCCACAAACTAACTTTATTGTCACCACCGGAGACGGCTAAAATATTTCCTGATAATGACCAAGAGCATCTCCAGCACACATCTGGGAACTTGTCTTCTGTCAAGAGTTGTTTTTGCCACTTACCGTTATTGTCTTGAGACCAGATTAAAACAGTACGATCTTGTGATGCAGTTGCGATGTAAGAACGAATTAAGATCGACGGAGACCAACAAACGTCACGGACCCAATCAGTGTGTCCTTCCAATCTAGCTTCTTCAACGTATGTACCTTTTGTAGAATCGAATTTCCAAATTTTGGCCAAATTATCAGAGCCACAAGTAACAAATCTACGTTTCTCCACACCACTTGCACCGGTATCCTTTCCATTTGCATTGCTAGAAGATATTGGCGCCCAGGAAGCAGAATTGACTCCTATAGCATGGGCATCAAAAATTATGTGCGAAGTGGTGCCATCGTCATTAAAGTCAACTACTGAGACTTTTCCGTCAGATGAAGTGCATAACAAAACGGCTCCCAATTCATGAGGTGCCCAACTAACCGAATTAACGCTGGCTTGGTGCACTGAGTGTTCTGCAATGATAGACCATTGCTGGTTCTCTGGCTTCTCTTTCCAAATTAAGGCTTTCCCGTCGTATGAACACGATGCCAATATAGATCCGAACTTTGGATGTGCCCAAGCAACTTGCCAAACTGGTCCCTCGTGCCCAATTAATGTTTCATTTAACTTATAGTTTTCTGTACCTTCGACTTCAAAGAGCTTGATAGTCTTATCTGAGGAACAAGTAGCTAATTTTTTTCCATAATAATCCAACACAGCATCATGGATTAAGTCCTCATGTGCATTACCAATCGTAACCATTTTCGTAAACAATACTTTAGTTGGTTGTTATTTGTTTCGCCTAGAATGATCTCTCGGACTTGCAATTCAATTGCTTCAAATTATATAAAAGTAATCTATTTACCGAAACTGACTATAAGACGTGTTAAAATGGTATCATGTTATGAAGCTTGTTGATTTGGAAAATTCGAGATTCGCGTTACCCGGCAAGTTGATAATAATATAAGAGTAAATTGTATTTGATACACGATATGATTGTGGAAGAAATATGAAGTAGATGCATTGAAGTATGGAGAGACAGGATGAATCTACCAGAACAGTCACAGAGCTTATTGATTCTGTGAACGGTCAAATAATTGAATCTGAAAATCATATAAATACATTGCAAAACCTATCAAAGACCTTAATACCCGAAGGTGAAGTTAAAATAGATGAGGTAGATAGAGAATCTGTAAACAAAAAAGAGTTGACCTTAGAAGAGGAGGAAGGGTTTATTATCCTGGCATTGGAGCAAGAGAGATTAAATCAAATAATGGAAATTCAGAGACAAGATTATATAGGTGAGAAATTGGAGGAGTTGATCTACGAGAATCAAGAAATAATGGAAAAAGTGAAAAACCATCTATATACCAAACAAGAGAAACGGGATGGTGCTGATAGGCTTGAGCAGTCTCGTATTAAGCATTATACAGACGACTTGGTGAGACCTAAAATTGAAACTCTAGATGCGAACATTGCTAATCTCAAAAGCGGAATCAAAAAAGTGGAAGCATCTTTGAACGAATACGTGAAGCAATCTCAAGATTTGAATACAGAAGTGCTGTCACCTGAGTACCAGCAAAAATTAAATGCATTAATTAAAGTTATAAATGAGGTATTCAACAAACAATCCTAAGCTAATCTTGTTTATTATCTCCATTGATCACATAATAGGTATATTTTCTATTCGGATCGAGTTTTCTCCAGGAACGTCTGATCCTATCTAGGTTCATTTTAGTTCTATCGATTTTGAAGAATTGCAAAATTAAAGCAACCATGTCATATATAAAAAGAATTATGATTCTTATAAAACCTTCATTTGACTGCTTGGCAACCTCTTCTGCATAGTTTAGTTCTGTCAAATCCTTACCAGTCAATCTAACAATGATGCCATTTCGCTCTTCTTGATCCGTAAACACTTCATTAAAGCGACTCAGGTAAATCAAGTTATCAATGATTGTGGATAGTTTAGCCATACATTGATTGTTCAATTTATCATCAAATGTTGTACAATTTTCTTCAAATTCATTGATTCTTTTACCCACAATTCTAGTCTCATAAATGAGTTTATCGATAATTGCCGATAGGTCTTCGATACTAAAATTCAAATTATGAGACAAGTCACCATCTAAAACCCTTGCTTTATTATTCATCATTTGGCTATGAGTATGATTAAAAGTAATAATATCATGATTTAGTTTTTTATACAAACCATCAATTTTCTGATTAGTGATGATCTTGGTGCAGGACTCACTATTGTAGTTTTTCTCTAGAGCATCAAGCTTAATCATATCAGTCAAAGTTTGTAAATAGTTGGACGAAACTTTATCAACAGGAATAGTCAAACTTTCAGATTTAGTACAGTAATAATTTTCCACCAATGAGAAGCTATGGCTTCTCTTTAATGCATTATTGTCAGACTCTAGTTCATTCTCCTGCTTCCAAACTGACAACATGTTTAAGTTAGATTCACGCAGAATAAATGGAAAAGAGTTTCGTCTATTGAGATTTTGATTGAAACGCTTTATATAATTCGACTCTGATGTTGAGTGACAACTAGTCCTTTCAGCCCCATCATCGTAAGGCATCATTTCATTAGACCTATCCACTGGAGCAAGCACAGAAGCCGAATTCTCCGTATTATTTAACACCGTATTATCAATACTTTTAGCCTGACTAATTTGAGAAG
The DNA here is from genome assembly GCA_030556595.1 of Debaryomyces udenii. NCBI lineage: Eukaryota > Fungi > Ascomycota > Pichiomycetes > Serinales > Debaryomycetaceae > Debaryomyces > Debaryomyces udenii. Next base: position 645,121 of record JAKTUI010000004.1, on the reverse strand, counting down.
TAGACTCATTCTTTTTAGGTTGATTATTGGATACTAATATCCGCCTATTTTGAAGACCAAGTTTCATACGATTCAAACTTCTAGAATATCTTGAGACATCTGTAATTGAAGTAGAGGCATTAGCGTCATAAGGCAAATTTTGCGTCTTACTTATAGCATCTTTCAAACTTATGAACCTGTATTGCTTTGAGAAATTTTCTGGGACTGAGTTGGGGCGACGGTGATGATGGTGATGATGCCGATGATTATTGTCGCTATCTGGGTTAAGTTGACGATAAGTTGGTTGGTTCACCTCAGTAGCATTGTTGACACCGAACCAAAGTCTAACTAATATCTTACCTATAAGATAATTTTTCACTAGGACGTCCAAATCCAATGTCTCAACATCTAAGGGACTGACGTTATCGGTTAATTTGGCGATCTTATTTCTAATTCGTACCCCACTAGATTTCGAATTCGATGTTTTAAAGGCGTCATCGCTGTCTTTATTGGGAGCTATAATATGGTCTTGAACTGTATTTTTGACCACGTTGGTAAATTTCCTAAATTCTTTACTATAATTCTTCTTGCTTCTTCTTGGCTGATTCAATCCTAAGTTATAATTGGGGGCAACGGAATTCAGTATTCCATCATTTTGAAGATCGTCTGTATTGTCATAGTTTAATGTATGTTTTTCGGGAAAAATCTTCATGTTTGTAATATAGAACAATTTATTCAATGTTTGCAAATCCAACTTTCTTCTCTTATCCAACTTATACTGCTTCTGAAACTGTCCAATTGAAATCATAAAATTTTCAAAATCAAATGGATCTTTAGGAACATCACATCCGCCTATTATTTGTAGTCTTAACTTCACACTCAAGATTAGACTGATTATTGCGGCCACAGTTCTTGACGATAAAACACCGCCTTTTATATTAGGCTTGAAGTTGTAGTGCGGCAAACCTATCAAGTTCCACCATTCAATGATGCTCTCCTCAGTTTTATTACAAAGAAGTCCGTCGCAGTATTTGGCGTCTAGTAAGTCAAAATAGAACAAACAAATTTGAATAATATTGACCAACTCTTTGACCGCAAATTTTAAAGGAATATTAGGATTGAGAATTCTGTAAATATGCCTAAACTTGTCCTCATTAGCACCGGAAATCTTACTTGTGAATAAAGACAAAGAGCGCCCGCTGCATTGTAGTTTCTTCAAATTTGAATTGACATTAAATTCGTTCTCTAACGATCTTAAATCCCCTGTAGGTATGTGGATCAAGTTAAGGTTCGACGGCAAGGCTACAGAATTTGTCACAAACAACATCTCCTTGGGAGTATGTGACTCATTGTCCATCTTCTTGATTTTTGCATGGTTCAACATCAATTCGTTGAGGTATTCTTGAAATCGCAATGGATAAAACTTTACCGGCTTTTTCAATACCGTGAACTTCATCACTCTTACTTCAGAATCAACATTCCCAGTATAAGTGGATATTATGGTACCTATTTTTCTATCTAAAACCCATTGCTCTACTAGGTAAATATCAATGCCTGAAGCAGTACTTTCTTCGATCAAATGAAATTCTCCACTATTAACGAAGTCCCGCTGAAAATATTTGATAGCATTGAAATCGGGAAAGATATATGTTACCAATTCCTCGGGATTAACGCCATCAGAGTAGCCAACCGTAGACATGTAGATATATCTCTTCCAAATCTATGTGATTCAAATGAGTATTATAAGATCTCGTTTAAAAAATGCGCCTACCGGTTGCTTACTTAAAGTTACCTGCCAAATTAAGCTAACAACATTAGTTATCCAAAAACCAAAAGACTACAGTCTGAATACAAATAAGGGGCTTTTAAACTTAAGCGTACTACTTCAAGATCCACTACTTGTTTCAGTTTGAGCCATTGATTCTAAGGTTTCATCTGGAACTCTTAATGAATCGAAACGAATGAAATCAATGTTAGATTACTGAGGACTTTAGTAGTGCATTGCTATATCTACAGAACTCTCAGCCTATTAAGGTCTGAATAGTTCTAACTATAACTCTTATTTATAGCTAAATATCTGAAACATATGAAACATCATTATTATTCTTTTAGAGTAAGTATAAGATTACTACACAAGTATCAGAGTCTTGTAATGTAGTATATATGTACACGTTTGCTGATAATTTGAAAATTATTCCGTGATAGTTTAGTGGCTAGAATTACCGTTTGTCGCATGGTAGACCGGGGTTCAATTCCCCGTCGCGGAGTTTCTTATCTTTTTCTTTTGTTGTTCGTGTACCTAAGATAATCTCCAAACGGCAATTTATGCGGCCCTTTATAAAATGACCAATTTCTAGTTGCTGTCATGATATCTTTGTGAAGGAATTGCCTATGCCAGCCGCTCCTTACAGTACTGCATCTGCAGTTGATAAGGAGATAATTAGCAAAGAATCTTGTCTCTCACCATTCTGCATCAATTTTTTTACACTCATGTAGCACCAGAATAAGGATTTGATGTAAATCAGGGACCTTGACAGGGTTTAACGTCATATTTGTGAAAACCATCTATAGTAAAAGGTAGTTCTTATCTTACATTAGTTATTTGCTTATCTATTGGATTGAGATAAAAGCATTGTGGTTGGTGTTTTGTGTAATTTTACTGATAGTGGTTGCTCGGGCCATTCGCAGCTATTCGTCTAGATAAGCAGAAGTAGCTATTACAGTAGATATGGACACCACAAAGGCACTAGATAGATCAAGTAGGCCCGGTTCTGTAGATAGAGGAGAAGAAGATAGTATGTGCCAAACAGCCTAGGATATGGTAGAACAATAAGGTCCCCAACGGCCATATTGGTTGGCGAACGCATCCTTTTGTTTCGAAGAATTTTGGAACCTAATTTAAGATCTACTTTTCATAAAACTTTTCAAAGAACAATTTATTCAGAAGTTACTCCGAACGTATTGAGATGGGACGCATCAGTAAAGGAGAAAAGGGACAGCCTAGTAGCATAGACTCTAAGTTGATCGACAAAGAGTCTATGTCCATGAATGAGGAGTTCAGTAGCGTAAGCGCAAATGAAACGACTTGGGAGAGAATTATTCGAGTTTTACAGGTCCAAGAGAAAGGTGATCTAACGACCCAACAAATGTTTCTATATAATTACGATTTGAAGCCAGTCGAAGAAGATAGACGTACATGGTCATGGTTTAATTACGTGTTTTTTTGGATTGCTGATTCATTTAATCTAAACACATGGGAAATAGCCTCCACAGGAGTGCAGATGGGAATGACATGGTGGCAGACCTGGCTTTCTGTGTGGGTGGGGTATGCACTAGCAGGTATATTTGTGAGTATAGGAGCAAGGATTGGGATATTCTACCATATATCATTCCCTGTGGCCTCAAGATCATCCTTTGGAATATATGGCAGTTTATGGCCTATTTTAAATAGGGTAGTCATGAGCTGTGTATGGTATTCGGTACAGGCGATGGTGGCTGCACCATGTGTAGGTCTAATGCTCAGATCTGTTTTCAGTCAACATTTGGACAGTCATTTAAATAAGACTTTGGATGAAAACTTGACTACCTTTTCATTTCTTTCATTCTTTTTATTCTGGCTAATTTCATTACCAGCAATTTGGTTCCCTCCTCATCAAATTAGGCACTTATTTACCATTAAGGCATATGTTGTGCCGTTTGCTGCAGTAGGGTTGCTAGTTTGGACTATTGTTAAAGCTAATGGGATTGGTCCAATTGTGCACCAACCTGGAAAAATGCATGGGTCAAAGTTGGGCTGGGCCTTTGTGCAATCCACAATGAATGCAATTGCAAATTTTGCAACATTGATAGTAAATGCTCCTGATTTTTCTCGTTTTGCAAAAAAGCCATCCTTTGGTATGAAGTATCTAGTATACTCAATTTCGATTCCATTATGTTTTTCTATTACAGCTTTGATTGGTATTTTGGTCAGTTCAGCATCTACCACCTTATACGGCCATTCAACTTGGTCTCCAATAGACGTCATGGGAAACTATTTGGATGACTATACTTCAGGGAACAGAGCAGGTGTCTTTTTTATTAGTGCAGCTTTCGTATTAGCACAATTGGGCACTAATATATGTGCTAATTCGCTTAGTTTCGGTACCGATGTGACAGCTATTTTACCAAGGTTTTTAAACATAAGGAGAGGAGGCTATATCTGCGCAGCATTTGCCTTGTGTATTTGCCCCTGGAGGTTGACTTCAAGCTCCTCCAAGTTTACCACTTATTTATCCGCATATTCTGTTTTCCTTTCCTCAATTGCTGGGGTAGTTGCTTGCGACTATTTCTATGTCAGAAGAGGCTATATCAAACTAACTCATTTATACTCATTGTTCGCCCCAGAGAACCCAGAACAAGATTCTTTTTACAAGTTCAATAAGATTGGTTGCAACTGGAGAGCCTACCTCGCTTACATCTGCGGAATATTACCCAACATCGTTGGGTTTGTGGGGGCGACAGGAACTCACAAGGTTCCTGATGGAGCGTCTAAAGTTTACAATTTAAACTTCTTCGTGGGCTTCTTTTCATCATTTTTAGTTTACGCAACTTTATGTCACTTATACCCGATACAGGGTACAGTACCCACTGGCCCATTCGAGAAAGGCTGGTATGAGGAATGGCAATTTGTTGAGGATTTTGATGAAGAATTGGCCGGTCATATAGTCCATACTGGAATAGAACAGAACGTGGCCGAGACAACAGGCAGCTTAAAAAAAGATTATATCAACAAAATTATATAGGCGATTACTTTTAGTTATGTAGTATACACACTACTTTAATGAGTTTGAAATTTGGACTTTGTAGCACAGATATGAAATTTTGTTCGTCCCTAATTTTTATTTAAAGTTAACGGTTTTTGTATGCGAGTGAAATTTTTTAATTGAAGCTCGGTTAATAAATCAAGATCCTTCAAAAACAATAAATTTCGAGTTTATAGAGTTTATAGAGATAGAGACGTAATTTTACCAAGTGCAGAAATGCTTAACAGTCTGAAGTTTCAAAGGGCCCACCTTCGTTTCCAGTTGCGGTATATTAGTTTTAAGTTACCAAATGCTTATTCCCCTGATAACGCTATTAAAAAGTTACCATTCAAGAATTGTATCTCTATATGGTACAACTCTTTGAAAGCGAACAGACTTCAAGTTTTGCAAGATGAATTGACTGAATTAATGCTCCCAACCAAATACAACCTTGACTTAAAAAAGGAAAACAAAAAAATCAAGATCGATGATGAGGGGAACCATATAAACGAAATTCTGTTTGAAGTAAAGAATGAGAAACAAAAGCCTACCAAGCATGTTGTGTTTATCCATGGTTATGGGGCATCATTGGGATGCTTCGCAAGAAATTACCAAGTAATAAATCAATTACGAGACACAAACTACAACTACAAGGTTCACTTTTTGGACAATATTTCATTTGGTTTATCTTCTAACCCCAAAATCAAGTCGAACTTGATTGGAGCTAAAATTCCTAAATGCCCTCCAGTGAAGATGAATGATTTGAATCCTAACAGCAAGGAAAATGTGCATAATAAGTATTATAGACTAATCGATTCATATGAGATAGACAAAGAGAAATTCAAAGATTACCAACAAAAATTCGTACCTATCTTGTACGAAATTGAAAACTATTACGTTGATGCAATAGAAAATTGGCGAATTGCATCGAAAATTGATAAAATCGATTATTTAGTTGGTCATTCTTTCGGTGGCTATTGGTCGAGTTCTTATGCTTTAAGATATCCTCACAACATATCCAATTTGATTTTACTATCGCCAGTGGGGGTTGAAAGACACGTTCACGCGATTACAAACCCCATTGATAGTATAAAAACACAACCCGTGAAACCGAGCATAGATCCGACCTCGTTTAATTTTTTGAGTAGGTTACCTACGCTTTCTACGGAGCACATCTCCAAATGGTATAATCTCTTACCGTATATACTGAGATTACTCAAATTGCTTGGCCCGTGGGGCGTGGCTAAGTATTATACAATAAGGTATCTCAAACTTTTCAAAGTTAACAACGTAGTGAATACTATTGGTGGCCCAGCCAATGTTTTCAAACACGAAAATGATCTAGTAATCGGAACTAACAAAGAATGTTGGCTCATATTTGAGTATTTATACAATTCCATTACAGCCGGGTCGCGATCCGATTATTACATTAAATATTTATTGACTCCTAGTACCGTTTCCAAGTGGCCATTATATGACAAATTTAATGCATACTTCGAAATGCCGCACCTGGATGCTTTCAAGATTCATTTTGTCTATGGTCAATACGATTTCATGAATTCAGAAGCTGGATTTAAATTAATGGAATCAATAAATAGATTATCTGGTCATCCTACTGCAAAGTTCTACAGGGTACCCGAAGGTGGTCATAACTTATACTTGGACAATCCTTTTGATACGAATAAGATTATTGAGAACGTAATAAAACACGACGCAACATAAAAATAGCTATTGTTCATCTTATTGACGAAGAGTAATGCTCTTACTTATTAATGTTTATACTGCAATTCCCAAACAGACCATAGACAAGTCGAATAGCCCTTTGGGCTTAGTTTATGATCTATTAGTACTGCTAAATCCTTAAAAAAAAAAAGAGAGGAATTCCGTTATTTCCTAGATAGGATAGTTGCTTGCGACTTACGAAAGATGCCTTGAAGAGGCAGTTTAAGTTGCATAAACATACCCAAAAGTGCCCTGTCAGCAAACATCCCCACGACATGACATCAAAGCTAAAAGTATATAATATGAGTTCCAGGCTCTGAAATACACGTACGAGTAGACTGACTTCTTTTACATTACGATGCGTTGTATTTTTTTTCTCACAGTATTAGTTTTAGCAATCAGTGCGAGAGCCCAGTCCCCTTCAGGTGGGTATGCCCCAGCACCAGTAAAATGCCCGAAGAAGGCCTTGATGAGAGAAGCAGATTCGATTTCAAAGGACGAGAGAAATTGGATCAAGAATCGTCAAAAGAAAACTAAAGATGCATTAATTACTTATTTAGAAAATGCCAATATGACAGATTTTTCACCTAAAAATTATTTCAAGAGTAATGGCTCCAATTCAAGCGGAAACATCAATATAGGGTTGGCCTTTTCAGGAGGAGGCTATAGAGCCATGTTGAGTGGTGCTGGACAATTGGCAGCCTTAGACAATAGAACCGAAAGTGTTCTGGAGAACAGCTTGGGAGGTATTTTACAGAGTTCGACATATATCAGTGCATTATCAGGTGGAGCATGGTTATTAGGTTCCTTGGTAATGCAAGATTGGCCCTCTGTTGAGGAAGTTGTCTTTTCTAATCCAAATGATCTTTGGAACTTGACAGCTACTAAACAGTTAGTTAACACATCACACATATGGACCATTGGGTGGCCTTTCTTGACGAGTAACTTGAATACTGCTTTGACACACTTGAATAATTGGGGGGAACGAGAGCATGGAATAGGAGAAGATCTTCAAGCCAAAAGTAAAGCAGGGTTTCAAATTACATTAACCGACCCTTGGGCAAGGGGTTTATCCTACCAATTATTTACCCAAGGTAAAAACAATTATGGTGCTTCCTCAACCTTTTCTGATATAAGAGATAAGAGATCGTTTGCTAATAACGATATGCCTTTTCCTATTTTAAATGCACTCGCAAGGAAGCCAAAATCTGTAGAGTACAATGAAAATTCAACTGTCATTGAGTTCAATCCGTTTGAAATGGGGTCTTTCGACCCTACCGTTAACTCCTTCACGGACATAAAGTACATTGGCACTAATGTGAAAAATGGCGTTCCATTGAATGGAACGTGTATACAAGGCTTCGATAATGCTGGTTACGTTTTGGGTACGTCGTCTTCTCTATTCAATCAATTCTTGAATACATTAGCATGCGAGGAGTGTACCACGTTAAACTTCGTTTTGAAACCAATTGTTTCGAGATTTTTGAAGAAGTTGTCGAGGGAATATGAGGATGTTGCAATTTATAAACCAAATCCGTTTTACAAATCCGAGTACGCAGACTCTAATCCTGTCGTGGATAATAGTTCTCTTGTTTTGTTCGACGGGGGATTAGGAGGCCAGAACATTCCGTTGGCTTCCTTAATGACAAAAGAGAGGGAAGTTGACGCTGTCTTCGCGTTCGATAACGATGGTTGGTCAAATGGGTCATCTTTGGTAGCTACATATGCAAGACAATTTTCGGAGCAAGGAAAGTCACAGCTTTGTCCATACGTCCCTGACGAAAATAATTTCTTACACCAGAACTTAACAGCGAAGCCCACTTTCTTTGGATGCGATGCTTCCAACATGACAGACTTGAAAAAAGATGGTGTCACACCTCCATTAGTCATCTACATTGCCAACAGACCTTTTGAATTCTATTCCAACGCATCCACTTTCAAGCTTACATATACTGATAAGGAGAAAAAGTCAATGGTTCAAAATGGCTTTGACACCACTACAAGATTAAATCAAACCCTCGATCCGGAATGGTCTGCGTGTGTTGGATGTGCCATGATCAGACGTGACCAGGAAAGAAGAGGAATCGAACAAACCGACCAATGCAAAAGGTGCTTCAAAAAGTACTGTTGGAGTGGTGAACGTGTGATATTTAAGGGTGACTACTACGCTCCCGTGAACTTTACTATGAGTGGCAGAACAAATGGAAGTATGAACGTGGATACTCTCCATGCTCCTCCAAGCCCCAGTGGGGGAATAACTTCGATCTTGAGGCGGAAAAAGAGGAATATAAATGAAGTACCCAAACCAATTCCTGTTTACCTGAACAAGGGAAAAAGGTCATCAGTTTTTTCTTAGAGCATCTATCATAGGTGTTATTGTATAAGCATATAGCTGCAAAATAGTATTTAACCAATAATAGTACTATTAATGTAAGCTTTTATCGAAGATTACATAAGCCCATGACCATTACACAAAACCTCATTTTCTAGATTAAACATCACGGATTAGATATTCATATTAATAATTAATTCTACATTTTTCCTTAAACTATCTATCTAGTATTTGAATAATATCAAGGAGACACAGACCAGATGTTCAGTACAGGAAGACTTTCTTTAGCAAAAATAGTGGGAAGGAGGTTTTTTTCATTTAAAACCTTGGAGACACCAAACCCCAATGCATTAAAATTTGTATCGCCAGAATGTGAAATATCGCCAATACCAAGTAAAACTTTTGAATTCACATCATCCATGCAAGCAGTCCACTCGCCTTTGGCTTTGAGGCTATTCAAGCTACAGGGGGTAAGATCTGTGATGTTGGGTTCTGACTTTTTGACGGTGAATAAGCAAGATCATGTTAATTGGGCAAATTTGAGACCTGAAGTTGTGGAGTTATTAGATGGGTTTTTAACATCCAAAAAAGATCCAGTTATAACCAAAGAAATGATGGAGGCCAACGAGAAGGAAGAAGAAGAGGCAGCGGAAGATGACCTGGAGGTTGTATCGATGATCAAGGAGCTAATTGAAACAAGAATCAGGCCAGCCATCCAAGAAGATGGGGGAGATATTGAATACAAAGCATTCGATGAAGAGACCGGAAAGGTCTTTTTGAAGCTTCAAGGTGCCTGTAAGTCATGCTCTGCAAGTGAGGATACCTTAAAAAATGGTATAGAGCAAATGTTGAAACACTACATTGATGAGGTAGAGGAGGTTGAACAGATCTTGGATCCAGAGGAGGAAATAGCCCTCAAAGAATTCGACAGATTAGAAGAGAAGATAAAACAAAGAAAACTGGATGATGCTCCACCACCTTCATTATAAGCTTGTTTAGTCAATGTATAGCATGAATTATTATTTATTTACAAAATATATATACCACATGAATAAGTTTCAATTTCTACGTGTAATGCCGTTTATAATCTCATTCCTTATGTTTGTAATATCACGCTCTTCCTCAGACTTCGCATTCAACTCTTTGATTAACCCGTCATTGATGCATTTCTTTCCAAGGCACACTCTAACATCTTCATATAAATTCCGCAACCAAAGATTAGTGAAACTCTCCCATCGCTTTGAGACATGATTAAATCCTATCACCCATCCTAACAACCCCAAAGCAATCGCAGCATCAGAAGAATATTCGAAATATTGGTAGGAAAGAAAAGAAATCACAGACAAAGGTAATTGATAGTACAAGAAGGCGGTAGTGATACTTGCATACACTGCTGGTTGAATTTCAGCCAGTATTCTATCTTGTATTAAATCATTTTTCATGTCCAATAGCGGGTTATTGATAGTATCACTATGTTTATACTGAAAATATTTTTGCTGTTGCAACCTGGAAACAATTTTTCCTCGAAGATAATTATAATTTTCTATGCTTCTATTCATGAAAGTTCTGTTGAAAAAATCTTTGAGATCGTATTCCACATTATCATTTTTCCAGTACAACTTCCACCATCTAAGATTGTTTTTGAAAAAGTAGTCTGTAGCAGGAATTAGATCATATTGCAATTCTGAATGTACCGAATCACTGAAACGGGGGATATCATTTGTCTCTATTGCATCATATATTTCGGTAATCAGATTTGGATAAGATTGATAGTTCGAGATGTTCGTAACTATGCTGCTCAATAAACAGCTGCACAAATTTTCGTACTTCAGATACCAGCCCATAACTTTGAATAGTTCATATGTATTACTATTAATTAATGCCTGGAGAAAATCTGTGGATACAGCCACATCATGCTCAAGAAACAGAGAAATTCCCTTATAACTTAAAGACGAGTTGATCTTCACCATATGTTGTACGTTATCGGTCGTTAGTTTAGACGAGAGTGGTGTGGTTTCCGTTGAACTGGGTGAATATTCGGTATTGTCAATTACCGTCAAAAGAATTTGGTTTTGCAATAGTTGGGAGTACTCATACATTGTAGCTGAAAAGTCATTTGTAACATTTATATAAAAATGACAATGCTCAGGGTTTTCCAAAACTGTCGATTTATCATTAATCTCCCACAACTCAATATCATTCGGCTCTCCCTCAGAAAATGTACTCATATAAGTGGGTCTGTAAATCGAACTTAGTATGGGCGATGGTATACGGAAATTGAATCTGCAATTCTCCTGAGATACTTCATCTATACTTGACGAGTGACTGAACTCGAATTTATTATTTTCTATGCGGGACCTTTGAACAATATCACCGAACCACAGCTTATTATTTTCTGATAATGGATCCGCTAAAAGTGTCTCAATGATTTTCGAGTTTTTAGCAGCGGCTTCGTTATTGTAAAGGATACCAATTTTTATTCTCTGCTTGCGAGTTGGGTTGTTGATAGACAAATATGTCTCTATCTGCGATATCACTACAGAATCTCTAGGAAAGAATCTCTTATACTGCTTTAAATAGCTAGTCACATCTCTTTCTTGCTGAGGAAGCTTGTTGCTCACTGGTTCATTGATGCTGGGCTCCTGCGTTTCTGAGTTAGCTTGAGCAATCGCAATTGTAGAGTTGAGGCGATTGCACCTGTAGAACGGCACAATTCCTCTTGAACGGCTCCCACTAAGGGCCACTCGAAACCAAGAGTGCACTGCACTCAGTGGAGCTCTTATCATCATAATCCTGCCTTTTTGTTTTGCACAATGCAACTACATCTAATCTAGTTGTTTACTGGCCATTTTCAGGTTCGGACATACTCCATCACGTGATACATATCTAGGTTGATTTGAATCAAGGAGTAGCCAGAAGGCTGTTAGCTTATATTACGTACTGTCCTCCTTGCCAAGTTGGACTTGCCCCGAGCAGACAGCTTCTAATTTACGTTTTATGAATTTCGCTCTTTATACTAGTCGTACTACTTTCAGAAAAGCCAGCTGCATTACGTCTTCAATTCTAAGACCAAGCCAGTACATCTTTAGGGATGGTGATCATTTCGTTATAACGGTAAGAGAACAACATCAATGCTATTCATATTGGTTGGTAACAAGGCATTGTTTGAGGATTAAAAGATTTTGTTTTTAAAGAAACCAATTTCACGAGCTGCGAAATTTCATTATAGGCTGTCTTACGTTTTACTTCTATTAAAGAAGACACAGGGTGCTCTTTTTTTTTTTGGATCTGATGGATTTACACGAAGTTCATAAGTATATGGGAGATAAGCAGTTACAGTTTTATGCAAAATGCTCTTACTTCACCTTGCGGAGCCAACTATTGTTAAATATCAGTCCACGCCTACATATAAAGCATTCTCATTACGAGACTTTATCGAAATTTATATAGTAGTAATTGACGAGATTCAGTCTTTCTACTAAATCATTGGTTGCTTTTAGACAGACTTGGAAGCACTTAGACAAATAGAATATCTAGAGCCTCTAACAGCGTGTTGAAATTTGTTAAATAAGTGTTTTCAGTGAAATGACAAAAATAATACCTGGTGCTATGCAAACGTTCAGTCGAAATTGTTATCAAATATTGAAGAAATATGCCTCGTTTATCGGGCCCGGGATTATGGTGTCGGTTGCATATATGGATCCTGGAAACTACTCAACAGCAGTTTCATCGGGGGCTATGTATGAGTACAAATTACTATTTGTAATATTCATGTCGAATTTGTTTGCCGTGGTCTTACAGAGCTTGTGCGTAAAGTTGGGGACGGTGACGGGACTTGATTTAGCGGAAATGTGCCGCTTAAATCTTCCATATACTTTGAATTTGTCATTGTATGTGTGTGCAGAATTGGCAATTATAGCTACAGACTTAGCAGAAGTTGTGGGGACTGCAATTTCGTTGGAGATTTTGTTTAATATTCCTTTAGTGTATGGTGTGTTAATTACGATAGTCGATGTGTTGATCATATTAATGGCTTATCACAAGGATGGATCTATGAAACAAACGAGAATATTTGAAATCTTGGTGTCCATATTAGTGTTTGCTACTTGCATGTGTTTTATTTTGGAACTCTTCAAATGTGATTTTGAGCAGGGTGCAGTGGGCTCAATTGTTAAGGGATTTCTACCAATTAACAAGCAAATATTCAAGGAACTGAATGCTTTATTTTTGAGTTGCGGTATTGTTGGTAGTACGGTTATGCCTCATTCGTTATTTTTGGGTTCAGCATTGGTTCAGTCGAGACTCAAACAATATGATACGCAGCATGGACTTCTTAATATATCGGCTTCAACAGAGAGTACTGCCATCGGTCCTACAGACGAGCCACCGATTCTACCCGCAAGAAAAGGCAAGTTCCGTAGTATTTCCGATGGATCAAATCTAGCTGGGAAATACAGACCATCGTATCGTGCAATCCGGTATTGCTTAAATTATTCATATACTGAATTGGTCTTGTCTCTATTTCTAATTGCTGTATTTGTCAATGCGGCAATATTAATCGTTGCAGGTAGTTCTCTTTTTGGCAAACCAGATGCAGAAGATGCGGATTTACTATCCATATACGAAATGCTTTCTTACTACATTTCGCCAGCTGCTGGTTTGATTTTTGCATTATCAATGTTATTCTCAGGCCAGAGTGCTGGAATTGTTTGTACTATGGCTGGCCAGATTATATCGGAAGGATTTATAAACTGGACTATTACACCGTGGGTTAGACGCATAACAACGAGAATCTTGGCAATCATTCCGGTACTAGTTTTTATAATAGTTTTGGGTCGTGACAGTGTGTCGAAAATTATGAACTCTTCACAAGTTGTTTTGAGTTTCATTTTGCCAGTAGTTAGTGCTCCTCTAATTTGGTTCACTTGTAAAAAGGAATTTATGGTGGTCTATGATAATAGCGAAGATACCCTAGAACCTAATGAAAATAGCTCATTATTATCTAGTGGTGCGAATTTGGAGAGGCCAACGAATATCAAGAGGGTCACTTTCGAAAATGGACCATTTATGACGGTGGCAGGTGTTCTGACGTGGTTGATTATTACCTTTTTAAATGTCTACTTAATTTATGCATTTGCCAACGGTGCCGATATTTAATCTGTCAGTACAACTTGTATATATATATATATATATATGTATGTATGTATGTATATTGAACAATTATTTAAGAATACAATGTTATCCGCTTCACATAAAGATTAAATATGTCTATTTTTCTTTTTATAAGGACCTCTGATGCTAGGCAACCTAGTTGATTTACTACTGCTTCCAACTAATTTTGATGGTGGCATGCCAGGTAAGGTACCGGAGTATTCACTCATTAATACTGGCAATTTCTTACTGAAGCTAAGAGAAAGCTTCCCAGTGTTGACATTATTTATCTGAATCGATAAAGTAATTAACTTCACAATTTTATTGTACAATTTGATTTCGTTTTTAGATGGGGCTAATAAGTTATTCGGATTACTACGCAAATACCTTTCTTGGCGCAATTTGCTTAACTTCAACAAATTGGCAGAAATTACATTTTGCAAATGAAGAGGTGATTTTGTTATAGCTTCCTTCTCATCCTTTATCGATTCAAATTCCTCAATCTTCGAAGGATCCCATTGTACTAGATTGGCAACATTTATTTGTTTACTTTCATGCTTAGCTGTATTTGTTCCGTCTGCATCAGTATTATTTGCGTCCGGCTTCTCTTCTGCTACCGCAGATACTGCTTGATCATTCCTCATTTCCTCATCTTCTTCTTTGATATCGAGATCGGATTCATCTTCATCAATATCCATTGAAGCTGTACTGTTGGTATTTTCTAAAAACTTTCTCTTTATTTCCTGAATTTGCTTAAATCCAAGATGGTTTAACCAAATGTTTCCTTTGAGTTCAGCGGAAACAACGGCAACCCTCAGATCAATAGTAGGAGCAAAAGATTTTACAGATTCATCGTTCCTTGTGACAAGACGCAAGTCATCCTCACGTTGGCTTTTCAACAAGCTCGAAGCTACAGGTGGTTTTAAAGCCTTACTTTTGTAAGTGAGCCACGTAGGAACATGTATAGTATACCAATTGGGGTGGAAAAAATTGGACAATATTTCTGTTGGTTGAGTAGTAGGTGGGGGAATTTTGGAAATTGCTGGAGACAAATTCTCTAAAGTTGAGTTACTGCGAGTAGAATTTCTAGTCAAAGGAATAACTTTTGAAAGTTGGTATGGGTCGGGAACAATGGTAGAACGAGGGTCCAATGCTGACTTCCCAGTTAAAGATGAAAAAAGTGGTTGTTTAGTTTGCTGGGGTGGTTGGGAATGCGAATATGGACTGGGGTAGATATTTGGAACTGGAGGATAAGGACTAGGAGTCTCTTGAGACTTGGATATATATGTGAGTACTTCACCATTGGGCAAGCTATAACTGATGGAAATTTTATCGAAATCTTCTGACAATTGTGATTCGAGCTCTGAAGGTTCCATTTCCTTTGTTTTGGTACCTTCATCATGAAAAAGCGAGACTTTCAACCGACTTGTTTCTCTCATGAGCAATTCAGTTGAAAATTTATAAAAGAAATCAACATCTCTATAGGACTTGGATCCAACTTTATGCTTCTGTATTATCGCTGTGGACACAACCTTAATGTCGTGATGAACCTGGTAAAATGTAGAGTATTTTCCTCCCTTATACTTCTCATTGATACTAGTACTCTTGAACGTTCCGTTGTCCTTCACGTATTCTGCATACGATGAGACTATATTAGTGGATTCAGGTTCATAAAAATCAATCGGAAGTACTGATTCTACTAGTATTTGTGTTGCATTATCAGCTCTTTCAAAAACTTTGAAAATGTCATTTAGAAGCACTTCAAATGAATCTGTTCGAAAAGTTAGTAGGTCTTCTTCAAAAAATTTTCTGAACACTGTACATACGTAAACTGTTACCTGTCATAGGATTATGTTCTCTTAATTTACTTTTGTCTGATAGATCCAGTGATTATGGTTGTATATGTAGCTCACGTTTTGTTTAGAGTGGTTTTTTTGTCAACGATAATTTGGGTAGCGCACGAAATTGGAACCTTTTTAATCTACAACTAGGCATAGCTTCTGAACTGTTACGAGGTAATAGTACTACTTAAGTTATCATTAAGTAACTATAAATAATCCTAAACAATAGCTTAGATTTGATTCTGCGGGAGTACTAAAGAAATAAAGTGAAAAATAAAAAATTCAGTTTTACAGGCCCTTGAGATTGCAAATTGATAAGTGAGTTCCTAATAACTGTCTTGGTGCTATTAGGTTTCAGTTTGTCGTAAAAATCGTCCAAAAGACGTACTAGTAATGAATATTGAATGAAATTTGTACAACACGGTTCATTACTATTTCACACAGATAATTGCTTTTGACTGACTACTACAGAAGCTTGAGAGAGACATGTTCCAATTACATAGCGATAATAATAGTGGGTGGATCTCACTGATTCATCCATAAATATGCGTGTATTGTACTTATTCTTCCACAGACTCTTCCTCGTCTAGATAGGCTTCGTTCATTAAGCCAGCGGAAATTAAAATTTTTTCCCAATTACTATTCAAAATCAAAATAGTTTCACTTATGCCGATCAAAATCATCCCACTCCCTATACCTAGCCATAATCCAACCAATTTCAAGCCAGCAATCCTGCTTAGAACTACGGCCAATGGAATTGCAAACGCATAGTATGCCACGAAATTTATCAAACCTCCAATCTTTTGGAGACCTTGTGCACGCAAGATACCGTTAGCAACAGATGCAATCCCGTCGAATATCTGGATAACTGAGACTAAAGGATTGAACAAATAGACGATTAGCTTTGTAACTCCTGCATCCCGTGTAAATAGTTTCGCTATCTGCCCTTTAAAAGTGAATAGTACTAAACAGTTCAATGAAGATACAAATAATGAAGATGCAAGACCCGCCTTCGTTGCTATTTGTGCTGACGTTAAGTTTTGACCTCCAATAAAGTTAGCGATTCGAGTAGATGATGCTATACTAACAGCAAAAGGTACCATATAAGCCAATGATGCAATAGTCAGCACAGCACTTTGAGCTGCTAATTCTGTTGTTCCAAAATATGAAGCGAACAATGTCATGATTTCGTATGCCATATACTCTGATTCAAGCATAACTATACCCGGGATTGCGAGATGTGAAAGTCTACCCCACTGCTGGAACAAATCTTTGAAGGAGGCAATTCCAAACCAGCACTTGTCCCCATCGATAAATACTACATAAAGTAATACTAATAAATCGATGAACCAGAAATTAATTACCGTTGCGATGGGTGCTCCTATAAATCCCAAGCCGAATTTTTTGTTCCAGACAAGGAACGATGATAGCAAGACGTTTATGGGAACACTTATAAATAAGATTCCAGTGCCTGCCTCAAAGATTCCTTGAGCTTGTAAGAAGCGTTTGCTATTTTCAAATAAAATATAGGCTGGGGCCCCAATAATCAATATTCTCAAAAAGTTACTTGTTAATTCTAGTACTTCTTCACTATCTATAATGTACTTCAAAATACTAGAAGAATACCACCATATTACTCCACAAGGTATGTATACAATCCAAGAAAGCACGGTACATCGTTGTACATGTATGCTGACCAATTCATAATTACCTGCACCATAAGCCTGGGGGCATAACGTGTCTAGTGAAGTAGCTATACCTTCGAAAATTGCAAATGTAATTGTAGAAGACATAGTGGCCAAAGAAACTGCGGCTAATTCATTCTTTCCCATATGTCCAACTACCAACAAACATACAATCGAAAAGAAATGCTCCAACATAAATGTGATAATCAATGGTATGGAATACCTTAGAAGCATTTTTAATTCAATGAAATACGTGGTATTGAGGTGCATAAAGTCCTCTAATTCATTATAAGATGATTCTGTAGATGACTGTAAGCTATCAGAATATGCGTGGGATGATGCCGATACCCTACTTCCTCGACTTCTTCTATCCGATTCGTAATCTTCGTTCTCTGAGTTCACGGCTGAATACCTTCTTTGATGCTCTTCGAGTAACCAACTGTGGAATGACTCTTGGTCTTCATTCGTGGACTTTAAAGTAGAAGGTAATGATCTCGAAGTACTGACACTAGCAGCATCGCTCACTTCACTTTCTTGCTCTGCAATCACAGATCCGTTCTCAATTAAAGATAAGAAGGATCTTTGGTCATCTCCCTCCCCATAGCTAAATAATGGTCTATTTGTTGAAGGTGGTATGAAAAGCCTTCTTCGCCTACCTCCTGGTATTCCAAATCCTCCATTTGGATTAGCCAATTGATTTATTACTCGAAACAACACCATTTTTCGATTTTATGCTATTCTATTCTTCCCCTGTATTACTAATGCTATACGTGTTTTAAAATATGTGTTTATCTTATCTTTTTTGATATAATACTTTAATATACTCTAATATATCGTAGTTTCGATTAGTATAAATGAGCTAGTTGTCAGCCCACTAAAATTTAATTTTTACGGAAAAAAAATTTACTACGATGGGAAGTCATAATCTCATTTTAAAATGACAGTAGCTAGATATAAGTAAGAAAAGAGAAAACGAATCGAATACGATTAAATAGCCATCCAAACAGCACCACCCAAAACTACACCTAAAACTACAGCAGTCAAAATCCCAGCACCTGCTTTGTCTTTAGTAGATATTTTCAATTTGTTTTTGTTGGTTTCATCTTCTGTGTTAGTACCAGCAGTGGGGTCAGACTTGGAAGAACCTCCGTTATTCTTCGTATAGGGGGGAGGAAATTGATCTATTATAGTACCTAACATTACTTCTAAAGATGACATTTGCTCTCCCAATCCAAATTTACCATCCCAAGAACCTTTGCCCCAATCAGCACCACAAGTTATACCATCTGAACCACCCGAACATGATTTGGCTGCACCACTGGCACTTTTGTCCAACCATTCTTGGATTTGATCCTTAGTATCGGGTGCCATCACAGAGGTGGCAGCGAGACAACGAGCAAATAACGAGCGGAATGATCTTTGATCAGTATTACAATGATCCCCCTTTTGACAAGTAGTTTCATACATGACACCATCATTAAAAAAGTAGTGAGATGCTTCGACAATTTCTTGGGTTCTGTCTAGCCACGTTTTATCTTCGGTAAAGTTATACATATATGCAGCTCCTGCCATGAATATACCGTAAGTGTAGGACCACTTCGATTTAGTCACATCTGAACAATTGTTAGAAATCTTGGCGCCATCGTAAATAACTAAACCACCGTCTGCGTGAGCAAGAAACCCTACATCTTCCATCCAATTCCACACTTTTTCAGCGGTTTCGGCGTAAGTTTTATTATGGGTATATCTCGCTAAACGGGCCGCGATCTCGAAAAGACACCCATTGGCAATGGAGTTTTTATAATCATAACCTGAATTCCAAGTGAAAATCTGCCACCGCAAACCACCCTTACAATGACCCATATCCCATCTAGCTTCCATAGTATTGTAAATGGCCTGTGTCATCGATAACCAACTATGCTTAGGATCTGTAAAATTTCGCTCAACTGCCTCCAAGACCGCTAAACCCCAGACCCCTTGATCATCATTACCCTCTGTCATAGACTGATTTGATGGAATATAGTTATAGGAGGATCCTGCTTGATGATACATCCCATTAGTGATCAAATTCTTCAAGGTTTTATTTGTAGAATCACAAAAGGTATAGTAATCAACTAGCCCCCCAAAAGCTTCTCCTGCATGCCACCAGTAATAAGGGTTAGTGAACATGCCTACGGTACCTCCTTTTTTTGTTCCCTCGTAATAGTTCATTTCACCGATAACGACTTCTTTGGCAGCTTTGCAAACAGACTCTTTGTTCCCTGGCTCAATATCGAGCGCTTTAGTAAGGCCCGTGAACATCACCAACATCACAAAGCTCCAAAACTGCCTATTCAATATGACTCTCATATCTTCTTAATCTTCGAAAGCGATCGTATATGTATTGTATTTGTTGTTATGAGTTTCACTTCCTCTAATCGTGTTATATATGAAAATACGACTATTTTAAGTGTTTTCAATTTTATGAGGAAGGATATAAATCAGACTTCAGTTATGACAATATCCTGAGTGCTGCTTTGACGTTACCTGATACTCTATGAATATTAATTGTAACTATCGAAGAACAAATAGGTATAGTTAAATATAACAATGCCTCGATTTAGCGGGCTATGAGGTTATATGCAGACCCATACTTAAGAAAGCATTCTCTTGAAGAATGCAAAACACAGTCATAGATGATAATTAGAAGACCCAGTGGTTTGTAAAGTATGTATTGAAAATGCTGTAACAAGTTGTAGATCGTTCTATAAGAAAAGGTCACTAGGAATACTTACACGGCAATATTTGAAGTTTGATCTGAATCATGGTGAGTATTTAGATCAAAGATTGATAATAACTGGCCCAAGTTACGCAAAACTACCCTGTTATTGGCAATAATTGTCAAGTTGTTGCTCTCTGCTTCATTTGATGGAGCATCAGCAAAGCATGGTGCATACACCTCGTTAGCGGGAGCGGCCGAATGGGCGAAATAATTACTTGAACCTTCTCTGTCAAGCAA
The DNA here is from genome assembly GCA_030556595.1 of Debaryomyces udenii. Taxonomy (NCBI): domain Eukaryota; kingdom Fungi; phylum Ascomycota; class Pichiomycetes; order Serinales; family Debaryomycetaceae; genus Debaryomyces; species Debaryomyces udenii. Next base: position 624,632 of record JAKTUI010000004.1, on the reverse strand, counting down.
GATCCCATTCCAGCCAGATCTCACAGGACCTAAGAAGTCCTTATTTTGGTTGTCACCGACATGCCAACATTTCTCTAAAAATGCCAGTTTGTCAAGCAGTCCAGTTTTCGCCTGTAATTCGGTCGCCATGTAGTTTCTAGTCACTTTATCGAAAAATTCCTTACTTGGCTTAGACGCATCGAGATTATAGGAAAGATAAATAAGGTCTTTGTCAAAGAATTGCAATAGGCCCATATTCTTCAAAATCGTGACTACACGCAAGTCTGAATTACTAGACACTAGTAACTTAATCCCATGTTCCTTCAACTTGGTCAATGTAGGAATGACATCGTCGTAAAGCATGTACGCTTCGGGGCCCGTAAAATGATTCATGAGTCGAGTACAGAGCTTTGCAGATTTCTCATTAACCTTGTAGTGTGGGATATTGAAGAGTTCAACAATCAACTCCAGCCACCAGTCCTCGCAGCTTTGAATATCTGGAGACCTCTTTCCGTAATTAGGATACTTTTCGCTGATTTCTGAGTGGATTCTGGAAAACTCCGAATCAATGGACTCTATAGGTTTCTCAATACCAAACTCTTTCAGAGCAATGTCGTGGTACTGCTGAGGAACGGGGGATTTCGGTGTATACAACGTACCGAACACGTCAAAAGAAACGAAATTGGGTTTGGGAAACTGGGTAGACGTTTCCCTAATCTTCTTGTTTTGGCGAAATGGGTCTGATAAGAGAGTGGTTGCGTGTGAACTGACTGCTCTCTTACAACACATTATTGGTTTAGATAGGCTATATCTGCCTCCGGTCGCGAGCATCCTATCACTATCTATTAGTCTATTGAAGTGTATAGGTTATCGGTGACGGAAGTGCTACTATGAAAAGTTGAGTTTATGGGTATTTGTAGCACTGTCTCACTATGTAATATTTCAATTCCAGAATCAGCACCGTAACGACATTATCTAAGGTTTGGTTATAAGCGTGCAAATGTAGCGTAGGAATTCTACATTACGGGAAGTAGCTTCTATATACTAGGCTTGAAAAAAGATGCTGAAGGGAGTCCATTAAAAAAAAAATTCTATTGACTCTATTAAAATGCAATAAATATAGAGGAGGCACTCAATTTATCAACTGGAAACAGTCGACTCCCAATTCAAACCTGTAATTGCAGTTGCGAGTGGATAAGTTTTCGTCGGCCAGGTTCGAAACATCAGAATTAGATTTGCAGATATATCTAACCCAGGGAAAACAAGAGTATTTCATTTGCTCTTCAGTAACTTTCAAATAGATAAGCTTTAAGCCGGAATATGATAGCATTGGTATATTGAAAGATACTTTTATATGGTTAAAGTCGAAGTTTGACATTAGTTGTTTCTGTATTTGAGAAACCAGTGACGGTTCAGCGCCGTTTACACCATAGTAACGATCCAACTCTTTTTTAGAATCGATCTCTTCGTCCAATTCGTCCTTAGACGAATTTTCAGAGTGATACCTGTTGTTCAATGACTCTTCGATCCACTGTAAGGTTAAGGAATCATTCTCTTGTGAAGCCAAAGTCAATTCCGTAATCATTTTGATGGATTGTTGTTTCCCATTAATACTGTCCACATGCCATACCAACTCGGAAGAGTCTACCTTGTAGCTCACCTCTCCAATTTCTGCTTTGAATTTCATACCCTCAGCCAGTTCGTTGGCTTTGTGATCAAGTTTTATAATGTGTGGGTTTAGAGGGATATTAATTTTTAAATCACGACAATGAAGCCTCTTCTTAAAATTCGTAGATAAAACACACATAATTTGTATTTTCTTCGATGCTTTCATTATTTTGTAAATTGGCCTAATCATTATGAGAGGCAATTTTCGCTTTTGTTTCTGCTGTTCAACATGGTACGTCATTAGTATAAATTTGTCGTCAGGGGGAATAAAGTTAATTATGTTATCTTTATATATAGAATCTAGTTCTATGCATTGATGAAACTGGATATTTCTTATTGGAATTCTATGCTTCTTTTTTGGAAAATTCTTTTGTTGCAGACACTTACCAGGAACCTCGGGTCTAGGTAAATCATCTCGCACTATGCTATCAGTATTGTTTCCATTATTATCACCACTCGAATCCTCGTCATCAGCGTCCTCCTCTTCTTCATTCAAATTCGCAAGTAAGTTGTCCGGCATCTCCGCCATCTTGTCGTTTATTCCTTCGGAAGACTTGAAATCATCACTATTATCTATACTCGAAATATAGTCCTCATTAAAGCCTAGTTTACAAACTGGCATACCAGAAAGGTAGCATTTCACTAAGCATTTTCCATATACCTCATTATTCTTTATGGAGTTCGTTTTGAGACTAAATAAAAAATCACAGTTCTCTATAATATCGATGTATATTTCATTCTTGGTGTAGAATATGCCCTTTGGCCGCCAATTAATTGCCAGTGAAGTAGTACGCAATATTGAACTATTGATATGTCCGGCGTCAGCCGATATCACGTCCGTATTCACGGCTTGATTACGTGTCGACTTTACTTTCTTTATCTTAGCCTTCGCTTTTTTACTTCTATCTTTCTTTTGACTCACTTCAATATCAGAATCTGACGATGCGGTTTCGTTCCCACTGTTTTTGATACTCAATCGAGGAAGATTGACCACAACCTTGATATATTCTTTTAGTATGTTGTAATCTGTTAGCTGGACGATTCCAAAATCCATGCACTCATCGAGTAATTCATAAATTAAATTCGAGTTGTCGATAATGACATCTTTGTTTGGCTTAGAAGCAACCTGCGAGGCATTCTTTGATGCCTCTCCCAAATTTGCTTTATCGCATAGATAATGGAAGAGTATTCCGTAAAAGCTATTCAAAAATATAACTGTCAGCATGGCATCTACATTCTTCCTTGTAACTGCCAAAATCATAATATCATTGTCTCCTCTTGTATAAATGTAGCTTATTCCCCGGCTAAGTATGAATGGTGTTCTCTCTTCTGGTCTCAATGTCTTGTAAGCATTTTCGAAATTTTGCAAAACTATCTTATGATTTGGTAAGTCATTGTGATAACACCGATGTAGTAGCAATTCGCTATTCAGATGTTCCAAATGAGTCTCTGGCCAATGAAGTATGTACAAGGAATACACTACCATTTGGCTTGAAGCTCAATCTTAGTATAATACCGTCACAGATCGAATTTATCTGTCAATTCGGTACCGTAGAATACGACATTTCTCCTACTTCATTAATATCTACGACATTGTATAGTAGCAGAAGATTCTACAAGCATAATAATTGAGCCGGCGTTCGAAAATGAGTTACAAGGGAATGTCTAGGGCCCTCAGCATCATATCGGGTAAGCAGTTGGAGGAACAAATAGCTCGATTGAATCTGATGAGTAGTAAAAATTATTGGAAGGTAAGAACTAGTATGGCCGGAGATGGAACTATTGAAAATCGGCTTGAAGTTGATTACAAATTCAAGACATTTGCAAAAACATGGGGGTTTTTGAATTTGGTTGCGTTTCACGCCGATTCCGTTAAGCACCATCCCTCAATTGACACAACATATAATAAGGTCAATATAAAACTTACTACACATGATGTGGGTAATCAAGTAACTTATAATGACTTGAAGTTTGCTCAGTTTGTCAACGACCAGTATGTCGAGCAGTTTGAAAGGCCCCAAAAAGTCTTAGAAATGAGCAAGCTCGTCAAGAATGCAAAAGAACAATTTTCGTTTTCACAAGCTAGTCAAATTATTGATGATCTAGTAGCTCCGAAAAAACGGCCTGAAGCTCAAGAGGTATCAAATTCTTACTCGAAGATCCCGGATCTCCATCATGGAAAGAAGAACTAGTCCCAGATAGGCAGAGAATACGATTTGTATATTAATGTACTCATTGGCTTTGACTGGTTTGCATTATTACTTCCTACTCTATTTATATTCTGAGTATACGAATTGCATAACAATGACATTAAGACAACTTAAGAATATTCTCCTGTAGGATAGTTTCTCACTGATTATTTTTATTATCAGCATACCAAAATAGACAGTATAAAGTCTTTCGAGGTAACGCACAATATTTTTACAGCTCAATATGAAGATAATGCTGATTTCACGTTTTGTTCTGGCCCTTGCCCTCGTCTGCTTGTGCATTGCTGAGGCTTCAGTTAAAGTGTACCCAAAGTATGAGGAGTCAAAAATAAACGAGCTCTACCAAACTTTCTACGATATGAGAAATGAAATACATGAAGTTGCAACCTTCGAAGACGTCGTTCCTCAAAAGCTTTTGAAGTTTGGTATTATCAAAGTGGCCTCAACAAAGTCTGTTATAGTTAATCAACTATTAGCTGAAGAAGCTCTCGACCCCAATTACAATCCACTGCTTGCAATGAACTTTTCAAGAGCCAGTTTTGAGGATGAAAGAACAAAAATATACTACGAACATAGTTACGAAGATTGCCAATTCGATAAAGAACCTGACCAGTGGTCATCAATTGGTGGTTGTCATTCAAATGAGCGATCTGAAGCACCAGCCACCTTTAATCAAGGCTGGAGTTTTTCTACAAGTACCGGTTTGAAAGCCTCTATCAAATTTGCACAAATATTTGGCATCAAGCCATCATTATCTTTAGATGTGAATTATGGAACAACTATTGGTGGGACTTTTTCATGTACCGTAGAGCCTGGGAAACAGCTACAGTTTCAAGTATTAGCCAATACATTAACTGTTTCAAACGTTAAGGAAAGGAAAATTGAGATCAAGCAGGAATCACATCTCTTGAGACCGCCGACGCTAAAACTAGATGTAGGGGAATGGAAAGAACTTGATCTGTACTCAGAGGTTGATCCTAATTCTGTTCAGACAGCTTGTGTAACCAATCCTGAATTTTTGCAATGCTAGTTGGAACACATAAATAATTTCGCAGCAAAAACGAGTATCATAACTAATTTTACATAGTCTATAGTACATTTTGGTTTCTAAATATCTATATCAATGGAAATACTACCTATGAGATACATCTCTCTTAGCAACACAGAAAGCATCCTGAATTTCTATGGCTTCGTAAGTACCTTCAAGACTTACTAACGCGGTATACTCATAGTCCCAGATATCTTCTACTACTTTAGTTTCGACTATCTCAGTACTTGCTTTTCCGCTACTTTTCTTGTTCTTATGCTTAGGATCATCTCCTACTAATGTCCTTGAATACGTGAGTTTGAAGGGTGGAACACCGGAGAAACTAAACTTCACTTCTGTTTGATCACCCTCGTGAATGTCTTGCACAATGTAGCTGCCCTGGTTGACCTCTACAGATGGAAGGTCATACACTTGTAGCTTCAAATCATTCAATTTAGTACTAGAATGTGTAAAGTTAACCAAGCATTTGTTCGCTGAAGAATCCAGTAAAGCGACTATTGAGAGCTCACCCGCCTTCGATGCTAACCTTTGAAATGTATAAGCCAGTTCCGCCTTTTGCACCTTGTTATTGAACTTATAGTAAACAGTGAAAGGAGGAATACCAGACATGTTGTACGATATGTGATCTCCAACACAATAGTGTGATCTTTTCAGAAGCTTCGAGATATTAGGTGCTTCAGTAATCGATATCAAGAAGCTATTCGATTCAGGGAATTGTTTTCTGGAGCATCCATTCGCATCTGTTAAATCATTTATTGTTAAGATATGTTCTCCCACAGACATTGTCTCTTGTAATAACTGTTGCCTCCCATGAACTGCAAGCTTGTTCAAATCAATACTGGGATCCATGATGTTTTCTATAGTAAATATCTCACTTTCACCCGTTGCTTGGTGTGTTAAAGATGCATTCATCTTGAATGGATACTCGCCAACCAAATTAATTGGGATCTTCTTTATTGGCTCATCAAGATGATATAGACTTGTCTCACAAACTTGTAGAAATTGGTTCCTCTTGTTGAAACTGGCATCAGGCGACGAATGTATATCGTACCTAATAGATGGTAAATTGCTTGTTTTCCCAGTCAACTTTGCAACCTTTTCACGTGTGTATAGCCTATCATAGATCCCTTTGAAATGATGCTCATATCTTCCCGTGTGCTTGGTTGGTAAATATATGGTGATCTTGTTATCTTTGACAGTCATAGATCTTGATTCAACTTTTCCTGTTGGTAGCTTTATATCGTAGTCGACAACAAAAGGGGCCACCCCTTCTAAACTTAATTCAATGCGGTTTTTACAATTTTGACATAAAGGCTTAAGATGCACAAATAAATCATTCTCTTCCAGATGCTGCTTCAATAATTGACCTTTCTCCGTTGTGAGGGTCAAATTTGGCCTGTTGTAATATGATATTGTGACGGTCCTGTCTTGTCTTACTACTTTACCCATACACCCACCATTGTAAAAGGACGATAATGAGTAGATACCTTCATCTTTGACACGGAAATGATCCAAGTTTCTCAAAGTTCTCTTCTGTTTCACATGATCATCATACAAACTAGTAACAGTATACTCTAACTTGTCAGCTGTTGATTTCCCCACAGAAGATTTAATCAGTAATGGGATTTCATACGAATCGCCTTCAACAATTTTGACCCGTTTATGAACAGAATCAGTATTCATAAAGATTTCAGGAACATCAGTTCTTGAACTTATTTTGACAGATTCACGTGGATCAAAATCAACAGGGCAGGAGAGACCATCCCTAGAGTTTGATAATATTACCTCAAAATTGCCTCCTTTAGTTAGGACTGGTGTGGTGATTTCAAAAAATTCTCCTGATACATTTGATACCTTTACAGTATCAATTAGCTTTTCTTTTGTGTCGGTATTGATGATATCGTAGATAAACTCAAAAGGAGTATTACCTTTGAAATACAACGGAATGGTGACTGAACTACCCATACACGTCTTAAGATTCTTTTGTAAATCACCCTTGGATTCAAAAAAGGATACTCTTGATCTCTGGTTAAAATATGTCAGATACGTATGTTTCTTCTCGTCCAATAACACAGAATCTCTCTGATAATTGAAGTCCTTTACACTGTTGAAAATTACAACATAGTTACCCTCCTTTGGGGGCCTATATTCAAATTTATAGTTCTTATCGAAAGTTTTCAAAAGCCTATTAGTCAACCCCCTCTCATTGTAGACAGCCCTTAATGTACCGTCGCTTCTATTTTGAAAAACTTGATATTGAATGAGAAAAGGAGGCTTTCCGTTAAGTTGAAAATCGAACTTATAACCAGTCATTCCCACACATTTATCAACAATCGATTCTGCACTTATTTCAACCAGGGGCGGTAATGCAGACTCAATAGCAATCTTACTAGTTGTTGATACTTCACAAGGACAGTATTTAGATTTAGCGCTCAAAAGGTTGTAATTGCCCAGCTTCTTACATTCAATACCTTCTGAAAGCTCACCTATACTTTTGAAAACTTTGGAAAAGTTGTGGGATAATAAAGGATCTTCTAAATGAACAAACCCAAGTTCTACCTCTATCGGAAAATCTGATTCTGCAAGGTCTTTTGTTGCACGAATTGATAAACTTTTGACGCCATTTCTTAGCAACGGCTTCTGAGGATCAGGATCAAGCAATTCTAATTTTGGCCCTCTTTTAAGCTCAATATTGTACCAAACATCTTTATTTTTCGAAGATGGATTATATCTTTTGCTGTTTCCCATATAGTCAATTACTTCTAACAATTGAAACTCTAATTTTCCCGCTTCTTTCGACGGTAATATGTTTGTATCACGAAATAACTCTTGTTCTAAGATATTGCGTGTTAAGCCTTTTGCCTTTATCCAAGACAAGTCCTTCAGATTTTTAACACTGGGCTCATTTGACTCTTTAAAAGTATCATCTTTCATTGTGATATTGAAAATTTTATGTTTTCTACCATTGAATCTGGACTCAAATCGTAAAGTAACAGGACCGACGCCAAATGAGTTTACTAGAGGAATCTGAATATTTGGATGATCACTATCCATATTATTCCCGATACAGATATATTTCTGAGGTGTAGTACCAGAATAAACAAATGCAGCACTCGGACAATGTGATACAATAAAGTCCGATTTATAAGTTCGAATACTAATGCCTTTTTTATCACTCACCTTATTAATCCTATAGAGGCCAGGTGAAGTAATCGGTACCTCAACATAAAAAATGCGGTCATTATCTTTCACATGTTTCAGATATTTACTTAGATGGGAGTAGTCTCTTTTTAATAACTTTTTCACATCGTATTCTGTATAGTTAATAAGCCTTGCTTCATTATAAGGCGTAATATGCTGCAACTGTAAGGAGCCAATTTGAGTTGTAGTATTGAACTCTATAGGCATGTGTAATGATGAGTATGAGCTAGCGTCCAAGCAAAGATTATCGAAATGAAATGGGTTAAACTTTGCAGATGAATCTGGTAAAAAGTGAATTGTGTATCTACCCTTGAAGTGTTCGTTGGGATCAATCACATTATTGGAATTTATAGAATCGCCAAATAGAGTCATCTCCTTTCTACTAAAAAGCGTTCTCCATACTGGTGATATCAACCCTGACATAAGTGGTATAATGGCATCACTTGCTAGTAAAAATGTCATTCCATTCAATATCATTGTCAACAAAAATGTTTTCAATGGTGAAAATATCAAGTATTGAATGTTTAATATAGGTAGTAGCCATAGAAAAAGCCCATCTATAATTGCATACTTGGCTATGAATGTAAAGGTATTGAATGGCGTCATTCCAATGGCACCACTAGATACTATACCCGACTTTAACAAAATGATATCATATACTTTCCAACACTGTATTAATACAAAGAATGAAACGACAAAGAGCCGTTGTGATGCTTGATCAATGATCTCAGATGAAATCAATGAGTCCAGAGCTGGTGCCTCCTCCTTTGCTATCTTTTTGCCATGAATTGGTTCTTCTCTATCATCTGAAACCATTCTAGCTCGATTATTGTCAGCCTTAGGGAGGTATTTGCAATTAACTTTCTTGTTAATCGGACACTATGCTTTAGTAAATAAATTTTGATGAAAATAAACACAAATACGACATTTTCATAAATACGACATTTTAGTTACTTCTATTTAGTACTATATTGATCCCAACTAAAGGTTAGTAGCCCACAGACCATCGGTTTTGGTCTGGATTATCTTTACAGCGGGTAAATCCCAACCTATACCACCTTCCCCAATATTTGCTCCAATTCGTGGTACAACGTAGCATTCTCTTTTGGTTGGAGTTATATTTTTAGGTGCGTATGGATATCCCAACGGTTTGGAATAGGTAATTAACAGAGAAGACTTCGCAATATTGGCTAGCTGTTTACCAGAAATATCTACCAAAACTTTCATACGAAGTTTGCCAAGTTTGTCCTCTTTGCGATTGGTGCTCAAATTCAAAGACTGGTAGATCAAATATGGTGAAGGTGTGGAGCCGGAATTAGTAATTATTGAATCGGGGTGGATGTAAACATAAGGCTCTACTTGATCCTCCATTCTCGAGCTTGGAAATAGTGTGGCATATGGAATACCTATGATATTACTTCTATTAGGAATGTCGATATCAGAAGATATAAGATCGCCTCTTATAGCAACTTGATCAACAAATCCAGAAGAAATCATTTGCTTGATAGCAACAATTTGTTTTTTGCTAGGAACACCTAGTTTCAAGTTCGTATCTTCTTCCAAGTTCGCGGCAATGGAGTCTTTATTAGTGTTAGACTTAACAATAGTAGAAACTTGTTTCCTTAATTTCACGACTTCTTCCATTACTTTGGGCCTCAAAAAGTTGCTTTTCAAGAAGTCATCTTTTTTGTTCTGTGGAACATGATCGAAAGCACAGACTGCTGCTAGCACTTTCAAAGCATCGCTTGATTTGTCCAATTTAGAGAACAATGCTCTTGATTCGAAAAACTTCGTTCTCAATGTACGCTTTGCTTCGTGATCACGGAAACTTTCTTCCCCATCCGAATCACTATTATCATTCCCATTCAACTTTTCATTATTTAGCTCTTTTATTCCTAATTCATGTTCACTAAGGAATGGATCACCCACTGATAATGCTGACACAATAGCAACTACATACGGCAAACAACCCATTTGGTTCCCAATTATCAAGATTTTGGCAAACCGGGGACTCAAAGGGAAAAGAGCCATAGTCTTCCCTAGATCAGTAATTATTCTATCTTTATTCAACGCCCCCAAGAATGTCAACAACTTTTCTGCTTTACCAAGTGCCCTCCTATCTGGTGGGGTTGGGAACGGAAAGTTGACAACTTGGTCAACTCCCATGCTTTTCATGGATAAAACTATACTCTCGACAGGCATTCTCAAAATCTCAGGTTTACTGAATTGGGGAAAGTAGCTTTCGTAAATAGCTGATGAAAATAGTCTATAACAATGACCGGGGCCTGTTCTACCAGCCCTACCAGCTCTTTGCTCAGCTGAAGCCTTAGAAATCCAATCAACCTCAAACGATTGGACCCCAGTTTCCTCGTTGAACTTACGTTCTTTTGAACGTCCACAATCAACGACATAGCGAATTCCGGGAATGGTCAAAGAAGTCTCGGCTACATTGGTTGCAATAATGCATAGCCTGCTTCCCTCTGGTGGGTTTTGAAAAACTCTCATTTGCTCTTTTGTAGGTAATAATGAATACAATGGTAAAACGTGTAGCGGGTCTTTTTCGGTTTGATGCATTTCGAGCAGCTCTTCGAATCCCTCTTCCTCTTCTGATTCCGATCCATAATCGTCATTTTCTTCTACTTCATTCTGATTGATGCTTACACTGAAATCGATGTCCTCTGCTTCTGCATCTGTATTTTTGCCTAACACCGTTTTGGGAGTGTCGTTGTCTTCATAATGTCCGAATTTGTTGTATTTCTTCGGGAAGGGAAACTCTTTGCGCAATTTTTTAACAACTGATGTGATCTCATTTTGACCTGTTAAAAACACTAATATCCCACCTGGAGGTAGTTTCCTATGAATTTTGCATGTTTTTTTGAAGGCTTCTTCAAGATAGTCAAAATTCGTTTTTTTATTGAAATGAACACTCACAGGGTACTGTCTAGCGGCAATCTTTAGGATAGTAGGAGGGGTTTTAAAGAGAAGCTTATTTTCAGAAAAGTCTGTAACCCTCAAAGTTGCCGACATAACTATTAATTTCAAAGGTTTATATGCTTTAGGATCCTTTTCATGATATTTCCTTCTCAACTTTAAAATTCTGGTTAGCATACCAATTAGTATATCCGTGTTAATATTACGCTCGTGTGCTTCATCAATGATGATTGCGGAGTATTTATTCAACAATAAATCAGTCATCATCTCTCTAAGTAAAACACCATCTGTCATAAATTTCAAAGCTGTACCATTCTCAGTCCCTTCATTTTTTATTGTACTATCAAAACGGATTTGATACCCAACTCTACTGCGATGATCAGCACCTAATTCATTACCGACTCTACCAGCCATCGACACTGCAGCCACTCTTCTTGGTTGCGTGATGCCAATCATGCCAGGATATAAATTTGACTTGACATTGCCAAATCCTGCTTCATACAAGAATTGAGGAACTTGTGTTGTTTTACCAGAACCGGTTTCTCCGCATATTATAACACAGTCATGATGGTATACAGCTTCCATAATCTTGTGTTCCTCGCTAAAGACAGGGAGATGCATTCTTTGTTCTTGTATTTCATGAGACCGGTTTACGTCAACATAAAAGGCTTCTCTTTTCAAATCTGTATTGACTGATATGTAATTCTCTTCATCCGAAGAGTGATCAATGTCCTCTTCATGCAAAGTAGGCTTCGAATATTTCTCCTTCAATTTTCCGGATAATATTGGAACAATCATCTCTTCCTCTCTTCCTTCAAGTTTTCTAACTTGCTGTTCAGCCCATTCCTTGAATGATGTTGCGATATTCGAATGCTTCGGTTTGTTTTGTAAAAGCCTTGGGATTTCATCTTCTTCATTGTCAAGTGTGTCCTCGCTATCTTCATCTTCCGCTTCTTCATCACTATCGTCTTCTTTCTCATCACTACTATCACTTCTCTCGTTGCTATTGTTACCCTCGCCTACGTCGGTATCTCCTTCTTCTCCCTCTTCTTCTTCTTCTTCTTCTTCTTCCTTCACCGATCCGTTCTCTTCATCAGATTCTTCCTCGCTATCATTGTCAGAACCATTTTCGAGGCCTACTTCTTCATCGTCGCTTGTAGAATTAAAATCCATGTCATCTTCTATCTTTTTCTTCTTCTTCTCTTCTTGCTCAACTCTTAGCCTCCAACTATATTTCTGTTTAGATGCCGCTTTTGGTTTCAGGATTTTGGGCAAATCACCGAATCCAAATCCTTGGCCTGACCCACCAAACTTCTGTGGTCTGTTATCGATGAAAGAGGGCATTTTGCCAAATGTAGAATGAGAAGTATCGCTGTCTATCTTCCTTAATTCGGCTTCCCCGTCATTAAATTCGTCCTCTTCGAATTCAAAACTATCTTTAATTCCAGTTTCCTTGCTTAGTTTCTCTTCGGGCCAGTCCTTTATTTCTCTCTCCTCGTACAAGATTTCTCTAGTCCTTTCATCACCACGACCTTGTCTTTCGAGCTCAAGCGCTTCGATCATTTCCTCTTTTCGAGTCTGCTTCCCGCTACCCAATAGTTTTGATGGGACAAGGAGATTTGAGTCCATCTTTGTTTTCGCTAATTTCTCCAACAACACCTTTTTCTCATCTCTTTTTAACTGATGCTCTATGTACTTGTCTAATCTCTTCTTTTTGGTCCGCGATAGCTTTGTCTCTTTCTCATTCTCAGAATAAATTCTTGCCTCCAATTTCCGCTTTCTTTCTTGCTTTTCTCCTTCACTCATTGGCTTGAGTATTTGTGCATTGGAATCCTCTTCCACGATGGTAGAGCTTTCAACAAGGTCTTTATCATCAGCTTCATCACTTTGATTTCTAGTAAACTGTTTGTTTCGAATATTTTTTAGTGAAGCCTGTTTAGCCATCATCCCCGAACGGGCCTTCTCGTTGAATCTTTTTCTATATTTACCCATGCTTTGTCTATTTTACCCGTCTTGAATCATGTTTCTGAAGATTGAACTTTAGTACATACATTTTTTTAAGATGAGATGTATGTATAATCACGTGCTCCCGTTTCTAAATTTTTGTAACGTCTATCAATTTCATTTGATTTACTAAGGCTTTATCTTCAGCATCGGTAATTGTGGAGCTATACAAGATTCTACAGGCATTATGAATAATAGCAATATTCAAAAGCATTGTAAGTTCAATCTATAGAAATAATAAAAGAATAAGAGAAGTCAGAAATGTACTCTTAAGGGAGCTACTAACAATTAATAGTAATCCATACCACTCTAACATTAAATTCTACTACACTATACACCTATGAAAACACCCTGTTAGTTCATACAGTCAGTAATTTAAACTGCTCGGAGATTGTTTCGCAGGAACTTGGTCTAATCAATGCATCAAGGACTCTCGTTGGATCTATTCCTATAGCTACAAATATCACTGTTACAAACTCCAATTTAGCATTGTACTTTATGAAAAAGGTGATGGCAAACAACGATGGCAGCAATGATTTACTCACAATAATAAGTATAGCACACTTGAACGTGAATAAAACTCTTGTGTTATCAATTTTGAAAAAAATTATGGATAAGTACATTGAGTTTAAGATGGATGTTGAAAGCGCTAATGACCACAACTTGACTCCTCAGACTAAGGCCAAACTTGGAGAATTTAAGTTGTATATGAATCAAATTATTAAGTACGAAGAAATGAATTATGAAACGAATCAACGTGTATATAACTATGGAGCCACTAGCAATAAGGCAAGTGATGAGGAAAATGAATCGTTAATGGGTAGAGAAGTGATTAGCCCCAACCAACTATTATTGGCCAATGAGGAAGCTGACGAAGTCAGGCAATTAATGTTGGATAATATAAATAAGGTCATGAATAGAGGTGATAAGATCAACCTCTTGGTAGACCAAACAGACCGTTTAACCAATTCCTCAATGATGTTTCAAAAGAAGGCTCAACAGATCAAGAGAAAAATGTGGTTGGGTAATGCAAAATTTATACTTATGATAGCTGCGGGGGTAGTCTTTCTCATCTACCTAATACTTGGGTCCCAGTGTGGTTTTCCTGCTTTTAATCAATGCATCCGCTAGTACATAATCTGTGCATTAATATATAGATTTAATATTTTATGAATCTTTTACACTTCGTCATCGGAACTATTTCCAGCTTCCTCTTCTTCTTCTACTTCGGCATCTTCTTCACCTCTTAGCTCGTCTTCCTCTTTACTTAAGAGTGCTATTGGGTTTGCATCTTCAGTCTCAACCTTATCATCAATTTCTTCCGCTTCTGCATCTGCATCTCCTAATCCTGGGGTGTTATTAGTATCTTCATCATTCATGGCTTCATCAGTGGCATCCATGTCATCTTCTTCATCTTCTATTTCATCGTTGTCGTCCTCCTCTGCCTCAATCTTTTGAACTGTCTGCTCCTGATTATCTTTGAGTCTTTTAGTCAGAGGAATATCGCCATTTTCTTTTGGATTAGTCGCTACCTTGTCCGCTTTTTGCTTCTTTTTTAACGCAACATTGTTCTCGAATACGCTTAGTTTCTGCTTCACCTCTGGCACAAAACCTGAGAATTCTGCCTTCTCTAATGCTTGAATGATATCCTGAGCATTTACAGTTTTACGTCCTTCATCTTTTGAGATTTGCCTAGCTTGAAACATTAAATGCGATACAAATACCGTTGAAGATCTTTGTAGTGCAATCATTGAATCCTTAGCCATGATCATGTTAGAACCGCCCTGGTTATCATCGTGTGCATTCATTATATTTTTAGCTAGTTTCAGAACCGTTGCACGAGGAAATAAAAGTTCATCGATGGAAACCAAGTCGTGTTCTTTATTCGGCTGTGGATATTGGCCCTCTGTGTTCTTTCTCCATCCTTTTGGTGGCATATTTGATATCTTTAATATGTTCAATACAAAAAAGAATGCTTGATCAGATATACGCGTAAATAAAGCTAAGTCTCGGACGAGTGTGTGTCTGGCTATTTTTTATTGATTTCAACTAACATAGACCATTTGGGTAGTAAACAATCTAATTAGAAACTACAGGGAGAGGGAATGAAGGGGATTGGCGAATCTGATGCCACGATAGCCAAAAATCAAACCGAAAACATATTCTACGGAGTCTTGAAGCAGCGAAATATTGACCGAGTAGTACTAGGAAAATATGAGTTTGATACTTGGTATGGAAATGCAGCTTACTATAATCCCCAAGGGCCCCATTCTATACTAGGATACGAATACGCTAATAGAGTAGCTAATAATTTGGGACAGAAAAGTAGAAAGAAAGTCCTTGAGGAGCTTAAGGAGTCAAATGGTGTGAAAGCTGATTCAAACACTCTATGGTTGGATAAGCTACATGTTTGTCAATTCTGCTTCAAATACACGGATAGCGAGCAGCACATTGCACAGCATCAGGCTGTATGCCCGCTCAATATCAAATACCCTACAATTGGGAAGTTATTATACCGGGACGATGATTCACCATATTTCATACGGCATATTCGAGGATTTAAGGAGCAGCTTTTTTGTCAAAACTTATCTTTGTGCGGCAAACTCTTCCTTGAAGATAAATCAGTGTACTATAATGTAGATGCATTTGACTTTTATGTGGTTTACGGGCTCGACGAGGTGGATGAACTGTCTACACTGGAAATTTTTGTTCCAATGGGTTTTTTTTCTAAGGAGGTACTATCTTGGGACAATGACAATAATTTGGCATGCTTATGTGTGTTTCCGCCATTCCAGAGGCGTCATCTTGGTTCTTTATTGATTGAATTTCTGTACGCATTGGCTAAAGTAACTCCGGGCCAGTTGCAAAGCGGTCCAGAATTTCCTTTATCCCCGTTTGGTAAACTAACCTACTTAAGATATTGGTCTAAGAAATTGGCGTTCATTCTCTCACATTACTATCATAAGAACGAAGAATTCGACTTAAAAGCCATATCTGAAATAACTGGTTTCAGAAAAGAGGATATTCTATTAACCTTAGAGTACATGAACGTACTCCAAGTAACTCCCAAAAATGATGTTCAATTGCTACTAGGTAATCTAAAACAGTGGTGTACCGATAACCATGTGGATCCATTGCAAGAGAAAAGCATGTTGAATCCGAACTGTCTATTAATATAAACTTTTACAATGATAAACATAAATTGTTTCAAATTAATGATTCAATTAAGACCCCTTCATATCTCAAATAGCATTCTTTTGTACAAAACAGGCACTTATATTATTAACATCTTAAGAGGTGTATTTTGTAGAATGAGATTGCAAAAATCTTGAAAAAAATGCGTATTTATAATCACTATGCTACTTAATGAAATTACTCAAGAGTCTAGGATATGGAGAAGAAGAGGTTTTTCAAAGCCATTCCTGAGTCGTCCATTTCCATTCCGACTTGTGGCACAAGGCTGGAACAGGATTCTGAAACTGTGACCGCTGTTGAAGGACAAGATGCATCTTTATTCGTTCAATCAGATACTAGTGATCCTGAAGAAGAGCCAGCAGTGGTAGAAGAAAGAAGTGGCATACAAGATGAAGCCGAAGTGAACTTCAGTCTATTTGAACACCAGCTAAATTTAGTCATTGGGTCAATATCATCGCGTGCTATGAACTACTTATACAAAAAATACTATAAAGAAGAAGCTTATGTTAAGTTAGCAGCTCGAGAATATTTGAGAGGTATAAATTATGAAGAAAATGAAATCGGAGAAAGCAATGGAATAAACGAAAGAGATAATTTGAGTAAAAGATTTGGCAAATCGCCAGTGGATGAAAATTGTGGCGTAGATAACAGCAAGAAGCGAAGTAATTCGGAACAGCAAGACGACTTGATAAAAAGAATTCAAAATGAATATCAACGAACCCAAGAGGAAGATAGGAAGCTGTCCTGGGCAAGGTTTATTGGGTGTTTGAACGTCCAGGCTTGGGCTACAAGACCCACAGCAAGTCCTTTAAGATATCTAGATACTTTGGAATTAAGAAGATTAATACCAAAAAAGCTAAATGTAGGGAGAGGACACAAGGATAAACCAAAGTTTGGAGATACCTCAATCATTAGAATATATACTGTGCCAAAACATAAGAATGAAAGTGGCAGGGAAATTGGGCGTATACCAGAAGACATAACCCGTATATTAGTACCATTATTTGATCTAGACATAGCCAAATTTCATACCACTGTCATGATGGATACTTCCAAACGTTTGTCGACTGGCGACTCTTTTTATATACAAATAGACTGCTATTTGGCACACACTGCATTTTGTTCTAAGGAATTAGAATATACTTCCCAGGCAAGTCAAGATATAAGCTCATTAAAGAGACAGAAGAAATCAGATACGAGAGCTAGATTTAACTTTTCTGCTGAGACTGATGCCGAAGCAGCATTAAGATTAAGACAATTTGCTATCGCAAACTTTTTCAAAAGATTAGATATCAAGCCTGAAAAAGATCCGAGAGAAATTAGTAACATTTCTAATGAAGAGCAAATTCTTAATTTGGAAAACTCAGCGGATTCACCGATAACAATAGACTCTCCGAATGAAGAAATACCCGCTGATGGTATAGTATCTGATGAAAAAGAAGAACAAGACCAGGCTGATCTAAATCAGTTGAAAGAAATTATCCAAGTTAACCAGGAATCAGAATTGCTAAACAGTTTACCAGAAACAACGAGACCTCCTTCTTCTAATTTCAAATTGGAACTAAGAAAATATCAGAAGCATGGCCTCTCCTGGATGCTAACACGAGAAAGCGAAATTAGTATTTTAGAAGAATTATCTAAAGATGAAAATCAGTATGGTGATGCTCTAACTTCGCAAGCGAGAATGACAATAAAGGAAAGAAGTGAAGGGTTCATGAATCCCTTATGGAGTAGATACAAATGGCCAAGAAATACATCGATGCCTAATTCCCCTTATAAGTTAATTACACACCCAAATGATGAACATTTCTATGCAAACATGTATAATGGTGAGCTATCGATAAGTAAACCAATTATTAGGTCACTCCTTAAAGGAGGTATTATAGCTGATGAGATGGGTTTAGGTAAAACTATTTCAACTTTAGCATTGATCAATTCAGTTCCATACGATATCGCTTATGAGAAAAACAGATATTTAGAAGATAAAAGAACATACGCATCTAAGACTACCTTAATCATTGTCCCCATGTCTTTGCTTTCGCAATGGAAAAGAGAGTTTGATAAATCGAATAATAATAAGAACCACAAATGCTCAATCTACTATGGCGATCTGGCTTGTACTGACCTCTCTACCTTATTGTGCAATAAGGATAGAGATATACCGATCGTTTTAGTCACTACTTATGGAACTATCCTTAGTGAATATGCCAGAATAACCCATCGCCGTGATTCTAATGGTTCTCTACCAAAAATTGGCTTATTTTCTGTGAAATTTTTCAGAATTGTCATTGATGAAGGACATAATATAAGAAACAGAACTGCAAAGACTTCTAGGGCTATTTATGAACTATCTCTGAATCGTAAATGGGTTTTGACTGGTACTCCAGTCATCAATAGAATAGACGACTTATACTCTCTTGTCAAGTTCCTAGAGCTAGAGCCATGGTCCAATTTTTCGTATTGGAAAACGTTTGTCACGACCCCCTTCGAACAAAGGAAGTTCTCGCAGACGCTTGATGTTGTAAAGTCAATTTTGGAACCAATTTTTATAAGAAGGACTAAGGCAATGAAGCAAAGTTCTGGTAAGCCATTAGTCGAACTTCCGCCAAAAGAAGTTGTTATTGAAGAAGTCAGATTTAATGAAGTTGAAGAGCAATTGTATAACTGGTTCAAAGCAAGAGCTTCACGTTCCTTTAAGGAAGGTATGAAAAGTGGTGATTTGTTCAAGAAGTACAGTCAAATATTGACGCATATCCTAAGATTAAGACAAGTTTGTTGTCATGTTGACCTAGTTGGAAGTGCAAATGAAATGGAGCAAGATTTAGTTGACCCTCACATACAAAGTGATAAGATGGATGAAGCTGAAGACACAACTGATGAATCAAAAGTACGAGAGTTGTTGAACGACTACCATTCTAACAGTAAACAAATCGAAAAGTTCAATAACAATACAGAAGTTCGAACAGTGATGTATCCTCTATACGAAAAAGTAAACATAAAGCATTCAGAATGTTCAATTTGTACGCAACAGCCAATTTCAGCGGGTGAAATGACTTTAACACCATGTGGACATGCGTTTTGTTTAAATTGTATGTTAGAACACATTGATTTTCAAGAGAATTTGCAACAACGTGCACTATGTCCAAATTGTCGTGATCCAATATCTAAGTTCAAGCTATTCAAGTTGAGGTTGAAAGATACATCTAAAAAAGAAATCCGTTTTCATACAAAACAGGAATTGGAAGACCCGAGTAGTGATTATAAATTCCAGTTGTATTTATACGATCCCATGAAGACGTCTTCAAAACTTCAGGCTTTGATCAATCACTTAAAAATATTGAAAGACCAAAGTCCAGGTGAACAAGTGGTTGTGTTTTCTCAATTTTCATCTTATTTGGATATAATAGAGAATGAACTAAAGATACAAGTTGGAAAGGATTTTGTTGTATATAAATTTGATGGCAGACTCAGTATGAACGAAAGGCATAAAGTTTTGGAGAAATTTAATACTCTGCATCCAAACGAAAACACAATCACAATTTTGCTACTTTCGTTGAAAGCAGGGGGTGTCGGATTAAATTTAACTGCTGCATCGAGAGCTTTTATGATGGATCCATGGTGGTCACCTAGTGTTGAGGATCAAGCAATCGATAGAATCCATCGAATTGGCCAAAGTCAAAGCGTGAAAGTCATAAGATTCATCATGGCTAACAGTATCGAAACTAAAATGCTCAAAATTCAGGAACGTAAAAAACAAATCGGTGAAGCAGTTGGTGTTGAAGAGGAGGAAAGAAGGAAAAGAAGAGTAGAAGAAATGCAAATTCTATTCGAAGAATGATACCATTGAATACCTGAATCCACAAGACACTGTAATTATCATACGATACAATTAGATATATTTATATTTTGTAATACAACTAATATCGTAGTACATTTTTTTGACAAAGTTTTGAACATTTAGTATTTTTCTCGATAAAAGTAAAACTTGTCAATCACCTGCACCAAACTGTTATATGATTCAGTTAAGTGTTATTTTCAAGATAATTTCATCAAATGAATGTCACTACAGCAGATTCACTGCAAATCGTGGTGGCTATAAGGCGGCGAAGACAATGCTTAAAAGAGTTGGGTGCAAAATTCTATATTGTGCGAGTTAACTTTACACAAAATCATTATGGTATCATAAATATTTTGAACTTATATTCAAACAAATTACAACAATCTTTAGCTATGTAGATTTCGATTAGATAAATACAAAATAAACTATACAGACTATTTTTTCAATTCTCTTCTACTTTTGACAGCATCAGACAACACTTCTAAAACAGATTCAGTATCTTCCCACCCAATACATGCATCAGTGATTGAACAGCCATATTTTAAAGCATCCTTACCACCTTGCTCAGCTGGCGGAACGTCCTGTCTACCTTCATTAATATTTGATTCAATCATGAGACCACAGATACCATCCTCGCCTTGGCGTATTTGTCTGGCAATTTCAGCAGCAACCTTTGGTTGGTTCCTATGGTTTTTACTTGAATTACCGTGAGAACAATCAACCATAATCCTAGCTCCTGGTTGTCCTTCGCTGATAACTTTATTCTTAAGTAAGGTTTCTTTGGTTTGCTTTACTGATGCTTCATCGAAGTTTGTGCCTGTTTTGCCACCTCTCAAGATAACGAAACAGTCTTTATTACCATCGGTGCCAACAATCGCAACAATACCAGGCTTTGTAACAGACAAGAAGTGGTGAGGGTGAGAAGCAGCCCTCATGGCATCGATAGCAACACCCAAAGTCCCATCCGTACCATTCTTGAATCCAACTGGGAAAGACAAACCGGAGGACAATTCACGATGTAATTGTGATTCGGTGGTTCTGGCACCAATTGCTCCCACCGAGAACAAGTCAGACAAAAATTGAGGAGAGATTGTGTCCAACATTTCTCCAGCGATAGGTAACTTCTCTGTTAATTCGACGAATAATTTTCTGGCAATTCTTAACCCCTTGTTTATTTGGAATGAGCCATCAATTTCCGGATCGTTGATTAAACCTTTCCAGCCAACAGTGGTCCTTGGTTTTTCCAAGTATGCTCTCATGACAATATGCAATTCACCTGAATACTTTTCAGCAGCCTTTTCTAATCTGCTGGCATAGTCGAGAGCCGCTTTAGGATCATGGATAGAGCAAGGCCCTATCACCAAAATCAAGCGGTCATCTTTCCCGTTCAAAATGTCGCAAGCATTCTCTCTACCTTTCAAAATAATTTCTTGACATTTGGGATTCAATGGATATTCATGCTGCAATAGGTCCGGTGGAGTTAATGGGTCATAACCACGGACTAAATATCTAGTTAGTATTCTTGTTCGCTTTAGCTGCACATTGTGTCAAATACTTTAACCACAAGCAAACTTGCTCATTAAACCGGTATTTGAATTCAATAATACATACTTCTCCAGTCTTCTAAACGGCTCCTATCCCCGACATGTTGGTTTGTAATAAACATTCTTCAGAACAGTATTAATTTAAGATCTTTTATTATTAATAAGAGCTAATTACTATTGGCTAACTTCTGTGGACAAAAATTTCAATCAAAAACCTACGACCAATTCCTGCATATATATGTATTAAATGCTAAACAGGGACACTTATTGAAGATCTATGAATTAATAGGCTTAGGCAGTGTTTCTAACAAGTAAGGAGATCGATTACACCGAGCAAGAGTATGCTTGCGGATAAAATTAATTTATATTGGAAATTTAACTATAGGGCAAAAAACGTGTCGCAGACTATTGACTCATTCAAGTGACTCATTACTTAACAGTTATTACCAAGAATATTCAGATCCTCTCAAACACGTATATATACCCATTATCCTTGACGTCAGAAAGACTTGACTCATCACAAGCTACAACTTTTTCATCGTTGAACAAAACCCATTGTAATCTACCTTCGATGAATTTTCTAATATATACGACGTAGTGTCCAGTGTGCGGCGAGGACCCTTTATGGCAAACCACGGCTTTTAACATGTATTTACCACCTGCTAACAGGGGTTGGTTCGATAATTCCTCTTTGAGTTGCTCGGCTTCTTTGGCAACATTAATGATCGGTTTCGACTCTTCAATAACCCCATCGTCTTCTGGATTGGAAAATAGCCATTCCACAGATGCGTTAATATCGTTCCCACTGAGTACTAGTGCCTTTTTAGCTAGCTGGCTCGAGAACCCCATGGAAACGAGATTGTCGATTGAGTCCTGCGAAGGCTCACTAGCATTTTCACTATTAGAATTATTTGTTGGATTGAAAGGTGCGTCTATATCGCTGTCATCCATATGTGCTAATATCCAATTCATAGCATCCTCAGCATTGCTGTTACCAGTATGATACAAGCCTTTCATACATCTTACTTCTGGAAACCCCATACTTAAAAGCATAGACAATCCTTCTTCATTGGGATTGAATTCATTCGTATCAGTATCGGTATCCATAGTATCAATTAAGGTTTCTCCCTCAGCAACTTCAGGAGCTTGAAAGAGGGATAAATCTATCGTCTCAGGAATAGATATAGGAACATTTACTTTGACAGGAACCCAATTTTCAAGCTCAATCCGCCTGGTGTTAACGACAAGAACATCGGGGAAAGTCTTGAAACCGCTTGATTTTATGGCAATTGACGAATCAGAATTGCAATGATCGCATCGATAGCCCTCAATTGATTCACTTGAACAATAGCTCTCGAAGCTGTTAATCAAAGTAGTTTCAGCATACACGTCTTTACCTGAGCTATTTTGTTGTACAACTTTTTCTACGGGAACGGATATGTTATCGATCATTTCGGTTGTAATTTTTCCATGAGAACAATTTGAACATATGACTTTACTTCCCATCAAAAATTTCAATTGCTTGTTCAATTGCAATCCAAACTCGTTATCAATTTTGTCAAGCAAATATAACAAAAACTCAAAAGAGTCTTGCTGCTTTTGAGTTTTGAATTCAGGATGATTTTCACCAATGAGTGTTTTAAAGGTTGATGGTTTGAGCCCTAGTTGGTAGTCGTCACCTTTGATTGAATTCGGTTTGGAATATCTTCCAGAATATAGACCGTCGTAAATTTTGAGCATTTGACTAAATAAATCCCTTGAAGGATCTTTCACTTCCCTATAACTCGGAAAAGATGCACCTTTGAAATAGTCTTGGTAAACTGGTAGACTAAATAAAGCTTGTACAACGGAATTCAAATAACACGAATTTCCTAAATTTTGAAATCCAGTCAAGTCTTTGCCAAACACTGGCCGCAACTTTTCTCCATTGGCTCCTTCTAATTTAAAATCCCAGTTGAGGTTTTGGTCCAAATTCAATTCAATCAAGTTCTTTTCAGTTTTGACAGATTTGCTCAAGTCAATTCCATACTTTAATAGCTTCTCAGGGAGTTCATTCACCTTGACTTCATCCTGACATTCGTAGCAATAACAATCGTAATTATCATCATTAGCCGACAAAGAACCCAATTTTATTGCAACTGGATGCCCTCTGGTTTCATAATGGCCCAATGCATGCGAGTTTCCTTTCAAAGTCGAACCATATTGCTGTCTTCCGCAACCCACTATACCACAGTGTAGGCATATCCATAGGTTTTCTTTCAAATCACAGTAATGGCACTTTGATAAGTCAACTAAATCATTATCAGACTGTTGCAAGTCAACCGAGTGTTCACATGGGAGAACCTCTTGTTCCCATGCTTTAATTTCGTCTTCTCGAGCGGACGAATTTGACCTTAAAATGCCATCTATCAAATGTTGAATATTTGCGGGCAGTTCACTAAGAGGAATAGTGCAGTCACAGTCCAAACAGTAAACGGATCTATAGATATCATAGATATCTTCTTCCCTCGTATCCCTTATCTCCAATTTAGCAACTTTCTGCTGGCGTTCACCATCGTCACCATTAGTAAATTTATTTCTCTCAGATTCTGGCTTCAATGTTTTTACTATGTTCAAAAAGTAAGAATGCTGGGTGTCATTATTATGTTTCCTCGTGTGGTTTATTTCACCTCTGGAAAATGACTGAAAACATTGTAGGCAAATATCTAGCCCTAGCAAATTATTTTCCGCTGTATCGAAACAATACATACAATCATCTTTATAGACCTTTGCGTTTGGTGGAACAGTAGTTGGAATCTCAGAGGAGCTATCAACTATATGCTTACATACAGCCATCTTTCAAAAGTGATGATTTTTTTGTCTACTTTTTTTCAATAAAGTATCTTCAGAACTTCAAGTATTTTTGTGAGTGAGCGGTTACAGAATCAGGTTGCAACATTTATACTCTATTTTTTTTATGATGTTTGACAAATTATCTAAAAAGATCTCAAACAGAGTTTCAGAAAATAAGGAGACTATTAGTTCCGGTGGAAAACTCTATAAAAGTTGTGTTTATTATCCTAACTGGTCCGTATATGAAAAAAAACACTTTCCCAACGATATCCAGGCCAAGTATGTTACGCATATATTCTATGCTTTCATCACTTTAGACACCAATTCTGGAGCATTAAAGCTTTCAGATGAATGGGCTGATACACAATTACCCATGGATTCACCACTTGATAATAAAAACAAGGTTGCAGGTAGTTTACAGCAATTATATGAGATGAAACAAAAATACCGGCACTTAAAGGTATCCATGTCTATTGGAGGTTGGGGTACAGATGCTGCATTCAAAGAGGTGATGTCTAATCCCGCAAAAACAAGTAAGTTTGTGAGCAGCTGTATTGATTTCGTAACCAAATATAAATTCGATGGTGTGGATATTGACTGGGAATATCCCCAAGACTCCCATGAAGCACAGCAGCTAGTAAATTTGCTAAAGGAATTGAGACATAAACTAGATGAGTTACCGCATGGTAGAAGGTTGCAATTAACGGTTGCATCTCCAGCCGGAGACGAGCCGTTGGCAGTCATGAAGTTGAGAGAGATGGATAAGTACTTGTCATTCTGGAACGTCATGTGCTATGACTTTGCAGGAAGTTCCTGGTCATCCAAGACCGGCTTTCATTCTAACTTATTTGGCCAAAATGGCGACAATGGCTTAAATGCCTCTGACACCATTCAGAAATATCTAAAAGAGGGAATTAATTCTAAAAAATTAGTTATGGGTATGCCCAGTTACGGCAGATGCTTTCATAATGCAACGAAACCAGGAATTGGGAATTCATTTACCAAAGGTAACCAAATAGATGTAATCGACTACAAGCGTTTGCCATTAAATGGAAGTCGAGAGCAATTTGATAGTAGAAAGGTAAGCGCTTTTTGCTATGACCCTATGTCTCGGGCTTTAGCCACTTATGATAACCAACAATCTGCTAAAATCAAAGCTAAATACGTTCAGCTGCATAACTTGGGTGGAGGTATGTGGTGGGACTCTTGTGGTGAGAATAATAATCGTGAAAGATCTTTAATATTTAACTTCGTTGACCAGTTAGGCGGTAGCGAATCATTAG
Source organism: Debaryomyces udenii (assembly GCA_030556595.1). NCBI lineage: Eukaryota > Fungi > Ascomycota > Pichiomycetes > Serinales > Debaryomycetaceae > Debaryomyces > Debaryomyces udenii. The sequence continues at coordinate 598,899 of JAKTUI010000004.1, read as the reverse complement.
ATAGAACGGAAAATGCCCTCTTTTAGCATGTGCATTATATACATAGGTATAAATGAATAGATAAATAAATATGAATGTATATTATGGAGAAAAAATGGAAGGCCATGTACAAAGAATGAAAAACGTGAAAAAAAAAGTGTATATGAAAAATGAAACATAGATGTACAAACTTCAGGTTTTGAAATATACGTTGAAAAGAAGCAAACTACAAGATGGAGTCCATTCTAGCAAATACACTCAATACTGCCGCAACTAATTCAAGCTGAAGTTCATTTGATGAACAATTCTCAATTTCGGTGGTAAGCTCTTGACCCAAATTTAAGCCAACACCTAGCGTACTTTGATGTGATAAATTGAAAGGAAACTCACTGAAATCATTTAATATTTCGTCAGCTCTTGCGAAGGCTTGATCTCTTTTATCGTAGTTCAATGACAATAAAACGTTTTCCAATACATTTGCTGCGTATGCTCCACATACCAAAGCAATTGACCTTAAATATTTGAATGAGGTGTCAGCTGGAAACTGATCGTTAGAGATTGCTTCCAAATCAACATTTCTGGAGTTCAACAAATTCAAGGTCCTATTCTTAATGTATTCTTTTGACATCTTATCAGCTACAGGATGTGTAGCCATATCAAACAAAAAGAAGTTCTTCCTTTCAGTTCTTAATATACCTTTATCGACCAATCCCTTTGCTAATCGCTCCCTAACTTGCTTCAATTGGTAGTTTATTTTCATCAAATTCCAAGTTTCACCTGATAACAAGTCAATCCAGTTAGTCACCGATAAATGTGACTCGTCGTTCTTCATAATCTTGAGCGCTTCATCTAATAATACTTCACCTGTAGGTTCAGTGTCAATCACTTCAACTAATCTATCAGATAGCTCAAAACGACGTCTGGCTGGGTCATTCACTAAAGTAATCTTTCCACGAAAAGCCAATTCCAACAAAATACATCCTCGCAATGCATACGAAATATTATCATTCCAGAAGGACAAGTATCCCTCCTTGTCCTTTAGCCCCATGAGCAATACTTCTTCCATCAATGTCAATAAGGGAAGCTTCAACGCATGTCGATCTTCTATATCCCGTGCATCATAGCCTATCTTGTGATCGGACACTTGTTCGTGCGTACTTTCCTCGTTATCATACGATTCCGATATTCCAGCTTTTGGTGTCAGCGTTCCTGTATTCCTTCCACCACCACGACGTCTTTGCAACCCTGATGTTGACATCTTAAACTACTAATATGCCTAATTGGTACCTTTTAGTGGTATTTCCATTTTTACATTTTTCGACCTACACTTATCCTCGATGTGCGACCCGATGAAAATTGACAGATACAATAGGGAAACAGTATCTCAGGATTATAGATACGTTATTACTAGCTGAAGTCATCCGACAAGTACTCAGTGGCTTCTATTAATCATAGGACTTCATCCACATCAATTTCCTCAAATTTTACTGATATTAAAGAATTTTGTAGCTAAAGCTTTAATATTTGGGGCACGACCAATATTGGCAGACAGTTTGAGACATACATAAGCTATATAATCAATAGATTTGAGAATATATCAACTTCAGTGACTTCAATTGACGTTGCAGCGATATATGGATCCAAATCTAGATAAAAGGGCGGATGAAGCTCATCGACTGCTCTCCAACAATAGCGAGGAGGAACATGAGGTTGAATCATTGTTCAATGACCACAAAGATGACTTCACATCATTCCCAACTATACCAGATCCAGATCAAGAGCATTCAAGGACTCTCACTAAAATATTCACCAAAACCTTACGTAAAGTCACTTCTAATGCATCCCATATTGTACTGAACTATTCAGGGCCTAAGTCGCGGACTTCTAGTGGCGCTAGTTATAATCACGATAAACTTGGGGATAGTCCTGTGAGGCTCCCTACACTAACGACGACAGCTATTTTACCCAAAGAAACAGATAGTAGGAGTACTTTAGCCCCTGAAAATGGCTCGACTAGATCTTCGGAGATATCAAGAGCAACATCGCCAAATATCGAGACATCAAAGTCAACACTGCAAGTAACATCGCAACTTAAATCTAGTGAAGAACAGGTACAAACGACTACGAATGAGGTTAAAGTAACCCCCTGGACTTCTAACAGCTCTGAAGATCCGCCGAGGTTTGCAATCCAAAGTTCACAAGTACCCTATTCCTTGCTGGCGGGAGTCTCGGGACTCAATAAAGTCACCACCCCTATTGAAGTACCAAGAGTCACATCAGATAACAAAAGTTTGCGATTGTCTACTATGCGAGTACCTCAATTGTCACATATGAGCAAGAGTGCAACTAGCTCTGTTATCAATGTGAGTGCTCTTGCTAGTACTGATAAGCCTGAAAATCAATTAAATGGGGAGTCTCTGAATAAAAAGCCATCGTCAGCCCCTTCGATCAAATCTAATTACACAGATAATAATACCACGCTGAAGGAAAGAAATAAGATACTTCAAAATAGGATCTCATCTATATTTAATAATCTACCGAATGATATCGAGTTATCTGATGATTCAGCATCAGATCTGGAAACAATAAACGCAAGTGCTTCATCGTCCCCAGATCACCAAAACCGACTCTCTAGTCTTGAAAATGATATGAGAGAGTATAACAAAGAATCAGGTAGATCTCCATCTATATCTCGTCTTGCAAAACATTCCGAAGAATACTCACCAGCTTCATCTTTGATCAATAATATTAAAAGTAAACACGGCAAGACAAAAAAGAAAAGTTCAGCTAACCTCCCCAGTGTACTTCTTGATAACGCCAAATCCATAATCAATCACAACATTGCTGGGGGAGCCATATCGTCGGCATCCTCTATCATTACAACGAGAAGTAATAGGAACAAGAAGAAAAAGAGACCAAAGAAGTTATCTGAAAATCCTTTGAAGAATGGAGGAATACCTAAAAAGTACTGGATGAATGACTCTTTTGTTTCTGACTGTCTTAATTGTTTCAAGCCTTTTACAGCATTCAGGAGAAAGCATCATTGTCGTTTCTGCGGTCAAATATACTGCTCAGATTGCACACTCTTCATATCCTATAACAGGCATAAAGAAGAAAGAAGATTTGGTAAAAATAACGAAAAAAAACATTACAATGATAAATTACGAGTTTGCAAAGCTTGTTATAGCGATGTGATTGTTTATTTAAGTGACGACTCAATGTCATCGTCTTCTACAGAATCTGATAATGAAATGGACGAGGCCATCATTGATGAGGATAACGCTAATTTAGAAGAAAATATGGCATCGCAGTACCCTTTGTCAAGAATCAGATCATTATCTATTAATTCACGACGTGATAGTTTACTTAATGAGAGTAATATTATGGCTGCCAATAGAGGATTTATGAATAAAGAATTCAAAAATAATGATAAAGCTAACTTAACTATCGACCTTTTCCATAATAGTGACGCAAATTCTAATGGATCGAAGGTTCCTTCAAATTTTGTTGATTCTAGCACCATGAAGTCGTATGCTAAGCAAGCACCACAAATGGCTATTCCTGCTACTAGAAAGGGCGAAGCAGTAGAAATCCCTATACCAAAAACTTCATATAGCAATATTTTGACACAGAATAATAGTTTGAATGATCTTCCCTACTCGAATCTCAATAATTCAACTTCCAACAAAGATATCCACAGTAGTCATAATATATCTTGGCTCAAAAACTATGCACAATTGAAAAATTATCACAGTGCTGTATCTGATTCCAAACATAGTAGCTTGAACAATAATATGTACAGCACATTTTTGGGAAAACGGAGTAACAATAAATTTTTGAGAAGCATGACGAATTCGGAGCCTGAATTCCAAACTACAAAGTCAAAGCTGAACCGAAACAATTTGCATAAGAAACCATCAAGTGACACAGAAACAGACAATGAATATGAAGGTCAACCTGAAGACCTTGAAAGTGAAAATGAAGATGAGCAAGTAATGTCGTTATACACATCCCTCAATCATATAGATTCCAATAATTATACAACTGCATCTGCCTTATCCCCAAGGCAGCCAGTATGCCATACCCTAGCCTCTTCTAATTCGGCAGCAGTTCCGACTCTAGGCGAGTTTCCGACAATGTTTGCTTACGATAAATTAATTGGTAGAAATCTTGGCAAAGATCCCTCTACTCCATCACCCATGTTTTCTAAGCTTATGCAAACAACTAACAGCTCTTTTGGTACTGGAGGTATTGCAATTAATGATGGGGATTCATATATCTATCACAACCAGTCTACATTCCCTTTTCTTGATGATAAGCCGAAATCAGACAACATAAGATCCCATGAAAGAGCGCACGCTTCTTTGTTAAGGATGAAATCAAGGAGGAAGAGTAAATCAGTACGGAATGTTCTGATTCTTACGCATAATAATAATAGACTATCAGGCCTTGATACATCTAACACTATTGGTAGTCCATCACCGGTGTCCACTCCAGTGTCACCAACTCCCAACTCACAAACATCTAGTGCTATGGCTTCCAATTTGACTAAAGGCTTGACGGAGGAGTTTTCCGGCTCTTTCTCAGGACAGTTGAAGCCGAGTTACTCTTCCCCCACTGTTCCAGTTGTATCAGGCCCATCATCGATACTGTTTTCGTCTCCTAATATCTCAAAACATGCACCGGATAAAGAATTATTGACAAGACAGGAAGAGAGTTTTCATAGTACTAGTTCACTGAAAGATCAATTGCCATCTACAAACGAAAATTTAAATGAGACTTATGAGATTGTCAGATCTAAGGAGTCATTATATCACGACTATCTCGATGAAGTTATGGTTCAATGTTTAGAAGATTGTGAAATAAACAAAGATCAACAAAAGTGGGCCAAGTCTTTAAATAAAGTCTTGTCATATATTAGATACTTGAAATTGACTGACACATTGGATATCAAACAGTATGTCAAAATCAAGAAAATACTTGGCGGAAATATTGAGGAAACTAGCGTGATTGATGGTATGTTCATAACGAAAGACATTGATTCGAAAAGGATGTCATCTAGAATAGATAGTCCAAGAATAGCATTATTGATGTTTCCTTTGGAATATTTGAAGCAGAAGGAACAATTTATTAGCTTGCGGATTGTGCATTCTCAACAATCCGTGTACATCACGAACTTGGTGTCTCGATTAATTTCGTTAGAGCCTGATATCATCGTTGTCGGTGATTCTGTCTGTGGATTAGCTGAAAAATTGCTAGAAGAGGCAAATATCACAGTAATATCAAACACCAAGCCCCAAATCATAGAAAGAATTTCCAGGTACACCAAAGCAAATATATTTCAATCAATTAACGACCTATTTTTCAAAAAAGGATCTCTCGGGACTTGTGAAACATTTGAAGTTAAAAAGTATAGGTTTCAAGATGTTATTAAAACATTTATTTTTTTCACAGGTGGTGATATAGAATCTGGCTTTACAATTGCATTACGAGGGGGAGAGGAAAATATTTTGAACAGCATAAAATACGTCACCGAGACATTAATAGTTGGGGCCATCAATACTAAATTTGAGATTAGTCTATTCGATAACCATGATATTTCGTTAACAGGAGGTATCGAAGATAAGCCTATGGCAGTTAGTACCCTAAAATTACTTCAAACAATTCGCGATGAAGAAAAATCCTACTTCTTGAATGATTCTGAGGCTGTCAAAGTTTCAATTGACGAAATGGAGGTGGATCATTATATAAAACTTTTTATCGAAAGAAAGTTGAGTGTCTCCCCAGCTGTTCATTTAAAATTACCAGCAGCTTTGGTAAATACCATAAACTCATACAACGACTATTTTGTCTTTTACAAGAAGGATAGACAGATTCAATCCTTAAGTCTAGCAGATGATATTAACCTGGACTGGTTGAATGAGTTGAAAATAAACATTGATGCAAATCAACTTCCGAATAAGAAAGAAGACATTTTAAATATCTTAAAATATACCAGTGAACTAAACTTGAAATACTTAAAGGACGAATTTCAAGTTAGAGCAAGGATTTGGTCCAATTGTATGAACTTCCCATCATATCAATTGTATCCTGTTTTTCATAAGAGCATACACTTTTTGCATTCCACAGTTTCTATAAAATATGCAACACCTTGTTCGGGACCAAGTACTGTTGTGATTGATTATTATACCGATAATGATAAGTGTCTTGGTTTGTTCTTGGACCAGATTTTCCGTGATTCAGCAAGGATTTGTGACGAATGTGGCGACTCCTTGTTAAATCACTATAAAACTTATGTTCATGGTAACGGGAAGCTAGACATCATCATTGAGAAATATGAAAACATATTTAATGAAGAATTCCAAGGTAAGAACCAAAGGTTAATGTGGAGTTCATGCAAGGAATGTAATCACACAACCCCTGTAAGACCTATGAGTGACGAGACATACTACTTATCTGTTGGGAAATTTTTTGAATTATGTTACTTGGGAGATAATGTTACTTTGAATAATTCTGACTGTAAGCATGACTTTTTCAAAAGCCATGTTAGGTATTTTGCTCTTAACGATTTAGTAATCAGATTAGAGTATTCCAATATTGATACTTATGAAGTTGTTGTTCCAAAAAAACAAATGGAATATGTTCCAGATATAGATATAAAATTAAAAGTTGACACTTTCAACCAGATTCAGCAAAAGACAACTAAGTTTTTCCAGAGTGTCTCAAATAGACTTAACAGAGTGAAAGTAGATACATTTGATAAAGCAGAGGATGGTATTAAAAAAGTTGAGGAATTAAAAATCAAACTCGATAAGCAAATTGAATTGATTACAACGCGAACGTTAGAAATCTACAACTCTACAATTTCTACTATTCATCTTCCTTTAAATTCCATTCTACGTGATTTGCAGGAGTTAGGCGTCATATGGGATAATGAATTCAATGAATTTGAGAGAAATTTTTTACCTACGGAAAATGAAATTACTAAAATTACTCAATTTCATTTGAAGAAATTCTTGATGGATAAGTATAATTCTGAGAGTCAATCGAAGGAGCTGGAATTAAGTGACACACAAAAAGATGAGCCTGAGACAAAGAAGCCTGATACTATCACCACAGGGAATGAAAATGTGGGAAGTAAGCTTTTGAGTAAAGAGAAGAAAGTACTAAAGAAGGAGATACAAGAAGACCGAAAAGGTTTCCCTGAAATCCCTTTGAATAAGGAAAAGACCAAAGAAATAGGAAAAATGATTCCTTCATCTTTGTATCTGCAATCCAATGTTGTAGATAAAATCAATAAAATGGAAGCATTGTTAGAAGAAGAGAGACAGACAGCACCTAAGAAAAATAGTGAATATAAAGACTTGAAATCGCCGATCAAGAAAAAACCTCCTTTGAGCCATCAGGCTTCACAGATTTCGGTACCTCCCGAATCACCACAGCACTCAACACATGAAATAGAATCGAATGACCAAGCTTCTCAACAGCAGCCTCAGAATAAAGTCTTCCAGCTTGCAAACTTTTTTAATCAAATGAATTTTGATCAAATATCGATGGAATTCAGAAAGCAAAGAGAGGAAGAACTTCGGAAAAAATTGAACAAATTCAAGGCCATACCCATTGTTGCTTCAAAACCGATAGTTGAAATTTATAATAAAATTGAAGATGTCGTAGATGTTGCCGATGAAACTGATATAGATAGAAGGCATCCAAAGCGAAACTTACGCCGGAGCCCAGGGAATGGAGATGTTGATGACAGAAAACCCAGCAATGATTTAGTAGCTGCTAATCGTGAGGATTTCAATGCAGATACAAACAAAGCCCAAAATGAGAAAAACAATCAAGGCAAAAATAAGGGTGACGATAAAAGTAAAGAAAAAAACCTTGACATTCCCCAACCAGAAAAGATTTCTTTGTTGAAATCATTAACAAACTTCTGGGCTGATAGATCCGCTACTTTGTGGGATCCATTAGACTATCCATTGCTTTCCAACGAACATACTTTTGCAGATTCAGATGTCATTGTAAGAGAAGATGAACCTAGTTCTTTAGTTGCATTTTGCTTGTCGTCAAATGATTATAAGCAAAAAATAAGATCCATGGCTGAACCTAGTTCTAACGAAGATGCGGATTTCAGAGAATCTAGCGCTAAGAAGTCCAGCAATTTTTCTAAGATAGAGAAAAAATTCAAGAAGAAGTTCAACAGCGGTACCAGTTTGAACGAATTTGAAAACACCATGATCAAGAATGAATCGAACCATCTAAAATATCAATTCTTGGATGGCAATACGAACTTGTCATGCAAGATTTTCTACTCGGAGCAATTCGAGGCGTTCAGAAAAGCTTGCGGTAACGATGACACCTTTATCCAAAGTTTGTCGAGGTGCATTAAGTGGAACTCAAGCGGAGGTAAAAGTGGGTCCAACTTTTTGAAAACCCTCGATACTCGCTACATAGTGAAGGAACTTTCCAAGTCGGAGCTCGAGTCTTTCGTGTCTATCGCCCCTTTCTACTTCAAATACATTTCCCAGTCTATGTTCCATACTCTCACCACCGCCATTGCCAAAATATTTGGATTCTATCAGATCCAAATCAAGAACACAGACACCGGCAAAACATTCAAAATGGATTTCCTTATCATGGAAAACCTATTCTACAATCATAAAACTACTCGGATTTTTGATCTTAAGGGTTCCATGCGTAACAGACACGTCCAGCAAACCGGTAAGGAAAACGAAGTGCTTCTAGATGAAAACATGATCGAGTACATCTACGAGTCTCCTGTCTTCGTCAAGGAGCAGCCCAAGAAGTTATTACGCGGTTCTCTTTTTAACGACACATCTTTTCTCTCTGCTATGGAAGTCATGGATTATTCGTTGATCATTGGCATAGATGACTCCTCCAAAAAGCTCTATATTGGTATTATTGATTGGTTGAGAACTTTCACGTGGGATAAGAAGGTCGAAAATTGGGTTAAAGGTAACAACCTAATTGGTGGCGGAAAAAAAGGTAAGGATCCCACTATTGTTACTCCTAAACAATACAGAATCAGATTTAGAGAGGCTATGGAACGTTATATTTTGGAAGTTCCCGATTTTTGGTATGAAGGTAAATAATTTTTCAGTTCGCGTCGCTACCAATAACGTGCCATACAGCCGTGTAAAAATATTGATCTGTTGATAAACTATTGGCACCTTATATGAGTTAATTATTAAAAAATTTTATCAGGAAACAGATAAATAATTGATATTCAAGTATAATATATAAGCTAGTTTAGTTTATTAAGATATAAGGAAGAAAAACACGTTATTTTAACAAATTTATCCATATAAAAGTTAGGGTTAACGTTATTTTGAGGATGGGATTTCGCTTGAGTTTTAACTCGATTTCATTCATTTTGCTATTGGTGTCGCTAGTGTTTTTAATATTGGCAACTATCACAACGCCAGTAGTATCGTCGTTCAGTTTAGGTAAGACGGCCAATGTTAAGTATGGAGTGTTTGGGCATTGCCTGAATAAAGCTAGTGTTTGTTCGGGCACGACCTATCCCTATACTGTCAGCAACCTTGATAAGTCTGCAAAGTGGTTATTATCACCAAGTTCAAGAGATTCGTTGGTCAAGGTGCTTATTGTGTGTCCAATTGCAGCTGGTATCACTTTTTTGTGTTTAGTTTTGGTATTTTTAACCCATTTTTTTTCGACTGGACTCATCATATTGGCTATTGTGTTCAACATTATAACGTTCTTGATTACGGCTTTGATCTGTATTGTGGCGATAATTACGTTCCATCCTTTTGTATCGTGGACAGGCTGGATCTTGGTAGGTTCTGCTGCTGCTAGTCTTCTTTCTATTCCGTTGCTCGGGGGTACATTGAAACATAGACGAGGGGAGGATGACGTTGAAGACAACCAAGAAGACGATGTTGATCTCACTAGATTTGATCAGAATTTCAACAATGCCAATGGGTTTAAAATGTCCAACTCCAATCGCGACGAAACAAGCTCTATTAGTAAAGACTACGAATTTAAGGTTCTGACAGCGGCACCTCCAAAGGTGATGAATTCGAATTTGAGTGCATCAAGCGTTTATGGTTCAAATCCCCAATCAGCGCACGATTTTACAATGCAAAACAAGCTGTCAAGTGTTTCTCTCCCAGGTAGTCAAGGAAATAGATCATATTATGAAGATGCCAGGGTTAACTTGGTCAATGGCCCTAATACTCCCATTCAAACAAAACAACAAATGGCCCCTAATGTAGTGCCAAAAATTGCCACACCTACTATGAATGATGCGCCGCTGGCAAATGTTCCTCAATTGCCATATCCAACCAATACACCATTAAGTAGACCAGCTTATAACCCGACCGATATGAGTGTTTTTGAACATCATCCAGAGGTTGAGGGACACAAGCCTTTTACAGAGCTACCCGATGACGGCATGAACCAAAATCAATTCCAAAAATCAGATGAAATGGATTCCGATGTGGGTTCAGACTTCACCAGTGTTTCCCAAAGAGCAATCAATCCAAAATACAACCCTAATCAATTCCAAGGTGATTATCCTCAAACACAGCATTACCAACCTCAATATCAACAATTTCATCACCCTGGCAGCCAGCAGCCTCAACAAAATTTTTACCCTCCACCCCAACAACAATACTTCCCACCTCAGAACCAATCTTTCAAAGGACCACCTCCCCAGAAAAGACCAACAATATCGGACAATGTCTTGTCAACGAATCCAGATTTCTCATTGGGACTTGGTGGAACTAAAAGGAAACAATTCCAAAATAGACCTCTTGCTAACAGACCACCCGTTACTAGAGCTCCTGGTAGCAGACCAAATGTTAATCGATTCAATCAACCATCACAAGGAATGCCACACACAATAAACAGATTTAATGACCCCAGTGGTTTCAAGGACAGTAGGTATGGTATGCCTTAAATACCAATAATAAACTGCTTCTTTTTATATTTGCTTTCACTTGAAAGCAAATTTACAGTACGTCTACATTCCTTTTTCAATTTGTCTTTTTTGTATTATTAGGTTCTTTAGAATTTTAGGCTCAAATACATTATATCGTAAGTTTAGTATGTAATTATGTTACTATCAAATGTGTTGGAACAGTATACGTTTTCGTGATTTTCTGATTTAAATATGGATAGTTCGCCGAGAGTCTAATGACTTCTCTCATACAATGAATAATCAGGTCTGTTTATAGTTGGTCGATTTCCATGGTTGGGATCAGGAGTTGGCTTTTCAATCACTTTTGTTGACCCATGTGGCTTGACTAAAACAATTATGAATAAAGCAAACACAATTAACACCAATAAGAAGATTATCTTACACTTTGTAGTCCTCTTTTGATATCCTTGCGCTTTGATTAATTCTTTATCTGATCCCTTCAAATCCTGTACTGTATTAGCTAAATTATAATCAATTCGATCTAGCATGCTTCCTTGATCGATCACCATACTTTCCATTTCTTTGAAAATGGTGGATATTTCTAAGATTCCCATAGCAAGCTTGGAAATCTCCCGCTCTCTTTCTTGTAGATACTGTGAGTTGGATGAATTGATTTGTGTTTGTGTTTGCTGAAGTATCTCCTTAGAGTAGTTTTCTATATTTCTCGATTCCTGTTCGCTCTCAATTAAAGGCAAATCATCATTCGAATTCTTTATCAAATTGTCTGTCTCGTCTTCATCATCCCTCAAGAATTTTATATAGTTGCTTTGCAAATTTCTGAAAATCAAGGAAGATTCTTGGATCTTTAATGCATAGTTTTTTTTGAACGATTCGAGAATGGATATTTCGTTATTTGAGTAATCCAACTGCAATCTGTTATGGTTTTTCTGCAAAAACTCAAACTTCTTAATCAAGACATAAGAACTTTCAAACTTCTTTGTGATTTCATAGTTTAAATCCTCAATCTTGTTTTCAATAGACTGTTTCTCATTATAGTTAGTGATTAACAATTTCTTGTATAATGAGTTCAATTCATTTGTCTTTATTTTGATTTGCACCAAGTTGTCATCAATCTCTTTTGAAATATCAAATATAGATGGAGGTAATGCTTTCATTTCTATGGAGTTATTGTTATCTTGATATTGTTGCTTTCTCCCTCCCTTTCTTGATTCAATGAGCCCTTCTTCTTCTTCGGCCAACGATTCGAATCGTGAAGCCCCACTTGAGAGACTCCGTGGCACTGTACGGCGGTATGACAAGAATAAATTAGTTCTGTCTCTAAACATAACTCATTCAACTACAGCTTGAAGTAAAGACCATACATTACTTCAATTCTAAACTTTGGATCTATATTTTTATATTCCTGTATATATACGGTACCTTTTTGATTATTGAAAACAGTTAAAATTGCAAAATAACGATTACTTTTTATCTCTAGACTTCTTCAGCAAGAAGGGTACATTCAAACTCAAGCTAGACGAGGATTTCTTCTGAACTCCTAGTAACGCCGCATTTCTGTTTGATGCACTGCTCGATGGTTGTGTTGCAATTGATGTATTTGGATGCATTAGTTGGCTGGTTATATCGCTAGATTTGAGATGAGGATTTCCAGGAGATAACGAGCCAGGAGATAGCGATGCCGACCCACTACTTGTTGTTTTCCTAGAAGGAGATCTTGATAAATTTGCAGGTGGCACAGATAAAGCGGCGAGGTTTGTGGAAGACACATTTCTGGAATTAGAAGGTGAGGAATTTGAGGAAGAGTTTCTAGAAGTAGATGAAGTGCCCCTCATATTCATGCTGCTTAAACCTGTGGATAGTGCTGGTCTGGTTCTGATGTTTGGGGTGGTATTGTTCGGGCTAGCATTTGCACTACCTCTATTCAACTCGGCCATATTGATATTGGAACCAGGCAATGGTGGTTCATATACTGGGGACAAGACCTCATCATTGACGTCAGAACGCAATGCCTGAGAATATGAAGGAACCCTTGAAAGAGTAGGAGAATTGAAGCTGGACTCAGAATTGACTTTCGATATATGTATTGGGGGTGACGAGATACCAGAATTAGGCAAAGCATTTGCAGATAACGAAGAAAATAAATTTGGCCGTTCTAACAGAGCTTCTTCGTCTTGTTCGTGGTTGTTTTCTTGTAGTGACAGATTTTCTGGGTTAGATTCTCCTATATTGAAAACCGCTCTATCACTTACTGAGCGAGATACAGTTGGTGGAGAACTAGCAGATGTTCCGGCATTTTCCTGTAATTGTCTTTGTAAACTCAATTGACGCAAGTTTTCGTTTAATTGAACACTATCCAAGGGAGACATTGAGAATTGATTTTGAACATCATGGTGGTCACCACTTTGGATACCATAGTAGCCATTATAGCGCGGGGTTGATGTACCTGATGCTAGAGGCGAATCAACTGGCGAAACATCGGTCCAAAGTCTGTCGTAAATATGCTGCTCGTAAACTGGAGGGGCAAATAAACCATTAAATGAAGTATAAGAATTTGGATTTGACCTTAACTCATTCCCACTTTCAAGACCATTATTACCGCTACCTTGAATTCCCAAAGATGCTAAACTTGTATGACTGTTGTTGTTGTCTGCGGAAAATAGTAACTCCTCACCATTACTTGCATCGCCACGGCTAGTTTCACTGTTCTTATCATCATTTTCATCATCTTCATATTTAGCTCTGACCGAAACGAATGGTGAGATGAATAATTGAACTGGTAGCGAAGCTCTTAACTCAGAAACATGATTGTCCGGATTAACTAGTCCGATAACAAATTTCAATTTATGACGGACTTTTATAAAGTTCAGTATATCACAATCCTGGGTACACTTTGTTAATGTATCAGGGATTTTCAAGTAATTATCTATCTCCCACTTGTCCATCTGAAGACTTGGATTATCTTCGTTAGGTTTAGGTATAACTTTTGAAGTAACGATTCTTTCATTGGTGTATGGAGGTGGGACATATCCCATGCATGAATAATACTCAACAAGTTGTATTTTTATAGCTCCCAATTTTAACCCTTTTAACAATGGAACTAACATGAAACTGATAGGTATACTTGATCCTACCGCAATCGCCTTTGAGGGTACATTGAGAGAATACTCCACCTTTTTGGGCCACGTGTTATCAACTGCAACAGTTTCTGATAATTCAACTGCATCAGTGGTTAAGGTCCTCAAGACTCTGAGGTGCTTTTTGGTTATCATTTTACTATGAAATTTTCCTCTGTCAATCGCAGCCTCCAATTTGTATACGACAGAAGCTCCAGGTAATCCTTCCACAGACTCTGGCATACTTCCTGGCAACACAGCACTAAAAGGTATTTCATAGTTTCCTTGAACCAATATATGGCTGGACTTGGTATTCGTCACGTTTGTACTTGAATCAGATCGATTAAGCAAATGCAAACTAGTAGAGCTTGGTGATTTTGATTTCATCGAATTACCCAAACTTTTCAATGCAGTTGAAGAGTGATTTGGTGACCTATTTAAGCCGAGAGGTGAGATGCTAGCCGAGTTTTCATACATCTCGTTTAAATAGCTATTGATTTCATGGTCATCCCAATTATACTCGTATAACTTCTTTTCAAACCTCACTGGTTTCGTTTGAGTGCCTCTTGGGGTTGCAACATTCTCGTTTGCTTTTATTCTCAATGTACAATACAACTTCAAACTTAGTTTCTTGACAGTAAGAGGCTCATTCACCGATAGAAGTATCTTACCTGAAAGTAACACTGACGCAGCATCCTGTTGACTACCTTTCAACACCAAAACATCTCGATCGAGATTCTTCAATCTGATATCAAACAAAGACGCTTGTTTCAGTGTATTAGATTGTTTCTTTGGCATAATTTGTCGATGCTGAACCACGTTGTAGAAAAGGATATTTATCGAAATGGGAGTTCCTGAAAAACCTCAGTTTCGATTAGGTCACATGATGATTCACTTCGGAAAATTTTTCTCTTCTTCGCACCCTTTTTGGAACTGTACGAATCATCGGAAAAACTCCGTAACTATAGATAGCTTATCAATTTTTTCTGAAGTATTTTTAGTACCTTAAAATTGCCTAGTTTATCACCAGAAAAAGATCCCGAACACTTATTGGTCAAAATTTTCAATATGTTATCATTAGCCAAACAGTCCAACTAATTGTTATTTCAATAACGTGATTATAATATATGTAGATTTATGTATTAAGGAAAAAATACTACGCTAGTACCTTTAGATAGTATAAAAATTAGTTAGGCTAGCTCTCGCGAATCACCAATTCGACAAACGTATACTTTTCAGGGACTCAATTGCCAAAACTGTCAAGACTATCTATGCAACAGGAATTCGCAGTCGAAACGGTAATAGGTAACTCTCCAGCAACGCTTATTATTAACGTAAAGTACGAAAATTCCTTTGTCGTTCGTGTTTTTAGCTACCTGCATTTCTACAAAAAGCCCCCCGTCAACGCAATGACAAAGAGAAAATTAAAGCACTTTGTTTCGTAATTATTTAGCTTAACGCAATACAATGAAACTAGTGTTATGTACAAGAGTCTAAAACTGTTTTTAAAGCTCTTAATGCACCAACGAGCAAGCCACTTTTGACACCTAGTTTGAATTATTTCTCACTCGTTAACTGCCATCTAATTTTAAGGCACTTAAAAAAAAGATCACGTGAATTTCTAAAAACTGCTAAAAAGCCAGCCATTTCGACCAGCTAGTAGCCAACACATATAATAGAAACCAGCTGTTTGGCCTAACTGAGGCATGTTCGACATGAAATGTGTACATAGCTTATACATTTTAAGAATTTTTCAGGTACCGTGTAACTTGTTGAATGGCTGGACATAATTGTGAGATTTCACAGAGGTATATATATATTGTCAAAGAGTACAACTGAAGGTTTGAGCATTACAACTTGGTTATTAAGTTAATTATTGGGAGGCAAGTTACTACATCCAACCTATCCCTATTTATTGAAGTTGCGTTAGTTTCTCAACATAGTGGATTCATTAACTTGAAGGTCCATCTATCAACTCACCCTAGTCAATCCTTTATTCTTTGTTGTTCTCTTCAATTCTTTTTTTTAGCGTTGGATAACTGCTCTTACTTAACAGTTTCAAACTTTTATGTTCCAAAGGTTTTAGTTTTCACTCCACCAAGCCACATCCATTTCCAGTATGAATATCACTCCAATCTCAACTAATAGAACCGAACCGTTAGCAAATATTGATGATATCGATAATAAAATTTATGAGTACAGTCCTCCATTAGAAACCAAGTTTCTCAAGAAGCTTAGGTCCTGCACCACTGCAAAATTGCCTCGACAACTGTCGAGGACACCTTCAAGAAAATATCATGCTAGAAGGAAACGAAGCTTGTATGCTGCAACTTATGCTGCAAGTCCACCGGCAAGCTTAAATGTGCCATCTAGCCCATTCACACATCTGGAGTTTTCGTTAAATTGTTTCACATCTGATTCGTCCTCGGACTCCGAATCATTACCTGATTTAACTGATGATAAAGAGACTCCATTCTCATCTCCAATACGCAAAAACCCATTAACACCAAAGGATTCTTATTTCCCAGCTATCAATAATTCAATATACACCAAAGAAATACTTCTGCAGCGGAGACAGCCAAATATCTTTGAGATTCCAGAAATCGTCTATAACATCGTTGAATTTGCAGATGCACAAAACACAAAAATTCCTCAAGAAGGAACACCTATACGAAGGAAGCCTTTATCCTCTAACCATGCGCTATTAATCCATGGCAATAAAAGGCAAGCGGAATTGGCATTACAAGATGACCCAATTCAAGCAAGTTATAGCGCTGGAGTGTTGTACAATTGTTTGCAAGTCAACAAACTATTCAATCAAGTTACTAATGATATATTGAGTCGAAAATTCTTTTTCAGTGATGAATTCAAGTACCGTAACTTTGTCAAAACCTTCAGTAACAACCCAATCAAGTATAAACCTACGTTGTTCGTTTTGCATAAGTTATTTCAAACCAGACAAAATACTATTGATTTCATTAAAAACCACATAGATTTTTCTAACTTAGAGTGGATTGAATTCTATATGTGTCCCAAACTAGTGCCAACTCCTGAGTTTCTAGAATATGGCTTTAACATTAAAAAGCTAATCGTAACTGGATCCAAAATCATTGACGATCAATTCTTAACCATGGTCGCTGAAAAGTGCCCCAACCTAGAGATATTGGACATTCGTGCTTGTGAGCTAGTTACAGATTCTGGAATTCATAAAATAGCTCAAAACTGTAAGAAGTTGACAAGCATCAATTTCGGCAGAAAGAACAAGGGTCACTTAATCACTGACACTAGCATATCATTACTAATCCGCAATAACCCTCACCTTAACACCGTAGGTTTGGCTGGGTGTCATGTATCAGATAAAAGCATGTGGGACCTTGCAATCAACACGAAAGACTCCTTGCAAAGATTATCATTAAACAATTGTCCAAACATAACAAACCAATCAATTCCATTGATTCTTCACAGCAACTTCTTTGCAAATTTATCCGTGTTGGAATTGCGTTTCGCTTATCAAATAACAAATTTCAAACCCATCATTGAATTCAAAAGAAGACAAGAGTTCAAGGGTATCTCAATATTGATTGAAGTTTGCGAAAGCTTGTGTTTAATGATGAGAGAGCAAGAACTAGAAATGGATAAGGCCATCTCCCAAAGAATATTCAAGGATATTTTAGACTGGGCTAATGATGAAAATGATGGAGACATACCTTACCGACAATACGTAGGCTCAAGATCATAAGCAAATTTGAGTAGCTGTATATATCTTGACAATAAAAAAAATAGATCTACTACACTCCTAGGATATAAGATTCACAAACTTACTTTTTGAATCTTTACAACAGGATTTCATTTGTTGTTTCTTCAACTCTTCTAATTTACAAAAGTAATCCAATCATCGATAATTATTTGTCTTCAAATAAAACATATTGCACTATCGTAAGCAAGCTCAGTTTTCGCAATCTAATGTTGCAAAGCAAACTTGTTCATATCAAAATATATTTGAAAACAAACACTATTAAATATATAGTATGTAGCTAGCATATAATGTATCAATGAATAGAATATTGAACATTTAGGTAGTTGATAAAAAAGCAATTAGCTGCAAAAATTTATATTCAAGAGACGGAGAAACACGAATGACAGTCTTCAATTAAGACCCCTGTTGATTATTAGCCCCATATACAAAAACTAGATGATTTGCAAAGGCCTGGAGTGAAACTTGCTTCAATTTAAGTGCAGAAATCATTCTCAGCACGAACAGTTTAGTAGATAATCTGTAGCGAATCTGACCTTTTGAGAATATTTATCGAATATTTTATTTTCATCTTAATACGGTAATTCTAATTTTATACAGTATTCAACACGTAGAGACTTTAGAAGCCTACATCTGGTTCCAGATTTAAGTTCACATTCACGTAATTATTGGCATTTCTATTTATATATGACCGGCAAGTTTGGTTTATAAAAGGTTTCAGATCCCATTAATCTAGCTACTCTGTCAGATTTGTATTCACTGGTTTATCAAGTCAATACTGCGATGATAGAGCATGTCATCTATTAACTTAGTTAACAATTCAATCTTGAAATCGCCCAATTATAAAAGTAGTAAAGTTGAAGACTACATACTATCAAACCATTCTCAGCATGCAGTGAATATCAATCATGGTGATCAAGGGCCTACAAAGGAGAATATCTTGCAAAAACAAGCATCATTCACTAGCAATTCTAGAAGCAGCAATTTAAAGTGTTTACAACACCAGCTGTCAAAGCTTGATCTCATAGATGATACCAAACTAACGTCACTTCCATTTCCACCTCCTCCGAAATCTAGATGTAGAAGTTCCATAGCTTCCCAAGGATCGAAAAGCCAATCTGATAACGAAAATAAAGTTGAACATATCTCGGAAAATGGCATCGAAGAGACATTCGAGGAGAGCTTTGATGAAGGTGAAGATCCTATAGTACTCGTCGAAGATTACATGTCAAAATCAGTCAAGAAAGATGATGTTGATGCGCAAAAACTAATCAGTAGAAAGAATTCATTGGCATTATTTAAATTGAAGATATACAGCAAAGACGAAAGCTCCAGCATTTCGAATGAATCTACCGTATCCACTATAA
The DNA here is from genome assembly GCA_030556595.1 of Debaryomyces udenii. NCBI lineage: Eukaryota > Fungi > Ascomycota > Pichiomycetes > Serinales > Debaryomycetaceae > Debaryomyces > Debaryomyces udenii. Next base: position 579,759 of record JAKTUI010000004.1, on the reverse strand, counting down.
CGAATGATTCGGCTAATGCAGCAAAAGAAAACAAGCGGACAATATCGAATGATACAATGGTCTGGCCGAAGAAATCCAAAAACAATTCTAGGGAGAACCTAGAGGAGATATTCGGCAAAATTCCTGGAACAGATAGTTTAAAGTATTGCGATTTGTGTGAAAAGCCTCTATATGAGATCAGTTCTATAATCAACGACAACCCAATTATACCTGGAAGATCTATTGACCGAAAGCCTATTCTTCATCAACAAGCAGCTCATTTATACAGTGAATTCGTCTGCTGGGATTGCATCGAGATATACGAAGAGTTTTTCGACGAACTATACAAAACTGAACTTTTCCATACCGGAAAAACAGGATCGTCGACCAAGTTACTTGACATTTTTCAATCAATTAACGAAAAATATCATATTCGAATACCTGATTTTAAAACTCATTTGGCGGATAAAGGACAGCATTCATTCTCTGCGGACTTGATTACCAAATTGCATAATTTACACGGTGACTCGATGTATTCAGTCCACCAAAGCCAGGAGCTCAAATGGATTGAGTTTTTGCAATACAAACTCAGATGGAGGTGGAGACTTAACGGATTGATACCGAATTCTCTCAAGTCTGATCAGGGTTGATTCTACATGTTCCATGCTCATCATCAGTGTACTGCTCTGACAATTACTATCGTAGCAAGTAGAGTATAAAGAATAATAACGTGTATATTCCTGTACATAAATGCCCTATTAAAACCTCTTCATTTGAATTTTAACATTTCAGAAAGTTGCTTAGCATTAAACATGCGTAGCATAAAGTCACTAAGCCGTTGGTACAATGTTCGGCACTTCGCAAATTGTGCTGTTCATCTTAATACATCCTCTAAGAGGCCGAGAAATTTCAATAAAGTGTTGTCGTTAGAGGAATTCATGTTCAGAGCCCAAGTAAGGTCAACTTATCGAAATTTAGTCCGAATCATCTACAAATCCCATGAAAAGGAAGATTTACTCGATTATGTTAAACATGAGTTTATTTTGAATAATAATGTAACCGATTTAGCTCAACGGAGGTACCTTTTGAATGACGGTATAAATAAAATTAACCAAATGCTCTCTATGATGGGTCTACAGGGAAAACACTTTTAATCTAATCAGGATATGTAAATTATTGTACTATAGCAATGGATCGCTTCTTTGAACTATATACAAGGTGTAATTAGAACTTAATATCAGAAGAAGCTTCATTTATAGATTTTTCCACAATTTGTAAAGTATCATCGAAAAATGAATCATCTAGTTTTAAACCTTGGTTGAATTCGAAGTCCGTAAATTTGAACTCTTTCAATTTGTTAATTTTTTGTTTCTTAACATCAAGAGATTTTAAATTGTTGATTAAGCCAACATTAATTGAACTCAATTGTTTAGAATTGGTGCTTTTAAGGATTTGGTTGATTACTTTAGTTAAGTCAACAAGACTTACGAAGATATATCTGACTTCCCAAGATAAAATTGACTCTGCGCCACCGATGAGTGAGTTAATCTTCTCTATTTTGAAGCTTTTACCTAAGAAATTTTCTATTGATTGGTTTTCCTTTGGGTTGTCAAATTTCACCAATTTGAAAATACTTAAGTAAACTTTGAATAGCCATTTTTCAAAATCGGTAAGCTGATTCAAATATGTAGGATTATTCATGTATTTATTGAATAATTTGAATAGCTTTAATGATGTACTATTATTGATGTTTGTAATAATCAATTCTTTTAAGAAACCTAACTTGATGTATTCTTCACTATACAAAGGACCATTGCTAAGTAATGAAGACTCTAAAGGTTCGTTGGTACCAAATTTCCAGTGAATCTTAGTATCTCTATTATCCAATGCTCTGAAAGTTTCATTTAACAAACTTGCTTCATAGTTCTTAAGATGATGGCTAAAGTAATTATTATAATTTACATCATTTGATAGTCTTGAACCTTTCAATATTTCCAAAAGCAAGTCGTACTTACTGAGTGACTTATCCATTTTTTCGGCAAAGGTTAAAAAGTTTTCTAGTTTATTGAAGACTTCTTTGTTGAATGCCGTCAATAGGTTCTCAGTGACTTCATATTCCGCAGTAAGATAAAACCTGTAAATATTAATTAAATAATTCAAGCTGGTTTTTGAAGAGAAACTTCCTCGCAGTATTAAGTTATGGCTCAAAGTATCGTGTTGAATCATTTTGATGTTTAATTTTTGATAATGCAAAAGAACTAGTGATTGGCAATTTAAAGAAGAGTATAGCTTCATGAGCCATAACCTTAAATGGAAATTGCTTTTATCTTGCGTGAGTGCCTTTTCTAATATACAGATGCTTTCAATCACAGTACGAAGGGTGCAGTCATCCTTTAATTTCAAAAGAACATTGATTAAAACCAATTCGTGAGCAGCATAAAAGTCTGTTGGTTCTTTTTCGCTCAATAAATGCTTGAAAGCTTCATATATTTTCCAGTTCAAAAGAAAATACTCATCACTGGTATATTTGAGTAAAAGTTTGAACTTCTGGTTATTGATTAGCGTGATTAGTTCATTCATATTCTTAGTTGGTGAGCTCATTGCATCATTTGTCGCTTTGTCTATCAATGCATTCAATGATTCTCTATCAAATGCCTCGCTATAAAATTTCAAATCATTAAAACAACACGATTTGCTGTGAAAACGTTCATAATACTGGATGATGTATTTATCCGTGGACACATTATACACGTAGGCCATCTCCACTAATGCCAAAATGGAATTTCGCGTCTCTGGGTGACTCTCAATCATAGACTCAACTTTATCCATGGATACATTTGTTTTATAAGCGGAATTTATCAAATATTTCCACGTATCGAAATCATTGAACTTTTCTTCAAATACTAGATGATGGCTGTAGGAATACAATGTAGCTCTGTCCTCCAATATGTCTAATACTTCTAAGTAGATTAATTTCAACTCTAAATCTAGGACATGTTCGGATTTATAGTTTTGCAAAAATGTACTGATTTCAGAGAAGCTTTGTACATTGTACAATAATTTTACGTAGATAAAAGCTTCTTGGGTATTAATCAATGGCTGCTGGGCTTCAATTAGTTTTAGTCCCAACTTATTAAAAAGTATTTTCTCTTTGGGGTCACTGGTTGCGTTACTCAAAATTAAACAAGTCATGCTAGCCCACATAGAATATAAGCGATTAGACTTATTATTCTTCTGCAAACTCATAGATGATTTTTGAAGAGCCCTCTTATCAAGATTTTTCAATGAATTTTCAAACCAGCTCATAATGATGTTGTTAGTCGGGTACTTTCTAATGGCATTTTCGTAAACCAAACTCGATTCCTTGATATGTCCCGACTTGTTAAACAAAGTATACAACAATCCGAGAGACTTAGTATCGTTTGGCGTACTTTTCATAAGTTCAAGGCATTTTTCGACCGCTTCGTTCGTTTTACCCGTTGAGAAAAGAAGATAATTGTTCAACACAGTATAGTAGGTGTTACCTGGATATTTCTTTAATTTAATGGAAAGCAAAGATTGCGCATATTTAAATGAACCTTGCTCTATGGCGTCGAGTATATCTTGGTCAGGATCTGACATGGTTGGATGAAGAATGCTTACATAGATTATAGAAATATAATTTTTTTCAGCTTCAACAAATTCGTGCGTGGATAACTCTCGGCCAACTATCTTGTATGGTTTTCAAGTCTACAGCAATAAGACAGGAGTGAAAAGGCAATAAAAGACTATATGGTTGGTATTGCAGCAAAATATGTCGACGGAGAATTTCAAGCGGTCTACAGTTACGTTGTAAATGTACTTCAGAAAAAGAATATGAATATTGTCTAATATAATTACTATTCCTACTCTTCGTCGTCTATGCTTATTAATAGTAGATTTGCAAGTTGGCAAGCCCACCCTACAGTTGTGTCTATCTCGCCGTACACGAAAGTGGCATGCATCATTCACTATTACAAACAATCTCACAAAATATACCCATTTATAATGCCAAGACTCCGGAACTAATTGATGCGATTCTGATGTTTTACACTATCAGTGTACACAAATAATCGCATCATCTAGTCACTTATCTGTGTCCCACTCGTTCAATGTAACGGAGATTCTACAAAACATCCGAATCATGTCTGGTTCCGGACCTTCTACAAATGTCATCCCTGCCTTTGGCCTAATTTCACTTAATCAATTAGACTCCATTATGGGATTTTTTGATGGCTTCGGTGAACCCCACTTTGCGCTATAACCGCAAGTGTAACTTCACCTACAGAAAGAATCTCCAGCCATCGTAGAGCCACTTTCTCGACACTTTGAATGTGTGTTTATTCCGTGATTATGTAATGCGTTGATTAATCCTTGATTCTTTTTAAGGCCGCGGCATGCATGAAGTTAGCCTCAAATTAATCCGTACTTTTACGAGTTAGACACTTTTTGAGTGCGCATTTATCATTTGTTCCAGCTGGCGTACATAATTGAATGTGTCAACCAAGACCTTTCATTAGCCTCAGGCCCGTCATGGATACAACTTCGGATGAATTCCGGCTCCAAGCTTTTCTTAAGCAATTCTTATATCGTAGACATATTCTTCGACTATAATTCTGCATGACTGTGCATAATTATCATACAGTGCCCAGGATTCCAGAAAATGGTTATGAGGCACGTGCCAATGTTCCCCATACAAAAAGTAGCTGCGAATTTATTGAAGGGTCACGATACTTACGATAAGCTTCTTGGCCTTCTTGGCTGCACATCTACGGACAAAATATATATATATTTGGATTCCCAGGAAAGTCTAAAGAGAGTGGAGTTAATCCCAGAACAAAAACACTATTAAATGAATTCAATTAGTACAAGTAGTTCTAATGGGTCACATAATGAAAAGTCATATACTCAATCAAAAGATGCACCAGCATATAGGTTAACGATTGAGCAAGTAGCTTGTCGGTTTAACACCGACACTAGTGTCGGATTGAGCACGCAAGAAGCACAAAATAACATGAAAGAAATGGGGGCCAATACATTGGGCGATGAGGAGAAGATCTCTTACTCGAAGATCTTCGCACACCAAGTTTTCAATGCCATGATTTTGGTGTTAATCATATCGATGGTAATTGCATTAGCCATCAAGGACTGGATATCCGGAGGGGTTATTGGTTTTGTCGTTTTTATCAATATTCTGGTGGGATTTTTCCAGGAGGTAAAGGCTGAGAAAACCATGGGATCTTTGAGGTCCTTAAGCTCGCCTACTTCGCTTGTATTGAGGAATGGGGATCATATCACTGTTCCCGCTGAGGAAGTTGTTCCAGGCGATGTGGTTATCATTAAGGTGGGAGACACAATTCCTGCAGACTTGCGGTTGACCGGCACCATGAATCTCGAGACTGATGAAGCGTTGTTGACAGGAGAATCGTTGCCTATCACAAAAGCACATGAGGAAGTCTATCAAGACGAGTTTGTACCTGTCCCCGTTGGTGATCGTCTCAATATGGCTTTCAGTTCATCAGTGGTAACCAAAGGTCGCGGTACAGGTATTGTGGTGGCCACGGGATTGAATACCGAAATTGGTACTATCGCACAGTCCTTGAGAGGTAAGGATGGTATAATTCGCAGAGTTGATAAGTCGAATGATAGAAAGCCTCAGAAGCGTGAATATTATCGTTGCTTTCTAGGAACAGTAAAGGACATTTTTCTTAACATCCTAGGGGTCAATGTTGGTACCCCGTTGCAAAGAAAGTTATCTCTTTTAGCTATATTCTTGTTTTGGGTTGCAGTTATTTTTGCTATTGTTGTCATGGCCTCCCAAAAATTCCATGTCAACACTGAGGTTGCGATTTATGCTATTTGTGTTGCTTTATCAATGATTCCATCGGCCCTAATTGTTGTATTGACTATAACAATGGCTGTTGGGGCACAAGTCATGGTGCAGAAGAACGTTATCGTCAGAAAATTGGATTCTTTGGAAGCCTTAGGTGGAATTAATGATATTTGTTCTGACAAAACTGGTACTTTAACCCAGGGCAAGATGATTGCAAAGAGAGTCTGGATTCCCAACGTTGGTACTTATTCAGTTGATAATATAGATGAACCTTTTAACCCGAATGTGGGGGACTTATCGTTTACAAAGTATAGTCCTAGCTACATTACAAAGTCTGACGAAGAGATCAATTTCATGCCACAGTTACCTGACCAGCCAAAGAATTTCGAAAGCTGGTTGTATACGGCAACATTAGCTAATATCGCTTCAATTAATCAAGCGAAAGATGATGAATCCGGTGAACTAGTTTGGAAAGCTCATGGTGATGCTACAGAGATAGCTATCCAAGTTTTTACTACTAGGCAAGGGTATGCAAGACCTGACATAGAAAAGAAATACAATCAATTATATGAATTCCCCTTCAGCTCTTCAATTAAAAGAATGTCGTCTGTATATGAGTCTAAGGAAAATGGTGAAATAACTGTTTATACCAAGGGTGCAGTAGAACGTATTTTGAGTATTTGCACACACTGGTATGGTCATTCAGACGATTATGAGAAAGACTACGAATCCAACTATGACGCCCATAATCCTGTTGAACTAACGGAAAACGACCGTTCCTTGATTGAAGAGAACATGAATGCATTGTCTTCTGGTGGATTGAGAGTATTAGCCTTCGCAACCAGAAAAGTTGACAGTGCAGAGGATAACTTAGAAAATAGAGAAGCGGTCGAGACCAATTTGACATTTCAAGGATTGATTGGGATTTACGACCCACCAAGAACTGAAACTGCGGGTTCAGTCAAGAAGTGTCATATAGCTGGTATAAATGTCCATATGTTAACAGGTGATCATCCTGGTACTGCGAAAGCTATTGCACAGGAAGTAGGTATTTTACCTCGAAACTTATATCATTATAGTGATGATGTTGTTAAATCCATGTGTATGACTGCAACCGAATTTGATTCATTAAGCGATCAACAAATCGACGATCTACCAGTTCTACCACTAGTTATCGCAAGATGTGCTCCCCAGACGAAGGTAAGAATGATCGATGCTTTGCATCGTCGTAAGAAGTTTGTGGCTATGACAGGTGATGGTGTTAATGATTCACCATCATTGAAGAAAGCAGATGTTGGTATCGCTATGGGTCTCAACGGATCAGACGTAGCAAAAGATGCTTCTGATATCGTTTTAACAGATGATAATTTTGCATCCATCTTGAATGCTATTGAAGAAGGTAGGAGAATGTCGGCTAATATTCAAAAGTTTGTTTTGCAATTATTGGCAGAAAATGTTGCACAAGCATTGTACTTAATGATTGGGTTGGCATTTATTGATAATTCAGGCTTTTCTGTTTTCCCGTTGTCTCCCGTTGAAGTTTTATGGATTCTCGTAATCACTTCTTGTTTCCCAGCTATGGGATTGGGTCAAGAAAAGGCCAATGAAGATATATTGGAACAACCACCTAATAATACCATTTTCACTTGGGAAATTATCACTGATATGTTGGCGTATGGTCTTTTGATGGCAGTTTCCTGTCTCATCTGTTTTGTTGTTATCGTTTTCGGAAAGGGTGATGGCGATTTGGGTGTTGATTGTAACAAATCTGAGTCAAGCTGTGGCTTGGTTTTCAGAGGAAGGTCTGCATCTTTTGCTACTATGACATGGTGTGCATTGATATTAGCTTGGGAATGTGTTCATCCTAATAATTCTTTATTCAATATGAGAAGAGATACTGATAACCCATGGTGGAAACAAACAGCCATTGATTTGTGGGGAAACCAGTTCTTATTTTGGTCGGTTATTATTGGATTTGTCACAGTTTTCCCAGTAGTTTATATTCCAGTTATTAATACTGATGTTTTCTTGCATAAAGGCATCGGTTATGAATGGGGTGTTGCAGTTGGGCTTGCTGTTTTATTCTTGATCGGTTGTGAAGCATGGAAATGGGCAAAAAGAATTTACAAGCGTAAGCAAGTCAAGAAAAATCAAAACCCAGAATATGAACTAGAGAGAAATGATCCTTTCACGAAGTACGCCCTGTTTTCGAGGTCTAACACATTCGATAAAAACACCGTTATTGTTTAGTGCTTTGAGCGGATTATATTTTAGTTCAACTTCTTTTCATTTTTTTCTACAACTTATTATTAACTTACTTTACATTCTAATACATTCTAATACGTTCTAATAAATATAGATAGACGTTAATACAGTTTACCTCAATAACTGCTCTTTCACTTCTAATTGTGCGCCCAAGTGGTCTGTGTTTCCGAATATTTGAATTAATCCTTGGCCATTAATTTTATCTATATCGATGACAGAAACTGAAGTGTTGAAAGGAACTTTTAAATCTGTAGGCTTCAATCTAGGATTAAGCTTGTAATTTTTGTCCTTATAAAGATGATTAATAAAAGTTGTTATAACTCCCCCATGGGTGCACAATCCATAATTCAAATTCCCTTCTGCTATGGCAGATTTCACAGTATTTTGCCATTCCTTTTCAACCCTGATTAGAAAATCCTCTTTGGACTCCCCTAAATTTCTGAAGTTTTCACCGTATTGGACAAGAGCATCTTTAAGATACATCCCTTGAACCTTACCCATAGCTCTTTCTCTTAAATCACTTGTAGCTTTGATTTTAATATTGGGATGATACTTGATTATCTCGTTGCTTGTGTTTTGACATCTTATCAAATCAGAAGTAGTAAAACCTTCAAACTTAATTGACTTCAAAGCTTCCCCGGCTAATCTAGATTGTTCGAAACCTTTTTCATTCAAATCAATGTCTAAGTGTCCTTGTAAAATCTTTTGACGGTTATGATCTGTCTGCCCATGTCTTATGATAAATATACGAAGTATTCTAGGGTCAGTATTGGAGTTGACTTCCACAGTCATATTTAGTGTTTCTTATTTGTCTGGAAGTATACTTAATAAAATGATCTTGCATTTTCTGATATCGAGACAAAAATTTTTTGCAAATATTCTACGGCCTACTCCTTAATGTATATGAATAGCATTCTATTCTCTACGTACATAGCTATCCACTTTTTATTATTTCAGCTTGCTTTTTGAAGTTTTCCAATACTTCTTTTTTAATTTTGAAACCATGATCGTCAGCATTAGGAAACTTTCCGCTCACCAAATCTTTCTTGTAAGCACTCAAGGAATTGACAGCTGTGTTGTAGAAATTATCATACCTTTTAACGAATTTGGGCGACAAGGATTCTTTCGGATCACCCATGCCTAATAGGTCGGATATTACTAGCACCTGCCCTGAACAAAAAGGGCCAGCTCCAATTCCAATTGTAGGAATTGATAAATGATCTGTGATGTATTGAGACAACTTGTTGGGTATACATTCTAAGACAATTGAAAATACTCCGGCTTTTTGAAGATCTAAACAATCCTTGTAGATTTCAAGTGCTCTATCAGCAGTAGTACCCTGTAGCTTGAATCCACCAAAAGTATTATGGCGCTGGGGTGTCAATCCTACATGACCCATTACCGGAATACCAATAGAAACTATTTTTTTGATCGTAGGCACAATTTCACTACCACCCTCTAACTTAACAGCTTGTACTTTTCCCTGCTTAACCAATTTGATAGCTGTAGAAACTGCTTGTTCAGTTGATATTTCTGAGCTTCCAAACGGTATATCAGCTACCATCAAGGATGTATTATTTCCTCTCCTTACAGCTTTCACATGGTATAAGAATTCGTCAAATGGAATTTCCATGGTATCTTCGTAACCTAATGCAGTCATGGCTAAAGAATCTCCCACTAAATTGATATCAATGCTAGAACTTTCTGCATACTTTCCTGTGATATAATCATAAGCAGTTACTACAGAAATAGGGATCTTATCTTGATGAAGCTTCTGTATATCCAGTAATGTCTTTCTTTTAGGGTTCTCATGCTGGTACGAAGATCTTAGTATACTGGAGAAACTCAAATATCTTGATTGAAAAATTCTCCTTTTAGAATGACTGATCAAAGGAATTATCATTGTGTTGCTGTATAACCTCAAAGAACTCTGATACTTGCTAATTTAGGGTATAGTCATGAATCGAGTTTTCCGTATAAATGCTGAATTTTTTTCAGTTACCTCAGCTTATACGAGAGGCAATTATAACTCTTTCTTAGCACATATTCGATTACAACTACCAATACTTACAAAATGCCTTCTATCGACGAATCATTTGTGATGAATCACGTAGCCATTCGTATCAAGGATCCAGAGGTTTCAATTCCATTTTACACCAAAAACTTTGGTATGAAATTGCTTGCTACCTTACCATTTCCTGACATGAAATACACATTGTATATGTTAGGCTTCGAAAACGATGAAACGGACAAAGATTCTTCCTGGTCAGCTAGAGAGGGAGTCTTGGAGTTGTCTCACAGCCATGGCGCAGAGAATGATGAATCATTCATCTTGAACAACGGAAACGGCAAAGAGTTCAAAGGGTTTGGTCACATTTGCATTTCTGTTGACAACATTGAAGAAGCGGAAGCAGACCTTTTAGCTAAGGGCGTTGTTTTCCACAAAAAATTGAGCGATGGTAGACAGAAGAATATTGCTTTTGCTTTGGATCCAAATGGCTATTGGATCGAACTAATTGAGCATGGTGTTAACAAAGTGGCAGGTAAGACCCTTACTTCTTCCTATAAGTTTAATCACACCATGGTTAGAGTCAAAGACCCAAAGAAGTCTTTAGACTTCTATCGTAATGTTTTAGGTATGAAATTGTTATCGACTAGTGTCCATGAAAATGCTAAATTTACTTTATATTTCTTAGGCTACGTGCATGATGCTTCGTTTAAAGAAGACAGCTTATCTATAAAAGAACAAGCTAAGAGACAGTCTGTTATCGAGTTAACTCACAATTGGGGCACTGAATCTGATAGCGACTTCGAAGGATACCACAATGGAAATAGTACCGAAAATGGTGCTAAACAAGGCTTTGGTTACGTCTCTATCTCATGCAATGACCCTGAAAAGTTCTGCAAGGGAATCAGTGACGATGTTGGAGAAACCAAGATCAGCAAAACCTTGAAATGGAATCAAGGTGTTGTAGAAGGTTACGCTTTCATTGAGGACCCTGATGGATACTCTATCGAAATTAATGACTCAACGGTTGGAAAATAACTATCCTTGTACAAACCTCACTCCTTTGCTACATACTCCTTCACATCTACGAGGCGCTCTACCCACAAGCTATGATACGTATACTATATAGTTCATTCTATCTGGTGAAGCTGTTAATATATGGTTAAATCACGTGGCATAATTGCGTTTAATCAGCAGCAAATTCGATTAGTAAATAAAAGTTCATATAAAAGCCCACTCGTAATCTTTTACATTCTTTTCCCAATATATGATTTTTAGAGTATTTAGCCGTCAGTTTATAACTTCAAGAATGGTATCTCAACAAACAACTGAAAAAGTTCAACAATTAATTAAGACTAAGCCAATTTTTATTGCTTCAAAGGTACGTTGAATCTGATATTACCACCCTCATATGTCTAATTGCCAAGTCATAGACCACTAACACTTCTAGTCATACTGTCCATTCTGCAGCAAGACCAAAAGCACTTTTTCCCAAATTACCAAAGATGCTTACATTATTGAATTAGATGAATTGCAGGACGGGGCCGAAATCCAAGAAGCTTTATTCGAATTGACCGGCCAAAAGACTGTTCCAAATGTTTTCATTGGTGGCGAACACATTGGTGGTAACTCTGATGTTCAAGAATTAAGCTCTGCTGACCAATTGGAAGGCAAGATTAAAGCTGTCTTGTAAGAGATTTACATGCGCCTTTATACAGAGAACTCGAACAATCGTAAAGCTTATGTGTATAGCGATAGCTAGTTATGGAATGATACTTTTGAATCACTTTACTTGTACAATTTTGAGCATGAGCCTCAGCTCTAGTATTTGTATGTTGGAGCCCTTACAAGGAGCAAAGCTTCTCTGTCGTCGGCTTTTTTTTGTATCTCTTTCAAAATTCTCTGCAATGATATCTTAGAGGAGTTGAGGACCAAGTGACGAAGCGCAGGCCTCTCATTAAAAGATATCTTGAACCTTGCTACATCTACTTACCGTGGGTTCATGGGTCGTGTGCGCGTCGATATACATACTAAAAATTTCATTGATACAGCTATATATTGATGATATATTGTAATTTTTTGCAAAGTAATCGATAGGGAGCAATCATGTCTAACATTGGCTTACAGATCCGACAATCAGTTCCGGCTATCGATCCTGTCGTTGCAGACTATGCTGTTGGGTATATCCAGCATGTATCAAACTCAACGGAGGATAGTGTTTCTTCTCAGCAAGTAGATATTAGTTATGAAATGGAATTTATGAAGCAATTACTACTTGATGCTGGTGGACTGAACGACAAGGTATCTGAATTGACTAAGAAACTAGCTGAACAACTCACAACCAAGTTACAAGAAAATGTGGCCAAGTTAGAAGTTACTGGTGACACTTCTAAGAGATTATTGGATATCAACTTATTACGTCAAAATGATTCTAAGAGGGACATTAACTCATCATTAGCTTTGTTAAACGCCAGTAATGATATCGAGCACACAGGTAGAAAGATGGAAAGTAGAGTGGACAAGAAGAAATTGGAGAAACAAGAGAGAAAAATTGCGAAGAAGGTTGCGAAGAGAAATAATAAGTTTGTTCAGTATGAGGCATCTAAGTTACTCAATGAAAAGCAAAATGAAGACTACGACTCGTTCTTTCTTGAAATTAATCCTCTTGACTTTGGTTCTAGTGCCGGTAAATCAAAGGATATCAAGTTAGAGAACTTTGATTTGTACGTTGGTGAAGGGCAAAGAATTTTGAGTGAGGCTTCGTTAACCTTAGCTCATGGGAGGAGATACGGTTTGGTGGGTCAGAACGGTATTGGTAAGTCTACATTGTTGAAAGCCTTGTCTAGAAGAGAATTGAATATTCCAAAGCATATAACTATCTTGCATGTCGAACAAGAAATCATAGGGGACGACACACCAGCATTACAGAGTGTTCTCGATGCAGATGTGTGGCGTAAAACATTGTTACAAGAAGAGCTGAAGATTACTGAAAGAATCAATGAAATTGAAAAGTTAAGATCCGAATTCGATGAAGAATCAAATGAAGTGTTAAAATTAGACAATGAAAGGGAGGATTTGGATACTCATTTACAAGAAGTGAACGAAAAATTGTATGAAATGGAATCTGATAAGGCTGAAAGTAGAGCTGCGGCTATATTATATGGTTTGGGTTTTACTAAAGAGTCTCAGCACTTGGCTACTAAATTGTTCTCTGGTGGTTGGAGAATGAGATTGTCATTAGCCAGAGCTTTATTCTGTGAGCCTGATTTATTGTTGCTAGATGAACCATCCAATATGTTGGATGTTCCATCTATTACTTACTTGGCGAAATACCTACAGAACTACAAGTCGACCGTCTTGGTAGTTTCCCACGATAGAGCATTCTTGAATGAAGTTGCTACTGATATCATTCATCAACATTCCGAAAGATTAGATTATTATAGAGGGTCGAATTTTGATTCGTTCTATTCGACTAGGGAAGAAAGAATCAAAAACCAACGCCGTGAATATGATAATCAAATGGCTTACCGCCAGCATTTGCAGGCGTTTATTGATAAATTCAGATACAATGCAGCCAAGTCTTCAGAAGCTCAGTCTCGTATTAAAAAATTGGAAAAGCTTCCAATTTTAGAACCACCAGAAGATGACAAGGTAGTGACATTCAAATTCCCCGATCCAGATAAATTATCGCCTCCAATCTTACAAATGCAAGATGTTACATTCGGATATGACCCTTCAAAGATCTTATTAAAAAATGTAGAGTTAGATGTCCAAATGGACTCCCGTATTGCATTCTGTGGTGGTAACGGTACCGGTAAAACTACTTTGCTTAAGCTATTAATGGATTCATTGACTCCCTTGAGTGGTTTTGTTTCAAGAAACGGAAGGTTAAGAATTGGTTACTTTGCTCAACATCATGTGGACGCCATGGACTTAACTCTTTCAGCGGTCTCGTGGATGTCTCAAACCTTCCCTGGGAAATCCGATGAAGAGTATAGACGCCATTTGGGATCCTTTGGTATTACTGGTCCTCTAGGTTTGCAGAAGATGCAGTTGTTATCCGGGGGTCAAAAATCAAGAGTTGCATTTGCAGCTTTATGTTTAAACCAACCTCACATCTTAATTCTTGATGAACCTTCGAATCACTTAGATACTCAAGGTTTGGATGCCTTGGCGGATGCTTTGACCAATTTCAAGGGTGGTGTTTTGATGGTTTCCCACGATGTTTCCATCATTGACAAGGTTTGTAAAGAGATTTGGGTCAGTGAAGATAATACTGTCAAGCGTTTCCCTGGTAATATTAATGATTATAAAAAGCACATCTTGGCTTCTGCGGATGAGGCTGGTGTGGTTAGTAAACATTAGTTCTTACAATCCTTTACGGTGTCGTATATATTCTCGCTATACCCAATAATACATTTCTTTCACTATGTTGCGCATGTAGAAAGCATTAATACACTTTCGCGTAAAAGATAAAATAGAATTCTGTTGTAAAGACCTTTGAACATTGCTCCTATCAAATGATCCAGTGGACACTGTTATCTTTGAAGGCCAAATTTGGCTTGGGGCTATTGCTCTCTTACTCATCATTTGAAGTTTATATGCATTTAAGAACACAGCGGATTATATCCAAAAGACAGCAAGAATACAAGAAGTTGAGAACAGCGACAAGCAAGGAGGAAGATAATATCGATTATAGTAAATTCAAGTCTGCAACAGTTGCAGGGATGTTCGTGAACCCATTTGATGAATACAGGCCGCAAACTGCCTTTGAGTTTTTAGTTGTTCGAATCATGGAAGTAGTTGAAAGTTTCTACGGGAATGAAATAGAACTTCATAAAAAAGTTCCTGACAGCGGAAGTAAAGACGTAGAATCCATAATAGAGTCCTATAAGCCAGATCTAGAGTTGCTTAGGCAAAATTCCATTACTTTGCAGAAGTGTATCGAGAAAAATGACTTCAAGATGCTAACAAAGTCGTACAAAGGATGGTTCGGTTCAAAGAACTTACCACCACTCAGAGAACAAATGGTTTTCACTTGGTTAGGTCAATCCTGTTCGTTTATTCAAATCTCAGGGATAAATTTTTTAACAGATCCAATAGTAAGCAATCACTTGATCAACGATTACGTAGGGCCCAAGAGGTTAATCGAGTCGCCAATGAGGTTGGATGATATCAAATATTCAACTAATGATAAGTTGAATTTCATACTTGTATCCCATGATCACCCTGACCATTTGGAGATGAACTTGGTCAAGAAGATAGGTAATTCATCGACTTGGATTCTTCCATTAGGATTAAAAAAGAAATTCGCAAGACATGGTATTTACAATATTATTGAAATGGATTGGTGGGACTCTGTGCCGCTCAATAAGTTCATAAATTCTGATGCTACTCTCGAGGATAAGTATGAAGTAGTCTGTCTTCCGGCGATGCATTGGTCAGGAAGGTATGTCTTCGATTCCAATCAGTCATTGTGGTGCTCTTTCATCATAAAGCGAAATGGAGAATCAATTTTATACCATGCCGGTGACACTGGCTACCTGCAAGAATTATTTGAAATAATTGGAAGGAAATACGGACCATTAATGCTATCTCTATTGCCAATTGGTCAATACTGTCCGTCATGGCATCAGAAACCAAGGCATATCTCACCACTGGAGTCCATAAGGATCTGTGAAAATATATCCTCTAAATTCATGATGGGTGTGCACTGGGGCACATTTAAGTTGAGCAGTGAGCCCATCATTGAGCCTAAGATGTTACTACATAACTTATCCAATAAAATCGACAAAGCCATCTACTACAAGGCGCCAAAAATGGGCCAAAGCTATTTGTACGACTTAGACAAAAAGACGGAGACAAAGCTTTAATCAATATAGAATTGTTTGTTCCAAATACACGATCAGCAGCATTTATTACCTATTAACCTGAAGCTAAACACGACTATTCTTCTGAATTTATTTACATTTCAACTATTTTTTATGCTTCATTTGCTTTTCTCTTTTCATCGATATTTGATTATTCATCTCTGTAAATAACCCTTAATTTAGCCTGTTGCGACTGTATCATAGCTCTTTGGTAAGCTTGAAAATCGGCGTCGGATCTAATCACAGATCCAATGGACATAAACAATCCGAATGTTCCTACAGAACCCATGATGTATTGTCCCAATGTTCTCATCACTCCGTTAGGGCCAGCTCCATTCTGTAAGATGGAAAAGCCTCCAAATAAAACACCAACACATACACCAACTGTCGATCCCATTAAAGCTCCCATCTTGAATTTGTCAAAATTTGATGGTTGTTGCCCTGCATATTGATATTGCTGAACTGGTGGCATGGTCTAAGTATCTGTATATATAACCTTGGCTTATTATTCAATACGATAATAACAGTTAACGACCTATCGTCCCAAAGACTGGCTAGTCACTAGTCTTAAGATTGAAATTTTTTGATCAACTCTTTTCTGGTAAAAAGTGCACGACTTTTCAACCAACTATGATCAACGTAAAAACTAGCTTTAGTACGTAAACAGCAAAAAGAACAGAACGAAGTCCAAGCAAAAATTAGATAATGGGATCATCAGCATCGAAACCGGAGACTAAGGTCTTTACTCCAACAACACCAATTGATTTCAGTGCATCATTTTTGTCACAGTTAGAGAATTCTACAGAAGTGAGTATTTAATACCCGAATATTGACTGAAAGTAGGAAACAAATACTAACGTATAACGATAACAGTCTGACTATTCTCGTGCTCAGTATACCGAAAAGTACATTCAGGACCGAGTTGCCTCCGAGTTGAAGAAATTAGAACAAGAAACAGTTCAAAACTTCCAATGGTTGACCAACGGAGCTTTGCAAGAAGACGACAAATCGGAACCTACATCTGTTGCAGCCTCGAATGAGAAGCTTGCTCATTTAGGAAGGGTATTACAGGAGAATGCCAAATTGGCAAAGGTCGAAGTCAGCGAGCCTGTTCAAAATGCTAGAAATGACGTGATCAAATGTTTAAAAGATAACCAAGGTAAAAGCTTGAACTGCTGGGACGAAGTAGAAACTTTCAAAAAATTAATTAAAGACTTATAGTTATTTATTACGATTAAATAAAAGACACGAAATTTGAAACCATGATTATGTATAACTTTATTAATGTAAAATTCTAATTATTTTGTAACCCGACTCCTTTGTAAATCAATACCAAGGCACTATCACTTTCACCGCCCCCAGCCAAAGTTTCGATCTTCTCTCTATTGACCACGCTTACTTTATCATCATTGAATTTCCACCACTTGTCGCCGTCCAAATCATTTTGATCCTTGACGAACGATTGGTAGTGTCCTGAATCAGCAGATGATCCACCATGCGTGATAATAGCAGTTAGTTCGTAGACAGACGAAGGGTTCTCTGTGGTCTCATCTAACTTGACGTTACTAGGTAATACCGCTTGAATATCATCATTGAATTTTGATTTGATTGACATAAGCTTCATGTTTTCTTCTTCCTGTTGCTCTAATGGACTAAGTTTCGTTTCCTTTTTGGACTTTTTAAAGTCACGGAGCATTTCCAAATTATCCTTTTCTATCTTCCTGATACTGTCCCTGATTGCGATTTTTTCCAGCTTGATAGACTCGTCCAACATGTCAGCCACATCTAATTCAAATGGAAATTGGACTCTTCTTAAAATTTTCGATTTCTTTTGAGTATCTCTTCTCCAAAAGAATCTAACAAAGTGAACAGTCAAAAACTTAGGTAATCTTGTAATAGTTCTATTTAATTCATATTCCGTGTTTGATTGTAAAACATCGTTGTACTTTTCTATCGATTCTTTCAAGCCATCCAAAATTCCATCTTTCAAAAAATTGGTTTTAATATTAATGTGGCAATTCAACTTATATGAATCTTCATAGTCAATCTTTGGGGTTTCTTCGGGCAAAGCCATACATTTTTGCTCAATCTTGAAAGATAATCTGAAAAGATCTCCTACTTTTAAAGTTTCATTCAACGTACTCAAGATTTGCGAGAAAGCTTCTTCTGCATCCTGCTGTTTGTAAAATCCTCTTTCTTGTTCCGCGAATTGAGGATATACGTTTCTGAAAAGAGACAAGAACAAAGTTGGATTCACTTTCTCCTGTTTTTTCAACATCTGTTGAAATGTGTTCTTCAAAGAAATGGTTAATGACTCGACAGGGGTAATATTCAACCCGCTGGTCGATTTGAATTTACTCAACCTATCGGTAACTTCATTGATCTGGAACAACGTCTGCAATGACGAATTCAAGTAGCAAGTGTTTCCCAAATTGACTAATCCTGAAGGATCAGCACTGACCTTCACCATCTCATTCTGGTTCAAATCTTCTAAAAATACTTGCCTCTCAACTGGCTTTGACGGCAAGCCCTTATCAGGAGTACCTAAAACCATTATAGGTTGCTTCAAGTTCAAGTTTAATGACACTATCTTCACGTCGTCATTGAGCTTACCTCCCTTAATTAAAATTTTCTGTCTTTCCACCGGAATATTAGTCAATGCATGAATCTTTTCCTTGAAGTCTAACCCAGAGTCTTCAGATCCAAGTTCAATTTCATACAATTTTCCAGCATTCTTGATTGAAACTACATGCTGTTAGTATTGTGTAAGCCAAATGAACATCTAAAGACTACTTACTTTTGAAAGTTGACATCTTATCTATATTTTAACTGCTGGCGGTTGTCATTGTATGTGGCGAACGGTTGATTTATCATATATAAACACGTCGTGCGCGGCACGATTATAAACTCTGTTCTACTCCACCTATGAGCTTAAGAGTAATGGGAGGGCTCTAGTTGTTTAGTAGCGGTAATAAGCAGTTTAAAGAACAATTTATTTCGTTTCAAGTGGAACTAGCTATAGTAGCAGAAAGATAGTTCACTCCGTATTTCAATGAGCAAATTAAAAATAAAAAATAAAAAATAATACATCTCTCGGGGGTGAGTCGAACACCCGATCTCAAGATTACTCTGAGTAACTCATTACAGTCTCGCGCCTTAGCCAGCTTGGCCACCGAGAGAGATTCTTTCGAATGTAATTCAGCCCATCAATATACTATTAGATAGAAACTTGCTAAATTCGCAATACAGTGAAGTCAATGATGATAGCATAACCGCAAAGCATAGAGCTAAATCAATGATGATAGCATAACCACAAAGCATAAGGTATATATTCAACAGAAAAATACATATAAATAGAGGCAGATAATTCACAGAGAAACGAGATTGTAAGTTAAACTGCAGATACCGGTAAAACCATTCCAGATCGACCATAAGGTGTTTGGACCATTGACTTTGACGTTTCCAGATCTGTTAAACCAGACATTATCGTTGTGTCTAGCCATAGAGCTGTAGATCAACTTGTCTCCGCTATCACTGAAAGGAGGGTATCTTGCCAGCAATGCAAATTCAGTGACGAATTTTTGTTCCATAGTTGTTCTTTCGTGACTGAAGTTACGGAATGAGTGGATTCCGTGGTAAGCACCAGTACCAGATTGACCAATACCTCCAAATGGAGCAGTTGACACTCCGACGTGCATAATAACGTCATTAATTATAGTACCACCGGATCTGACTGCGGTGAGGATTTGGTTAATTTGTTTATTGGACTTTCTGTTAGTACTACCACTAGTGAAAATGTATTGAGCCAAAGGAGTGTCGTGATATCTGACTACGTCGGATAAGGTTTCGCCCAAGTTGCTGTAAGACAAAACAGGTAATATAGGTCCGAAAATTTCGGTTTGCATCGTAATATCGTCCCAAGTACAATCGTCAATGATAGTTGGAGCGATGAATCTGGATTCGTCGTCCGTTTCTCCACCGACGACGATGGTACCATTAGTATCACTAAGTTTCTTCTTCAAATTATCATAAGCTCTCTTGTGGATAATATGAGTGTATCCCTTAGTGTCTTTGTCTACGGAATTGTAAAAGTCTTCTTTGACCACCTTAATCATCTCTTTGACTAACTTGTCCTTGATTGTTTTGTGCGCCAACACGTAGTCGACTGCTACACAAACTTGCCCACCATTAGTGAATCTACCCCACACAATTCTTCTGGCAATCACCTTCAAGTCCTTGTCGGTAACATCGTCCAAAACGAAAGCTGGAGACTTACCTCCCAACTCTAACAACACTGGTGTCAATGTTTCTGCTGCTTTCTTGGCCACAATGGTCCCAACCATCGAGTTACCTGTGTACATAATCTTGTCGAACTTTTGTTCCAACACCTTAGTGGTCTCGGGAATGGCTCCATTGACGCTGTAGAAGATATCCTTGTCCAACGTTATAGTTAAGAGTTCCGTGAGCAACTGCGAGAAGTGAGGCGTTAACTCAGTAGGCTTGAACACAACCGCATTTCCGGCCGCGATCGCACCCAAAATAGGAGAAACAGAAAGCAACAATGGGAAATTGAAGGGGGAGATCACCAACACCACCCCCATTGGGATTCTCTCGGTGTATATCGGAGTAGTTTTCATGGAAACTGGTAAATCCTTCGCTGCCTCTGGCTGAATCCACTTGTGCAAGTTCGCCATCACATGAACCAACTCACTGATCAATGGTCCAACTTCAAGATTCTTGGTTTCCAGTTGTGCCCTGTGGAAGTCCTTGTACAATGCATCACAGAGTGCATCAGCATTGTCCTTCAACATGAAATAAAGATTTCTCAATTGATTCAACCTGAACTGAATCGAATGTGTTTTTTGAGTCCTGTGGAATGCATTTCTCAAATGAGCAACTCCCCCCGGGATCTCTTCTAATGAAGTATGCTTCAAAACATTGTCCTCTGACCCGCTGGCCTTGCTAATACCACTGCTGCTAGACACCTCCACTTTTCCTGGGGATTCCGCCACTTGGTTCTTTGGGGTTGCTGTCGCCCTATTGCTTGCGCTATCCTTAGGTACTGGTGTCATTTTTGATTGTTTGCGTCAATCTTTTTTTTGTTACTTCCTTTATCTGTAAGCGATGTGTTTACGCCACTAATTATTTGGATTCCTATGCTTTTAAATACTTTTTTTATCCCCACTGGTATAATCACATTCACATGAGACTGCCGGACTTAATAAGCTCGTGAAATTTTATATGTTGGTAGTGCGTGATCCAATATCATTCTCACGTCACAAATACTCTTAATGGCCTACTACTGTAGTATAAGCAAGAGCCGATAACAGGAAGAGCAAAAATAGGATACAATACAGCGATATAGTGACTAGAGAGACCGAACGAACGAAAGAAACGTACGGATATTTTTTTAAACGCCAAGAAAGTTATATTGAGTACATACACGGGAGTGTGTGTTTAGACTGATAAGACGGGAGAACATGTCAGGAGCCGAGAAACTGCAGGAAGATAACGGCGGAAAGCAAGTGGTGAGCCCTATACCACAAAAAGTTGTTGGTAGCGAGGGTAAAACGGTTTTAACGGTGAAACCGGCACCATATTTGAAATCGTGTTTGTCAGGGAATGGTGAGATGGCCACGCCTGTGGAGGGTGAGGGAGCTACACATCCATCGTTTGAGATCAAGCCAGATGACATAAGCCCCAATCGGCATGGATTGTTGGGGTTAAACCGCAAAGGGACTGCGTCTGTGGACGAGGGAGTTGCCCATTCGCACGTTTGTCATACGCCGATTCTTAGCGGCGAGTCACCAAGCACCTGTGGCCTGTGCCATCGCATGCTGCCACCGGCACAGGGGGCAGCGGTAGCAACGCCGCCAATGTCGCGGATGAACTCGTTGCGATACTCGGGCCAGAATGACAAAAAACTCATCGACACGATGCGCCAGGCCAAGACCTCGACTCCGTCGCCAGTAGTGTCTCCGGGACCTGGAAGTGGAGCAGAGGATACTAGCGGAGCGTCTGTAGATGAAAACAAGAAATTGCATTTATTGATTGGGGTTACCGGCTGTATTTCGGTCAACAAGAACATCTTCTTGATTATTGAGAAATTGTTCGATTTGTACACTCCTGACAAGTTGGAGATACAAGTAGTATTAACCAGGCTGGCTGAGTGGTTTTTGTCGGAGAAGCTCCACAAGTTTGAGGCCTTGGGGGTAAAAGTGTGGTTTCACGAGGACAACTTCAAGTACTACCTTACCAACAAGATAACCACTAATCCGGGTAAACCACAGACAAGATTAAATCCTGCATTGTTGAGTCAGTATATTTTGGCTTATGACCTTCAAAAGTGGACCGACGTGTTATTGCTCGCGCCTTTGTCGGCGAACACAGTGGCCAAGTTAGTAAATGGGTTAGGCGATAATCTTTTAACCGAGCTACTTCACATGTGGCCTGCACCACAGGCTACTTATCCACAGCAGCAGCAGGGTCTGTCCTATGCAAACCATCCCCTGCAGGATAACACCGTTTTGTCGAATAATTTACTAGCCCCCAAGCCCATTGTAGCTGCTTTGGCCTTGACCAGTTCTATGTATTCGCATCCAATCACCAAGCGCCAATTGGCTCTCTTGCAAGAAACATACCCAAACATGAGCATATTGAAGCCAGTAGAGAAGTGCGTGGATATCGACGGCAACATCTCTATGGGAGGCATGAGGTCGTGGCCTGAGGTGGTTGAGTTTGTCCTGAAGAAACTTGGTGAGCCGAGTGTTGGAGAAGAGGACGACGACGACGACGACGACGACGATGATGATGATGATGATGATGATGATGATGATGATAATAATAATAGTGCTGATGACGATGATGATGATGACGAAGGTGATAATATTGATGAGGGTGCAAAAGCGCGTTTTGTTGATAGCGTTATCACTGAGAGAAATAATACTAACAACGTCTCCGGAAGTCGCACCCACTCCAACTTACACTTAGACAAACAAGCAGGGGCAACTGACGTCAAAGTTTCCAATAAAGAATTGAAAGAGCATGAAAAACTTGCGCTACAGAACGCAATCAAAAATTCTAGTATAGGTGTCACTACCCAGCCGGCAGCCAACTAGCCCTAGTATCGTATATGTATATGTATATTTATAGTAATTTGTCAAGCATTAGTTCCTGATTCTCGTGAAAACCATTTTGTGGAGTAAAATTAATGGTCCGGTAGGGAGAGCGATGATATAGATGGACCGAGGCAGACCCACATAAAAAGTCAGTATATTATATTTAACCATCTAACAAATGAAAACATTCGACTTTGATCCTGAGTCCTTCTCGAAAGAAGAATTCTTCATAGGAGGTATTGCCACTTATATCTATAATACAAATGCATTGATTCCCTACGTTGAAAAATTCAACGACATGGTTCAACATCATGACCCAGCGACAGATATCAACAAATTCAACGAATTACCTATCAATGTAATGTACTTGATACACCAGAGATGTGGAGACTACAAATTCACCGAATCAATTGCTTATAATGCTTTATCTCAGTACTATCAAAAGAAGAAACTGGACGTACCTTTAATCTGTATTACTTTCGACAATAGGAACCATGGGTCCCGTAAGGTGGATATTTCCAAGAATACGTCATGGAAGTCAGGAAACGATACGCATGCGTTGGATATGATCTCGATGATTGACGGTATAATTGACGATACCAAGTTGATTATGACATATTTGCCAAGTTACCTAAATTTAGAGTACTATTTATCGGAATATGCTAAAAGATTACATAAAACGTCTATTAACTATAACAACATCTTAAGTGGGTATTCGCTTGGAGGCCACACGGTAATTAGGTTTGCCAACAAGTATCCTGATTTGGTAAGTGTTATTAATCCTGTGGTTGGGTGTAATGATTTGTCGTCCCTATTGATCAATAGATTGTTCAATTCCGAATTGGGATCTCCTAATTTTGACAAGCACTGGTTTTACTTTGATTACAACGAGCTAAACTTAACTGACGATCAGAAGAAAAATATTTACCCCGAAGCTTTTCACAACTATATTTGTAAAGAAGACTGTGAAATTTTCGAAAACTTTCCCTTTTCCAAAATCAGAATGTTTGCCTGCTTTGGCGAAGACGATTCCTTGGTTCCTCCCTGCTTGTCTAGGGTATGGACAAATCTATACGTCAACACTAATCCTAATTCAGAAATTTTCATTCAAAAGGGAATTGGGCATGATGCAACTTCTGAGATGATAGATAGGTTCACCACCTGGTTGACCCAACAAGCCTAGGCAGTGTCAGTTGTCTGCAATATTGCATATGTGTTCTGGAAGCCCTCTCGTATTTTTATTTTTTTGCATTGGTCGCCAATTAGTCAAAGTCTTTGTAACATTTTTGTTTGTTGCCTATTGGATTATGTAGCCAATGTAGCCAAGCCCATGGAGCAAAGCTTCGAGTCTGTCTCTATTGTCACTACGTGAACGTTTATCGATAAAAGAACCCTCCAATAAATAATTCTAGATTTTGTGTAATCGATGATGCGTAAAAAGATTACAAGGCTAAATGAAATCTAAACATAATCATTAATTCTCGTAAAAACACATTGAAAGATGCTGAAGACTCAAATAAGCGGTCAAGAAGGGAGCTTGCATTCGAATACGTCGTACTTCAATGATGATGCATCCTCTCACAGTTTGAAGAAGAGTGATGAAACTGTCAACTTTATTACATTTAATCAAGATGCATCATGTATTGCAGTAGGACTAAATAACGGGTATAAGATCTTCAACTGTAAACCGTCATTTGGAAAGTGTTACCAATTCAAAAAGGAAGAGTCGATTGGGAAAATTGAAATGTTGTATTGCACCTCATTAATTGCTATCGTGGGGTTGGGCGAGGAACCGGGTGCTTCCCCAAGAAAGTTGAAGATAATAAATACTAAGCGTCAGTCGACTATATGCGATCTCGTCTTTCCATCAACTATCCTACAAGTTAAATTGAGTAAGTCTAGAATGATAGTTTTGTTGGAGGAGCAAATATACATATATGACATAACGACGATGAAGCTTTTGCATACTATTGAAACAAGTCCGAACACAAATGGCTTGTGTACGTTATCTGCCGATAATTGCGGTGGTAAGGATATTGGTTACCTTGCGTACCCATCCCCTCCCAAAACTATTACCCATGATTCGTTGTTAGTCAACGGAATCAACACGAATGGTGGCATGAATTCGGTACAAAATAACGTTCAATCTGTTAGTAATACTCCTAATAGGATTGGCGATGTTATAATATTCAATACAGCTACTTTGCAACCGCTTTCGGTCATTGAAGCCCATAAGTCGGCATTAGCTGCTATCACATTATCTGCAGACGGTAGTCTATTAGCAACGGCCTCGGATAAAGGCACTATCATTAGGGTGTTCTCCGTTGCTACAGGTCTGAAGTTATTCCAGTTTAGAAGGGGAACCTATCCTACAAGAATATTCTCGATAACCTTTAGTTCTGACAATAAATATATCGTAGCGGCAAGTTCTAGTGGAACTGTGCACATCTTCAGGTTAGGTGAAGATGAGTCGCTTGAAAACAAGCATAGAATGAAGAGGAATTCGAAGAAAATAAAATTGAACCCCGAGTATGAGACAATAAACGAAGAAAATGAACAGGATATGGAAAACGCACCAGATGAGGATTATGATGATGCAATACATGACGACGGTGACGATAGCGACGCTGAAGATGATGATGACTCGGCTTCAATAGAAGTCGTTCACAACAAGCAAAGAAAATTGTCCCAAGGGTCTAATAACTCAATAACTAGTCTTGGTTCTACAAACAACGATGAATTCAATAAATCAGAACCTTTGATAGACCACAAAAGACTCTCAGTTGCACGGCTTATCAGAAGGTCTTCCCAAACGTTGGGCCGGAAAGCAGCTCAAAAAATGGGCGACTTTTTACCGTCTAGGTTCTCTTCCATTCTTGAACCTACCCGAAATTTTGCATCATTGAAACTTAACTCCGTTAGCAAAGACATCAAGTCGATTGCGATAATTAATAACGAATTACAGGAGGATCTAGTGCCGCAAGCATATTTGCATGCCAAGGAGAATAATTCCGTTCCTGTAGCTAAAGAAAACGTCTCTTCAAAGGATATGCTTCCTTTAAACTTATTACACATCAATGTGGTTACTTCTGAAGGCTACTTTTATACCTATGGTTTGGACCCGGAGAGAGGTGGTGACTGTATATTGCTACATCAGTACTTTTTGTTAGATTAATGATATATCAATGGCATGTGGAAAGTGTATGTAAACCATGTGTAGCGCAGTAGGCGCGATAAGTAATGAAAAAAAGTAAGGGGCGAGCTGGGAATTGAACCCAGGGCCTCTCGCATGCTTGTAGTAATCAATTTAGTGTAACTAAATCGTCGCCCAAAGCGAGAATCATACCACTAGACCACACGCCCTAATTTTAGGAAGTTCGTTAAAGAACTGATGAGTGATATAGTGTATTGATATAAACTTGTGGCTGCTAGCAGTCCTCTTAGCTAGTTTATTTAAAGTATGTCTTCTGATACATCTCTCATGCATATTTATCTCTCATGCATATCTATCTTTCATATATAGGTATATAAAAGGAACTGCAACTCTTCTCTTAAACATATCCTTGAAGGGTTAAGTAGATATAGTAATATACTATATACATTGTCAGTTCTCTAACATTTGGTACTGCTGCTATAACACATATCTCTTTTAATCTTTTGCCCTTGGTGACGTAGAGTTCCCTTGGGCAAGAACTCCTTCAAGGCATGAGAGGCGTACTCTTTGCCCTTCCTACCTGTAAAACAGTTGTAAGTGTCATCTATGGTCAATTTCTTGCTACTACAATAATTACCGCACCCACCACCATGAGAGTCAAACATTCTCTCTTAGCTAGAGGTATAGTGTCCATAATGTCTGGCCTCAAGTCTGCGGTTTAGATCAAAGGTATCGATGACATGAAGAGTAGTGCCATTAGGCATGTTAACTGGTGCATTTTCATGATACTCTAGATCTTCTAGGAATGCTAATTGGTCTATTTGCTTAGTGTCAAATGCTGAGTAGTCCACCCTTAATACTGCTAAGTATATATTATTATATACTGTTTCTGAACCTATTCTCAAACAAAGAACATAATCTATTAAGCCCGTATTCCTCTCTGCCCTCTCTTTAACAACTTCCCTTATGTCTTCGTAACTAGTTTCTACTAGGTTACTTGGGTCTATATCCATAGATGTTCTGAATATAATAAATACACTGTGAGTTCACTAACAAGTTCATCTCATTATACTAACCTATTACTTTTATCAGAGTGTTGTGGTCATGTGACTCGATATAGAAAATTTGTTAGCCATCTTGATGACTATAAAGAAACAAGATAATTAGGATACCCATTAATATTCTATATTCTAAGGTAAAGGATGATAAACGATAGAAAAAGGCTCTCTAGTGGCCTCACAGTAACATCCAAAGCTTTTGTTAGATCTAGAGGTGGTGGAGCCACTAAGATAGTTCGAGAACATTATTTGAGAAATGATATTCCATGTTATTCTAAGCTATGCAACAAATGTCAGCTTGAAATGAAACCCAATGCCCAGGGGGAATTACCTCAGTTTGTTTTATCTGACGCTCCATTGAAAATCAAAAACGGATCGCACCACTATACCGTTGTTGATACAAATATCATTTTACACGCCATTGATTTATTGGAAAATAATGATTGTTTCTATGACGTTGTGATCCCTCAGACGGTATTGGAAGAAGTGAAAAACAGATCTTTTCCAATTTATCAAAGAATAAGGTCATTGGTAAAGGCTGAAGAAAAAAGATTTGTGGTGTTCCATAATGAGTTCAACGAGCCCACTTACATTAACCGTAATAAAAATGAAACTATAAACGATCGAAATGATAGAGCTATAAGGAAGTACTGCTCATGGTTTAGCAAGCATCTTAATAATGACAATTCAAAAGTCCCCATTAATATATTGTTCATATGTAATGATAAAGAAAATCGTGAAAAAGCCAGAGCCGAGGGCATTGACTCAAGGTCATTATCCGAATACATTGAGGCATTACCCAATGCTGATGACTTGAGGGATTTGGTTCCAAATGAATCTGAATCCTTTGCCGAAGCCGAGGCTATAAAAGAGACTTCGTATCCTGAGTACTACTCAACTTCTCGAATAATGGGAGGGATTAAAAATGGTACTCTATACCAAGGTATTTTGAATACATCGACATATAATTTTTTGGAAGGAACTGTTCAGGTTCCTGCTTTCAAAAAGCCCTTATTGATCTTGGGTACTAAACAGTTAAATAGGGCTTTTAATGGTGATTCTGTGATCGTGGAACTATTACCAAAGGATAAATGGAGAGAGCCATCTACCACTATCATTGAGGAGAGTAGTATAGGTACAAATGATAATGCTGATGAAGAGGATAATGACGACGTTAACGAAAACACAAGTATTATACCTGATAAAGAACGTCAACTCTTAGCGCAAGAAGCCGTAAAAGTTACTTCTTCGTCCAAGGAGGATGACAAGCAAAAGAGGCTTCAGCCAACAGCT
The DNA here is from genome assembly GCA_030556595.1 of Debaryomyces udenii. Lineage (NCBI taxonomy): Eukaryota > Fungi > Ascomycota > Pichiomycetes > Serinales > Debaryomycetaceae > Debaryomyces > Debaryomyces udenii. The sequence goes on along the minus strand of JAKTUI010000004.1, from coordinate 551,163 downwards.
AAGGTTGTAGGAATAATAAGGAGATCCTGGAGATACTATGTGGGTCAAATTGCACCATCTTCTGTTTCAAATGATCATGACTCGGGAAATGTATCCAAAAATTGTTTTGTTATTTTGATGGACAGAGTATTACCAAAGATAAGGATTCGCACCAGAAAAGCTAAGGAATTACTTGGTCAAAGAATCGTGATCGCGGTTGATTCTTGGCCATCTACCTCTAAATACCCTCAAGGCCATTTTGTTAGAAGTTTGGGTGAGATTGAAAGTGCAGAAGCAGAAACCGAAGCATTGTTATTAGAGCATGATGTTGAGTATAGGCCATTTTCTAAAAATGTGTTGGACTGTTTGCCTCAAGAAGGTGCTGAGTGGAAAGTTCCAGAAAACCTTGATAATGGTGATGAAAAATTAGCCAAGAGAAAAGATTTAAGAGACAAATTAGTTTGCTCGATAGATCCTCCAGGTTGTGTTGACATTGATGATGCTTTACACTCTAAGCAATTACCAAATGGTAATTATGAAGTAGGTGTTCATATTGCGGACGTTACTCATTTTGTTCAGCCAAATACCGCTTTAGATAACGAAGGAGCAGCAAGAGGCACATCAGTGTATTTAGTTGATAAGAGAATAGATATGTTGCCTATGTTACTTGGAACCAATTTATGTTCGTTGAAACCATATGTTGACAGATTTGCTTTTTCTGTAATTTGGGAATTGAATGATAATGCCGACATTGTAAATGTCAATTACATGAAATCTATCATTAAATCTAGAGAAGCATTTTCGTACGAACAAGCCCAATTAAGAATAGATGATGCTTCGCAAAATGACGATCTTACCAAATCGATGCGAATCTTATTAAAGCTCTCTAAAAAGTTAAAGCAAAAACGATTAGAAGCAGGTGCTTTAAACTTAGCATCTCCCGAAGTCAAGGTTCATATGGATAGTGAAACATCAGATCCAGGAGAAGTAGAAATTAAAAAATTGCTCGAAACGAATTCTTTAGTTGAGGAGTTCATGTTGTTTGCAAATATTTCCGTGGCTAGGAAAATCTTTGATGCTTATCCACAAACTGCTATGTTAAGAAGACATGCTCCTCCACCAGCTACTAATTTTGAAACACTCAATGAAATGTTGCGAGTCCGTAAGGGTGGTATGTCTATCTCATTGGAATCTTCTAAATCATTAGCAGATTCTTTAGATCGTTGTATTGATCCAAAAGATACATACTTCAACACATTATTACGTATCCTATCTACGAGATGCATGATGGCCGCGGAATATTTCCCGTCAGGTTCCTATGGATACCCAGAATTTAGACATTATGGATTGGCTGTCGATATTTATACCCACTTCACTTCCCCAATTAGAAGATATTGCGATGTCGTTGCTCATAGACAATTAGCAGGAGCAATCGGATATGAGAATTTGGAGTTGAGTCACAGAGATAAGAACAAAATGGAAATTATTGTGAAGAATATAAATAAACGTCATAGAAACGCTCAATTTGCGGGAAGAGCAAGTATCGAATACTATGTCGGACAAGTCATGAGGAATAATGAATCTACGCAAGAAGGTTATGTTATCAAGTGTTTCAATAATGGTATCGTGGTTCTAGTTCCCAAATTTGGGGTTGAAGGCTTAATTAAGTTGGATTTGTTGGGTGATGCCGATTCCGCTGAGTACAACGAAGATAAATTTGAGCTCACCTTCACTGATTTCAAAAAGCAAAAAAGGTGTATTGGAGTATTTGATCAAGTTACAGTCAGCATTAAGTCAATCAAGGATGAAATTACAGGCAAAAGAAAAGCGCAATTGTTATTAAAATAGACAAGTTTTTTATAATTAAATACCTATATTTACATAATAGACAGAATCTTTTTACATCAATAGATAGTTTTCACTCGAAGTTAGTTCAGAATATGCTTCACAAGTTGTTCAATAGTCACCATCTTGATTTTGTGTGTCGTAGCAAACTTCTCGCAGTCATCTAATCTCATCATTAAACCATCTTCGTCTCTCACCAATTCACAGATCACAGCAGCTGGCTGTAATCCTGCCAACTCGCATAGTTGAACACCAGCTTCTGTATGTCCTCTTCTTTTCTTCAATAAACCCGGAACAGCTCTCAACGGTAACACGTGTCCTGGCCTTATAAAATCCAATGGCTTGGAGTTTGGGTCTGCCAACTTATTAGTTGTCAATGCTCTGTCGTGAGCTGAAATACCAGTAGTCGTACCTTCGGCATAATCGCAGGTAACAGTATAAGCAGTTCCGTGTCTGTCTGTCTGATTGGCCAACATCGGATGTAAATTCAAAGCATCTGCTCGTTCCGTAGATAATGGTGCACAGACATATCCCGAAGAGTAACGGACCAAAAAGGCCATTTTCTCCTGTGTAATTAACTCTGCCGATATAATCAAGTCTCCTTCATTTTCACGATCCTCATCGTCCATAACAACCAAAAATTCTCCATTTTTAAACGCTTCTATAGCTTCAGACACTGAAACAAATTTATCGGACATAATTGCAATTTATCACGAGAAAATGTATGTTTTCAAATTGAAATGGATGAAATGTTAGCTCTATCGATTTGATTGAGATGTGACCTTCAATATATACTCTTCACTATGAAGTTTGCCTTAAATGCCGGGCCATGAATTTTTCATCTGTCATTGATCCCGCAGTCGGAATAAAATTTTACTAATTTTACTAATTTTACAAACCAAGCTAGATAACCGAAGTTATTACAATGACTTAAAACAGAACGGCTAATTGACCTATTGCATGATAACTTACAACACTTAAGTCTACTTTGACATAGCCTTTATGCTTCGACGCTACTTTAACAATAGACATCACTTTTAAACTATGGATCATCTCCGTTAAACGGATAAGTACCTAAGATATAACCTCCATACACGTGATTCCTATATTGTTTTTGACAGAAGCACCGGTAGAGCCTGTAAATAGAGAATGTTCGACAAGTGACATTGTAGATGTCGGACTGAAGTTGGGCCAATTAAAACAGGTTCCTGGCCAGGCACAGCGAATGAAAAATGTCACAGAGCTGTCATAGTTGGAAATGCTAGGAGGCGCCAGGGGAACAAGATCGTATTTCAGTTCGGCAAAAAATGGTCGCAACTGCTTTGTGACTTCGTAAAAAGTATACTAGGTTGGTCTTATTAATTTGAGATTGATGTTTTATCTCTCTATTATTACTTGCTTCAGGGAACGTATTAGCCTGGTGTATTTGTATTACAATCCTTTAGATTGTGGAACTGTAAAAGTAGTTAGTTGTATACTTTAACATTAGCCGTTTCACGATAATGTGTAATTATTGTTAGTTATTAGCAATTTTTTTGAAAACTTATGTTTCGCAGCCACAATATAATTCTAGTTCTAATACACATGTTGTAGTTTACTAATACTAGATAAGTGTATAAACATACTGAATCTTTCACCTCAGCTCAGGAGGGAACTAATAAAGCATCTGTTTCATTTTTTGAGATACTGGGATATCTTAATAGCACTTAATGTACGTGAATACATGTAAAATTACTGATTCTTAGAGAAAAACAGAAGATTTCGGAAGTCATAGTCGTCGATACTCGGAAAGCACTATGGAGAGTACTGGGTTATCTATATAACACGGACCATCTCTTGGTGGTTCCAGATATTTGGATAGATCATGGTTAAAGCACGACTTGTTATCAAAAAAAAAAAAAAAATAGTATGTTTAAGTTATGTAGTACAGTAAGCTTCATTTATCATGGACGTTGCCCCTCAATTCAGTAAGTCTATAATGGCAAAGTACAATGGCGATGAAGAAAATGAATTTGCATTTCACAAAATAGAGTTGGATGATAAAATCATCTTGAACGTACAAATCAACGGAGTTATGGACACTACGTTTGACTTACCAGTTTCATCTAAAGCATCGATAAATTCATATTCCAATTTGAATAATAGTGAAGATGGGGGCATTGAGCCGGTTATCTTGATAGGCGACCATAATAATATAAAAATCCAGGTCGTTGCGTCACAAATTGGCAAACTAGTTTTAACATCAACACATCCCAAAAATGTAATATTGTCAATAGGATCCAAGTGGTTTGGCAAAGGTGACGAGGCAACCGACAGTGATTTTGACAAATTAGTGTTTGTGTTAGACAATATCAAAACGCTATTACAATGAAAAATACGGCTTTAGAATTATATTGCATTAATGACACGAGGTTTATACTATATCTACTTGCTTACTTCCTAGGCTTAGCTGGTACCAATCTTTCCTTTTGACCATAAACCAACTTATGGGGCTTCATAAAAGACTTCAAGGTGTCCAGGGTTATTTTACTTCTTCTCTCTTGGTATTCAGAAATGAATTTTTGTAAAATTTCGATAGATTCCTTTTTCATTTCACCAGACAAAAGATCACCAGATCTGTAGTCTTTCGCTAACTTTGCTAATTTTTCATCGTCAAAGCTAAAAAATGACAAGTATTGGTAAGCAACATCAACATCTGGATTACCGCCGTGCTGTCTGTGTTCTTCGATTGAAGTCTTCCCACCAGAAAATGCATATTTATTAATCTTCTTTTGGATTTGTTTTGGAGTGTCATCCATGAAGATAGCTGTATTAGTGTCCGAAGCAGACATTTTACTGGCTGATCCTTGTAACGCTGGAAAAAATTTGGCATGGATTAAAGAGGGTTTGGAAAATTTCAATTTATCAGCAACATCACGACAAACTCTAAAATATGGGTCCTGGTCAATAGCACATGGAATCAAACATGGAGTCTTTGGAGGTAAATCCAAGATGCCTGGAAATGACGATGGAAATGCACTAGCAATTTGAATACTGGCAAAGTGAATTTTACCAATACAGTCGGAATCTTGAAATCCAAAAACGGCTTTAGCGGTGGATGTTGTAATTTGTCTAGAAGTTCTGACAACATTTTCGTAGAAGCCTCCGTTCATGTACTCTAAGTCAGAAAATATGAAGGTGTTTTCAGGATTGAACCCAACTGCAATGATATCCTTAGCATTCTCTTTGGCGAACCCTTTCACATCAGCGATACTTAATTTTTGCTTGAAAAGAAACTTTTCATCGTCTGTCAACTCAACAACTAAGGGAACGTCGAAAACATCCTGCAACCACTTTGTGAATACGAAAGGAATCATATGACCCAAATGCATCGAGTCAGACGAAGGCCCTCTACCGGTATACAAGAAGAATGATTCACCATGCTCGTACAAGGTCAATATCTTTGAGAGATCTCTCTCGGAGAAAAACACACCTCTCTTCAAAAATGGATGTGGCTCATGTCCAGTGATTTCCTTGAATCTCGTTAACGTTTCTGGAGTTATAGACTTGGTACCAAACTGCTTGATCAATTTTTCGTAATCAATATCTTGGGCTTGCCCATCGACTACTGCCCCTTCTACTTCCCATGGAGTAATTTTTTGGTTCGCAGATTCGAGATTTAACTTCGATATACTCTCTTCTACTTTCTCTTCTGCCATTTCCGTTTATGTATACTCAATAATGCAATGGTGAAGAATTGCCAGTACTTCTGGGTTGAGCCGATTGGAAATTTTTGGTGAGACGACGTACTTACAGGTTACCATAAAAGAATTGCACTTTTTGCAGGTTATCAAGGGATGAAAATTTTACTACAACCATACTAAATACATCAAGTAAATATACATTAAGACTACACACGTTTAAAGGAAAACTATTTTAAATCGTAAAATTATTGTTTATTTTTAAACCCATGCAAGAAAAAACAACAGAAAACTAATATAAACAATTTTAAACCCACTTTAAACCCTACGTATAATAAAATACAGTAGTTTAAAAGTTAAGTTTGGTAAAGAACCATTTGTTTTTACCAGCTTGGTGCTTTTCTTCTAAGGCCTTCTTGACGACTTTCTTAGCTTCTTCTCTTTGAGATGGCTCTTCTAAAGCTTCGGAGGAAACAACGGACTTGAAAGATTCCACATCTAAAGAGTATCTGGTTGGCATTAAGTGGTTGTAGTTGACTAATTTGACGAATGGCTTGACCTTAGTTCTCTTAGCAGTCTTCTTGGCACCCAAGTTCTTGGTTACCTTTAATGGGTATCTTTCAATACCAACCACAATGGCGTGTGCGAATGGGTGTGACTTGGTACCTTCATCGTGTGGCTTGACGATGACGACTTTCTTACCAGCGAAACGACCACGAACGACAATAGCTATATTTGTTAGTACTTTACTTTAGGTGGTTCCCAATCTCTGTTGACGGCATTGCTTGTCTCGGGCCTCTCATATTCTATTTTTTCACTAATTTTTCACTTTTCAAGTTCCTTCAAAATTTCTTCAGTTTCATGCTCTACACCACCACTCTCTACTCATTTACTTCCTTTACTCCCTCAAACGTATTGTGATATATTGTTGCCGATTTATGACCATGTACATCATATTTTTCATAACCCCTCCAACTTCTCCTTTTAGCTTCCATTCAGCCTCCGTCTTGATTGGTTTCATTCCTTTAGTTCTAATACATACCAACTTTACCTGATTTAATGAATTTAGCCATTTTGTGATGTTAAATATGCAATCTAAGTAACTATGTTTTCAGTAATAAAAAATTTTTATTTTTAATCACTTTTGATAGTAGACGAGGTTTCCAGAGCATCACCATAGTAGCTACCGACAATTTTTGAAAAATTTCTTACATTAAATGACACAAAACCAATTTGGTAATATCAGGGGCGGGTAACTAGAATAAGTCGTGCGACAATATAAAACAAGGAGGGGGCTAAGTAAGATCAGCTGAGAAGCACATGACTATTGTGACCGTGTTTCTCAAGTGGCCCTTTCACTGTAGATGGCACCATGTACAATAGTAACTATAAGGGTCACCAAAAATTGGCATGAAGCCAAAATAAACTACAAGGACAGTCTAAGACAGTAGCAGGATCACCAGGGTGTCTACAGGTCTAATTTTTTATAGTTAATATTCATTTTAGTGTACTTAGGAAAAGAAGAAAGGAATTTGCAGCCGTTATTTTTTTCTCAGGCTTCTGGCCAAAAACTTGGAGTTGATAGATGTGACATTTTTATTTGTAGATGTAGATTGAGATGGCATAATAACAGGAGCGTGATGCGTGGAAGATTCTTTCGTGAAACTGGATCTTCTGAAGTCCGAGGGTTTGTTGTGCACACTGCCAGATACGGCTAGTTGGGCAGCATGCAAGCCACCCTCGACGGCAGAGACAGATGTGGGGGAGCCCAAGCCAGTGGACATGTTTAGAGTACCAGTAGGGCTTTTGACCGAGGGTGGGGGTTTTCGTTTGACCGATTTCCCTTTGCGCTTGAGAGCCATTAAGTTTTCTTTGTGGCGAGTCCTACTTTCAGTCGACGCCGGGCTGGTGGGGCGTTCAGTTTGTTTAGGCTTTTCGGGAGGTGTTGATTTTTGGTCTGATGCAAACACGGGGGAATCGGCAAGCTTTGGAGAAGGCCCATTAGGGCCTAAAGGCCTCAGCTTAGGCCTTTCTTCAAGACTAGCACATTCTCTCTCATATTGGTTTAGCTTAGATCTGGCTAGTGTGTCAGTCCATTGGTTAATCTCGTATTTTTCGACTTCGAATACGAATGTTGTAATTGAAGACACTATGGCAAAGATGCTCGTAGTTGGCATAGTCTTGTGGAGTTTTCCGGATGACGTGGAAACTACTTCTTTAAACTGAATGCATTGAGAATTCAATTGAATCTCACTAATGGGTGTATATTCTAGTCCGTCATCGTCCCTGTAGAAGATCAAGGCTCTTCCGTGAGTAGTAATAATCATCGTACATGTTCTGAACTTTTCTGGGTTCTGGCTTTTGGAGGTGCCAGTATTGTTGTCAACACTATCATTGGTAGAACCTCCAGAACTATTTTTGCCATTTCTATCAGGCAACAAGAGTTTCTTCAACATGGATGATTTACTCTGCTTTCCATTGTTGCTGTTGTCAACAGGAGCCTGTTGTTGACTGGCTACTTCTTCAATGTCGTTGTGCGTCTTGATGGCTTTCGACTCATCGTCATCATTCTGGTTTCCTTCCTGACTAATTGCTGGGCCTCGCAACCCTCTGCTTGACCCGTGAACTACTTGCGATAAGAAGCTTGTACCACCCCTCGAAGCTGTGGCTTGTAGTTTATTAGTGTACTCTAATGGAGTGTTATGCAACAAACCTTTATGCTTCTTTTCAAAAAACTCCGTCGACTGAATAGACAATATAACGGGACCTATTTTCATAATTCTCTCATCAGGATGGATCAAATAATCACTCCAGGCTACTTCTAGCGAGCTCAAAGGTGTTGGCTCCAAAACTTCAGATTTCTTTCTAACGATCTGCTTTTTTTGATTGATTGAACCTCTTGAGAATGAAGGCCTTGCATTGAATGTAGGCCTCAATATATTTGTGCCTGGTATGTAATCAGGGGCAGATGGAGGTCTCGAGTTACCACTACCACTCGAGCGTGATGTAGTTTTAGAAACGGGAACTGTATCCCCCACAGTATCATAGGTAGAATCTAAATCATTGAGATCTGGATCAGAAATATTATCCTTCTTGTTCAAAACAAATGCAGCCACAGAGGCAGGGTTAACCAGCTTCCCAGTTTCGCTAACAGATCTTTTACCATTTGCATTGTTTGTGTGCAAACCATTCTTTGCGCTAGTCCTACTAGCTCCTTGAGATGGTGATTTTCCAAGCTGCGGTACCGTTGTCATGGATTTGGCATTTATCTTATAGGGACCTAATTCCGGAGGTGGAACGTTCCATATCAGATCAAGATCGTCCCATTTAACTGAGTTAAAGAAATAATGATTTTGAATTTGTGGGATGGTACTACGCTTTGAAGGTTGCAAAACCAAAATCTTTTTTATAAAATCCCTGAGTATCATTGGAAAGCCAGCACTAAACGCATACTGCAATTTAGTGATCTTTTGGAAAGTAAGATATTCGTTTGTAGCTTTGAATGGAGGCTTACCAGCGATCATTTGGTAAATTATGCAACCAAAAGCCCAAATATCGCCTGGTTTCCCACAGTATTTATTTTCTAGCAACTCAGGTGATACATATTCAGCAGTTCCCACAAAAGACTTGGCCCTGACGTCAACAGGATAATCCTCGCTTTCATTGTCCTTTTTTTCTAATAATCTCGCAGTTCCAAAATCAGTGATTTGGATCCTCAATTCGGCATCAAGCAAGATATTCTCTGGCTTGATATCTCTGTGTATAACACCGTTATCATGCATGTACTTGATAGCATCTAATATTTGTGCTCCAAAGTACCGAACACAATCCTCATTAAGTGTATTATGCTTTTTGATCAATGTTAAAAGCTCTCCGTTTGATGCATAGTCAAGCACAAAATAAAGAGACGACTTGTCTTGAAATGTAAAGTACAAAGATATTATCCCAAGTCTATTGCTCAAACGGTTCAAAGCATGCTTCTCTATATTAACATATTTCACTTTCTTCTCTTTGATAATGTGTCTCTTGTCTAATATCTTAACAGCATATTTTTTTGAAGTATGTTTATCAGTTGCTAGAACGACGGTAGAATACGATCCTTCTCCAAGGGTACGGCCATACTCAAAATCTTGCACTCCCCTCTTGATAACTCTGTATTTCGACTTATCTTCAACCCTCCGCACGGCAGCACCTCGATCATTCCAGTCTTCTCCGTCTTTCATGCTGTCTTCCTGGATAGAGTTATTACGATCATCTTGAGCATCGCTGCTCTCAAGACTCTCAGGGGCTGGCGTAGTATCCACCAAATCTCTAAACTCTGCTTCTGTAGTTGGCGTATCTAACAACACATTTAATGACGAATTGGTTACTGCGTGATGCTCTGGGGGATTGAAATCAAACGAAGACGTCGAATTGGGGGTCTGTGGTGCGCTTCTCGTCGTATCTCGATCCTCCTGGAGGTCCAACGACGATAGCCTCGAGGATATGTGCACATCCGGCAACCTGTTATGATGGGTAATGAGTCTTGCCTTCCGAAACACTTGAGGTGTTGGTGCCTGGTCCTTTGCAGAATCAAGTGTATCCACGCTACCATTCCTTTGATCAGAATACGTATTGTAAATATTCTCTAAATCACTTGACAACTCCTGAAGACTAGAATCTGACTCATTCATTCGTCTACTCATCCTTCGTATGCTCTATATTTCCTTGTTTTGATTTATATATGGGATATTCTGTTAGTTATGCAGCAATTATATAGGGGATACCGATTATGTCAACAATACTACTAATACATAATAATAATCCAATCTCAAATACTTCAGTTATTTGGTATGTGTGTATATAGTATTATACCTCTACCTTACTCGTTAAGTCTATGATTTTGTTTTTATTATCTGATAAAAATACTACTCCACTGCTCCCGCTAGTCTGCCAGCAAGAGGCTATTATTGAAATTTCAATACTGAGTTCTCTGCACGTGATGCAATATCGAAATTACTATATTGACAGAGAATAGAAGCATTTAGGGAGCTTATCTATAGTGGCAGGCTTCTTACGTAGATATAGCCATGAGCAATTATTGAAGCTTGAATTGAAAGATTAGTTAACAGCAAAAATGGCATTTCCGGTTGAAACCACGCAATTAATAGCGCAGCTACGTGTGTCTTATCTCACACTCATAGATAATGATGAATATGGAAAACGGATTATCAGGCCAATAAAAGTCGATGGAGAGGACCTGCAACAGCAACAACAATATCCGCAACTTGAATTGCAAGAGTCACCACCGATAACATTTAATGCTGAGCAACAGATAGAGAAAAACATTCAGAATACACAATCAGATCCAGGCAGGCGCATAACAACTAAGAGGAAGAAGGGAAGGGGTAAAGCGGGTAGACGAGGACTGCGAAGCCGCAGAAGGAAGAGCGAGCTGAAGTTGTTGGATGAAAGACCTCTGCCTCAGAAGGATGACGAGATAGACGCTTTGAGCAGTAAAGGGACCCAGTCGGGGCTAAATTATACGGAAACCATCAAAGGAAGAAATAGATATAGGAGAAACACACCAAATATTGTGAAATTGTTTCACTCCAATAAAAACAAGGACAGCGACAGTGATAGTGATAGTGACGACTCACCGAGAATACCGACAATGATGCCGACAGAAAGAAACCTCGAATTGATCGAAGAGGAAAACGCAAACGAGGATGAAATTACAGACAGAGAAATAAATGAAACTGAGACTACAAGCAAAGATACAAATGACGTGATAACCATAGATAGCGATTTCGACATGCCGGTAACGAGAACAGGAGATATCTTGAGAAGAGATGAATTTGGGTACGAAAATCAGCCAGACCAGAGTGATACAAGCTCGTTAAGTAGCCTTGAAAATACAGCTATAACTGCAGATAATTATGATGATTACGATGAAGATGGTGAGGAGGTAGAAGAAGAAGATGATGACGAAGAAGGCGAAGAGGAGTTTAATTACACGGAAGAGGACGATGACGAGGACGAGGTGACTTCAACAGACTCGGCATTTACTGATATCGAAACAGATTCCATACTAGAGTCCTCAGTTTTGCTTGATTCTTTCAATGATAATATCGATATTGGATACTCATTGGGCGATCAGGCAGTCAACCTGACAAGCTTTCGGACTCCCTCCAAGAAGCATAGAAAGCGAAAGAATAGAATTAATTCATTTGACAGTCAAAGTTTGTCTAATCTGACGGGCAATCTTAAATCCATTGCTTCGCAACCATTGTCCTCGGACTATAATAACTATAATAGCGGTCTTAGCCATGTAAATTCATCCGCAAGCCTTAACCCCGTAAATAATTCAAACCGAAGTGGTGATCATCGCAAAGACCCTTTAGTCTTTGACAAAGTCGATGTCAATAAAAGAAAGGAGTCGTTCGGCAGCCTCAAGCAATCGAAGCTCAGTTCAATGATTCAATCGAAGTACAAATCATCTAATATCAACCCGCTCAATTATTATGCGTTTGCTTGCTCTCATATTGATAGTATTCATAAAGCAAAGCTCGATATTTTTTTGCCGCCAGAAAATAAACCAATACTAAGCGAATTGGAAGTGAACGATAATATTGCAATAGCTGATTGTATTGGCTTCATATTGTTGACTTTATCCGATAAAAGATTATTCAACCAAGATGCAAATCTTGCCAATATTAATCCACTTAATTGGAGATTAGAATTGGTTGATGAAGATGGTGAAAATTATGGTACTTTTGGTATATTGGATAGGACGAGATTATTATCGTCGTACAATAATCCGAAAGAAATTGCTTTATGTAGGGTTTTCGACGAGAAAGAAGTAGCAAAAAATGAGGAGCAGTCTCCTTTACCATTGGAGTTCAAACTGAGTTTGTTGGCTCATCAACAAAAGATGAACAATTCTCCTGAAGCGCCTAGTTACGATGATGCGGCTGCTGAATTTAAACCTTTAAATAAAGAAAAGGATGAAATGATCGAATTAAGAATTTTAAGAAATTCCAATGATTCGTCATTGTTTAATTCACCATTAGATTATTCGTCGTTTTGCATTCCAATAGGGGCCCAAATTGGACAACTATTGAAACAGTTTTGCTTAGAAAATGGACTTGATGCTTCCAAATATTATTTTAGGGAGCTCATATTGGGTGAAACTGGAACGCATCCCGTAGAGTATAAGCACCAACAACACGAAAATTCATTATTACAAGGCAACATTAGTGCTAATATGAGCCCAATAGTCATAAAATCAAGGAGGGATTTAAAAGACTCAGATCGGATAGCAGACTTAGGAAGCAATACATTGGAACTAACATTCTTGAACTCTACTCTTTCCAATAAAGATACTATTCGTGAACAGTCATTCCTGAATATTGGCATCACGCCCTCAGATACAACTTCTGCTTTCCCAATCATTACTCCACCGGTAAAACAATTGGATGAGAAATTTCAAATGCTCAATACTGGTAACAATGAGCAGTCAGAAGCCAAAAGATTCGCTGTTACCCCTAAGCCAGAAAAGAACACCGCTGAGAATATCAAACGGACAATCAACTCCAACAAGTACTTGGATGATATTATTAGAGGAAAAAATCCCCAACTTCCTACTAACATTAACACTATCTATTTCACTTGGAAGGTATGGAGAAAAAAGCCAACGATCTTGAATAGAATAGAGAAAACGCTTATTATCGATGGTGACTATATTCATTTAACTCCTTCTGACATTATGGCATGGAAAAAGAATCTAAGCGACAATCCATTCTTATCAAATCACCAGAATCAAAGTAATTCTCACCACCACCATTATTTGCATCATTACAATTACTCAAACTATTATAACCATCTGATGATGAAGACAAGCTCATTTCATATCACTCAAATTACAAAACTAAAACAATACAAGACTAGTAAAAATCCAAATCACTTTAAGATTGTTATCAAAAAGCATGTGGACGGAACCTCTAATGTTAAGGACTCTACTGTGAAGAAAAAGTACGATTTAGAAGCGTCCAACCAGGCTGAATGTGAAGAAATTATCAAAAAGCTTAAATGGGTTCTACAAGTATATAACAAGTCAAATATTTGATTTTAGTATTACTCTTGGTGACTACGTTTATATTCATATAGCATTTATCATTTATTGAAGTAGTTCGATTCTGCAGTACTAATCGCGAAAATCATTTATCTCATCGCAAAGAAATTTGATATGGATTTGGCATTTTAAGATTCTATCACCAAACACACGATATGTCTACTGCATTGTCCCTGAACTGGAAGAAGCTAAGCTCCAAACTTGACTCTAATTCAAAGGTGACGAAAAAATCCATAAAAGAGAAGAAAACGCTTAAAAAGAACAAGATTGCAAAATCATTAGATTCAACAAGTAATTCAGCAGAAGTAACAACAAGCCCCATAAAACTAGCATTGTGGACAAGGGAGAATGACATAAAAGCAAGTGATGTATCGACAACAACAGAAACGTTTGCATTGATACCCCAAGGTAGTGATGCCCGTAAAAAAGAACCTGGGAAGTATTTGGCCATGGATTGTGAATTCGTAGGGGTAGGACCAGATGGGACAGAGTCAGCATTGGCCAGGGTTTCGATAGTGAATTTTTATGGCCATACAGTATTTGATAAGTTTGTGAAGCCTAAGGAAAAGGTAACTGATTGGAGAACTTGGGTTAGTGGAGTTTCCCCAAAGCATATGAAAGAAGCTATCAGCTTTCAGGAGGCACAGACAGAAACAGCCAAGCTCTTAGATAATAGAATCTTAGTGGGGCATGCTATTCACCATGATCTAGACTCCTTATTTTTATCGCACCCTAAGTCAAAAATCAGGGATACTTCTAAATATAAACCGTTCAGAAAGATTTCGATGGGCAAAACCCCTAGCTTAAAGAAATTAACGCTGCATTTTTTGAATATCGATATCCAAGGTGCTGCTCATCTGTCAGTGGAAGATGCTAGAGCGACAATGCTATTATTTAGATTGCATAGAAAAGAATTTGAGATGAGTGTTCGAAATCAAAGTTCACATTGAGCATGCCTATTAAGTTTACATAGTTGTATATAACATCTTGTACATTAGCAATAAAGAAGACTATCACCAAATATATATTACAAAATAACTATTATACAGCGGCAAACTATTTGAGTGAAATAATAGGACAATCATAAAACGTCGTGATAGAAACAATACAAAGTATGGATCAAGAGATTGGGTGGTTGCCAAGAGATTAGTCCTCTAAATGTTGACCTTCAATATATGAGCATGCACCTCTATAAATCATTTCTTGGAGCATTCGAACATCCATGCCTAATTCAGTTTGCAACCCATTTTCCGTTTCTAGCTCGTTCATCAGCTTAATTAGTGTATGGTCTCTAATTATTAAGACCTGATTTTCTTGCAAAATTAAATCCACCTTTCGCTGATACTCCTTATAGGAATAATTCTCATCAGATATTGCTTTGAACAGAATATCTGAAATGGCAGAAACCATATCGATAGAATTCGTGTTAATCAAGGTTTGTTCTAGTTCTGGTTTCATGAGATGGTAAACCAAAAAGCCAGTCTCCTTATTCAAGTTGAATAATTCGTTATACATATCTAAAAATTTCCACTTGAATGTATTGTCAACAGTATCATTACCAAATAAGCAAGCTGCATGAATCAAAGTGAGTATTGAATCATTAGTGCCCGATAACATATAATCCATAATGATTTTAGGAATTTTTGAATCACCATTTGTCTCGAATTTATCTGCGTCTAAATCAATATCCAGCAAGAAAGTCTGGAATCCCGAAACTGTCGTACTTAAATAAATAAAAACTAAGTATGGTAAACAAACATAAGGTAGCACAGCATTTTCGGTTTCATTTTCACATCTTAGTTTGTATCTTAAGTTGAAATATTTCTTCATGCAACTAAGAGAAGTATGTTTAATATGAGGAAGTCTCAAGCCATGCGAGAAAGCAAAAAGAACATGCATTTCAAAATTTGCCTCATTTATATGAATATTGCGCGAATCTTCAAACTCTGTTATGAATGGTTCCAAATAATGGCGCTGGCCGAATATGACATCTAAATAGCTGTTTTCAGATCGTCCGTGGAACTGTTTTATAACCTTTGTTAAGCAACTCAAGAGTGATAAAACTGCCGGTTGATATAATGCTGAAAACCTAAGCAAACCATAATACACCTTTGACCAAATTATAACTTTGGGCAAAACCGATGATAAAGATAATCCTTCGTAGATTCGGGCGAGACAGACAGTTACATTAGTCAAGTAATCCAAACTATCAACTGGACGTTGACTAACTAGTTTGAAAACTCTTGAAGCAGTTGAATCATTGATGCCAGATCCCGACAAAAGTCCTACTACCAATATAGCTCTCGTTTGAAATATGGAAGTCGCACTGAATGCAACATCGATAGCATAAGTACACCAGCGAGATCTCCACCCTGATCTGTCATCAGTAGTGCCCAATTCTGTAATAAAGTCGTTCAAGTATTGACATAAAATTTCGAAACTAACCGCTCTATTATACGTTTGGCTCAAATCAGTTTTCGACGAACTTTTATCCCCTGTTATTCCAAACAACATTCTAGCCCTCTGGCCACTAAAATAAGCAAGAGTCTCTTCAATAGTAGCTTTTTCCTTTTCCGTTAAATCTGGCTTGTGGAAGAAAGACTGAATTGTATTAATAAACAATTTTTGTAGGTCTGCCCCGAAATCTAATGATGGGTTATCAATAAAAAGCGTGCAGAAGAAGAATACATCTGCTAAGAATAACTGAGCAAATACATATGAGTTAAAAGACAAAGTTGCACATATCTTGACTAATACTTTAATTTCGAATAGTTTACTCTCTGATGCAATGGCTGAATCTGTGGTGCTAGCACGGTTAATGCATAAAATCAACCTAGATATAACTTCTCCACATACTTCGACTGAAGGTGAGATGAACGAAATTATGAAATACCAATCTGGTCCTGCCTTTTTGTTATCAATTACAAAAGCAACAACTTCATCAATCAAAATCGAAGTCAACCTACTTTCTAAGAATAGCTTGTTCCAAACATAATCATTCAAATATGCAATTTGCTCCTTGTTAATGCTCGAAATTCTGCAGAATTGGCGAACTATTTCCGCCACCCTTTCTGGCCCGTGTACGTTGTTTTCGAGATAAATATAGTCACAAACATTATCGATCCATGGCGATATATAGAGAATTGCATTGAGCCTGTTTTCAGGAGGTAACTTCTCATAATGGTCAAAAAAAGCTTTGAAAAACCTGAAGGACATGGAAGGCATTTTCTTAGCAAGGTATTGAGAAGTTGACACGATAAAGTCAGTAATGTTAGATGGAAAAGATATGTTCTTGGCATAGCTATTTGGAATGCCTAAATCAATATCAAAATAAGTCGATAATGATGCAAATAGCAAGGCCGCAGCAGAACGAACTTCCTCGTCCTGGCTGAGTAAGCCTTGAAAAGTGACGTTATATAGTCTGCTAAACCAATGATAAGAGCTTGCTTCATCTCCATCCTTTTCTTCGTTATAAACGATTTGTTTCGGCAATCTCGATGTCGTGAAGTATAATGATTTCAAAATCTCCAGCCTCTCCTGAGACTTCAATGTAACCTGTAACCCATAGTTTAAATAAATTACAAATTCTTCAGTGGAATCATTATTCTTCGAGACCTCACATTTAGTGATATCTGATAGCTTATAAATTTCAATAGGCAGAAAACCCTTAGT
Organism: Debaryomyces udenii; assembly: GCA_030556595.1. Taxonomy (NCBI): domain Eukaryota; kingdom Fungi; phylum Ascomycota; class Pichiomycetes; order Serinales; family Debaryomycetaceae; genus Debaryomyces; species Debaryomyces udenii. Next base: position 533,874 of record JAKTUI010000004.1, on the reverse strand, counting down.
AGCCCAGGAAGGTCCAGTAAGTGAAATGTATTCCTCAAAACAAACTTGTAACCACTGCCTACCGATTCTAAGAGTAACAGGCACAAAAGCTTCCTTCTCAGCATCATAAAATGAAACACTTTCGAATATTACTCTATTATCACGAGATATAGAAAGCGTTGAGTCGGTCAAGCACAAACTGTTAACAACACTTGCCCCATCAGTTTGAGAATATGTGTATAGCTTTGCATTGGATCTATTTTCGGAAAGCCTCAAAGTTTCCATTGTCTCCAAAATGCCAGAATTTTCAACTTTTGGTATGTTGAAATAATAGATGCGAGAACAATTGCTGAAAAATTGAGTAGGTGCATAAGTATTCAATAAAGAAACGTAAATCTTATAATATTCCGACTCAAGTAACGATGAGGTAAGATCAATAACTAAATAGAATTTATTATCCCAAACTTGACTTGAAGTCTCGAACAACCTGTAAACCAAAAGATAGATATCGTTGTTGATTAGCTTCAAATGACCGAAATTCATAACAACCACGGGCGTACCATCGTGAAAAATTGAATTGTGAACGATGGGAAAATCGGAAGTCGAATCAAGATAACTCATAGACATCTTACTCATGAAATCATTATACTGACTACTGACATTGCTGCTTGGATCAAAGCTTTTGTAAGTAGTGGACATCTGAAGAGAGATCAAGGCCTTGGGTTGTCCCAACTCTTTAAGCCATTTGTCAAGCTTTCTAAACTTTTCAATTTTTGTGTGCAAACCCTGAATATTCGATAGAGGATCACTTAAAATGTAGTGATGCTTTATTTTAACGAAGTACGTATAGAAAAATTTATGCAAATAGCGCAACTCGGGTATTGGTTTCTTCTCGATCTCCTGGAAAGGGTAATCGGTTTCAGGAACAGTCGAAATTTCCTCGAGAAAATCAAAAATTCTTTGGTTCAAAGCATTTAACTCGCTCATCTTACTGCTAAGGCCAGGCCACTTCATCAAATTTAGAGAACCATTCGCCATGTTTTGAATAACCTTGACTAATTGCATTAACGTTCTTTTAACCTTCGTATCATCTACTGAAATATCGAAAAAAGCTTTGGGGCTGATAATAGCAGGGCAGAAGAATCTAAGGAAAATAAATGAACCCACTGAAATCAAAGCTGCATTTTCAAATTTATTCCTCACACAATTGTAGATTTCACGGCAGATAAACTTAAATGAAGATGGAACTATATTAACCGAGCTGAGAATAACGTTCACTAATTTATTGTAATATTCCATGAATAGATTGGTTTCTTGATCACTTGAATGGCATTTTTCAACTTCGAAAACAATCTTTTTCGAATTCAATTCCTCAATAAATGGTTTTAAAGTAACTGAAAGATAATCCAACCCATAGTCTTTAGCAAAATTAGACATCAATTTAGTCAAAGTACTGTTCCTTCGGAAAATGTCGCTTGACCTTGATACTTTGTCAATTTCATCATTTAACAATACCTTGAAAAGCTTATCTAGTTTCTTGGTGTACCCATAAAACATGAATAATGATGATGCCAATAGACTGTGTTCGGTCAACGACGCAACCTCGGCAGTAGCGCTACTCATTTCGTAAAGATCAGACATCTCTTTTAAGATATGATCAGGAAATTCTTCTTTAGATTTGCTTATCTTTCTAGAAGCTAACATGTTTGCAAAAACATTCAAAAATATTGCACGAATTTTATTGTTTTCATGATACCCTAAAGGAAGAACATATTGCATACCAATATCAGTATCAAACTGTAAGATGTTTGATATACTTTTCAAAACATTATCAGTAATCAAATGAACCTTGTACTTAGATTTGACTAAATTCGAATTCAAATTGGTCGAAGTATACTTTTGCAAGACTTTGTAGAACAAAGACAAATAGTTCGCGAATGACAAGTCCTTATTTTTCCGTATGTCCTTATCCTTTGTTCCATCCGGTATTTCTAATATTAAGTCTTCTAATTGAAGGGACAAACACTTTGAGCATTCGGTTGCAAGGTCGATATTTAGATACGAAATTTCCGAATCCTTGCCTGCTCCAGCCGTAGTATCAATGGACACAGATGAACCCACATGATTAGCGGCGGCTTCTTCAAAAAAAACAGCTTGTTCAAGCCACTCTGCTGAAGCTTTGGCGAAGTGATTTCTTAATTTGAAGGCTCCTCGAAGACCTACGTGCTCTTTGTCAGCTTCAAGAGCAGATCCAAGCTTAGAAAATTTTAGTTTTAGTTTCAAGGTATCTGATGGTCGATCCGTTAAGTTAATAAAGTCAATCATGAAACCACATACTTCTGGAAGTAATGCTGCCAAAACAAATGAACCGTCGTTCTTTACACTTATCATCGTCGTGATTATAACAATGAGCTGTTCCATGAACAAAATGCTTTCTTCGTTAATAACTTTTTTAGCCGAGTACGAGATTGCAATATTCATTAGTTTGGTACATATCAAATGGAATACTGCAGAGTGCGATTCCATAGATAACGCGTCTTTGATGATCACTCTTATAACCAAGTCATTCGACGTTAATAAGCCAGTGCATTCATCAAAGAATTCAGAAATATATTGTTGCAGTTTTAATTTCTGCTCTGGATCATCCTTGGAGAATTCTGGCAGTAGAAAGCACCCAGAAGTTGAAACCAAAAAGCCAGTGAAATGGCGAAAAACTAGATTTTCATCATTGAAGGTATTCTTATTGTCTAGCTTATCTAGCCATCTTCTATATATTATCAACCATATTTCGTATAAGGATTTGGTTGGTTCTGCCTCTCTTAGAATATTTCTAAACCTTTTATGTAACGAAACAAACCCTGTAAATACAGAGTCATCGTTGATAACTTTTTCGAATGTTTCGCACAAGTTTTTTGGAAAACAAGAGTCCAAATGTACCTGAGAACGTACTTCTTCGCAATACCATTTCATTGATACTTGAGCAATATTATAGAACTGAAAATCATGTGTACAAAGAGACAAAAGCAATATCTTCTCGAAGGAATTAAACACATTCCCACAATCCGAATGTGTCAAACGATTTTTAATCAAAGGGTTGAGCAAAATAATATGCAGAAATTGGTCTCTTGCCTCAAAAAACTTATTCAAAAATAAAAAGCTGGATTTAAATTTTGCATCAGTTAGCGATAGCTGTAAACATGATTCACAAATTGATTGAATGATATAAATAGCAATCAAGAAATTAGCATATGCAGATATTGTGGTGTAATTTTTACTAATGAGATTGCCTTTGTCGACCAAAGTCATTGTTAGAGAGCATGCTGCGTCAAATAATGATGTATTCTCCAAAGTATTTTTACCTTGAAATACATGCTTCAATGGTATGATTGCCTCGTAGACAAACAGGAGCATATTCTGACGTAATTCAGTATCGTCTTCAACATCTTGAGAATCCCCCATTAACGAAAAATCATTGAAATAAAGCTCAGGGGCACCCACAAATATTAAAAATAAATCGGTCAACATTTCTTCTGCCTTAGAAACAAGCTGTGATTTTTGAAACGATGAAAGCGATGGAGGAATATTACAGAATTCATGTATGCTGATACGAACATTCTCATACGAAGTTGCTTCTCTTATATCAAATGAAGGTGATAGTTCGGCAATGTAATTGTCAAGTTTCGATGTATCACGCCTACTTGAGCTCGGCTTACTCAAATCAACCTTGTTTTCATCATTCGGTTTATTATGTTTCGAAGAGGTGTTTTCGTTATTGACGGTCGACATTGAGGATGAGAAAGATTTTGAATGTCATGCAGTTTTAAAAGCTTAGTCAAATAAAAGATCATAGACTTCAAAAAAGGAGCTAATTTGCTCATCAATTTATTGAAAATATCAGTATTCCTTTCAAACTCAGACAATCCCTTGACTGTCTTAATTAATATCCTCACTTCTCGCATATCTTCCATAGACTCGTTGAACTTCCGATCCAAGACTTCCATGTATTGTTCCGGTTTGATCATCAACGCTGAAATATAGAAATTGACCAATAAATTGTCATAAACCAGGTTCAATTGCAGGTTTTTAGACTTTGCTATCACCTTGTTTAAATTTTCGTATGTTGAATCTAAATGTATCAAAGAAAATCTAAAAATTGGGTGATCTTGTACGAAGTTTGTGGTATTCGTTAAAGCTGCACCTAAATGAAAAATATTGATTAACGAGTCAAAGCAATCAAGATTTGCCCCTTGGTTTGAGTCTTTCATGATACCATTTAAAAATTTCAATCTTCTATTAAAAGCAATTTTTAATTTATTCGGTTTATTCTCGAATTCGTTAAAATCTGTGAGACATAAAACAGTAAGCCAACTTTGAATCACAGAACTGCAACTTGAGTATGGTGAGTCGTCAATTATTGTATTGATGTAGTCAAATATATTTCTTACTTCGTTTTCAATAATACCCCCTGGAGTCACAAGAGCTATGTAATCTTCAGGCCTGGAAAAGCATTGGTCCTTTATACTAGTAGCGTAAAATACCATTAATGCCATCTTCCAATGATTAGACTTGACATATGGTAAGAATTTATATACAACTTGGGACATCTTTTCTGCAACTGAAAGCTGATAAAACAAATTCTTTATCAAGGGTGAGTACTTTTGCAAAACAGGCAAGGGCACCATTTCACCATTTACACCATATTTGAACAACTTCAAATTCAAATATTCGTAATAATCAACCGGATTTGATGCTGAAATGAACCTTAAAGCGGTTTCGATGTAGTTATCAATGTCATTGATGTAGTTAGTAATGAATTCCTGAGTAATGGCTTCAGAGTACCTGAATTGAGCCTCATCTGAATCCAACTCGCTAGTGGGTGTGACCGCTTGTGAGGATCCTGATGATACTGTATAGTTGTAATGATGGGTTTGCCTATTGTTACGACTGCGGATATTACTGTTTAACTCAATAGCCTCCGTTTGGCTAGACTTTAATAAAGACAAAACTTTCCGCACTATTTGCGTTGACAATAGTGATAGTAATATATCTATGGTAGACCTTATAATTGAAGAATTTAATGGTGGTGGTGGATCATAATGAAAATACATGGCGTAGTTGGAAGAGATATCGCAGTTGGATAGAAAAAACTCATTCTTTATATCATTAATAGCCCTCTCCAGGGTCCAGTGGTGTTTAATAATATCAGATAGTAACTTCAAGATTATTAGAGTGGACGAAAGTGACTTTTCATCTCGGTCACTCAACTTAGTAAAGTTAGACTCTTCGTTGATACGATTCAAGATCAGGCAAAAGCAAGAAATTATATCAGAAATGTAAGTGGTGTCGCTTTCGCTATTCAATTTGGACAGACCCGTGTACTTACTATCTAACAATATCTTCTTGGTAATAATAAACTGAGGATTCAACTCCACTTCAGCTACTGTGTATCCTGTACGGTTGGGCAAAAGTGACTGCAACCTCTTGCATGTCGATTCAACAAAGTCGTACAGCATATCCTGCTTCAATGACAGACCGCTCGACATGCTGGTTTTTCTCTATTAATTTTTTAACCTGATTAACACCGTTATTATATTCATTCAATCCAGCGGTTATTTTTTATAACAACGATTCCTGTTTGACTGATTCTTTTTCGTCTTCCTTACTCTTTGATCGCCAAATCTGTCTTATTGTCGGAGCACTTGCTTCTTAGAATAAATTTAACCTATTTCACTGCTTAAAGGCTGTCTGTAATCTATAATCACTATCTTTGATAAAGAATATTAGCATGTCTGCTTTCTTTTTACGGTTCCCTAGCGCTTACGTCAGTAATCTCCTAAAATTTCTTTTTATGTAGCTCCGGATTAAAGTGACACAAAGTTTGTTTATTTTACTATAACCAATTACAAAGAACCGTTTAGTGCTTCTACATACAAACGCAATAGCCTTTAAGGGGACAATTATTGTTTATTCTGTTACACAGGAAACTTGGCTATCTTGAATGCATGGTGCCTAAGTCAAATTTAATGGCAGTCTGTCAGATTATTTACGATATATTAAAGCGAAATTGGTTTATAGGGTGTAGGGAGGAGCGATTAGACCTTTGAGGTTAAAAGTAACCGTGGAAGTAAAGAAACATAGCGATCGCGCAAAGCATTTATTTTGCATTTTTTTTTTTTCGCTGGTCGGCATTTCCAAGTATTGCGTTTAAATTAAAAACGAGGCTTAAAAAAGCAATGACATTTGCAGCAAAACTAAAAAAGTTAGGCTTTTATAGAGTTTAATATTTTTTAGGTTTGAGGCGGCTTGGAACTTTGTGATGCAGTATATACTGATGTACTATTAATGTTGGTGTCTATTGGATTTTTAATCGGAACTAGGGTTCGGTTGGTCCAAGTATGACTCACAGAGTGGGATGTGGTAAAGCTCAAATGATGGTCTGATTGCGCTAGAAAAATATGTAATACAACGTCATGGAACCTATAAAACAGAAAGTTTAGACGAAGCATCCTTGAATCAAAAAGTCGGCAGATTTTATGTATTGCTAAAGTACCTCGAATTGAGTCCGAATGATAATTACTCGTTTTTCATTTTGCCATCCAGTAAATTTTCTTGTAGCGTAATTCACATATTCAAGGCAATATTTGTAAAAGTGCACCACATTTGGCAGGTTTACGAATGACTACGTCTAGTCTCAAGAAAGACAGAAAATAAGATGTAACTATAGGATTACAAAATAGCCTATAATCTAGTTCAAAGTATAGCACACCTTTTGCATTACGTTCAGGTCGATGCGTTACACTAGCAAGTACTAAGATCTAAATGACAGAACACCTCAAAGCTTGACAAGTAAATCCTTACACCACTTGCGAGGAAATACATTTACATCCATACACACAAAGTTTAGCTAGCACAAATCCGAGAAGCCGGAGGCGTGCATAAACCGTTTTGAAGTTTTTCATTCGAGAGCCTATAATCGACAATTTATTGAACATGTTGACATCGAATCTGCAATTCATATAATTTAGTATTTACATATTACGATGGGTGCTGCTTACAATATCTTGGGTAAATCTGTTCAACCTCACCAATTAGCCTTGGCTACTTTGGGTGCTGTCGGCTTCGTAGTTGTTCCAAAACCATGGGGTCCATCACCACCAAAGCATCCAGAAATTAATGCTAGCTCTAAAGAAGAAGAGAAGTTCGTTCAAGAATGGTTAGCTAAACACACTGCTGAAGAAAAACACTAGAGACCGAGTCATAGAATAGATAAATACCGTTGTTTATTTCATTTTTTAATATTGTTTCTTTTGATTATAGCTTATGTATAAGTGAATAGCTAAGAAGCAAGAGATAATGGCCCTCACATTCGCCTCAAAGGTGCAAGGCTTATTGGTATTTCTTAGCTACCTTTGCTTTAAAAAGTATAGTTTATTCCTTTACATTAAAAACTGATAAATATAGTTCATTTTATTTATAACTTTGTAAAGTTTATAATAAGGTTTAATCCTTGGAGCAATTGCTATCAGAGACTCTTTACCTAGTCATAATGGGGTGTTTTTATGTGTCCCTAGGACGCCAACAAGATAATTGTATTGATAGGTGTTTCCGGGTAAACGAAAAGTAGATATTAGCGTAATGCGTTTGTGTAACTAATCTTCTTGTAGTTAAAAAAAAAAGTACCGATGAGCAGAGATAAGTGAAAAATCGTATAGTACTAGTCCTTTAACGATCACCTCAGGTATAATGTCGGCAATTTACAAAGCATTGCAATCCAAGTCATCTAAAGAAACTGCTGAAAAGACCAAACACATAAACAGACAAAGGTTATTAGTGATATCGTCTCGTGGTGTTACTTACAGGCATCGTCATTTGATTAGCGATTTGGTCGCTCTTTTACCACATGCAAGAAAAGAACCTAAGTTTGACTCCAAAAAGACTTTATATCTCTTGAACGAAGTGGCCGAGTTGTATAACTGTAACAATATTTTCTTTTTTGAATCGAGGAAGCATCAGGATTTATACTTATGGATTTCAAAACCTCCAAACGGACCTACTTTAAAATTTCACATCCAAAACATGCACACTTTGGATGAGTTGAATTTCACTGGAAATTGCTTGAAAGGGTCCAGGCCCATCTTGAGTTTCGATAAGTCGTTCGAGTTGTCGGATCACAATAAACTTATGAAAGAATTGTTTATCCATACCTTTGGGGTTCCTCCTAATGCTAGAAAATCAAAGCCTTTCACAGACCACGTCATGACCTTCTCTATCGTGGATAACAAAATCTGGATTCGTAATTACCAAATAAATGAAACCATAGACTCCAAGGATTCTGATGACTTGAATCCAGAAGAATTATCTTTGATTGAAATTGGACCAAGGTTTGTGTTAACCTTGATTACTATTTTGGAAGGCTCCTTTGGAGGCCCTAAGATCTACGAAAACAAGGAATACGTTTCTCCTAACTTTGTCAGAGCTCAATTGAAACAACAAGCTGCCGAACAAGCAAGATCTAGAGCTACTGCTGCTTTAGAAAGAAAGTTGAAAAAGAGAGATCAAATTTTAAAGAAAGATCCATTAGCCAATGATAGCTTATTCAAAGAATAATTGTAACATAGGAGATTAATATAGTATACTGAATCTCACCGTATATATGCATACAATTCAATGAATTTTATTACACCCACTTATTCATAATCCTGGAAGCGGGCCACTTGTTCTACAATCACCAAGCCTCTTCAGAAGTATTTCTTTTCTATTTATTGTACTTGTTTATTAGACAATACTTGTGAAATTCAGTAACTTACTATGTTTATATGTGGTTTGTATATAACATCATAGCCTTAATACAATAGAGTACGCGAGAAATTGGCAGATCGATATAGTATCATTTTTATATTTAACCCACTAATAGATATTAATTAGAAGAAGCGGAAGGTCGTTGTGGTGGAGCCAAGTTTTGTAAGGCGGGAATGCATTACTATCAAAATAATTTTCAAGATGCTTCGGCTTCAGGAGATTTGAGGCATCAATTTTTAGCCAACACATACCCCAAAAATGACTCCCAAGATAATTTACGATACAATAACAGTTTTGTTACAGATGAAGACGACAGCTCTCTTGTATTTGGAAATACGAGTAGGGATGCTCTGTATATGAGGGGCAACAGCCAGTCTTCCATGCTAAACAAGGTTGATAGCTCTAATATACAAACTAATGAGTACGAATTACACAGCTTGAAAGAGCCACCCCCAATTAGAAATAATAGATTTGCTAACGATCCTTTTATTCCAGAACAGAGGGAAAATCCATATAGTTACAGAGAACCATCACGTAGGAATCCTTTTGAGGACCAGCCATTACCCGATTTACCTAATAACAATCCTTTCGAACCTCATAGATCACAGTCTCCGATCCCAGCTGTTGACGAATATGAAAGAATAAGGCGTAATGAAAAAGCACGATTGAAGCAGTTGCACAGAAAGCCAAGATTTCACTTTACGAAATTACCATATTTTACTATGCTTGTTACGCTTATTCAAGTGGCCGTGTTCATTGCTGAGTTAGGAAAAATGGCAAGTTTGACCGGGTCGGCATTTCAAACCAAACCATACTTTAATCCTATGTTGGGACCATCGACATATTTAATGATTAATATGGGAGCACGTTACGTTCCGTGCATGCAGGCTATCAAAGGTATAACTAACGATACTAGTGTTAATTTCCCTTGTCCGAATTCAACTAACACCAACACTAATGTTTGTTCATTAAGCGAACTCTGTGGTTTGAGTGGTATTCCAGTACATGGACATTCCTATCAACCTCATCAATGGTACCGAATTATCACGCCTATCTTCTTACATGCTGGTTTCTTGCATATAATATTTAACCTCCTTTTGCAGATAACAATGGGCTCTACCATTGAGAGAAACATCGGATCCATCAAATATGCTATTATATACTTGACAAGTGGTATATCCGGCTTTCTTTTGGGTGCCAACTTTTCTCCTAATGGTATTGCGTCTACTGGAGCATCAGGTGCACTATTTGGGATAGTTGCGACTAATATATTAATGTTTGTATACTGCGGGAGGAAAAATACAAACATGTATGGTACGAAAAAGTATGCCTTGTTCCTTTGCATTATGGTTATGGAAATAATCGTATCTTTGGTTCTTGGTCTCTTACCTGGATTAGACAATTTTAGTCATATTGGTGGGTTTGCATTGGGCTTGCTCATGGCGATTCTTTTATTACCTGATCCATTTTTTGTTTACATTGATGGCATCATTACGTACCACGCATGTGATGATACAATGCAACAGTTTAGAAACAATTGGAATCCTATGTATAATTGGGAAGACAAAATCCCTTCTAGATTTTATATTTGGTGCGGAGTTAGGGTCATATGCTTGGTTTTAGCTATTATCTACTTCGTTTTGCTAGCTAAGAACTTTTTTGGGAACAAGGAAAATCCACAAGATAATAATTGCTCTTGGTGTAAGTACATCAACTGCATTCCCGTCAACGGGTGGTGTGAAATCGGCCAGGTTCAGGTGGAAACAGATAACTCCTCAAATTCAAAGAGATCACAATTAAGCTACAATTATGCCTCTAGTGAAAGCTATTCAAAAATTCAACAAGAACACACGCAGTCTTTTACGAGTCTGAGTGAGGATCTGCTTGGCCGGTCTGACGAGTCTTTCAATCAAATTGCTCCAAGCAATTCATTTATACATGATCAACATGCAGGCTTAGGTTTAGCATTTTATTGCCTTCTTGGGTTGATAACACTCAAGTTTTTGAGGTTCAAGAATTGGATTTAACTTCTGCATTTACTACACAACATTTTTGCATACATTTATCAATAAACATTAATATACTCTTACTTTTAGTGTCTTCCTAACTACAGCAGGAACTATTAAAAAACCAGTTCCGGGTAAGCATCATTTATTTTGTGTAATATCACTTCTAAATTTTCAATAATTTTTTGTAACGTAGCTGTGAATATAGCTATCCAAATAGAACTGTTAGGGATGTCGTCGTTGATGTTGAGACAAACCCGTTATGCGGCATTACGCAGCTCAAATGTGAGAGCTTTCTCACAAACTTTTCAAAAGCCATTTATTAGTAACTTTTTCGGATCTAAACAAATAAAACAAAGAGAAGACATAATCAAAAATCAAGATAATTATGAGGCCAGTCAGGATTCGAAGGTCGTAATACTAAACGAAGAAAACTCGCCAGATTACAAACCATTCGATATAACTAAGGATATGCCGAACTTCCGTGTATTGCAATGGAAAAATCAAATTGTAAGAAGTAAAGACATTGAAAGTACCTATTCGGCTGAGTTATTGCAGGGCATTATCAATAAAACTTACCAAGAGGTCAAGGGGTCTGAGTTGAAAGGAAGCTATGATTCTGTCAGCTTAAATGATTTAACGTTCAGATTCGAATTTTCGAAACTCTTGCAACAAAATTTAGGGTTTGATATCAGCGATTACATATTAACAAGGTCACATAACTTAGAACTATTATACAATGAGTTGAATAATATCATCTCTACGAGATGGACAAGTGAAAGGAACCCTAATGCCATCGTTCTTCGTAAAGAAGACTTTACAGCTCCTAATGTCTATTTAAATGAAGAATTGTCTAAGGAAGAACAAGAAATCGCATATAATGAACTTCTTGAGAAGGCCAAGGATGCATCTTTCAACTAATTGCAATAATTTCACATGTATATAATTATTAAAGAAATAAATAGAAACTAAACTACTGATTTTACCAGCTTATCTCTTACTCAATGTAATACCGATAATGACAGAAGTAGCCAAGACCGCTAATGTACCTGGTATCAAAACTTCATTGGGTATACCTCTCAAAATTTCATGAGGCCCTGCTCCAGATTGTTTTGATTTGATTTTTACTTCATCCACTGGTGCATGCTCATGAGGATTATGAATATAAAGATCAGCCTTATCACTATTAAGCTGTTGGTTGATCCGCACACAATCCATTAGATCAGTATCAGATGTGATAGACACAACATCACCTTCATCGTCGATATAACTGATTGCATAGCTTTCTCCCTCCTGGTCGCTTTTAACTACTTTCAAGTACTCAAAGTCCTTTGCATATAACTTACTATCCATTAGGTTCCTGAGCTTTGGTACTCCTTCGCTGGGTTTTAAGGAAATACGATGAACCCTGCCTTCAATTGCAGGCGATTTAAACTTAAATGTAAACGGCAAATCAATTGATTTATTTTGATTCAAGTTTGATGTTTTGATTGGAGATTCAGTGTGGGAAACTGAATCCGATGGCTTAATATCGACATTAAAGGAGTGGAACTCAGAGGGCGTTACATCTGGAGGTGCACTGTCATTACCAGTCATTGAATCTGAATGAACAGAATCAGAGTCCTCATTGTCTAATGATGTCCAAAACTTGTTCCAAGCTGGTCCTTCGCTATTGATAGCAGTTTCACTTGCACTTTTATTTTCACTGTTACCTTGTTCTTCGCTGCTTTCAATTTGCTTTATTTGGTTCAAGGTTGCATAAGTTAATTTTAAAACATCAACTATACCAACAATATCATTTTCACTTCCTATAATTGGTAAGTTTAAATAGCGACCCTCAAACATCTGTCTTAATGCTTCTTGAATGGACAAGTCTTGTTTGGCAATATCCGGTTGTGGAGTCATTACTCTAACAATTGAACATTTCTTGGGGTCTAAGCCAGCGGCTATAACTCTCAAGACTACATCTTTGGAAGTGAAAATACCAGCAACCTCATTGTTGGTATCTTTAATCAAAACAGCAGTAGTCTTGTTATCTTTCATCAAAACAGTTGCGTCGTATACAGTAGTCTTGACTGTGGTATAAATGGGGGCCGTAGTTCCGTCTAAGACACTTTCTAAGGTCGGACCATTCATTTTAGTCTTCAATTTTTCAAAATATTGGAATACATGAAGTGGTTGCTGAGCCATTCCCATTTCCGAATGAACATTATCCAATGCTTCGTACAACTTTTTAGAAGACGCATGCATCCTTTCTAATTTTTCCATTTGTTGAGCATAGCATTTTGTGATGTCTAATACACCAACAATTTGATTATTGTCGTCTAAAACTGGCAAATGTCTGAAACCCTTATGCACCATCAAGTTCAACGCTTCCGAAGCCGGGGTGTTCGCATTTGCACACATGGGGTTAGGTGTCATAATTTGGTCAATAGTTACCAGATTGGCACTCAACCCAGACCCGACAATTCTGAATGCCACATCTTTTGCCGTGAATATACCTAAGAGCTCCCCGATATCATTGACTACCAAAATACAATTCTCCCTCTTGGCCGACATCAATTGGGCGATTTCGTATACAGTCGAGCTGGTTTTACATATGATCGGTTCTGAAGGCTTCAAAGACAACACAGTGCCAGGTACCCCTTTTTTACGTCTTGTAGTTTTAGTACTGTTCTTCTTTTTCTTGCTCAAGTCATTTTCAATTTTCCGTCTGATAGCATCGTCTCTTTTAGACTGTCTCTTTCTCGACTCTGAAAGATCACTAGCAGGTTCTACCTCATGGATCTGTGTTGTATTTCTTAAATTTCTATACGAAGACATCCTTTGAAAATGGTGACTGGTATGATTCTTAGCTTCAGACAAATTGGTAAAGTAAAATAGAAAACTTTTATCAATTCTTAGTACAGCTAAATTGTAAACACTTGATTTTGTGGCTATCAAAACCATCTGTGTATATACAGGACACTTTACTTCCACTATTGAATATTGTCTAATGAAAAGAGGTGGACAAAGAAACAGAAGCCAGATCAGAGAGTGTGTTGTTCTGGTGAACTTAATGAGTAAGTTGTGGCCTTTTCATCCCTAAATTCATTATTTGGGTCTTGCTGAATTGAACTTCAATCTTGCAATGTCATATAATAATCATACGTTTTTAGTTTTCTTCGAATCAAGTGAAGATGTAAGTTGTACTTGATTAACAAGCACACGTAAGGAGTAGAGAAGTACATATTGGTCATTTTCCCGTTTTTAATAAATAAAATGTCGCCACGAATTCAAAATATGGGGGCTCACTCTAGTTTTCTTCGTTTAAGTTTTGAGTCAGGTAAAGGGTTTATGTAGTAAAACAGAATGAATATTTTAACTAAAGTAACACTATCCAAAAGCTATACTACCCTGATCTCTAAGAAGAGCTGATTAATGTTTGTTAAGGTATTATGAACGATAAACATAGCACTTTCGAGTTATTGTGGTTAGAATACTACTATTTGGTATATCGATTTGCAACCACATTGCGAGTATAAAAACGGATGGCCTGGCGGCTGTAATTTTATTTCTTCACAATATTCATCCTTTATTATAGCACGTTTATAATGAGTAGTGAGAATGCATCAATAACTTCCTTCAGTGGAGTCGTTAACCTCGTTTGTTCGTTTCCCTTATTCGTTTATCTAATCGAATTTATGAAAGACTTCATTATTTCTATGGTGAGGACAGGCCCACTTCCAAAACACATAGCGCTAATCATGGACGGTAATAGAAGATATGCAAAAAGCAAGGACTTGCCTTTGAAAGATGGACACAAGGCGGGAGCCGAGTCGTTGATTCAGGTATGTTTCAAGTCTACATAGAGCGATGTAGCAAAGCAATACTAACCATAATTAAAGACATTGAACACTTCCTACAAGTTGGGGATTCATCAAGTCACTATTTATGCATTTTCTATCGAGAATTTTAACCGATCGCAAGAGGAAGTTGACACATTATTTTCACTCTTGAGGGACAGGTTGGTGCTATTAACTGAAAATGAGGATTCCTTCGCTAGAATCAACAAGATAAGAATTAGAATTATCGGGAATAAGTCGTTGATTCCAGAGGACATCTTGCAAGACTTGGAAGCGATAGAGCAAAATACAAAAAATCTAACCTCAACTAAAGTCTTGAATGTGTGTTTTCCGTATACTTCTCGAGACGATATAGTTCATTCAATTAGAAGCATCGCAGCAAAAGTTGAAACTAAAGAAATTGAATCCAAAGAAGAAATAACCCTAGAAACATTAACCAACCACATGTACTTTGGACCCGGTGTACCTTCATTGGATTTGCTAATCAGGACTAGCGGACACACTAGATTGAGCGACTTCATGTTATGGCAGTCCAATTACAATTGCACGATTGAATTTGTTGATACTCTTTGGCCCGACTTCAAGTTCTGGGACTTCCTTTCGATTATTATGAAGTGGAGTTATTACAAGACAATAGAGCTAGAACAGCAAACAATTATAGGCGTCAAAGACAGCACTGATCAAAAATTCATCAACGGTGTGTTTAAAGAGTTACCACCACCACCGCCTTTTGCTTCGGTCACTCAACGTTGAAATAGATTGATGTAGTATCCCAGTTGATTTATTTGATGGTCTTCACGACCTTTTTAACTTCCATCTTGTTTTGTTCTCTTATTTTTGCTTCTTCGACTCTATTTAGATATCCCATATAAACAACAACCTCCGCAACCAAAACTAAAAGTCCAAAAAACAAGCATAGTAATATCCTATAGCTATCCTGTATCTTCATCGAAGTATCTGACCAGTACCATACAGCATATACTACACTTCCAACACTGATCATTATGTTTATTATGGTAGTCATTTGACTTTTCAACTCCTTATGTGCTTGAGCTGGAGTTATTGGTTCCACGGACGTATTATCGTATAATGTGCTAAACTCTGTCTTAGGTTTCACTAAACGTTGGTATTCTTCTTCTTTCGACTGGAGCCTTAATTTTTCCATTAACGTTATAAATTCCTTTGTCTTTGGTTTAATTTCATTTTGATTACTAGCCTTCTTAACGTGAATCTTGGTTGTTTTAATCAAATCTATCAAGGTATTGGTTGGCCTGTAATCTTTATAAAACAGAATCAAATTTTCATGAGAAATTTGTGCTTTCGAGAGAAGTCTATCTTTCGATTCACTAGACAACTTCGATTCCTCTATCAATTTCCTTATGGCTGGTGTTAATTCGAATGAAACCATGCTTTATTATTTCTATTAAAGAAGCCTTCTACGAGTGATAAAAGATAGGAGCGCACATAAAAATAATCCCTAGACGTTCATTTGCAGAAGGGCTATTAGTCGTATTAGACATATTTGCAGGCTCAAAGAAATGTCTTCTACCATAGTCGGAGCTTTGGCATGCCAAAAGAATTCATTCTTGAGAACATTTCAGACAGCCGTGGTATCATGTTTCGAACATAAACCTCAGACTGCTAAAGACAAGCAAAACAAGAACAAGAAAGGTGCAAATGAATCATGCGATCAAAAGGAGAAATTGTATGCTGTTGAATTAGCTGATACCATATTGTTCCCAGAAGGTGGAGGTCAACCATTCGATACGGGATCTATTATTTTGCCAGACGAAAAAATCGTTCCAGTAAAGCTAGTGTTGAGATCGCAATTAACAGCACTTCATATTACCCCGATGGCCATCAACCCAGGTACAAAAGTCACGCTTGAAGTTGATTGGGATAGAAGGATGGATATCATGCAGCAACACACCGGTCAGCACTTATTATCTGCTGTATTAGATAGCTATGATTTAGAGTCTTTGAGCTGGTCGATGAATGACATGATTAACTACATTGAGCTTCCAAGAAAAATTAGTGACGAACTTGTTGAAGAAGTGAATAAAAAAGTTAACGATTATATATTACAGTCTTTACCAATTAAAGCAGTAACTCCAGATGAGCATGGTGAAGAGATAGATACATCTCATATTCCAGATGACTACGATTTATCAAAAGGTATTGTTAGGATCATTAAAATTGGTAATCTAGACTCAAACCCTTGTTGCGGTACCCATTTGTCTTCTACTTCTCAGATACAAGCAATATCATTGCTTCATCAAGTTAATATCAGAGGAGGAAATTCTCGTTTGCATTTTATTTGTGGTTCAAGAGTCTACAAGTACTTGATTAAGCAGCACAACATTTTGAAGAATGTCTCTGGTGGTCAATTGTCATGTCAAATCGATGAAGTGGTAGATAAAGTGAACGCTTTGAACCTAAGTTATAGAAAGTCGACTTCTAGAGAATCCAATTTATTGAAGGAACTAGCGGGTATTGAGGCTGCTAAGGTCTTCACTAGCTACAAAGAAAAAAATACTGCCTTCGAGTATATTTACAGGCCCGACAACTCTTCTGAATACATCACTCTCTTCCAAAAAGAACTAACGTCATTAATAAATTCTAATAAGAATAGTGGAGTAGACCTTAATAGTAAAAATACAATTGTGTTGATTAATGGGGATTATGCCTCGGGAACCGGAGGTATGGTGAAGATAATGGGACCAAGGGCTTCGGAAATTCAATCTGAATTGAAGCAGAGAATTGCTAGGTTGAAAGGCGGTGGAAAAGGTAGTACGTTCCAAGGAAAGATCACTAAATACGAAAAAGGTGAGTTAGAATCAGCTATAAATTATCTAGTAGAATTACAAAAGTGATTTAGGAATACATTAAATTATATGATATATACATGAAAGTTGAATGATAAGCGTATGAAACTAACGCTTGACCCAAGTAGGTGATTTTCTTGCTTTGACTTTACCAGGCTTCTTTCTCTCGACTTTCCTTGCGTCTCTTGTCATTAATCCAGCTTTATGTAACCTTGACTTCAAAAGAGGATTGAATATTACTAAATCTTTAGCAATACCATACATGACTGCTTCAGCCTGGCCGGTCGATCCTCCACTGTTGACTTCAGCGAACACATTGTATTTACCTTCTTGAGAAACAACTTGAAATGGATATGCAACTCTGCGGCGGTCGGCATCTTTAGGAAAGTAGTCGAGGAAAGACCGACCATTGATCAAAACCTGACCATCTCCTTTAGATAAATAAACTTTAGCAACCGACCTCTTTCTCTTACCCAAGCTTAAAGCTCTACCAAACTCATCTAAAGTCTTAAGTTCTTGGGTAGCTTTTGTAAACTCGCTTGAAGTGTTGGCAAATTTACTCAATACATCTGAAACTTCTTTAGGCATCAATTCAGCATCGATACTTCTCAATCTATGTAACAACTGTGTTAATTCCTTGTGATGAATAGGCTTGAGTCTTGTACCCGATTGAATCCTCGCTTTGTAATCTTCAAACGAAATGAATTTAGTATTCTGGATTTCTTTGTCGTCCACTACTCTTGTTGGTAAATTGATATACTTCCTTATAAGCCCATTCAACATATTCAAGTTCTCTTCATGCACTGGATTACCACCATAAAACGTATTCAAAGAAGGAATGACTCTCAATCTTTCTAATTCATAATTTCTTAACATGCCTTGTTGTACCCTTGACGGGATCATGAGCCTCTCTGCCTTACCATATTTCAAGTCCTCTGGAATTAGGGGTCTGCCGGTCGAGTTATCAACCTTCAGCACAGAAGTCTGTTGTGATTTGTCCGTTTCTTGGAGCCTAAACGAGGCACTTGAGAAAGTTCTGGAAGACGCTCTCAAGCCGTTTATTCTACTTATGGATCTCAACGACATTCCTATCAAGATTTGAACACCTATGAAAGTATAAGGTATCTAATGGTAATGAAATAAGAATAATTCGAAAAATTATTCTTGAGAATGTACACGACCAAAATTTCAAGGTAAATTATGTAAGCGTTTTTATTTGATATTTTGAATGAAATAAATATACTTATATTATACTTTGATATACTATTGTACAAGATCTGTCAAATAAGCTGAGATAATAACATATAATACACTGTAGAAGAAATTTATTAAGACAAAATCAAAGTGAGATTCCGCCGCTAATTTTCTTGATTTGAAGATTCATCAACGTTGGATGAAGAATTTGCAGCAGTAAGCAAGGCACTTAAACCATTTCCTGATGGCAGATTGCGATTGTTTAAAGCTGGCAAATTTGAACTCGAGGAATTGAGCAAAGATTTTAGATCTGTAGACTTTCTTCGGGGTTCTGGCTTCACGGGACTTGAATCAGAGTTCAATAAACTCATTATTGAGGAACGAGGTGGAGGAACACTAGAAATAACAGGTGGCTCGGCTTCGGTGGGAATACCAGCATTTGACTTTGCGGTAAGTTGAGTAGTTTGGTCAGAATTTGTACTTTGAAGTGTATTATTAGAACTTCCCACACCATTAGAATAATTGTTGGTGGTTTCCCCAGGTGCACCAGCATTGGAGGATAATGGCGCAACTGGGGATGTAGCAGATTGCTGAGTGGTAGGCACAGTAGAAGGCACATGCTGGAAAGTACCGATAGGAACAAACGTGGTTTGAGCTGCTATGGGAGTAGTTGAAGTGTTAATCGTAGGTGGTGGGGGATAGATTGTAGCATACTTTTCAACCTTTTCCTCGGCATCAGGGTTAGTATTCAACACAGCAGCAAATTTAGCCTTCAATCGTGCGTCAGCTTGTTCAGCAATTTCATTCCACCCGTATCTTTCTGCATTACGTTGGAAATAATTGCGAACCATCGTAGCTGACTTAGTGGTTAGCGTATCTGCAATTGTTGTCCATTTAGTCCCATGCTCCTTTAATAAAGTGGGAAACAAGTTTGACTCGGTGATGCTCCAGTAGCTCGAGATGGCCTTTCGACGCTCTTTGGCTTCTGAATCGTTTGCCTCGATAGATTGTTTGCTTTCTATTTCTTCCAGTTTGGCAACCTCGGTATTATTTTCCACCGGTTGATTCAAATCGGCGCCAGCATCAGGGTTCGGCTCCGTCGACTCTTCACCAGTAATCGACTCTTCCTTTCTTTGCTTTCTTGCCTTTTTCTTTTGAGGTTGAGCAGAGAGCTCAGAGGTTTTGTCTTCAGTGCCCTCTACTCTCTTCTTCTCTGGAAGAGTTCCCTCAAACACTGGTGCAGCTGCTCTCTTCCGTCTACCAGTGTCCGTGAAGAGCTCTTCTCCGAAGTATTCGTAGGAGTTTGAATTCTCCGTCGAAAGAGGAGTATTTGACGATTCTAATGGAGTGGAATCAGTAACAGGAATTTCACCTGTAGGAGTAGCAATGGGAGTATTATTTTGGGATACATTTCGAGACAGACCGGTCCTACCGCGGCGACTCTTTTTAGCTTTTTTCTTGAAGCTATGGACCAATTGCTTATAATTAACAGCTTTCTTAGTAACATAGTAATGAATTACGCAATCTTGAGCCGTTCTCAATCCACCCATATGTCTTGATATAGCGCCAAATCGTTTAGGAAATAAGCAAAAGCCTTCACAAAATAGGGTATGTTCTTGATCGGAAAAGTTATTATGAAAATCAGTCTTAACACGATTTGCCCACTGAATTGTATTGTCAACAATATTATTAGAGTCCATGAATTTGATCACATCTCTCTCAACTGGATCAAGAATTTGATCTGGTATATAGGCAGACACTTTTCGAGCCCTAACTATAGGATCTGCATCTTGCTCTTTCCCTAAAGACTGCAATATTTCTTGGAATTCGGCCTCTGTAGTAACTAAGTCACCATGTCTACGATTGCGACGACTATTACTCGGAGGAGGGATTGGGATGTCTTTTGTTACGTTATTTTCTGACGGTGTCTCCGGTTTAATCCTTATGTCTATAGCCTCTAACTCCTTTTTCATTTCATCATCAGGTGGGTGAATCAATTTCAATTGCTGATCCATTTTTTCGCGTTGCGCATCCCACTCATCAAGGCCCTTTGAGTAGTCCTTCCACAAAGATAATTTTTTACGTTGAACTGCTTTCTTATTGTGTGATAATGTTTCAGTTAAACGCTCACGCTTTCCCATGAAGGCCTTAAAGTTACCTTGAAAAAATGGATAATCATAAAAACTGGATATAGGCTTCGCTAATGAATATTTCAAATAATTGCCTTCATTTTTAGTGAAACTTTCAAATTCCTTTTGCAAATTGTTAAATTTAGTCTCCATATTATTTTCAGGGTATGTGCACCCATCTGGATAGCAGATTTCATTAGAAACATCGATTTGAATGAACAGCTGCTTCGTTTTTTCCTCGTGCTTCTTACCCGCTTGTTCAGTTTCTGCTTCTTCTTTACTGCCTTGTAATTTTCCTATCGTTTTTGATGCCATCTTTTCTTCTTCGCCCTCATCTTCTTCATTTTCATCCTCGTTTTCGTTAAAGTCGTTTTCTACTTCATCGTTGATATCTTTGGTTATGATTTGAGACGGCTCGTAGTCGTCTTCTGATTCCTTTGTATCATCACCTTCGTAATCGTTTGTTGGGCTTGGAGAATAATGATCGTTCAAAGATTTCTTGTTATAAATGCTGGCTTCCTCTTCATCCGCGCTGGTACTTCTACCATTCGAGTATTCCATCTTGTTCTTCGTAGAGTAACGATCTATTTGTGACTTATTGAATGATTGGTTGAAATTGCTGCCAGAATGAGGCGACCTGGTAGGGTAGTACGTATCAGACCTTTTTCCACTATTAACTAGCGAAGAACTACTTGTCAATGAACTTCTCATTCTATCTTTTGTTGGGTAAGCTCTATTGCTAGTTATGTTTGAATAAGAGCCTCTACTATTCAAAACCGGTTTTGGGCCATAAGCACCCTTCCACTTACCACCGCTAGATTCTGCCGGATTATAGGAACTATATCTATCCTTACGATAATCACCACTAGCAGACAAAGGTTTCGAGCTGCCCGCCGATCCATTCGAGAGCCTTGAATTGTATGAAGATGCAGATAAAGATAACGGCTTCGAGGAAGTTAATCTTGAGTCACCCGAGGATTTTACTCTATCGGCTCGCCACGAATCATTTCTGGGACCATAAAAATTCGAGCTGTTGGATTGATAGTCTCCCTTATTAGGGAATCCTCCGTAGTTCCCATAATTGGAATAATATGAGCCTGAGTTCTGATTATATGAAGAATATGAACCCTTGAATGATCCATATGATCCATAGCTGCTTCTGCTATCTCGGACATTGGGACCAAAGCTTCTTGATAGAGAGTTGGGACCTGTACTTGCACCATATCTTGGTCTTCCATTGTTGGAGTAATGCGACTCGTTCACCGCTGAACTTCCATCTGTAGCTTTGCTTGGCGGTTTTGATTGCGACAAAGAGGACGATCCTGGCCCTCCTCGCCTACTTGGTCCATTATAAAAATTTTTCCGTCTCTGTTTATTATAATCATAATCTCCTCTATCACCATATCGATTGATGGGAGGCCCTCTTGATCCAGAGGACGACATATTTGTTTCTCTTACTTAATAGATTGATCGATTTATCCCTCTTTCGTTGATTTTACTTCCGTGATATCTAATACTTTAATTACCAAAATAATTTTAATAAGTAAAAAAAAATCAAATTTACTTTATCTGTGTACTCAAATTACTTTGGTTATAGTCCTTGTTGTTGTGATTGCTATACATTAATCTATAATGAGAGCTATATCTAGCAGTAGCCGATACTATGGAGGTAATATATCATTAAGTGTAATATACTTCTTAACATTGTGCGCTTGTTAAACATTTTAAAGATTTTTTTCTTTTTGTGTAATACTTGGTTACATCCATACACCACGATAACAGATTTTTATACTGGGAGAATTTCCGGTTTACAAAATGAATTAGACATCTATTAGGTGTTATAATACATAAAGGACCTCTATATTAATGATGGCCATGCAAAACCTTTCGCAATACCCCGATATCACCAATTGATTTTAGCAAATCGTCGTATGGCACGTTAGGCTTAATGATTTTATTTCCAATCTCCATGGAAGGTTTGGAACTTATCTTGGTTTCCGATAACGTAATAGCAGAACCTGCTTCCAAAGCACTTATAATCTCCAAGAATTCACCCTTCTTCAATTTTCCCAAAAGCTTGTCAACATTTTCTTGCGAATGCTTCACGTAGAAATCGTAGAACGAGTTCACGTTAAGGTCTTTCTTAATTGTGGTGGAGAAGCTGTTGATTTGGTGGTTGAATAAACAACATAAAACTGACTTTTGTAAGAGGTTCAAGTTCTGCATCTTTGTGAGGGAATTGTCTTTGAACGAATTTTCACAAATTTTTGCGATGTGAGATATTAATACCTTAGGAGCGTCTTGGAAGTTGAAATATGGATTGGGTGCCTTTCTCGTGTTTTCTTCTACCATCTCTATACTTCTGTAGCAGATATCAAAGGCCTTACGTAAGTCACCAGTGACTGAAGCGGACTTTTTACAGCAAAGCTGAATGGCAGCAGGATGCATAATTGGAGTCGATAGCAAGTATGGCTCATTCTCTTTGTTTGATTCATCCACCACTAAAGACCTTAATTTTGCTGTGATTATGTCTTTGATTTGACATGATGTGTAAGGTAAAAACTGAAGCGCTTTTGGACTCAAGCAATTTCTTTTCAACCTAGGTAAAAACTCATCAGTGAAGTCCAATGCATTCGAAATTCCAATTAGGATCAACTTAGTATTCAAGATATGTGAGTTCTGTGGAGAAGCAAAATTAAATAATTGGAACAATACCTGCTGATCCTTTGTGATTAAACAATCCATTTCATCTAGCAAAAGTATAATTGAATCCACATCAGACTTAGATAGCAATAGCTGGAACAAGTCGTCAGCTGTGTTTTTTCTTGCATACTTTTTTTTCTGGCCGTTTTCGTTGCTATCCAATGCACAGTATATTTCGTGAAAGATATTTTCTGGTTTGGATATCGACATACAGTTGACTTTCACCAACTTAGCCTTGCGATCCTCGACCTGGGACACGGCCGAATTCACAGGTTTGCCGATATCATGCATAATGTACTTGAAAGAAATCTCAACCTGAGCAGTCTTCCCCGTGCCTGGCGGTCCCGATACGTACAAACTATTCGAAGTATTCGTTCTAATACTGTTTACGAGAAAACTGTTTAAATAATCAGCTTCCTCCTCTCTCGAAGTTAAATGAGTACTACTAATTCCCTCATCATTGCTGCTTCTCTGGAATAGTGCCTTTGCTTTTGAATACACTGAAGTTCCTTTAGCTTTAGTGGGTGTGTTTGGCGGACTTGCAAAACTCAATTTCTTCACTCCTTCTTTAGACTCATGCAAATTTTCCGAAATATCAACTATTCTGCCTTTCTCTGGCGTTACTGGTGGTGAATGAAGCATTACGTTTGATCTGTCTGAAAGAACTTTCTTCTTGGTTTCACCAATTTTTCTAGAGCCACCGACATTGCGCTTTGCCATTGGTAGTTCCGCATCCTGCAATGGCCTCTTACACTTGTTTCCGTGTTCCATTATCCTTTAGTTGCTTGTCCTCCACAACAGTCAAATGGAAACGTCTTCATCATATATATATAAGTTTTTCATCATTACGCGTATCGTGAATATAATTTATTCCCAATTAGGTAATCTAATCGAAATCGTGTATGACTTCCTAAAACGGAATGTAATGCTATTGGAGCTATATGTTCTATACTACACAACTAATATACAAATTATCAAGTCCTAGACTTCACTAGAGTACAGCGTTTCAATGGCAGACGAAGATTCAAGCGGTATCATTTCGTGCCGTCTTTTTTGCGCTTCAAGTTTCATCATTTTTGTAGCTCGCTCTCTTCAAACTGTTGTAATATTTTTGTCAAGGTCTCATTCTTTCTAGTCACCATATACAAATCGGCAGGCTTGATGGTGGTTCTTCCTGCGTGATTGGCAAAGAGCTCTAGATCTTCACCCAAATTAATTAGCTGATTGTAAACCAATTCGACGAGCGACGCAACATAAGTAGGGGTGGCAGAGATATCAGTACCCATCTTGGCTACTTCTTGGTCCACCATCTTTGAAACCATTAGATAAACTGTAGACTTTAATTGTGCTTGTATTTCTAGATCATCTTGAGTGATAGGAGGCATTTTGTTGTTGCTGTTTTTGGTTATTCTTCCGTTAGCTTAGTTTTCACCGACCGAAAAAAGTCGCTCGTTGGCAGCCCCGTAAACTATTCTACTTTAGATCTTTTCTAAGAATAGCCGAGTAAAATACAACTCTTCTCCCAATAAGATATACTTGAAGGGTACTTTTTGCCGGTATCAGTCTTTAAATACCTCGTTCAATTAGTGTGAGAATATTGAGCTGCTTAATTTCCGTTTATTAAAGAAAAGGGACGATCTTTAGGTCCATACTTCGAAAATCTCAAAGTAGTTGAGCTAGCTGCAACGTAGCTATATTATATTACCAGAGGTTGAGAGCTACTAGATATCATCAAAGAGGATAATTCAGTACAACTTTAGGCAAATAATCATCGGAACTTCCATTTTGTTTGGACTGCAACGAACTCCGTAGAGCCATTTACGAGAACAATAGATTCAGTTTCAATTTCATGATCTAAAATAATGACAACCAAGGCAAAGAGAGGACTATCTTATGTGCTAGGTGATTCCAGTGGTAACGATAATCATATATTGCCGATTAATGCAATACAATTTTCCCCTGTAAGAAACACTTTTTACACCGGAGGCCGAGATGGTACAGTGAAGACATGGAGTTGTGGCTACGGATGGGAACACTCGAAGCAAGGAACCCCAAACCAGTTTAATTTTTGTAGTACCTTTGATAGTAATGATGCCAAGGACCCGGAGCTTGAACAAGACATTGACGAACGTGTGTTGAAATTAGAAACATCCATATCCTCGAACCCCTTGCCATATTGTCCGACATCATACGAGAATTATAGCATCACCAACAATTATAATATTCACTTTGACTGGATCAATGATTTGAAATTAGTGAATAATGATCGAGATTTGGTTTCGTGTTCCTCAGACTTATCATTAAAACTAATAAATTTGCATACTTCTGATCATACAGAAAAATACCATATTCATAGATTTTCAAATGTACATACAGACTACATTAAGAAATTGTCCTATAATGTCCCAGAGAATATGATAGTGAGTGGTGGGTTGGATGGTAAGATTGCTCTATGGGATTTAACTAGGTTGAAATCAATTCAAGAAATTCAAACGCTCAGTTTAAAGCCGTCATTGCCCAACTCAATTTACTCATTAGCGAACAATAACTCCAACCTAATAAGTAGCGGTGGGCCGAGTAACACTATAAACCTTTATGATAGGCGGCTTCCTGGCACTTCTAACTCTATAAAGAAACTAATTGGTCATCAAGATAATATTAGGTGTTTGTTGATGAATGACAATTTTATACTAAGTGGGTCGTCTGATACTAGTATAAAATTATGGGATATGAGAAACTTCAAGGTTTACAAAAATTTTGATATTCATGATGACGCCGTGTGGAGTTTGAGCACTGCTATTTCGTCTGCACCAGGCATACTAACTCAATGTCAAGACTCTTACAACTCCGATTTTAAGGTCTTTTATTCTGGTGATAAAAGTGGTAAGATTGTCAAGACAGACCTATCATATTTAACGAGTAACTTGCCGAAGGATGATGTACCTGCATTAGACACATTCACCACTTCGGACGATGTAATAGACGATAAACTAGGCTTGTCCACTATTATAGCCAAAACTGATTCACCTATAATTGCATTATGTTGTGAGACAGATATCCAGCCCAATTCCAATCTTTGCTCCACATCAATATTAGCATCCACAGGACTGTCCTTGAACAGGTATCATATTCCGGACACTGAACAGCTTACTAAATACCAATATTTACGCACATGTCTAGACTACGCAGTAAATCATGATAACCAAATTCACGAAGATATTGCACTTCTCGAAGGAAACACCGAACAGAACGATCTCAATTCGGATTTCTATGACTTAGTTAGTCATTTATCCATTGATACTAATAACTTTGATATACAATCTTCGTTTTCTAACAATCATCCGTTATCGATTCACAATTTCGATGGCACAGTCACTAACGATATCAATGACGATAATGAATATATCTCCATGTTCTTGAATGTTGATGGTGGACCTTCCAAGGAATTCGTTAATACTCACAAAGAAGGAATGGGTTGTAAAGACTTTCAAAACAAGACTGATGAGATAGTTGAAACCACTCCGGTTGAAATATTATTGAATCCTGTGCCCCAAGAACAAATTACTCTCGTTCCATTCAACAAGAAACCATTTTGTAATTTTCCATTGGTTCCAAAGTGTGTTATAGCGAAGATGCTTTTCAATAATCGAAGGCATATTCTTGTTCTTTACTTGAACGGAGATTTAAAGATCTGGGATATATTAACTTGTGCAGAAATAAAGACTTTCCCTCACAATTTTAGTGATACTACTGGGTCTCCAAAAGATTTAATTAACAAGAGACTGAAAGAGATGGAACATATATATAATCAATACCAAACTTCTGACACTTTGAATACATGGTGTGAAGTAGAAATAAAATCCGGAAAACTACTAGTAACTTTAAAGGAATCCAGCTTCAACAACGTGGAAATATATTATGATGATTTATGTTTGAATTACCCCCATTTGGCTTACGAGCACTCAGACAATATAGAAGGGAGACATAATAACAAGATTGAGGTAAGTGAAGAGGACAGGTTTCAATTATCAAGAATATTGCTCAATTCTTTGTTTCACCAATACGCCATATATGAATGGGAGTTCGATAAGCAATTACGTGAAGAGCTAAAAATATACAAGAGAGATAATCGCCATGTTCCAACTTCATCAACCCTTGAAAACTTTACGAACTATCAGGCTTCTCTTTCCAATAACCCTTCCAACGCAGGCACGGCTGTTGACATACCAAGTGTTAGTAATACTTCAAAAAGAATAAAGATGTTCACGAGGAAATCTTCTAAAAGCAATATATCAGCTCAGCAACAACAGGAGAAGCAGGCTATAGACTCCACGACTACTAGTGAACTTGAGTTAGAATCTAGCGCAAATAGTAATTCTTCTTATTTGAGTGAGTTTATCAATTATTCCGATTCTTCATCGTCGACTCAGAGTGAGGAAAACTCGCCTAATCAAGATTCTATCATGAGCTTATTGCAATTCAATAAAAAGAGATATTGGGAAAGGTATGATGCCTCTGGTATTACAAAAACTGTCGATCCTATTCTCAGGATATATTCCAATGATCCTAAGTACAATGTTGCAGATGATAATAATACAAGCTACAGACCCATTCTTTACCCTCACAGACTTCCGCTGGACTTACTAATCATCATATTTGAGCATTCACCTGAGCTTGGAAACTTGAGGGATATCTGCAGCTTTCAGTTCAAAGACATTTCTAAATTGTCAATTGATTCAACAACAAACCACCCCTTGGTTAATGACTTGAGAACATACTTGCCAATTTGGATTGGCAAGCCTATCTTGTACAACAAGTTTCCTACCAAGGACTATCCAAAGATAGAGTTTCAATTAGTGGAATATGATTACTCTCAGCTTCCCCCAGAGACAAAGATTGGTGGAAAGTCTCAAAGGAAAATAAAGAAGCTCCCTATAAACGAACCCATAATTAAGCTAACTTCACACAATATGCTCAGGGTCCTGAAAATATTGTCTTTCTTAGCTGACAAGTTCGATAATCGTACCCCCGAAATGAAATTAAATAAAAAGCTTACAGAATGGTTATCACTTGAATGCAGAGGTGAAGAGCTACCCTACAATTTAACCTTACAGACTATTAAAACCCAAATATGGAAGAGCAGTTCTGAAATAGAGTTGAGGTTTAGACGGAAATTTGATACGTGAGTTCCTTCTTCTATTATGCTTCTCTTATAGACTCTTTACTAGTCTGACTATATAGATGTTGTTTTATGTATATAATTGTAATGATATATATGTATCACGTGCCATTTTTTTTTTCGCAAAATTTGATGAAGTGAAAATATTCCAGCCATCGTATATAGTACAGTACGAAATAAAAGTCTTTATTAGTAAGGTAAATACACATTGTAGAGACTATCAAACATGGAGGACACTGATAGGACTATTTCTCGATTATGGAGATCTTTCAGAACTGTTAAAGAGATGGTTAGGGATAGAGTATGTATATTCAAGGGTATTTTATGGACACCCATTGTATTCGAAAGATGATACTAATTTTTAACAGGGATACTATATCACCCAAGAAGAAATTGACATGTCTTTGGCAGAGTTTAGATCAAGGATCTGTGACAGTATGAATGTTCCCCAAAGAAAATTAATGTGTTTCCAAGCTAATCCAACTGCGGAATCATTAGAGAAGTTCCCAGATTTGGGGTCTTTGTGGGTTGAGTTTTGTGACGAAGCATCCGTTGGTATCAAGACCATGAGAAACTTCTGTATCCATATAAGTGAAAAGAACTTTAGTACTGGGATTTTCATTTATCAATCATCGATCACCCCCAGTGCTAACAAGTTGATTCCCACCGTGTCCCCAGCATCCATTGAGACATTCCAGGAGGGAGATTTAGTGGTCAATATCACCCACCATGAATTGGTTCCCAAGCATATAAAGTTGTCTAAAGAAGAAAAGAAAGAGTTGTTAGAAAGATATAGATTGAAAGAATCCCAATTACCAAGAATCCAGAGAGAGGATCCGGTAGCCAGATACTTGGGATTGAAGAGAGGTGAAGTTGTTAAAATTATTAGAAGATCTGAAACATCCGGTCGTTATGCTTCCTACCGTATCTGTTTGTAAGATCTGATATTCTCCTATTGTACTTGCTTTTTATCGCCGTTACTCAAGATCGTTCGAAGACCTATT
The DNA here is from genome assembly GCA_030556595.1 of Debaryomyces udenii. Classification (NCBI taxonomy): domain Eukaryota; kingdom Fungi; phylum Ascomycota; class Pichiomycetes; order Serinales; family Debaryomycetaceae; genus Debaryomyces; species Debaryomyces udenii. Next base: position 504,211 of record JAKTUI010000004.1, on the reverse strand, counting down.
TGAATAGCATTAAGTAGTTTTGTAATATAGTTTTATTCGTAATTGTATCTATTTAAACCTGGCGCATACAACACTGTCTTGAATACCCTGCCACCATTTGACGTCTACCAAATTGGCCTGTTTCGTAGGACTGACTTCTACTCCTTGATTGCCCAAAAACACAGGGCCAACTGTTATGATTAAGCTATCTACAATTTGACCGCATGTCAACAAATCATTGATGATACTCGCCCCACCTTCAACCATGACCGATTTGATGCCCAATTCGAATAGTTTGGCCAATATTATATCCCAATTTTCAAGTCTATTTGCACTCCTTAATGGCATTCTCAAAAATGCCCCTTTCTGCTTTCCTAAGATCTCTAAATCGGCATCGCTAGGAGTGACCAATTCATCAATTATTATGAATGGCGCCAACCCGTCACCGTTGTCACACACAGAGCGCAATTGGGATGTGCTATATTTCCACTTACCATTTGGGTCTAATATGATCGGTCTAGGAGTCGGAATATCTTCATTACCGACTTTATAACGACAATTGAGCTTTGGATCATCTGCTAGGACAGTCCCTACACCCACCATTATGCTGTCATGCTTGGATCTGATATAATGTGTCATTGTCTTCGTTTCCAAGTGTGAAATCTTTGTCTGCTGGCCAACTTTAGCAGCTATACGAGAATCAAGTGATTGTGCATACGTCAACGTTAGGAATGGTCTGCCTGTGCATGCCTTTGGTAGGTAGTCGTCTAAGAATGGGACAAGCGATGGAGTAAGAGGGACAAGCGACATACTGTCTTAGGATGTATTTTTGGCATAAGCATGTGCTAGGGCCGTCTCAAATTTTTAAGTTTATTGATTAAGCCTCACCCTACAATCTTCTTGCGCTGTTTTCTTTCATGCACCGCCGATCGGAAATGATTACAATAAGCGGCCCTGGATTGGTCCTGAACGTCAATAAATACAGTCGTTAGCCATTAATCATTATCTATAGAATACTACGTAAATCTCAATTTGGTGGGTCTCGAGTGGTCCTTTTTATAGTCGTCTTCCTCGTCATCGAGCTGCTCATGGTCTCGTTTCAACAACCCACTAATTGCTTCATCATCATGGTAAAACACTCCCTCCGTGCTTTTGACCCCACCTCTTGTGTCTCCACTCACCTCTTTCTTTCTCCGGCTAAATTCTGCCTCTAACTCCTGCTCCGTCATATTCTCTCGCCTCACCCGGTCGTCTTTTTCCTGCTCTTTCTCTGCGAGTTCCTGTCTATCTCTTTTGAATCTTTCAGTCTCTCGAAGTCGCCAATCTCCATATTCTTTCTCAGGCTCTAGATCGTCTGTATCGTCTACTCCCCCAAATTTATCTCCTTCTGGCTCGATCTTTCTCTTGTTTCCTGCTTTCTGCAACGTAATTTCCTTCACCTTTTCGTCATTCAAATCCTGAGTATCTGTATTGGTCTTTTCATTTCCACCACCTCTTCTTTGTATTTTTGACACAAACACCGGCTTTAGTACCTCTTCTTCACTTGAAGATGTTTCATATGATTCATTATCTGACCCACTCGTATCGCTGCCTGTTTGGCTATCTGACATCTCTCCTTTGTTCTCAAAATCCCCTATATTATATTTATTTACCGATGCCGAAAGAATTAGATAGGTTGGAATTTTTTTTACGCGTACTTCAGTGTAATCTAAATAAAGCAGAAAATTGGGCGTTTTTTATAAATACAGTTGATAATTAGTAGTTACTATAATAAAAGTGGTTAGAGGAACTTAATATGACATTCGTATCTGTACCAAGTTTCGATACTCCTTTTGGGATTAAGTTGTGGCCAATTTTTGATGCATTAGTGACTAAAGCTACTCAGGGAAAATTCATTCCTTCTCAGTTTGCATTTGTTGAAGGAGAATTATTATTATCTACATTTCCGCCCGTTGCTGCAGCTATAGGTACCTACTATGTTGTTATATTCGGAGGAAACTACTTGTTCAAGAAGTTTGGAATTAAGCCACTTGTATTGAACGGATTATTTCAAATACACAACTTGTTTTTGACTACTTTATCGTTAACATTACTTACGTTGATGGCAGAGCAGTTGATTCCCATGATTTACCATCACGGCTTGTTTTTTGCCATTTGCAACCCCCAGGCGTGGACTCAGGAATTGGTTTGCTTGTACTACTTGAACTACATGACGAAATTCACCGAATTTCTTGACACCGTGTTCTTGGTGGTGAAGCAGAAAAAGTTGACATTTTTGCACACTTACCACCACGGAGCCACAGCACTCTTGTGCTACACGCAGTTGATTGGGTTGACTCCAATTTCGTGGGTTCCAATCACTCTTAATTTGGCTGTCCATGTGGTTATGTACTGGTACTATTTCTTGGCTGCAAGAGGTATCAGGGTTTGGTGGAAAGAATGGGTCACTAGATTCCAGATTATTCAGTTCGTCTTAGACTTGGGTTTTGTTTACTTTGCAACTTACCAAAAATTTGTGTTTACCTATTTGTCTGACTGGACGTCTGTCTTGCCTGTTTGTGGTGACTGTGCCGGTACTATGTTGGCTGCTTACTCTGGTTGTGGTATCTTGTCGTCATACTTGGTCTTGTTTATTGGATTCTATATTGATGTTTACAAGAAAAAGAGCAGGAAAGCTAAAAAGATTAAGGCCGTTCAAGGTGGTGTCGCAGCTCAAGTTAACGAATACGTCAATACCACAGGTGCAAGCGCAACCCCTACTCCAGCTCCTGAATCAGAGTTACATTCTAGGAAGAAAGCTTAAATACGTTTTGGTTACTTTTCTGAACACTAACATTATTCGTTGTATTTTTTTATTACCATTAGTCTGGTTTTAACATTTTAATATTTTTACTGTTTACATTTGAACCTTATGCACAATCAATGGCAATTAGTTCTTTGAGCATATATATAAAAACAATTACATACTTTAAATCAAATCTTCTAATTTTGGAATACTTTCAGCAGCACCCTTCTTTTGTATAACTAAACTACTTGCCTTAGTTGCAAATTCAACTGCCTTTTCGATATTTTCTCCTCTTGCTAATTGCAGAACAGCACCTCCAAAGAATGTATCACCAGCTCCGGTTGTATCAACAACGCTGTCTATTTTTTTAGATTTCACAAATGTAGGCCCAACTTTATTGGAAGCAAATATTGAACCCTTACTACCCATAGTGATGATAACGGTGCTCTCGTTATCGCGATTCACTAGCAATTGCAACTTGCTAGCTAAGTTGCTGAATCCACCTTGCTTGTCCTGCTTGATTGTCTCGAGAAATTTGCTGTACTCGTCTTCTGGCAAAAGTTTCGAGGCTACACTCAATGCTTCTCCTTCGTTTACAATTAGGAAATCAATTTTGGACCAAATGTCCTTGCTAATCAAATCTGGTTTGAAAGGTGAAGGATTGTAGGCAATATTGATTTCAGGACGGTTTGCTTTAAGCCAATTGATTGATCTGATGGTGTCTGGGTATTCATTTTGTAATATAACAAACTGCTTACCCTCAACATTTTTAGGAAAATACTCTTCATACTCTTCATCAGTTGGCTTGAGCTCCCCGTTAGCACCGGCAGTAATCAAAATTCTATTTTCTCCACTCTCTTGCTCAACAATAATAACAGCTACCCCAGATGATTGCTCTTTCAATGTTTTAACGTATTTGGTGTCAACTCCTGAGTCAACCAACGCCTGCTTCAATTCCTTCCCGAATGAATCATTACCAACATTTCCGATCATACGAACACTACAGCTTGAATTGTCTCCAACTAATCTAGCTGTTGCAATGGCTTCATTGAGCCCTTTACCTCCGATATGATTTTCAAAAGAATTTGCTTGGTATGTTTCTCCCCCGTCCGGAACAGAATTGGTATAAGTTACCAAATCATAGTTTAAGGATCCAATTACAGTGATAGTACTAGCTGCCATTGCTTTACTTTCTTTGATTCTATGTTGAAGAACAAATTTTTGCTTTATATTCGTCAAAGTGCCGTACAACAGGATAAATTTTCGGAGCCTCAGGCCGTTATTTATGCTACAAGATTTACAGTATTTTATAGACAAATTCAGAAACTGATATTGTAAAATATACACTGTTGACGTCAATAAACTCAATTTCCACCTTTCCCGAGTCTCTTCAACCTCATTTTCTCAGCAAAAGTCAATGGTGCTTGGGATGGTGTTGGAGATTGAGATTCAGCCGCTGGAGATGGTGCAGGAGAAACCTTGGAGGTAGCTTGGCTTGCCGTCTCTTGTCTTCTCCTTGTCATTTCAGCATCCTTCTCTTTTTGAACTCTGAGTTCTTCTCTAAACCTTTCCATTTCTTCTTCGCGTTTTCTCTTAATCTCTACTTCTTTGGCTTCTTTGGCTTCAATTTCACGTCTGTGCTTTAATTCTTCAAGACGTTGTTGCTTGACCTCCTCGATACGTTCTTTCTTGGCCTTTTGCAATGCTGCATGAGCTTCTTCCTTCAACAGGTTCAATTTAGAAGAGTGTTTGGCATCAATAGCAGCCCTGAAAGGAGTATAATCGGGTAAGAGACGTTGTAAACGTTCCTTCAAACCTACAGCCATATCATGCTCTTTTCTAGCCTTTTCAATCTTATGAGCTTTGAGCTCCTCGTAGTTTTTAATGTCTTCCTCTTTTTGTTTTTCGGCGTCACTCTCCAAATATTGCAATTCATAACGTCTAAACGCTCTTTCCGTATGATCATTCTTCTTAGACAAAGCCTTTAAACGTTCTTCCAAATTCTTCTTATCTTTGTTCAATTGTTCAATTTGCATGATCCTTAATTTTTCGGTGTCTAAGCCTTCCAAGTTATTCAAGTCGAGCTTGATAATACCCTTAGCATTAATCTCTTCGGCAATCTTCAACTTTTCTCTTTCTCTGACCAATTGTCTCTCTCTTTCCAACTTCTCGAGGTTTCTTCTTTCTTGCTCAGCGACTAATCTCTCCTGTTCTGCCTTTTGTTCAGCAAGCGTAACCTCTTGTCTTAATCTAGCAGCTTCTTCTTCTTGCTCACGCTTAGCTTTATCCGCTAAACGCTTACGCTCTTCCATAACCTTGACACGGTTAGCAATGTCTTCTTGTTCTCTTGCCATGTCAGCTATAGCGCTCTTCAAAGCTTGTTCGCGGGTTTGCTTAAGCTTAGCATCGTACTCAGGGTCAATAATGCTTACTGACGAAGACAAAGTCTCTGCCAATTTCGACAATTGGGTTCTAACCAATTCTGATGGTGAGACTTGCAACTTGGAGCTCAATGTGTCTGTAAACGCATCTTCAAATGGTTTTGATTTCAAAGTAACAACATTAGATTCGTGGTCGATGGATAATGATAAATGGCCATCCTTAACAGCATTCACAATCAAATTTTCAACTTCCAATGCATTTAAAGAGAATTCAGTACCCTCAAATACACCCAAGGAAACTAAGAAGTCAAGTTTGACAGTTTCGTAAACTTGGGAGACTTGTTGGAACAATCTGATCAAAATTGCTTCAGTTAAAGTTGGGATATATTGCTTGTATTCGTTGTCTTTTTCGATGACTTTGAAAACTTCAGTAACTTTTTCCTTTATAGTTAAAGGATGGAATTCATCCTCTTCTAAAACAGTGAATAATTGCTTAACAGAAGGATCAACAAAACTCAAAATAGACCTGCTGGCAATAGATTTCAATAAACTTTCTCTGGTTGGAACTTGATTCAAGTTTAACAAAGAAGTCAATTTAGCATTCCTAGCCTTGTGATCGTCAACAACAGTCTCATTACTATTGAGGGATTTCTGAGGAATTGCCAAAGTGGATAAAACAAGAATCGAGGCGTAATGACCCAATTCATCATCAGTAGCATTTGGCGACTGAATGTACAAGTTGAAGAATTTGTTCCAGGCAGCGGCATGGTATAATGAATTTCCTGAAACAGCAAATATTCTTCCTAAATTCTCGTAGTAATTAGCCATCATAACTGGTCTTGGTGATTTCTTTGAAGATGTAATCAAGGAATGAACATCGTCAACAGAACGGAAAGATTCTTGCCACAACTCTAACTTGACAGCAATGTTCAATTGGGAGAAACGTTGATCCAAATAACGCTGAACAGTTTCGGAATCCGACAAATCAATAGCATTTACGTTGCTCACAGGCTTTGTTTGAGTGGTTACCGATTGCATGTGCGCTCTTAACAATTCACACAATCTTCTGAACTCAGCTTTTCTACCAAATTTTAAGCAAAATTGGAAAGCCTGACTAACAATAGCAGAATAGGTAACTTCCAATTTGGAGTTGTTTCTCAAAATATCCAAAACTGCTCTCAACGCTTCCCATAAGAACCTCAACCATGGTGTAACTAACTCCCTTTCTGTACGGTCTGCTGAGTCGGTATTAGAAACAGCCGACAATAAAATACTTTCTGGGGTTTGCGATGCCTCTAAGTCATCTTCCTCTTCTTGATCCATCTTGATGTCTGCCTTTGCCTGTGCCTCGTCTAATTTCTTCTCTGCTAACTCGATAAATCTACGAACAATAACCTGGACCGATTCTAACCCATTCTCAGATAATTGCACATTCTTTTTATATTGATGCAAAGCATCCTTAGCTAATTTCCCTCTTCTCAAGTCAACTGCTAATTCAATAAGCAACAATGCAATTGGTTCCAAATCTTCGACCGCCAAATAACGAATTCTCTTGGAAGTAATAAGCTCGTACAATGTTTCTAATGCTGCATCTGGTTGCCCGACTGCAATCAAATCTTCTGCTCTTTTGAAGACATTTTCTGGACGAAAGTTGTGATGTCTATGAGGTGGTGCCATCTTATAACTGTTTTTTATCGTCCTTAATAGCCTTTAATATCCAAATACACTGGCTTTAAAGATTTTTCAAATCAGCGTACTGTGAGCCAAAAAAAAATTCTCGGTGAAGGTCGTGTACTGTTTCAATATGATTTTGCAATTCCTGTTGGTATCGCTATAGACATATATATAATCTAGAAACGTATAATATACAAGGGCTTGAAGGACACGGAGGAAGTGAAACACTTCTCATATGACCCTTACTTCTTCTGCGCTGAAACACATATAATGTGGCATTCAGAAAGGAGGAAATTTTTCTTCCATTTGTGGAACCGACTCAGCAAGCTTATTCTTGTCGATTAGGATCAAGCTCAATTTAGGATCAATACCATACTCATTGAAAACTCTTCTAGAGTCTGTGTCTTGCTTGGAATTGGTGTAGTCATAAGATGCGAAATATTTGGCATTTTCTTCGAGCACAAGATCCTCGTAGTGAAAGTAGTCCATTTCTACGTCTGCATCTTCATGGGACGACACCTTCGTTTTCTTAGACTTCAGAGGGGCATCCTCATCTTGTATCTTTCCGGAGACTAATTTATATACCTTCGAAACGACCAAAAAGTAATCGAATTCGTATTTTTCATGAGCATCCTCTGCTTTTGCCATTTCTTCCAACAACATCTTGTACATAGGAGGAACCACCTCTACAGGCATATTGATCAACCTTTCGCTAATAATCAACCCGACCCTCAATTTCTGGGATGGATCCTTAGCTTTCTGGTCCTTTTTATCTAATAATTTTCTCAACATCAAATTAAACTCAAGGTTTTTGCTTGTTTTTTCAAACACATAGTTAATTAGAGTCTTTACACATGGCTTGTTAGCATTTTCGGAAATATTCAAAATGGATAAGAGTGCAAAAGGATCGCTTTCAATGCCTTCGGTTTTGATGGTTGTTCCCACAGAATTTTTCGCCAAAATCAAATCAGTCAACGACGAAACATCAAACATTGTTGCATCATCTCCAAACAATTGACGAATGAAGTTTTTAGTAGCATGGAAATCCACGTCAGGATTCAAGTCAAAGTAATCAAAATCAACGTTAACGATATCTTCTTGTCCTCCTTCTTTATCTTGTTCTTGTTCTTCTTCAATTTCTGAATCTGTCGAACTGACATCGATATCCGAATCTTCTTGCTCTTCAACTTTTCTCTTTCCCATTCTTATTTAGGCTTATGTATCGCTTGATAAATCTCCTTTGACAATTGCATTTTATAACTTTTTCATGCGATGCCTTTAATTTTGTGACATTTCAGTACTTGATGGCTGTATAGTTTGATAAAAGAAGGCTTTTCTTCATATAAGTGTGAATTGATGTCAATTGTCGAAGGATACTCTTCAAGTGCTAGCAGCGGTGATGATTTGCCAAATTTGCCCGATCTACCTGTTAAATCTGAATATAAAATAGTGCCAACTCCAGATGTTCAAGTCCCTAATCCCACTGAGCTTGAGTTAATACAAAACAGTGTGATACAAACAAGGTTAGAAAAACAAAGCAACTTTGGTGGTGAAGTAGAGAGGAACTTCTACGATGATGCCACATGGAAATATCAATTGCTGAAAGGCAAGAGGAAATTGCACAATTCTGTAAAGAAGGAGTCTAAGAAACTTAAGAAGAGGCGACATAAATCTGATAACCCCGAAAACATGGATTACCTAGGCCCCTGGGCCGACTACAATGATTCATCTGGAGATGAAGCAGGACCACCGGATGAAAGAAGCCAAGAAGAGGAAGAATCTGCGGTAGAAAAGTATGACGATGATGAATCCATTGACTTGGAAGAACCTAAGCTTGTTACTGAATTTTTTGGAACAGCACAGTACGACTACTTGGGTAGATCCTATATGCATATACCTAAAGATCTAGATATAAATTTGACAAAAGAACCTGGTACTCAAGAATGCTTCGTTCCCAAGAAGGTCATTCATACATTCAAAGGGCACACGAAGGGTGTAAATAAGTTGGAATTCTTCCCTCGATCAGGTCATTTGTTGTTATCTTGTGGTAATGATGGAAAGATATTCTTGTGGGATATCTACCATAAAAGGGAGTTGTTAAGAGCCTACTATGGACATAATCTTGCCGTTAAAGACGTTGCATTCAATAGTAATGGTAAGGAATTTCTAAGCTGCTCTTTTGATAAAAGGATTCATCTCTGGGATACTGAGACTGGTGCTCTCAAAAGGACCATTAAGGTAAAATCCATCCCTAATGTCGTAGCATTCAATCCTAACAATGAAAATGAATTTATCGTAGGATTGACTAATCATAAAATTGAACATTATGACTTTAGCAGCCCTAACTATGAAATACCAATCCAAACATACGACCATCATTTAGGGGCCATTAACTCTTTGACGATCATAGATGATAACAAAAGATTTATGACTACGTCTGATGACAAGACGGTTCGATTTTGGGATTGGCAAATCAACATACCTATCAAGTTCATATCAGACCCTTCCCAGCACTCAATGCCATCGGCCGTATTATACCCTGGAGGTAAATATGTTGCCCTTCAAAGTATGGACAATTCGATACAAGTCATACAGGGGCATGGAAAATTTAGGTTCAACAAAAAGAAGTGGTTTGATGGTCACCACGTAGCTGGCTATGGGATTGATGTTGAGATATCACCGGATGGAAAAATTATAATGAGTGGTGATTCCAAAGGATTCGGATTCTTCTGGGACTGGAAAACTTGCAAAATGGTGAATAAACTCAAGCTTAGTGATAAGCCCATCACTTGTGTTAAATCACATCCCCAAGAGAGCAGTAAAGTTGCGTTGGCTGGATTAAGTGGAGAAATTTATTATTGTGATTAAACTCTAGATACGTATATAAGTCTTATTAGAATCACATTAAAATACACTTTTCCTTTTTGTATGCCTCCCTTCTCTTTTTAGATTTCTTGCCGAATCTGGATTTTTTTGATTCCTCTACTCCATCATTAGCCATATCAGCCGAGGACAAATTATCATTTGTTTTAGGAGTGCTCGAAACAGTGTTGTCTTCTAGTTTGGATTTGTTAGATTTCTTGCGGCAACTATTACTTCTAGTACTCTCAGCTGAGGAAACTGTCATCTGGGGAAAGTGCACATGTACTTCACTTGTATCAGACTCATTGTCGCCATTGCTATGATGTAAGTGTTCGATGCTACTAATCTTTGACATATCACTCCATTGGCTATTACGGCGACAATATGGGCTCAAACTAACTATGGTTTCCTGGCTATCTTTTGAATATGTACACAATTCCTTATAGTAATTCTTGTCTTTATCTGTCACATACCAAAAATATTTGTTCCGAATATCAACAAACCTTGGATCTGTGGGTGGTAGTTCAGGTATTGGTGTACTCGAAGCGGTACTTATAATACTTTCTTTTCTGAAAGATTGAGCTTCGTCGCTACTTGAGGTATCCGGAATTGGTGTCAAATTGTTTTGGTCAGTCCATTGGTATTTTGCACCCTGGGGGGTGATCATTGGTTTAACACGCTCGTTGTTACTTTTAAAGTGGAAACTGTTGCTTGGTGAAATGCTGGTTTCATCATTAGCTACTAACCTATAAAATAGCATGTATGGCCATTCTGTATCGAAAATCTCTTTAAAAGACTTTTCAACAACTCTTGATTTTTTTTTCATGTCATCATAAAAGAGCCATTTAGCTCTATAAGCTTCTTCTTCTGTCTGGTCAATATTACTGGTATGCTTCCGAATAACCGATATGAAATGTCCCAGTGAAATTGTCGTTCCTTTATGACAGAGTGCACTCTCTAGTATTAATTTATAGTTACCTGGTGTATCATCATTCGCATCATCGGCGACGAAGGATGGTAGGCTAATTATAGGTGGTATAATAATTCTTCTTTGAGACCTATGAGCTTTTGAATTATTATAAGAGTATCTTTTCAAACATATAGGCAATATAGGTCTTCTGTTCACGAATTCTCTAGAATTCTTAGCTACGCTTTCTGGATCCCCATTGTCCATATCCATTTCATTTTCATCCGTATAAAACGGTAAAAGTCTTAAAAACATCCAAGCAGGTAAACTAACTTCCCTTGGTGTTGTTAAATCTTGGTCTCTATCTAGTGACCATATCGACAAAGTCGAGGACCGCGTTCTTGTACTAAATTTAGTTTCATATTTGCTGTCTGAATTTCCTTTTCTATTAGAATTTGCACCTGTTTGATTTTGTACTTCTATGCTTTCGTCGGCCACCTCTATTTGCTCCAGGCTAGGTTCTTGCTTATCATATTCAGCTGTAGGATCCAAAGGAGAAGGCACGGGAGCCGTCGATTCGTAAGTTACTTCACCTCCAGGCTTGCTTTCCCTTCTTAGGTCTAACGTAGCTCTTCTCTCTAATTCCCTCTTGACGCTAATGGAATTATTGAAATAATGCTCTAAACACTCTTCAAGCAATATACCTTCATCTGTTTCGTTTTGGGAAGACGTATGTTGATTGTCATGCTCTTCTGGTATACTAACAAATAAAATACGCTCTTTGGAGTATTTCTGATCATCTTTTTCAGTTTTTCCTCCATGCTTAATATCAATTTTGAAAGTCAATAGAGGCATGGATAGTGTCTCTGTTAAAAACTGGAATAATGCTGCTGAATCTTGCTGTTTATGCGACATGGCTTCTTCGAATCCCAACTTCATTAACACCTCACAAAATCGTGTCGTCAAATCAGTAGTAATTAAGTTTCCAGACCTGAGCAAATTCACATATAGCCTTAGTAATGCTGATAGTTGATTTATGAGATGGTTATCATGCCTATTCGATATATATAAAATTGGTTCGAAACTTTCTAAATTCGCAAACATCGAATATAGTAACGCATCCAAATAGCACATCACATTTTCCCAATTTTCTGCCCCAGCATATTGGATTGTCCCTCCTTGTTTGTCCCGTCTTTCGTTCGTCAAAAATAATCCTTCGCTACTCAACTGAAAGAATCTAATAAGTTGGAAAGTTTTGACTATGTCTCCTTGAGTGAATGGCGATTTCAATAATGCAATAGTTTGATAAGAGGAAGGTACTGGTAGCTTTAATGTCTCAAAGTACTTGGCAATTGTTGTAACAGAGCTACTATTGGCATGGTATTTTTTATTATTATGTTTGATTGTATCTGAAGTGTCTGCTGGATTTATTTTACAGTAACTTTCGACGTACCATTGCCAGAATGCCTCATCAAATACTGTAGTATGTACTCCCTGCTTATTCTTTGCAGAAATATGCGATAGCCTCTTTTTAAACATAAGATGGAAGTTTTGGTCGGCAAGAGTTCTATTACTTGAAAGACTAACATGATCTGATAACTCAGTTGCACTATAATTTACAATGTGGTACAAAATTAAATTGTTCCAGTATCAACCTTATTAAAGAACCCTATATATTACACATATAGTGCAAGCTATGTAGAAGCTATGCTGCTCCTGTTATGTTCAACTCTCTCATCTTTATGAGCACATCGTCAATTTTTTCGTCTAATGTACCGTTGATGTAATCTTCTCGTGATTGAGCATCTAGCTTTATTTGCAAATTGTTTAAATGATCATAATTCTCGTTGAAAAAGCGTAGCTGCAACTTGACGAAAGACTCAAAAGAAGGATCTAGAAATGGTATACGGAGATCAACAAGTTTGGGTAATTCTTCTTTCAACTGGTCATTCAAGTTTTCGTATCCAACTTGTAACTGGCCCAATTGTGTTTGCGATTGGGCTAATTTGGGTTCGTATTGGGGATCTGTCGAGGGCTTCTCTATTAGTTTTCGTACCTTACTCTTCATAGCATCATAGTCTAGCTTTTTGTGGTTTCTTTTCTTGATGGCTTCATTGATCTCAATATAGTAAGAGTTGAACCTGGCAATCGGGTTTAGCACCGTTTGATTAAATGGTTGCTCTAAATCCACAAGAGCCTTGTCATTGAGCAACTTCATTACTGCATGATACTCTTGGCTTATGCTGTTATACTTGTCATTATCCTCTTTTGGGTTTGCTCCGTAGAATTCCCCCAACACTTCGCTTACATTAACTTGTGCATTTGTTAAAATTCTCAACGAATCTAGATAGTGTTTCAATTCCTTCTGCAACTTTGTCGACGTAGATTCCATTGCCTTGAAGCGTTTCTCTTCAAACTCATATTCCTTATCCACAGTTTCTTCGATTTGGCCTGCTTTTAACATAACTTGAGCGCCAGCTCTATTAATGGCCTTTTTTATTCCTGTCCAAGACATTCTTTTCTATCAATTACCTCCTATTTCTAATTAAACTACGGATCTTGGCCGTTTATATATACTGATGCTAAGCTTACTAAATGCTACAAGTGTTACAAATATGTTTCAAATTTTGGGACTCAAAGTTCCGAGCTTGCCATATCCACAAAAAAAAGAATGAAAGAAATTAAATTGTATACATATTAATATATATAAATAATGATAAAATCACACAGCTAGATGCTAGATACGAACTAAAGAATTGAATATGAAATAAGCTTGTTCCATAAGTAAAATTTGTATTTTTACTGTAGCACCGTAAAGCACAACTATGTATCGGCTGGCGAATGCATTATTTGAGTAACAAATTTACCAGAGTACCTTGTGATACAAGCCACGGTTAAAACATCATTCCTTATAGATGTAGTCATAAGGTGATTCAAAATAACGTGGTTTGGAATAGATAAATGGTAGGCCTCTTGATTCGAAGCGTAGTAGGAACTATCTGCTCTTCTTAATAAAGGTCTCTTGGACGAATGAACTGGATTAACAGGAGGTGCCTGGTACTGGTATTGTTGTGAATTGGACTGAATCTGCTGTACTTGCTGATAATTTTGATGATCCGTGATGGTAGGAGGCACAGTGGGAATATTTTGAGCATGGTTTTGTTGCTGGCTGAATGACATCTTGTTCAACAAAACATTATTCAAATGGGCTGGTAGTTGTGGTGGTTCTGGTAATTCGTAGTTTGCACTCTTATTTTGGAAATAGTCATAGTTTACGAACATTTCCGGTATTTCATTAGAATAGCTTAAGTTAGATTTCTTTTGATCCGCCAAAAAAGATGATGATAACCTATCGTGATACGATATATATTTATTGGAGTCTGCAGATGTTGTAGACCCATCGTCTGATGGTAAAGGATGTACTATTGGCCGTGGGGCTGCTAGTGACTCGTATGTTTGTTGAGATGAGGTATCTGGTCCAGGCAGATCCTCCGCCATGTATTCAAGGTGTTCGACATCTGGCATTACTTCATCTTTAGTAACTTTGGCCAAAAAACTGTTCAGCTTTTTCTTAATTCTATCCACATCGTATCTACCAGCCTGTTGAGGGTCGCTTTTTGTAAAAGATGAGATAATGTTTGCATCATAATCAGTGGAAGCTCCTATGTGATTTGGCTGGTTTTGAGAGTGGTTAAAAAGATGAACTTCATCCAATACTTCAAACCAGTTGAAAAAGATGCCTTCCTGGTCCGTTGCAGTGGGTAGTTGGTCACTGACTCTATATTCGTTGTTGATGATGTATAATAATTTATGAACACCTAAGGGCAATTTAATAGTAGTGACAAACTCGTTCTCGTGCTTGCTCGATGGAGCTAATCTGATAATGCTCCTCCAATTCGAAAATGAACCTATAATCGAAATCTTCCGAATATCCTCCTTATTGGTATTAACCCATTTAACTTCTACTGGGATTAATTTGCTAGTTTTGCTATCTTTACTCCCTTTTCCGTTGGTATCAACATCGTTTTTCTGGCTCATAGAGGTTGATAGATAGGAAGGATCAAGCTGCACATCGCTCATATTCTTCAGAACTGCAATCTTAGTAAAGTCAACCTTGCTCAAATCCGGAGTAGGTGTATCTTCCACATCTCTGGAGCGCTGAAGCAGAGTACTGGATCCCGAATCGTCTGCGATATCCATGCTATCGCTGTGATATTCGTCATTTGGTAGTATATTCCGGGATACGTCCAAATTTTCAGTTCCGATCAACCCTTCGTTCAACTCATTGAGCTCATCTTCGATTAAGTCATTGGAAAATTGGTGGTACTGCACTGGTATATTGTAATCATAAGTCCCGGCAACTGTTTCTTTTGTAGCTACTCCCTTCCCGCCTTGCTTTTGGTGCTGGTCCTTCTCCGTCTGTTTTCGCTTCACTTCGTGCAATATTAGGTCACTGAACTCTTCATCTAAATTGTGGTGAGCGTTGTTTGATGTAGACGACTTTCGGATGCTTCCAGGATTGTGGCGTGCAGTAGCTGCTGATTTTCTTGTACTAGATGTGTTATTTCCCATGGTTTGAATTTGAAACTTTTCAAATGTATCTGTATAGCCTTATTTTTTGGTTCATGTACCCTTCGCTGTTTGATTATAACCTACCAGTTGTCTATATCGCAAAAAGCTGAAGAAACTTGAAGTACAAACATTTACTCTTATCCTTTCTTGCAGTTTGGGGCAACTTTCCCACCTAAAAATTTGTCAAGTATATGCAGGTCAGTGTCGGTTTACGAGCAACAATAGCATTGATAACTCCGACTTTTACTATTATTTATTGCTTGTAATAAACATAATCTTTCTGGAATATTGGTTTCCGGTCATGAGACTGAATTGTAAATCAGCTCATCAATCAAATGTTCTTGCAGTCAATGTGCTGTTGTAATTATGCGGAACCAGGTATCACGGCATTGTGATCCCACGACATTTTCTTGTTGCGCTCGTAAAAGTACGACATTTTTGTATCTAGCTTTTCGCAATCAATGTTTCAAAGTGTCGACGTTTGTGAAATCCGGTGGCGTGTATTAGGTTTTGTTCGGCATGCCAATAGATTTGCATAGTTCAGATTTCCAAGTTCTGTTGGGCTTTGATTTTAAATTCGGGAAGATGTGTGTACAAAATGCCTTGCAAATTATTACGCGAATCTTCACACATGATACCTCATTAAAATTAAAAATATTAAACAAAACTAGAAACATTGGATACAAATATTACAAATTTAGCATCATAAAGACCGGCCTTTGAAAATCTAGATTAATCCGCAGATGCTCTTAGAAGGAGTCCGTAATAAGGGTTACCAGTGGCGAAATTTTGCCATAACCGTGTAGAGTACACGCCATTTGGGGAAACTTCTGAAACTAACACAGGCAGCGGAATCCTGGAATGTACCGAAAAACTCCCATTAGGGCCATAATTAGTGAAGCAGATTTCGACTCAAAAGGTTGACAATTACGTAGTGGTGTCTCGCACACTTTTTCGCATTCTGCGTTGCCGCCTCAAACGCCGTTGCATTATGCTGTAGCTGCCTCTTCTTATAATGACTTCAAGTTTAAACATGCTTAATTCTGGATACCAGCGACTAGTGTAGGCATGAAGCTTCGTTATGAGCTCTTTGCGCTGACCCTTAGTGGTATCCCTGATCCAAGTTTTGTGACCAAGATGAAACCTACAGTAGAACTGGAACACTTTCAATACGTTGAGTTCGATCTGTCTTGTTAGTGAGATGTTGTAGTCATCCAATTCCAAGATATGTGACAATTCTCGGATGTTTATGCGGGAAAAGTATTTGTCGTTATTGATTTTGGTGATTTTATTGAGCTTATTCACGTATGCCTGCGATAATGACTTGGGTTTTGCAACCGCAGATAATCTGTACTGCGGATCTTTTTTCATGACGCCAAGCGACACAAGATTGAAGTAATTAGGATCCTGTTCAATCTGAGAATCCATATCCGCCATGTCTGACTCGTTGCTGTATTCGTCGATAGATTTATCAATTTCGTAAGTAAACTTCTCCGTAGGCTTTCCTGTTGCCTGTCCCCAAGCGTCAGACACCGGTGAAATATCACTTTCCTGTTCCAATTCTTCCAACAAACTCGGGTCGAAGTCCTCAAGGTATTGCAGTACTGGTATGGTGCTTTCCGTTACCAATTGCTGATACGCAACCCTGAGGCGACTGAACCTGATCATCACACTGCTGCCGCTCGATTTCACCTCTCCAAGGGTCAGTTCCTGGCACATATCCCAAGGAAAACTCATGTTATCCATCTCCACGTCCCGTGGCCTTACCAGCCATACCTGGCCCATATCATCCGAACCCTCGTCGTCTGCCAACCCAAATATCTCCTTGGTACTGCACGCACTAGACTCGCTTGACGTGAGAGGTGATGGCACCCCGTCCATCTCCCTGTAGCCGTCACAATAGTACCCTGCATCGGCAGAAAACTCGCTGTTGCTTCTCAAGTCATCTACTGAAACAATATTTGACTCCAAACTGAAGTCCCCATTAAAGATGCTGCTATCAATACTACTATCGCTGGTGCTCTCAGCACCACTGCCCATAACTAGGATATCAAACTGGTCCATATTTCTGTGGTAATATTCCTTTGGCTTATTTCAGGGGTTATTTCTGTCGCTATTTATATTTCTATATTACCCCAGGATTTAAACTCTTCAGTATAATTGGTAACTGATACCAGCCCGACATGATCCAGATCTGTCGCGGGCTCACAAAATATAGTTTAAAGTATGTATCTAAGTTTTACTTAATTACGTAGTATTTCACCACTAAGCGGCACTTAAGCGAATTCTTTTTTATATAATATACTGAGCTGTAATGACGAGCTTCTTGGCTATCTGATGGTACCAATAACCAGATATATATTTCTACAAGTGTAGTACTAGTTTTCGATACAATGTTTGAGGCTCGCGCTTAGCGACCGCAAATAGGGTCTGCGACCATTCGTAACGAGCTTGGGTGCATATGCATATAGTATTAGCATAGACGAAGTAACGACGTGGGGAGTGATACGAGAAGAAGGGGGTGGGGCTAGAGATGCATTTATGTGTTATGAGACCCCAAAGCGTACGCGTGTGGTACAGATTATGTGGCGAAAGTATATTGGAGGCGTTTGAGAGCATAGGGCTTAAGCGATGTATAACAGTGATGTATAATATTTTAAGCCGCGAAGAAAAATAGAACAAGCGGGGATCGAACCAGGGGTCTAGTAAGAGGTATCGCTTGTGCAGGGGCTTATAGTAACGAATATTGAATTACGATGGTAATACTACAGTGCCATGTTTGGAATGAAAATACGAAAAAGCAATTGCATACACTATATCAGTTCATGTGAGCCTCTAAAATGTTCTCTACCACGCCATTGACATCAGCCTTCAAGTACTTGGAATTCATCAACACCTGCAACAACTTCTTGATGCCGAGGGCCAAGGGGTTTTCCATCTTGTCCAACTGTTCAACAATAGCATGTCTATCATGATCGTTCATGAAGCCGATTTTTGTCATGATTTTCATTAATTCATCAGTGGTGGTGATTTGGCCGACGCCTATAGTTTTGGTGAAGCAGTCCACGAGATTCATGTGCTTCAACACTGAGTATTGAGACGTCGTACCTATGATCAATAATCGCCTGCCATTCGGAGGTTGTTTGTTCAAGTTCACCATCAATATCTGAAGAATATCGTTGGAGAACCTCGGGCCGATGGGGACGTAATTTATCAATGTTTCAATCTTGTCGATCACCAAGATATTTAAGGGCGACTTGTAGATATCTCTGAAAATGTTGTCGATGGTTGTGATTTTCATGCCCTCGGACATTCCCACTAAGCTCTCGGCCGACAACATTTTAATAAACGGAAATTCGGAGTTCAATGCCAAAGTAGATGCGATAGCGGTTTTCCCAGCCCCAGGGGGGCCGTGCAACAAGATACTAATTAACCTTTCTGTTTCAGAACTCCTCACCTCATCGATAAATGACTGCCCTTTGTCAAAGATTGTTGCTACCTTTGGCGAGTATTGGATAATTCCATGAGGTGCATTCTTTGTTAAGTCCTCTTCATTCACCCCAAACGCAGGCCTGACTTCATTCAATGCCAATAAGAAATCATTTCTAGTCAACTTCATTTTGACGATATTCTCATCAACCTGAGCGATTGTATCGCTCTTCGTGAATTTGTTTATAGCGAAAGAAGTGGCTGAGTTACACAACCCTTCCAATTCTGCACCAGTAAAATTTTTGGTCAAGGCAGACAATTCGTCGAAATCGACGTCACTTTCCAATAAGCCGTTTTCTTTCATCTTCTTGGTGTGGATCAACAAGATATCTTTACGGCCCTTCTCATCGGGCAACGAGATCTCAATCTGGATTTCGAATCTACCTGGTCTCAACAAAGCATTATCAATCAAATCCAATCTGTTGGTCATACCAATGATTAAAATATTGTTTAATTGGTCAACACCGTCCATCTTGGCCAACAATTGATTGACCACATTGTCACCAACACCAGTACCGTCAGACTTAGCAGAACCTCTTTGCTTAAAAACGGAGTCTAATTCGTCAAAAATAATGATATGTAATTGTGAATTGTCTCCCTTTTGTTTGTATTCAGTCTCAGCGTCTTGAAACAACTTTCTGATATTCTCTTCCGAAGCACCGACGTATTTAGATAACATTTCTGGACCGTTGACGACTTTTGGTTCTTTGACATTCAACATTTTACCAATTTGTCTTGCAATTAATGTTTTACCAGTACCTGGTGGCCCAAATAACAACAAACCCTTGACATGCCTCAACGCCAACTTTGAAACCAAATCAGGCGAAATAATTCTACTGGCAAAAGCTCTTCGAAAAATCTGAGAGAACTCTTCATCTAGACCACCAATTCCCATTTGTTCCAATTTGAAGTCAGGGTTGATAATTGGCTTTCCTTGTGGCTTCCTAAGATTCTTGGACCCATGTGGTGCAACCACGTTAATGATCGAACTCTCCTGTGGATAAAAGTTCACCTGGGTTTGCTTAATAAAAATCCCCTTGGCGCTCAAATCATCCAAGTTGTTTAAGTTTGGCAAGTTACCCAAGTTATTGATGTCGATCACCTGAACACCCGTCACAACGATCTGAAATATATTCCCCTTGAATTCCATCACCACAGATTGTGTTGGTTGCAAGATCTGATTCTCGTACATTTTCAAAAACTGCTGAATCAACTCGTCATGGTTAATAGGAGACGAATGGGCTTTGGACCTCGACCTAAAGTCAATTACCAAGTCCACTGAACCCAAGTAACTTGGATTGTTACCCTCAAATATATTGAACGACTCCACTACTACCGGCTGCTGCAAAGACCACTTCCCCCACTGCCTCATATTGCCCGCGAGCCCTATTGCCCCCGGGGTCACCGCATCGTCTTTGTAAATCGAATATACAAAATTCCCATCCAATATCACCGGTGTTCGATTAGGCACCTCCGAGAAATCTCTGGGATTCACCCCAATGCAATTCGATAAAGCTACCGCGTTAGATGGACAGTTATCTACAATGAACTGCTTGCGGAATTGTCTCACATTTTGACTACTATCAGGTCTTACCGGCTGATTGTGCGTAATCGTTGGATTCCCGGGGCCCGGATTGTTTGACACCTTGTGAAATCCTAGTTTCTCCATTGTATATTGTCTTATGAACTGATTTGATATATTCTGCCTATATAGTACGCTAACTAAACCCTGCGCTGTCTTATTCTGTAGATTGGTCGTGCTCATACCATATTTACTGGTCTCGTGATCGGTCGTGTGTAATCCGTATTTAAAGCTCTGGCGTGGGCCTACCGGTTGCACCGTTTAACCTCGGCACTGTCCGAACGTGGCTCCGGTCCCAGCCGTTGCTACTCTGATGCCACAGTTTGCTTGTGAATACGCGCGTCCATAGCTACCTAGCTGTACTAGTTAATTAATTGCCACCAGTAATGCTATTATTAATAGGTTGTAGGTAACTTTAGTCAGATCATGTCTAGATGTAAAAGATTCCCGATATATCGGGATTATGAAATATGTAGGATATGACTACAGATTCGGATCTGATAAGCATTTGGTCGAACAAAAATAAGCTATTACCCGGAAGAAATTACCAGACTTAGTAATAAATCGGGTCTTCTAGAATTTCATCGGACATTCGTCTAAAGTATATAAATGGTTCCAAAATTCCACAGTTCAAGATAGAATTATTTTGAAGAGTTATATTTATTATACTAATATTATCATAGATTAATTAATAGAAATGAGTGCCGTTATTCAAAAGCCAGCTCCATCATTCAAGAAGACCGCAGTCGTTGACGGTGTTTTCGAAGAAGTTTCTTTGGAACAATACAAGGGTAAGTGGGTCTTGTTAGCTTTCATCCCATTGGCTTTCACCTTTGTTTGCCCAACCGAAATCATTGCTTACTCAGATGCTATCAAGAAGTTCGCTGATAAGGACACTGAAGTCTTGTTCGCTTCCACCGACTCGGAATATTCCTTGTTGGCCTGGACTAATGTTGCCAGAAAGGATGGTGGTTTAGGACCAATTAACATTCCATTGGTTGCTGACACTAACCACTCCTTATCCAGAGACTACGGTGTCTTGTTGGAAGACGAAGGTGTCGCTTTAAGAGGTATTTTCTTGATCGATCCAAAGGGTAACTTAAGACAAATAACTATCAATGATTTACCAGTTGGTAGATCTGTTGAAGAATCCTTGAGATTGGTTGAGGCCTTCCAATTCACCGAAAAACACGGTGAAGTTTGTCCTGCCAACTGGCAACCAGGTTCTGAATCTATCAAGCCAGGTGTCAGTTCTTCCAAGGAATACTTCGGTAAGGTTAACAAATAAGTTTAAACTAGAGTGAGTATATAGCTTACACAATACATTATTATTTAAGGTTCAAATCGAGACGGTAGGTTCCAAGTAATTTCTACTACTGTAGTACCCCAGGGGTTGTGGTTATGCCATAGTTAGCCGATCGGAGAAGCCACAGTGTGCACCTTGTAATATATTGTAAGATTGAGTGACATATATTAGCCATTGAGTCTCTTCAGTATGATAAGGAAATAGAGAAGGCCTACCATTTTGAAATATCTCTCCTAGAGCAACGTTAGTCCCTGGTATTATTACTATTCCGGTGTAATAGCCGATCAATCTATTATATGTATTTCGCACTTGGAAGTAATTTTGCTACGCTTTACTAGTAGTTTAACAATATTCATTGATCAGATGTCAGACATATATTTCTATAAGTATTTGGTGAACCATCAAGTCTTTTTCAAATCCAAGTACACTTATGCCTTGGTTAATATCAAGCCCTTGGTAGCGGGGCATGTGTTGGTGGTACCGCTTAGAAACAATATCATGAGGTTCGGTGACTTGACACTAGAAGAGTCCCAAGATTATATGCTGACATTACAAGTAATCCATAAATTTATCATGCACATATACAAGGCAGATGCTCTTAATATTGCCATTCAAGATGGACCTGAGTCGGGTCAGTCGATTCCTCATTTACATACACACATCATCCCTCGCTATAAAACTGATGGTTTTGGCGATGGTATTTATGAAAAATTGGATAAGTTAGACCTTAACGAGAGCTTGATCGACTTCTTCCAACGCCAACAATCATACAAGAATGATGAGGGGCTCAAACCACCAGCTGATGATGAGAGACAAACCAGATCTGACGAAGAATTATCCAAAGAAGCTAGTTGGCTTAAAGTCGAACTAGAAAAGTACATGAATCAATAGACCGTAGTTATAGTATTTAATATATAGAGGCTATGTATGATAATCGACTGTGAGTGGTAGTAAAAGATTTGTGATGTCTATAGGCCCAACTAAGTATGCGCAGTATTAAAATCGGTTGATATATTAAAAAACAGATTTATTAATGATTTACCAACAGACGGAAGCATGTCCAAAGAACCACTTGATGAGATACAATGGAAAAATCCAGAGTGGATTCAGCAATTCGGCTTACATACTGGGAATGTTTTAGATTATTTCAGTGAATCACCATTCTACGATAGAACTTCTAATAACCAAGTTTTACGAATGCAATTTCAATTTCAACAAATTCCCCAAAATGTAAATCCTCAAAGGTATCTCCATCTGAAGTTAGTCGAAATGACTGGTATAGAGTTCATAATTGCATATTCAAGAGAACCTGATTTCTGGATAATAAGAAAACAAAGAAGATTCAATGCCAAACATGTCAATATTGAGCAGGACTACTACATAATAGGAGCTAACATATACCAAGCACCAAAAGTTTACGATTTGTTATCTTCAAGATTGTTGTCTAGTGTATTGTCGATCAAAAATTCGATGGACTTGTTGAATAAAATGAGCAAATTCAGTATCCATGATGGAGGGCATTCGTATCCCACAATGGAATCAGACAAAGAAGTTTCATCGACCTCAAATACAATACCCAATACAGTGTCAGCGAATACTACGACGCCCATGATAAACACTCCTACAACTACAACAAATGCAAACTCGAACGGACCATCAACTACAAATCTTGGACTGAACAACGAAATACTGAGTTCTGCATTTGACAGTTTATTGAATAACGTAATCAATTCATCTAATAACGAGACTTACTTGGACGATATACCTTTATATGGGAAAGGAAGTACTGTTGAAGCGCTTGGTTTAAAAGTTAATTTAGAAGATACATAGTAAAATCACTAAAGTTCATCCTTTGTATTGTCTACTTTCAATTCACCAGCAGCTGCAATCTTCAATTCTTTGACTGGACGATCACCGTAGTTAGTAGGGACATTCTCAATGTAGTCAACTACGTTGAATCCATCGATAACTTCGCCAAAAACAACATGAGCACCATTTAACCAACTAGTAACAACGGTAGTAATGAAAAATTGAGATCCATTGGTGTTCTTACCAGCATTGGCCATTGACAATCTGTATGGTCTGTCATGCTTCAATTGGAAATTTTCGTCATCAAATTTGCCTCCATAGATGGACTTGCCCCCATAGCCTTTACCTGTTTCAAAGTCTCCTCCTTGAAGCATAAATTTTGGAATGATTCTATGGAATACAGAACCCGTGTATCCAAAGTTTGGATCTGTAGAAACAGCTAATTGTCTGAAGTTTTCAGCAGTTTTAGGAACAACGGTACCAAACAAACCAATAGTGATTCTACCAATTGGTTTGCCTTCTTCTGTAACATCGAAGTAGACCTTATTGGTAATTGGTGGGTTTTCTGGCAAATCTTGGGCTCTGATTAAACCACTGAAAAATGCCACCACAATTGACAATATCAACACTGAACTAGTTAAAAATTTCATTTTCTTATTGCAATACTATCAGATTTCAGGACTTCTGAACGTATAATAATCTTAACACCTAAGCTATAGCTATAATTACACAAAATGCTTAGGCCAAAGACCAAACTTACTTTAATGAAGATATGTTCGTTTACAACTTCCGATTCACTCTGTATAAAAGTAACTAGCTATGTACAAATAAGATAAGCTTCTAGTCGTGAAAGACCTCAAATTCAAGTAAATGAAGGGGAATGCTCAACGATTGCAAAATGGCGAATGAGGTTATTTTACGTCACAGAAACCATGCTGATCTTTAAAGTGGCTTTAATTAAATTAGCCTTATGAGCAGGGTTGCTGCATGCTTAGAAAGCCCTTTCACCCTTTCTTTCGGCTTCAAGTTCATCGCTTTCGAATTTTTCTTTTTCTTCTAATCTTTCTAATGCTTTCCTCTTGGCTATTACTGTCTTTGCGTTTCTCTCACCACCATTCTTCTTCTTTCCTCTTTTGTGTTCTCTCAAAGGTTCTAAGTCATTCTGAAACTTATGGATCCATCTGAGCATGTAACGTCTGGTTGAAACGTCAATACCCAAGTTTTTCATCTCCTTCGACGATGTGTTCAAAAATTTCTCTAAATTGTTTTCAAATGTCTCAACATGTTCAGCACAGTCACGGCCAATCAATTTAAGAAATGTTTCCAAATCATGAACATTCTCTTTGGTCCTGGTGGATTTATTTATTTTTAAAGAAATTGCCGATGCACTTAGAGGCCTTATGGGGAAGGAGTTAATATTCCTAGAAACTAACGTCCTGTGCACTTGAGTCAAGGGCCTTGTCAATAACCTAAATGACATTACTAGTACCTATTGTTGTGTATATCTACCGTAGCTGTTGCAGTAGATAAAATTTTCATCAAATATTGAACTTCAACATTTTGCTTGTGTGCAGGATATCCATATTACTTCTACAAAGCACCACGAGCATACTACAACCAACGCTATATGTAATTTAGTATATATTTTATGTGTATCGATTCATTACTTATGAGCCAGTAGATTACAATAAGCCCTTGTTTTTGAATTCTTGCAACAAGGAGTTACCTAATCTGGCAGGAGATGGTTCAACGACAACACCAGCAGATTTCAAAGCAGAGATCTTTGAGTTGGCATCACCCTTACCACCGGAAACAATGGCACCAGCATGACCCATTCTTCTACCTGGAGGAGCAGAGATACCAGCAATGAAAGAGACCACTGGCTTTGGACCTTCTGGTCTGGTTAAGTTGTGTTGCTTCAAGAATTCGGAAGCTTCTTCTTCTGCAGTACCACCGATCTCACCAATCAAGATAATACCTTCTGTCTCTTTGTCGTTCAAAAACAATGTCAAAGCATCGATAAAGTTGGTACCAGGGAATGGATCACCACCCATACCAATAACTAATGATTGACCTAATCCAACCTGAGTAGTTTGGCCCACAGCTTCGTAGGTCAAGGTACCGGATCTAGAGATGACCCCGACTCTACCTCTCTTATGGATGTTTGAAGGCATAATACCGATTTTACACTGCTCTGGGGCAATCACACCTGGACAGTTTGGTCCAACCAATCTGGTTTTAGATTGCGTCTTCAACATTTGGGCAATTCTAACCATATCATGTTGTGGGATTCCTTCGGTAATTGCAACAGCCAAGGCGATTTCAGCTTCAATAGCTTCTTCGATGGCACTAGCGGCAATTGAAGGTGGGACAAAGATCCCTGTGGCAGAGGCTCCGGTTTCCTTCATGGCATCTTTTACATTGGCGAAGACTGGCTTGTCTAAATGCTTGCTTCCAGCTTTCTTAGGATTGGTACCCCCTACAACTTGTGTACCGTACGCAATGGCTTGTTCTGCGTGGAATGTGGCCTGCTTACCTGTGAAACCTTGGTAAATGACCTTTGTGTCTTTATTAATTTTCAAGTTCTTGATGGTAGAAGCATAGTTCTTGGCTGGCTGCGTAGAAGCAAACCCACGAATAAATTGTTTGTTCATCATCTTAGTTGGTTTGTAGAAGCTATTTCTATGTAACTATAATTACAGAGCTTAAGAAAGAAATTATTTTTTTTTATTAACAAATCGTTTCAACTTCGGGCGTTCAGTTCCCGGTGCAATACTCAAATTTTAGAATTTTAGAGATCCAAGTTTTCAGTCCATTCATATACACATTTTACATGCTTTTTTTACAGAAAGAGTAGCTGATCCATGTCGAAGTAGTGGAATTGTATATTTATGTCTTTTTGGCGTTGAATCAGCCTTCAATGAGCAATCGTGGTGGATATGCTTGAATTTTCAGTTGTCCATTTTTCCGGCAAAATGAGAGATTGTCCGATTGGCACCGGGAAACGGCGAAGGGTCTTTGTGTAATTCGAGCTGAAACGTTCCAATATGGGTGTTTGGGTGCATTTAATATATTGCAAAAAACGTTCTACATGGAGTTTAACAGAGCGTTTATAATAGGGTAAAAACGTAGCTAGTAGTTGAAAAGACTCTTGTAGTACAAGCATCTAGTCTGTAGTAAGTCCCAGTCTTTCTGAGTGACCCACATTTCGTTGACGACTTTCAATCTGCCGTAGACACTTCCACCTTTCCAAGTAAGCATTTCTGGGTCAAATTCACGGGGAGGAGGCAAGACGTTGACAGGCAAGACCGAGCCTTTGTCACAAATAGTGTCAACGTAGTCGAGATCGAGGACCAACTGAGTTTGTTCGTCGATTTCGGCCATTTCCTGGTCCGACAACTCGATGTCGTCGAGTTGCTGGTCAGGACCCTTCTTTTTGGTCTTGTACTCAGTAATCAACTCTTGTTTCGTAGCGTCAACTTTCAGCTTTTCCCCGGCCACATAATCCAAGATTTCGTCCAATACACTGGAGGATAAGAATTTAGGCCTCCAGATGTTAATTCTGTCGGCCAAAACCAAGTCGAAACCCGAAATCTTAGCGAAGCCCCCGCCTACTACAAGCAAGTTATCATAGAACTTTTTCGCTTTAGTAAAATCTGTTGCAATACCAGCGCTTGTGATTGATTCAATGATCGCTTTTTCAAGCGGCGTGGTACACTTTTGGCTTGGATCTTCCTTAGATGAAGTTTTCGCTGGCTTTGGCTTGGAATAAGGATTGGTGGACTTGACTTCAAGTCTTCCCTCTAGTATGTGAGTAAGCAATGCTTCGTCGGTCAAGTCAGAATGCACAAATTTATTCACTATGTTTTCTTGCGCTTTAGAGTAGGGGTTGTTTGGCTTTCCGGTATACTGATCAACTGAAGGGCTGAATAATTGTTTATGTTCATCTGAATCGCTGATCTGGAACAAATCTGGGTAGAATAAACCCAAAGGTGAAAGCATGACTTCATCAAAAACCTTGAATTCGTATTTTTCGGTCGTCTCAAATGGTTTTCTTTTATAGAAATGATACAACTGCACGGCAATATCAGCATCTTGGAAGGTTATGAAGTTATGTTTCAAAGTTTGGGCTAATCCCCAATCATCATTTCTGCTGTCCAAATTGATATTTTTGTAGGGGAATTGGCTCTGCAACAACAACTTGATAAAAGCTTCAGTTATATTGTCACCACCGTAGTTCAATTCTATTCTGGAATCATTTATAACCATACCTTCATCAACGCACGCTATCGAGGTAGTTTGGGAACCTACATCAACAACACATGCGCTTGTCGCTCCTGCACCGAAAGTGGCCAGGACTGATTCCTGGATTATTCCAACCCTACCAAATCCAACCTGTTTGAATAACAAATCGCACCAATTTTCTACTTGCATTTTGTCATACAAGTCTGGTATGACAAGAATCGCCTTTAGGTTTAACAATTGTGGCTTCTTTATATCCAAATCATTTAGCGATTCGACGACTATATGGTATAAGTCGCCTAAAATTTCTTGGGGCGACTTATAGTCGCTTGACGATTCGTTGAATTTCCCGTCCTTTATAGGATATCTCAATTTCCAATCATTGAATTTTTCACAGATCGGCAAACTCAATGCTTCTTCACCAACGAAGTATTTTCTATCACGATAATTTGGATCATTGATATCAATCCAGTCCTTCTTCATAGGATCATTGTGGTCAGGAATCGATTCTGGTTCTTGTCTTTTGTTATAATTAGCCGCAGCTTCTCTAGAATTCGGCAAAATTCTCCTCTTATAGTAACGCATACGGGCTTTGAAATCTTTAGTAACTACATCCTTGACAGCGTCAAAGCCCTCGTTGAAGAAAATTTGTCCTTCTTCATCTACTGTTCTCACAGGAGTTTGAACATTCTTTGTTTCCTTATTGGTATTGGGAACAGCAATAACGGTGGGTACAGTCTTTGGAAAGGCATCGGTTGCCCGCCCAATCCTAATATTAGATGAGCCTGGATGAATGACTATCGTGTCGAATCCCAATCTTGCTTTCTCTTCACTTATTTCTTCGTTTTCGTTCTCATCTTCTTCTTCTTCTTCCTCCTCTTCCTCTTCGACCAATGCTGGGGCTGACTTCTTTTTGGCCATTTCAGCTTCTATATCATTTAAGTTGAAGTTGTCAAAGTTCTTTGTTTCATTGGTATCACCTTCATCTTTCTTTTGTTCATCCTTCTTCAAATTCTTAAGCTTCTGAGCCAACAACTTCTCAGTTCTCCAGTTCCTTATAAACGAGACTTGCTCATCCTTCTTTAGATAGTCAGTGTAGTAGTTCTTCTGATTAATTAGAGGGACCTGTTTAACACTAGTCAAAGTGAACCCATTCTGGTTTTCAAACCTACCGATCCCTGTTTTCTTTATATTGTTAGCAATGGTAGCTGCCGCTTTCCTTCTACCCTCTTTACGACGTTGTAACACCTCTGCTGATGGCTTCTTTCCCGATGCTGGAGCCTTCTTTCGTTTTTTTGCTTGAGTTTCTACTTCGTTTGTCGAATCCTCGTCATTGATTTCTTCATTTTTAACTTCCGGAATCTGAGGTAACTCTCTTGGCTCTTCAGGCTGTGTAACCTCTTTGGCCTCTGCTTCTTCACTAGTCATTTTGAAATACCTAGTATAGCGTTGATTATTCACACAGCTCCTATATATTGCAGTACAATTATTTGAATATTCGACAATTTGATGTTCGCGTTACTGCTATATCAAAATGCAAAAAAATGTTTATTAGATTTATAGATTTATAAGTGAATCGTCTGTAATGTAAGGCTATCTTCTATAACATGCTAGGAGTAACTTAGGAAATAGAGAACAAATGGGATTAATAATCAAGAGATAATTTCGGTACGTGATTAATTTTGGAATGGTTAATTCGTCTTCGACTGTTCAAGTCAGTTGAGGGTGGCACGGACTTGGCATGCGTAATAGGCGAATCGCGTGAAGTGCTTACTGGCGACGTACGTAACCCAGTCTGGGGAGGAACTGGAGTCGAATTTGAACTCACCGATGGTTGTTTCTTATGCTTAGATAAGTTCATGATGTCCAGCTTCAGTTTATTTTCGTTGTCAAAGTCCCATAATTTTCGTTTCCACTCAGATAAGCTATTGTGAAGCTCAAATAACTTAACTAATTGTTTTTTATCCTTCTTTGAATTGTTGGGGTTTAGTTTTAGCGACTTGTATAATGCTTCGTATTCTTTATACTTCGTCTTGAACTTTTCTGCTAAGCTTGTGTAGTATTGAAATTTCTTCAGTTTGTGACTTACACTATCCTCGTCGCCCTCTGTAAAAGCAAGGTTGGTTTTTGGATTCGAGAAGTCCTCGTTCACAATTTCACTGCTGTACTCGTCCTCGTTGATAGACGATGTTGGTGACGTATGGGAATCAGGATCTTGCTTTTTCTTTTTGGTCAACTTATCGTCTTCTGACGCAGACGATGAAGAAGACAATTTTCTCTTATGTGTTGGTTTGAGAGGAGATCTGCTTTTGGGTTTCTCCGTTGTTTTGGTGCCAAAAGCTTCGGATTGAAGATTTGGGGAATCTGTCTGAGCTCTTTTGAAAGGCGCTTTTTTCGTTTTGCTAACGAGTATTCCCCCTCCAAGCGTGGACTTCTTCTGACGTGACTGCTGATCATTTTGTGATTCTTCACACACCTTCTTTCTCAATGGATGTGTTTCCAGGTATCCCAATCGAGTCAATGCATTGTGAATATTGTTGATTATCATGAATCGTTCTCTCTGGGAGTAGCCCAGCCACTCCCAGGGCCTAAGTTCCTTGTACGACTTATCCTTCAATATATAGCAGTTACCGTTATTGATCTGTGGGTCACTGACTGGAAACGTTTCATTTCCAATGAAGCTATCGTTCGGATTGTATATTTGTGCATGGCTCGCAAGCAATGGTAATAGATCCTTTTCTGGTATCCGAGTCTTTTCCGAAATACTCTCCTTGGTGACCGGACCTAATGCAATCAAAGAAATAAGTTTAAATACAATGTCATTCTTTGAATCGTCAATTGTCACCCAATACGGGTTCATATTCTGAGGAGTTGTAGGTGCAGAGTTAGGCGGATTCACTGCCTCTGTGAATGCTACTCTATTTGCATGGACACCTGTATCTTTTCTTGAATCTTGACTAGAAGTCTTTTTTAGGTGGTCCTCTGCCTGCTTAGGATCCGTCACTACGTTCAATTTTGTGTCTACCCTTCCACTAAACTCGTACAGGTCTCCCATGGGGGTGTATATGTCAAGCGTGGGCTTATCGGGTATCTTGGTGCATGGGAAAACCACTTCATCAGAAATTTTTATCGACTAGGTATGTTAGTACGCCTCGGTCCTTCGGTTTCTCTTCCATTTCTTATTTCACTTCTTCTAGATACATACAAACACTCCGTCTTTGACAACTAGCTTGGGCTTCACCCCCTTTGACAAGCATGTCTTGAACTGGTTTATAATCTCTGTATTTAGCTTTATCGATATTGAAGTTGGGACATAATTGTGTGGGGGTCGGTGCAAAATCGATATACTTGGTGCCATTTGATTTAAAATACTTTTAATTCACTCTAGGTTACTTACTGTTGCTTATACTATAGTCTGAATAAGTATTATACCTCTTGGCCATATAAATTAAAAGTGTTCCAAATTGGATCTTTGCTTTACACCCGAACCTGATTTGTAACTAGGAGGTAAATTTTCACATAATAAGGAGATTCGGACTATTTTTTTTTTTCTTGTAACCACCTCTCTAAACCTCGAAAATCCGTCCTAATTACCACAAATAGTTTAAAGACTATTTACCTACGTATATACACTCCATCTTGTATTAGTGTTCACTTGTGGCCCGTCAATACCTACATTAATTCCTTGATCGCTTTACTAGTAGGACGTTTTTTGTACTTGCTTGTTAAACTATAAAATTTTTACATGACAGAAATTTTGTTTCCCTGTACGGTTTACAGTTATGTTGTATAAGTACGTGACGAAACACACCTCTGGCAAGCACAGCACAGTGGCTCTCACCCTTGGAGTATTAGCTTCATATTATTGTCAGATGGTTTTGTGCCCGTGTACGGGTTGGAACCGTTACCGAAATAGTGTCACTATTTGTTGCTTTAAAACTAATAATAGCGGCGTACTTGAGTAATGTTTAGGAAGGTTTTGAGACACTCAGAGCCAATGTAGCAGTATTTAGCAGATACTGGCGTATCAGCTTGTCTTCACGCAAAACTCGAGAATGATAGGCCCAGCAGGAAGTATTTCCGAATGGCGTAATGGCTAGTGCGGGTGTTTGGATGTTTCTGTAAAATGTTAGTGATTATGTAATCCAGGTCTTCGGTTGCGATGTTCACTATCTTCAGAATCAGCACCATATGGTCTGTTATGTAGAAATTTCCAGGATTATCATTGAGGATAGCAAGAAAAGAGTAATAAAGAAACAATATGCTAAAGTGGGTACAATCTGGTCTCTCAGCGGTTGCAGGAACCGCTGAACCTGAATACGGAAGAGGTGCAATTCACCCAGTTACAGATACCATCGCCGATGAATCGAAGTGCTACAGGGAAACTACGATTGAAGATTTTGGGTGGATAAGGCCAACGTCTACCAATGTCGAGACGCAGACTTTCTACTTTACGTGTTTGAAGACGGGCTACGTTGGTTTTGCCCAAGTTATTCACTCGAATGTGATGGGAGTTCACACTACTGCACAGTTCACGTTTAGATTTTTCAACTCCAAGGGTCCCCAGGATAACAATATCTGGACGTCAACCAAGTTGGAGGATTTCAGGTGTGAGGGCTCTAACTTTTACGCAAATAATTTGTCAATTGAGTTGGATAAGGATAATAAGCTGTATGTGTTGAAGTCATCAGTTAATGAGGACTCTATTGTGGAATTGACTATGGAGAAGTTGGTGCCTGGTGTTATATTTGGCGAAAACGGTACGACTTACTACGGTGACGATTTGGAAAACCCTTGGGGCTCTATGCGCCACTTGTTTTGGCCAAGATGTACTGTCAAAGGATCGGTTAAATCTGGTGGCAAGGTTTTCGAGATTGAGGGTTTAACTATGTTTGTCATGGCATTACAGGGCATGAAGCCTCATCACGCTGCTAAGACCTGGAACTTCTTAAACTTCCAGTCTGAAAACTTCAGTGCTGTGCAAATGGAATTTACTACCCCCAAGTCGTATGCTAATACTAAAGTCAATGTGGCAATTTTAACTTCTAATGACAAAATTTTATCGTGCTCTATTAACAATGATGTTGCTCACGAGAATTCCGAAGTCGATGAAGTTGGGTGGCCAGTTCCAAAGTCAATCACCTTTAACTTCAGTGGCGTGAATGCGGCCAACTCAAAAGTTGTCGGTAAAGTCAATGGTGAATTGAAAACTTTAATTGAAAGGGTAGATGTTATGGCTGAAATTCCTCAATTCGTTAAAAACATTGTCAGTGGTGTTGCTGGTACCAAGCCTTATATTTACCAATATTGTAATGACATGCATATCACGGTTAATGGAAAGGACGAAGAGTCTGGTATTGGTTTCAATGAGGCTACTTTTATTTCCGATTAGGTTTTTATGGTTTTTCTTTTTTTTTTAATTTTATAAATGAATTTCATGAATTCTATATAATTGTTTATCGTGTTCATCTTATACTGATTTCTTTCAGGCTACACTCTTTTAATGCTTTTAGGTTTATAGCTACAGTTTAATCAAGTTTCTATTATCAATCTTCGTTCATTCGTTTTGCAGTGTATTATTGAACTCTCATTACTTGAATCACTGCTGTGAAGTTGAACGTCATGCCATATTTTAAATTCAAAAACGCTTCCAAGTGGCCACCATATTACTTTCACTCACACATGCTAAAAAGGCTTACTATGGTTGTTGTTTTATTGTCTTTTTTTGCCCAGCTATAGCTTTATAACTGCAACAATCAGTAAGGAGACCATTTTGAAGCTCTTCGTTGTGTACTGAGATATCTCTGAATTTCTATGTGGCTAAGTTTTTACAGCATTTTTTGAGTGTTAAAGAGGAGCCGTGGAAATTATTCCAATTCAGATAGTTGATTATTCTCGTACGATAAAACTGCTTGTTCTGTACATATGAGTTAACAAGGAAGCTATTGTATCATTTAAGGAATTGATATCAATATCTGAACTTTGCCATTAGGAAAGTTGTTTATCATGGTCAAATTTAATTTTTACTGCAAAAACTCAATTATTTTGGAAAACCGTTCCAGCAAAGAAGATTTATTATGAGATGCACTAGTGAATTGCTTCAGCTTTCAACGTATCTAATTTCTACATGTGGTTCAACTTTTACTACCCAACGTAATGTTATTTTGCAGGTAGCTATCATTTATCTATGTTATCTAAATATTATCTTTTTTCAACCATTAGGTAATGCAAGAATACATAACCAAGGATTAGGAAAGCACCAATCCAAATAGCTAGATAAGAAACGTCTTTCCAAAAGGCAGACACATCAAAGCCGAACGTGCTTAAAATGACTGCACCAGGAACTTCTATGGACAACCCATATTTCTTTTCTCTCAAAATTAAGTCTTTGACTTCATTAATTGATAAAGCTTCATATGCATAGTGGAATATAGAAATCCACTCTAGCCATTTTATTTGGGCAGCTAGGTCTTCACTATTAACAAACAAACCGGCAAAGAGCAATGAGAATAGAAGTACTAATACACCAACCATAGTTGAAGTGCCTGGTTCTTTGAGCAAAATACCGACAATTAGAACCTCTGAGGCAATTGAGATGTTGAACAATACCAATACGAGTATTGTTTTCAAAAAACCATTATTCTCCATAGTTAGGCCGACCAAGGGATATAATATACTAATTAAAATTATTGGTGGCAAGACTCTCAAAGGAAGGATGTCACATAGAACCTTACATAAATAGTAGCTTAGTGGATGATAATAATTATTGGCTCTTTCACGAATGAAAATGATTCTTTCAGTGGAAAATGAATGCAACTCAGTCAATGCCGAGAATCCAAATAAGGCCAAGATGAAAAAGAACAATCCCAACCTATTCTGGAAACCACTTATATCATTTTTCACATCATAATATAAGTACCCGCAGAAACATCCCATTGCCAATGATATAATGTAATGACTCAAAAGTAGCTTTGGATTTCTGTATAAATTCTTGAAGGTTCTCGATGATAAGATTAACAATTGGTCAGCAAAATTAGCCTTTTTATACTGATTTTTGAATTCTATTTCTATAGGGTTTGTTTTGTATTCGCTTATTTCTTGTTTTAGCTCAATAGCTAGCACAGACTCATTAAATATTGTAGGTAGTTTATTCTTGATTTGCACATATGTTGCTTGTTCTCCAGATTTGTTCGACTTTTGCGGCACCGTGCTATAGTTATATTCGTCTCTATGGACGGCAAAATGCTCCCATTCTCTTGTAGTATCAATATCTGTCGAATCAGTATGCACGAATTGTTGATGCGAATCCTTATTAGTATCGGCAATACCTGGTAAGTTTTCAAGATCTTGCCCGATCCCTGTGTTCAAAAAATCACTATCAGCGTTGGCATTTTCAATTTTCAAAACTTTTTTATGATCTACGGTGATATCAATCAAATAATCAGCAATATTATATCCTAGAGGACATTTGTAGCCGTTTCTCGAAAAGAAGTCATTGCACTTTATCATATCCCCTGAGTAGACTAAGTCACCTTCACTTAAAAGGAGCAATTTATCAAACAATGAAACAATGTTACTTCTAGGCTGGTGAATAGTAAAGATTATAGTTCTTTCGAAGTCCCGCGATAATTTCACTAAAGATTCAATAACATTCCTTGCATTATAAGAGTCTAAACCAGAGGTAGGCTCGTCCAAAAACAAAATAGATGGAGATGTAACCAATTCACAAGCAATTGACACTCTCCTCTTTTCACCTCCAGAAATGCCTCTTTTGAAATCTGATCCAATAATTCGATCCTTGATAGCCAAGATTCTTAATTCATTGAGAACCTCTACAACACGGGTTTCCTTGGCTCGTAAACTCATATTTTTTGGTAGTCTAAGTAAAGCACTGTTTAAAACGGTTTCGTATACTGTTAATGTTGATATCAAATGATCTTCTTGATCGACAAATCCGATTATTTTTTTATAGTCTTTTTGATCCAACACATTGCCGTTGATACGAATTTGTCCTGTCACTCTACCATCTTTATTCTTTCCTGCTAATATATCTAACAAAGTAGTCTTACCAGCACCAGAGCCGCCCATAATCGCAAGACATTCACGAGGTTTCACCAATCCAAAAATATTATTTAAAACCTGCTGTCCACTCTTAACTTCATAACTAACGTTCTCAAATGTGATATTAGTTGGGGTGTAATTCTCATTCAATGCATTTATTTCACCATCTAATGGTTCATAATCATCGATATTGCTATTTTTGAATAATGGTGTTTTCCCAATATTATA
The DNA here is from genome assembly GCA_030556595.1 of Debaryomyces udenii. Classification (NCBI taxonomy): domain Eukaryota; kingdom Fungi; phylum Ascomycota; class Pichiomycetes; order Serinales; family Debaryomycetaceae; genus Debaryomyces; species Debaryomyces udenii. Next base: position 468,334 of record JAKTUI010000004.1, on the reverse strand, counting down.
GACCGACGTTACTATTATCAATCCACATAAGAATGCAACTCCTACAATCATCACCAAGTTGCTTAATGTTACTTTACTTTTGTGCGGCAAATCGTATCCAGGGATTTCACTTTTATGAATACATTCGCCTGATTTACATTTCAAAGTGATATAAGGATCACCAAATACAGAAGAGATTAAATCATTCATACTTGGTTCAGAAAAGCGGCATTTTTTATCTTTGATATTGCAAGTGAAATCACCGGGCCCTCTAATTGATTCAGTTAAGAATTCAGATATGTCAATCGAGCCGGCTTCACCACATAACATTCTTTCCGGTAAACACTTACATGCAACTTTCTCGCATTTATAATGAGTAGTATTTGCTTTCAAGTCATACTGGAAATCACACTTGTCAAGGTCACAATAAAAAGATTCTTTCTGATCAATCCAGAACTGGAAATCACAGCTTTCAGAAGTCTTATTGCAACTGAATGTAGCTTGTGGCTTCTTACCCTTCAAAATGGATATGATTTTCTGATTAGTTACATCACACATCTGATGAAACTTCTTGACGACAATACCAGACTTATAGCACGTTCCTTTCAAACCCTCAGGCATGAATGCATCACAAGATTTATCATCAACACACATGTTACAGTTTATTCCGTCCCAGCCCAGCTTACATGAGCATATATCATTTGCATCTCTGACAGGCCTATTTTTATTTCCATCAGCTAATGACCCACATAAAGGTTCAGAGCAATCCATTCCTCCGTATCCATCTCTGCATTCACACATACCTGTAAATGGATTGCATGGAGAAAACTGGGTACACTTGAAATTAGGCAAATTACAATTGAAGCAAGGTGGGCATTTATCTTCATTGTTCTCCTCTGCTTCTTGCTTTAGTAATGTTTGCTTAATGTCAAAAATATCATTATATACTGCTTCTCTCTTTATTTTGTCAAATGAATTGTACAAATCACTATTATCATTATTGCTAATGGATTGAGCAAGCTTTGGAGTAAGGACAAGTAAGTTAAATGATAACTCAATTGCATATTTCAACTTCATTTTGAACAACTTCTATTATAATAACAGCTACAAATAGACCTTTTTTCTGTCTCCTGGCCCTGTTCCTGTTGATATAACCAAAAATAATAGGTAACTGATTAAAAGGGCTTAAGTTAGCTTCTGATAAGATTACACAGTATTAAAAAATGTCGTATATTTGACATACAATTGTGAGTCTATTTCAAAGCTATATACTCTAACACTTGTTGATTATTCGTTTAAGAGGTTCAATATACTGTTGTTTCAAGGTGTCCTTAACATACACTATGTAATAAGGAGTAGCAGTATTTCCTTCAACAAAATTGAATACTTCAGACGAAGGCACTTCAGTAACATTCTCGTCATTGTACTTTCTAAATACGTTGTTATGAGAATCCTTGATGTATACCCAGTAATGGCCATAACTTGCTTCACCTCTATGAATAAAAATAGCAAATATTGAATAGCCAACTTTAGTGTAAGAATTAAATTGATGAGAGACTTTATCTGTTAAAGTCTTCAAATTACTATCTATATTTTCTAGTTGTTGCTTTAGATTATCGATCTCTTCTTGTATTACAGCGATAGTTTCCGGCCTAATAGTCAATTTATCGTGAGTTATAACTTTTGCTTCAAGAAACTTCTTGGTTGCGATCAAGGAATCCATGATTGACAAATTAGTCGTATCGTCGATACGTAAGAGCTCATCTTTTTTGTCCCTAAGTTGTCTAATTTCAGACTTCCATTGGAATACTTCGTGTCTCTTTCTTAATATTTCCTTGTCGTCCGTATCAAGGTAGCGATCAAGATAAATGTTTTCACTAAATGGAATAGGCTCTAATGATTTATAGGCCATTAATTTCTCTCTATCAAAAAGTACTCTTTGTACATGGAATTGTAAAACTTCTGGTAATTCGCTAATAGTAAGAGACTTTCTTACCAAACCTTCCTCTAATTTCACTATGTCTTCACTGAAGTAGTTATCTAGTGAATCGTAAATGTTCTTAGGATGGTCACTTACGTTGATAATCAAACTGAAGAACCTTTCCAAGGAGATTCTTGATTTTTCTTTAGAGTTTAGTGGTGTGATTGTTTGCTTCGTTTTTCCGTAGAATAATTTTTTAATTAAGTCATATTGCTCTTTGTCGCTTTCTAAATATTCGGGCCCTAATGCTGTCTCGATTTGAAAGATGACATTTTCAATGCATTCAGTGACATCCTGCTGTCTTCCGACCTCAATAGTGCTTTCAATCTGGTCAGTACTTATTGGCAAAATCTTTGGAATGCCACTCAGATCCTCGGCATTATTCGAATTAGACCTATTGGGCGTAGAAATATCACCACCGGAATCATACTTCATATCCTCATCACTTTTGAGTAATGAGTTTTCATCTACAATTTCTATCTCCTCTTGAGTTTCAGGGGATTGAGATGAAATGATGATGGGGGAATCTCTTTTGCTCTCCTCTATATCTTGATCATCCAAGATTTCCACAATATCATCTTGAGGTTGTTGCGTATTCTCTTCTTTTTTGAATGTGACTGGCTGAGATAAAGGTAAAAACGACAAGTAGGCTAATTCTTTACTTGGCTGAACACACCTCTTATCAGTATATATCATATGATTGAACAAATCTCTTAAATGATAAATAAATTGGTTTGACCTTTGAAGCTCTGCATCCTCAACCTTTCGTCCTCCAATTTTTCGATCTTTCTGCTTGCTGCAATCTATATCGTATTCATTGAATGATAAAATTACATCTCTTAAAGGTTTGATACAGAAGTAGTACTGTAATAATGAGTTCAAATAGCACGTATTTCCAATGTTGTCCAAACCTGAAGGCCAATTTTCTGCGGGCAACAAAGAAGAATCGATCTTACCTGTGGCAAGAAAACTTGATAAGATTTTAGAACTTCTTTCCTGTGCAACTATTTTGAGACATTGCCTTAAAACTCTGATATCGCTAGCTTCTGAAGAGTAGATGAGTTTGTTTTGGAATTTATTAATAATTTCGAAGTCGTTAGCCGTCAAATCGCAATCCAATATTTCTAAAGCATCCATGAATGAATACTTTGCCCCAATTCCCATAACATTGGGTATCTTAACTTCAATGTAATTCATCAACAAATAGCTTTTCCTGTGTACTGCAACTGATAATAATGCTTTGTTTAAGAATGTGACTTCACTTAAAGTAGGATTAAAACCATTTGACGTTAAAACATCGTCCATCTTGAATTCATAGGCAGTAATAACAACTTCGTCTTCAGTGAGCTCTTCAATATTTAATTCATCGATTGCTATACTCAAAGGTATAACTTCTTTAGCTAAAAAATCATTTAAATAATTACTGCTCCTTGCTATTGCAATAGTTTTCAAAAAGTTATTGAAATAAGTATAATTCTTGGGATCATTCTTGTATGAAGTTGTGTACATGGTTTTAATAAACTCATCATCTATCTGGTCCATTACAGAACTGTTTTCAATTCCCAAAGCTTTCAAAGCATTCTCGTAATCACTATATCCTATTAGCTCGCCTTTCTGAGCCAAATTTGTGTAGTAAGTTCTCAATTTGCTGTTAGTTGAGTTCAGGGTTGTTCTGAAATTTATAACATTTTTCAATGAATCAACATAATGCATCTTGTTAGATGCATCTGATTTGATAGTATTTTCAAAACACTTAATTATCAATTCATCTTGAAAAAATGTGCAAATACTCAAATTGATGCAAAACGGTAACTGGTTTGAGTTATGGCTTCTTCCCAAGGTTTGGCATCCATGTCTGTCATATTCATCGAAAGTGCGATAAACTAGCGAGAGGCTATCGTTGAACGAATACACGGTACTGAATTCATTTGGTTGATGGCCATGTATCCTGGCAATATAAATGATTTCTTGAATCTTTCTAATATAGGACTCACGTAAGTAAGGATTAGAAGCCACGTTTGGTGGAATTAATTCATCTTCTTTCACGCTGAATGAAAGTTTGTTGAAAAGTAATTGTATGTCAAGCTGGGAATTTAAAGAAGAATTATTAACATTGATAGTCTTTATCGATTCGCCAGGTGGAAGTAGTATGGGGCCTCTCAATACCTTGATCAAAGTCTTGAAACAATGGATTGATGTAGGAATAGTTTCGGACGATAAATTGGAAGCAGGATGCTTTTCAATTTCATCAAGATACCTTTGCTTAACAATGTCTTGATTATATAAGGGTACAAGGTCTTCACGAGAGAATTCTTGGGTAAAGACAGACACTCTTAATATGTGGTTTGTTGGGCTGTTAAGACTTTTGAAATAAGCATCATCTATAAGGTTATCTGGATAACGTGGCAATTCGGTCTTGCTCATAAGAGAATCTAAATCATCTGCTGATAAGAGATCTCTTGGAATAGCATGGTATTCATGCTTGTCAATAGCATGCACAACTGACTCAGGAAGGTTGTTTTCCAAAATACAGAGCCTGAAATGATTTGCCTCATCATTCATCGCAATCAATCCTCTGATTATAGTCAATGTTTGGTCCCTATCATCAAGCCTAAACTTTTCAATCGAAGGAGCGTAATCTAAAATATTGCTTAGAATGAGCATCTCGTACTTCGTCAATCTTGAGTTCAGATTAGCTATCCTCGCTAATTCATGCGAATAAGCAATCGGCCTGCTGTTCAACAATGATGAACTTTCGTTATCAGTACATTGTAATTTATATGGTAATGTCCAACGTACATCGTCCAAGATCCGATTCAATGTCTTATAAGGATATTTACTCAATTCCGCTGGAGGTATTGATGTATGTGTATACAGAGGAGGTGTATCGGTGGAGTCTGACAAAAAGGGATTATTACTTTTGAAAATAAAGTCACGATTGGATTCATCGTCAGGTTGAGTTGCTTCATTTCCAATTTCTTGGTCTAGATTATGGGCTTTACGATGCAATTCATTGTCCGGTTTTGGAACTTGATCTGGTTCCTTACTGGATTGTACCATTATTAGATCTTTTGTCTCAGGTATATATGTATATATATTGTTGGCAAAATACTTGGCTAATCAAGGAAGAATCAAAGGAATAAAAAAAGTTGCACAAAATCAGGTAACTGAATTTTTGTAGAAACTTAGTATTCAATAAATAAAACAGTCCTCAGTAAATATAAGTTCATAGGAAGTAAGATGACGCAACCGCAAGCTTCATTCGATTTCGAAAAGATCAAACAGAATTCCGATGGGTCGTATTCTGGGATGATGAAGCTGACTTTCAATGAAGTTGTAATCAACAACCCATATTTCGCTGCTGGAGGAGGTCTAATGCTCTTGGGTACGTCTCTAGCATTAGCAAGAAGAGGTGTAATCTCCTCTTCTGGCTTCATTTATCGACAATTATTGGTGGATTTGGAAATCCCATCCAAAGATAAATCGTACTTGTGGTTTTTGGAATGGATGTCTCAGTATAGACATCGTACTTCGAGACACTTGTCAGTGGAAACCAATTACATTCAGCACGACAATGGAGCCATAAGTACAAAATTCTCATTGGTTCCAGGTCCTGGTAAACACTTAATCAGATACAAAGGAGCATTTATGCTCGTAAACCGTGAAAGGTCTGGTAAGTTATTGGATATGACCAGTGGTGCTCCATTTGAAACTGTTACTTTGACTACATTGTACAGAGATAAGAACTTGTTTCCAGAATTGCTAGGTGAAGCCAAGAAGTTGGCCTTGAAGGTACGTGAAGGTAAAACTGTCCTATTTACTTCATGGGGTCCTGAATGGAGACCTTTTGGCCAACCAAGGAAGAAAAGGATGCTAGGTTCGGTTATTCTTGATAATGGAGTTGCTGAATCCATACTCAACGATGTTAAAGACTTTTTAGGTAGCGGTGATTGGTATCACAAAAGAGGGATACCCTATAGAAGAGGTTATTTATTGTATGGGCCACCGGGAAGTGGTAAAACATCGTTCATTCAAGCATTAGCAGGCGAGCTTGACTATAACATCTGTATCCTTAATTTGTCGGAAAACAATTTGACAGATGATAGACTAAACCACTTAATGAATCACATACCGGAGAGATCAATATTATTGTTGGAAGACGTAGATGCTGCATTTAACAAAAGAGACCAATCTGACGACAGTGGTTACACTTCCGGGGTGACCTTTTCTGGATTGTTAAATGCCTTGGATGGTGTTGCTAGTGCTGAAGAGTGCATAACTTTCATGACCACGAACCATCCTGAAACCTTGGACCCAGCATTATTGAGACCTGGTAGAGTTGACTTCAAAGTCATGATTGATAATGCTACTGAGCATCAAGTGAAGAAAATGTTCTTGAGGTTCTATGAAAATGAGCTTGAATTGTGCGAGCAATTCTTAGAGAAGTATAATAAATTGGACGTAAAAAACGTAAGTACTGCTCAATTGCAGGGACTATTTGTCTACAATAAAAGGAATCCACATAATGCCATTAAAATGATCGAATCTTTGAAAAACCCTAATAGTGTTTTTTAATCTGTATATAAATTAAATAGACTTGTATTAACTCTATAAATACTTCATTATCATACGAAAGTAACCGTAAACCCATTAGTATGTACTCTTAACCTGGCTTATGTTTATTTTTTAATGCCAAGGTTCTTGCTCTTTTTGTTAGCGTCCAAGACAGAGTTACCCCCTATAACACTTCATCAAGTCATTATTGGCCTCCTCTAAATGGTCTCTTGAGATATCTGAGCTACCAGAGCTTTCTTGTATGGACTGTCCTTTCTGCATCAACTTATTTATGTAGTCTATATAAAGTAAATACAACAATACGTCGCTTTCGTCATTTTTGAATTTGAATGTTGTCTTAGACTTTAAAGCCTTTTTGAACTTGTTCTTGGGGTACGATGTTTTGTTCACTGTTACCATGATATACTGTGACACAAGTGGACTATCTGTATGTGTCAATATAGTACAATTAAGCATTCTATATGTTATGATAACGGTTCAGGATTATATGCACACTTTCCCACGGCTTGCAAAAAGTTATAGTATTTAGATTGAAAGAAAGAGAGTAGTGCAATTCTTTGCATCGTTATACCGTTTCCATATCAGAAAGGAAAAGAGACACTGTCGGATATAATTCTAAAATAAAAATCAAGTAAAGTAGTATGGTTCAATTCTGTATTAAGTGATTCAAGATCCCGAGATCAAGATGGACCAGCCTGTGGGAAAACTTTCAAGAGAAGCTCCACACTGTTCAAGTAAACATTCGACTCATATGTAGACTACAAATCTAACTGAACTATGATATTTGAAATATATATTTGTGAATAACGTAATATACCTATAATGATAGCTGTAAATTCCAAAAGAGGATCCTATAAACCTAGGCTTGTCGCTTACGGCTACTTTCCTCTGTGACACTCTTCCTTTTTGAGCTACCGTACGAATTTAGGACATTGTATAAAGGAGTACTTCCATTTTTAATCAGTTGGTCTAACTCTGAAACCGATGGTAGTTGATTTACTTTGGGTTGTGATTCATTTGAGTTTGTGGCCGAATATGAAGAACCGGACGAGGAAACTTGAGGTAACCTTGGTAATGACAGTGTTGAATTTGGTGTTGGGAGTGTAGGTGTTCTCTGTTCGTAAGAGCGGTTTGAGTTAATGGATGCCCTCGTGTTTATTGAATGATTGAATGTGTCTGGCGTAGGTGGCTCACATTTTCGTGGATCGGAGGTCATATTGGGAAAAGGATATTGCTGAAAGCTTCTTTTTCTTACGTCTGAAGAATGAGGTGTTGGTATGGTATTTGTTGTCTCATGAAATGGGACTGGGCCAACGGGTTTTGTTGGAAGTGCATGGTGCTCTACAGGAATGGGACTGTCAGTACTTTCAGTAGCTAGCATGTGAGAGCTACTCCTACTGTGAATACTGTCCGAGTTGCTAGCCTTATTTTGAGGCCTTAATTCTTGAGGATGTGATCCGTATTGTGGATTTGGGGTGTATGCATGAGAAGCCATAGGATTCGGGGCCTGCGCCTGGTGTTGTGGAGGAGGCTGGTAAAACGTCATTTGAAAACTATTGAACTTGTTTAATAGAAGGTGCTTAAAGTTTGCAAATTCGTAGTCTAGCTTTTTGCTGGTATCCTCATTTTGCATTGAAGGATAGCGTTGCAATATCTCCACCAACTGAATCAAATCAAATTGGCTCTTTTTCTGTTCGTTGAACATTCGCTCAAATTGTGCTTGGAGGTTTAAATAGTCTTGTCTCAAGTTGAAATACTCACTAGTGATCTCTACCAACTTTACGTCGAGGGGCTTGTCTGCCAAAGGCTGTTGATGCATGTACCACGAATGTAGGTTGGGTGTTGGAGGTATCATCTTCGGCGAACCTATTGGTTCCTGCTTATTCGGTGGTACTTGCTGTGGCAACTGCCGTATATGCTGAGGTGGAGGTTGCGGGATTTGGTCCTGTTGTTTCTGCTGCAAAATTTGATGGTACTGCTGCTGTTCACTTGTATTCGCCCCCTGCGGCGTCTTCGACTGCTCCTTGTCCTTCACTTCCAGCAGTTCATCGTCTCCGGTTCTACTCGTCCCCACATCTCTGCTATGTGAAACATTCTTCGATGATCTTCGCTTGATCAACCGCAAGCTCTCTATGTCGCCCTGGCGAAACTGGTTCGCCAGGTGCCGAAACTCCCACCGTACCCCTGCATCGCCTTCGCTCTGCACCAGATCGTTTACCTTGTGGAACCCATACATGTTCAACTGCCTTATGAAAGACGCTATGTTCGTATGTTTAAAGTACTGTGCGAGCACCTTGGAAAATTCCTCTCCCGGCAACAAGCAAAACGAATCTTGTGTTGCCGACCACCATATCATATGCCTGATTCTTTCGTCCTCCAACATATCGTAGAGCTTGTGTATGAATATGGTTTGTGTCTTGGGGCCCGTAGTACTGCCTCCATTGGCCGTTGGTGTACCTGGTTTGGACTGGTTGATCTCCTTGCCCGCTGCTTCCTGCTTGGGTACTCCCATGGGTATTATCCCGTCCCTTTTGCTGTCCATACTGTGTATTTATTATGTGCTCCGCTGTTCTTAAACAGAAGACCTCCGTAGCCTCTTGCTAGAAAAACTTGACTACACTAAGTAACACGGTCACGTGATGCGGCCCTCTTGCTTCTTGCGCTTCTACGGCCTGCGTCGCAGCACATGTTGCACCAAAATCAAGAAAGTCTACATTGGGCACGGGTACTCTGGCACCCCAAAAGCCTTACCAGGAGGGTCTTTCTTGAAAAGTGCGGACCGCTCCAGCGATAGCAATAAAATACGAGGTAAATGCATATATTTTATAGAACATATGGCCTTGTGGCAAGCATGGGGATACTCTGGCACACAAAAAATCGATTGTCATAATTTCTTTTGCCACGTCCAAAGCCTAAAGTGGTAGTCGCATTCTCAGATCTATTGTCTCAAGCCGCAAGCGGATTGGGGAAGGTGATGACGGCAGAGGGCCAGTGCGACACAAAAAAAAAGTTTCACCTGTGTGCAGGCATCGATGACGGCCGCCAATCGTGTAGTGCATGACACCGGACCATGCCTCTGGCACGCTTCGGGAAAAAGAAATGCTAAAGAACAAGCGGCTCAGGCCGGGTACACACGAGCCCGGCTACTAAACATGGTTTTGCGGCATAGCATTCGCCAAGATATTCATTCGCAGGTTCGGTGCAGCGTTATTCTCACCGCGGCGAAGCGTGGCGAAAATTAGATTTCTGCCACCAAGCCTCGGGCCTCAGACACTTGGGCCAACGTCGTGATGACTTGCGTTATTGTAGTAACCGCCGTTCACTGGTGGGTCATTCGTCAGTCATTCGATAGTCATTCGATAGTCGTTCGTCAGTCGTTCGTCAGTCGTTTGTTAGTAATTTGCTGTTTATTCGACAGAGGACTAGGTATGTCTTCAGAATTGCCACTGAGTCATATAGCGAAATACAACTACAGTAAGCATGCGCTGGTAAGCGCATGCTACTGATCCGCATTCTGATTTTTTCCGGTGGTCATCGTAAAGAGCAGGCTCTAATTTCACGTCCAAGTGAGCTGCGAAAAAAAGAAATGGACTAACCAGCAAAAGCCGCCATCAGAAGCATTTTGCAGGTTACGCCCATTCTTTTTTATTTTAAAAAATTTCACGAAAGGAGCACCCATATTTAATTACATAAAAGAATTATAAGGATTAATATTCGATTATTTATTGGATATTTGTTCAAATATAAGATTTTTTAAAATTGTAACTATTCTACAGACTATTATAACACATTTATTATACGTCGCCGCCCATGAACTCCCAGATAAATAATCAAAATGACAATCAGGAGGTGTTCAAAGAAGAGCAGTTCCGGCCAGTATTTTTTGACAAGTCAACCAATAGCAATCAGAGCCAGAGCGGCAGTACCAACGAAGATAAGCGGGTGAGGCTAGAGCTGGGCATCAATAAAGAGGAAAACATGTCGCCCACGGCTAAGCAGATACCTGTGATGGACCCCATTAACCGCAATCCTAGCCTTGCTCGCACACATACCCACATTCGGACACACAACATAGTGGGACACCCAACACACGGAAAACAGCATGTACATCCACTCGGACACCCCCATAAACGCAAGGCCCCCAAGTTTGTGAGGAAGTTCCGGTCGAGGTCGTTACCGATAATAAACTACTCCAAACCACCACATATACAGCATTTACAGCATTTCCCTAAGATTGGGCACACCTCGATACCACCCTTACCACCCATTAACTTGCAGAGCTTGAAGGAAATCGACTTGCACGAAATATTGAAAAACCCGCAGTTAAGGCACGATATTTTGTTCGACCCGCAATTGCAGTTCAGGCCGAATCTTGATGGCGAGAGAGGCAAAAGAAAGAAGAATATCATCGACAAGTATTGGGGTGAAATCGAGAGAGAGTGTAGTCAGTTCTTTGCCTCTACACAGGCGGAAAAAACGGTCAGAATATCTCGTTTGCCCATTTTGTTCACGACCCTCAGAGACATCTTGCTTTCGCTCCTTCCTTATAAGGACAGATCATCTGTAAATGAAGTCATGGATATCGAGTTGTTGATTCAGCAGTTGTCCCACGGGTCGTTTGACTTTGTTTCTCTTTCCCAGTGGCTTGGTGAAGTGTTCAAGTCCCATTGCGCGCCAATGAGAGACCAGTGGGTTGCAGATATGATCAACAAGTTCGAACTTGCTTACACGGGAAATTCGGTTAAGAACTTGGTACAAGGCTTACGAATGATCTTTCTGATTCTTGAAGCTATGAAGTTGGATGTTGCTAATCATCAGATTAGAATCTTAAGGCCAGTGCTTGTTGAAACAGCCGTGGACTTTGAAAAAGACTATTTCCATCAATTAATATTAAACAATAAGATTGACATATCCGACCTGTTAAAGTGGTTCTACAAGCTGTACCATAAGAAATTTGACAAATTGCAAAAGATTCTTCCTGTTGCTAAAGTACCAGAGGACAATATGAAGTTTTCACTCATCTCATCAATCATTGATTTGTTATCGTGTCGTAACATGGCTACTGAATTCCCTTCGACTTTGGCGTTCGACCACACCAGGTTGGTTTTATTGAGGGCGGACGTGAGACAATTGGTTTGTGTTCAATTGTGTATTGTTTTGTACAAACAGTTGCTAATTAATTACCCACAAGCTTCAAGCTATAGATCAGAATGCTTTAAGCCTTCTCACATCAACAAAGTTCAAGAGGAGATTTTGGCCATTGTGAAGGATGACAACGGTAATGTAAAGTGGACTAGAAATGTTCAAAGTATTGCTTTGCAATTGGTTAAAGATGCTGTTACTAACCCAACCACTGGGAAAGCTAATGAACTTCCACAGTCAATGATTGAGTTTGCCAATGGTTGGTTGATGAAACAAATCCAGCCAGTATCAGACGTTTACGGGTTGATGGAAGATAAGATTTTCAAAGATTTATTGACAGAAGTTATTAATTCTTCATATGAGACATCATCGCCATCCGCTACTAATAATCAAAATACGTCCGAAATGGCTAGCATCGCCAATAGAATAGCCACCTTGGTGAAATTTCATTGGAATGTTTTTGGCAATTATTATTCCGATTATTTCAGCAATAATCAATAATTCGCAGTTCAATTTTTACTAAGAATTTGTATATTCTGATTAATTCGCTGACCTATAAATCCATGACTCACAATATATTCATACATCACTAAATTGCCATAATTTACTATTTTATAAATAGTTCATGATATCACGCTTTATTTATGCTAATTATAACTAATTTTATATCTCCTAATTTTTCTTTCCTATTTTATTTTTGTTTTTGATCATCGGTGGCTTCCTTTTTTTTTACTTCGTATCTAGTATCTCTAGAATTTAGAGTTGGTTAATTGCATATATCTTTTATTAGTAGCTTTCTAGTTGGATGTATCAAGTATAGTTTAAGTAATATAAATATAGTATTAACCTCTTACCCATGCCCAATCATACATAAGTGCACAAGCATACGCCAATAGCAGATTGAAGTTGTTTTAGCATTCCGTACAAAATACTACTATAAGCTAGAGAATACGCAGAAACAGTTAAATATCTAACTCGAGGTCGTTAATATAGCAACTCACCATTAGCAACCTTAGTTTATTAAATTTATCCTCGCAACTGGTATTTGTACGTTGAAACACCACTCTGTCCTTCAAATAATCGGCAAGCTCGTCATCAGAGATAATATTGTTGGGAGCCGATTTTTCAGTAGCGCCATATTCTAACGTTAGCTTAATCTGAAATCGTTGATGCTCATACTTCACTTGAAAGTTTAGCATACAAGTGTATTTCTTACCACCTGCAGGTATCTTTCCACTCAATGTTGGTGTTTCTAAAGTAGCCTTTACTATTCCCGCTTCACGAAGATGGTTGATGAATAGTCTTCCAAGTTCGCTCATTTTTGAAGATGGCTCAAAATCACCACTTATAAGAATATTGGGCCACTCAATATCATCGTCTTTCCCAGTTTTCTGGTTAAAAAACCTAATGTTTTTAGTGGTTTGTGTTTTTCTCTCCTCCAGGTTGAGCAATTGCGTATACTTTATTTCAACATTTTCAAACTTTTCATTTTCTTCTGTTAGAGTTGGTACATATGGCTTAGTACCAGCGTTTGGAGGACACCTAAACTTGAAGATTTGGCTTTTGAAATCATCCAGATGATACGACTTCATTGTTTAATGATGAGAAAACATTTTCTTTCAAGATATTAGACGTGTTATATATCGCAGCCACTTTAATCAAGTATCACGAGATTGAAACCAGTTTGGTGCAACAATCTCTTACCTATCTTCAATCACCTTTTTCATTCTTCGAGTCAGGAACCGTTACGTGTGAAGCCAACGTACTTAAATCAAGGTCCTTGCCCGATATTGAAAACAAATCATTACGTGTGGTACTCGTAGTTTCATGATCTGGATCATTTTCGCTCTGGTTATTACTCTCTGAATCAGTCGATACAGAAGTCTTATCGGCATCCAGCGACCTACTCTTGGTAGTAGCTCCTGCTTCAGGTTCAAATTCGTCAGTTTCCGTTTTAGATGTTTGCCTCTTGTTTGTTTCAGAATTTTCAGATGGGGATTCTTCTTTAATTACATAAGGATGGTCTCGTTTTTCAGTCTCAGACTCTTCATTGAAGCTATGTTTTTTCTTACCCTGGTTCTGCCTTGTAAATGAGTAGTCGTAGCCGTCGTCATCTTCATACATATAATTGCTACGAGCCAGCGACAATTCGCTAGGGGAGGCTTTACTTGTCAGGCCGGAGTACTTCAGCGTAGGACTAGCTTTCCTTGAATCTTCACTAAATGGCAAGGCGTGGTTGTTAAATGGGAGCTCGCTTTTGATTGCGGAGCTAGTGGAAGCACTTGTAGTTGGTCGAGAGATTGTTTCATCATTAGGACTGAATTGATCAGACTTCTTCTCTTCCACTTGTTTCTTAAAAGCAGGTTCCAAACTACTTTTGGTTAATATGAACTGTACTATCCTTAGATTGAACCCAGTGAATACCCCAACTATGATTCCGAACATAAATCCTACCATTAAATAATGTAGCAAAGTTGTTAAGAAAAACTGAACATGAGGTATTAATTTCCTTAAATTATCTTTTGATGGTTCATCAATGTCAAGTATATATAACACCGGCTTTGATGGTAGCAAAAGACATCCATAGATTACTATGTTTAAAAATATTGAAAAGGGTATCAATAAGACATGCCTAACTATTTGGTATGAAAACCTTAAACATGGAAATATTAAATGGGTCAATGGCAACAAAATAAAAGCAATTACTTTTGGGGCAAACCATGTTGCCCGCTGTAACACAGTGGTGGCAATACTAGAAATTTCCGTCATAATCACCCTAATTTAGTTATCATGGCAGTCATAGTATATGGATTTAAATATTAATACTGGTATGAACACAAAACCGATACCCTTTTCACAGCCATTCCTTCTACACTTAGGGTAAATACATGAATAAAATTATAGTATTAAGAGTCTATATATCTACGAAATATGCCCAGGACTAGGTGGAACATCACCTGTTTCCCATACCTCAGGTGAAGAACCCATCTCAAAATGGATAGAGCCACCATTTTTGAAGACGTCATCATGACTAAACCAATTTTGGTTCCATGATTTGCCGTTAATAGAGACAGACTGGATATAAATATTGTTGCTACTCAAATTGGACGCAGTAATATACACTTTATTATTGTCTTCCAAATTCAAAGTAACCTTGGAAAGGAACGGAGAAGATAATAAGTAAGTGGTTGTACCAGCAACCGGATAAAACCCAATTAAACCAAAGAATAACCAGGCTTGCATTGCTCCAGCATCGGAATTACCTGGTAATCCAGAAGGTGACGTCGAATACTTCGTGTTGATTAAGTATCGTATTGTCTCTGCTGTCTTGTAATTTGCATTAACATAATTGTAAAGGTATGGGGTAAGAAAGCTAGGTTCGTTACCGATATCTGCAAATGCTTTACCATGAAGACCAAACATATCATCAAGACGAGATATAAAGGTTTCATTACCTCCCACAAATTTTACGAGGGTTTCAGCGTCAAAGGGGACGGCCCACCCGTATTCAATAGGTTTACCCTCATATTCATCATCGCCCCAGTAGCAGCTTCCACACGAAAGAGGGTCATAGTTATCGTAGGCCCATGAACCATCAGGGTTTCTGGGTTGAACAAATCCTTTGTAACTTACCTCGGATGATGAAGCGTTAAAGTTCCATATGTTTTGCCAATTGGAAGACCTATTCAAATACTTTTCATGAGCCGTATTGTTACCAATCCCCTTAGCTATCACAGAAAGAGCATAATCATCATAGGAGTATTCCATAGTTCTCGTGACTGATCTAGTGTAGTTACGAGATATGTATCCAAGGTTGAACCAATCAGGCAATCCACCTCTACCTTCTTTGGTTGAAGCATCAGGGGCAAAATTATCTCTCCAATAAGGTGGAGTAACTTCAGCATTCTTCACCATGGCTGCAAACGCATCATTCCAGTCTATGTTATCATGAACGTTCTTGACGTAAGCATCTGCCATTAAAATGTCTGAATTGCTACCGCCTTGTGTCCTACCATTTTGATTAGCAGATCGTCCATCAGGGGTATATCCATCGTGCTTATAGATGTCAATCAAACTTCTTATCAATTCTGCGCCTCTATCTGGATTCAAAATATTGAATAATGGGTTCAAGCATCTGAATGTGTCCCAAATGGTGAACCAGTCATCATAATATGGTTCAGAAGAACTCCAGTAAGGATTTTCCCCTGTCCTGTTTGATGGTAACAAATGAGATCCATAAAGCGCGTTATAAATCAAATTTGTAATAGTCTGGTTCTCGTTACTAGTACTTACTTTGCCGAAAACTTGATCATCCCAAAGGGTTTGAGTATCGGTGACAGTCGAGTTGAAATTGTAGTCTTTGAAATCGTTCTTGATATTGGTACATGCTTTTTCTGAAGAGATAAAGGAAATCCCAACCCTACTTCTAACGGTAGACTGGTTTGAAGGAAAGGTAAATACAGCTCCAACAGATTCATTACCGTAGCTTGAAACATTGAGGGAATCGCCCGACTGATTCTCCCTGAATGTTTCAGCCTTTGCTGGAGGATCTTCAAAGTCTCCACAGAAATAAATAGTCCAAGGACCTTGATCTCCCCATCCTCCCATGATGGTGCTTTGACCCTTATACTTGCTCTTATCGCTATCGATGTCAATTGATCCATTAACGAAATACTGAGTCCACCATGGCCTCGATGGGGCCACCAAGTGGTGCGATACATTCACCATTACCTTGGGCTCAGATCCTGGTGGGAAGCTGTACTGAAAGATTCCAGATCTATCTGCAGCAGCAAGCTCGGCTTTGATGCCGTTTGTTAACTGGCACGAGTAGTAGCCTACTTGGGCATCGTCTGCAGACGACCTTGTCACATTGCTTTCTACAGAATAGTCAATATCCCCGACTAAAGGTAGCTGCGAAACCACTCCATATTCGGGTGCACCCCCGGTACCACTTTCATGCATCATCGAAAATCCAGTAATCTTGCCATCTTTGGCATATCCTGAATAAGCATCACCTGTCGAAGCGTCGATTACATCAATTCCCATCTTCACCATTCCAAATGGTCTTGTAGACCCTGGAAAAACATTACCACCTCCCTCGGTGCCAAAAAAAACATCAACGTTGGAGAATGTTGTCTGGTACCCTAAGCTTAGTACAAAAAAGGCTGCGAAAACGATCCACTGCATCTTTATCACAAATGCATCTCCAGCTCAAACTCTTGGTATTTCCTCCCATATATATACATATATATATATTTACTTCGGATCTGCATTTGTGCACGTTGAACATGTGGATGATCTTTCTGACATTTCACTCTCTTTTCGTACATCATACATTCCATTGATGCAGACTCCTAGCCCGGGTATTTGTACTTCTCATTTCCGGGTTTTCTATCTAAAGTGTATTAGTATACAATCTATTTACATAACAACGGCCGATGGTATATCCAATCTACAGCTCAGTGCTCGTTTACAAGCATATATTTTGTGGCTACTCACTTTTCAGGTCTTTTTATTGGGTCCTCAGTCTACTAAAAGCATCTCGATTTCTATCTCGAGAAACAGAAACAATAAAGCTGCATGTAAGCTGCTGTCATAAACACGGATAAGCCAATTGGCCCTTGTTCTGGGGTCCATCGTGGTTTTACACGTGGTTTAGGGTCGATCCACATGATGTCATTCAAATTTGTTTAAATACGTGCCAGATATGGAAGCTCCATATGTAATGGTGCTAATTCCACATTGTTGAACTCTGCTAGGTTTTCAGATCACTGATTTTCCCAATTAGTATAAAGCTACGGCATCAAATAGCATGACAGACTAAAGGAGACAAGGCTTACATATAAGGAAAATGTCGCGGCTGACATTTACGACATTTTTGATGTCACGACATTCTCGATGTTACTAAAATTTTCCTTCTGCTTCATCATGCTTTAAAAAGATATAGATCAACAATTATTTATTAGAGCCAAAGCAGGGGTTATCAAAGGTATTTAAGCTCATCTATGGGTGATTCGAAATCAAAGAAGACTATTACGAAACTCGGAAAGTTCTTCGGGGTTTCGTCGACCAATCTTCATCAGTTAGATGCAGTGGCCAACGATGATCTCAAACAATCGAGTGGTGGCGAAGGAGAAAGCAATAGGATAAACGGTAATAATCCAGAGTCTGGGATATCTAGTAACGAGGATTTAATGTTATCCATGCAAGAGAATGATTTTGTTTCGCCTTTGCCAAATGAAAGTGTAGGGAAAAGTCATCAGGGTGCGAGAACGGGAGGAAATAACAGTGAAAATAGTGTCCATAACATTCAAGATAGTGTTCATACAGACGCCCGACTGCAGGGAGCATCACCTAGATCAGAATCGGGCACAGCATCCAGCATCAATAACAGAATAGGTTCTCCTGTCCATTCTGTCTCGTCTTCTGACGACCAAATCATGGTCCATCCACAACCGCAGGCGGCATCTGTTGCTCCAAACTACGAAAGCAACTCCATGTCCAATTCAAACTTGCAATCTATAAATTCTTTTGGCAGCATGAACATACGATCTCCTCCGATGTCTAGATCATCATCCAGCGCTAGTCATCCAACCAAAAAAGCCAGCAACACCACTGCTAAGGCACCAGCACCACCATCATCTTCAGTATCGCGTTCTTCGTCTTTCAAGGGCAAGACTCATTCGCTAAAAGAAAAAGAAAGGGAACCACTTTCGGCTGTTTCTTCACCTAGTCCTGCTCCTGTCAGCAAGCCGCGGTTTAGAATGTTGGAAAATGGTTCTCACGAGCATAATTTGAGATCTGCTAAACGTCAGGAGAAGTTGTCCAATATGTTGAAAGGCTTATTGGGATCCAAGAAATTACGTGATGAAGCTAAGTCTGCAGTTCCTAATATTTTGCAAACACCTCAACAATCTCAATCACAAATACCGCAACAGCAAAACGATAAGCCTCCTACTCTTTTCGCAGGCCTTGTTAATCAGGTCAAAAATAATACTTCTCCTTATCATGGGCCTGCTCTTGGAGCCTCAGAACAGCATGATTGCCGTTCGTTTGTTGAAAAATACGGTAGGTGTCAAGAAGTAATCGGCAGAGGCTCTTTCGGGGTGGTGCGGATATCGCATAAAAAAGTAGCGGGTAACATGGCCTCAGAAGAAATCCTATATGCGGTCAAAGAGTTCAAGCGAAGACCAAATGAGTCAGATAAGAAATATAACCGAAGATTAACTTCTGAATTTTGCATCTCATCATCATTAAAGAATTTAAACATCATAGACACATTGGATTTGTTAAAAGATGCCAAGGGTGACTACTGTGAGGTAATGGAATTTTGCTCGGGTGGGGACTTATATACCTTGATAATCGCTTCAGGTAAGTTAGAATATGCAGAAGCAGATTGTTTTTTCAAGCAATTGATCAGGGGCGTTAACTACATGCATGATATGGGTGTCTGTCATCGTGATTTGAAGCCAGAAAATTTACTTTTAACTCAAAACGGTGTTTTAAAAATCACCGATTTTGGGAACGGTGAGTGCTTCAAAATGGCATGGGAGAACGATATTCAATACAGTGAAGGTATATGCGGTTCCTCTCCTTATATTGCACCTGAAGAATTCAGCCAGCATTCATTCGATCCAAGAGGTGTGGATATATGGGCCTGCGGTGTCATCTACATGGCCATGAGAACAGGTAGACAATTATGGAAATTGGCTAACCCGAAAAAGGACGAATTTTTCCAGGAATACCTCTTACAAAGAAAGGATGCATCTGGCTATGAGCCCATAGAGTCTTTGAAGAGAGCACGTTGTAGGAACGTCATTTATTCTATCTTAGATCCAAAGCCTGAAAGAAGAATCAATGGTAAGCAAATCTTGAATAGTGAATGGGGCAGAGAAATAAAGGTTTGTGATGCTGGTGAAGGCGATACTAATCACGGCCATCTCTCGACTCCCGAATCATAATATGTCTTGCCCTATATAATATGTAATCGTTTATTAGATTTAATAGGTATTTGGCCCATACACGTGAAATGCTAATGAAGAAATTGTAAACACTCGTTCCAACGCGGTAGATTTTCAAGAAAGACAGATACAGTGTAGAATTGACACTTTTTTTTCCAAAGCGATAGATTTTTGAGCAATTTTGGAGTCAAGTTACCAACTAACTGCTAGTTATTTCCATTCGCTTTTACTTGTTTGTCTCAATTTCAAAATCTGTGAAAAATGGTTGAATTAACAGATTATCAACGTCAAGAAAAAGTTGGTGAAGGTATGTATCTTATTATTGTCACAGAAGAGCCTATTTATAGACTGGGGTGGTTGAATATCAAAAGACGTACTAACAGTATCAGGTACATATGGGGTAGTTTATAAAGCGTTGGATACAAAACACAATAATCGGGTTGTTGCTTTAAAAAAGATTAGATTAGAATCAGAAGACGAAGGAGTACCATCAACAGCTATAAGAGAAATTTCGTTATTGAAGGAGATGAGAGATGACAACATTGTCCGGTTGTATGATATTATACACTCTGACTCCCACAAGTTGTATTTAGTATTTGAGTTCTTGGACTTGGATTTAAAAAAATACATGGAGTCGATCCCGCAAGGAGTTGGCTTAGGGGCGGACATGGTCAAGAGATTCTTGAACCAGTTGGTCAAAGGTATTAAGCATTGTCACAGTCACAGAGTGTTGCATAGAGACTTGAAGCCTCAGAACTTGTTGATAGATAAAGAGGGAAACTTGAAGCTAGCAGATTTTGGCCTCGCTAGGGCTTTTGGTGTTCCTTTGAGAGCCTATACTCACGAGGTAGTCACTTTATGGTATAGGGCGCCTGAAATTTTGTTGGGTGGGAAACAGTATTCTACTGGTGTGGATATGTGGTCAGTGGGGTGTATATTTGCTGAAATGTGCAACAGAAAGCCGTTATTCCCTGGTGATTCTGAAATTGATGAAATATTCAGAATATTTAGAATCCTAGGTACCCCAACAGAAGAAACTTGGCCTGATGTGTCGTATTTGCCAGATTTCAAGTCCACTTTCCCAAAGTGGTCAAAGAAAACTTTAGCGGAATTTGTTCCAACTTTGGACGAAGATGGAGTTGATTTACTAGAGCAAATGTTGGTATATGATCCAAGCGGTAGAATTAGTGCGAAGAGGGCTTTGATCCATCCTTACTTTCAAGAGGATGGTGAAAACTACGACAGCTACCCGAGATCTGTCAACATGGGCTAATAATTTCTTAATGTATATACATATGCTGTCAAGCATTTCATGGCCTCTATATGTGTATCTATCATCTTCTAATGTTTGCCACGAGTTTTCTATAATCTGTTTGGTTTCTGCTTCTATAATACATGAAATTCGTTATAATTTATGCTATATGTAAAGA
The DNA here is from genome assembly GCA_030556595.1 of Debaryomyces udenii. NCBI lineage: Eukaryota > Fungi > Ascomycota > Pichiomycetes > Serinales > Debaryomycetaceae > Debaryomyces > Debaryomyces udenii. The sequence continues at coordinate 447,266 of JAKTUI010000004.1, read as the reverse complement.
ATGCTATTTATGAATGAAAAATGAAACCAAGAATAAGATCATTGAGATAAATGCAATTGAAATGGTTGATGCTTCAATACCAGCTGGTTGATATTTTGAGTGTATCAATCTTTCACATTTTTGTTTATCTTCTGGTGTAAGTATCGTACTAGTTAAATTTATAGGTGGTGGAAGAATGACTTGTTTCGCTGTCAGTGCTTGAATATCCTCGCACTGTTCCGCGTGAATCTGGGCTTGCAAATCTTGTAATTCGTCTTTTATCAGTCGGAGACGGCCTTGCAAGCTGTCGCCCACTTTGCCAAGGTTTCTCAAGTATTCTAAATGAAGTTTGTTCTGAGCCTCTATCCCATTCAATTGGGATTCCATACCAGCAAACAGTAAGTGTATGTAGTGGTGATGCTCTTCGATATCTTCCAACATTTCACATAGACTGAATTGCTTTTCTTTTGTTTCGATGACAGCGTCGCTATGGCTCTCGCAAATGCTTGATGGTACACTCAAGCTTCGTTTATGGCTCCTTCCTACTTCCATCAAAGAGTCATTATCGTCGTCGCTTCCATAGTCACTTTCGATCATTGAAAGCCTCTGCACTGCTTTGGATCTTTCTACGTTCACAAACTTCTGCTCTACTGCCGACACGGCGCTATCGTCAAGTATATTCATGAGCATAGATACTGCCTCCTTTTTCAGGACCATCGTCTTCCCTAAGTTTTCTCCAAATACCTCACTAAATCCATTCATTAATATCTGTGCCTTGAGCACAATTCTAGGATCATTCGTCACCCATCGTTGCATAGGCCTTCTACTATTACTGGCTCTATCAATATTCTCCAATAATGTATAAATCCCACTCACTGGCATGCTATTTGAAAGCCCCATATTTTCCCACACCTGATCAAAAATGCTTTCTTCATTTTCTTTTTCCTTCAATTCATTCCTATACCCATAGCGGCTACTGGCTATTTCATCCATCTCTTTTGATCTGGTCGTTATATATGATAGTTAATTGGAAAAAAATAACTAAATAGTCGTTTCTAACAATTCAACCCTCAAATATTTCCTTACCTAGGTTTAATTGAAAATGTATATTTGTTTCTTGCTGTGACCTCTATAATTAGTGTATGATCTAGTTTAAAGGTTTTAACGCTGGCTAATGATGTTTATATATCGATAACCGCACTACCTTAACATCAGAGATCATTTTGCCTAATTTAGAAGTGTAATTACACTTTGATAAGACAAGTTTTTTTGGTTTACAGGTTGCGAGAAGTTTGCAGTTTACATTTCTAGTAACATTCTTCTGTGTTTGGTGCACGGATGTATAATTGGTGTATGGAGCCTTCTTATCCTGGTCTAACCTGTAAAGTAGTGTATTTGCAAGTTACTTAATGACTGAAGAACTAAAGCTTTTGTATGTCCTAGGTAGCCATTTAAATTATATCTTTTTGTACAGTGATAAAGCAGGCATGAGTAACGAGTATCCTTCTGGAGCCTCTGGAAATGATGGTTATGGGTCAGGCGGTTATGGCGATAGCAGTTCAGGATATAGAGGTAGCTATAGAGGAGGCTACCGGGGACGAAGTCGCTCAGGATACAGAGGAAGAGGTAACGACCGTGGAGGATATTATGGCAGGGGAGGGTATCTGTCTAGGTACAACCCATACTATGGAAGTAGCCGAGGAAGAGGGGGGTATTCCTCGTATCAAGGAAGAGACTACAGATACGACCAATACGAAGCAGCGAGACCAACCTCACAGGGTGAGGAGTCGAGTGGCAGCTATGACGATAGTTACGGAAGCAGTGCTAGATCAGATGAGAGCGCGTATGGATACTCGCTGTCATACTACAGAGGCAGTTATAGAGGTGGGTACAGAGGAGGATATTCGCCGAGGGGCCGTGGTGGCTATCGCAGCAAGAGCCAGTACGATTCGGAGCATGTCTATGGCAGCCAAAGTGGTTCTAGAGACCAGGATACCTTGTCCCCTGCATCACAGTCCAAAACCTCGCATAGAGACGCCGGAACTGCCAAGCAGCCTGGAAATCCGTGGATCACAATACTCCAGATTAAGGATGATGGGACAAAGCAAGTTTTGGAACAGGCAGATGAAGACTTAGGCCGTATAAATAAAGAACTACACGAATTGCAACACGCGAAGATGAAATTGGAGAATTCTGTGCTAAACCTAGAACGTCAAGCTGGAAGAGAGGAACTACATGTTCAAATAACGAATGAAAAGCTCGAAGAATTCACTTATTTGTGAGTCTACTCCAAGATAAATGTATATGTATGAAATTTTTGTATATTGGTAGCTATTTAATGTATTATTAGTCGTTATAAAATGAAAATTATATGGGTGGTGATGAGCTCGCGGACGACTCTGACAAAAACGCCCATTCCAAATAATTGTTAAAACCTACATTACCCTTATTCTTACCAACCAAGATGTCAATTAATCAATATATATCTTCCGGCTGTGAAAGTAAGGTCGTCCAGGCTTTAATTTACAGCGCTTTATTTGTTGGTGTTTTCAAAATAACTACGTTTGCCTTGAGCTTTTTCTCATTACTTTTCGATTTGTTCATCTCATTCCCAGTCAATTTCGCCAAATATGGAGCAAAGAAAGGGAAGTGGGCAGTTGTTACCGGTGCATCCGATGGCATTGGTAAAGAATATGCTTTCCAATTGGCGTCCAAGGGTTTGAATGTTGTTTTAGTTTCCAGAACCCTTTCGAAGTTAGAATTAATTGCTACTGAAATTGAAACCAAATACAAAGTTAAAACAGAAGTTATCGCATTTGACGCAGCTGCCGATGAAGACTCTAACTACCTCGCACTTTCGCAAGCTGTATCAAAGTTGCCCGTCACCGTATTAGTTAACAATGTTGGCCAGTCTCACTCTATCCCAGTGCCCTTTTTGGAAACACAAGATAAGGAATTGAGAGACATTATAACCATCAACAACACTGCTACTTTGAAAATTACCCAGATTGTTGCCCCTGTTATTACTGCCACTGTTGCTAAGGAGAATAAGAAAGTAAGGGGTTTGATCTTGACCATGGGCTCTTTTGGGGGACTATTACCTACCCCTTACTTGGCTACGTACTCTGGTTCAAAAGCCTTTTTACAAGCATGGTCCTCTGCCTTGGCCGGTGAATTGAAGCCTGAGGGTGTCGATGTTGAGTTGATCATCTCCTACTTGGTTACATCGGCCATGTCGAAGATCAGACGCACTTCCGCATCTATCCCAAACCCAAAATCCTTCGTTTCTTCCGTCTTGAAAAGCGTTGGCCATCGTAATGGGGCCCAGGAAAGATTCGCTACAAGTACCCCTTATTGGTCCCATGCTTTAATGCACTTTGGCATCGAAAACACTGTTGGTGTGTATTCCAAGTTTGCTAACTCGTTGAACTTTAACATGCATAAAAGTATTCGAGCTAGAGCTTTAAAAAAAGCTGCTCGTTCGAGTGCTACAAAGACTGATTGATTAAGTTTCCGGGCCTATCGTCTGTGCTACCTAAAGTAACCATATGTAGAATAATCGTACGATTATACTGTAGTATTGAACTATTATATACTTATCTATGGAATACCATGTCACGTGCTCGCGAATGTTCTAGAAAAATCTCGAAAGCCTTGATCATTATGAAAAATTGACTTGATTGACAGTGCAATCATACTGAACCCATATATATAGATAATTCTTTATTGATTCTTAGTGATAAAAAGGTATTATTGCTTAGGTATTCAAAAAAGTGAATATTTCAAAAAGGTTTATTAATTGCAATGGTGAAAGAAACAAAGCTTTACGATTTATTGGGGGTACAACCTTCAGCATCAGAGCAAGAATTAAAAAAAGCCTACAGGAAGTCAGCCTTGAAATATCATCCAGATAAACCAACAGGTGATACAGAAAAGTTCAAGGAAATATCTGAAGCATTTGATATTTTATCAAATGCTGATAAGAGACAGGTTTATGATGACTACGGGTTAGAAGCAGCCAGAGGAAACGCGCCAGCAGGAGGAAACCCATTCGCAGGTGCCGGGGGTGCTGGTGGTGGTGGGCCAGGCGGTGCCAGTCCATTCGGATTTTCATCCAGCGGAGGATTCTCACAAGCAGATGCATTTAACATATTCTCTCAAATGGGAGGATTTGGCATGGGAGATGATGGCTTTGGCTTTGGTGGTTTCGGTGGTGGTAATGGATTTGGTGGTGGAGGCAGCAGCTTTGGCGGTATGCCAGGTGGATTTGGAGGCGGTCACTCGTCTCGCTCCCGTCCCGAGCCTGATACTGTTACAATTACGTTGCCGGTATCACTAGAGGACTTATACCACGGAGGCATCAAGAAGATGAAGTTGAACAGAAAAGGAATCAGCGGTTCCAGGGAAAGCAAAGTTATGAGTATTGATATAAAGCCCGGTTGGAAAGCTGGTACAAAGATCAATTTTACCAACGAAGGTGATTATCAGCGTGAATGTCAAGCAAGACAAACAGTCCAATTTGTGTTGGAAGAAAAGCCGCATGCGATCTTCAAGAGAGATGGCAATAACCTAAAAATGACTTTACCTTTAACATTCAAAGAATCTTTATGCGGCTTCTCTAAGGAAGTGAACACTATCGATGGCAGAAGAATTCCATTACAAAGATCCAGTCCAGTACAGCCAAACACCACAACTACTTATCCAGGTTTAGGTATGCCAATAAGTAAGCTGCCAGGCTCAAGAGGCGATCTAGAAATTCTGTTCAAGGTGGACTATCCAATATCCTTAAACCAGGATCAAAAACGAGTTATTAACCAATATTTCTAAACGAAATATTTATTATGCTTAATTAATGAAAATGATGACGGGCTTTTCCCTTCTTGTTTAAATACGTAATGATACTCATATAGATAGATGCATTTCAGTTTAATATATATTCTTGAATCTATAAATTTAATGTACGCTAACTAGATGTAAATGTAGTTTTGTGACCCTTTTTTTTTTTTGCCTATAATATAAGATTGATTACTGGATTACTACTGATTTAGTGATAAAGTGCAACTATAATTCAATCATAATAAGATAATGTCAGTAATATTAGCGTCTGCTGGTTATGACCACACTATTCGGTTCTGGGATGCATTAACCGGGGTTTGTTCAAGAACAATTCAGCATACAGATTCCCAGGTTAATAGACTTGAAATAACTTCCGATAAACGTTTCCTAGCTGCAGCGGGAAACTTATATGTTCGTTTATACGATATAAGGCAAGCTGGTAGCTCAGGTAGTGGTGGAGCACCGGAACATGCTCATTCTGGGAATGGTAATAACAATAATAATAGTAATTCAAATCCTGTGATGACATTTGAGGGTCATACGAACAATGTAACTTCAATTGCATTTCAAGTAGACAACAAATGGATGGTATCCTCACTGGAAGATGGTATGGTGAAGGTATGGGATGTAAGGTCTCCTTCTGTACAAAGAAATTACAAGCATCATTGCCCGGTAAACGAAGTAGTCATTCATCCAAATCAAGGGGAGCTTATTAGTTGTGACCAAGACGGTAATATCAGAATTTGGGATTTGGGAGAGAATCAATGCACCCATCACTTAATTCCTGAAGATGATGTTCCTATAAACTCTATCTCCGTTGCAAGTGAGGGTTCTATGTTAGTTGCCGGTAACAACAAAGGAAATTGCTATGTATGGCAAATGCAAAATCAGAAAGATATCACCTCATTAACACCAGTGACGAAATTCAGATCTCATCTGAAGTATATTACTAGAGTAGTTTTGCTGACAGATATGAGGCATTTGGCAACTTGCTCGGCTGACCATACCGCTAGAATTTGGTCTACTGATCAGAATTTTAGTCTAGAAACAACTTTGCATGGTCATCAGCGATGGGTTTGGGATTGTGCTTTTAGTGCAGATAGTGCATATTTAGTAACAGCATGCTCGGATCACTATGTAAGACTATGGGATTTATCGAACTGTGAGACAGTGAGGCAATATAATGGTCATCATAAAGGAGCTGTGTGTGTCGCTTTGAATGATGTTTGATTAAATTGAACTAACTATGTACTACGCCTCTTAGTTATTTCGAATCTGAGTTGTTTTATGGATAAGAGACTTGAAGCAATTCCATGTTCTTACTTACTAGCAGGCGTAATGTTTTGAAGATGGGCTTTTTGTTTCTATCCGCAAACTGGAGCCTGAATGACGATTTCTTATATGTTATTGATATATTCGCAAACCTAAACAACTCTTTCAAATGCAGAACAAACATTTCATCCTGAAAATTACAAGGACCTTGGCTATACCATGTTGCCAAATCTTGCGGTACGCTTGGAACTTTCTCAGCCATACTCAAATACTTTATTTGTGTGCCAACACTAAGCAATTGGGAGAGCATAGAGTAATTATCATTGATTATAGAAAAGGGTAAATAAGAATCAATTGCTTGTAAATTGAGGAACGATGCAGATTTAACCAAAGTGGTAATAAGCTGATCTTTGTCACTGATCCATTCTTTCAAATCCTGAGAAATTCTTGAATGTTGAATAATGAGTTCCGCTAATGTAAGCAATTGATGGCTTATATCCTTGAAATAAATCATTGTGGAAATTTTTAGCTCTGTTAAATCTCCTGGTATATTCACTTCGAAGTATGTTCGTAAAGTTAGTTTTAGTTTCATGCTGAGACACAGTATATGGTAATATTCGTCCTCCTTTGATAAGCCTGACGACGCTACAATATCACCTTCGCTGAGTGTTGGTATAACATAATTCAACGGAAAGCAATAACTCGGTATCATTTTAGTAAGGCTAATCTTATCGCATAGCATTCTAATTGTTTCACAACGATTGCGGTTCGGCTTGTAATTTGGAAAGTAGAAATCGTGTATGAAATTTAAAAGTTTTTCACCTGAATAGTTTTCGAAGTCCATTTCAACCATGTAATTTTGTATTTCTGTATAGAATTCATTAGAACCTAGAACTGAAATGATTTGCTCATTATCGAAATCCATATAGTAAAAGTCGTAAAGTATTGCTGCTAGTAAAATTTGGTGATATTTTCTTGCTTCCTTAAGTAGCATTTTGTCAACTGATTTGCCGCAATTGCTGCATGAATTGGGCTGTTCGCTTCTAAAAATTAACCCTTTTGACAAATCGCTTGAGAAAAAGTTATCAAAGGTTAAACTACAAAGAAGCATTCCACATTCTGGACAGTTATAGGAAAAAAACCAATCATGCTTTTGTTTACATAAATGACAGTTGCAGTCGAAGTAAAAGCGCTTTTTCAACTCTGTTTGTCGTAATTCTTTGGGACAACTCGTAAAACAATAGTTTGTGAACAATTCTTCATCCTTACGAATTGGGAAAGTCGCAACTAACGTAAACTTGGAGCTATCCAAAGGAAAGTTCAAAGTATTAGGAATGCAAGAATGGTTAATCAACGAAAAATCGGGGTCAAAGCTCATACCTACTTCTTCTTGAAATTCATTCGTAAGCACGTTAGAGTTGACCAAAGCAATACATAATAGTTCCCAAATATAGCTTCCTAACTTGGGATCCATGCATGGATCGATTGTTTTAGTAATGCAATTACTGTATTCATGCAACCATGCGAATTCTGGATCCGAAAAGATACTACTGCTGTGAGATGTCAAATTAAGCACGCGATTCTTGTATTCTTCATCCAACTCACATAATATGTATAATCTAATGCCTTGTCGAAGGAACTCTGGGAGGGAAGTATTGTGTGATTGTATTTGTTTTGATGTAATCTGGCAAAATAATTGGCATTCATAGCGATGTAGTTTGCGCCAGTGCCTATCGTAACATTCTTGACCACAATATTTATATATTTTGCAATTTCCACAAGTGATCATATCTTCCATGCTAGATGAGTTTTGCAGGTCTTGTACCTCTTTTTGATGCTCTTGCTTATCTAGTTTACTATACCAAGTATATTTGGGCTTGCTGTTTTCCTCTGTTGACGAGCTATTCACTTTGAAACAGTTCTGGCATATATTTTGGCAAGAATCAATAGAGCTAGTCAGCGGCAGTCCATTTAATGTTTTAACTAAAGGCTCAAAAGTTATCAAAGGCTCGGACATATACATATTTTTGCTGGCAGCTAGTCCTCTTTTCTCTGGTCCTTTATCCTGATAAACAACCTGTAGCTTGTTATTATCACTCGCTAGTTTTGAAATAGGACTTCCAGCGGTAACTGTACTAGTTTGCAGTGATTGATTAATTTTCAACATATCAGAGATCTTTTAAATTTCTGCTTACACTTTTCTTCACACACTTGTTTAGAATAGACAGACTATTTGAATTAAATCAATGGTATTGAGATAAAAGTTTTTGCAATCAATGGCAATCGCTATTTTTTCAAATAAAAATTAAAAAAATACAAAAGTAGGGGACACAGAAAAGATTCTTCATATGCTAAGATTGTGTATTTAGAGTCCATATAAAATTACAGAATACTCTGTAACAAAGGAATAAGTAGGTAGATATCATGCAATAATCAAAAGTCAAGAAACTTGCATACTAAGCTTAATTAGCCTAATATGTCATCATTTCTACTTAAAAAATTTTCAACACCAACAGTATCATAATTAAGCATCGTGTCATGGTTACTTAAATCTTGTTTAATTGTCTCAGTGCCATAATCACCATCTAAGAGATCAACCATACTTGAGATGCGTAGTTGTTCTTCGGAAGATTCTTCCAACAGACCCGTGGGTGCATTGGAAGTAGTAGATAAATTAAGTTTTGATCGTTTTCCAGTTCTTGAAAAACTTGAAACCCTTGATTCGACTTCTCCTTCGCCGCTTGCAGTATTGAATTCATCCAGGAAGTAACCACCTAATTCAAAGCACCAACTAAGGTATTCATCAACCCAGCATCTTATGATCCACCAAGTACCAAATCCTTGGCCACCTATTAAACTAATTTCCCGAAGGCAGGTCGTAAGTAGATTACTGGAAACCAAAGAAAATAATCTAGGGTTAACATATGAAAATTTCGATGGTAGGTCTGAAAGAAAATTAGCTGACTTAGATAATATTGAGCTGGCGTCGGCATCTGCCTGCTCATGCAACAACGTGAGAAAATCATTGTTGAGGATGTATAATAGTGATTCCACGTTACTCTTGGAACAAGGAACTTCTCTCAAAACAATTTCATTAATATCTAGCTTTACCCAGTCATCTATCATAGCTTTCTTTTCTGGGGAACTATTCAAAATTCTCGAAGCAGAATAACCAGTCTCAATCACCTTTATTAGACGGGAAAGAATCATAATAAACTTTTTGGCATTTTTTAGCTTCATTATCATAAAAGAGTCTGAGACCTTATTTTGTAACGAGTAAGTTAACCTATCAATATACTGGTTGGCTATTTGTTTTAGTTGCCTTAAAACATCATCAGGAACACTTTGAATGTGTAACTTTGTCAACATCTTCACCATTGTCTTGTACATGATGAGATCACATTCGTTTACCCATTCGAATATTTGTTCATTTGTATATAGTTTGAAAACAGGAGCAGTCAAAATTCCATTAAAACTAGCGAATGAAGACAATAGTTTCTTAACTTGCATGTATCTTAAAAATTCGAAAATAGAAGTACAATGAACTTTGTATAAAGAATATAATGTGTCAGCAATATCATAATCAGCATCTTTGGGCAAGTATGGATAAATTGATGGCAAATTCAAAGGAGAATTCATGTTTTCCATATTGAGGGAATTTTCAATCAATAGGAAAAGGTTCGGAATGTATTTCAATTCGCATAATTGAAATTGTTCATTCGACAAAATAAAATTTAAAGAAGTTGAAATATTCGTAGCGGAGTTTCCACCAGGAGGGCTGCTGTGAGCCGAAGGGGTATTAGGAATATTTAAAGACAGCGGAGAATCATTTGCAAATGATGGCGATGCCGAATTTGGTGAATTTGCTGATTGAATGTTTTGGTCCCCTACCAATTTAATACCACAATAGTGATACTTAGATTGACCTCTCATTCCCAATCTCCTAGTAGTTAGGCTGGGGAACAGAATTCTTACTAATTTACCAAAACTAGCAGGGGATAATGGTTTTAAATTATTATCTGCACAAATTTGCACGTATCTAGCATATATTCTATTGCGAGGAACGACCGCTGTTGCTGATGATTCACAAGAATTGAGCAACCACACCATACCAAACACTTGGCGCTGTCTTTCCTTACTATTATCTTTACCTACTGCATAATTCACCTTAGTCTCAGGTATGTTGTCGTCATTTTCAATTGATTTTATCCGTAATGCAAGTTCTGAGAGCGGAAGCTCTGATGCCTTAAAAGCCATTTGTTTTAATTCAAAATCACCCTCATCACCAATTATTGCATGATCAGACTTTCTCGATCTCTTCCTAGAACTAGGGAAGTCACTCACACCTACCGTGGTATTTTCAACCGGAGTTGCTGCTCGGCTTGGCACAGGCGAGTTGTTGCTAGAAACATCTGCATTTGATCTCGACTGCAACATTGACCTCATCTGAGTAGGCGAAATGTTGGAATTGACCTGGCTTTGAAATTGTGGCGGAAAACTATATCCTTGAGCGAAATTTCCAGTAGACTGATTAGAAAAAATTTCAGGACTTCCTATAGTCCCCGATGCCATATATTGCCTCTGTAGCTCAAATTGAAGCTGTGTGTGTCTATTGTATTCTTGTATATTTTGTGGTTGATGCTGTTGTTGAGTTGATAGTTTCAGTTGGTTTATGTATTCTGTCCTCTGTTTGTACTGTTCGAAACTTGGATGGTGAATTGGAGATCCCAACGTTCCCTCCGAGACCTCTTCCTTAACATAAGGCATCTGCGAGGCTTGTTGATTTCGCATGGGCCCAGTCTGATTGCCAGTCTGATTTTGGTTAGGAAATATGTAATTAGATCTGTCTAACTTCTGCTCCATATGCTTGTATTTATGACTTCTTCCCACCAAATAATCTACTAAACATGCAATGAGACAATTAAATGTGTCTCCTTTATAATAATACCTATAAAATAATATGCAAAATCTTTATTCATCCAAATATAGCTACCCACCCAGATCAGTACCTCTTCTGGAATACTGAAAATGAAAATCAAAAAAATTGACGAATGCCCGACCCAAAAAAAAACCAAAACTTTCAAGAACTTTCACAAGTAGAGCAATTATAGCTTTAGAAGTCAAGTTTTACTTCTATGTCTTAAATTCTTAGGGGATCAGTACAAGACTAATTAATTAGGAGAAAAAAAAATTGTATGAACTTAAAAAATTGTGTGAGCAGTATACCGGGCAGACACTACCTTCGTGTGCATAGATTGAATCGTTATCGTCAAAACGATGTTAGAATAATACATATTGGAAGAGCCTGATGTACTTGCTTAGTAGTCAATTGTAGTTCTCTAGTCTTCTTTTGTTATATACGTGAGCCTTTCATTCTCGCATTGTAATATAGAACAATCGCCATTTTTCAGAATTTACATCAATGCTTTCTAGAAGGACTTAGCATACATTTCAATCTCTTACGTGGAAAATGCTAAGAGGGAATACCAGCAACATGACTCGAAAGAGAAGACATTTTATTGAGTCGATTGTGTCTGTGGTTAAGTACATAGTGCAAATATTCGATTTTTCGCTGCTTAAGCCTCTGTTTCCAGTAGCAAGACTTCTTGGTGGACTGCTTGACTTTATGTATACTTCCACATGGATTGGTACGGAAGAAATGACCAGAGGTCTTTCCTAGTCTTTTCTAACTAATGGAGGATGGTTATCTATAAATATTCACGTGATGTGCCATGCGGCTTGATTTTTTTTTTTTTTTTTTTTTTTTTTTTTTTTAGCTCATCTACTAAAAAAGAATACTCTTGAACTTCTTAGAAAGTTCATTTACTTCAACAAATCTATAGAAATGGCGGTATTAAACTCTAACCCGGAGATTCTTTTACGAAAGAGAAAAAACAATGATAGAAAGAGATTAGAAAAACAAGAGCAAGCAAGACAAAGACAGCTTGAGCAAAAAAAGAAGAATCAACAACGCACCAATAAGTTCATTAGGGCCGAAACTTTGATTTCTAATTACAAGTCTAATGAGTTGGAAAGCAAGCGAATCAAGCATATAACGAGTTTTGAGAGACAGCAGCAAGATACGGGGAAAATAAGCCAAGAAGAAGAAACTGACTCTAAATTATTATTCATTATTAGAATTCCAGATCATACGAAAGGACTAAAAATTCCCTCAAAAGCTCGCAAAGTGTTGCAGTTGTTACGTTTGAATAAACCAAATACAGGTGTCTTTGTCAAATTAACTCCATCCACTCTCCCGTTATTAAAATTAATCTCTCCATATATCGTGGCAGGCAAACCATCATTGAGCTCTATCCGTAAACTATTCCAAAAGCGAGCATGTATTTCAGTTATAGATGAAGAGACAAAGCAGCCTAAAATTGCTAAATTAGATAATAATGCTGTCGTGGAAGATAAGTTCGGATCTGATTTGGGATGTGTATGCATTGAAGACTTGATTCATGAAATAGTAAGCTTAAGTGAAAACTTCAAAATCGTTAGTCAGTGGATCATGCCTTTCAAGTTGAATGCTCCTGTTAGCGGTTGGGGACCCCAAGCTAAATTGGCAAAATTGCAGTACTCGAATGACCATGAGAGAAAAATTAGTTTGGCTGGTAATGCTAAATTAAGTGAAATAGATATTGATCAATTTATCGATGAACAAAATTAATTGCATTTTTCTACTTCTGTTACAATATAAATAGGTAGATGTATATTTCCTAGTAAAGTATATGCTTCCATCCTATCTCGCGTTTTGTAGAGCTTTGATGATACATGATGTTTCATTACATTCTAAAACTGTGGACGTAAAGAGATAATAAAGAATAGCAAAACCTAAGTGTAACTCTATGACTTTTGATTCTTCCAGATGGTGATATCTTCTATGTATAGCTTACCGTTTCGTGTATATTGACACATCTAAGAGCAAATTGAATACTTGCAGCGATTTCTGATAATGTAAATTATTTTTGAAGACAATTTACGCGTACAGACAATATTATCATATGTTTTTATTAATTGTATTGATAGTTGAGTGTAATGGCTTCGGACCCGTCGTATTCTACATATCAGGAAATCAAATCACCATCAGATCATACTTATAAACTCTTACAATTGACACCTGATCTTTTGGAATACTTAAAAACAAATGAAAATGACGAATTAGTTATAAAATCAACCACACAAGTGAAAAATCATGTCGTACTATGTACCAAAGACAAGACATGGAAAATAAGGCAAATGAATCATTCAAATAGTGCTATACTATTGAACGATATGAATATTAATAAACTCAATAAGTCCATTCAACATATAATACCTGTTGAAGAGACTAAGAAGTTGCTAGGAATTGCAAATCTATCGTATGAATATGAACTTCGTCAAACATCAGGACATATTCATACTGATAATCTACCAATTTATAGTGGGGATAAGAAGCTCCTAGATGGACTAAATGAATCAGGTGAAGAACAAACAGTGGAAAGCTTGTTAACAAATTCGCCAATATCCAGGAATCAATTCTATAAGGAATGGTATAATCTATGTGGATGTGAAATAGATAGCAAAGCAGTCATCTTGTCCAAAGAGTTCGTTACTGAGAGCTTACATGTTCTTATTTCTTTATTAATTTCTAGAAATATCGATTATAAGAGCGACACATTTAATATTCCTTTGAACGAAATATCGGATTCAATGTATCTGCAGAACAAAGTATATGAAGCTGCTGTTACTAAGACAATACTTCACAAATTCGGTATCATAGAAAGTGGTTCCAACAATTTCAAGTTAGACAATCCAGCTATTGCAAAGTGGTTTGGTATACAAACGCTATACAGTACAAATGCAAAACTCGTTCCCCAAAAGGATTTTCTATTGAACTGGAAATCATCTTTTCCTCCTTTTTATAACATTCCAATAGATTTGTACCAGCTCAGAGGATACTACTGTCGACCTATAGGAGATAGAATCCAATTTTTGAATCCCTCTAGCCTAACACCTGGCGATATGAGCATTAGAGTCAAAGAATTATTTCAGGTAGTCAAAGAATGGGATTATGAAGAATTTCTCCCATTCATTGAGGAATTCATACCGCAGGGAAAGAAGCCAGACTCAATCATCATCAAATATGCTAAAAAGAAGAGGTTAAATAAAAATAAGTTTATAGTGTGTCCTAGGTAGTCATCTTTTAAACCTGTATAGAGTTTTTGAATCATTTATCATTGAGACATGTAAATATCAAAATAATTTTTCAACAGGTAACTAACTGGCCATATACCAACTGCCGAAGATAAATATGGATAATCTGGCATTCTTTGTTTCCTTAGTTGTACGTAAGTGTAAAGAAGCGGTATTCAAGGAGTTGGAAGTACTAACAATCTCTTAGAGTGGAGGATGCGCCGGAACATCAACGGATTTAGCATTTTTCCCGATTGACACATTGAAGACTAGATTACAGGCTAAAGGGGGCTTTTTTGCTAATGGTGGATGGAAAGGGATTTATAAAGGATTGGGATCGTGCGTTGTTGCTTCTGCACCCTCTGCATCGTTATTTTTCATAACGTATGATTATATGAAAGCCGTCACTAAAGATAAAACACCGCTGCCAGCAATAGGGCATATGATTTCTGCCTCCTGTGGTGAAATAGCAGCTTGTCTTGTACGGGTTCCAGCAGAGGTCATAAAACAAAGAACACAAGCTGGAATAAAAGGAATTGGGTCTCGCGCATCTTCGTGGTCCAACTTTCTTTATTTGATGCAAAACAAGTCGGGCGAGGGTATAATCAGAGGCTTGTACAGAGGCTGGAATTCTACTATCTTGAGGGAAATCCCCTTTACTGTGATTCAGTTTCCTTTGTACGAATGGTTAAAGCAAAAATGGTCCAGCTACGAGAAGGACAAACTATCGTTATTGAAGGGCGCTATTTGCGGTTCAATAGCTGGAGGTATCGCTGCGGCTGCCACAACCCCGTTAGACGTTGTCAAGACTAGGATCATGCTAAATGAGAAAAGAGTAGGTCTTGTTCCCTTGGTTAAATCAATGGTACATGAAGAAGGCTATAGAGTATTCTTAAACGGTATCGGACCTAGAACTTGTTGGATAAGTGCTGGTGGTGCAATTTTCTTAGGCTGTTATGAGCTAGTGCATACCACTTTGACTTCATACTACTTTCATGATCTTTAATCAACCTGATATATAGATTATTCATAGACTGATATAAGTATTATATAATATTATATAATAAGTTACACAAAAACCTAAAAAAATCTAATTAATTGTCATCCTTTATAAATGGACTTTATATCTTTTATATCTTTTCATCAGAAGTAGTACGTTTTTCTAAATAAGATTGAAAACATAAGGTTTAAATACATAGATATGTTTTCCAGACAGTTAAGAGCATTAGCGGCTACTAGAAATACCCGTGTTGGTGTTTCGTTAGCTAATAGAGGAGTGCGTCACATCTCTAGTGGAAAGTCGCCATTATCAGCTACGACTTCGGATACGACTCATACGTCTACTATTGTTGAGCCACCAGTGGTAACACCACCATCAGGTGCTTCTATTACATTGAAGAGTTCTACAAGGGATGATTCCAAGTTTGGTACTAGACCAATTTACTTGGATGTTCAGGCCACTACTCCTACAGACCCCAGAGTGCTTGATAAAATGTTAGAATTCTATACCGGATTATATGGAAATCCACATTCATCAACCCATGCTTACGGTTGGGAAACAGAGAAAGAAGTTGAAAAAGCACGTAAGTATATTGCAGATGTCATTAAAGCTGATCCCAAAGAAATTATATTCACTTCGGGAGCTACGGAGAGTAACAACATGGCTATAAAGGGTGTTCCTCGTTTTTTTAAGAACACTAAGAAGCACATCATAACGACGCAAACAGAGCATAAATGTGTTCTAGACTCTGCAAGACATATGCAAGATGAAGGATTTGATGTTACGTACTTGCCCGTTAATCAAGAAGGATTAATTAACTTGGATGACTTACGTAAAAGTATTCGTAAGGATACTGCCCTAGTTTCTATTATGGCGGTTAATAATGAAATAGGTGTCATTCAACCTTTAAAGGAAATCGGAAAAATTTGTAGAGAAAATAAGATTTTCTTTCATACTGATGGTGCACAGGGATATGGCAAAATCGACATTGACGTTAATGACATGAATATCGATTTGTTATCCATTTCTTCTCATAAGATTTATGGCCCTAAGGGTATTGGTGCTTGTTTTGTGAGAAGACGCCCAAGAGTTAGATTAGATCCAATCATTACCGGAGGTGGTCAAGAGAGGGGTTTAAGATCGGGAACATTATCTCCTCCTTTAGTGGCAGGATTTGGAGAAGCGGCTAGACTCATGAAAGAGGAAATGAAGGTATGTTTTTTTTTTTTATTTTGCTTATATATGCAAAAGCTTGATGACTTCAATCACATGGAATCGTGATGATATTCAGGACCTTAGCATACGAGATTATCTCTTTAAATCTTTATGCTATGAAGAATTCAATTCATTTATGCAAGGATCTGAATTTCACAGATTTAAGTCATAAAATTTTGTGAACATATTACTAACATTTTTATAGTATGACTCTTCCTACATTCGCAGGCTTTCAGAAAAATTGAAAGACGGATTGTTGTCTATTCCATCGACACAATTCAATGGTTGTTTAGATAACCCTGATTCTCAATACGCTGGGTGCGTTAATGTTTCATTCGCTTATATTGAAGGTGAATCATTGTTAATGGCTTTGAAAGATATTGCATTGTCATCCGGTTCGGCGTGTACTTCTGCATCATTAGAACCATCGTATGTTTTGCATGCTTTAGGTGCTGATGATGCTTTAGCACATTCTTCTATCAGATTCGGTATTGGTAGATTTACGACTGAAGCTGAAGTTGATTATGTCATTAATGCCATTAACGAGAGAGTTGAGTTTTTAAGAAAGATGTCACCATTATGGGAGATGGTCCAAGAGGGAATTGACTTGAATTCCATTGAATGGAGTGGTCATTGAGATATTTTGTTTATAGTTCATATATATATATATATGTTAATACATTTAGCTTGTATAAAGGAATCTGTCTGCCGGTAACGGCGAAATGTGTGCGGTTCCGGTCGACACTGGATTTTCATGATTCTCGATTATGTATCTTGAGCGAATACGTTGGTTTAAAGATACTTTAGAGTAACAAGGTTTAAACGATGTCACAACCCGAGTTAAAGAAATCGAAAGTTAGTGTAACTAAAGATATTGCCATTTTACCAGGCGATCATGTCGGTGGAGAGATTTGCAATGAAGCTATAAAAGTTTTACAAGCAATTGAAAAAAATACCCCATACCAAGACATTAAATTCAATTTCAATAAGCAGTTGATAGGTGGTGCTGCAATTGATGCCACTGGTAGCCCCTTGCCCGACGAAACCTTGGAGGCTGCAAAAAAATCCGATGCTGTCCTTTTAGGAGCTGTTGGTGGACCCAAATGGGGTACAGGTTCTGTTAGACCAGAACAAGGCTTATTAAAAATTAGAAAAGAGTTGAATTTGTACGCTAACTTGAGACCTTGTAACTTTGCTTCCGACAGCTTGTTGGAATTATCTCCTTTGAAGTCAGAAATTGTCAAAGGAACCAATTTCACTGTCGTTCGTGAATTAGTTGGTGGTATTTATTTTGGGGAGAGACAAGAACAATCCGAGTCAGCGGATAAAAAATCGGCTTGGGACACGGAAAAGTATAGTACAGATGAAGTGGCTAGAATCACAAGAATGGCTGCTTTCATGGCTTTACAGCATGATCCACCTTTACCTATCTGGTCTTTGGACAAGGCTAATGTTTTAGCATCTTCCAGGCTATGGAGGACTACAGTTGATAAAGTTATGACTGAAGAATTTCCACAACTAACTTTTCAACACCAATTAATTGATTCAGCAGCTATGATATTGGTTAAGTCTCCAACCCAATTGAATGGTATTATTATTACTTCAAACATGTTTGGTGATATTATTTCCGATGAAGCGTCAGTTATTCCGGGCTCTCTAGGCCTTTTGCCTTCTGCCTCTTTAGCTTCTTTGCCAGACACCAACACCGCCTTTGGTTTATATGAACCATGTCACGGTTCAGCTCCAGACTTACCAGAAAACAAGGTCAATCCAGTTGCTACGATTTTGTCAGTGGCAATGATGTTGAGATTATCATTGGATTGTCTTAAAGAATCTGAAGCTTTAGAAAAAGCTGTTGGTCATGTTTTAGATTCTGGTCTTAGAACTGCAGATTTACGCGGTTCGAGCTCAACCAAAGAAGTTGGGGATGCTATAGCTAATGCAGTTGCTCAAATTTTAAAAGAATCTGACTAAGATCAGAATATTAGGTATATTTAGTTGTATAAATTTAATTTTATTAATTCTAAATATTAAAATATCAAATCTTCAAATTTCCATTAAAGATTTCCGATAAGTACGAAATGGACTCGTAACTACCTAAAGTAGTAGTTGCTGGTGAAAGTTTTGGATCCAATTCTCTGCTTAGTGGTATTGAGGGTAAATCTTTTGCATCAGATTGGCATGGGATTCCAGGAAGAGACTTTTCTTCAAGAAACTCATTTATAATAGTCGCTTCACTAGAAGGTGAGTCTGATATTGTATGGGAATTCGGCTTACCAGCTGTATTCAATGCAGCTTTTGAAGGATTAGCAAATTCATCTGAGGAGAAAAATTCATCGTCAGAACTAGCAAATGCTGAGAAAATATGATCGCTTTTGTAATCGAAATTGTATGCTCCAGGCCCTATATCGAGGGTTCCAGGATATTTATCGTTAGATACTTTCATCGAGTCCAATAAACTACTGCTGAAATTAGAATCGATTTGTTTTCCAAAAGCATCAGCTATTTGAGACGGAGTAAGAGATTGTACCGAAACGTCCTTGTGTTGAGCTCTGAACGGAAGAGGAGGAGGATCATTATAAGTGTCAAATTGAGCTGCCTGTTGTGCAATTGGGGTATAGAACGCGTCTAAATCATCAAAATTATCTGAAGCGTAACCGCTATGTGTTAGTGAAGATTGCTCATTGTTCGGTTCATTTGACATATTCACATCTATTACATCTTGGGAATTCATATGGACTTCTTCCTTTAAAGCTTTGATTTCTGCATTCAACAAAGAAGAATTCTCTCGACTTATTGGCACCCAATTAGCCTCTCCGTCTTCGTAAAACTCATCTACCGAAAATTTCGCATATTCTGAACCTGAGGTATGTCGACCCTGAGATAAGCCAGGCTTAGTACTGCGTGTATCTTTTCTATCTAGCACTAAAACGTTCTCTTCAGTCAAGGACTTTTTGTGTCTTTTCGAGATACCAAATTCACGCTGAGAAGAAATATCATTTTTGAGAGCAGCTCCAATACCTTTATCTTCAATTTTATTTGTAGACGTAGGGTCTCTTTGCGGATGAAGAGAATTGGGAGTTGCATACTGGGGAAAATGAAATTGGGAGTTCACATCTAAAGATGCCGATGTTTGGCGAGATTGATTTATTGCATTAATGCCATGCGTGCCTTCACTTTTGATGGATTCTTGCGTATTTGATGCTTTCAAGTTCGGCAAAGGCTTGTATAGTTCAGTGTACTCATTCTTCTGTCCAATGAATACATCCTTAGGAGGCTTACTCTCGCTCTTGTTGTTCAACTTTTCTTTAGGTTTTGGCTTTACAATATTATCAATTCCGTCAAAAGATTTCCTCAATGAGCTGAACACTTTTTTCAATACTGACCTACGTTTTTTCAAGTCATGATTATCAGCAATCAGCTTAGTAGGGGAAGAATCATACTTTTGTTCTTCTATTTGCTTCTCTTCTTCTTGCGATAGCGAAGAACATTTTTCGTTGTTTACATACACCTGTGGTATCGAAATTATTTCTGAAATGTTTCGTTTCTTTTGCTTAGCTGTTGGGCGGTCCGGCGAATAATCAACTCTACTCTTCATTGCTTCTTTCGATTTAGTACTATCGAATGCGGCAAAAGTATTGATGTAATAATTCAAATCGTTATTGTAACCCTCCGAAACAATGCAAGAGATATCATTAGATGAATTAAAGAGCAAGCCAAAATTCTTTATGATAGCTTCTTTTAAGCACTTTTGGAAGTCGTCGCACGAGATTATTTCGTTTAATTCAAAATTGTCATACTTGTTATACCCAACTACTTGTATTTGATGGTCGTTAATGAATGAAGCATTTAGCACGAGATAAGTGCTTGGGTTTTCCTCGAAGTATTTTTTAGGATCACCAAGTGATATATTTAATTGCAATACAAATGGCGCTTTGCAGTTTTCGTTTTTATAAGCACAAACATCCTGAGCGATGGAATAGATCTTCAATTTAGTTTCATTCGATTTGAATAAATGAAATGGTTGCTTCTTGTTTAATACTGTCGATTTGTTAATTAATTCGATTATCTTCTGTCCATTCACATTGTTTGCATCGCTATGCAATATTTCATAATTTTTATTCACAATGCAACCCTTGAAATTATTATTTTTAAATCCTGAATCGGAGATATTGATAAATTTCAAATATTCTGACAAACTACCATGATCTGATGCTTTACTCTTATAACTACTAACAATTACGTCGCCTATTTCACACCAGCAACTCACCTCTATGGAAGGAAACAGCGATAAGCTTGGGAGTGGCTTATCATTGACTAAAGAATGCATTAACATATCAGACACAGAAAGGTTTTTTAACAGGTTACCACTTCTAGTGGCATAATACGCATCGTCAACTATATTCAAGAATAGCAAGTGATCTGAAAAGATAATTAAAATATCTAAATCGTAGATCTCATTTTGTGAAGGCTTTATGTTCCTCAACTCAAAAATGCCGACTACTCTCCGGAACAACCACCCATACTGCAATTCAGGGGGCCAATTCGAAGCCAACTCTGTAAGTATTTTACCTGTTGGTGTAAAGACTCTTTGTTTTACATCTATTACCTTTTTCTTTTCTTCCTCAAAACCAAATGCATCAATGATATCAATAGAAGAATCGAAATATTGCTCGAGGACTGTACGCTCTTGCTTTGCGCCATTTTCAAAATTAGCCAATTTTGTTTCTTCAGAGACAATTGCATCTTTTAACCTTAATAAGATCAACTTTAACTTAGGTAACTCCAACAAGGAACCCGCTACTATTGAGTCTATTTCTCTCACGGTAAATTTTCCTTTATTTATTGACGAGTTGTCGAATATTCTTTTTCTGTTTTTGTTATTAAAGCTGTTCAAGTTTGCTGTGAAGTTTTTCAAATTCGCTTCGTGTCTAACGAATGCTTTGTAAAAGTATGGCATCATCATGCTCACGGCTTTTATGATCTCAACGTAGCCATATTTCGAGGCCTTACTCAACGAATCATGCAAAATACAATTGATCCTTGTAACTTCATCAATTGTTGGAGGAAAAATACCATTTATTCTAGTTATTCCACCCGATGAGGTTTTCGATAGGATATGAATGCGCAATGGTATTATGAAATTCTGCAACAAATTCACCAATCCCATTGTAAAATTTGTCTGAACTGTAATCAATTCGTTTACTATGGTGCTAATTAATTTATTGTTTCTGATTTGTGGTGGATTATACTCCACTGGCGTAGAATAAGAAAATTCTAGTAGTTCTGGAGAATATTCCAACAAGGGGTCAAAAAGCTGATCTAGCTGAGTTCCTATCAAATACACTAATTTATTATTTTCGTCGATTATTCTTTGGTTTGTTGCTTTTGAGGTATTGTCATAAATAACATCTAAGACCATTGACTGGATTACATGGCTTTGCAAAAATCCCAATTCCAAAAACTTCAAACCCAATTCTTCAGGTTTTCTTCTCGTAAGTAATTCCATATTGTTAGCTAAACAACCCGCATATGTTTCGTCCCAATTCTTGTTTATTACTAATTCTCCGGGATTGTTCACAAGTTTGTTGTAATTTTTCAAGTTGGTTATCGCTAAGCATTTCCTTACGTTAGATTTCTGGTATTTCGGTAATAAATTTTCACAACTAGGCCAAAACCTTGACCGGGCATCTAAAATTAAATTATCGTACGTTGTAACTCCGAATTTGGTTAAGCAAGTGGTGCTCAATTTTCCGGTAGTCAAGTTTTCGTAGATCATCATTACAACAGTCTCAAATAAGTTTTCATCATACCCACTGAAATATGCTGCATTCGGGAAAATTTTCAACCACTCTTCGATGCTTTTTTCTTTAAATCTGCTTACGCCCCCACAAGTACTAAATTGACCTGATAGCGGATGTATCATAATATATCCCTCGTTGTCATTACTTTCTTTCATTTTTTTTGCTTCATCGAAGTATGCTTTATCATATTCTCTAGATGCATAGCGATGATAAATACTCATATCTAAATTGAAGTGCTATTAATTCACTATTAAACTTATAAAGAAATATAGGGAGTAAGTATGGCATTCTGGGAGTATATAGATATATCTATTCGATATTGGAAAATGTAAACAAACAAAGTGTGTTTTGGATCACGTGCATTATCGATGTCTGCTGAAAGTTACGGTCTTCGGATCTAATGGGGTGCCATCTTTACCAATGTTGTTTTTACTCAATTGCTGCTGAGTGTACTGATGTCTAGCCTCATCAAATGGTATATTCCTTTCTCGCATAATATTTCTTATTTCTGCTCTTGCAGCCTGCAGCAATCCTTTTCTTTGATCTTTATTTGCGATGTTCGCCCCTATATCAAAGGTATTACTACTGAGACCATTCTCTAGATCAGTTTCAAAGCCAATTGTATCTGCGTCTAATGCTTCATACCGCAATCTTCTTCTTGTTCTATACCTATCGTGTGCTTCTGCTATTTTGTGTCTAAAATGAAATAGTAGAACTAATCCAACTATGATAAAAACTAATAGCACATGGTGATTTTTGACTTTCCTCTTCCCACTGTCATAATAGCTATATAATGACGATTTGTCTTGCTCATTATATTGCGTGTCTTCCATAGTCCAAAAATTAATCGAATATGGTGAACTAAAAATGAATTATGGAATTACACCCTTAAATTCTACATGTATGTCTTTGCTTACGTAATGGAAATGGAACATATATTTAACTGACTATAGTTAAGCAAAGTTATACTTTTTTATGATTTTTTGGCGTAAGATATTCTTAAATCTCTTCCTCCATAATTATAATTGTCCAAATTAGTGATAGCTAATTCTGCGAGCTCCTCTAATTCAAATCCAATAACCGCATTACCAGATGGTTTTCCTTGTTCGTTATATTGGATCTCAGCCTTCGTAACTCTACCGATGGTCTCAAACAATTCGTAAAGATCGTCCACGTTAGTTACCCACGGCAAATTCGAAGCGAATATTATGTTTGATTTTTCGCCGTCTCCGACCACGTCAGCAGTAAATTCTGTGTTTTCATGTACAACCTCGGAGTTTTCATTGGAGTTGGAGATAGGAATGTCAGTGCTACTATTACGGTCTTGGCTATAAATTCTCCCAGGGCGTGTATCGAGTTGTCTGCCTTCTATTTCATACCCTTGGAATTCCTCAACTGCTCTAGCCGCTTCTTCTTCTGTGCTAAATACAACGGTACCAAAACCTCTTGATTTACCCCAATTATCAGTCCTAACATCTGCTCTTACGACTTCACCGGCTTTGCGCATCAAGTCTTTCAATGCCTGCCAATTAATTGAAAATGGTAAATTACCAACAAAAATTTCAGTTCCAGGTTTGGGTGGGGAAGGTTGAAATCTTTCTCTAGATGGTGGTTGGCCCCTTCTGGAAAATCTATCAGCCCTATCATTTTGGCTACTGCGAGAATACTTATCTGAACTCCTTGGTCCAATCTCTTTCTTCTTATCTCCCGGAGGAGGATAATCTTGCCTGACAAATATTTCTCTTCCACGATATTCATAATGATCATACTTTGAGATAGCCTTACGTACATCATCTTTGTTAGAGAACTCAACTGTTGCCATACCACGAGACTGGCCTCTATTTGTAACTATATCTGCTCTAACTATATCTAAATCACCTTTAAATATTTCTTCAACATCTCTAGATGTACATCCGAAGGGTATATTGCCAACAAAAATAGAATTATCATAATTTCTTTCAGTCTTTGTGCGGTATTCTTCAGGGCCACTAGAATATGGACCACTGTTGTAGTCCCTCCTTGTCCCGTAGTCTCTTCCGCCTCTATATCCTCCTCTCCTATAATTATCTTTTCTCCCGAATTCGCCACCTCCTCTTCTATCTCCACCGTATCTGCCCCGAGAATAGCCATATTCTCTTCTAGCATACGAATCTCTGGAATCTCTGGAGTCTTTGAGAGACTTAGACGAAGTGTCTCTCCCTGTATTTGGTGACCGAGATCTTTCTCTTACTGGAGAACGCGAGCGATCCTAATTAACAATTATATTAGCAAAATATTTCCAATAGAAAAACGACGAACGACTTTCGGTGCCGATGAATGAATATGCTAGCATCAAACAATAAGAAATAGAAACTTAGCCACATATATACAATGTCTGAAATAAACAAGAAGCAATTATAATGGAGCGATAAATCAGGCCAAAGCGACAGCATCCATCACAGTCAATTATCACTTGTCATATAGTTTAACACCATCACATTCAATCAAACCAGTCACTTATTTTCAAATAATCTATTACATACTCTAGAATAATCATCAATATCCATATCCTCCATCTTGATCCACTTAAAGTTAGTAAATTCTGTTTGAAGGTACGTTCATAGAGACTAGTTGTATTACTGGAAGTCAAAATGATCGAGAATATTTCTTCGGTAAATACACGACTGTTTGCTTTAAAATTTCTTAAATCTAATATACATATTTATATAACGAATTAAAAATTTGGATTGGAAGTAATTAAGTCTACTTCTCGGGAAAAGGTAATACTAGTCTTCTTTCGGCTTCTGTCTCTTTGTTTACTTCCTCCTCTCCATCAAATTTCAATCTCACATTTCCATCTTTTCTGTGGCCCACGACAACTGCTGGGTAGAATGTAGTTGTTTCAGGGTATCTGGCTATCACCTTGGATCCGTACGGATAATTGGAGAGGCGTGGTACATCCTCGAGCGTAGGGATAAGTAGCACTTCTTTATAGCTAGCTTTGAACGTTTGTCCAGGGTTGTTATTTTCGTCTGGCTCGGGATCCCTAATTTCAAATTTGATACCATCTCCAATGACTTTCATAACTTCACACTGAATCCATTCTTCAAAGTGCCTATTTCTCAATTTATAGGCCACTTCCGAACCTACGTAAATAGGCTCCAGGGGATTAAATTTAGAAGTATAGAACAGTCTTCCAGATTTTTTAACGCTGGTTTTCTTGTTGTTCGCCTTACCGCTACCTTTCGATGCAGATTGATGATATGTGCTAGGTTTTTCTGGGCTTGTCTCAGTTGCAGCCACTGCTTTCTGTAAATTAGTGATCAAAGTCTGTAAATTCTCCTGTGAAACGGTCACAAGCCTCTTAGATGTAGCAACATTGGATTTGTGATCCATTACTTCCTGCTTTAGTTCATTTAGTTTATCTTCTGATAAACCTTGCATCGAATCTTTAACATATTTACCGAATAAGTTATCGAATGGCACAGACTCATTGGCACTGCAAATATCTTGTAAAGACGTTATTACAATATCCCAGTATCCTTCAGTATCTGGCGACAGCATTTATGTTTATCACACTTCGTCTAATCGAAGACTTGTACTCTCTAATACTTGTTCTTAGGAAGTCTATGTTGACTCAAAAAAGATGATAACAATTTCGGTTCTTACACTACTTTCAAGTATAAAGCGATATTGCCTGTAGAAATATGCATGTTAGTCATCTTTACGCTACCAAAACAGTATCAAGATGCAATGATCATAGAGAAATGTATGGCATTATCTTCATTCTTTCAGTTATTGACTTATGTTTGCCAGGTGCAACATAATAAACAAAAAAAATCAATTTATGGTTTGTCGTACGACTACATTTTCTTCTCATGGTTTTACTATTTTATATCAATATTGACTACGATCAACTATTATATAAATCCACCAATTATAAGAGAATATTCAGATAGGTATCCTGTTCATCCAAACGTGATTGTGTCGATTCCAATACTTGTCATTGATTGTGTGGGACTAGTAGTAGTAACTGGACTTATAATTCAGCTTTTGTTTGTCTATTCAGCAACAAGAAATATTAATCAAGGTTTGAGTGGATTCGCTAAGCTTCAGCTAGCAATTGTTTTGATAATTATATTTTGGGTCACTAAATGTTGTCTTTTCAAGCAAAGGGCATTGATTTTATTGGATGTAATTGATCTTTTGTGGTTCTTTGGTAAAATAGCTGATAGCGTGAAGTTAGTCCCTCAACTATGTATGAACTGGTTCGGCTCGTGCGTAATAGGCTTGAGCGACCACTTTTTATTATATCAGTGGTTATCAATAAGTTTGTTAGGCCTAGCCAAATTCACAATGTGTCGTCAAAATATGTTCTATTATGACATACTGATAAATTACAATACTTGGCATTTTTTAATTGTTTATTCGACCACTTTAATTATATATACTTTTCAGCAAAAGAGAATATATCGTGGAATGTCACCTTCTTTGGCAGTTGAATATTGTATAAATAATGAAGGTGAGATTGTATAAAGTCTATCGGTCTTAATAAATAGTAACAATAAATACTAAGAATCATAATTTCTCACCAAATAACTTGACTAACACATGAGTTCTGTTACTTATCTTTCTATCTTCATCAACCGCATAAACAGGCGTGGCCTTTATTGTTTGCCCATCTGGCAGCGACAGAGTAACGTTTTCTGAAGCTTGCTGCAATTTCGGCTCAAATGCACTCAATTCTAATTTCTCAGTGTTGGACAATAAATTATCGATTTCTAGTTTCATTTGATGCTTTAATTCAGGATCTTTGGTAATTATTATACAGTTGCTTTCTAAATCTAGCAGGTATGCCCTCTTAGTATAATTTGACGAGCCAATAACAGTTATAGAGGGTTCGTCTTCTTCAGGAACTGTTATCCACAACCCCTTGGCATGGTACGACCAGCCACCAGCTGTGTTAACAATCCCCTTTCTCCACTCTCTTAAACTGATTAGATTCTCTTTCCCTCTACGTTTTATTTCTTCCAAAAATCTTTTTGCAAATAATAGATACGCTTGAGGTATATAATAAGATAGTCCAGGGGATTTATAGAATGAATTTGCTTGAGACGATGCGGTAATAACAATACCTGATGCTTTCCCATTGATAAGGCGATCTCTATATTGCGTCAACATATTAAAATATCCAGCGGTAAACCACCACTTAATTTTTGGAGAGTCAAGGTAGGATAATAATCTTAAAATTGCTGGCTTCTCGGTTGAAATGTCGTTGTTTTGTTGTAAAAGAGGTGTGAGTTGAGACACTGGATAAATAATACTGTCAAAGTCGTCAGTGTCTTTGAATTCTTCGAATGATTTCAATTTATGTTGTTTCAACAAAGGCTCTAATAAGTAAGAAGAATCGCTAATAAATCTTTGTAAATTCATATGTGGTTCACATGAACTATTGCTTGTTGGCCAAGTCAACCTAAAGCCTTGTTCATTCTTTGATGAGAAAAGTAGTTCGTACGATAAAGATGAAACTGCCATCTGAAGGTCATGGTAGTAGTCTGTTAAAGGCTTGTGTTTGATTAGATAGTAGCGATCTTGTCTGTCACTAAAGTAGTCTCCTGATAAATTAGCGCCCGATAGTAAGATCTCGTCATCAAAACCGTACATCTTCATATGTTGTAACCCGAAACCTTCATTCATCCTTCTTGGTGCCCAGCTCTTAGCAAGTCCATTCAAGTGAGGGGTGTGGTACAATCTGATGTCCACCCTATGTGTTCCATGTTTTTCTACTAGCGGAGCTAATATACTTGCGGAGCACGCGTGTGGTGCTTCTCGGGTCCCTCTTAAAGAATCAATCAAAATATATACCTTGAGGCCTTCGTTTTTGCTCAAGGCGCTGTCGATACAATGTGCTAGGTCATGCTGGACTTTACCGAAGTACAATGAACTCAAGAACACTCTAGACTTTGCGTTTGTGATTTTCTTCTTCAAACATTCGTAGAATTCAGCAGGTTGAGTCAATATTTCGATTTCTCCCTTGCGTAATACAAATCGTGGTGCAATCGAGTCTAGCTGCTGGAATATAGTATTCAACTTCGGATGAAAGCTGTCTGCTACCTGGTTCGAGAGAATTGGATTATTAGTTGAATAACTTCTTGTTTCAACCTCTTGCTTAGGATACAAATAGTTATAAATAGACAGAATCATTATCGGGTGACTTATACGATTACTTCTAATACTTCTTATCGCCTGTAACATAAATCAAAATATCCAGATAACAAATCTGCTTAATTTAAACTAGTATCACGCTACCTAAACCTTATTAAGAAAGAAATTCCAAATGAACGAGTTCGGAAAAAAAGAATTCAGATTTAAAAAAAATAATGTACGGAAACAATTGTAAAGCGGGGGCAAACAAACCAGTTTAACTAGCTATTATAATATTAAGTCAACCGTCTACGTTATTACCGCTACTATTGTTCATTCTCCAATTTACTATGTTGAGCCGCTTACCCTAATCGACAATCAAACAAAGAGCAACATTGTTGGTGTGTGGATGTACGTCAAATGAGGTTAGCATACATGTGATACGACACTTCAAAATGAACTAGATAATAGATGAAATATATACAAGAGAAGTAAATAAAAGAACATAATCTGCACTCTTATCAGACAAATCTACTAATGGAGTATTCTTAATATAATTTATTATTATAACTTGAAGACCATTTTTTAGTGACGGCCGCAAGTTTTCTACCGAGCCTTCGCATTGCCAGCTTTAATAATCATGACATCTCCTTCTTGGACTATATAATTTTTGCCGCATTTGAGCTGCTTGCCATTATTTTTCAAGACCGCTTCATTTAAAGGTGGGGATAAATTAGCTAAATCATCGAATTTGTAAATTTGGGCAGATATGAAAGTTTTCTGAAGGTCTGTGTGGATAATTCCTGCGGCTTCGGGAGCTGAGGTGCCTTCTCTGATTGACCACTGCCTTGCCTCTTTAGGACCGCAAGTGTAGAAAGAAATCAAATGAAGGCTTTCCCTCATGGCATTGACTATTTCAGCTCTAGCACTTGGCTTGTTACCATTGAATGCGATAATCTGTTCTGCCTTCTCTGGAGTGTTGCATTTGCTAAGCATAGTTTCATATTTTGCGGAAAACATCAATAATTTATCATTTGGGCAATTTTCATCTATCCAGTTGGCAACTTGAGTTTTGAACTCATTGCGTCCATCAATATAATCCTTCTCACTGACATTTAATAGATATACAGTGGGTTTTGCAGTCAAGAAGTTGTATGTATTAATTATGTCGATCTCTTCATTCGTCCATGCGCTGCTTGATATTTTCCGACTTTCATATAGTAAATCTTGAATTTTGTTCAATGTGTCCAATTCTATGCTGACCTTTGACTTGTCGACTTGTGGTTTCTTCGCTAGCTTTTGGGTCTTCTCCAACCCTGTTTCAACAAATTCTAAGTCTTTCAAAATCAATTCTTCTGTGACTATATTCATATCTCTAACTGGGTCAACTTTGTTATCCTCTATATGTATAATTTCGTTATCCCTGAAGCCCCTGACTACCTGAAATATGCCGTCAACTTGTCTAATATGAGACAAGAACTTATTTCCTAGGCCCTCACCACTCGCTGCATTTCTTGTTAATCCTGCTATGTCAAATATGTTCAATACTGTCGGCACATTTTTCTGCGACTCGTACAATTCCCTCAAATGGTTTAATTTGGGACTCTCGACAACTACCTGTGATTCTTCTGGTTCGATCGTAGCGTACGGATAATTTGCTGCGGTTCCTAGATTGGTTTTTGTCATAGCTTGGAAAAATGTTGATTTACCAACATTAGCCAAGCCGACCACTCCCAGACTCAAATTAGTGCTGATACGGCCCAAATATTTGGGCTTATTTGTAATAGCACTCTTTTTCTTTTTAGCTAAGCATTTCAGCGAAACAGAAAAATGTCTTATAAGCTTGGAGTGATTATACATTATCAATGATTATCAGTTCTTTTTCATTTTAAGCGAGTGAAATTTTTTCGAAATTTTTGAGTACTTAAAACGCACCCTATTGCAGCCATTTTTTTTTCACTTTTGATGATGCGGGTGTATGCTAAGTTTTTGCACTTCGATTCAATGGGTACACGAATAGATATTGTCTGCTTTAGCTTGAGCATTGCTGACCTAAAACTATGTAACTAAATATAATCTCTGTATTAGCATTTCGAAATTTTTAAAATTTTACTAAAAAAGGACATTTATACTAAAGTTTTCTTATTAACTGAGAAAATGCCAAAGCCATATCTAATAATTAGCAACTTGAAAATATGGTAATGCAATTCAAACGTTTTCACGAATTCCTTTGAAAGTTTAATATATAAACGTCTAGTACTCTATTCTTATTTGAAGATCAATTTTCTTTACACGCCGAGCGAGTATGGTTTGAAGATTAACCTGCTGCCTCTTACTTTCTTCAGATAAAATACGAGTGGCTCTCGAATTTACATGATCTCATTTGTAGGGGGTTATATCAAGCATGCTTTAATGACTTTATTCATCACCTTAACATAAAACATAATATAAAACATGAATAACTAATAACTATGTGCTCGTGCTCTTATAGTTATGGGAATGTCAACAAACATCAGAAAATATCCGTGATAGTTTAGTGGCTAGAATTACCGTTTGTCGCATGGTAGACCGGGGTTCAATTCCCCGTCGCGGAGCATTTCTTTAGCGCAAATGGTTTAGTGGTAAAATCCAACGTTGCCATCGTTGGGCCCCCGGTTCGATTCCGGGTTTGCGCATGTTTTTTTAGACTTTGTCTGCTCTTCTTGCTCATGGAACTAGCTTTCAAGCTTAAGTGTTTGCCACATGAGTGCTTTGGTGTTCACAGATGAGTATTGCACTTTCACAAAGAACTTTTATGTTTAAGTTCAAGAGTACAGTTAAGTGAATAAAATCGATGTACCTAAGTTTACGCGTATGTAGTCTCTGCGTATAATTGAGCATGGTGATCGAATTTTTTCACTTCGTACTAGAAATATTCTTCAAATTGAGTCAAACAGTGACATTCATATATGCCAAAAACATGTCTTTGTTAAAGCAAGTAGGCAAGTTTATATCTCCTGTGGACCATAGAATTAGTGGTTTACAAGCATCCATAGTAAAGAATTTTACACAAGTTCGTAATGCAACTAAAAGAGCAGCCGGGTCAAAGACTAATAAAAATGATTCAGCAGGTAGAAGGTTGGGTCCTAAAGCTTATGAAGGCCATTTCGTTAAGCCTGGCCAAATAATTATGAGACAAAGAGGTACTAAGATACACCCAGGTGAGAATGTTGATATTGGTAAAGATCACACTATTTTTGCTATTGAGCCAGGTTACGTTCGTTTCTACTATGACCCCTTCCACCCTTTACGAAAATATGTTGGTGTTGCACTTAAGAAAAGTTTGGGATTGCCAACTCCACATTTTTCTCCCAGAATTAGGAGATTTGGTTATGAGGAAATAATCAATTCAGCCGAAGCTGAGAAGGAAGAAAACCACATGTCCCGAAAAGAGTATTACGAGCAGCCTGAATTACAGAAACTTCAAGAGCAACAGGAGTATGAAATAAATTCTCAAGTTAAGCAGTACAGGGAAGCGTTATCATCTCAATTCAATTTAGAATTAAGTGAAAAAGAATTCGAATTGGCTTTGGAAAGACTCTCAAGTATTTCACAATTAACTAATATCAGTGAAAATATTGAGGAGGCCCAAGCTCAGACAACATTCAATTATATCTTCGACCTAAAGTTATCTGTCAGAAGAGGAGAAGTTACTTTGGATGAATTTTCAAGCTTTAAATCGCTGTACATTGAATTTGCGGAAACGTTTGACAAAACCATTACAATCGATGCTCAAGGTAATGTATGCTCTTACATTTCACCAGAAGATAAGAAGGCTAAGCAAAGTGAGATACTAAGCAAATTGCAAAACGAATTTTCTAATAGGATACTTAGTCCAGATGACAAAAGTAAAATTATTCATTTAATCAGGACCCCTGGTATCTATTCTAAATCACAACAAGCGAATTTAACCAAACGTTTCTTACCTGCTATTCTACCAAGTACCATCGATGGAACAGTTTTTGAGAATATAGATCCGAAGAACCCCCCAAAAGATGTCGTTATAACCAGAGTGTTCGACAACGAAAAGAGGGAAATCAAAGCTATAGGTAGAAGTAAGAATGCCTTTATTGGTCATGAAGATTTGAAAAATTCTCTTGCTTAGAGTCTTCAGATATGATAGCTAATACTTGTATATAATTACTATAAAATATTCTAATAAGCATTAGTGTGTTTAAAGTGTCAACTTGTAAATTGTTTTTTTGCCTGTACAGCCTGAAAGTGAAAAAATAATAGTTTCAATCTCTCAAAACCGTCCACAAAATCCTTGCCTGCGCGTATTTGGAATTTTAAAATTATCTTCAACACAAGGAAGTAAGTAAAATCTACAAGCACCAACTATCACGATGGCCATTGACTTTTCTTCCAAAGCAATCCAGGAGAACCAGGTTTATCAGGAATATGTCAAATTATGCTTGACATATCAAAAACTTGTGGATCAATCTGTACCTCACCAGTTCAATAGATGGGTGGGATTTGGTGTTTTGCTTGGTGTGTTTTTACTCCGTATTGTATTTGCCCAAGGATGGTATATTATATGCTATGCTTTAGGTATATACTTGTTAAATTTGTTCTTAGCGTTTTTGACACCTAAATTTGATCCTTCCTTAGAACAAGAAATGAGAAATGAATCGATTGAAGAAGGCGTGCCAGAGGATGAACCGGCACAAGACGATGAAGAATTCAAGCCATTCATAAGAAGATTACCAGAGTTCAAATTTTGGTATAATGCTTCCAGAGCTACAGTATTGTCTTTGTTTTTATCATTTTGGTCAATTTTTGATATTCCAGTTTTTTGGCCCTTATTATTGATGTACTTCATTGTTTTGTTCGCGTTGACTATGAGGAAGCAGATCCAACATATGATAAAATACAAGTACTTACCATTCGATTTCGGAAAAGCGAAATACAAATCGAGAGCTTAAATTCCTAAATGATATAATAATTTTTCCCAAAGCCCTTCGATAACTGATCTGTCTACGTTTCAAAGATATTTCATTCATCCTTCAAGCCTTACTGATACGATCAATGTGCTCCACTTTGTATTATGTATATTTTATATAAGTTTGTAGTAATATACTCTAAATCAAAACCAAATCACGTGACCGTGTGTTGGCTGAATAAATTGGGAACCATTCAAATTTCTACCCAGCCCCTAAAATTGCTTGGTTTGATTTCAATACGTTAACATTCGAAGAGATATTGATTACAATGAGCCGTGCCGAAGTCGATTTGCAAATAAGTGTCAAGAAGGCATGCAATTCGGATGAGGTTCCTCCTAAAAGAAAGCATGTGAGAGCTTGTATCGTTTATACTTGGGATCATAAGAATTCCCGGGCTTTCTGGAATGCTGTGAAAATTCAACCTTTGCAAAGTGATGAGGTGCAATTGTTCAAGGCTTTGATCATGATTCACAAGGTTATTCAAGAGGGTCATCCCAATACTTTGAAGGATGCTTATCGCAACAGGGATTTCTTATCGTCATTGGGGAATGTCTTTCCAGTTCATGGTAATGCTTACGGAAGATTAATCAGTCAATACGATAGATACATCTTGCAGAAATTGGATTTTCACAGAAACAACACAGGTTTCAATGGCACTTTCGAATATGAGGAGTATATTTCTTTACGAGCAGTTAATGATCCCAACGAGGGCTACGAATCGATTTTACAGCTAATGGATTTGCAGGATCTGATTAATGATTTACAGAAATTAATCTTTTCCACCATACATCAAACTCCAAAGAATTTATGTAAAGTGAGTGCTTTGGTTCCCTTAATTGCAGAATCTTATGGCATCTATAAGTTTTGTACTTCAATGTTGAGAGCAATGCATCAACAGTTAGGGGCTGATGAAGCTTTATCCATCCTTTTCGAACGATTTGACTCGCAGCACTTTATGCTTAGAGACTTTTATACTGATTGTCATGCTATTAAGTTTTTAACCAGTTTGATAACGATTCCTAGATTATCTAACAATCCTCCGAACTTACAGGTTACTGACGATGGAAAATCTATACCATCAAGACCAAGATCTGTAGCAAACGAAAGTACTCCGCAGTTGTCGTCTCAACCAACATCGACTTATGAAGCTCCCACGGAAGCTCCTCCCCCTGTTGATCTGATTTTCCTTCAGCAGACAGGGATTTTTGATCAACAACAACGAGAGCAACAACAGCTTCAACACGAGTTGGAATTAAAGCGTCAACAACAAATGCAAGATCAAATGCAGCAACAGCGTATTTTTGAGGAACAACAACGTCAACAAGAAAATCGTTTTTTGCAAGAGCAGCAGATTTTGCAACAGCAGCAAACTCAACAGCACCAGTCTCGGGTTGCTGAATTGGAACATGATCTATTAATGTTCAAGAATCAATATGACAATGATCAACAATTATTGCAACAATATGACACGCGGGTTAAAAGTTTGGAAACTGAATTAATGTCATTGAACAGTACTGCTACACAACAAGTTTCTTCGAAAGATGAGCAGATTGCTAATTTGGAGGAACAGATAAGCAACTGGGCAAAGAAATACGAATCATTGGCCAAATTATACTCCCAACTTCGCCAAGAGCATTTGAATCTATTAGCAAAATTTAAGAAAATTCAGCAGAAGATCAACAGTGCTCAAGAGTCTATCATGAAAAAGGAGAAATTTGAAAAGGATTTGAAAGCAAAGAATATTGAATTAGCTGATTTAATTCGCGAGCGTGACAGAGCAAGATTAGATTTAGATAGAGTCAAGGCAACGAAAGATAATGAGATTGAGAAGCTCCAAACGGAATTGAGGGAACTCAACAGTCAAGCTAACGAGTCGGGCAAATTACAATCCTTGAACTTATCTTCTATCATATCCAAGCATCAGGATGAAATGGATCAGATGAAAAGACAGTTGGCTCGGAGAGACACTGAGTTGACGCAATTGGGTACTGATACATTACAAGAGAAATTGAAAGAAAAGGAAATGGATTTGGAAATTGCTCAAGAATCTTTAGATAGCGCGTTAAGAGAACTTGCTACCTCAAAGAATGACCAAGAGGATATAGTTAATGCTCAAATCGATCACATTTTGCTCAGCAATATAAATAAACTCAGAAATTTAGTTGACATATTTTTAGCGAATAATATCAAAAGAATTCAGGATTCGAAGTATGAGCTTAGTTCCCCTCTACAGGCCGGTAATTTAAATGCTTCTCCGGAGCATTTGCTATCTATTATTGAAATTAGTTCTGACATGGCAACAGATTTTGCTACAGCTTTTAATACATTTATTGTGGATGAAAAACACAATTATAACGACGATAGTTCAAGTTATTCGGGTATCATTTTGAAAAGCTCTGAGTTAACTACTGCTGTGAACGACCTCATGTTGAACGCGAAGGGAATATCAAGAAGTCTCCAGAAGGAAGATGAAGAAACGATTTTAAGGCGTGTTTTAAGTGCATTAGTTAGTACAGAGAGTTTTTTCACGAACCTCAATTCGGAGACACTAAGCAAGGTTGAAGACGACGAAGGGAAAATGGACAAAGTAATCGACTGCAATTTGCAATTGCAAAATGACTTGCAGGACTTGGGTAAATATGTTGATACGTTAAGATCTACTCACGGAATCAATTTTTCACTGGGTAATTTAGAGGACCTAGTTAGAAATGAAATGGATCAGACCGCGCAAACGGTGGAGTCTGCTTCAGCGTTTTTAAAAAATCTTTTACTGAATCCGAATATAAAAAGTGGAAATTATGAGATACATGACGCACTTCTATCTGCTGCCATGGCAGTTACAAGTGCGGTAGCTTTATTAATTCGCGCTGCTACTGAATCGCAGAGAGAGATCGTCAACAAAGGGAGAGGTACGCAGTCACGTACTGATTTTTATAAAAAGAACAACAGGTGGACAGAAGGTTTAATAAGTGCCTCTAAAGCAATAGCAGGGGCTACCAATGTGTTAATACAAACAGCTGATGGTGTTCTCAAGGATACAAATTCGCACGAGCAACTAATTGTAGCTTCCAATGAAGTAGCTGCTTCAACTGCTCAATTAGTTGCTGCTTCTAGGGTCAAGGCAAACTTCGTATCAGACACGCAGGATAATTTGGAAACGGCTTCATCAAAAGTTTCTAGTGCATGCAAATTTTTAGTTGCAAAAGTCCAGCAATTCTTGTCGGATGATGATGACTCGAAGAACAATATTGATCTTAGTAAATTGACTCCTTACGAAGGTAAAACAATCGAAATGGAACAGCAAGTGGAAATTTTGAAGTTAGAAAATATGTTGAATTCTGCAAGAAAAAGATTGGGAGAAATCAGAAAACATGGGTATAAGGATGATGACAGTGACGACGAAAGCTAAGTCTCATGTTTTTATAGTCAATAGCTACGTTTTTTTGAACTTTTTCCATTAGTTTTCATTAGTTCCTGCCCGAGTGGTGGAAAAGGACATTTTAAAATAAACTTAACTGATATTCGAATCGCTGTAAGTTATATAAGTAAATAGGGCACTAGTATTAAAAGATTTAAGCCTTGAAGTTGTTCTGTTTTGAATGAGGGGGTTCATGCTTAACTTGAATTTACTCTGTATAATATCTAATCAGTTGCTCTAACATACTGTAGAAGCGCATAAGACCCAATCGAACCAACATACCTGACTTTCATCAAGCAAAAGTATACAAAAAAAAAAAAAAAAAAAAAAAACAGGAAGCCAGAAGAAAAAGGTATTCATTATAGAGAGTGTTAATACGACTAGAGGGTGACAAAAAGATGTGTCCGATATAAGGGGTTGCAACGCAAAAATGATTCTAATTTACAAGACAAACAAATCAAAGAATAGCTTTGAAGAATATCAAAAATTACTTGTTGGTTTCAGAATAACGCAAGTATACTTTGAGTAATACATTGACTTGTACATAATAATTGTAGGTAAAAGAAATAATCCATTTCACTTCAAACAAACACTAAAGAAATGCAATAGTATTTATGTAAATTGGAATGATATATAGATAAAACTGAGATACCTTTCCAATTATTAAGCTTAAGATATCTGGAATAAGTTGTTCAATTATACATAAAATACATTAGCATCACCTCTTGCCTAAAACAAATACACAGCGTAATAAAGAGCAGCTCGCGACACGAAGAGTCAAGTGCTTTTGAGAAAGTTTATAAGGACAACGACTAATACTAACAAGAGAAGGTGACACAGTAAATATAACTTACTGTTACTGTTAGTGACTAACAAGATCTTGTTCAAACTTTAAAGTATAATTAATGAAGCTAAACAAACTAGAGAATAATATCCTTCTTACGGTCTTACGTATTATTTGTAACCTACTTGCACGTACAAGCTAACACTTGATTGACATGAAAAAACAGTCTCATATCATATCTTGAATACGAGAGGATAAAAACTGGCTCTGGAACTAGAAGTTTATGTTCACATGAATTATCTAATTAGCAAGAGAAAAAATTAAGAGATGACATTCTTCGAGCTGTCTGAAAAACAAAGCAGAAGATTTCAAAAGACATCCAGGACCTTTAGTATACCCTAGTAAATTTCACACTAATTATTATCAGTTATGTATAAAACTCAAACTCATAGTTAATTTTGAATAGGCCAATAACACATTGTGGGGCAATGTCCATAAAGACAATTTATAGTCTTTCAAATGCAATAGCAAATTATGTAGTCATCTGGTAACCGAATCCAAGCACATAAATAAATCAGATAACATCTATAACTTCTCTCCGTATAAACGTCATATGAATAAATTTCAGATAGTCTTAAGTCCTAATTGACTCAATTGTGTTCATTTGAATTGACTTCAATTGCACGCTGTAAATAAACATTATTTTATATTTTGTCGAATTGATAAAGCAGCCGCAACTCTAGACATACGTAAAAGGTACTAATAGATATCTTGAGATATATCATGAAGCCTATAAATTCGGATGCTCTCATTATTTATGTTTCCAAGGAAGATTATTGACTCCCGAATCAATAGAAGAAATGTATGCCAATTCGAAATAGAGTTACTCCGAATATTTCATTCCGATATTGTAAGGGGAACTTATCTGTAAAATTTTGCTCATATGTACATAATCGCATTGGCAGATATTAGCCGATTATTGAAGCTTATTCCGTGTACTTCCCAGCGTATTTGTAATTGTAGCTAGTACGACATCTTGGATGTTTAGAATAAGAAGTTCTATCATAACCTCATCACGTCCCAGTTTTATGAGGTGATATTCCATTAACCTAGGAAGCTGAACTTTCAAACAACAATGGGTACTGGCTTTGACTTGGTCACACTGTAGAATGGAGTGATATTTTCATTCAGGATTTGATATAGGTATCTATAGTACGATACTCTATTGTCAAGAAAGAAGTTGTTTACAATTTAATCGGCTTATTTTTATATATATTATGATTGTAGCACTTTTAAAGCTACGGGGAACTAGATTAAATTGCCCGAGTTCTCGCTACACTAGGAAACAAACCTAGCTATTGCAAAATCATATATGTAAGCGCAAAGGGAAGAATGGATAGTTTCTTCAACATGCTGCAAACCTCTTAAAATGGTAGAGAAAGGTTATGCAAAGTATCAAATACTATTAACAAGCGATCAATACTGAGCTTAACGAGAACACCTACGTACACTTATCAAAGGATTACGATAGTATAAGCTGTGTTTATAGCTAAAGCTGGAGAGAGGCTATGGGGCATGAGGCGGCCTAGTAGGCTTTTAGTTTATTCGACCTACGCAGTTGATATCAAAGCCCAAGGAAAGGTAGTTTTGTTTCCTTTTTTATTAATATTTTTCTATTCTCCTTGAAAATCAGGAGAGGTGATTTTAAGTTGGAGTTTAATTTAATTGAGTTTTAATTGGATATCATTCGGAAGGATTCAGTATAGAGGAACTTGTATGCTTTTAGTCTCTTACTTTGTGATCATCCTAATGTGCCTACTAAGACCATCCACTCCATTGCTTAATGAAATTGAGTTTCCATGCTTTTGCAGTGTCTGTGCTCACTAGTAGGACTGAAGTATTTATGAAAGAGATAGAGTAGAGTTTCAAAAT
Source organism: Debaryomyces udenii (assembly GCA_030556595.1). Classification (NCBI taxonomy): domain Eukaryota; kingdom Fungi; phylum Ascomycota; class Pichiomycetes; order Serinales; family Debaryomycetaceae; genus Debaryomyces; species Debaryomyces udenii. The sequence goes on along the minus strand of JAKTUI010000004.1, from coordinate 407,746 downwards.
GTAACTTCTATAAGTGCATGCTTCTCCTTTGTGCTCTTTGCTCAATGCTGTTTAAGATGGGGCCGTAATTTCCAATATCTGATTTATATTTACATGCTTTTTAAGAACTGGGCACTATACTAAAGGCTAGTTCATCTTTCTAGTGACTTGTTTTTCTCTGCTATATTGAGAATTTTTTGAACATTCACTTTACCTTGATAATCAGAAGGGCTCAGTACTTTTAAAAGTACTTGGATTTGTATATTGTTTTCATATATATCAATTGATATCCTGTCTTTTGAGTTTGAAGGTTATTTACATCCTTTTTCATGAAGCATATATCTTTTCAATTTGCTCTTGAATTATTTAATTTAGAGTATAGGTGTAATCGTCGGTGTTTCCACTATGCTGCTACAAGGAATTGCCTCTATTTATTTGTTCTTCATTTTATAGCTGGCTAAGTTTCGAAGAAGTAAAATTTAATAAATAGTTCACTTGGCTTGAATGTCACAGAATCTTATTATATCTTTGTAGTGATTTATAACTAAGCCTAAGATAGAGAATTAATTCAAAATCCTCAAGAGACTCGATGTTATACACAATGTAAACGGAGGCAGCAAGGCTGAACTTGTATTCAATTGTGTTGTGAATTATGTTTAGTGATATAGGTGAATTTCAGATTCTATAGGAATTGACCTATGTATGAAAATAAACTGTACGATGCAGTGTAAGTTCAAAGAAGGGGCAAATTCAAGTATCATTAATTGTTAAATAATTCTTTTTTTAAGAATCGAACGTATAAATATGTGAATAACAAAGGAATGTCTTCATCATGAGAAATTATATTCGGTTTATATGTCTTGTTTGAGGGGGAGATGGGAACTATCCATAAAGAATGTATAAGCTTCTTTATTCTTTATGGACGGTGTCAAAATTGCATAGTTAATGTTGACCGTGGAAACATATAAAGACTCTTTTGTTGTTGAGTTTTTAATACTAGTCTAAATTTCTTCTGAATTATCAACTTCATTTTTGGGAATCTTCTATGTTCAACAATCTTCGTTTTGTTTTCTGTTGAGCTTCTAGTATACGTTAACTAGTTACATCTTAGTGTCTTTCGACTTTTTTCGTTTTGCTATCTACTTAGTAGGATTATGGGAAAGGTTCTAAATTCATGTAGATATTCAAAATTTCTCGGAAATTTCAATCTGTGCTTGGAATCAAAGGATTTTCTTTTTTATGTACCCTCCATCTCTGCCAGTTCTAATAATGCAAAGAAAATTCAGTTTCCAAGAATTTGATATGAATGTACTCATTTAATCATGGCTGCCATACTTGTTATTTGAAAGGTTTAGTCTTATGCAATAACTATAAATTTACACATATGAATTTACAAATTTTACATCTTACACTTGCATGTTTGAACCTTAATTGATGCAATTAGTTTAAGTCCTTTTATTACGTAGATTGTTTAATAAGATCTCCAATTAAAATCACAAAAACATAGTTATTTGTTCGTCACACATTATATTTATGTAGGCAACTATCATACTGTAATATATCATTTCAAATTTTAAAAGAATTAAATTTAGTTGTTTTTAATTTAAATTTATAAAAATAATTTAATATATTTAAATATATTTCTTTTTCGTTTTAGCCATTTCCAAGTCCATAAGAAGTGTAATGGGTCTAGCATACACGGCAATAAACTATTTGGTAGTGCAGCTGAAGCAATTGTGAGCATATCTCTATTACTCGATTTCTTGCCGCTACAGTATTTCTCACTTTTCGCAGTCAAAGCCGGCTCTCTTCTGTAGATAAGATTTGCGTCAGTTCGCCTACACGTGATCTGCTTTAGAGGCATGTATGTCAATAAACGTAGTATAGTGCCACGAGGCATGTCGATATCTGCAATTTCTTCATAATCCAATCTTATAAGAATTTCATTTTACTTAGGTCCTGGTTCTCGGCGTTGAAATTGTTAGGGTCAACCTAAAATATAGCTATGTATTATTATATATAGTTTCGGGGCCCCTTCTCAAATAATTCGCAAAATCTTAAACGCCGCAACCTCTCTTCGGTCTCCATGATATAAAAGCTGCTATGATATGCGCCGTCTGCTTCAATTGAGCTGTTCAGGTCAATATTCCAAAAGTAAATAAAAGAATAAGTAATAATAACTCCTTTGGATTGATTTCATTTATGCGTCAATTAAGCTTTAGAAACTGCGAATCCCACGATTTGCATTACAAAGCATAGCATGATTTTTAGCATCTAGGCTTAAAAGGGAAGGTGCAGCTGCTATTAATTTTGTGGGGAGCAAAGATTGCTGTATAAAGCTTGTATTGATACAAGGGCTATTAATTGCTTGCTATATTGCTATTTAGTTGCTTTTAGCAAGCTTTACGAGTTAAAATAGGTATAAAATGGACGTTGGATAGAGGAGTCGCAATTATTTCATTAGTAACATATCAATAGACATAATATTCTTCACTTAGTATCAGTTATGGTTTCGGAATACCTCAAAGAGGCGAAAAAAGATCCAGCAGTGTATGCAACTTCAAATGGAGTCCCATATCCAAATCATCCATATGGGGCCCAAACCGCAGGTCCGGGAGGTCCATTATTGCTTCAAGACTTCAATTTGATGGATGATCTTTCTCACTTTGACAGCGAAAGAATTCCTGAAAGAGTTGTCCACGCTAAAGGGGGTGGAGCGCATGGGTATTTTGAATTAACAGACTCGTTGTCCGATTTGACGTATGCTAGGCCATTCCAATCGGTAGGCTATAAATGTCCAGTTTCTGTTAGATTCTCGACGGTAGGCGGAGAAAGAGGGACACCTGATACCATTAGGGATCCAAGAGGTTTCGCTATTAAATTGAAGACTGATATTGGCAATATGGATTGGGTTTTTAATAACACGCCAGTATTTTTTATCAGAGATCCTCTCAAATTTCCCAAATTTATTCACACTCAAAAGAGAGATCCTTCCACTTACCTCAATCAGCTAACTGATTCCTACCACACGTGGGATTACTTTACTTACAATCCTGAAGCTTTACATCAAATCACCTACATGTTCGGCAAAAGGGGTGTACCTGAGAGTTGGGCTAAGATGAATGGTTACTCAGGACATACCTTCAAATTGGTTAATGAGAAAGATGAAATTACCTATATTCAAATTCATGTATTAGCTGATGAAGGCTTTGATGGATTGCCTGATGCTGAGGGCAAGAAATTAGCTGGTGCATCACCAGAGCATAACGTTAAAGATTTGTATGATAGGATTGCAGCAGGTAAATACCCTTCTTACAGCGTTTATGTCCAAACAATGACTCCACAGCAGGCCGAAGAATTCCGTTATTCCATCAATGATTTGACGAAAGTTTGGCCCCATAAAGAATTTCCATTAAGGAAGTTTGGACGTATCGTATTGAACAAAAATCCCGAGAATTATCATTCTGAAATTGAGCAAATTGCATTCTCACCAGCTCATTTGGTTCCCGGAATTGAACCATCAAATGACCCTGTATTACAATCTAGATTGTACTCTTATTCGGATACTCATCGTCATAGGTTAGGCACAAATTACCAGCAATTGCCAGTGAATAAGCCAAGAACATTTGATAGTAATTCTGGTTGTCCATTTTTAGCTGGAAACTTTCAAAGAGATGGATTTGCAACTTACGACAATCAAGGTTCTAGACCTAATTATTTGAGTTCAGTGGTACCTATTAATTCTATTTCTAACGACCCAAAATCGTATAACAATGGCTTACCTCAAGTAAACGAGAAGAAGTATTTAGGTGTTGTCACCAAGGACGCTACCGACAAGTATGAGATCTTGCAGAAGGAGCGTGGAAAGAGAGCTCACGAAGAGAAAATATGGTTGAAATCCTTCGACTACATATCAGGTTTTAGTGAACTTGACATTGAACAACCAAGAGCATTGTATAAGAATGTTTTCAACGAAGAGGACAGGGCTGATTTTGTTGAAGCAATCGTGGGCCATGCATCGACAATAAGCGTCGAAAAGATCAAGCAAAGGGTTCCACAATTATGGGGGTTACTAGACAAAGACTTAGGTGCTAAGATTGCAAAGGGTTTAGGTGTGAAGTATAATTACCTCCCACTTGACGATTATGTCAAGGAATTAGGAATCGCTCTGGCAAATTGACTCTTATAGGGAATATTGATATTAAGCTTAAATATGATATAAGTAAAAAATATGATTTTATGACGTACGCATAGAGTCTAACGTGCGAGGGACTAGTAATAATAAGCCTTACAGAAATATGTAGGTTCAAAGATGATTGCATCGACCTCATGGTGACTCAAGAGTGACGCTCTCGAATTTGAAGAAAACATTATTTGATTTATCGATATAGCAATGTCACCATGGCATTAGCGAAATATCTTGCCATCTGAGTCCCCTTGTCTTCGCCATTGAGCATTGAATGAGCCGCTGCTTTCTAGTTTATAAAGTCTCCATGCTTCACGTACATGCTCAGGCTTAAGTGGACTTTGTACATCGCCTTTGAAAAGCAATTTCCTATGATCCACCTCTACATCCTGACCCTTATCTAAGCTCTTCAATATATCTCGTTTTTGCTTCTTTTTATTCTCGATATCTAGTATTAATTGCGCCTTATTCTCTTTTTCTTGTATCTCAAATGCTCTTGTAATTATTTCTCCCAAAAACAGCTTTGATAAACCTGCTAAGATTACTGCAATGTTTTGGGGGATTGAATGTCCAAGGACTCCGTTGCAAACTTTTTTCACGCCTGGCTTATTTATTGTCATTCTACGGTAGGATTCAAATCTTTCCATTTGATCATCTGTGAAATTTGCTATTATCAATCGCTTCTTCTCTTCTTCATTCAAATCGTCGATTCTCAGCTCTCTTAATCTTTTATACTTGGAAACAAGTTCAGAATCCTCAATATCCGATAAGTCACTTAAATCCTCCTGTTCATTATCATCGTTTTCATTATCGTCAGCGCCGAGCGAATCACTCTGCGTTTTATCTTCGAGTCCACCATAGAAAACTCGCCAAATCAATTCCTCATCTTCTTCTTCTAAGCTTACATCACTGAGATGCTCTTCATTATCGTGCTCGGTCACCATAATAAAGACTTTAGATAAAAGTACATTCGTTAGTATATATTACAATTGATTATTTCTATAAAAAAAATAGTCACATGATTATATTTGACATCGCTATGGTTTATTACGTTGTAAGATTAACTAATTGTGAGTAGGTATTATTTTCGAGGCTATCTTCCTGTTTTCTAAGCTTTGGAGGTATATGGTGGACCAGTCATGTTCCGTGGCATTGTTGTGTAAAAGGTCAATAGTATTAAAAATGGACGTTATAAGTCCTTCGACTTGGCCATTTTTATTATATCTATTAACTGAAAGTGCTTGAACGGCGTGGTCGATGGTATCTAAAATGTATTTTAGCGCTGCATAGCGCTTCCATATGATGATTTTTATATTCCGATTATTAGTCGGATTTCTTGGTAAACCTAAAAACGTTTCTATTTCGTTTTTTAATCCGTCAAAGAAAAAGTTAATATCTTCCTGCAGTAAGGGATCTTTTCTTATGTAGAACATGTTATACGAATTTAGTATACCTTCTGGAATATACAGCTGATCTCTTATGTGAGAATAAAATAGAACAAGTGATGTATTTGAAGTTGGTATATGTTTTACGATCTCCTCTTCATTGAATGAATTTATATTCGTTGCACTAACACTAACATTCGACACAGCCAGTATATCGTTTTGGAAGGATTTGAAGTTATCGCCGTCGAGCTCCTTTTTAAATACCTTTGAATAGTCTTTCTTCGAAGAACCTAAAATAATTAGATGAACATCAAGAGAGGCCTTATACTTGCCGCCTTGGGCATTTTTGCCTGAGTGCTTCTGGACTAATATTTCCGGAGACATTAAATGATCCAAAATTGTTTGAGTCATAAAAAAAGGCAAGTCATTGGCATGAACAGTTGCCGAAGTATATGTCATAGACACTTTTAGTAAATCAGGGTCAAAAAATACGCAGTCTTCATCACCGTGTATCAATTCTAGTATATAGATTCCAGGATCATTCGATTTCGAAGTAGTTTCCGATCGTTCACAGTCAAGCTCATCGATTAATTTAAATTGCCAATTTCTATTCATAACCTGCTTTAATTCGTGATCTAATTGCAATTGAGTTGCTTCTATCAAATCCGGGAAAACAAAACCTTTGTCGCCAAAGCGAACATGTATGGGTATTGTGATTGCAAGTTCATGAGTAATAAATGCCTTTAAATTGTTCAATGATTCAATAGAGCTGATACATTGTTCTTTTCTAAATATTGGAAATAAAGGATATAAGACTGCAATGATACTTACCACCGAATAAACAAAAACTTTCTTATCGAAGTATTTTATCAGGTGCATTGGTGCTAGAGTATAACATTTCATACTTCAATTCAAGAGTCCACATAGATTACTAGATGATATGGATCACGTGCCATTCATATCATAAATTTTTATGGTTTTGAAGAAACTTTAATACAAGTAAGTGTATTGTCATGACTAAGCCCTCCTTAGGAAAGGATCTTGATCCAATTAACCAAGAAAATAGTTTTGTGCATACAGTTTATAATGAAATAGCTCCACACTTCTCTCAGACTCGTTATAAACCATGGCCTATCGTCGAGAAATTTCTTCAAAATCGAAAAGACTATAGTATAGGACTTGATGTAGGTTGTGGTAATGGCAAATATCTTGGAGTGAATGAAAAGTTGTTTATCATTGGTACTGATAGGTCTGACGGTCTAGTGAGATGTGCTAAGGAAGTGTCGAAAAATAGTTATAATCTTGGTGTTGCTGATGGTTTAAGTTTGCCACATCCAAATAATAAATTTGACTTTGCTATTTCTATTGCCGTCATACATCATTTCGCAACAGAAGAGCGGAGAATTGCAGCTATCAAACATATACTTGATAAATTAAAAAGTGGGGGAGAGGCTCTAATATACTGTTGGGCTTTAGAACAAGAAAACTCTCGAAGAGGGTACAAAGAAGGAGATGATCAGGATATATTGGTACCGTGGATCCTACAAAACAAGCAACCAAAAAAAAAGAGATCAAGACATGAAGGTATTGATCTTGAACAAGAGTCAGAACATTCTTCACAAGGAAGTAAAGAAGTTGATCAACCAGAAACGAAATATAGATATTATCATTTATATAAAAGGGGCGAACTTGCCAATAATGCTCTGAAGGTCTGTGGATGCTCTTTAGTGGATCAGGGATACGAAAGGGATAATTGGTGGGTGATAGTTCAAAAGGATTAGCTTATCTTCGATTTATATACCTTTTGTGATTACCGCGTTTTAAAGTACTTAAAAAAAGTTGTAGATAGATTTAAGCTTACTTCTTTTAAATTTTTCGAATACATACGCTTTGATGCTCTCTCCACATGAAAAACAAGACAAATTGATTAGAGCCACGGACTTGGATGCTCTCAGTTGTCGTCACAGTGCAAATTTCAAGTCTTATTTTGAAAAAGCAGACCCACAAATACAAAAGTTAATATCGTCTTATCAAATATATTTACCATTCTGTAGTGGCTATACAAATTTATCAGCAGGCAGAACCCTAAGATCTGTATTCGGTGAACAAAAGCTTCCATTGATCAATAGAGGTACTTACTTGAGAACAAAACTGATTGACCTTATTACGAATGAGTTTATTAATGAATTTGGCAAATGCCAGATTATATCACTAGGTGGAGGGTCTGATACTAGAAGTTTTAGGGTGTTGGAGAAATATAGTAAAAATGTTACATACTTTGAAATTGATTTTCCTGAATCTGTAAAAATCAAAAAGTTGGCAATCATGAACGATATCAATCTTATGGATACTGTCAATCTTAAAAAGCTATCAGAAGTAAACATAGCTTCAAAAGAAGACTTTTCCCAATTTGACCCTGACATACATACAGATAGGTACCATCTCATAGGCTATGACCTACGCCAGCTAGTGAATGATCCAGACAATCTTCATTTAATAGCTCACGTTGATACATCTCTACCAACGCTCATTCTCAGTGAATGTGTCTTATGCTATGTTAGCCCAAATGAAAATGAGAAAATCATAAATTATTGGAAGTGTGCTTTCTCTTCAAAGTCACTAGTTTCATTTTTGATTTATGAGCCAATGTCATTGAATGACGCATTTGGAACCACTATGAAAAATAATCTCGCTAGTAGAGGCATAAACCTTTTAACCTTTAATGAGTATGCGGACTTAGAGTCTCGATATAAGTTTTTATCGGAGAAATGTGGACTTTCTAACATCAAATTGACCGACATGAGTGATGTTGCAGGCTATAGCTTCAAAAAGTCAAACAAGCCTTGGCTAAGCGATGCCGATTTAGCGCGAATAAATCAACTAGAGTTGATTGATGAGATAGAGGAGATTAGACTCTTGCTAAAGCATTATTGCCTTTGCTACGCTGAATTTTCAAAAAATTCCACTACTTTTAGAGGAATTAATCATTGGAATTGGCCTAAAGATTGAAATATTCTAGATTACTTGGCAATTGATGGGCTCGAATAGTTTATCCCTACTGATTTAAAAATTACATAGTAAATATATTGCATATATTCAGAATTTTTAGGTGATGATCTTTTCTTCTAAAGTAGAAAGCCTCTAAAGTTTGGTTAAAAGGAAGCATTCTTCCCTTTGGTTTGCCGTTTCCTATGGATTGGTGTCCAATAATTTTACAGGGTCTATCAGCATTCAATTGAATACCTATATAAATTCGAAGTAATTAAAAGGTAAATCTTCCTCCGATATAGTGTAACGGCTAGCACGGTTCGCTTTCACCGAGCAAACCCGGGTTCGACTCCCGGTATCGGAATTTGTTTTTTTTTTTCATCAATCATTACAGAGTTTGATTGATATCTTTACGTCTGGAATCTTATATTCGGAAAACTCTATATAGAACCCCCAAAACCAACAGGAGTAGCAGATTTAAACGGCATTAGACATAAAAACTTGTAGATTTTCCCCATGCTTTTATCATCTTTACCTGTTAATCTTTTATATGACTCGTAGACTTTTTCTTGAGCTTCTAAATTACCCTTGTTAGCATTGATTAACTGTTCAGTCCTATAGCCGATACCCAATTCATGTAGCCAATCACCCTGTTCTACTGGTCCAAAACTTCTACAAATTTTTTTCGTCGCATCTTTGAGATTGGTGAAATCAACATCAACCGATAAATCAACTTCGCCTGGCTTAATGAAGGGTGAAACAAACTTGTGCTTATAAATTCCTCTTAAAGTATTATCCGGTATTCCCTCATCAGTGCCATAGTCGATTACTAACACAGCACCGATATTTCGTTCATTATTCATTAATTGAGCCATTTTTAAAATATATAATTCAGCATCTGAACAAACTTCAATTCTAGAATCGGTAGGTAAATCTTTGAATCTCGGATTTAAAGCTGGAATCAAAGAAGAAGGAGTTTCTTTGGGAGACATAGTTAGATGAAATTCAGTATTTAAAAGTTCTTGTGCTTCTGGTTGTGTATCTGGCGACGAATTTTCAGGTAAAGAAGGTTGCGTGTTATTAACGCTAGGGGTGTGTTCGACTAAAAGCTCTCTCCAACCTTTTTCTGTTTTCTGGAAACTTTTAACCGGCAAGGCATCAAAAAACTCGTGAGCTATTATATAGTTTGCCTCCTCTTCAATATCGACTAAATCCTTTTCATTATCAACCCATTTGATTGTATTTCCCCATTTAGTTAACGAAGTGGGAAAGCCTTCGGTGGTTGTACTTGTTAAACTGTTTTCACCACACAATAATTTGCGTTGCTCTTTTCTCAAAATTTGCGAGGTTTCAATCATAATAATCTCAATATCTTCAGGCTTGAGGAAATTTTTATTGAACTTATTAAAAGCTTTCAAACAATCAAACATTAAAGTTCCTCTTCCAGGGCCAAATTCAATTAGATTGAATTTCTTCGGCTTATTTTGGTTTACCCAAGTGCTAAATAACCAAATCCCAATCATTTCCCCGAATGTAGAAGATATTTCCGGAGAGGTAATGAAATCACCATTATCGGTATTCAAAGGATCACGAGTCGTATAGTACCCAAACTCAGGATGTGTCAAGCATTGTCTGATGAATGCCAGTAGCGATATAGGGCCCGTAGTTTTGATGGTTTCTGATAGAAGATTCGATAAATCGTCTATTCTGATTGGTTTCTTGTTAGGCAACGTTGGAACGGTAGCCATAGAACCTAAGTTTTCACGAATATGTACATCACCTTTTATCTGCGATTCTAATCGAGATATTTGATCTTTTATGTACTTCGATGCATTATCGTATTCTTCTTTGGTGAACTTCCCGTAATAGAGGTCATTTTCGACAGGTGCAACCGGTTTAGATTCAGGCTTATTGCGGAGAAGGAGTGTCTTTGAAAGTCCTCGAGTAAACGACACTCCAATCTTATTTTTCTGTCGCCAGTTTAGAAACCTCAACATCATTCATAGGTGCTGAAAGATGTAGCACTAAAATTATTTCTTGCACTTTTCACTTCGCGACCAAAAATCTCGCTATAGTTCTTTGGTGCAAATTTCAACTAAACGTAGGCTTCCTTCAACACCACTAAACATTTGAATATTCTAAAAACGAGCTAGTTTATATATCTTGCTTTATTATGTATCCCTGAGAAATTCTGTGTTTCTCCCTGTCGCCATTTCGAATATTGAATTTTGAGATCATGTTTTGGATGAAGCATTTACGGTAAATGAAAAAGTTCCAGACATTTTGAAATATGATTAGGGATCGAAGGTACAGGTTTCTTCTTGACTCAGTGTACTGACCCCAACTATATCTCCATATCAATTTAGTTGGAACAGCCTTGGTGCATTGATGTATTTATCGGTATATTGATTACGCGTAAACAGGCGTTCTAGAATTCGAATTTAAGAAAGTCAAGTTCATAAGAAGTTATATGCATTACCAACTCCTTGATTGAAATTCGCGCCTTGAGCCATCTTCAACTAATGTCATGAAAATAGCACTTAGTCATTAAAATAAGGACACCGTGCAAGTCATTCAATCGTTAGTTCAAAGCAGGAGATTGAAACGCAAGTGTGATTATTCTTAACTGATTGATTGAAATATTTTCGTATTTGATTGTTTTTCATAAGATAAAATAAAATTGAATATAGGTAATTCAATCATACTACGAGTTAGTAAAGAATCGAAGGGACAGCATTGTAAGTTAGAAGTATCATTAACACGGCAAAAAGCTTATTGAATAGAGTCGGCTATACAATATAGAATGGGAAATAATTCATCCAAACCGAAGGAAATAAGAGGATCTCCATTGACACGTACAGACACGGGGAATTCTGCTAAGTCATCTAGGTCCATTCGATCACGGATATCATTACTGAAAGATGATAATTCAGCTAATGGGTCTCCAAAAGCTGTGTCAAAATCGGCTTCGAGGAAGAATTCGTCAACCAGTTTAAACACTAGTGGTCCTCATAATATGAATATACCGAATAATGGAAGTAACAGTTCACATAATAATTCTAATACCAATCTATCTAATTCATTCTCCAATTTGAGCTTACATAAAAATGCATTCAACCAAAATTCAAATAATAACTTCAATTTGCCCCCATCGATGATACAAGTGGAACCGAAAGAACCCATTTTAATTAAACGTAACACTGGTACTGAGAGTGACGACGTACCGCTTAGCCCCAGAAACCATTCATTCAACTCTACGCAGTCTCAATACTTATCTTCATCTGTTGATAATCAGCAGAATAATATAAGTAGGACATCAACAAATCATTCCCATTATGGAGGAAGCATTAATAACTATCCATTATCACCTCAGCAGACTAACTCGAGTGCAAACAATATTGGTGCAAAAGATGTTCAAGATGATATATCAAAGCATATACAAGAGCAGCTGCCAAAAAGTCCTGTTAATACAAGTATACCGAATGATGTACCGAATGATGAGGTAATTGATGAATATGGTAATCAAGTGTCGAACTCTATTGATATTGAAAATTTGATCCAAAGGCTATTGGATGCGGGATATAGTGGGAAGAGAACTAAAAGCGTTTGTTTAAAGAACCAAGAAATACAGCTAGTTTGTGCTAAATCAAGAGAAATCTTGTTACTGCAACCCTCATTATTGGAGTTGAGCCCTCCGGTTAAAGTAGTTGGAGATGTCCATGGTCAATATGGAGATTTGATTCGAGTCTTTACTAAATGTGGATTTCCCCCTCTGACTAATTATTTATTTTTAGGTGATTATGTTGATAGAGGTAAGCAGTCTCTAGAAACAATCTTGCTTTTACTTTGTTATAAAATTAAGTTTCCTGAAAACTTTTTCCTTCTAAGAGGAAATCACGAATGTGCTAATGTTACTAGAGTGTATGGATTTTATGATGAATGTAAACGTCGCTGCAATATCAAAACCTGGAAGCTCTTTATCGATACATTCAACACTTTGCCTATAGCTGCAATAGTTGCGGGCAAGATTTTTTGTGTCCACGGTGGCTTGTCACCTGTTTTAAATTCAATGGAAGAAATCAGAAATATCGCCAGGCCCACCGACGTCCCTGATCATGGTTTATTAAATGATTTGTTGTGGTCAGATCCGGCTGATACTATGAACGAATGGGAAGACAATGAAAGAGGTGTCTCATATGTTTTTTCTAGAATTGCTATCAATAAATTTTTGCTGAAGTTCGGATTTGACTTGGTATGTAGGGCTCATATGGTTGTCGAAGATGGGTATGAGTTCTTCAATGATCGGACATTAGTAACTGTGTTTTCTGCACCAAATTATTGTGGAGAATTTGACAACTGGGGTGCAGTCATGAGTGTTAGTGATGAATTGCTTTGCCTGTTTGAATTGCTCGATCCTTTAGATAGTGTTGCGTTAAAGCAGGTAATGAAGAAGGGCAAAGAAGAAAGGAAAAACGCTCAATTGCAACAACAGTAAGATTAGTCAAGACCAATTGGGATTTCACTAAGTTAATACTTTAATGATTTCATGAAATTTTAATGCTTCTTTATATACCTTTACATTATACTTTTTTTATACATTGACATTTTGTAGTAATCTCGATTCAATAGTACCAAAATAGTTTTTATTTATATATGTTGGTTTGTGTAACTATGCCGCTTAAGTACGTTTAGTTGAACAAAAATATTAACTACTACAAGTGTAGACATTGATATGATGTCTAAATACAACAGTTCATTTGGATATTCATTAAAAACAGAAAACTTGGGCCCTTTGATTGAACTAACGAACCAGTTATCTGAAAGCGTTGAGAAAAATGTATCGATAATTAACAGATTGACGTATATGACGGATAACGAGTTCAAATTCCCTGATGCACTATCCAACTTGAATAAATCGAGGAATGAGCCAGAAATTGATCCAATTAAGGAGTTGTTAAGACAAAAGTATAATATAGATGGAATTAAAATCGAAAACAGTGTAATAAATAAAATAGAAAACCAAAAAATTAAAGATTTAATGATTGATAACGAGAAGTTGAAAAGGCTAAACTTGTCGAAGAAACACAAAAATAAAGAATTATACATAAGCATACAAGAATGTGAAACGTTCATAATGGGAACTATGTTGCCCACCCTAAGAAAAGATATTGAGACTGACTACAATAGTGCTGATGAAGATTTAAAGTTGAATCAAGTTCCTTTGAAATTCGAGATAACGCAAGAATTGTGGTCAAAATATGCAACTTACATTGCCTACCTTGAAAGGCTAAGTAAATTATGCGAGAGTTTGATGGATATATTAAATGAGTCTCATAATAAAGAGGAGTATTTAAGCATTGAGCAAAAACTAATTAGTATAAGTAAATTGAAGACTTATTTAGAGTGGCAGCTAGTCAAGTAATTATCACCTAGATGAATGCCGTGTGTATACATGCAATAACATTATGGGTATTAAACCAAATAAGGAAACTAGGCCAGCTAATAAGCAATATGTTTTTTTGATACCTAAGTTGGTGGTTTGCAACATAACGGGGAAATAAAACGGTCCAACAAAACCAAGTATTTGTCTGATTAATGTCATGAACAAAGCTACGTTTGCTGCTTGTGATGGATAAGAATCGATAGCATATGTTACCAAGACAGTAGTGACAATTTGAAGTCCAAAAGAAGCTAAAAATAATCCCACAAGAGGTCCAAATTTCCATTTACCATCAGTGGTATTATCCAACAATACACCATAAATAACAAGGCCGATTATTGCAGCCACGAAGCCCGTATAAGACAACCATAGTCTATCTTCGTTGGTTTTCTTGGAATTTTTGAGCTGAAAATATTTCACCCATGAATCAGAAACCCAGCCACCTATTTGTTCTCCCACGATGCAACCAAGTATCAAGCTTATGAATTGTAAGCCGATCTGCTGCAGATTAAACTTGAACTTTTTGTGGAACAAACCTGTCAATTCCACTCCACACGCAACATTCGCATAGCTAAATGTCACGGCATATGCAATAGCCGGAATCATAATTTTAGGTCTACTTGCACCTTTAAAAGGACTCAAGATAACTGCAATGTTCAAGGGCCTTTCTGATTTACGCCTGAACCTGAATAAGGAACTAGCTGACTTGTCTTGCATACTAGCGTTGTATATGGTCTCCCTTCCCAAAGTAATATACCCAATAAATTGTAGAAAATTCATTACCGTGAAAACAATAAATACATATTTTGTTCTTCCTGTTTGATGTTCTACGAAGCCCATAAGAAAGGGTCCGACGTGAGTGCCAAGCGTTACTCCAACAACCCACCACCCGGTCCACCACCCTCTCTGATGACTAAACGTCAACTCAGATACTACTCCTCCACCTACTGCAATAGCCGGGGATACAAATATTGCGCACAATATTCGGCAAACCATAAGTTCCAGGTAGTTTTTCGAAAAGATACATCCTATATTGAAAGCACACGATCCAATAGTAGAAATGACCAATAATTGAAGTCTACCATATTTATTCATAAAAGGTACCCACAACAATGGGAATATACCTAGCGCTATAATCTGAACTGATGTAAAATAAGAACATGCGCTAATCGAAGTATTGAATTTCATCAGCAATTTTGCAAACGAAGGTATTAGGCCCGCTGCCATAAATGTAGTTGAAAATGCATGAAAAGAAACTATCCCTAATTGTATGATTTTTATATTGGTAGGCCAGTTTAGTGGGTCATCATCATTTATCGATGGTATAGGATCTAGTTCATAAGTACCATGTCTATTGACTAGATATTTCTTATGTTCCTCTGTCAATTTTTCATAAAGCGCATCAGACAGACCACTTAAATGTCTCTCTTCCAAGTGAACTTTGCCATGTTCATTATCTATGACCCCCTTCAACTTATCCATTGCATCCTCTTGCAAATTACCAGCATTGTCTTTCATAGTCACTAAAAGATTTATTTACGGCCATCTTGTGCTGATTTTTTTCAATTCTTTTAAACATATTTTCTCAAAATTTCTGATCTACAGTATAGCAAATATTTAGGAAGAGAAAGCCCAACGGAATCTTTAAGACGATTTCTTTTGTTTCGAAACAATACAGTTTCTTGTAATCGAAGTAAAGAGTATGCATAATGCTTCAGCTAATTTTTTCAATTTTTTATTATATTTCTTGGTTTTTGCAATAATTCTCTACTTTTGGAAATCAGCAAAAGTTTTGATCCCAAATCTAGTAGTTTAGTTTAACCAACATGAGAAAGATAGCTTTTAATCAACAGATCGTATTTGACGTTGATTCGAAATTCAGACACGATTACGCCTAACTTTTATTACTCAATAATTTACATAAAAATATATTGTGAAAAAGCTGCTTTTATAAGACACAAATATTTGTTACCTATTCAGATTATAGCTCAGGTCAAAATATGAAGCAACTAAGCAGTATTATAAGATGATGTAGACACATTGCAGAAAAAAAAAACAATATATTAAAGGTTTGAATCGTGTATGTTTTATCAAGAGAAGGCATATTTTGCAGCCATTTACGTTCCGAAATAAAGAAATAATATATCGAATTTGATATTTGCATAATTTACAATCCAAAATTGCGAACCTAGGACTGGTGCAAAATGTAAGTACAATAT
Organism: Debaryomyces udenii; assembly: GCA_030556595.1. NCBI lineage: Eukaryota > Fungi > Ascomycota > Pichiomycetes > Serinales > Debaryomycetaceae > Debaryomyces > Debaryomyces udenii. Next base: position 391,549 of record JAKTUI010000004.1, on the reverse strand, counting down.
GGCGATAATAAGTGTATCAAGATTCATTTGGTTTTCTAATTCAAGAACAACAACTTTAGGAGAAGTGACAATTTTTGAGCTCTTTTTATTTCGATGAAGAAATATGTGATTATGAAGGATTCATTCATACAGCTAAAGCGGCAGCACATTCATCGACCCAAAAACCTTGCTTTGAAAACCGCATTCATAAACATTAACTGCATTGAATGAGTCAATACTTGCCTGTGGACATTCTAAATTGCAAACATCAAGTCACTATTTGTACGCATTAATAATGAGACGTTTGAGACATTGTAATATTGATCATTGCTTAAATTGAAAAACCTTCATTGGTTGAAATAAGCTTGCTTGATACAAGCTATTGGTTTGATAAATTTTGATAGAATTATTCACTCACGAGTGTAGAGTATACATATAAATTTATATTAACAAGTAAAAACTTGTGGAATCAGGAATTTCTGATAACAGATATTATACAGTCAATAGAGACTAAGTACTTATTCTTGTCCAAATATTTTGATCAAATTTCAAGCTCGCACGATATCAATGTCGTAAATGTACAATAGGAATGACAAGTACATACTTGTATAAAAAATTTTTGACATTGCGAATGAAGAATGGGCTGGTAGTAACAACTTTGATAAATGATATCATGAACCTAATCACAGTATAGAATTGGGAAACTTGTCTTCGTCATAGGGGGATAACATATTATTGATAGTCGGCTTCTTAGAAGACAGGTTTTCTTGTGCTGCAGGTTTGAGGTGGACTTCACTCTTTTCCTCTTGAGGTCCCGATTTCTCATTATTCAAAACTTCTTTCAACCATACCTTAGGTTTTTTGATTGGATTAAACTGAGTTGGTATAGGTAGCTCTTGGACTGATGGCAACGAATTATTAGTACTTGCGGAACTGTTATAAGGCGGTAAGCGTACAATGTTGGATGAAACATGAGGAGATTTTAATGTCGTATCCGTTGTTTGATTAAAAGCATGATGGAATAAGGGTGATAATGGACTAACCATATTTGGTGTTAATGAGGCAGACTTGGGAGGATGTGATACTACTGTATTAGTAGAATAAATTGGTGGAGCTGATTTCAAGACTTGCCTCACATCTTCATTATGCTTTGGAACGTTTTCTGTAAATGAGTGCACTAGCGATAAAGGCCTTGGCCTTCTTTTGGGTCTGAACTCATTTGATTGAACTTTCAAACCAGATGGAGGATAGTGACCATTCTCAATGATAGTATTATTATACTGGCCGTAGGTGCTATTTTTGTAGTGATTGTAAGAGTTATTATTATACTGGTTGTAGAAACCATTGTTGTATTGGTTGTAATAGTTACTGTTAGCGTAAAATTGACTATGATATGGCACTTGGTAGTTTGTCGGAGAACTTGAATTTGGAGGGGAGATTATTGGGGTGTTTGAGTTTGATTTGACAAATTTGGCATCTAGCGGACTGTGGGTATTGTCATTTACGATGCCATTAGAGAAAGCCTCACTGGGAACAGCAATGGTATTTATATTACCATGTATGTTACCGTTCGCATTGTAGCTTGGCACAGTAGTTATGTTTCCAGCCACAATAGACTCATAGGCATGCACAGTTTGTTTATGCTGTCTCAAGTTATCTAGTCTTGAAAAGTTTTTCCGACAATGAGGACAAGTAAATGGTCTCTCACCAGTGTGTTTTCTCTTATGTCTTGCTAGATGCTCCGATCTGGTGAATGACATATTGCAATCGGGATACCCAGTGCACTGGAATATTCTACCCTTTGAAGATCTCTTACGTTTTGGATGCACGTCTGCCTCTTTATACATTGGCTTTTCGCTTTTCCACACTTGTTCTTGTTCTTGTTCTTGTTCTTGTTCACCATGCCTTTCACAGTCCTCCATGCATTGGCTTTCTCTTTCGCGACTTTCCTTGCTTTCTTCCTGATCTTCCAGAAGATGCTCAGACAGGGACAAACTATTCACCTGCTGTGCTTCACTATCATGTTTTACCAATCTTTCATTTGATTGAACTTGTTCAACATTTTCCCTGTCATCCATGACATCACTTTGAGTTGTGGTTCCGTCCCGAATTTCAATACTTTTGGTCATACTTGACTCCTAAGTGTCTTCTTAATCAATTAAGATCAATGAATCTATATTGACTTGATATCTGTTTTACAATAGCCCGTAAAGTATTATGTATTTCTATTAATAACAAAAAATGGGCTTGAAAAGGTACATTCCGCTTTTGTCCTACTGAGGTCGAAAAATTTAATCCCTGTATATTACTAAACGGTTACCAAGACCTTAGCTAGCCTATTATTGTCTTAGCCAGTAATATTTATACGCGGAATTAATTCAATATGATGGTCAATAGACACTTCAGACAAGATAGGAAACATTGTAGCAACGTCGGTCATGATATACTGGAGATTTCAGGATATAGACATCGAAAATTAGATTCAGGAGATGGACCGTCTTGTGACTATTGACTCTACAGAAAATGAGATGTCTATTTTAGTAGTGCTACACATCAGCATTATCATAGGCGTTCTAGTATATTCGAATAAGAATGAATAATAATGTAGCTGTAAAATAATCGACGTAAGCCATGCTGGATGGTGCAACCATGTAGTGAAACTATATAAAAACTTATGAATAGAGGGTAGACTTGCCGTGCGATAAGTTACGGGTATCAGCAACAGCTGGTGGATTCTACTTTGGTTTGCTCAACGTTGATGTCCACAGTTTCAGGGTGAGAATTTTCTTTTTTGGTGGAGTTCTCGATATCTGGTAAACTTGATGCAATTCTTTTAAATAACAATTTTACGTTGTGATTGGCCTTGGTGGACGTCTCGATACAGAACTTGCCCTTCACCGATTTGAGGTACGTTTCACATTCTTCCATCGTAACCTGTCTTTTGTTATTGAGATCTAACTTGTTTCCTACTATCACTATTATCACATCATCGCCTCGTTCGAGCTTGACATCTTGGATCCACTTGTTCAAATTCTCAAACGACTTCTTGTTGGTTATATCGTAGCATATAACAGCCACATGCGAGTCTCTTATATATGACGGGATCAACGACCTGAATCTCTCTTGACCAGCCGTGTCCCACAACTGTAACCGAATAGTTTTGTTGTCTTCTAAATACATTGTTTTCAGTAGAAAATCTATACCAATTGTAGCTGCATATTGATCATCAAATGTATCATACATGAACCGGGTAATTAGCGACGTTTTACCAACTATATTGGTTAGTATTTGATGTCTACCTTCAATATTTCACAGTGCAGTTTTCTCCTTTTCTAGGCCATTTCTTCTTGTTGAATACATACCACTTTGATCCCCTAAAAATACAATCTTATACTTTCTTAGAATGTTCGACTTATCCATTGGTTCCCTCTTTACTGTCGTTATGGCTTCTTATTACGACTTCAATGAAAGCAATTGATTTTGAATATTGATACCAGATTACATAAGCACACACTCAAGGACTTTCATTCTTCTAAATTTTTCACACTACTAAAGTGACTATCTTTAAGAAACATAAACATGGATGAAGCTGAGTTGAACGCCATCAGGACTGCTAGGTTATCAGAGCTTCAGAAGAATTCTGGACAGTCTTCTGAGGACCAAGGAGAAGACAAAAAAGATGATATGAAGCTCTCAATGTTGTCACAGATATTGGAAACCAGTGCGAGGGAAAGATTGAGCCGAGTCAGGATAGTCCGTCCAGACAGAGCCGAAGCGGTCGAACAGTACATTATAAAGCTTGCCGCCATGGGAAGCATTACTCGTAAATTGAGTGAAAATGACATCGTGGAGATACTCGATGGGTTGTCACGAGATGAAAAAAAACAGACCCAAAGCAAAATAGTGTTCGATAGGAGGACAACCAACGAAGATTCTGATGATGATTTCTTTGACTAGGAAGGGTATAGCTTCAATAGTGTTGATAGCGTTAATATTACTGGTGTTGTAGTAATAATCAAATCACGTGACTATTACCAGATTTTGTAAACAACATTATCAAAACAAAACGTTCACGTACAGTAGTTTATCTGTTACATAGTGCTACAGCTAACATGTCCTCTAATATCCAAGTAGTCGTTCGTTGTAGAGGCAGAAATGCCCGCGAAACGATGGCGAAATCACCCGTGATGGTTGAACTACCCAGTGAGACGTACTCACTATCAAATCCTACTGTTACCGTGAATCAAGATCAACAGATTTCCACGTTCCTCAATTCAATGAACTCAAAGACGTACACAGTGGATCAAGTGTATGGGTCGCAGGCAGATCAGCTGCTACTTTTTGACAAGGTGGCGATGCCTCTATTCAATGATTTCATCAATGGGTTCAATGTGACTATACTAGCGTACGGTCAGACTGGCACGGGAAAGACTCACACAATGTGTGGAAACTGTACTAGTGAAGAGGAGGTGGATAAATTGGACACTTATGTTCCACTGCTTAACGAAATGGCCGGCATAATACCTCGAATTTTGAATGAGCTTTTCAAGTCACTAGAGGGAGATAGTGGTACAAATGACTATGTAGTTAAATGCTCATTTATCGAGTTGTACAATGAAGATTTGAAAGATCTATTGAATGAGGATACAGATAAAAGCAAATTGAGAATGTTCGAGTTGAAGAAACCCAATAGTGACTCATTAGTCATTCAAAACTTACAAGAAGTCTACATAAATAACGCTGTTGATGGACTAGATATTTTAAGAAAAGGTTTAGTCAAACGTAAAACTGCCAGTACCAAATTGAATGACGTATCTTCAAGATCACATACAATCTTCACTATAAACCTATACAAAAAACTGAAGAATGACTTTTTCAAAGTTTCTAAAATGAACTTGGTTGATTTGGCAGGTTCGGAAAATATTAATAGATCAGGGGCTATAAATCAAAGAGCAAAGGAAGCTGGTCTTATCAATCAGAGTTTATTAACATTAGGAAGGGTCATCAACTCCTTAAGTGACAAAAGTTCATCATCGTCAACTATATCACATATACCTTATAGGGAATCAAAATTGACCAGGTTACTTCAAGATTCAATAGGAGGACAAACTAAGACTACGTTGATTGCTACTATATCCCCTGCGAAGATTAATTTAGACGAAACAGTATCTACTTTAGAATATGCTTCACGAGCTAAAAATATTCAAAATAAACCTCAGGTAGGTCAGGATTGTGATTTAATGTTAAAAAAGATTTTACTTAAGGATATGTCGAAGGAAATTATGAAATTAAACAATGATCTAATTGCCACTAGGAACAAAAATGGAATATGGATGGATGAAAATAACTACAACAACCTAATTGAAAACAATGATCTCATTAAGGCTGAATTAAAGGAGTCAGGAGCAATAATAAATGGATTGAATATGAAAGTTGATCAATTGTCAAGCCTAAAAAGAGCAAGTGAAATGAATAGTAAAAATTTCAAGAACAAGATAAGCGAATATCAACAAAGGCTCAAATACTTGGAAAACAGCGAGCTTGACTATAAGAAGCAGCTTTCTGAAAAGGATTCCAAACTTTATTCTATAAATGAAAAGTTAAATACATTGAATGAAAACTATAAATCATCGAAGGCACATCTTGACCAATTGATTAATGACAATCTAAAGTCTACGATAGCTCAGATTGAAAACGTCGTCACAGATTTGAACAATTATAAGGCTAGTCAAAATGATGAACTAAACTTAACTATTAGTAATATCCAGAAAAATTTACAAAATTGTAAATCTGGCTTATCTTCTTCGATATCTTCGATAGATAATAAGTTAGGGCAGTCAATCAACAAGATCCCAAGAATGATGACTGATGTAACCAACAATTTCCAGGACTTTCATGCCACTGTGGAGAGTAATGAGTCTAAAGTCAAGAGTAGTCTTAGTGATTTGAAAATTGCAAATGACAAATTCTCGGGGTATATAACCGAAGAACATTTAGATTCGCAAAGCTTGAATTCGCTTATCGATAAAATTGTATCAGAGAGAGTCAGCAAGCAGTTGGCTTCGATGAAATCCCACATGTTGAGCAAATTTTCTAAATTGTTAGACGATTCTCATATCAAACAAGAAGACCTATTCAAGGAGTCGATTGGCGAAGTTTCTTCCAAATTTATAGATTTGGAAAAGAAAACTTTGTTGGAGAGACAGAATAATTGGTCTAAAGAGTCGGATAATTTTTATAAATCTGTAGATAATGATCTTTCGGCGTTCAAAGAAAATTATCATAACTTCAATCAGGAGAATACCCAAAAGCTTTCTACAACTACAAACAAAATATCATCATTAATCACAAATACCATAAACCCCAGCTTGAATAAAATCAAGGAAGTAATTGATGAAAGCAGTCTTGATGATGAGATACCAAAATTGAGGTCGATCAGTAATTCTATAGCAACAAAGGACGATGCTATATGTGACTCTTTGAACTACATCAACCAAGACTTGAATAAGCTCCAGCATAATGTAGCATCAGATGAACCTATTATCTTGGAGAAATCCCCAATACGGTCAACTAATAAATCACCTACAAAACAATCACCTTTGAAGTCTTTGGTTTCCCCAAGAAAGGAATTGATGAAGCAACGATCCCCTAGTTCACAACAATCTCCTTTGAGAAGATCGCCTCCTAAAAGACAATCATCATTCGCTATGAACTCTAATGCAGATTTGCAAAATAGTAAAATTCCCCAATTGAACAAAATCAATAGCGACAAGGAAAACTTTCCTTCTGCAGTTAAGAGAAGAAGAGTAATACAAGACGTAAATAGTGCTCTTAATAAGTAATAATTGTATAATAGATGTAAAAGTACCTATGTCAATAATGACTTTTTTTGTAGATCATAATTTCTCAAAATTGAACAGCACGCAATTTATGAAAGTAATATCCCCATATTTACTATGATTAATACCAATGATTCTCAATAAGAGCTTACAATACTTCATTGGATATACATCTATATCTACAGCGTTACTAAGTTGGTCAATTTATAGCTCTCTTGAGCTATCAACGAATACATTCACGTTTTTAGTTGAATTTACGGATGGTTATAAATTAGGTATACTTCTTAATTTCTTGTTCTTATCTTTTTTAACAAGTGGTAAACTAATACAGTTATTGTTATTTGGGCAGCTCAGAATTATAGAAGTGGAACATCTAGTGGAAAAATTGCCAATATTTTGCATCAATCTTTTATTCAATTTAGCTACAAATGACAACAACTTGATTCTAAACTGTTTGCTTTTAGGTGCAGCTGTTAGTTTCAAGGTCTTCCATATTATACTTATCGATAGATTAGATTTTGTTCATATGAAGATTTTCAACAATGCTTCTAATGAACCTTACACAACTTTGAAAGTCTTACAGCAGTATGCAACAAGTTTATATTTTTGGCTTATTTTAGCATTTGTTGCTAGCGATTTTGCGATCGCTAAGTTCTTGGTTTATGATGTTTTTCAAGGGATAAACTCCGTCACTTGCTTATTGTTTGGGTTTCAGTTTGCAGTTCAGGGCGTTGAAGCAACAACTTATTATTCAAAACTATTGTTGAACATATATGAGCTTGCATTTTACCGTAATGATGAAAGCGAATTTGATATTGATGATAGGGAAGAAGGAGAAGAAGATGATGATGAAAATGAAAGAGTATGGGAAAACAAGGCGTTTTTCAGTAAGGCTATTGATATATGTTCAGCTACTTTGAAAGCAGTTTCTTATTTGGGTTTCATATATTTACTTACAATACATTCAGGATTATCGTTGCCAATATCAATGTTACAAGGTACATACATTTCTTTGAAGCAGATGTATAAAGAGATTTCGCAATTGTTTGCGTTTATCGAATCGTCCAAGAAACTAGATAGCCAATTACCTAACGCGACTAAGGAAGATTTGGAAGCTTCAGATAATTTATGTATCATTTGTCGTGAAGACATGTTTGCATTAGATGAATATGAAAGGACCCATCACAAGAAAATGTCGTCCAGAAGATATGCAAAAAAGCTAAGATGTGGCCACATTCTTCATATGGGATGCCTAAAGGATTGGTTAGAGAGATCAGACATATGCCCATTGTGTAGGAGGAAAGTTTTTCAAACAGATGAGCAACCAGACGTATTTCCCTTAAACCAGCCACAACCTCAGAATCACGAAGAGCCTGCTAATGCCGAACAGCAAGAAAGATTACAAGATCAACAAGCCAATAATGGTGGCCAGCTTGGTGCTACCGATGCACAGAATGAATTATTAGGACGGCTAGAACCATATGAAGGTGACATACAACAAGAAAACCAACATCAAAACATCTTGAATGAGCTTAATATTCCTGCAGAATACCCAGAGACTACTGTTACGCCGCCCCCCACAAGAACGGTAGAACCGTCAGAGGCTTATCAGACAATAAGGCTTCCAACATCAGCATTAATACCGCAAGACTGGACTCTTTTGCCATTACATAAATCTACGAATGAAACTTATAAGGTCGATTTTTCGGCATTTAACCAAGGACTTTTAAATATAAGACGAAAGCCTTCCGGTGGAGAATTGAATATAATTGAACCTACTTCTTATACTTCGCATAATAGCACTACAAACAGTAATAACGATGGGGGTGTTAACGATACGAGCTATGCGGACTAATTTTGCAAATGTAAGATAATTGCTAAGGACGAACTTATATATGTACATATATACATATGTATAAATAAATAAGCAATTGTGCTACATTTATTCAAAATCAAAATCAAAATCCATACCCTGCTCTTGGGTTTCATTCTGCTCGTCACTCATCTCAGGTGCAGCTTGATCTATAATACTGAGCTGGCTATCATTGAAGCCTCCAGTACTATTTTGACGACTTTTCATTTTATCGCTATTATCTTCAAAAATTGGGTCTACATCGACAGGAGTGTTTGGAAGATTTCTTTTATAATTACCGGTTCCCCCATTAGTATCTTGATCATAGCTCGAGGATATGGATGAGTTGAGATTCTCGTCGTATTCGTGATTGATTTGCTTCATAACCAAGCTTAGTTCATCACTTATTAGCGCTTTCGGATAATCGAAATTAAACGCCCTGCATTTTTCCAAATTTGTCTCAATTGATTTTACATTTTCCATTATTCTTGCATAAATATCAGTCTTTGAGGTTGCTAATGCATTGCTCGTTGTTTCCTCATCGCTTTCAAGCTCCTCTGATGTATCAGCATTATTGTATTTATTTGCAAGGCTGATATTTTCTGATATTTTACATAAAACCATTAAGAAATAAAACACACCATCCGTATTATACGGCGGTTCCAATAGTAACTCTTCAAGTTTATCTCTTAACTTGGAATACTTATTCTTAATCATTAAACCCCACAAAGATGTTATCACATACATTGGAGTATGCGTTTTTGAACCTGATCTCCATATAGGTGCCGATATTTGCCTAGATGAGGACATACTGTTTGAAGTATTGTGCTTATTGATGATGAAAAATGATGCTAACCAATCAAAAAATCTTTCGTCTTTGAACATATGTACATTGGTGTCATTATAGGCAGTTTCTTCTCGTTGTTTACTCAAAATTTCGATACCTAAAGGCCACAATGATCGGATGTCAACATTAGGAAACCGGAGGAGTAAACAGAATGTCTTATATGCCAAAACCCAATTCCTTCTAAGAATGTTTAAATGCAATAATGTCTTAAGGTTATTTATATGCTGTTTCCGTAATCCAATATTACGTCTTTTCAATGAATCGGATTCCCCAGACTCCAAAGAGTACTGGGGCAAGACCTCAAGCCCTTTTGTACGTATTAAGAAGTTCGCCTTAGTCCAAGTACTAGATAGATCAAAAGAGTTGAGAAGTTTATTCAACTGATTTTCAGTACTCAATTCACCATCCGATTCTTCTTCCTCACTCTCATCTTTATCGCTCTCGTTTTCTAATTTATGCATAATGTTGTTCGTCAAGTTTCCGTTTTCTTGGTTTTTGGTACTCTTTTGTTTGTCCAAATTAACATTAAGATTGTTATATAAATGCCATATTTCAAAAGTTTCTTCAGGCTTTAACCTCTGATTGAGTTCCTTATGAATATGCTTGAGGATATGCTTTCTAGTTTTGAACTTATTTAATTTCTTTCTCTGCCTAGCAGGTAGGCTATCATTATTTTTGATCTCTTCGAATTTTTGTAAATCGATGTATTTTGATAATAATTTTTGTAGTTGCTTATATTTTTTTTTGGAGTTCGACAAATTCGAATCGACAATAAAGCTTTCAAACATAGTTGGAACCTATATCATTATGTTAAGATGTAGTATAGTAAAGTGTTTTGATAAATCAAATAAGTAGATTCTTGAAGTTCCAAAAAAAAAGTTTCTACTTGAAGATGCGCAAAACATATATTCATAGAACATTAATAAAATTATAATCACTCTATAATAACCTATTTACAATACATCCTTTTGCTTATAGAGTACTATATATCATAATATCTTAATGTTTCTGATCGATTGGATAGTTGAATTAGAAGCCCATACCTGGCATACCACCCATACCACCCATACCTCCGGCTGGAGGAGCTGGAGCGGCACCCTTAGGTTCTGGGGCTTCGACGATAGCACATTCGGTAGTGGCTAATAATGAAGCAACACCACTGGCATCAACCAAACCATTCTTGACAACCTTAAATGGGTCAATGATACCAGCTGCAATCATGTCGGTGAATTCACCCTTAGAAGAGTCGTAACCCTTGTTAAATTCAGCATCGTCGTAAATCTTACCTACGATGACTGCACCTTCCTCACCAGAATTTTCGATAATTCTTCTGGCAGGTTTAGTGATAGCAGCCTTGATAATATCAACACCTAACTTTTGGTCAAAATTAGCTGCATTAGCTTTGACATCATCTAACACTCTGGAAGCCTTAATTAAAGCAGTACCACCACCTGGCAAAATGCCTTCTTGAACAGCAGCTCTGGTAGCATTCAAAGCATCATCGTAACGATCCTTTTTTTCACTGACCTCGATTTCAGAAGTTCCACCAACTTTAACAACAGCTACACCACCAGACAATTTAGCTAATCTTTCCTGTAATTTTTCTTTTTCATACTCAGTAGTGTGTGGATCATCGATGGTGGTTCTAATTTGTTCACATCTTGCTTGGATGTTGTCCTTAGGACCTTCACCATTCAAGACAACTGTGTCTTCTTTGGTGATAGTGATAGAGCCACAAGAACCTAATAAGTCGACAGTGGCATTTTCTGGTTTCAAATCTAATTCCTCAGTAAACACAGTACCACCAGACAAAATTGCAATATCACCTAAGATGTTCTTTCTGTTGTCACCAAAGCCTGGGGCCTTAACAGCACAAACTTGAACTTGACCTCTCAATTTATTCAAGATACAAGCAGCCAAGGCTTCACCATCAACATCTTCAGCTAAGATCAATAAAGGTCTTCTCAGTTGGTTAGACAATTCTAAAGAAGGCAAGATATCTTGGATAGAAGAGATCTTCTTTTCGGACAACAAAATCAATGGGTTTTCGAATTCAACCTTACCAGACTTAGTGTTTGTGATGAAGTAAGGAGAAATGAATCCACGGTCAAATCTCATACCTTCCGTAACATCCAATTCGTCTTCCAAAGTTTTACCTTCCTTAACAGTGATAACACCTTCTTTACCTACTTTTTCCATGGCAGACGCCAATAAGTTACCAATGTGATGATCACCGTTAGCAGAAATAGTGGCAACTTGGGCAATTTCTTCAGAAGTAGTGATCTCCTTTTTGTTGTTTTGCAAAAAGTCAACTACAGCTTCAACAGCGGCTTGGGAGCCTCTTCTTAAATCCATTGGATTGCATCCAGCAGCAACATTTTTTACAGACTCAGTGAAAATAGATCTTCCCAAAACAGTGGCTGAAGTAGTACCATCACCGGCTGACTCGTTAGTCTTGGATGCAACTTCTTGTAATAATTTTGCCCCCATATCTTCAAACTTGTCTTGCAAAGTGATTGACTTGGCTACAGTAACACCATCCTTGGTTATTTTTGGAGATCCGAATTGTTGTTCAATCAAGACATTTCTACCTTTTGGTCCTAAGGTAACTGATACTGCATCAGCTAAGGTGTTAACACCCTTCAACAAGGCTGCTCTACCTTCAACTCCAAACTTCAATTCCTTATGAGAAATGTTACGCGCAAATGTAACTGCGGTTTTCTTTAAAGATGGGCGAGTGGTTCTCAACATATTGACTTTCGTTTAATTGATCAACTTTGACTATTGATTGAATGAACTAGTTATAATATATAATTTTTCACTTTTATGTCCTTGAGAAATTTAGGCTTCCAGAAAATTCTCTCACAAGGTCGTGCTCGTTTCAATATTTGATTTGATTTAATCAACTACTATAAGCTTTTATCCTGCTGAAGCTTCTTGTATAAAAGAGTGTATTAGATTATATTTAGTTTTATTGTAGCTATATACGAAAGTGCAATAGAATTAAGTTCATCAAATTATGGTATTAAATGTAGGGCTGAGTCGGATGATTACATGACTGCAGCATATTTAGATTTTTCTCTAAGAATATGACCATACTTGTAAAACAAGAATGGGACAGGGATTAAAGCGACAGCAAGACACCCCAATAACGTACTGGCCCACTTGATATGCATGTTAGTAAACATTTGGCGAGCAAAAAGTGGGAATGCGGCACCAAAACTCGATCTCAAGAAAGTATTACCAGCCAAAGCTGAAGCTGCGAACATCAAGTAACAGTCGACAATATAGTTGATGCATGGCAAAAAGATGACAATCAAACCAAAACCGACGAATGATGCACCAATGGTTGGAACAATCCAGTGAACTCTATCAGCATAGTCACCAGCCCATCCCAACCAGAAAAGTCCGCCTGCAAAAAAGAAGGAGCCAACCATCATTGGAGGTAATCTTTCTTCTGCCACAGGTTTACCACCATTGGCTTGCATAATTTTGTTATATCTGGTTTCGAAGAAAACGCAAACAAGCCCACCAATGAAGACACCAATTAACATAGAAAGATATGGCAACTCACCAACCCCTTGAGAGAAACCGTACTTACCCGTGAAGATTAGAGGAATTGCAGTCAAAAGTAAGTACAATAACCCGTAGATAAATGCGTTGTAAACAGTAATCAAAAACAAAATGGGTTCGGTAAATAACATTTTGAGAGGTCTGGAAATTTGGTTCTCAGCAATTTCCTTCAAACTCAAGGAGAATTCTTCATGAGGAGCTTGTATTCCCCAGTTTCCGGTTCTCCTTCTCAAGACTTCAGCCTTATGCGTCAAAATTAAAGGATGATGGGTCTCAGGGCAAAAGAATACAACACCAATCAAGGCAAGAGACCCGACCAATCCACAGAAATATGAAGTCCATCTCCAGCCTAAAGCATCATTCTTAACAGTGAAACCACCAAAAATAGGAGCTAACATTGGACCACCAAACAAAACCATGGCGAAAATTGCCATAGCTTGTCCTCTAGTAGCAGCTCCAAACATGTCAGCCATGCAAGCGGGCACCACGACAATAGGAGCAGCACCAACGAAACCAGCAAAGAATCTGCAAATCATGATGGTTTGTAGATCCTTAGCTGTGGCCACCGCGAATGAAAAACACACATAACCAAGGCATGAAGGCACCAACACCATCTTTCTACCGTACAATTCCGACAAAGGACCCCAGATGATGGGTCCCGACGCAAATCCAAAAACGAACAATGATGTCCCCAACGTAGCGACTGTTGCCCCAACATGGAACTTCATCATCACCACTTCACTTGCCTCAGAGAACATCGCTGATCCAAGCGACACAGAAAGTGCTGTCAATCCGACCACTACACATGTAGCAATCTTTCTCTTAGTTCCCCAGTTGTGGGGATGTATTGGGTCTTTGGGCCCATCGAATGCAACCATATATGGTGATCTGTCCCCCAATGGTGGTGGATAATCTCTATCACCTCCCATCTTAGGCAATGGTTCATCGGTGTCGTTGGCTTTGTTTAGCAAACTCTCTCCCCCCGTCATTCTACGGCTTAATGTTCTAGCCGCGTCTACATTGGATTCGTATCGACTTAATTCATCTCCTCCTTGCGGTACTCCCTGATACTCTCCCGACTCTAATTGTCCCGTATATTGTTGCGGTTCACTTTCATTAACTATATTACGTCTATCGGCTTGTCCATTGGACAACGAAGATGACGACTCTGAAAATTGACCCTTCTCTCTGTTATTGTTTTCCGGCACTGCAGACATTAAACACTAAGTACTACTATAAAAATTTTCTTGAAGAAAAATAAATTGCATCGGCGGTTTATTTAAATTAAATTAGGTATTTAGCTAATTAATAATAGACTTCAGGGACCTCTACAATCATCGGTCAAAATTACTGAAAAAATCACCAGAATAAGCAATAATAAATAACAAAAGCTTTCATCCTATTGTTTTCGGGCGGTAATTAGAGTTTAGAGCCGATGGACTCTTTGGAGAGCGGAGCTGGGCGCAAACTAATCTGTTAAAGCCGTTCGCCGCAGTGAACAGGCCGCCGAAAAATCAAAGCCTTCATATTTCGGAAGAGAACATGCGCAACATCGGCTAGTCTGATCGGAAGAAATATACAAAAAGATAAACTCCGAACCGAAAAAAGTGTAAGGATGTGAAGGTGCAGGAGTTATATGGTGTAAGGGTGTAAAGGTGTCTGGATGCACAACTTCTATCCTTTCGCATCACTTGGGGATTTGTGAAGATGATAGTGATAGAGACAGGTTTCAAGGCCACAGAAGAGAAATAGGACACCATGGAGAGCGATGGTTTTGAACCGATAACGGCAATATTCTACGCTGTGTTCCATCCAACTGAGGGTACGAAGGTATTAAACCAAGTGCCGGAGAGATCGATTGGGAACACGAAAGACTGCAGCAGCAGCTTATTCAACTTTGATACGATCAAAAACTATATTATACCCAAAGCGAAATTGTGCAACAAGCTTATATCTATCAAGATCGATAAATTCAAGGTGTTGGGGTACCCAGTGAATATCGAGAACGAGAAGTACTCTCGGAACTCATTCAACTTTAACTTTTGTTTTGTATTTCCATACAATAGTGATACCACGCCATATGAGTCCGCAATCAGGCGAATGGGCAAGATGTTTCAGGCCTTGGAGGAGCAGAGTTTTATTTTGTCAAAATTGGACAAACACGGGTCATTTTTCAAGCGCAAGGATGAATATCCCAAGGAAAACATGCTTGAGATCAACGAGTTCATCACGCCAGGATTCAAAAAGACGCAGAAAGTGACTCTATCATCAATAGAGTCTCTCATACACCAGGTTTACCAGGATTTAAACAACTATTCTGAATGCTGCATTCCATTGGATAGTGCTAACTCAGTAGATATCAAACTTTTCCCCATACTACCACCACCAGTAAATATTAAGGCATTCCAGGTTCCAATACTAACGGTCAAGCTTCATCTGCTAGTGGACATCAATTGGGACCCTACAATGTTGAAGATATTACCGTACATTAATGGCATAAACTCGATTAAGAGAATTAGTGAGTTTGCAGATGCTGACTATATCTTAACCAAACAATGTATTCAGCATTTGATGCACTACAAGTGTATTACGATTGTCGATATATTCCAGTTCAGCAATATCTATGCACCTACCAATCATATTGGGAATTTTTTGAATATGGATTCAATGGCAGAAGAATGCCAGGCATACATAATAACAGACGAGTTTAGTTCTTTGAGCGAATTGCCAGTTCATGATGATCCTGAAAGTCAGTCATCTACTTTCCCCAATTCCCTATCCCCAATGAGCAAGCATTCCTCGCTTTTTAAAAACAAGAAGAAATTCAACGAGAGAACAATCACCATCCCTTCGAAAGCCACCCTTTTCTATTTGTACCGGTCTTTGAACCAAGGACAAACAGTAAAGCAGTGGTATTTACAGCACCGCAAATACCTCGCAAACATAGACATAAGACGTTTTATTAATTTTGGGGTTATTCGTGGCCTTATCTATAGAGTGAACTCCTACCCAATTCCAAACACAATAACTAAATCGATAGAGAATAACAACGATAACGAGCTAGACGAAATGATGCACTATTTCAGAACACGATTGCAATTCGAAAGCATTTCGGCCCCAGAAGTACCTACTAACAAGGCCCTCTTGAATGACCTCGTACATGAGACTAACTTGAAAACAGGTAAATTAAAATCCAAGAGGCGAGTCAGCTTTAACTACAATGTACACAAGCGCCCTATACACAGCATAAATGAAAGTGATAATGAAAACTCTTCCGATTCCAACTCCCTAAATTCGACTGAGTCTCAATTAGAACAAGCTCAAACAAGCTTTGATCGCATCGATTTTGAAAAAGAAGACGAACTAATAAAATTGATAAAATTGTTAAAAGGCTTTCAACACCTAGATTCTATCAACACTGAGCTCCAGAAATCGAGATCTGAAATGGAGGCTTTACTTAGCAAATTGGGTCATTATGACACCATAAATTGCTAGCAGTAGGATCATTATTATTTACATATCCGGGTAACCCGAAATATCATTTTGTGTTAGAGAGGTCTAGAATAGATCGCGATAGTTGTTTATTTTTATTTTGTTATTCTTTATAAACAATCGGTGTTTTTTCTGATTAGAAGGTTCAGGTAACATCAACGAAAAATGTCAGGTAAAGGAAAAGTCCATGGTGGTAAAGGTAAATCATCAGAAACCGCCAAATCAACAACCTCGCACTCGGCTAGAGCTGGTTTACAATTTCCAGTAGGTAGAATCAAGAGATATTTGAAGAGAACAGCACAAAATAAGATCAGAGTTGGATCAAAATCAGCCATTTACTTAACGGCAGTGTTGGAATACTTAACAGCAGAAGTGTTAGAGTTGGCAGGAAATGCTGCCAAGGACTTGAAGGTTAAGAGAATCACTCCAAGACACTTGCAATTAGCCATCAGAGGAGATGAAGAGTTAGATAACTTGATCAAGGCCACCATTGCGTTCGGAGGTGTTTTGCCACACATTAACAAGGCATTGTTGTTGAAAGTTGAAAAGAAGAAGCAGAAATAAAGGTGATACCACTTTGACTGCATAACTGATGGCGGTTTTATTTCGATAATTTTTTGTATTATATGATGAATTTGTTTGTCTGTTCTATGAATTCAATTATTTTTGTATATTATTAATATATTGTATTCTAATTGCAGTGTAGAGTAGACTACGATGGTCCTTCCAGCAATCACGAACCAGCAGTGCCTCTTCTAGTAGATACAATCCTATTTACAAGTACTGGTCCTAGTTTTTGCTACCATCTTTTTTGTTCTCCAGTTTTGAGCTCTCGATCAACAAGTGCATGCTAGTGAATTTTTGTTTTATATCATCCATATCCTGCTGTAAACCGACAATCTCATCCTGAAGAAAAGATATGTCGTCTTGTACGTTGCTTTTCTCGAGATTCGTTTTCTTTCTGCTCCGATTAGACTCGTAGAGAATAAGAGAGCCTGCCACAGAAAATATAAACAATTCACTGAGGAAATTTGCCCCATTCTCGATGGCCTTCTTGTCGTTCAACGGACGGACTTTGATTTTTTTTTCACCGAGCAAGTTCATTCGCAATTTCACATCTGTCTGATGCATCATTTGCGCTATTCGAATGCAATTTCGCCGAAAGAATTCGTGCTCTTTCGCTTGGGCCCTGATGGTGGTTGAAATCGGCTTTGCCACTGTCCGTATCAACAACGAAGTGATTTTCAACGCGATTGCACTCATATGTCTCTAGTCCCGTACCCTGTGTGTCCCTTGCGTGTCGCTTTGAACTCGCTACTGCTGTAATGCCAATTCACCTTGATAATGGCTCTAACTGCCCGGGTCTGCCATTTTCTTGATTCTTATCGATGTCTCAATGAATATCCTGTAGTCACATGATTATTCAACCGAACAATAGCAGTCCCTTTTCAAATATACATTGTAGAAAACACATAAATTGGCTTGATAAGACTTTGGTGAGATGTTGAGCTACATCTAAGAAGTTGCTGAGACCTGATAAACTTATTACATAAACATGGTATTTTCAATGGTAATTAATGATAGTAGAGTTCCCCTATAATAAGAATGAGCCTTGGCGGCCTGAAATCGAAAGTGGATGATAATAGGGTGTAATCTAAACAGGAATATTGAGATGTAGCAGTTCAGACTTAAAATGATAAATAGCTTCCATTTTTCGGTGTCAGTCAATAGTGTTATATCGATTGTCATACAGAATCAAAGTTTCTAAACTCATTAATAGGCACGATTTCTATCAACGGAGTTTTAATATAGCCAGGTTCACAGAATTGATCTTATGTTTTAAAAACCTAACACACCTTTTGGCTTTTGAAGCAGAATACTGTGATAATCCGGGACGGCCAACACAAGAATGAACAGAGCGTGCGTTAACTATAGAACCCTTTTTTTTTTTTTTTTTTTTTCACCCATATGGATGGCAGAGGATATACTCTAAAGCTTAGATTTTTAAAATATTCCTGGGATATGCTATTAGCTGCAAGTTAACTAAAAAAGTAGATCTTTTGAAAATATTTGATTTGTTAAATGTCGGAAGTCTGTTGTCGGACTTAAATTTAATATCAGTTACCGATTCTCCGCAAGAACATTTTGGTACCGGATTCAGAGGCTTTGGTTGACTATCACCTTAAATTAACCTATGTCTGTAGGATAGGAAATATAATGCAGTCATGTAAAATACTGTATTTGCATCCTGTGAAAATAATGATTCGTAACTGTAACTATCTTAAGTTTGAGATCATAATATGCATGTTTTGGTCATAGAAATAGAGCGTAACAAAAATATCTTGAATTTATGATGTTTCACAGAATTGAATATCAAGCCAATCCTTGTTCAAAAATAGTGAATCAGAATAGAAAGGGCGAAACTTATGATATGCATAAATCATTAAGCGCACTAGAAATGTTTCAATTGAATCAGATCAAGGATCTCTATGAACATACGGTCTATTTAAATGCTCTTTAAATAAAGTGAAAATGCAAAAAATTATGTATGTTCTTTTGCTCCTTAGGGAGTATTCATGCAGACAAGGTTTAGCATAATTGGGAATTGCTAAATCGTAATCAAAACCCTGTACAAATACATCAAAGAAGCATATATAGTGTTTGCGCAGCCTACCAATTTAGTTGATCGTAATAGTAGAAAATTTATTTTAAATATGTATTACTATATTCAAATCCCCTAACCCGCCCTCTCAAATCTCGGAATTTGATAATTGGTAGTGATTAATACTAAATTATTGTTGCATGTATGAATGATGAAGAGATGAATCATGAATTTGAGGCAACTCCTTTCATGCCTTACAAAAGTCGAATGTCTTTATTTTTACCTGCGCATCTCATTTCAGGCTATTATCCACAATTCCTAGATTTGATACCCAATTTGAATTCTAAACTCCATATATCGACTTGACCTATTGTTATTTTCCTTATTCATGCCATTATTATATGACAGGTACCGTTGATCTCTGGATATTGATATTAATTTCACAATTATACCGCACAGAAAAATGGACCTCGTTCGTAAAGTATTGGCTTAAATCGTCAAGCTATTTCAATTACCAAATCAGACAACCAGTTTTGTTCTTGTATCTTAGTATCCAAGATCCTCAACTGTTGGGCTAGCTTATCAACCTGGCGCTGATAATCTTTCACCTTAACAGTCGATACGAATTTAATTTCACTCCTTGAGTACATGTCCCTCTTGATAACACCCTTTTTAGCGGCGTTCCTGATGACTTCAATATTTCTTATGTATTGATCCCTTTCTGCCAAAGCTTGGGTCATAGATTTGGGCTCTTCTTGATTCCCGAATAAAAACTTAATTTTTGTATTTGACAAATTAATATTACATATTAAATTGGATAGTTCAGCCGACAACTTGACATACTCTTCAACTAACTCATTGGGATTTTCTGCTGGCTCATCACCTTCTTGAACTGAACAATTATCATTGATACGAGATTCCAATTGCTTCAACCTAGATAAGTAATCTTTTCTTATCCTTAATGCCTCGGCAAGCTTCATTTCCAATAGCTTCACGGAAAGATAGAAAAAATAGAATATTCAAATATAACAAAAGGCCATTCTAGGGGTATTTATATATTCTTGTCTTCGTAAGTGACTCAACCTGCATATTTTAAGTAATTTTGCAGACGGGACGCTGCATCATTTCTTCACACTTCAACAAAATTTGAAATATATTCATAAAATCTAGACATGTCTGATATACAATTTACAAATATAGGGATGATTGATCAATTTGCAGCAGTAACACACAAAACAAAATACAAATAAAGCGTATATCCAAAAAATTCTCCTGTGTTAGCAAAAATACTTTAACAATTGTGTCGCCAAATCAATAAAAACGACAAACATTTCATTACTTAAACGAGTGTTTATCTTCAAGGTATCATTCTTTGAATTATTCCCTTCATTATGCAGTGATAAGATTCTGATTTTCCACCTAAATATCAGACGCTGTACGAGGACGTATTCTTAAGAAGATGACAGATTAAATGCCACTCAAAAACTTATAAAAATGTAGAACAAGTTTAACTAAGTGAATGCCAAAAATAGACCTTGGTATTTCATTTTCATTAAAGTCTGATATGCATACCTCATCATCACTAATCTGCTTCAAATATATTTTATTCTCTTCACTATTAACCAAAATGCGAATTGCATTAATGGAATAGTTTCTCCATGTAAGACACATTTAAAGTTTTGTATGTTAACATTATTACTATTCGAAACGCTTTTTGCTAACTCATTTTATTAATAGCACATTTTCAATGTAAAAGTTTCTAAACGTTTTGCGAGCATAAAAAGCGATACTTTATTTGATCATGTTAAAAAACATAATGGTATAAAATTACTCGGACTTTTTTCTTGGTACTGGACTTAAGCACCGTTGCTCACGTAATGATCACATCTCTACCCCAGATTTGAAAAAATTAAGGGTTATCGTTTTTGTGCGTTAAAAAAATTCGGTAATTAATACCTAAGAGAGGGGAACAAGGACATAGGGGACCCAATATTTTGAACGGGCTATATAAATAGGCCAAAAGTCCACCCAACTATTAAGGACAATTTAGTGCAAACAAATATAATAAAAATGACACCACATTCATTACACGTAACGTTAGACCACGAAGGGATACTTCAACCTCCATCAGGATTTAGGGAAAGAAGTAAGGGAGAGCCCTTTTTGAAGGACTTAGAGACGTATGAGAGGATGTACAAGGAGTCAATTGAAAATCCCGAAAAGTTTTTTGGGGAAGAGGCGTTGAAATATTTAAGTTGGAGCAGAAAATTTGATTATGCGAGATACCCCAGGAGCAGCGAAAAGGACTTTGCAAATGGAAATATTGCGTCGTGGTTTGTGAACGGGGAATTGAATGCATCGTACAATGCTGTTGATCGGTGGGCAATCAAGAATCCCGACAAGCCTGCGATTATTTATGAGGCTGATGAGGTAGGAGAAGGACGCACTATCACATACGGGGAATTGTTAGAACAAGTGTGCAAAATGGCACAATGTTTGTCCAAGTTGGGGGTCAAAAAAGGGGACTCTGTCGCGGTTTACTTGCCAATGATTCCAGAGGCATTGGTGACCTTATTAGCGGTTACAAGAATAGGTGCGATCCACTCTGTGGTATTTGCCGGGTTTTCTTCAACTTCGTTGCGGGACCGGATTTTAGATGGTAGTTCCAACATCGTAATTACGACCGATGAATCAAAGAGAGGAGGAAAGACCATTGAAACCAAGAAAATTGTCGACGAAGCCTTGAAACAGTGTCCAAACGTCAGAAATGTAGTTGTTTTCAAAAGAACTGGGAACGTGCATATTCCTTTCAGTGAGGGAAGAGACTTATGGTGGCACGAAGAAATGGCTAAGTATGGGCCTTATTGTCCACCCGTTCCTGTTAACTCCGAAGACCCAATGTTCTTGTTGTATACTTCTGGCTCAACAGGAAAACCAAAAGGTATTCAACACAATACAGCTGGGTATTTGTTGGGTGCGTTAATGACCACAAAATATACGTTTGACGTGCACGAAGACGACGTCCTCTTTACGGCTGGTGACGTAGGGTGGATCACGGGACATACTTATGTCGTATACGGGCCATTGTTGAACGGTGCTACCACTGTGGTTTTCGAAGGTACTCCAGCCTATCCAAACTATTCAAGATACTGGGAAATAGTCGATAAGTATAAGGTTGATCAATTCTACGTCGCTCCTACTGCTTTGAGGTTATTAAAGAGAGCCGGAACCAAGTATGTAGAGAATTACAAGTTAGACTCATTGAGGGTTTTGGGAACTGTCGGTGAGCCAATTGCAGCAGAAGTTTGGCACTGGTATTTCGAGAACATTGGTAGGCGTAGGTGCCATATCGTTGACACGTACTGGCAAACGGAATCTGGCTCGCATTTGTTGACTCCCTTGGCAGGTATTACACCCACGAAGGCGGGATCTGCATCTTTACCATTCTTTGGAATTGATGCAAAGATTTTGGACCCCGTTACAGGCAAAGAATTACCAGAGAATGACGTTGAAGGTGTTCTTTGTATTAAGTCGTGTTGGCCATCGATTGCGAGAAGTATCTACAATGACTATTCAAGATTTGTCGAAACTTACTTCAAACCATACCCCAACTATTACTTTTCTGGTGATGGAGCTGCAAGAGACAATGACGGATTTTTCTGGATTTTGGGTAGAGTTGATGATGTTGTCAATGTTTCTGGACATAGATTGTCCACTGCGGAAATAGAAGCAGCATTAATTGAGCATAACTTAGTCGGTGAAAGTGCCGTTGTCGGTTATGCTGATGAATTGACCGGACAAGCGGTAGCTGCTTATGTGTCTTTGAAAACTAACGCTAATGTTGAGGACGTCGATTTAATCAAGAAGGAATTAATCTTGACTGTACGTAAAGAAATAGGGCCATTTGCAACTCCAAAATTGATCTTGTTAGTTGATGATTTACCCAAGACAAGATCAGGCAAGATCATGAGAAGAATTTTGAGAAAAGTGTTAGCTGGCGAGGAAGACCAATTGGGTGACATTTCAACCTTATCAAATCCTAGTGTTGTTTCTCAAATTATTGACGTAGTCAAATCATCTACAAACAAAAGATAATGCAGGTGTGAGGTACATACTCAGAGAGAGACTTATTATTCGAAGATTTTGATATTTATATATGCGATTATTATGTTTATAAACGGCTCCTCGTAGATAGAGTAAATGTTTACGCAGTAGTAACATACTATTTTCGTATTTGAAAATCTGATTGATTTTGACCTCTGAATTAGCCATGGTCGGTGTATATTAATGCTTAGATATTAAATTACTAGAAATCATAAGTACCTTTCTTCAAAACACAGTGTTGAGCGGTCACATAAATTCTTGGAATACGATGGAATACGGTGCAATATTCCGTAATGATACATGAAAGTAGTAGAATTTATTTTTCAAGATTACGAATCAGTTCAAATAAGGAAGTAGCCTCGGGCTTGGTGGAAACCAAATTGGGCGTGAGTCCTTCATTCAACAAATATTCTTCGGTTGTAGGGCCAATTGAACCGATATGAAATTTTGAGCTAAGGTTCTTAATTTGTTTCAATTTTTCAAGTATCAATTCGGTTCCTTGCGGACTGAAAAATATGATCCATTTCTTACCACCACCAGACTCATCTAACAAACTTAATTGTTGGTTGAAATTTTCAGCTATATCTTCTCTCACATCAGTCTTGTAGATCACCTTTTCGATAACTTTTATATTAGCCTGTCCTAAGTTTTTGGGGATTATATCTTTTCTAATTTTGCCCGTGAAAAACACAATCCGTTCACTAGGATCGAGTTCCTCTATAATAATCTTTGATAATATGGAGCCATTACCAGCGTCATCTCCCCCTCGTACATTTTTAAATCCCGATTCTTTTAATATTTTATAAGTTGCTGGTCCTACAGTATAACCAACTTTGCTAAAGATACTTTCCTTTATGGATTCTCCGATTTCTGCAATACATTCGTTAAAACATTCAACTGCTCGTTGACTTGTAATGATGAAGTAGTTAATCTTTGAAAATTCATCACTCTTCAAAAAGTCTATTGTTGAAGCTTTATCGAAATGATTATGTTCAAGTAACGGAATAAATACTGGGTTGTATCCTTCTGCCTTCAACTTAACATCATACTGATCATTTGGTATGGTCTTGTTCTTCAATAGTAGTATATGCGTCATTTTAAACTGGATCTTTTGAAGCTGAAGTTGACATTTAGGATGCTTGCGATTGGCTTTATTTAGAACTACATGCATCGCGCAACATATTCTCAAACAGGCACATATAAATTACCCAAATTATACTATTAAATCAAGAACTGAAAATAAGAACATAGTTAAGAGAAAGACCCTATTTAATAAATACTAAACAAACCCATTACTCATTCACGATCCGACGAGATGCAGCTAAAACCTTTTCGACACTACCACCATTTTTTGACTTGAAAACCTTACCTATCCTCTCATTGCCAACCATAAAGTTACCCAAAGTAGTTCTAATAATATGTTTGAAGCTTTCAATAAATTCAAACTTGTATCCCATAATTGAAACAAATACTAAACCAATAATACCAACCAAAACGGGGAACCAGAAAAATAATAACATCTTGTCATTTTCCACAGTCTTACGTGGATGATTAATATAGGAAATCACCATATCTTCTGACGAGTCAGAAGAAACTCCAGCATCTTCTTGTTGGTCTGCTGAGGAACCAGTACTCACTTTGGTATTAGAAAAGGTCATAGTACCTTCGTCTATATTGTTTAAGTTTCTTTCAATGGCAGACTTTGGTTTAGAGTGGAATGAGGATGGACCAAAGGGGAACAAATCTTCATAAGTAGGTAACTGGCTATCATTTTCATCATTGTTAAACACCTTCTTAACTTTTTCCCATAGGCCTCCGTTTGAACTCAGAGACAAGTGATCCTCATCATCATATTCATCTCTGCCGCTTGAATTTGCTGGTATTATGGTTGAGTTCGAACTCAATGACTGATTGTCGTTCATCACATTACATAAGTCGGTATTTTCCGATTCTCCATCAAAACGTTCGTCATCAAGCCTTCCATCTTCTTCGTACTCGTCGAAATCAGTGTCCAAAATACTTCTGTTATAACTGTCACTTTCGTAATCATCAGTTTCGAACTCAGAATCTGCCATATCAGATTCTGAGTTCAAACCCTCTCCTGAAACACGCGTCTCACTTGCAGGTCGGAATTCTTTCCTAACTATATGCCTATCGCCTGTTTCAAGCTTATTACCAGCTGAATGTTTCACCGAGTCCTCAAGGACCATTTTGGAAACATGGCAACCAAAGTTCATAGCAAACATCGAATTCAATGAATCTAAACTTATAGACTTGGATAACTTGCTGTCTTTGCTGAATACATTGGAAAAGTCCTCAGCTTCATGATCTTCATAATCTTGCAAGTTGTTGAAAATGTCCAAAACGTTTAAATCACAGTAGTCTGTGATGGACTTGTCATTGGGTAATCTCAAATTCCAGTTACACTTACAAGCAATAAAAATCTGAATCACATCTCTAAATCCGCACATCGACGCCATAAATAACGGCGTTAAGCCTCGATTATCTTTCACATCAGCTTTGCTGCCATGTGTTATCAAAAATTTGATCAATTCGCTATAGTTTTTCAAAGATGCCAAATGTAACAAAGTTTGTCCTTGGCCATTACATAGTTGCCAGTTAGGTATGATAATAGGACAATTAGGTAAATCGACTAATGAAAGGAAATTAATTAAGATTTCTTCAGTAGATAAATCTGACTTCGTTAATCTTTCAACAGTCCTATGTGCACTGTCAAACCATTCTATGTTTGCTTTATTCATATTTTGCTGACCTGATGGTGACAGCACTATTCCATTGGAATCTCCAGAATTGCTACTATCCGTACCCACTATTCTTTTGGCAATATTCTTTGCATCTTCTAGTTTTCCGTTCATTTTCAAACCAACAATTTGGAGTGCTAATTCGATCAATTGTTTATCTGTATCATCGGTATAAGTGAAAATTTGCTGTTGAGGTGGGCCACCAATAGTGACATTTTCCTGATCCTCAAAACTAACCAAAACTTGACCTGGTTGTGATGCTGGAGGCAAGTATGTCACTAAAGTCGTCTCCGACCAACAATGAGTGGCTAATGCTTGATTTGCACCAAACTTGACTTGTAATCCTTGGCGAAAATTGAATCCCAACAAAGTGATTTCAATTCCACCTCTGATCGGACCCTGTGCTGGAATGATTCTTTGAATAGATGGCAAATTTGGTTGTGATGGTTGCAAATTGGTTTGACTCAAGGGTGACAAACCAAAGGCTTGATTTTGGGGTGCCAGAATGGAAAGATAGTTGTTTGATTTCATCATCATGTTACTGGCAGATGTATTGGTATCGCTGTTACTCATAGGAGATAAAGCATGGGCGCTACCATTGAACATTGGGTTGGTCTGAGTATTAAAAGAATCATCAATGGATAACTTTTTACGTTTCAAATTTCTTCCATCGGAGTACGTGTTAGGAATAGAATTAGTATCGGTATTGGTTTGTGGTTCAGAATTCGATTCATCTATCGAGTTTGACGAAAGCTGGCGTATGGAATTTGCTAATGCGTCATTATCAGATTCTCTCGGCTGGACTGTCTGATCACGATGCGAGTTGTTCAATTGATTCAAATTCGTGGACGAACTTCCGATTGAGTTTGGCAACGAATCTTCAAGAACTCTATTTTTGGATGTAGCTGTAGTCTTCTTTCTATCCATGATCATGATTGTAGAAGACATTTGCTTCGCAACCACCTCTCCTTGGTAATTCTTGACCACAAACAACAATTTAAACCCTTGCGACTCTTTGTGATGTCTACAATAACATATTATTCTTGCAGAAAGCTCCAACGACTTGGATAAATCATTGTTCAACCCATTGGGTGGAGGAAACGAGACGATCTCCTTACAGTTGAATATGATTGCCTTCTTGATCATAGACTCATCAGTCCAGGAAGAACCATTATTTTTGATGTTTTGTTTGCTGTCATTATTCTGGGCATCCTCAGGTTTGTAGTCGGTTTCGTTGCCATTCATGCCAGATTTTCTTCTGGATGCTCTTTTCTGCTCTCTCTTTATACACCTGGAACAAATATTACATGATTTTTTGAAGTCGGAAGTTAAAACGTAAGTATCCAAGTACAATAAATTCTCCTTTAAAACTGGAGGCACATTTTCAATGCCGTTGGCAAGACAGAATTTGTTCTTTGAAATTAAGTCCTGCTGTACATGCAAAAGAACTTGTGGTGGTGGAGGAGTTAAGGAAAACTTGAATTTGATTTGGGTCTCAACTCTGGAGTAACTGGGCAAGTCTGCCAACTGCAACTTATAGGGTAATGCTCTCATAGTCTCGGGCGAAAAATCAAGATACGACGCGTCTGGCACTTCCAATGTCGTAGGACATGGGTTCATGTTAGCGTTGCCAAACTTTAACTTCGACAACTCCTCGCGCACCTCGTCGTAGCCCGAGAGCTGCATCGTACTGGTATTATTGGTGTGCGAAGACTCCGCTGGACTGGGGTAAAGACTGTTGTTCGGATTGTAGTTGAGTGACTCGAGGTACATATAGTCATTCCCGGGAGTCCCAGTTTGCGACTGGCTGAACAAGTTTCTATCGTCGTTGCCATTGTTATCGCCTCGGTGGTAAAAAGAGTTTAACAATTCATCCGCTTCTACCTTCACATCATGACCTCCGGGTGTATTCATAGTGTCATACACTCGCTGGTCCAAAAATTCGTCCAATATGTCCTGTTCATTATCGTTTGCCAAATCCCCCATAAAATTGTGTTCCAATACTTGTTCGTTGGTTATAGACGACATAGTATTGTTATCGTGGCGGCAATCAATCAATCGTTTTACTGAAAATTTCTCTTTCAAGTTTATTCCGTTACTAGCTCACTATTATATATGTCTCTTATCGTTTTGATTTAAGTTACCACCTATATTCACTATAATATGGAAAAGAACGCATATATTAGCTTATATTAACGCTTACGATTATGTTCGAGTAAAAAATTCTGACCAGTGTATATGCAGGAGATCTTATTTAGCCGCTATGGGGGATCTCTCTGCACGTAGAGGTCTCCTATACTGACCCTTGAAATGTTGGGAACAAATTGTTGGGGCCTCTCCGAGGGGAGTCGTGTACAGTGATTATATTGATGTGCGGATGTTTATGGTGCACGGAGTTTTTATTTTGCTACACCTGTATATTGTATATGGTATGTACACGCATGGTTCAGGTGCGTCGGGAACTCATTAGTCTATGCAACGATCTCGATGGGAGTGGAGACGGAAGATATAGCAGAATGCCACAGAATACGTTGTATGTTACGGGCTTCTCTAAGGAGTCTAAGGCCGCTGATTTGGCCCCGGACTTTGAAAAGTATGTATGAAAATAGTGGTATCTTTTTATTATTTTCCAATGCTGCTCTGATACTCTGAGACGGCGGCACCGGCAGAAGTACAGACGCTGCAGGTGTGGCGGACTGTTTGAGCTGGAGCTGCGGTCTTGTTTGGGGTCTGCCTAGTTCTTTTCAAGAAGAAAGGCCATATTAATGAGTTTTAGATGCGGCAGCGTCAGAACTGCGGTACCGATTGGTGGGGCTAATATCCATGAAAATGGCACTTTTCCTGTATTATTTACTCCAAACCCTGTTTATCCTTTCAGAATCCTGCTTTGTTCCTTCCAGTTCCCTAGTTTTTAACTCATTGAATTTACCGACTTATTTCTTCAATCTCCTAGTTTTATATTTCCCTCCAAAATTTTCAAAATTCCTTTCCCAGACGTCCTCCCAGAGAATAATAATTAAGATCCTGCGTTCAAAAAAGAGAGAAACTGACATCCAGATATGGTGATTTAGTAAGATTAGACATTCCTCCACCAAGAACTGATGACGGAGAAAAATATGCATTCGTGGAATACAAAAGTGCTGAAGATTGTGAGAAAGCCCTAGAACTCAATGGCAAAACTTTGCCTTACACCATGAAAGATGGGTTGACTGTTCAATTGGCCAGATCAGACCCCTATTCTTCAAGAAGAGGTGGATTTAGGGGTGGTAGAGGTGGCTACTATTCAAGAGATTATGGATATGGCTCAAGAGGTGGATATTATGGTGCCCCAAGAGGTGGATACAGAGGCAGAGGCTATAGCGGCTATGGCGGTTATGGCTACGGATACGGTGGTTATAGTGATTACAGTGGATATGGTGGCTATGGCGGTGGTTATAGAGGCTACTATGGTGGTCCAAGAGGTGGCTACTATGGTAGTTCTAGGGGAAGCTACCGCGGAGGCAGAGGAGGCTACCGTAGTCGTGATTATAGTGAACGTCATTATGATGATAGAGAATATAATGATCGGGACTATAGCAGCCATGGCTACAATGACCATGGCTACGACGAACATGCTTCTAATGAACAACATTATGATGATGATGGGTATAGATCAACTCAAGATAACCATTCGAAAGAGCCCACTTTAGACAATAAACCAATTGAAAATAAAGGCAAAAATGACGACTCTCACGGTAATAGTGATGCTCATCCAGAAGGCGCCCGGTACGCACGATCACCATCGAGGTCCCCAGTTAGAAGAGACAGGTCGAGGTCTCCAGTAAGGCACGAACAACCAAATTCTCCTCAAAATTGAACTCTATTTATCGCTAGATAGGTCCATATAACTTAATAACATGCAAACCACACTAAAACATAAGGGCTGTTTTTATTGCCTTGAATCACTAATAGACTAGCGAATTCATGAAAATTGAATGGATTAAGCTTACTGATTCTGTCAACTGACGTATTATGTGCTATTGGCTCTTTTATTTTGCAGCCAAATTATCTTTTATTACATATACTGCTTTCGTTTGAAATATTTAGCATTATACGTAAATAATATACACTATTTACATTCTAATACTCAAGGTTCTAATAAGGGTATTGTATGTGGGACAGTAGACCTGGCAGAGTTTCGAATGTTCAGCTCTTGTAGCGTTAGCATGACGCAATTGATTACCAAAGAATCGAGGTCCACTGAGAGAGTACTGTCTTGTTGCCGTACAAGATCAGAATTATCTTGATATAATTCAAGCTTGCCAATTTCTGAATATTTCTTTGGTATAAACGATGGCAGTTCTTCGTACATTAGTGAATCTTTGAACTTTCCAAAGGGCGGCATTAATTTTGAAACATAGGAATGCTTTGCACTTGCCGCCGACAGCAAGCAGGTGAAAGAGTCTGACAATAATGGACTTGAAGGATCAGGGTATGGATTGGGGAGCTGGGTATCTTCAAAGTCATCTGATCTATTAACATGATAATTATTCTGCACTTTCTTTTTGTTCTTGATTAGAGACAGAATCTCAAAACCTGGCTTTTTGTTAACAACTATATCACATAAAGAAGGCATATTACTATCAACTATCATCAATTTCAATGAAGGATTATAATTTGAAAGATATACGCATGACAAAGCTGTACCTGTGACTCTAAACCTAGTGTTTTGATAATTAAAATCCGCAAAAGGGCGATAATTATGTTGGAAGACTATGATTCGAAAAGACTCTCTATCTAACGGGGTGAAATTTAGTATGAATCGCCTAACTTTATAAAAATGTTTAACATAAACCGTACAAAATGTGTAAGTTTCGAAGTGCTCAGTATTCTCAGTAGCGCTGGAATTCTCATGCGCGGCTGGCTTCAATGGTATTTCTCTATATTTATTGAAGATCAAGAAAGGTGAATTTTTCCTAAAAGTTGAAAGGTACGGCGTATGAATTTTGAAAAGTGGCAAGCCTTGACCCTTTATTTTATAAGCAACCGGTATAATATGTGATCTGTGGTCAACCACATCGTTCTTAGTAATAGAGACACTTTCAGTTCTATCTTTCTTATTGACTGACAACTTTCGAATCGTTCCATTTCCATCGTAGATAATTATCAGATTCTTTCTTTCTTGTTTCGTCCTCCTTAAATGTTTGAATAAATTAAATGATACTTCATTAACAAATACATAGGTATTATTTTTAAAAAACTCATGAACCACGATAAATTCCCTTTTCAAGTTGAATTTTGACAACTCTTTGTTCAAAACTAGCCCACATAGGTGCTCATTTGATTCAGTAACTGTCTGCTGGTCGTCAAAGTTGACCTCATCAGGAGATCGTCTTTCGCCTATCTCATTCCTTAATTTTCGCAAGATGAATGGTAGATAAGAGGTAAAATTTGCATTGTAGGTTTCTTGTAGTTCTAGCTGATGGCGCTTATCATATAATAGAGTATCACTTTCCGATAAAGCTATTGATTCGCTCATTGATGAATCATCGTTGCTCGCTAGCCTGCTAACATTATTGCTCAGATTGTGATAAGGAAAGTATAATATCTCATGATTTGTAATCGGAAAACTTAGTCTTCGTTCCTCATCTTTGCTACCAATGCTACCTGAATCCAATCCAGAGATACTGAATCGTCTTCTCTTGAAAATCTTCATGATGAATTTAAAATTAAACAGACTTTATTGTGTATCTATTACAATAATTTAAAATTTCGCTGAGGCTGCATGAGATAACACATCTAATAAAACGCCTTTTTGCCTTATTACATATTTGTACGAACTGCTACGGCTTTGAATACTTTGTACTAAAAAGGATCTTCGGGGATTATCTACTCTATTATTTGTACCAGAGTGTTGTATAAGTTTTCGATATCAAGTTCAAATATTCTTTTTTCTTTGAAGATACATTCTTTGCGGGGCTGATTGAATCTGATTAAATGAATCTTCATGTTCGATTTATACCTAGGATAGCAAACATTTTGTTTAATCCACTCAGCTGTGATACTGGAGTTGGGTCGATCCACAGTTTCAATTTTGATTAACTTACCCTCAATATTTCTAATGATCTGAACAAACTTAAAATTTGTGATTGCAAAAGCATGGCATAACCTATCAAATAAATCAACTGTTGGAGATAAATTATTGAAAAGTATCACTTTGAAAGCTACTTGTTTCGAGCTTGTTTTTGAAGACTTGTAAATTTCCGGCTCATAGGTCGAAGGGCAGGAAAACTTGAATGCTTTGAATTTATTCAAATAGCAGTACAATTCTTCGATTGATTCATGCATGTAAAACCTGGCATTGAGAGAATTTGTATATGGCCTTCCTTGATTGTTTCTTTTATTAATTGGAGCATACCTTGAACTAGATGTTCTCGGTGTAAACGCCTTCTTGAAAGGCTCTTCCACCTTTAAAGAATTGCTCTTACCAGTTATGAATCCTGGAACCGAAATGTTCAAAATGCAGCGCTTAGCCTGTTCATGAATGTAGCTTCTCTCCTTTCTCTTTAGACATAAAAGGCTATCAACGAGCAGGAGTGATTCTTCTGAATTTATCAATTTTTGTGGGCTTCCATCCAAATATGATATTCCTTTCTCTAGTGGCGAAGAAATAGGGGAGCTGACCATAGGAAGCCTTTTTTCAGGATTGGTATTTGGTCTAAAAACTTCTTCTACGTAAATTCTGAAATCGTTCTTCATTTCATATTGGAGATCGGTTGCAACCTGAGATAAAGTATCCAAATTAGACGAATATTCACTACTCAGCATTCTTCTTATATTAAATATATATAACACAAGCTTCAAGAAAATCACCATAATTTAAACATGCATTAGAACTATTTAAATATAATTGGAGTGGTTGTAAAAAAAAGTAAATTGCAACCATCCAGTTTGTTATATATTTCAGCTATAAATTATTATTATAGTCTCATCAGCTGCCAATATTCACCAATTGATACAGAAAACTCCCTTTCTTTACTAATGTGTTGTAGCATCTTTAGATGCTACAGATGGTATCATTAATACATCTTCTTAGAGTTCTCAAGCAAGTGGTCATTGCGCGAGTATCAGACATAAGTTTTCACTACCACAAGCTTTCACTCGAGAAAAAGTTGTAACTGAATAACCGCTGTATTATGTATCACACATATACTGACATCGTTAAATATTATTTGCTAAATGTTTACTGAGGGTCTTTCTCAGAAGCAATTTTGATGCAGAAACAATCAATTTATCATTTGATTCTTAGATTAGTACAGTCCTATTCTTCAGATTCAAAATAAAACCACCTACCCAAGACTCAGCATCTATAAAGTTGACATGTTTGATGTTTAATGGAAAGATTTGAAACAGTTCAACAGAAATTAACTTATGTGGCTGTTACGTGGTTATATAGAAATCATTTACGAATAAAGCTATAATCGGTTAAAGCCCCAATGCCCACTATTACAGTGAAATAAGTTTTACGAGGCTTCTAAACTACCCTTTTGACGATGTTTGGATCACACAGACCCCATATATAAGTAATAGTCTCATGGCACATAACATACAAAAAATACTCAATGCACGAGAAGTAACATGATAAAGTTGCTCTATAATGTATGGCGCACGTTAGTGGGTATAAAGATGCAGTGTTAATATTGGGACACAATTTTTCAAAATTAATTGTATCAATTGAACTTCCCCTATACGAGATATACTTAAACAAAGCTTACCAAAGAAAATGCCAGAATTACGTCGTTCCACTAGAGTCTCTTCAAAGTCGGCTGCTGGAGCAGATAACGAAGAGAAAGTTGAATCACCAGCTAAAAAAGTGCAAACTACCTCAGTCAAGGAATTGAAGGTCGGGGATAAAATTCCTGACATCAAATTGTTGGACGAAGAAGAGAGAGAAGTCGATTTGTTGAAGGAAGCTATATCATCGAAATATTTGGTGATCTTCGCCTACCCCAAGGCATCAACCCCCGGGTGCACAAGACAAGTATGTGGATTCCGAGAGAATTTTGGATTTTTACAGAAATCAGATACTAAGGTGTACGGATTATCCAGTGACACCCCAAGCGCTCAAAAGAACTTTGTTACTAAACAACACTTGCCCTACTCGTTATTGTCGGATCCGTCCAAAGAGTTGATTGAGGTTTTAGGAGCTAAAAAGGAACCATCGGGTATCAAGAGATCGCATTGGATCTTTGTCGACGGTGTTTTGAAGGTTAAAAAGATAGCTATCAGTCCAGAAGAGAGTTTCAACAGCGCCAAAACTGATATCGAAGCTTTTATCGGGCCTGTGACTGAGGAAGAGTCTAAAAACGAACCTAAGGAAGCAGCAGAGGAAGAGGCCAAGGAAGAAGCAAAGGAAAATCCTAAGGAAGAACCAACGGAAAAGGCAAAGGAAGGCTCAAATAATGAGCTGACTGAAGGACTGACGCTACAATCAAATGACAATGCCAACGACTTAACTAAAAAAGAAGAGTCATGACTTACATGAGTAAGAAAAAAAAAAAAAATAACGGTAACTGGCAGTGCTAACATTTCATGATTGTTATATGATATGTACGATACGGAAAAAATAAAATGAATCTTATGCTATTAGAAGCTATTCAAATAACCAATAGACTGTAGGAAAACTGCTGCGACAGTTAAAATTTTCGTAGCCCACCACCAGTGTTGTACCAAGAACGAGCAGTAAGTAAATTCAAATACCCAAGAGTTTTTCGATTTATCGAAATGGCCAGTCAATATACCTGTTTGGCCGTCAAAATCACCCATCATTGATTTAACTACAATTTCTCGAATAGGAAACCTCTGGCCAGTTACATCAATAGATTTTGAAGCTCTCCATTCACCATCCACCAAGTTGTACCAACTATCGCATCCTACATGGTCATGTCCTGTTAATATAATACCATTTTTGGAACCCTCAGGGAAAATTATATTAAGAACCTTTTGCGATGTTTCGTTCAACAAGTGATTTTGGGACCTTAATTTACCATTCTTGTAAGGCTCTCTAGTATTGTTGAGATAATACTTATGCTCGGGACCATCCCTACATAACCCTTCCTTTTTGTAAAAAGGTATGTGAGTTAGTAAGATAGTAGAACCTTTAAAGTGTTTATTTTCGTGTTTTTCGATGTTTTCTAGGAAAGACCAAGTGAAGCTCACGAACTCTTCTTGCAAAGCTGGCCCTTCTAGTGTTAAGGAGTCTAAAACAATCAATCTCCATTCTTCAGGAGATCCCTTGTTGTAATTAATCATGTAGTTGTTTTGTCCAAATAAGTGATGAAACCGGGCCATATGTTGCCACGTTGCATCACCACTATAACCAATATCATGATTACCTGTTAAATTGATGAAGAGAGGCTCTTTAGTTGATGGATATGGAGCATCGAAGTTATACCAATCGTAAACATCATTATACACCCGTGAGTTGAATCTTACATCTGGATCCAAATTTACCTCCTGATTCAACCATTTTTGCCAATCATAATCCTCATGTCTGTAATATGTTTCAAGCACATTTTGCTTGTATTCGAGCGGCCTAGTGAATAAACGCTCTACAAACCTGTACGTTCTATTGTAGAATTCTGAATCATATATCCATTGCGAGGAGAACAAATCCCCCATTACCGCTACATGGGTAGGTTTCATTCTCTTTTTCATGGTGCTGTAGATATGGCCTAGGTAGTAATCATTTCCATAATTGTCAAGTCGTTTAATGTACTTGGTCAGACGCCAATTTCCATTGATCTGTGGATCACCGAATGCCAAAAGATTGATATCTTTGACATCGGTATCCAAGTCATAAGGGGACTTATTTTCCTTTAATTCCGTATTTATGAGTGACGGGAAATTTAATAGTATTTTATCGCTCACAGCATTGGGTAATCTATTTATCCAATTAGCGGAACTAGTTAATTTCTTTGAGTCTGGAAACTCATGCCATTTGCATTGTTCCGTTTCGTTCAAGAGATCTGGGTAAAAATAAATAAGGATATTAAAAGCAATAGCTGCTATCGTAACTGTCCACTTAAAGACTGATAAACCCCCTTTTGACATTCTTGAGCTTAAGAGACAGTTTTATACCACCTCTTTCAAAAGTTTCGATTATCACTTAATTGGAATTATGCAGGATGAAAGTAATATCTTCGAAATGAAATCGTTTTCAAATAAGCTACTGTGACATTAAAGGAGCCAGAGACATGCTCGCTTTCGAATCAGCTTAAACAGAGAAAAGAGTGGGTAAACGATGAAACGAAATTGATCCGAAAAGTACAATAGACTACAAGCGGTTTTTCGGCTGGTTGGCGTATATAAAATCCTACGTCAAAAGGAGTATACAGAAAATACTCTTAGGCTTCCTGCCATGCCAATATAGAGGTGCAAATATATAGTAGCTCTTTTCACTTGTATATTTATTGAACTTGATAAATATTTATAATCGAGAATGTATGTCAAACCTTGATAGTATACGACTTTCGAATCATTCTATAATCCGATTAAGCGCAGTTATGGAAGATTCCGTAGTATTCTAACTTATAAGGCTTCACTCAAGGAATGGTTCAATTTAGCAACTTTAGAAGAAATTGACAAATCAACAGTCTGTTCACCAACTTCAACAATCAAACCACCGAGAATGTCTGCGTTAACGTCGTTGGTCAACTTTAAAGTCTTACCGTCGCCGACAAAAGATGATTTTCCAATAGAAGCTTGCAATCTTTTCAAGATCTTTGAGTCCAATGGCTTAACAGAAGTAACTTTGGCTTCAACAATGCCTTGGTAAGCATCGTTCAAGGTAGAAAATTCCTTGTAAATAGCTTGGAAGTTACCCAACCTGTTGTATTCGGCCAAGACATTCAAAAAGTTGGTCATGGTCTGGTCAAACTTCAAACTAGAACCGATAGCTTCGATCACTGAAGATCTGTCTTTTCTAGACAATGCTGGATTATGTAAAAAGCCCTTGACAGAAGCATCGGTTTCAACTAATTCATTAAGCTTTCCCAAGGATTGGAATGTTTTTTCAACTGAAGATTCTTGAACGGATGCCGTGTATAATGCACTAGCATAAGTACCATCAACTCCAAACAATTGGACAGGTGGCTTAACGCTTTTGGCAGCTGATGCCATAGAACGGACAAATAAACGGGTACCCATCATCTTTTTCCTTGTGTTATACTATTTATTTCAAAATATCCTTATTATAATCAATATATGTAGTTTCAACAATCGGAATTTGTTAGGTTTTCTTCTCGTTATTCTGAAAATTTATTGGCTACTGAAAATTACGCTCAAAAAGTTCATATGCGCGTAAACTAAGGACCGACTTATGTCTCAATTTTTTTCATTTTTCAGTTCAACGATATAATGGCCAGTAGAGAAGTAAAACGATCGTAATAGAGGCTACAAGATGTTACCGTGGACAAGAAGGTGCCTCGCAGGTACTGCGAGAGGATTTAAACAGTCCATGCTAACTTTAAATAGGTTCCAAAGCACAGCATCTGATGTAGGAGAGCCAGAATTGACGGACTTGGAGAAAAGAGATGAAATCTATAAGAGACAAAGAAAACTAGCATTAGCACATGTCAAGTTAAAGTCGTATGCCAACGGACACTTACAACCAGGATCCACGAATTTTAAGAAGCCGGTACATGATCACTTGTATAAGGGGAGTCCTGTAAGAGAATTGACATTGTCCAAGAGAAAGACAGCAGGAAGAAACAACACGGGACATATCACGATCCGTGGGAGAGGTGGGGGTCACAAACAAAGGTATAGATTTGTGGACTCGCATAGGTTGACCGGAGGAAAGCAAACAGTTATGAGAATTGAGTATGATCCAAACAGGACAGGGCATATTGCGCTACTCAAGCACAACGAAACGGGGGACTTATCGTATATTTTAGCGGCCAGTGGATTGAGAGAAGGGGATGTAGTGGAATCATTCAGAAATGGGTTGCCTCAGGATTTCCTTAATGAAATGAATGAGAATAATAACGGAGAAATTGACGAAGCGCTTTTAAATTCCAGAATCATGCAGAGAGGAAACTGCTTGCCATTGCATATGTTACCAGTGGGTTCGATTATCCACAATATTGGGTTACGCCCCAACGGTCGTGGGCAGCTTGTCAGGTCTGCAGGTACTTTTGGAAGAATTTTATCGAAGCATCCAGAGATGAACAGGGCTATTGTTAGACTAAGCTCCGGAGAACATCGTTATGTCAACATCAACTGCCATGCCACCCTCGGTACGGTATCCAATAAAGAACACCAAGCGATATCTTGGGGTAAAGCCGGGAGAAGTCGTCACAGAGGTAGACGTCCTATGGTTAGAGGTGTTGCCATGAATGCTTTCGACCATCCCCATGGTGGTGGTAGAGGTAAATCTAAATCCAACAAAGTTTCGCAATCTATGTGGGGCCTTAAGAAGTTTGCAAAGACCAGAAAGTTCAAGCATGTTAACAAAATGAAGGTTAAAGATAGACCAAGACGCTAAGTATTAATTCATGTAAATAAACCATTAAATACGCTATATACATATATCATACGTAACACTCATTCGAGTTATTGGCCAAACAATTCACTAGGTAACAAAGTAGGTTTCGAAGATTCTTTTTCAAGAACTCCATGTTTCCAGTCACTGCAAATATAATAAACACAAATACCGCTACAACAACGAATATGATCCACCTGTACCTGGTGATGAATGCTCGGTTTTCGTCTGTCAAGATATACTTCCATATGAACTCCAAGATCAGGTACGCTCCCGGTCTTTGTACATCGCGGGGATTACGAATAGGTAACAACGGTTCACGTTCGGGCTTTTTCTTTTTAAAGGAACATCTCATGTAGCGCTTGAATCTTTCGAAAGCTGAAGTCCCGCCTTCTAATTCTGCGCTATTCTCTAACGCTTCGGCTGTTAATTCGGGGTTTTCGCTGTTTGAAGCACGAGAGACCTCCGACGAAATCGATTCATCGCTTATGTGCCCCAAATGAGTACTATTTCTTTCATTATCTAACTTTTGAGTTAAGTTATTCATTATTCTTGTATAATATTGTGATAAAGAAGTAAAACAACAAGTAATTGCAACCACAAATAAATCTCATTTTTGCAACTAAATTGATCAAACACAAAATTCACGATAAGTGTATTAAAACTGAGTTTATCTTGAGAGAGAATTCGACTACATGGAATGTAGAAAATGCAGAATAGTCAACACATCAAAGAAACTCCCGCTTTGTTAGTCTACATAGTCGAGATTTATTTTTACTTCTGATTAAAGATGGAGATACCCAATTAACAATTTGCTTAAATCTACTTGCACGAATGTAATTAAACATAGCAGCGATTGTCTTATGGTACTGGAGGCATGTGAGACTCAAAGTTTTCCAGAAAACCAGTTATTCTGGGGAATCAAAAAAGATTAATTTAGTGATATGAAACCTGAAAGATATATAATAGACATGACAGAAGCGAGACATGAAAATAGAAAGAGCATCAAAAAAATAGCTCCAGAAAGCTATTATACTTTTGAAATTGATGGTAATCCTTCTATATAGAAACCATGTCATCGTAGCTTTGCAGTATAGTTTGGCAAATTTCATCCGTTTTGTCATTCTCACAATCTCTGTTTTTTCCACATAAGCGTAAGTACTCGTCGTCGTAGTATATTAGTTGCAAATTTTTTTCTATATTGGCAGCCAACATGATCTGATCTCTTTGGAAAAATTCCAACTCGAGTATTTCCAATATGAGCACATCTATACTATCTGAAATTCCAATATCGAAGTCATGCTTTAAGTCAAACTTATTGACAAATTTCAAATTTGCTCTTTTGACCAATATCAAACTATTCAATGTGTGAT
Source organism: Debaryomyces udenii (assembly GCA_030556595.1). Lineage (NCBI taxonomy): Eukaryota > Fungi > Ascomycota > Pichiomycetes > Serinales > Debaryomycetaceae > Debaryomyces > Debaryomyces udenii. The sequence continues at coordinate 351,603 of JAKTUI010000004.1, read as the reverse complement.
AGGTGATCCTTTGTTTGTACGCAACCTCAAAGTCAACAATTGTTGGCTTAAAAGGAAATATTGCTAGCACCTTGTGTGTCGAATCTGCTAAGATCGCTGTCAAATCACACGATTCAGTTGTTTTTAGGAATTTGAAAATTCTTAATATTGGTGTCTTTCTTTTTGGTGATGACGGACAAATAAAGTCTTTCTTGACTACTGGATTTGTATAGTTTACATTGGTACCCACGGCGTTTGTTATTGTGCCTAAAAGCCAGCTATTTTGCAATAGCAATGGGTATTTAATGCTATTCATATGTATACATCGATTAATGAAGAAAATTATATGGCGCGTTGGCTTCTATATAAATCCTATTTACACGAAAATCTATTATGCATCCTCATCACTACTCACTCTTCTCTTCTTTTTACTACTCTTAATGGATAGTCTTTGGATTCGTTTTGCCTCACGTTTTTCTCTTTGTTTCTTCAACTCTTTTTCTCTTTTGTCATTGAAATCATCGTTCAAATCATCTTCAGTCTGGAAAACTTCTAAAATCTCTTTATATTTGTTTTTCTGCAAATGTAAATTATTATATCTTATGTTCATCATATCAAATGCAAAGCAGACTTGGAGATCATCGAAGTTTTTGACGGGCTTCTTGTTGAGCTTATTGTCATTGACAAATATATTCGGAGTGGAGCCATACCTAATAAGGTAATCTCTTAAATCGTTGGATAGCTTAACTAACTCATTATTTTCGATTAATAAATTAGTCTTGTTTGAATATCTTGTGCTGAAATGAGTCAAGATGGCTTTAGGGCAATTCATTAGTTTGGCTACTGTTATGGCCTCAATCATTGTTGAATGCTTTTTAGATATAGCTTCCTCAATCAATTCATGGTCTAAGGATGACTCGTGAATTAGTAGATCACTGCCGTACCCAATATCAATAAACTTTGGGTTTGGTCTCGTATCTCCGGAGTAGGAAACCTTGAACGTCTCGCAGTCAGTTAAATGAAAGTCTATGCTTATCGAATAAGACCAATAGCAGTGTATTGCTCTAACCATGTTGATGGATTTAATACCCAAATTTCTGTATAAATCGTTGATTGATTCGTAGTCCTTGCCACCTAATGGCGATCTAGGTATCACTTGATTAAACTCACTATTGTCAAACCGCCTTTCAAATTCACCGATAGCTACCTCTTGAAATTGCGGCTGTCTATCTTTCACAAATTCTTCACAGCTTATATAGACAATCCTATCCAAATCAATTTTATCAGAGACTTGTCCTTCTAATTTATACCACTCATTGATGAAATTATTATATTGCCAAGGAATAATCAAGTAAAGCTTCACTTCGGGGTTCGTATTGATTTCAAACCATTTATTGATGATCGAGACTATTCCCAAGTGATGATCAGCATGCAAATGACTCAAGTGAATCATACATAACTCTTTGAAGATTCTTCGTAATTGCTCTTGATTGTAGTGACCGAAGTTTCTAGTCATGGACCCTAGAGTGTTTTCGCCTCCGTCTAACATAATTGATCTGAATTTGATTTCATTATTATCAATATATGGAATTCTTACTAATGTTGAAATAACATTTCTATGGATTGACGGTAATGCAGATCCTGTACCTAAAGTTACGACTTGAACCTGGTCTTTCATGGAGCCAGGTATACTGTCCAATGATATTGGATTACTTGCCAAGATTTCTTCTTTATCAACATTTCCTAGTTGTAAAGGAGGAATATTTGAATCATACAACGACGACCATGAGTCTATGGGAATTAAAGAATCATCCTCACTAATGGAAGAAGTTTCAATCTGGAATTGTTGTAATTGTTGCAATTTGTAAACAGAATTTGCGTCTGATTCTAAGGGCTTATACGATTCAAAATAAGGTAAATTGAAATTCTCGTTCTGCAAACATTTTAATTTCAATATATTGACGGCTGATGTTTTAAAAACCAAAGTATCATCAGATAACTTGGAATGACTAATGACATGCTTACAACTTTGAGGAAATCTTTCGATAAATTCGATGTATTCTTTCAGGTTGAAGTTGATTTCGTCACCCAAAAGGTGATAAACGATTCCTATCTCTTCATTACCAATATTATCGTCTTCTATAAACCAGTCCTCACAATTCAATGTATTTTCCAAATACAACCTGTTTGGTATATCGACAATCAATAATTTGGCAAAGTGCTTTGACTCTTCAATGACTTGGTGAGGATGAATTAATTCTTCCTTATCATTCATAATTGAATGACCCTGCGTTAGTTTGCGAAAATCGATACCGGGTTTAATACCTAAGCTTTTAGCTTTAACAGGATCAAATTTACCTCTTATGGGCAAGAATCGAATTAAATAATTCAATGAGGGCTGTTGATTAGCTGGTACCAAATCAATCGGATTTGGTAATTTGACGTGCGTCTGTATTTCAGTTTCGCTAGGATCTGATTTATACGAGGCTGGGTCAGGATCGTTCACTTTGCTTGTATCCATGGGGAACATTAATGATATAAGCTTCTTAAGCTGCTGATATATCCGTTTCGAAGCTTGCTCGTTTACTCCACTAGAATCCTCGCTACTTGGAATCCGTATGGGCTTTATGATTAAGTTGCTGTCCGCGATGATGCCACTTTCTGGAACATCATTAATCTTCAACTCCACCCCTTTTCTGAATACAAAATACCTCCAAGTTGCAACAATGAAAGAAGTTATCTTATTGCAGTTGGTGAACACATCAATGCTCTTCTTAGTAGAGTCACTGATAGTCAAGAATAATCCAGGCAATCCTCCAACCTCAGACCACGATGTTAGAGTACCACTCAAAAAAATGCTCTTCAACTTCCCTAGTCTGAATCGGTTTTCATTAAGTATCCTCTGCGACCCCTCGGGAATTTTCCCAAAAAAATACCGGAACCCTTCACGGTTTGTAAGCATAATCAAGGGGTGTTGTGAATCGCTAGTCTTGTGCGCAATAGTAGTGACTTTGAACATTGTCGTAGTATATTTTGCAAAGTCTATGTATTTTTGGAAAAATTGAATGTACTCCTTATACGTCCCGAATCTCTGTGGTTCTATAGAGTGAACTCCCGAAAAAAATTCTGTATGCTTAGTGTTCTTCCCTGTATTATGGCGTTTTCTCTTAATGCTCTTTATACAATGATCTCTGTCTGCGTTTCTTGTAGTTATTACCGGCGTTTTCTTTGGGAAAGAGTGTAATCTCTTAGTAATATTCTTAATGGATGACACTATGGAAACTTGTTAATTAGAACTTTCAAATAGACTCAATTATGCCATAACTTTCATAGGCCTTCTGATTTCCACATCCATCATAGTATACTGCAATTTTTTAAATGCTATTCATCAGTCATATATACATACTGCATATAGAAGAAATGACATTGTCGTTAAATGTCGTTTTATGTCAAATTACATGTCGCTTAATGTCGCAGTAAATGCATTTACACGTGAGAGAGTTCTCCAGCTTTTTAACTGATAGACTTAGTCATAGGTGGGCCCTAGATTAGCCATCCTTATAATAAGCCATGTCTGAAGTAAAGATACCAGTGTCCAACTATGAAGCAAAGGGGAATGCTGGGCCTTTTGACTTTGACATTATCGAGTCGTTATATAATGAGTATTCACATTTATTGAAGGAAGAGCCACGAAAACCAGGAGCGTCGTTATTTCCATCGTTGAACTCTATTCCGTTGCTCAGGAGCATATTGCCAAAGCCAGATGAAAAGAAGATACAAATTAAAAGGTTATTAGCGCAACAGAAAACGGCAATTACTTACAAGGAATGGCATGAAATTTCAATGAAGTTGGATGAGTTGCTCAACAACGATGAGTGGAAGGAAAGCCCAGAATCGCACTTATACGACTACCAGCTAGTTCACAATAATCTTGTTGAAATGCGGGACGCTAGGTTGGCCAAGGATTACAAGTTATTGCTATATTTGATTAGAACAAAATGGACCCGGAATTTGGGTAATATGGGAGATATCAACTTGTATAGACATTCGCATGTTGGAACCAAGAAGCTAATCGAGGACTACATAAGTGAGTGTGAGACATCGCTTGACTATTTGATAAATGGCGAAGGGATTAACTTGGATGATCGATATTTGCTAGGCATGTTGATCCAAACTAGAAAAAATATTGGAAGGACTGCATTAGTTCTCTCAGGTGGCAGCACGTTTGGAATTTTTCATATTGGAGTGGCTATAACATTATTAGAATCGAACTTATTACCAAGAATCATCAGTGGATCTTCGGCTGGATCAATAATTGCTAGTATTATATGCTCCCATTCGAACGATGATACTTTAAAAATCTTACATGGAATAATGCACAGAAAGCTTGATATTTTTGGCTTTAGCGATGATGTTGAAGAGTGGCCAGATGGTCAATATAGTCTTAAAAATGCTTTGAAAAACTTAAGTCACTTATTGAAATATGGAACTTTGTTTGACATCAATGCTCTAAGGAACACAATGATCGGCTTCGTGGGAGATTTGACTTTCAGAGAAGCTTACAATAGAACGGGAAGAATATTGAATATTACTGTTTCCCCAACTTCCATTCACGAAGAGACGAGATTGTTAAATTACTTAACAGCACCAAACTGTTTAATTTGGTCAGCGGCTTGTGCATCGAGCTCTTTACCGGGTGTTTTCCCGTCTACCTTGATTTATGAAAAAGTTCCAAAGACTAGTGGGATCCAAGAATGGAACAACGATGCTTCTATGAAGTTCGTTGATGGGTCCGTTGATAATGATTTACCCATTACGCGGTTACTGGAAATGTTTAACGTGGATCATATAATTGCGTGTCAAGTCAACCCTCACGTTGTTCCAATATTGAAAGTATCGGTCAGTTCAATTGGGGGTGAAGTAGAGAATGAGTTGAATTACAAATTAAAGAACTTTTTGAATAATTGCTACGATTTCATGACCAGCGAAGTTATTCATTATTTGCAAGTATTGAACGAGATGGACGTTTATAAAACATTATCAAGCAAACTTATTACCTTAATATCCCAAAATTATTCGGGCGATATTACGATTCTACCCGATTTCAAGAATAGTGATTTTCTCAAAGTCTTTGAGAACCCTTCTCCAGACTTCTTACTTGATTTTATCATACGAGGTGCAAGAGCATCATGGCCCAAGATGACTGTAATGCACAATCATTGTGGCGTTGAATTTGCCTTAGACAAAGCAATCTCTCTATTACGAGGTAGATTGATTACTTCTAATAACAAGATCAGTAATAGAGGTTCGCCTAGTATGAATAATAATCTCAACCAAAATATCACTTTAGTAAATTTACCTGTCATGAATTCTGATGAGACAGTTGCTTCTCCCCTGACCCCTGAAAAGTCAAAATTCCATGGCCTCAGTATGCCTCCAAACATCAAGAGACATAACTCTGCTTCATCTGCAGTTGGATTTCCACCTAATAAGACTAAGGCTGGTGTTTTCAAGAGAAATTCTATAAGTGTTTCTGTCCCATCCACGAAACATGCAAACAAAATTCAAAAAGGTAGGTCAACTACATCACTTGCTTCTTTATCGTCACCGTATGCATTGCCTCACGAAAACGGGTCAGCCGAAACGACTCTAGTAAATGATGAAACTAAAAATACTAAATTTGGGAATGCTTCTCAGAAATTAGAAAGTTCCTCAGACTTATCAGATGTCTTCAAAGGCTCCAAATATATTGCTGGAGAGAAAAGCGAGAAAGACTCCTCCAGACAATTAAGAGATCATCAAGGTAGGCAGAGGGTACGCAAAGCTAAAAGTTCTGGTAACTTTCATGTTATGGGAAGCAAGCCTGAATACAATAGTCAAGCATTGAAATATCAAACGGAGAGAATACCATATTATAAAGGAAACCCTTATTTAGAAGTGAATCCGAAATTCCTTAACTTCAACTACGAGGGAGATAACGACGGATTGGAAGATCGGTCTTCAAAAGATGCGCAAGAAGAAACTGAAAAAGAAAAGCCCAATTTGCCTAAACTATCTAATAGCGGTTCATTAAGGAATTCATATATCGGGTTAAATAGACTAAAAGACAACAACCTATCAAGATCAAATAATAATTCTAATTACAATTTGAAAGATGCTTATAATTCTGAATTGATTAGAAATAGACTCAATAATTTGCATTCACCAGATTTGAGACGGTCGTACTCGAAGAATTATTTAAATGACAGCAAAGGCGGCCATGTCCTTTTCAGTTCTACTGATAACGAAGAAGAGGGAGACGAGGAGCAGGAAAAGAAAGATCAGGTTCAAGAAATGAAGCCGTTTAACAATACGGTAAAAGAAGAGGAAGACGGTGAAGATACCGAAGAAGATAATGTGGAGCTGCGTGAGTCAAAGGACAAGCCACCTGAAACTACTGAATTGACTCTCAAAGATGTCAATATGGAAGTAAAGTCCAATCACCAGAGTGAGAATGATCTTGATAATGACAGCTTTTACGAGTGTAATTAATTTATAGTATTAATGCTAGAGTTTAAAACTAATTAAGTAGACTTAATATTACCGGTATAGTCATACCTACTATTGATATTAGCAATTCCACACCTTGTATGCTAGAGTTGGCATTAGACAACGTAGTTTCACTATCAACAGATTGGGGAAGAGCATTGTTTGAAGATAAAACTTCCAACATTACATGGGTAACAACATACAAAAAAGTACCACCACTAAACAAAAGCAATGTTCCAACAATAGTATCATTCTGCCACTTGACTAGGCTTATAAAAATAAATGTTAGGATCGAACTGAGTGGAGTTGTGGCTGCAAATACTATCAAGTGGAAATTTACTACCGACATACTCACATTTTCTTTAACCAAAAGAGAAGAAAGACTAAAGCAAGTAGGTAGCTTATGAATTATTATCATTATAAAGAAAATCAATTGTAACGAGTTATCTTCCACACGGCTAAATGATGAACCTAATGATATTCCGTCTACCATAGCATGAAAAATTAACCCCAAAGTAATTGAGGACCCAAGTATAGACTCAAATAACTCTTTGAGTGAATTACCTTGGTTTTCGATATTATTCAATTTCAAGTCAATATTAAAACTAGTCAATATGATTTGCAAATGATCTATCAAGTACATTAACAAAAACCCAGCAACAAGAGCCAAACCAACGAAATGACGAATTAATTCCACATTATTTGGATCGATTGATCCAAGTAATGTATCAATTCCTTCGGGAATTGCTATAACCATAGCTGTTCCAAGTATAATTCCCATACTGAAGAATGAAATGAAATTCAATTGCTGGGAAGAAAAAGATAGCCTCAATGGTACAGACCCTGCTGCATAGGATGTCAACCCCATTACTCCACATAATAATACCAATTCCAATGCTTTATTAAGAATCATTATACATTGTTATCTATTATTAAGTTTCTATAGCCTGGAATTTCAGTTTCTTATATAAATCACTACGCAAATATGGAGAAAAAAAAAACTACGTTGCATTTTAAAATTTATTTGTCTATCAACAATTCTTTCTCTAATGATTATGTTTGGCCTTACTTAGTTAGTACTTGTATATGACATCCAATAGTTTTTGATCAACAGTAACTATTTTGCCGCACAGAGTCAGTGGAGAAACTTTTCAATTGGTGATATCCAATACTTTTTAGGCTGCAAATTTGCATAGAGTTTCCAGGACTTTTCATGTTAAGCATGTTTTAAATTCAGCTTTTGAAGTGCTTATTTTACTAGAGAGAGTATTCTGCTCATTTTTGAGCTATCATCTATCTATGAAAGTGGCTTTCTTAGCTGGGATGTCCTGTAGATGATACATACATGTAACTAAATTAACTCAGTGTCACAGCTTCCCGTAATTTCTCCTTACCGGTACACCTTCTGTTAATTTCGCTGGACTGACGCTTGTATGAATAAGTCTTCTAATGCTTTACCTTGATTTTCCAAGTACGACCTAGCCATGAATATGAGAGATTTCCTCAGTATAATTGATAACTCATTGCTGAACAGGAACTTCGGTCTTGTCACAATGCAAGTGCTCTTTAGAGTATCTTTCGGATAACAAAAATACGACAATCTTTCATCTTTCAATGTACTCGTCCACTACATGTTCCAAAGGCCGTAATACAAGTTTTAAGGCTGACGTCAACTAATAAGATTAAGTCAATCTTGGCTGCAATATCGACAACCTATACGATCATTTCCAGAATGTTTAACCTTATTTACCAACGACACCTCTTTCTTCCCACCGTATTGAGTATGCCGACTTGTCAACACTCTGCTTTACACTTCAAGTACCTGGGATTATCCTCACGTCCACTCATATTTTAGTCTTCTTCGTCTTTACAAAGGGTTCACCCAATATACCATTTACCATTTATGCCATTAATAGTCTTAATTGGTATATGGTACAGTATTACAGAAGTCAAAATCTTTCCACTATATGTATTGCCTGTTCATTAGTAGGCTAATTACCTCTACAAAGCAGATAGTACTCGTAATAGAAATATTTAAAGGTCTAACGCGTACACTGAAAAAAAATCAACCATGTTTTGGTACTAAGTATGCTTTGATTGCTAACTGCACAACATTAATGGAAGTAGATCAAGAAGCAGTCAATGAAAAGATAAATTTGGCCATATTATATTTCAAGTCTTCTGAATATGAAGAAGCATTGAATCTTTACAACCAATTAATCAAAGAACTTCAGAACTATTCCAAAGACGAGCTTAAACAAATACGGGTGAAAGCGTATGACTTGAGTGAAGAGCCGATCGTTGGACCTCTAGTACACCCTAAAATTGGTTCAGTACTTGATCAAAGAGCTGCCACGTACGAAAAGCTACGTGAATTGAACAAGTCTTTAAAGGACGGAGAAAAGGTGATCCAATATGAGCCGATAAGCTGCAAAGGCTACTTACGAGTGGGAAAAGTATTATTGAGAATGAACAAGGAAATCGAAGCATACAAAACTTTTCAAAGAGGCGTATATACCATCAACAAGGCTGTTGAAAAGTACAGCATTCCAGTTCCGGAGAAATTATTTGAAAGCTTGAAAAATAGATATAGGTCGTTGAATCGAGAATTGAAACAAAAGAAGGACAACATCCAACGCGTACACATCACAAATGAAGGACTACAAAATAGACTAGATGAAATGCTACCTCTCAAAAGGATGTCTTCTTCAACGAGCACTTCGTCAATAGCCACAAAAAATAAGAAAGCAAGGCGAACAATTGATCCGTTCATATACTTGCCATTGGAGTTAATAGAATTGATATTCCAACACTTGAGCTTCAAAAACGTGCTTCAGTGCCATTTGGTTTCGTCAAACTGGTACAATTCGTTGATTACCCTTCCAGCTTTGTATACTAGTAAACTTATATTTAAACCTAAAGTTACTACAAATGAGTTCAGCAATGGTATCAAACTAATTAAGAAGATTGTGAACCGGTCACATTCTAGGCAGGTTAAAATGCTTAGGCTTAGATCGACTGCAAATAATTTGCAGCTTTTTAAGATGGTCGAGGTTTTAGTAGCGGAAAGGCAACTTAAATTACAAGGGCTAGATATAATCAATAAATACTTAAGCTTTGAACTATTCATGAATAAGCTCCACAAATCTAACTGGCATGCCTCAAATATTGCTGGCCTACAATTCCTTAGACTTGGCATTAAATCAAGTTTGAAGTGTGAGAACTTGATATTCAAACTCATGAGAAACTTAAAGACTCTCGAAATTATCACAATCGACAGTCAATCTAGTGGGTCTAGCAAGTCATTGATTCCCAATAATAGTAAGTTCGATGGTCTCGTTGCGCAAGACCAAGAACCATACGAATCGCTTGAATTCTTATCAATCATAAACCATCCAAAATTAATGAAAGATTATGACAATTCATTAGGACCAGTTGGTGAAGATACATACAGCCCATATCCACCCTTTATTCTGAAGTCTTTTCCCAACTTGACCAGTTTGTGTATAGTGTCGTATGATTTCACCAACAGGCAGACTTTGTTTCAAGACTTCCTTTCCAATATCAATAATTTGACATACTTGTATTTGGAGAACAACGAACAAATCTCCATTCGCAACTTTTTACAGGATCTAATTGTTTGTGAAACTAAATTCAGACTTCAGAAACTAACAGTCAGAGAAAAGGTTATAAGTGGTGCAGTCCACTTGAACGAAATAACAGATTTATCTATACATTCATTGAATGGTCTAAAGTATCTTGATTTGTATTCGTCGTCGCTTTCGATAAAAGGTCTAACCAAGTTGATTAGAATTGCCAACCTAGACAACGAGTTGCGCACCCTATTTGTTGGAAACTCGAATTACCTATATTTTAAAAATGATAAAATTTCAATCCACCACAACTTGAAGATGTCTCTCTACGACATACTCTCAATAGTACCTCAGTTGAACAAGCTTTACCTCAATGAGATAGAGTTGGATAACTCTTCTATGAGATTCTTTCACAACGATGTGGAGTCAATAGGATTGTCGAACATGAACTTATCTGTGCTTGACCTTAGTTTTTGTAAGCAGATAGATGGAATTGGGCTCATGAACTTATTCTCGTTCAATTTAAATCGACCGAACGATGATGCAAATAAGATTTTCAATTTAGACGAATTGATTATTGATGGTTTGGACGTCAACCCTGATACCTTAAAGCTTCTAATAAAAAAGGGTTATGTCAAGAACATTAGAAATGATCAATTCAAGAGCAAATGGAAACAATATGGTACAACTACGCTTGTGCCAGACTCGTGAAGTGATAATGCTCATACGATGATTGCAAAAGCGTGCGCGCTAATACTTTATATATATGTGTGAAATAAAAAAAATTGGTGAAGAGATGAGCCAAATTTATATAGAAGCAGCATTACTAGATAACATGGTTGTTACTAGGAGTAATTTAAATACTAAGGCGGAGGAGAAGAAGACCCCGACAAAAATAAAGTTTCTGGATAATGAAAATAGTGTGAACGATATTGAATATCATACAGCCGAAGAACCAGAGGATGAACAACACAAGAGTTCAGAAGAATTGGAACAAGATTCGGAACTGGAATCGGATGAAGCGCCAGAGGAGGAGTCCACTGCAGGAGTAAGGGATGCGATAATAGCAAAACAAAAGCAAGAATTGAAAGAACAACAAGAATTGAAACGTCTTGAAAAAGAAAAAAGGAGACAACAAAACTTATACAATCAACAGCAACAGGCACTCAAGAAGAGCAAAGAACAAGAAGAAGATGAGCTTCCCGAATACTTGCTGGAAGATATGTTCGACAACCTCGACGATAATGAAACACCGGAACTGGAGGAATTAATACCTCCAAAGCATCTTAAGGTACTGGACTTCGACAAGCAAGACGAATTGGAAATTCGAAGGATGGCGAAGGAGTCGAAGTTGAGAGAGATAAAGAAGAACAAAAAGCTATCAATAAAAAAGGGTCCAGTGCATGTTCGAGTCCACCAGCTGAATTCCAAAAAAGTGGTACCCAAAGCCGAAAACAAGGTAGTAAATACAAAATCCAAATGGTTGAAAAGAAAATCTTTAGGTAAGAAATAGGCATATATACAATTAAGAATAGACTGATAATTATCAAGCTTATTTAACATATTCGCTAAAACTGTAATCGCTTTCTTGAGCCCTAACGATATCTTGTATAGCTATGAGTAGTATTATCATACTTTCATGAAGTGAGCAAACCATAATGATGCTTCTGCGCTAGTAAAAGGGGTTTATCTATGAATTATAACAAGCCATCAGCCTCACAGTGTAATCGAATTTGAACTAGGCTTATCTTAGAAGTTCATTGATTATTTCTGGAAACTCCAATTCTCTCATCCTTAGACTGTTCCTTGACTGTCAGTTCGTTGCTAAGGTGATCAGTATTATTATTGTTGTTGTTATGGTTGTTGCTATTAATATTGATTTGTTCTTGTAATATGAAATCACTACTCGGTTGTTGTTGATGCTGGTATTGATGTTGTATATTTTGATTTTCCGCTAAGTTATCATCATACTCTAGTACGTCCTCTGGCGTTAGTTTGATTGTTGTCGCTGGCCTTCTTAACATGGTCAACGTAGTAAGGAGTAATTAATGTGGTAATTTATTCAAGGCTATTTTGATTTTTTGCGATCGAGGTTAATTGACTATAATTAATTATTACAAAATTGTTGAACTCCAATTACCAAATTCTAATCACGAACATAATAGCACCATACTTAGACTTTAGCATCAACAACTTATATTAACAGATCATGTTAATACTACACTTGTTGCATGATAGATACAAGCTGGAAGTTCCCGCTAATAGATAGACTTCGTGGCCAAGCTGGTTAAGGCGTGAGACTGTTAATCTCAAGATCGTGAGTTCGATCCTCACCGAGGTCGACTGTCTTAATTTTTTGTCATTATCGTTTACTTAACTTCCTATGTTCTTTCGAAAAACTCAGCTCTGGAATTGCCATTGAATGAAATATTATATTAGCTAAATTACAAACTGTTGACGAGCAACTATACACACATGAACTATAAGAACATACTATAATACAAAACCCCTAACCATATACATAATAAAACCCGGAAATAAATTAGGTGTCCAAGTCTCTCAACCTTATTTTGAGACAGTAAGGACACATCATGTGGTTGCATCGATGGCAAGTAAATCTTGTGGGATTGCAAATGGCCACTTTATTATTGTATTCAAAAAGCCCAACTGGCGATCGGCTTGGGGATGTAGAAGACGAGGTGGTGAGCCCAGATTGGCCCAAAGGAACCTCCTCGCCAATGCTGGCTCCACGGCTACTTTTCAACTCAGACATGCTACTGCACCGCTTCACCGACTCAAAATAGTGCTCCCTGGCTCTCTCTCCGGGGGATTTGACCGAATACTCTCGTGTCAGGTATTCGTAGTTGGGCGAGGCAGGGTGACTGTCGTTGTATATTATCAGACTGTAGTACTTCAATCTTTGTATGTCTTTCTCTTTTTCCTCCACCCTTTCCGGCATTTCTCCGTCTTCTTTGTATATTATTGACCCGTAGCTTTGCCCACACGAACAACAGTACCACTGACAAATTTTATTTGCATCATGGCTTTCTCCCAATGCTGGTTTTTTACCAACATCTGCACTTTCATCAAGCGTACCTATGTGATGACTAGGATACAAATTATTCATTGACTACAACCAATATTTTGCTGGTTTCGCTCTAATTTTCTATTATAGTGGAATGTCTCTATGCACATAAAAAATCTCGCTTCAACTTGAATCAACAAGTTCAGCAGTACACTGTATGAACCTTAACCAGTCGAAAAGAACTAAAAATTATAAAATTAATTTCATTACTGGCGTTCTATTTTGGTGAATAAATAGAAAATTGGTCTAAAAATCTAGATTGCTTTGCAGTCTAGACTTGATAACAGCCAAATTTTCTATATATCAAAAAAGATTCAATTAAGGCCGCTCTTTCCGCCAAATGGGAAAACTACACCCCGCCACTATTCTAATCCCATTTTCACATACACTATCCACAATCAGGCAACTATAAACAGGGCCATACTTACAGCTTGGAATCGTCAACATTATCGAGGGTCGAGGTTGAGGTCGATGAATCCATATAGGACAGAGGCGCAAGTGAAAAAAAATTTACTCATACAGCTCCCTCCGGAATCAGGAATTACTAATTCCGTTACCGTATTGGCATAACGGTGAAGGAAGAGTACTGTTCCTAAAGCTGTGAAGGGAGTTCGGATTTAACTATGAGCTGATTAAGGCAATTTCAGTATGGCTGCACTTCAAAGATAGGACTTTTTGTCTTTTTTGCTGCTGCTTTAAATGAGCCGAGAACCCTAAGGCGGCCGAGAATAAGGTAGTTGAATGGTTCCGAAATGTTGTAAAACTCACCCTAAGTGGCACACAACAAGAAGAGATATTGAAACACAGTTTTGTAGATATGCGTTGACTCCAGACTTGCTATAATTTGGTTTTGATTAATTACGGGTCGTACTCTAATACGGGACTTTATACGCGCGAGCGCATTGGGGCACCTTACTACTCCCATATAATTTGTGGCATGAAAAGAAGCATAGTAGAGTGTTTGGAACCATATTAAGCTCATGTCCTCATATACTTTCGATTGTACTTCCTCGTGTATTCACTGCGCAGGGGATCCATTTGTTTCGGTTAAAAATTGCGGTTAGGTTTACGGTAGGGTTTACGATCAAATGGAGAAAATACGGTAGCGAGCATTTTGTGGTTATCTTTATAGGGAGGTTGATGATTAATATCGGCAGAACACATCTTGTAGACTTTATAAATACGATTTTTGGTCCAGGTTGTGTAGTGTGTGTGTATAAGCCAACATTATGGCTGTAACTAGTATTTTACAGAAAGACAAGGTAACTTGGTAATACAGTGAAATAATTGGGGGAATAAGAGCAACTTAATCGCAGTAAAAAGGTACGGCGAGAACATGCAGTCATACCGTGAAGGCTAACAGCAAACTACAGGGTGATACATTGCCAATTTACGTGGGTTATAGTTTTTATAAATCACTTATTATTGATTATTGGTAGTGCGATATGCGATGGATTTCTATATATTATTTGATAGTCATATGTGCTTGTTGATATCAATGATTTTATCATTCTTTATATCGACGACTTTGTCGAAGAAGTTCAATTCGACGAAGCCATTCTCATTTCCTGATGTCAATATGACATTGTTTGCGCTCTTGTAGAAAGTCATTCCTGCTTTTAAGCATTTGTCTATGTTTAAGTAGATGAGAACATTACAATTAGAACGTATGCCAGACACATCGCTGATGTTGGAAGCAAAATGAATGTGGTTTCTGTTCATTTTGCTTAGACCACCACTAGTAAGAATTGCGGGTAGTTTCTTGAGATAGGTACCATGGTAAATTTCTTGCGGCATGGTATCTTTGGATAATTGAACCAAATTTGAATGATTGACAGATTTTATGGAATGGCCTTGATTTGCACATATCATTAGGTCGGGTCCTTTTTCAACTATAGTGAATCTCTTTTTGTCATTGCTTTCGACGATTCGTTGGATATCTGCTAAGGTAGTTTTGTTCGTTTTGAGTCTGTTGTGATTTAGTAATTCATTCACGTTGACGTACCCACTTTCATCAATATTGATCTTTTCTTTCAAGGCGCCGTGTCTTAGCAAGTAGGAGAGCGACTTTGATATAGCTATATCCCGTTTCTCAGGTGCTAATGAAGTCATTTTTAGATAAAGACTAGTGTGAAACGGTAAATTCACCCGAAATGATAAATGAAAGTGTCGCTGCTCATCCCAAGCATCTGATGAGGTCTAATAGAGTCATCTTTATACGCCAGTATGTCTTTTTTTTTTTATAATTCAAGCTATATTACTACACAAACATTCTGCTGATGGCGTACAGAAACTGAAACCCTCTTCTGGAACTATTGCATATCAAAAACTGATTTTTCACTTTTACCATTTACTACGATTATTATTACCCTCAAGAAACCCGTGGTGTATCTCCACTGTTGTATATTACTATTTACTCAGGCTTACTTTCATTAATATTTACATTCTGATTTCTTCAAAATTCACCAGCTGGTTTGCCAGAGTTGGTCTTCGAATCCTTGGAAATTCTTCCTACTATACTGACACGCCAGTCAACGTTCTCACACAGAGCCGACAATTAGATTCATTTCTTATTGTCGCTGCATTTAGAAACCTTGGCTCCAGCCAATGAACCCAAATCTGCTTTACTCTGCTTTATAGTTTCGTTATCTCCCAACTCTGTTTTTTCGTGGAAATTTAGGAAATATTTACCACTAGCATGCTTTTCTCCTTGAACTATGTTCTGAATCAAAAATTGACTGACTTCGTTCATTTTATCTATGGCTTGTTGTTGTTCTGTTTCGCCAGCTATATTTTTGTTCTCAGTAAAACCTTGTCTAATTTGAAGCCTGGCAGCATCTAATATTGGTTTATCGCCTTTGAATGCCACCTTTGTGGCCCTAAGTGCATTTCTATATGCCGATATGGCTCGTACGTTAGTCATGTTTAGCAATAAGTCCAGTTGTATTTTGAAGTAGATTCAAAAATTTATAACCAAAATTTTTAAGCTTACATTTTCCATCGCGATCACTGGACTGATTTGCATCCAAAGCCTTAATTGCATGCTACATTAGAAACACACTACACAACCGGATATTAGCTACTTATATATTACTTGTTACTATGCTAATCTATAAAATCAACTTTTCGATTGAATAATTTGGAATTCTTTTAGATATTTCAATGCCTTCATCCTTTAATTTTTTACCAGTATTATTTTGAATTGATAAAATAGAGTCTAACTGCTGCTGTTGAATTTCGTTATTCAACTCAATTATATTATTACTGTAATCTTTCGACCTCTTCTCTGTCTTTTTATTTTTGTTCACTTTTTTGATAGGTTCGTTGATTAAAAGTGCTTGGTTCGTAAGAGTCAAATTATAATTATTGGCAATTATAGAAGTTAGCTTGTTTTCGATGCTCTCACTTAAGCTGTTCACGGTATTCATGGACCAATTAAATAATCCACCCACATCAATAATAGATTGAACCAAATACCAGCTCTGATTGGTATCAAGTCTAATCAAATTATTTAGAATATTATCCAAGTTGATATTTGACTGCTTCGATTGTAAAATATTGTTCAACTGATGGGTTATTTGATTTATCGAAAACTCGCTTGTCAATCGGGTGATAACATCTTGAAAAATCTCCAAGTTATCATTTGCTAACTGTAATGATATTTCATCGATTGATAAGTTCGGACAAGTTATAATCGCTTGCCTCAACAACCTTGGCTTGTTTAATTGGTCCAATAGAGTCAACAATCCCTTAGTGTATTCATAAGGGAATAGAGGATGAGTCAAAAGATATATTAATGTAAATTCAGGGACAAAGTTCATTTGATTGTCAAATACCAACGACAAAATCTTGTGCACAAATTTAGGATCAATGATTCTATCACGGTCCACTTCAAAAACTGAGTATTCTTGGGCTGAAGAGGGTTTGCTAAGCGTTTTCTTTATAGAGCTCCAACTCGTATTTTTTAGATAAGGAACTACTATCCTTTCCCATTTTTCAATATTCTCATCCAGCTTACATTTGACCAATTCTTGATAAACCTCATTCAACTCCTTCGATAGCTTTTTAGAATCTTTATCAAAAGAGTCGTCAATTACATTGCCTAGTCCTTTAAATTCACCCTGTTTTGATTTGTGGATGCTCTTTCCTAAGCATTCGCTCAAATTGTTAAGTCCAACATTAACACTAATGAGATTCAAATCGGTGTTCTTTTTACGTGAGTTATAATTTAAGTAGATAGCAAATGTGGAGCTCGTATTGAGTGATGCGCCCTTAACGTCAACAACTTGATTGAGATAAGTCTTGTCTAACTTCTCATAAGTATCCAACAAACTCTCGTATTTATAATTTATTAAATACAAATTACTTTTCCACGATAAAAGTAACCTGTCCGCACTTGGACTAGATATAGAAAAATCTTCTTTCGAGTTCGTTTGTGGGTTGATAATCGAATCTACCTTCATTGTTTTCATGATCTTGAAATCAACAATTGATAATGATTTAATTTCTAGCTTGTGAATACTGAATTGATACAATACACCCGATTGGTAAGCGTAAAGGGCATCCTGTTCAGATGCTTGGGATACCTGGCTAATTTCAAATGACTTTTCATAGTTCAATGAAGTTAATTTGTATATGTGATTTTTTTTGTTCGCCTCAACAGTCAAAAGCAAATCATTTTTATATTTGAACTCATGATTTGAAATGAAAATATGATAAACCATCTTATTTTTGGAAGTTGTCGGTAATCTTGTCGATACTTCCTCAAGCTCTTCTTCTTTGATTTTGAACAATTTGACGTTGCCCTCTTCAGTAACAGCATACACAAACAAACCACATGCTGAGAATTTAACACCCTTAATTCTTGAGTCTAGCTTCTTTTCAAAACTTACCGTATCTTCGTTACGTCTTCTAATGTATAAAAACTTATGCTTTTTCCTTTCAGTTACACTTACTATATAGTCCTTCACCAAATTGCTTCCGTCTTCGTTTTCCGTTTGAACATCCATACATTCAACTAAGGTTGAAGGTGACAATGGAAATGACCACACCAACTTCGGTGTTGGTTTTAAAATATGACTGGAGATAATTGATTTCGATATACCGATATCGATGTAAGAAGTATTGGTCGATGTTATAGTTGGAAGTGCTACTTTTTCAGACAAGTCTAGGTCAGGAACTCTTGGTAGAGTTACCAATGGATACAGATCGGTTAATGAGGGAGTCATGTCGTATTGTCCGTGTCTTTATGTTATGAAGCTTCACATCCATCGCTATAAAGGTTCCATAAATTTTTTTTATGCTATTGATTACATAATAATAATAGTCATGTGATCCATCAGTTCCTGGTTCATCGAAGTCTATGAAGACTATCATGTCTCTAAGAACATAAATGTACTAGGATTGCCCTTTTCTAGTATATCTTTCGAAAGATTAAACACTAGAGAGCATGCAAACTTAGTCGCTCCTCGGTAATTACAAGTTATTTTATGAATCTATATTTTCAAACTAATTTAACAGCTATTTTGCATCTAATATTGACATCGCTGTAGAAAGCTATTTCGAATCAAGCGAGCGCATCTCTCACCCTAACCGATGTATAAGTAACTGTATTGGCAGGGGTGTAGAGATTTTAGCCTCGAGGATAACGGTCATGGGCACATACACGAGGTAGGCGATAGACGATTGAGAAAGTTGGTACGCGTGTGGGATCTGTAATGCTATAGACAGTAAGCCAATGCTAGGTTACGATATAGATTGGATAGTCCAGCGTACAGAAGCCGCTTACATTCGTGTTCTAACTCCAGGATCACTACATTAGAAAACTATAATGGTGTAGTATATAGGGCATAGAATGGTCGCAGTAAGAAGGGTTGTAAATGTTCTATACTATGGGATTATTTTTGTAATTACTGACAAGTATCAGAATACTGGCTAACAGGGCAGCGCTATCAAATGTTCGAGAACTGACGAATTCCATAATGTATTGATGTATATGCTGAATGCTCAGTTTTCCATCAGACTTCTCATCTAAATATAAATTCATATATCAGAAAATACGATAATGCATCTAGTTGCTCAACATGATATACAATATGAAACATGAAGTATATTCTTGTGACCATTGACATCCGTTCATTTCTTGGCATAGAGCCTCAGACCATATTACAGGTATAATAGTTTCGATAATAATCTAATGTACATTTAAGCAAAACTCTAGTTTAACTCTATAAAATTATAAAATATGACGCATGTGGCAGATAATGACAAATAAAAATGAACTAACTGAATAACTCAAAACTCTAGGCAATTAAAGACCTAAAAACCCGTTTAGATGGCTTCCAAGAATTCTTCGTTGGCGTAGTGGTAGTCCTCGACGATGACTTTGAATTCATCGGTCTCTTTGCTGTAGGAGTCGATCTTGAATGAAGACAAGTCGTCGACAACAATATCAGCACCAGACTTTCTAACCTTTTCTGGATCGTAGGTGGAACAAATACCAACAATGAAAGCACCTGCACCTTTACCGGCTGTGATACCAGCAGGAGCATCTTCAAATACAACAACCTTGTGGTGACCGGCTTCGTAACCTAAAGTGTTTCTGGCGGTTTGGTATCCTTGAGGGTGTGGCTTACCCTTACTGACCTTTTCAGCTGTGATGAAACAGTCTGGCTTCTCGATAGTTAACAATTTCAACCATTTGGTTGCCAATGGTAAAGTACCGGAAGTAACAATAGCCCATCTTTGGTTACCATTCTCAGTCTCACCCTTAGAGAATTTGTCGAATGACTTCACTAATTCAACAGCGCCAGGAATTGGCTTGGCGAATTGTCCAAATGAATCTGGAATAGATCCTTCCCATTCAGTAACTTGATCTGGAATAGCATCTTCTGGTGACCATTTTGCAATCACATCGAATGTACGACATCCGTGTGATGTTCTGATGATCTCTTCTGGCTTAACATGTGGTCTGGTTTTACCGAAATCCCTCCAGAACTCTGAGATAGCACCTGTAGAGTTAACTAAGGTACCATCACAGTCGAATAAGGCGGCGTTAACGTAAAAGACAGCTGGTTGTTTTTTGATAGTCATAGTGTATTAATTAATTTTAAAGAAAGTATAATTTAATAATTTCTCGTGAAAACATCTGAATTGAAGGGGATTTCAATTGGTATTTATAGTACTTCGAAATCTTAATTCATTTACTAAAAAAGCAATATGCTATTATCGTTAGACTTCACAAATTTTTTCTATCACTATCTAAATATGCTTATGTAATACTATACATGCTAGGATCAAATCAGTTACGTAATAAAACGCTTCCATTCAGTCCGGCTACCTAATTTTCTCCTGCTGTCTATTGTACAGTAGCGAAAAAAGAAACCAATTACGTAATGTATCGAATCGATTAAGCCAAAAAGGGATGCACGTTGAAGATATTTTTTTTCTTTTTTCTTAGTCAGAATGTGCCACTTATTTCCGTTTGGGTTAATGTTCGCAGGGCGTGTCAAAAATACGGGAAAAACGGTTGAGTAATCTACATTCTATACGTAAAATTAAGATATTTCTAAAGAATGTATTAGACCAATTTTAGCGGCTAATTTTTTAACATTTTTAAGATGGCTAGGTCTCTTAGAATATCTGTAGTAAAGTGTACTATTGCATCTGATATACGTGGATATCTTATGATTTTACAACATGACCTAAAGCAGAAAAAATAAGATCACGTTACCAGAATGACTACGTCAATATGACGTAGTCATTCTTGTTAGTCAAGAATATTCAAACCTAGGAGGCACAGCTACGTCATCGACGTAATTATGTACTGCATATGGACGTAATAGAGTGGCCTAGGTGTAAGCTCGAGGAATATAAACAGTTCAACGGTATACAATGTGTCTGTTGCGGAGGAGTACGGAAAGCGCGTCCGGCTGCAGTGTGTCTGTATTGAGCTGTAATACGGGAAGCCATATTACGTCTTCTTATACGGGTATTTTCTGGAGGGTAACCATCAAAACAATACAGCGATCAACAATGTGTCTTGTGTATTATTAGATACAACAAAGGCATTTTGAGGGGCTACAGTTGTAGGAAAGTGTAGTAACTTAGCATAATGAGGTCTAGAAACTACAAGAATTCTTGCCAAAAAATAAAACATGCTAGCAAAAAGGTATGAGATAATCAGCTAATAGGATGTCCAACATAATGTAGGCCAAAAAAGGGTGATTCTGTTTCCTAGGGAAAATGGCACCATACGATGGAACCACCGGCTATGATGTCAGCGGCTTAATAAATTTGCAACAAGACAAAAAATGCGTATATTTATAATTTTCGCTATTATTCGTAAAATCTCCGAAAAGTAGACCATATCTAGGCTAGTTGTAATTGAGATATACATTGAACTTACATGGAATGAATTGAATGTAATGGAAGAAGACTTGTATGAAGACATTTGACGCCTAATGATAGGAAATTGGGAAATTCAATAAAATTCCAACCTGGATGTAGACGATGTGTGTGAGGGGAACCATTCATGTTTTTGCAACTATAAGAAATATGATAAGCAGCTTGTGTAAATATGGTAATGTTTGAAACCAGTATCTACGTCTGTTGTGGTCTTTGTGGTCGTTGTGGCTGCTACATTCACATTTATGTTCAACTGACATACTTGGTTAGTTCCTTGTTGATAATAAGCGAAATATGGTGAAGCATCTAAAAAAGAGTGTAGAAAAAGTTATTCTAATGCGAATAGGTAAGAGTCGTAGATGAACGAACTCCAAGCGGTATCTGGGCTATCATTATCAGAAGCAACACTAGCTAAGTGATGATTTTCACCAGTCTTTTAGAGCGTTTCTATCACTGGGCCATCCAATAAATTAACTTCCTAACACACACCAGTACACAAGCTACAACCTACATGTCAAAGCAATTAAAACGTAGAAGAATTATGTATATAAAATATTTTCCCCATTTTCTTTTTTCTTTATATGACTTCAATTGAAGGCTCAAGCCATGAGCAATTTATAGAATACAATATAAAATATAAACAAAAAAGACAATGATGATTACAGCTTTTCATTATTATTTTCCCAACTTCAATAGACAAATTCCTTAGATGTAACCGATTCTGTTAGCAATATCTAAAGCATCGTAGTCGGCAGTCAATCTAATGTAAGCCTTCTTGGTACCGTTTGGTCTGACAAGAGTGTTAACGTATTGGACATCAACATCGTATAATTCTTTAACAGCAGCCTTGATTTGGTGCTTGTTAGACTTCATGTCAACTTGGAAAACCAAGATGTTACCATCTTCAACTTTCTTCATGGCAGTTTCAGAAGCAATTGGAGAAACAATAATTTTGTAAGCATCCAATCTGTTGTAGTGTGGGACAGACTTTCTAGCGTATTTTGGGGATCTAGACAACTTCAAAGTCTTTGGTCTGTGGAAAGAAGTATCGGTTCTAACCTTCAAAGCTTTTTTAGCGTTAGTACCTTTCAAAGCAGCTTTCTTAGCAGCGGAAGGCTTAGCAAGAGCTATATTTAGTTAGTATGATGTGCTACTATCTTGGATGCTTCATAACGATGTTATAGGCCCAGGAGTGTTTCTCGGAGATATATATATGGTTCTTATCCAGTAACTTTCTTCACCAGTTCTATCTTTAATAATTGAACATTAATTGTAATATACAAAGCATACAGATGAAACCATGTTATAACATGCACACAACACAGCACACAGCTCAAAGAGCCGTCTTATCTCTTAATATTCTGTATTGAAACCCACTATAGCTTTGTTGTCAGATTATTGTCAATTTTTCATTATTTATGTCCGTACCCATTCCTTTGCTCTCTTTCACCCGTTTCTTCCCCTTCTCAAAACTATCATTATATTATCGCATCCTCTGTATTGAATTATTGTTACTTACAGATTGGAGACATTTTTGATTAATCCTAAGTTAGTCCTTGGTACTTTGTAAAAAGGTTCAATTTAATATTGAGGTTTTTTTTCATAGACCATTGAATTTTTTGCCTAATTTTTCACTCAAAGAAGAAAAGTACACAAAACCATTTTTTTTTGAAAATTCGCAGTCACTGAGTTTGGAGTATCAGGTGACATGGAGTATCGGGCTGAACACCTAATCATATATAAGGCCTTACCATACTGTTAGTAACTATATACCGCTAATAACTATATTCTGTAAGTAACTAACAAGACGAAGTCACACAAGCGACTAATGTAAAATTTGCTCATACGACGAGGTAGTTGCTTCCAGAATAGCAATTGCAGGAATTGAGCATGCAAGCTAACACTGCTGCGTAAATTTGGCGTGGTTTGAGTTCTAAGGAAAGTACATGAGATCACAAATATAAGCATTAATATTGAGTATATACAGAGGATGAAACGAAAATGAGGCACATTACAAACGACGTAATTTCTTTGGACGAGAACCACCAAATTGTAGTTTGGTATCGTCACTTATTCTAGTGATGTTAGGCTTGACTTTGGATCCTTCTTTCCCTTGCAAGGCAGCCAAAAATGCCTCTCTACCCTTTCCGAAGTCCTTCAATACCAATTCAATCCTGTCATTTGGGCCCAACAAGTTCCTTTCTTCGATGAGCTTGAACATCCGGGCACTGACTTGGTAGCCAGCTTCATATTCTGCCCGTTGGGCTTTTCTGAAGCCTAGCTGACCAGCAGAAACGTGAATTTTGGGGTGGTGTGGTAATTGCAAGTAGTATAATACCTTTTCGTTGTAGTTTAAATGTTCGTTCTTCTCCATGAAATCTTGGTCTTCCACCACTGCTACCATGGTTAACAAGGTGTTGTGTCTGTGAAATGATCCATAAAGCTTCCATAATACGACCTTTTCATTCCTGCGCCCTTTGAACAACTGCTGTTTCATGTTGGGATCTACGATGTTGGTGATCTGATTCTCGTCATGCTTAGTGTTTCCGGTTGAAATTGGAGCTGCCCTGGAAGTGCTGGTGGATGCTAAATGTCTGGATGCTAATGCTGCTCCTATAGCTTTGGATACAGCTGTTTTCCCGCCGAACATCACACCTCTAGATATCATTGTGGCAGTATATAGGCACTACTCGAACCATGTACTGGCATGTAGAAACTTTTCACTTTATGTCTCATTTCTTTCTCATTACGTAACTAACGAATCATGCTTATGTAACAAAACACTACCCAGACAACAGTACTCGTGTGTCCTTTTGCAGCCTTCTGATTCCAACCAGAGATGTAAGAGAGCTATCAAATTAGCTTAAGTTTCTCAGGAATTTCACTATGTCCATTAGGAATACGTTTTGGGCAGTGTTTTTATGTGTCTCTTGTTCGCTCGGCCCAAGACAGACTTCTGCCCTCCCCACGAAACATATCCTGCTAAGCAAAGACCGTGTTAGCACTAAACCCCTGTGTATTCCGAATGGCTCTTTTCCAAGAGAGAATCCCGTTTGTTTTTCTGTTAATCATCGCTGTAATATTCATTGGCGGAACCAACATTTTGCATCAACGGCTAGTATCCTGCACATAATTATATGAGAACCCCCCCTCCAAACACGTCGTTTCATTAAGACGAGGTATTGTAATCGTGTTGTTTTAAAGATAACCGAGTAAGTTATTCCGTTGAATACATACTTACATCAAAAAGAGTAACAGCAAGAGGGTTTCCCAGCCGGACTGAAGAGGACTTAATTAGAGTTTCAAAGATAGCCAATTGAACGAAAAAAAAAGTAAGTTGGGAAATATAGCGCTGTCAACAACAGAATACCAATAGTGAGGATAAACGTCATCGGAAGGCGTAAATAAAGATATTGGTAGTGAGTAAAGATTGTACATATCTTGCGATAGAATAATACTCTAGTAAACATAGCGCCATAGCATTTTACTAAGCCTTTGGAGCCGGTATACATTGAAAAGAACTGAGAATAAGAAGGGAACTTCTAGAACAGATATATACACGAATAAAGCCTACACACAATGTCACATAATCACCAGTCAAATAGTGCTATCAAAGAGTATGTATTAGAGCAGGTGACGGAAAATACGACGTTTGAGACGAATCGTATGACTGTTCGAGAGTACAAGAGGATAGGCGAGGGGGCGTTTGGAACCGTGGTGGAGGCAGTTTTGCGGAAGGAGAAGAAGGACGTCGAGGAAAACTGGCTTGGGCCATTCGCCATTAAGAGGGTCCCAGCTCAGACTGAGTACAAAAGCCGAGAATTGGAGATCTTGAGAGTGGTCAATCACCCCAACATAGTGCGCTTGCGGTACTTTTTTGATAAAAAGAGCTCTGCCGACGGTAAAATCTATCAGAACCTAGTAATGGAATGCTTGCCGTCAAACTTGCAAACTGAAATAAAATATTATAGACATTCAAAATATACCATACCCTACCCCCACATGAAAACATACACGTTCCAGTTAGCTAGGGCTATGCTTTATTTGCACGGCTTTGGGATTTCCCACCGTGATGTCAAGCCATCGAATATTTTAGTGGACCCTGCTACGGTAACACTTAAGATCTGTGATTTTGGAAGTGCCAAAAAATTGGAACCGAATCAACCGTCTGTGAGTTACATATGTTCGCGATATTACAGAGCTCCTGAGTTAATTGTTGGGTGCTCAATTTATACTACAAAGATTGATATTTGGGGGTTGGGTTGTGTTATAGCAGAGATGTTTTTGGGCAAGCCTATCTTCCAAGGTGAGTCACCACAGTCCCAGTTGAAAGAAATTTCGAAACTACTCGGCCCTCCATCCAAAACTTTTTTCTTCAATAGCAACCCGCAGTACAGGGGTAACATGTACACTAATAAGCTTTTTTCTTGTACGGTAGAGGAAAGATTCAAACAAATTTTCAGCAATTCCCCTCCAGATGCTATCGATTTATTAATGAAAATATTAGTCTACGAACCTGAAAAGCGAGCCAGTGCTAGAAGAGTTTTATGTCATCCTTTTTTCCATGAGTTGAAAAAAGAAAACTTTCAAGTTTATCCAAGAGGTTCGTCTGAACCGATTACTTTGAATTTGTTTAATTTTAGTAATTACGAGTTGGAACTATTAGGATCCTTGAAAGACGAACTATTATCTGTCAGCTAATACAGCTAATGCAGTAATGTTCACTAGACCTATTATTCTCTATAAAGTTAAAATTGCTATGGCTCATAGTGGTTTACCTCCCTCAAGAATTTCAATTATTCCTTCTTTGTTTCAAGACTTATAAAATTTGTATCGACTTGATTTTTATCTTTTGTTAATCGTTGCTATCTTTTTATATAGGTTTAGAGTTAAGAGTTTTATGCAATCTATTTATTATGAATACATTATTTATAAGGCTAAACTATAGCTATACTCGTCTTCAATATTCTGAGATACCCATAATGAAATGCAGCTTAACATTATACATCCATTGCAAACAATATTCGACACCCCCATACCTAAAGTTGGGAAACCATAGTGTTTCAACAAAAACTTCAAAATAAAAACCATAAATGAACCGGCCAATCCACCTGCTAATAACGAAAAACCGAAGAACAATATAACCCTTGCTGCCCATACCGTGTTGTTGCCATTAGAATTTAAAAATGAGCTATTATTGGAATCATTGAATAGATTCGCTTTTTCAATGGAGTTAACGATTAGCATACCAAGTGTTGAACATATGAATGGAATCCAATCAACTATCGTAATATGAACAATCGATGCATTAACTGTTTTTGAGTAAATGGCTGCATCAATCATCGACCAAAATCCGATAGCGTACAAAGCTCCGGAAATGTAGACTCCAAGTGACCTTAATTTGGCGGACTTTGGTAACCTTAAAAGTGATGCATTGAACCTAAAGAGGTTGTTCTGTTGCTCCATAGTAATTGTTACACTAGATAAGTGTATCCTTAGAACTATTGAAATCTAAGAATTAATCCACCCTGAAGTCTCACTCTACTTTGTGTAACTTCACCCAGATTTACAGTTATAGATTATAGTTATGAATTATATGCCATGTGTATATAGTACTATATTGCGTGTCAGGAAGTAAGAGTCAAAGCGACCAGGCTTAGGCGTTTTAATTGCTCTCGGGAGACCCAGGCATACTTCGAGCTTCTTTACTTGCAGCTTTGAAATATTTTGGATTCATTTCCATGATGTTGATACTTCCATCTCTACTACACGATGCAATAATCCTTCCTTCATCAAAAACATCTACTTCTAGTACAGGTTCTTCAGACTCTTTATATTGATATATGATTTGCTTTGTTTGTACTTCCCACACTAATAAGCCCGACTTATCAGAACCTGAAATTATCAAAGGAATGTCAGACTTTGTGACAAATTTTGCGCCGCAGTTGAACACTTCACTTATAGGGACTTCACCACCATCTACACCCAAATATGTTTTGATGACCTTGTTATTCATGTAGTCCCACAATCGCAACACTCCGTCTAAACTGGAACTCAATATGTACTTACCATTAGGCGAAAATGCTACACTTGATATGGGCAAATTCACCACGTCGTTTGTAGATGCAGTAGCCGTACCGTGACTGGAACTATTATATGTCAAGGTTTTCAAACATTGTCCAGTTTCTAAGTCAAATAGCCTCATTAACCCATCGTATGATGCACTTGCAATCATTGTGCTGTCTGGTGTTAAGGCTATAGACAGTACAGGATCTGAATGGGCAGCCAATGTTTTTAACGTTATTCCTGACACTACGTCCCAAATCGTTATAGTTTCATCTGCAGACCCACTTAGAAGTATATTACCCTTCATACTGAACTTGATTGTCGTCACATGATACGTGTGTTTCTTCAAAACTTTGAGGCACCGAGACTTCTTAATTGACCACAATCTGATCGTGAGGTCATCCGAGCATGATGCTATAATATTGGAATTTATAGGTGAAAATTCAATGTCTGATATGCCTTTCGCATGACCAATCAACTCAGTTATCAATTCACCGGTTTCCAAAGAGAAAACCTTTATAGTTGTATCGGATGATCCTGTAGCAAACATCTTGCCATCTGGCGATATCTTGATGCTATTGATTGACAGCTTATGCTGTTCTTTTAGTGAATGTTTCCGGATATATAAATCATTTTCAGTTTGGTAATTTTCCATTACACCATTATCATCAGTAGATATTCTCTGTTTCTTAAATGATGGCTCTACCATGTCATAACTTCCTTCCTTTCCTTAGACTTATTCAATTGTTATACGTTAAAGCTTCATAGACACGAATATCTAGCTTTACTCATACTGCATATAAAAGTACTTACAATAATTATGCTGAACAGTTATAAGGCTCAAATTTTGCAACTTCTTCAAGTCATCTTATTACGCCGTTTATTATAGTAAAGGGAAAATTATATAACAATAGTACTTATTCAAAATGATATGTAATGACATTAAAAAAAAAATGCAGAAAAGTCTCGTATTCTCTCAATTTCGAGGTCCAAACTTATCGTTCATCTTGTCAATCCATGTTTCAAACAAGCTATATTCAATCTCATCAAATTGACTGAAGGACAAGTTATTAAGGTTGTTTGTGATAGTCAAATCCGAGGAGTTTCGAGCTGTGTTGGGCCTTGCATTCAAGTTAGAAGGAATGATAAGCTTCTGTAGTAAGAGCCGCAGGTTAGTCTCTCCTGGCTTCTCCCCTGGCAGCTTCAATAGTTCTTTTAGGAAATACTTCATGTATTGGCAAATCAATAGCTTGTTATATGGTGCGTTGTTAGACTGCTCAGAGTAATTAATGAAACTAAGAAGATTCAATATACTATCGTTGAGTGCCACCAAAAAATCGTATTGCTGAGTAGTGAGGGAATTTTTGGAATCTAGTTTATGGAAAACTTTATTCAAAACTTTGTGAAGTTCTGATTTGATAGTCTTCTTGAAGTTCTCTTGTTTTGTATTTGAATGCGACAATGATTGATAATTAAGTTTCGGAAGTTGTGGCTCCAGGTTGTTTCCTTTATTCTCCGAAGTAGGTGGTGATAGTGAGGACTCCCTTGTGGAAGATTTTTGAGACGAAGAAGGACTCGGAGGCAATTGGGTGGGCTTCCTACTAGAAGAATACTCAATCAGACTAATATCGAAGCGGATAGTCTTTTGGTTTTCCGAGACGTCGTTATCATTCCATTTTTGCTGGTTATTCAAAAGTTCTGTAGGAACATAAAAGTTATGATTTTGAGTAACTTGATTTTCTTGATCCCAAAGCTTTTTACTTGTTATTAGCTTCTTCAACGGCTTTCTATAGTCATTCACGGGTGCTGATAGTTTCACTATGAATTTATGTTTCAATAATTTTGTTGCAGAAGACCTTTCTTTTGGATCAATTAAGAAACACTGGCCCAAAAAATCCTTAAAGTTGTCAGAAATTTCGAGGTCATTTAATCCTATAAGTTCTGTGAAGTTATTCTCGTAAACACATCGTGAGATCTGTCTCAATGCTTTCATTGGGGGATAAAAACTCTGTAATGGAGGCTTTCCAGTAAAAAGTTCATATGCACAACACCCCAAAGACCAAACATCCGCCTTGTAACTATGACCACCATTGTTGTTTAAGATTACTTCTGGAGCCATCCAGTAAGGAGTACCTACAGTTGTATTCCTGCGGGAAAAATTTGACGATAACTGCGTAGATACTCCGAAATCAGTCAATTTAACCTCTCCATGCTGGCTCAATAAAATGTTCTGAGACTTCAAATCTCGATGAATCTTTCCTTGGTCATGTAAGTATTCTAATGCAACCAATATTTCTTTCATTATTATCAGTATAGTTGTTTCGTCTGTAATTGCTCCAGGTTTTAGCAATTCAAACAATGATCCCCCATTAACATACTCCATAATCACCCACAATTTATAATGCTTGACAAAACACCCATAGTACTTTGTAATTTGGGAAAGCCGGCACTCAGAGATAATCAGTATCTCTTTGTTCACTTCAAAGAGATCTGTTTGTTCATTTTCCAAATCTATTTGTTTGATAGCTACTTCTTCTTCAGTTTCCTTAATTACCCCACGATAAACAACCCCGAACCCTCCTCTTCCGACCTCTTCGCATACTTCGAGCTCTTCTGCTGAATGAACCCGTATTCCCATCAATATCTACTTTTAATATATACTATGTTTGATACTATAATAATTAGGTCCCAATAATAGAAATGTAAACAAGTAGTTCGTGGTTATGAGCGCGGCACCATCGATATCAAAAATGTCAATTCTTTTTTATGGACTGGTATATCTGAATAACTCAAGCGTTGATTCATCTAAAGAATGTTCAGGATAAGCAAGGTGATCGCATACGACCTCATAAAACCACGCTTCCATACATATACTCCTCTTTTGTCGAGAATCTCGTTTGCAAATGGTATACGGCAGCTCTCTAAGACACAGATAAGGCAAAATGGTAATGCAGAGACGTTTCACGATGTTCTACTAACAAAGGCACTAACATCTAATAGACAGTATGGAGAAAATGAGTTTATACGGTGTACAATATTTGATAGCAAGGGGGATATTGTGGTACATGGAAAAGATATTAGACGTCTGCAATTTATGAA
Organism: Debaryomyces udenii; assembly: GCA_030556595.1. Taxonomy (NCBI): domain Eukaryota; kingdom Fungi; phylum Ascomycota; class Pichiomycetes; order Serinales; family Debaryomycetaceae; genus Debaryomyces; species Debaryomyces udenii. The sequence goes on along the minus strand of JAKTUI010000004.1, from coordinate 320,847 downwards.
GACTCATAATTTGGTACCTAGAGACTTTCGTAAGATAACCAGACACTACCACGGAGGAGTAAGTTCTCTGCAGATGCATAATATAAATGTTGATATAGTGCCGTCTATTGTTACTAGGAATAATAGTATTTTGTTGAATTTGTCTAACATCAAAGCATTAATTAAAAGTAATACAGTCGTCATTTTTGACAACCTTGCCAATAGTTCGGGATCTAGGTTAAATGAGTCGCATTCTCATGGGGTGTTCTTGAAAGACATGAATGAGAGACTAAAGGCAGCGAACGAGCCTGACAATCTTCCTTACGAATTTAGAGCATTAGAGTGCATTTTGATTCATGTCATGTTAAACCTTACTACAGAAATGAAAGTTCATAAGACAGTATTGCAGAACATTCTCTTGCGATTAGAGGACTCTATTGAAAGAGTGAAACTTCGTTATTTGTTAATACAATCCAAAAAGATCACACAGTTTCATCAGAAAACGAAGTTAATTCGTGACTTGTTAGATGACATTTTAGAACAAAATGATGAATTAAATGCTTTGTATCTTACAGAAATTTCTAATGGTACCCCTCGTTTACAAACCAACCATGCTGAGGCTGAAATGTTATTAGAATCGTATTACAAAACCATCGATGAAATTGTCCAGACCGTAGAAAACTTGAAATCACAAATAAAGACAAGTGAAGAGATTATCAATATTGTTTTGGATTCAAATCGAAATGAGCTCATGCTATTGGGTCTTAAGTTTTCTACAGGGCTACTTTCCATGGGCGCTTTATTATATATTGCTGCCTTGTATGGTATGAATCTAGAAAACTTCATTGAAGAAACCAATGGTGGCTTTGAAGGGATAGTCTGCTTTGGATCGGTCCTTTTAATCGGTATTTTATTGTTCAGCGTCAAGCAACTAAATAAACTTCAAAGAATAACAATGACTAGTATAGGGCGAGAAGACATGCGGAAGCCTATCAATTTAGATAGAAAGTAATGATATGTATGTAGAAATGACATAATGATTCTATACAAGTTTAATTTAAATCGAAATTAGTCGATTTAGGCATCTTACGTTTCCTCAAATTCAACTTCGATATTTGGAGCCAAAAAGCTTGCACTAGAACTTCTTGGTCTGTTGGGATCCTCCTGTAACCCCTTTTCTCTCTGCTTTTTGATTTTCAATTCACCCCCTGCGACTTCAAAAGAGCTATGAGGGGTGTGACTAGGTGAATTACATGGAGAAGGATTGGGTGTTGGCTTCGTCCTGAATGGCCTTAATGTGAAATTCTCCCCTCCATTTAATGGTTTCGGGCACTTAGGAAGAGTATCACTGACAACAGTTCTGTTGATACTAGAGGGTGGTTTTGATTGCTGAGATATCTTTCTGACCGACAAATTCAAAAAGTTCTTTTCATGCTCTTTTTTGGAAAGGTAATTTTTTTCACTTGAAACGAGATTGTTGAACAATTTCGAGCGAACATCAACGTCCAATAAATCCAGAAGTATAAGATTATATGTATCTAGAGGTGGTTTGAATCCTGAAGCGTGCTTTACGGCAGATGGCCTCAAAATCAAGTGGACGAAAGGAATGGAGCCTATAGCATCCATGCGGTTTAACATAGTAACTGTCTTATCTAATTTAGATTCATCTGTCGGGTTTTTTAAATCTTCTTGTATTTCATCTGAAAATCCAAATCCTGGAATTTGACCTAATTCAAACACTCCGCAAATGTGTTCAAGAATATAAATGAGTGAGCTCAAATTACTTCGTGGTATGCTGCCTATCATTTTTACGGCTTCACTAGTTCGTGTCGCTTTTGAAGACGAGCTTGTTTTGTAACAATTTAGCAACGAATCAAACATCATTCCCGGAATCAAAGAGTCCGTTATTTCTAACAACCAGCCTTTGAGAAAATTTATTAATTCAGAATTAGATAGTGTGCTTAAATAGGATAGTATCTTATCAGTCATTTCCTTATGAATTTCTAATTCTCTTGAAGCAACGGTTTCGGTGTCAGGAATGTACATATTAACTCTATTAATAATCAGTTCCCTGACTGCCCAACCAGATTGATGATCAAGAGGGACAAGCCAAAGCTTACTTAAATGCTCATTAGCTTGCTGTTTCTCTTCAATTATATTGATAAATTGATAGAGAAAGCAAGGCAATGAAGCTAGGCTTAGAAGATGAGTCGAATCTTCATCAAATTGACCTAATTGAGGTTGCAATTGTACATCTTTGAATAGATTGAATCGAAATCGTAGATTCTGAAAGCCATTGTTCGAATGGCTGAGCGAAGAACGGTGTTTTTCCAGTTTATTTAGCAGAACCGTAGAAGGAAAATATATACCAGTGCTGAAATCATTTAGCAATTGATCGAAATCACGCCGGTAGTTTGCCGGCTTATTAATGTTCACAATGAATTCGGAAGCCAATTTATGAAGCCTTGTGGTCGAATTTAATGAAAAATGATAAATGATTTCGTGTAGTTTTGTTAAGCTTTGATAGACCAATTCTATTTTCATCTTCTCAAATTTTTCCAATGCTTGGGTTTTATTTGTGATATGGACGTCTATCAAATGCTTTAAATCTTCAAATTCCAAATAGCTTTCATTATACCTGGCCTCCAAATCGTTCAAATGTTCAGAATAATTGCTTTTCAAAATAGAAGACTTGACGCTATTATAAAGGCCGTTAAATCTTTTGGACGTAGTTTGTGCCATATCATTCATGAAATTACTAGTGTTTTCGTCAATTTTTAACTTCAGTATTTTCGGAGTGGACAGACCACTCTTATCCATTTCGGAGTCATCAAAATCTACTACAGCTATAGCCAATTCTGACCATTCAAACCACATACCCTCGCTTTTGAACCTTTTTGACCAGATACCGGTCCCGGTAAGCAATTTTAGGTCAAGCATAGCTTGCCCAAATTTTTCAATGTTTAGACGATTTGGATTCAAGCCGAATGGCCGGTTCTTCCTCAACCATTCGCACAACTGATCACTACTAAAAATTTCGTTTCTGTACCCAGGAAGAGGAATCTTTCTTCTTATAATAGAAATTGATGAAATGATTTTTTTGAGAAAAGACGACAAATCAGAAAACTTCTTTACTTTCACTGTACTACCCATAGTCAAGGGAAACTGAAAATTTGATATGAGTAAATCAGTCTTTGAAGCCATATGCATGCTATTAAGTGCAGTTTTATCAGAATCTGTCTCACTGTCACCATCTAAATGTGAATTTTCAGTTCCTTCATCTTCTTCCTTTTCTCCCACTTTCTCTTCTTCATTCCCCTCTGTAGGATTATTGGAAAACTCCTTTAATCGTAAATATTCATCATACTCAATCTTAAGCGAGCCGATCTCTTCGTACGTTGCTTCATAATCATTAAAAAGATTGTTGAGTTCTTTCAATGCCCCTTTGATTTCTGGCTCATGAAACTTTATAAATTCGGTGATGTTTTCTAAGATCTCACGATCAATAGCTGAAGCTAATGTAATCAACGTATGAGATTCATCAGATATATTTTTGATACATACTTCATAAGCGCTAATCATACTTATAGGCTTGTCTTTATGGTATTCGTCAGGTTTTGCTTCTTTATTACCTGCATCATCTTGTTTGATCGACTTGATAGCGTCCAAATTTCTTTCAGCTTGGGATATGGTTCTTTTCTGAAATCCACTTCCTATCCGTTGGTTAACAGACTTTCTGATAGGATTTTGCAAGGATTCACCAGGAATGAATGGCCTAAAACTACTATCGAATCCATATGCCTCTATTCCAAGCCTGTTTAAGTATTCACTGTTGGAATGGAAATATTGCATGTAATTAAATACGAGCTTCCTCAATTCATGCAACTGTTGTAGCGACCTTAAAGACTGTTGCGTTAATTTATCTATCCCTGACTTATAGTCAGCTGTCCAGTAAACATTGGAGAACTTAGCAGTCATATTTATAGAGCCATAAGATTAACGATAGCTTAATACTTGATTCATGAAATCTTACAGTAAAGTTAATGATGCGCGATAGACTATAATTATGTAAACATTGTTGATGTTTAAAAAGCCATAGCATCGGAAAGAATATAGGATGAATAAGGAACAGATTGAGAGTGAGATCGAAGAGGTAAGGGGTGATATTCAATCACTCAATGAAGAAGTTTCTAAGCTTGATAGTGAGTATCTCTCGTTGCTTAAACAAGCTAAAGAGCTTGAAGAATCATTAAACCATCAACAAGATCCAAGTGAACAGAAAGAAACACAAGAACGTTCAAAAGCAAACTATGATATCGATGGCCCCCCAGTTGTTCAGCACAGCTATTTTGATGACCTGATCAGTAAATACTTTACTGAAAAAGAAGACCTAGAAGAGCAACAAGAACCTGGTAGTCGTGAAGTAGAAAGACAAAAGTTGGAAGAATTCACAAAGGATATGGTAGCAAAGTCAAAAGCGGTTATTGAGACAAAAGAGAACATTTTGTATGAAAACATTTTTAGATTTGGTGGTATAACAGCATTTCCTTTGAATCAATTCTTGTTTGAAGATGATGATCAAATAATGGGTCTAAGATTTGATCTTTTCAGTCATTACAAGAGGAAGTTTTTGACTCCTCATTATGTCATCTTGAGGAAGATGAAACTAAACGAGAAGGGGAATGAGGGTGCATTGAAATGGCAAGTATACAGACATACGATACCAGTATATGTACCAATATCAGAATATGCAGATATGCTTCTTCACCAGCACGAAGAAAAGGGCCTTTTGGAATTTACTATGAAAATACACGAAGGATTGATACGAGTCCAATACAAGCATGACAAATTCGACCGCCTTAGAGGTCTTAAGTTTGGCCATATAGAAGGAAATACCAGCTATCGAATGGATAAATTTGTCATTCTCGGAGTCGAAAAGGACCTCCAATGCCAGAAAGTTAAAATAATAATGCAAACCCCTCTATACAAGAACAACAAAGCGCCAGAAATCTCTTTAATTTGCTCGGATAGGTCTGTAAAAGAAGTGTCCTGCAATTTTATGGATCATTCTGAAAACCAAGCTATCAGGCTCTGTGAGAACTTATTGAGAAACTGTGAATTGGCGAATTTGACCAAAACATTCAAGATGGTAATAGACCACCTAGTAAAGAGCAATATGCTTTAGAGAGGCATTTTCAGGTAAGATGTGAGTTTCAGTTCTTTCAATATCTTCTATATAATATAAGCTAATAGACATGTAATAATAAAACATATATTTTATACGTACATCAAACTCGTATGCAAAATTCAAACTAACAATAATACTAAAGACATAGGCTAAAGAAAAAATATAAAAAAAAGTAAAGCAAAGTTACTTCAAAAGCTATAGTTATCAATCAATCAACAATTTTAAGTAATCATTCTAACAAATCTAATTTTTAAAATGCATTACCAAACCCGGTTCCAGTTGGCTGGTACCCTAAGCCACTAAAGCTTTGATTCAATACTGGACCATTCGTGATCATCAAAGGTTCCCCAGTTGGTGTTTCTTCTTCTTGCTTTTCCGCGTCTCTTCTCTTTTGCAAATCATCGCTTACCTCCTTAATCTTCTTCTGGTTTTCAAAAATAACAGAAATTTCGTATGGTTTGATAAAGTTAGCTAAATCATGCAACCATGACAATTCAAGGACATAGTGATACTCGATTATGTCATAGCATGTGTATAACAAAGCAACAAAACATTCGCGGTTACCTGTTTCAACAAAGTAGTCCAATAACTCATGAGCAACCTTGGTTGACTTAGAAATAGCAGCAGTTTTGATTAAATCAGCCCATAATTTGTCATTCTTTAATATAGAGATAGATTTCACAAACTTCTTATTTTTATTGTATAATGTTGCAGAAATTTGTCTAAAGAATATGATTTCATGGTTTTCTAATCTTTCAGCTAAATCCAAGGAATTAAATCTGTTGTTAGACTCATTCTCGATCGATGATCTTAAGGATTTATAATCTTCCTCTTCAATCAAAAGATCATGATAAGCACCATTAACAATCGAATTGTTTTTATCCAACACGGATATCAAGAATGGCTTGATCAATGGCAAGTTATCGGATTTAACAAACATTCTCACTACTCTTGGCAAATCTAATTTAGGTGTTAAAACAGACAATAAGTCGACTAATAATGAAGGATTTTCATTTAAATAGAAATTAATTGCTTTATAATAAATTTCTAAATTCGAGGCTTTAACAATAATTTCTTTGAATGATGAGTGATCAAAAGCCACTTCGGACTTATCAATCATGGTCAAAGCAGCATTATCCCATTCTTCGTAGTGACAATACAAGAAAATCAATTCTGGGTACAAATGCGCTTCCTCACAAGCAGTTAATACCTTTGGAATATTAATTCTAGACCAGAATAATTTTAAATGCTCCATAACCTTTTCAGGACTATACTTAGCATACAAGATGGCTAACTCGGTAAACATTCCCATGTGTGCTCTTTCCAAACCCAAACCGCTCTCGAAAAGAGCAAATAATTCATTGAAATAACCGTTTTGTTCGTAAGTTCTGACCAATGCTGGAAGCTCTTCAGCATCGATAATCAAATTCAAACCACAAATTTGTGCCAATCTGAATTCCTTGTTTTCAATACAGGCATTATTAACTTGTTTCCACACGTTTGTATTGGAAGCCTTTCTAGCACAGTCAACAGCTCCCTGGTAGTCCTCCAAGTAAACTAATGTAGTTGCCAACTTTGAGTATTTAGAAACATTCGAATACAAAATTTTGGCGGCCTTATAGTTTTTCGCTTCGAACAATTTGTCACCAATGGATTCTAAATCAGCAACATTTGAGCCTCCAACGAACCTTTCTATTTCGTTCAATTTACCAGAACTTGCATAACAATTTATAAGAGCACCATCTATAGCTGGTTCTCTCAAGGTCTCCCTAGCCATATCTAAGAATGGAACTAATTCTTCCTCTTTTCCTGCGTGCTCAGCTATTTCGATAACTTGCTGGAAGTTTTCTGGGTTTTTAGATTTAACGTAAGAGTCAATAGCTTCGGGAATACGTAAACCATTTAATTGAGCAGTACCTAATTGGTACCACAACTCAGAAGTATCGTATTTCTCTGCATATTGCTCGCCCCTATCTAAAGACATGACGTCTTCAACCAAGACTTTCATAGCATCAGTTCTTAGTTCAAATTTATCATATACTTCAAAAGCTTCCTCGTATAATTGATTATCAATACATAATGGTGCAATTTCTTGAGGGTCAAACTTATCGAGCTTCTCAATGTAGCCCATAACACGAGACGAGTCTGCCTTAATAGCAGTTAAGATCAATAAGCCCTGTAAAGACGTATTATCATTAAAAGGCGAGGTCTCCAAAATAATCTTTTCGAGTAATTCGATTAATTCTTGGGGCAAATCATTTTCCATGAAAGCTTTAACCGTGACTGAAATTGGTTCTGGATCGTTTAACTCCGGAATACCAGTAGAAATAACTTGATCAATCAACTGCCTTCTGTGCTTATTGTCTTCAGATAAGACTTTGTTCCACAACTCGAAATCAGACTTGGCCAACAAATATCTTGCCTGATACTTGTACATCTTGTTTTCGTTAGTGATGTTAATCAATTCATCATTATTACCACCTTTAGAGTAACAGATATATGCCAAGTATGGGTCCCTTTTCTCACAGTATTTACCCACTGCAAGAGTATCATAGTTGGTGTTTTCCTGCAAAAATTTCTCAGGGTTGTTATTAGAATCGATATAAATCTTTGCTAAGGTATTGAAGACTTCTTGATCAGTAGAACCACCCTCTAAAGTCTTTTCCAAAAATGGCAATAATATTTTGAGCCTATTTCTCTTCTCGACTTCACTAACTAATTCCCTGATAGGAACACGGCCCAAAACGGACGACAAAAGATCCTTGATAATTTTTTCATCACAGTCAACATCCAATAAGCCTGCAACGACTTGAGGAGTATTGGATGGGTTTACCTGTTGAACGTAAACTTCAATAAATTTGAAATATTTGTTCTTATATAAGTACAAGATCAAATCGTGTACAAAGTTGAACCTGTCGCATACAATGATTAAAGGTAATTGATCCTCTAATTTGAACTCCTTCAAGAAGTTTTTAACCTTCTCTCCATTGTAGACATTGTTATCTCTAACAACTCTTTCAATTTCCTTGGCCTGGTTCATCTTAGCGGCACACTGAATGTACTTAAAAACAACATCTGGCTCCTGAGTAAAATTGACAATAGAAGACAAATAATAGTATTCACCTTCGTTACATTTGTAATCCTCAAAAATCTTGATAAGAGTCAAAGGCCCAATCAAATCAGAATACTTCGTGGCGACTTGAATGACAACCTGCAAGTTTTGCTGCATATTGTTACTCAATAATTCTTTCAAACAAGCAACAGATTGTTGTACATTTAACTGGCCAAAGTAAGCGACTAACCAGTCGTTTGGCAAAACATTGGTATGGACAACCACTCGCTTAATATCTTTCAAATCATCATAATGTTCTAATGCCCTTTGAAACAAACCCGATTTTTCGCATAGTTTACCAATAGTGGGCTTGTCATAGTGGCTGAACATGTTGTTTCCCAAAATTGCATCAGCAACTTGAGGTGCATGTGATAAATTGATTTCCAAAACTTTCGTTTGCAAATGGCCCTCAGCTGGAGAATCATTTTTTAATGCATCCAACAAAAAGGCAGTACCCTGTTGGATGTAGTTTTGAGAAAAGAATAAATCTGCAATATTCTCAATTTTTAAGTTGGAATCTGGGCTCGCTAATAATGAAGTAGCAAATTCACTAGCTTTGTCAGGGTTAACCCTCACTAAGTTTTGAATTAAATTAGTGTAGTCAGGCTGGTAACCAACCCTTTCGCAATATGGTAATATTTTATCGAATTGACCCAACTCAGCCAAACAAGAAACAACTTTGATGTTAACGTTGGCTCTAATGTAGACGGCCAACGCAAGGGCGGGATCATTATAAGATTTGACAATATCACCTAATTCCTCTGAAGAGGTCAATTTATCTTCTTTTAACCATTTTTCAAAAAGTGGCTTACGGTCTTGTTGCAAAACTGGCTTTGCCAATTCAATAGATTCATACTTATTCAAAGTTCCTCTATCCAATAAAGTTGAAAAATACTGTAAAATTGGAGAAATTTGCCCTGGTTGAGGAGTAATATGCTTCAATTTATTAATAGTATCTTGAGTACGTAATTGCTCCGCCGACGCAGCAACCTTGGCAGCGTTGGTGTAATCACCTTGATTCAAGTAAGTTTGGAATTGTTGAGTGAATAAGTTTTCGGCACCTGGGAATCCACCACGAGAGGAGAGTGACAAGGCTAATGGTACGTTCGACAATTTATCCAAAACATATGGAATAATTTTACCTTGAGAAATTTCGACACTCAAAACTTGACCAGACTTGTTAACTGTGATAATACCCGTACCATTGTTATAAGACGAAGCCGTGAAAACAGGATCTGCAGTAATTCTATTAACAAATAAGTTGGATCCAGTTTCCATATCATATAAATGGATAAAACCGTACTTCGTCAAGATATACACAATACCATATCTGTCAGATGTTTGCAAGCTAATAGGGAAGTCATTGTTGGCATCCGGTGGAAAAAATATATCGACTGACTTTTTGGAAAATTCAGGGTTACCATCCACATGATCGATTTCGATGATATGCAAATTACCTTGGCCTTGAGCATTTTTATTACCAACACAGAACACCTTAGTAGGTTGCAAGCCGCCATTCAATTTAACATGACCAAATTTACAGACATGACCTTCAATTGCCTGAGAGACATTACGGGCTTTTGAAAACAACTGAACATGACCCGCGATACGTCCATCCTCTTGGGCTATACCAGTAACCGCAAACCAATTTAATTGAGGCTCACCAACAAAGTTGATTATTTGGCAATTGTTCAACGTATGGTGTCTGTCAGTAAGTTTCACTGGTCCATCATTGGTACCGTCAAATACAGACCACGTGTAGATCGAACTACCTGTCACAAGACCTAACACGTCATTATTCAACCATTTCCAATATACAATTGGCTGGTCCATGGTGAACGACTTCAATCTTTGCTTAGTCCCCAAATTGAAGATCTGCAATGTTGTTCCATTGGCTCGTAAGGAAATGACTAGTTGCTCTGGATGCATAATGGCACTATCAGCACTCATATTCTTTCTGGTAATGGAATTGTTGTTCCTCAAGTCAACTATAGCAACAGTATTACCGCTGGGCCCTTGCTCTCGGACACATACATAATGATCAGATTCAAGAGTGGTGGATCTAAAGTCAAGAGAACTTTGCTGAATACCCAATTCTGTCAACAGAGCTAACTCAGTGAAGTCAATAGGAATATCATTAGACATATTGCTTGTTTAATTGCTATACCTATCAAATATAATCTTTCTTCAAAAAGTATATTAAGAACCTATCAAAAAGGAGGGTGAAAAATTGTTTGAATTAATAGCCTAACAATCAAAAAAAAAAGAATTATAATAAAATTGTCAATTGTCGATTGATTGATTGATTGATGTGATTGTTGTTAATTGTATTAAAACGCTTTTTGCAATTGATATCTCCTATAACGTATAGTATTGTCATGGTTGATTTGATCCATTTCGTCCACGCTGGCAAACGACTCAAAAGACCGGCTTACGTAACAATAACCATTTAATTATGTAATATAAGCTATTTATATATAACAACTATATTGAATATAAGGTTGTAGTACTATCAAGATTATACTATATTGGAGGATGAACAGATCTGATGGCATCTTCAACAACTTTATTGTAGTGGTTTGCAGCAGAAGTGTCAGTTTTATAGATGTTCAAGTAGTGCTGAACATATTTCCAATCGCAACCGTACCAGTCACCGGTGAGCATCGCTATCTCTAGTTGCTTTCGAAACAGTAGGTCCGTTGAAGAGCCTTCAGAGTCCTCGGAGGCCACGAGAGAGTCCAGCTCCCAATCAACGAGCCAGTATGCGACTTTTCTCATTGCGATCTTGCAATAGTCTGGGGTGACAAAGAGTTGCTCGGAGTCGTATTTCTGCCATGCTACCATACAAACCGAAAGTAGTACGATAGAATCCATGGTCCGCGTAGATAGCCTTGCACGAATGGGTGATAGCGAGCACAAGCGGTGGTTTCTCGCGTGTATCACCAAGGAGTACACGTAGCGCTCTATATCGGGCGACACGTATACCTGCGGAACGACTTTGTATCTTAGATAGAGAAGGAAGTCGTTGTAGTGCTCATGATGGGGAACTTCGGTATTAGTTGACGGCTGCAGTGGATATTGCAAATTTTGGGTAAACCAGAACTTCTCTTTCAACGTCTGATGTATAGGTGGCTGCGCAAGTTCACTTTCGATTATAGGGATAATTGTAAATAGTTCTGGCTTTCTCACGCTCAACCCACCTACTGTGATACACGTACGGCATGCCCGTCTCGACTCATTAGTATCATACTCATCGATCTCATTAAGCATCTTCAAAAGGACTTTTCTTTGTTGTTCTGCCGCTATTTTTTCCATATTTCGCCATATGATTACCTTCTTGAATACAAAGTCTGTCTTTTCATCGTCCTTCTTAACCATTTGCCTTGCCAATTCATTAGCTGACTTCGACTCAATATATTCCGTCAAATCAACTTCACCTATATCATTAGTTTCAATCTGACACTCATCTTTTAATAATGTGGTAAACAACGCTAATGCCCCGTCATAGTTATTTGTTGTGATAGAGAATCTCTTTTCAGCAATTAGCGCCAAGGAAAGCCCTGTATAAATATTATTCATTCCATATTCCTTACAAATACTACTCCAATGCTATCACAGTGAAGATAAATATATAAAAATGTCGCGAATGATGCGAGACATTTTCCTTACGATTATACGACATACGCGTTCGTGAAAAATTTATTGTTGTTAAGAAATTGAAAGTATTTTGGCAGAGCGTGTTTGTTGATGTTAGGGGAAGTAAGAAACAGGAAGAAACTTAAACTTTGTTTGTTCTGATTTCTTGTTTTTATAATTTTTGAGACAAATAAGCTTAATCAGTTAAAGAATTGACCAAAATTTTGAGAAAATTTAACCTCGAATTGCACAGGATAGAATTGAACTAATCGATCTTTCGAAGACATTGTAAATGGAACCCAAGTTGCAATCGTTGCCTCATTACTTCAAATCGGAGCCATCGCCAATGCTCCAGCATTCAGCGTTTCCACCATTCAAAATCGAACATCGCTATAGAGGTGTTTATGAAAGAGCAGGATTCGATGTAAATTTGAATGGAATATCGCCAAATTCTGATACAAGGTCTGTCAGATCTGCTGGACATTCGAAGTACCGATCACCACCGAAGTCGCCGTCTGCGTCCAGCAGCGTGTCTCTTAAACATGAAAAGGTGGTAAAGATTCCGTATTCGGTGCCCAATTCTGCCAAAACAAACAAGTCCTTCGGCGATTTACCAAAAAGTGCACCTTATCCAGTATACGCAAACAAGGCCTACTCTGGGTCTCTGCCAAATGCATCATACATATCTCCGGCTCATTCTGAGCCCCAATATACATACGATGGCCCAAAAACTGAACAGGTGCCCGAAGAACCGGCCCAAATTTTGCTCAATCACAATGTTCTGCAAAATGAAGAAATACCTCCTCCAGGCCAAGGTGGATTTATTTATTTACCTCAGTCTAATCAGAATAAGAATTTAAAGAATTTGTCATTAAACTTGAGCCAGCAAGACCCCCAACCCCAGGAAGATACTCAAAATAGCGATGACGATAAATTGGATAAGTTTTCCTCCGCTCAAGAATCGTATAATGATACCGGCGAAACATCAATTGACAAGTCATATACTCAAAGCAATGGTGTTTCAGGCCACAAACAGAGAAGCAGATCTTCTAGTGTATTAACTAATGAGTTATTGGCTTCAGAACATGAACCTCAAATTCAAAGTCTACCATCACCACCGCAAACTTCCAAAGGTACAGAATTGCAAATTGATGACTCGTTTGTGAAGAAGCAAAGATTGTCGTCTGCCTTGAGCGATTTCAAAAGAGATATTGAAGACCATAAAAATTATGTCCCAAAGACTCCATCAGTACCGAATAGCCCTGCGTTTAAAGAAGTACCCCAATTACCTGTTGCATCTCCTTCACAAATTGGTTTGGCTAAATTTGAACCCCCCACTCAACCGTCGGATGATAGCAGATTTTCGTACTCTCAAAATTATGTTAATGCGTACGACGAAAAGTCAGTCAATGATCCATTGCATTCGAGAAATAACGATCCTTCTTATCAATTCCAAAATTTCAAAAACCAGCAATTTGGTACTGACGATCATTTAAATAATGACTATCAAAAGTTTTTAAATTTGGGTGGTACACCAATGCCTAGACATAGCCAAGCATCTATGGTCAGCTCAGTCATATCCAAGAATTCTATGTACAGTGACGATGACGAAGTTGAAGAAGCTTTAGAGCGCCAATTGCAAAAACTAAAATTGGGAGAAAATATGGCTGCTAAAGGCCCATCTGGCCAAGCACCAAATACCGAAACTGCTAATGAGTCGTACTCTGATGCTCGTGAAAGTTTTGCAGCAGTTCCTACATTCAACATTGAAAATATAGATGAAAGTGAGACCAAAACCCCAGAAACAGAAACCCCAGAAAACACTAGAGAATCTCCGGTTGATGATTTGCCTGTCAAGTCTGATTCAGATGCTTCATGGGAATCCATTCAGCCGCTTGCCGTATCATCAAAGGCTAAGTCCACAGACGTAGATCATCCAAACTTCGACGATAAGGGTAAGGATATGTTGAATGATAATCCAGTAAGTAGCGAGGGCTTAGTAAAACCGTTATCCCCTAAGAATCACCTCATTGAAGAGGAATTGAAGAATATCAATTTTCCAGTCCAGGCCAATTCTGTGCCCGAAGGTGATACAGATGAAGGTTTCAAGTTCCCATCAGGCAAAGGACCATGTCGCTCCTGTCAAAATGAAATATCTCCCTTCGCGAAGGGCTCCCAGAAGTCAGTGTACTCGAAAACAGGCGAATTATCAGGACAATGGCATAGAGCTTGTTTCACCTGCTCTTATTCAACTTGTTCTGTCAAATTTTGTAAGTCAGTTCAGTGCTACGCGTTCAACGATGACGCTTATTGTCATAATCATTACCATGAGGTGAATGGAACTTTGTGCCAATCATGTTCAACGGGTATTGAGGGCGAGTGTGTTGAAAACGAATTGCAACAAAAATGGCATCTTCATTGTTTAAAATGCAACAAGTGTAACTGCCAAATCAATACAGATTATTACCAGATCAATGGATCTAGTTACTGTGAAACTGATGCTTCTCAAATAATGAAAGGGGACGGAACATATAAAGATGCTGACGGTAATATAAAAACCGGTGCGTTAACTACATCTGATACAATCGAGAAGAGAAGAACTCGAATATTATTTGTTGAATAAAGCAATTCGTCTCCAAAGAGTTTTTGAAAGTGGGTTCCAGTGTATTTATTCAGGATACTATTTTCATAGTAGTTGCCTATATATACGAACTATACCTTATACTTTAGTATTAATTTAATAATAATTTAATAATAATTCAACACATAGAACTAATAGTCTCTAAAACTCTTTGTATTTTTATTGGAACTTTCTGGCGTCTCATTCAAACCCAATCCATCTAGATCATCGTTTATATCAAATTCATCATCATCATCGCGGTTTTGCCTATTAGCAAAGTTATTCTTAGACGTCTTTGACAGTCGCTCGGTATCATTTGCTGCATCCTCATCATCATCATCTTCAATAATGAAGTTGTCAGCATCAAAGTCAGCAGAATTCAATTCTACGTTTGTCGATTCAAGATCTCCGTCGAAATCACCGAAAATCGCAGGATCAAAACCTTCAGAGTTGACACCACTTCTATTATGATAAGATGCAAGCTTTCGCTGCATTTTATTATAAATAAGATAGGTTGTGAGTGAAGCAGCCGCTCCTGCTATCAAAATACTCAAGATGTCGATCACTTTGGTCGACTTACCCTTTGTTTCGTCACCCAATTCCTTTATCTTGTGGCCAACAAAAATATGCATCAATAATTTAGGTGATGTTATTAAGGAAGCCAAAAAATATGTGAAGGCAGGTAATTCAGGAATAGCAGCCAAAGCACCGTTAGACAACGAATAGGGTAAAGGGCATAACCTCAATAAAATTAATAAAAACAAACTTGAATCTTCTCTCAAAATCTCTGACAAAGCTCTGAACCTTTTATTAGAATTAACCAAAGCTTCTGCCTGGTTATGAAGTAGATATCTGAATACAATAAACGAGCAGAACGAACCTGTAACCGAAGCAGTCGCCAATAATGGGAACCCGTAGTGAAACCCATATACCATTCCGGTTAACATAGATAAAGCCGAGAACCCTATTAGTGGGGGAAAGCCAACAAAGAATACCAAACAAAATAATATGAGTTTACCATACCTCAATTCTTGCCATTTAACAGATAGGTAAATAAGGAATTTAATTATGAGTACATGAAAAATTAGTACCAACACCACAAAAACAAAGCTTAGTACCACCAACAACTGAACCAACAACTTTTTCCACCTAGGCTGCATTCGATACCATTCTAAAGCTTTCTGCCCTACGTTGCTAAAAATGAAAAGTTTATCTTGAAGGATACCATTGAGTCTGGACGAAATACCATCAACAGGGGAACTTCTGCCCATATTGGGAAAAGGATCCGAAGAAGAAGGCAAACGGGGCATGTCAATTATGTATTTGCCTTAGCCTATTATCCATTAAGCTCAAAAAGATCAATCAAATGCCAATGAACATCTGGAATCTAATTGTAGGCAAAAAAACCTTAGCCCCATATCATCACGTGAAAACTGACACTTCCCAAAAACTCCAGGTTTTCTGTAAATAATTCACAAGAACCGTGATTGAGTTAACAAGACACCCAATAACTTCTGGCTATTGTTGGTAAATTGAGATTAGATAACAGCTTTCCTTTGTTCAAGAATTCAATAAAAAAATGTTAAACAAACAAAAAAAGCATTCCGATACCGGGAGTCGAACCCGGGTTTGCTCGGTGAAAGCGAACCGTGCTAGCCGTTACACTATATCGGAGTGTATCTGCTTTTACTGAATCTTGATTTAATAAGGCTACATAATTCGTTATTGACGATTATACTCGCAAAGGAAAAATAGACGACGTAATAAAGCAGCATTATTTAGCCGAATATGCTGCAATTCCAAATTCTTCTTGAAAATGACACATGCGCAGCTGACGGATTCTTCGGAATCCGGTGAAATTCGTAACAAAATTAAATCATATTTACCTATTCTTTTCTAAGCCTACATGCACCGGCTATAATCGCGCCTAAACGCTGAATTGAAGCCATCAATGAAGTATTCTAAAAATACTCGGCGAATCAACTGGGGTTTTTTTTTTAGCTGCCTGTCAAAGATCTTCGCATTATCAACAACCGATTTATTGATGATAAAAGCTTCATTGCCTACTTTTTTTTTTTGTTGTTATTAGACAAACAAATATTTTCACGATCGGTTGTGAAATTATTCTTAAGTGATGAGACATTCAGTATTATTAATATTTCTAAGTATAATTGCAGCTGTATTATGTTGGTCACCAACTAATGGATATGCACCGGGAAAGGTAAAGTGTCCTTCGAAGGATTTGGTAAGGACATCTAAGAATATTTCTAACGAAGAAGCCGGATGGCTTGAAGAGCGTCACAAGGTAACGGATAAAAACTTGATCGAATTTTTGAAAAACTGTAAATTGAAGGACTTCGATGCAGAGAAGTTTATCAACAATTCTAGCAGACCGATAAATATCGGAATTTCATTTTCTGGCGGTGGTTACAGAGCTATGTTAAGTGGTGCAGGGCAATTATCAGCATTGGACAACAGGACCAAAGGTGCTGGAAAATATGGATTGGGAGGCTTATTGCAGTCTGCAACTTATTTGACAGGATTGTCAGGAGGTAATTGGTTAGTGGGAACTATTGTATTGAATAACTTCACGTCTGTTGATACGATTATAAAAGAAAATAAGATCTGGAACTTGAAGCATTCCATTATTAATTTCGGTGGGATTAAAGTGTGGAAAACATACAAGTATTATAAAGGTATTTCTGACGATTTATCGGCCAAAAAGAAAGCAGGTTTTGAGTTGTCATTGACTGACACCTGGGGTAGAGCATTGTCTCACCAATTTTTTAGTACTTTAAATAATGCCGGAGCTGGTTTAACCTGGTCAAGTATCAAAGATAGCAAGCCATTTAAAAACCATGAAATGCCATTCCCAATTGTTGTTGCCGACGGCAGAACTCCCAATACTCACATCATAAGCGGTAATTCTACTATTTTCGAGATCAATCCTTATGAATTTGGATCTTGGGATCCTTCCCTTTACCAATTTACCGATGTGGAGTATCTAGGCACGAATGTAAAAGATGGATCTGTCAAAGGGGACCATTGCATTGCTGGATATGATAATGCCGGCTATATCTTGGGTTCATCTTCCACATTGTTTAACCAATTTGTTTTGCAGATCAATACGACGTCTCTTGCTAGCTCTTTGAAAGACTTGGTTAGACATCTCTTGGACAAGGTATCAAAAGCAGAAGACGATATCGCAATTTACAAACCAAACCCTTTTGCGGAGACTGAGCATGGCCTTATCCGTTCAATTGCGAAGAATGATAGCTTATATATAGTTGATGGCGGTGAGGATGCGCAAAATATTCCACTTTATCCATTACTCCAACCAGAACGGAAAGTAGATGTTATTTTTGCGTACGACAATTCCGCTGACACCGAGCAGAGTTGGCCGAATGGAACATCCTTGATCGCTACTTACGAAAGACAATTCTTGGGTCAAAGTAATGGAACCATTTTCCCCCATGTGCCTGATTCTAAAACATTCCGTAACTTAAATTTAACGGCCAGACCAACATTCTTTGGATGTGATGCTAAGAATCTCACATCCTTGATCCACGGGAACTCGTCAAAAAAGGATTCAGTTTACGACACTCCATTGATTGTGTATACCGCAAACAGACCGTTCACGTATTATTCCAACACTTCGACTTTCAAATTATCCTATGAAGATAAGGACAAGAAAGACATGATCAAGAATGGTTTTGAAATTGCATCTAGATTGAATAACAGTTTAGACAAAGAGTGGAATGCTTGTGTTGGATGCGCAATTATTAGAAGAGAACAGGAACGAAACGGCATAGAACAATCAGACCAGTGCAAAGAGTGCTTCTCCAGATACTGTTGGAATGGTGACCTCGATTCTAAGGAGAATCCAGGTGTCAACTTTACCACTACCGGGCAAACGCATGGTAATGAAGACAACGGCAAACAAAAAGTCAGTGCTGGCGTTTCTTTGGTAGCAGGTAACAAAGTCAATATTATGAAAACAATCGGTTATGCATTATTATGTACTGTGGTGTTTGCATTCTCTATTTAGACTTCGAGTATAATTATCATTAGGTGTATATATTGAATATCACGCAATACTCGTTTGGCTGTGAAAAATTCTGTCGCAGATTTCGCGCATGCAATGAAGTGTGGTTTCAGTGAATGGTGTCGCGAGCACCATGATAGCTGATCCTAGAGTACAATGGCCCAATAGGCCATAGAAAAGGAACCTGGCTCTTTCAAGTATTTCATTTCTTTTCCTTCTTTAACAACATGTCATTAACAGCTGTTACCAGTACTTTTGAGCCAACCACTATTGCTACCACTGCTTTAATCAAAGACGATCAGGATCTTTTGGTTCCTGTGCATGAGCCTTCAATTCCGCGAGACATCTCCTCAGTCAATATTATCAGATCTTCACCTTATTACGAGCAAGCACATTTGTTGAAACTTCTGTCCTTGTCTCTCGGCTACAAGATAATCGCGCTTGCATTGCAATCATTACTACCAGTAAACAGCAAAAACTATGCCTCCCTTCCATACCCCGACGTTTTCAACATCAACCAGGTAATTCATCTAGCGAAGAATTATTCCCTGCAGTTAAATGTGCCGTTTCCTGAACTAAATATCTATATAATTGCCTTCAGGTCCATTCTACATGAAGAGGTACAGAAGTCATCTGAAAAACGCCAATATTTAGCAGATATCGACAAATTATCACACGCAGAGGCAAATGAAGCTGGGGGTTTACTCAAGTACTGGTTTGGCACTCCTGATGATAAGAATGGCAAAAACCTAGCCACTTGTTGGTGGGTTGGAAAAGAACAAGCCAAAGTAGGAGGGGGAGGAGAGACCCATAGAAAAGGAATGAAAGAAGTTCGGGGATGGTTCAAGTATTGGCAAGTGGAAGAATATCAACTACATATCGAACCTAACTTGAGCTCCTACTCGTTTTCGAAGTTTTAGCAATACGATATTTTCTCGTAAAAAAACGAGCCCTTAATAAGCAGAAGATAATACAGGAACCACACTTTTAAGACTTATTGTAGCCAACAGTTTTTTTTTTTTTCGCCAGTAAGTTCTAAAATATTAGATCTTTTTGTTTGCAAGAGCTTATATTAGATACTGGAATGCAAATCACGGAAAAAACTGACATTTTACATACTTATTTGAAGGAAACTGCACGCATATCTATTACTTTACATTGTTGCAGAGAAGAAAAAAATTTAGGGAATGACTGGTACTGAGTCAATTAATAGTGCATCGCGTGGTGCTCTGACTAACAAGGGTGCGAGAGTGGATGAAGAAGAGCGCAATGTATCGTTTACGGCTAGTTCGTCAGAAAGTACCTTATATGAGGAATCTGAATTTAGTGAGAGTTACTTAGCAAAATCAAGGTTGCTCTCAAAAGCAATTGATGAAATAGGGTTCGGAAGATACCAGTATGGACTATTGATCGTGGCTGGATTTGGATGGTTATCGGACAATGCTTGGCCAATTGTAATCAGTTTGATGCTACCTCAATTAAAAGAAGTTAATGGGGTTCATGCTCCAGTTCAGGATGGTCGCGACATGTCACCAATGTTAATTCTAGCCCAAAATTTGGGGTTACTAGCCGGAGCATTATTTTGGTCCCTTTCGGCAGATATTATAGGTAGACGATGGGCTTTCAATTTAACTTTTCTTTGTACAGCAATTTGGGCTGTTGTGGGAGGTAGCTCTCCCAATTTTGCCTCACTTGGCGTATTTGTTTCATTTTGGAGTTTCGGAGTGGGAGGTAATCTTCCAGTAGATTCGGCTATATTCATTGAAAACTTGCCAAGTCCGCAAGCATATTTGTTGACCATGATGAGCGGATTCTGGGCCTTGGGTCAAATAATAGCTAATCTACTTGCTTGGGGTCTAATTACCAATTTCGCTTGTGAAAAAGATGAAAAATGTTTGAAAGAAGATAACAAAGGATGGAGATACTTTTTGTTCACGATGGGGGGTTTGGCTTTTCTTATGTTCTTTGCTAGATTCTGTTTCTGGGTGCTTGAATCCCCGAGGTTTTACATGAGTAGGGGAGAGAACGAGAAAGCCATTAAGAATTTGTACAAAATTGCCAAAATTAATAAGACGGATGTGTCTCTTACACTTGATGACTTGCAAGAAGTTGATCGGGAGAACCATAAACCTGACAGAGATGCGAACAACCTCAAAAAGACACTTTCAAAATTCAAAATGACGCATATTAGAGAATGCTTTGCTACACGTAAATTGGCTATTTCTTCGACTATGGTCATATTCGTTTGGGCAATTATTGGGCTTGCATTCCCCTTGTATAATGCTTTCCTTCCTTCTTATCTTTCTCGTCAACGCGGCAGTGCTGGCAAAGAATTAAGTGTTCATGAAACCTATAGGAATTCATTGATAATCGCCGTTCTAGGTGTTCCTGGCGCCATTATAGCAGGTATATGTGTTGAACTAAAGATTGGTAGAAAAGGCACCCTTTGTATTTCCTTGATTTTAACGGGGGTTTTTCTCTATGCTTCTACCACCGCTAAGACTAGTAATGCTAATCTTGGCTGGAATTGTGGCTTTAGCTTTTTTTCCAATATTGTCTACGGTGTTTTGTACGCATATACACCTGAAATCTTTCCTACTAAAATTAGAGGAACGGGTGTTGGTTTAGCAGCTTCGGCCAATCGTGTGTTAGGAGTCTTTTCTCCAATTATTGCTTTATACGCAGATGTTACTACTTCTGCTCCAATTTACGTTAGTGGTGCCTTGTTCATCTTAGCTGGAATTGTAACCGTGTTTTTTCCCTACGAGCCTAAAGGTAAAGCTCATTATTAGCATTGAGTATATATGCGTATTTATGTATATTTAGACGTACTGCCAAAGATACGAATAAACCCAAATTACTGCGAGCAGTTTTGGGTTCAAAAAGATCGCAATCGGACTCCGCAAACTAGATTTTTTTATTGATCCTGAGGGAACTCTTTTGCTTAAAATAAAGAAAAGTTCTAGTAAAACCAATTGTATCAAACAAGGATGTCATTCAAGTTAGAAGATGAAATACACCAATTTCAAGGTAAGTTAATGAAATTGTCTCATTCATCCCTGACCACTAATACGAAGATGGATGTGAATGTATTCTTACCACCTACAGCTTTGAACAAGTCAGTGAAAAAAACTCCAGTTTTGATTTATTTGTCAGGGTTAACATGCACCCCTAATAATGCATCAGAGAAGTCTTTCTTGCAATACTTTGCTACAAAGTATGGGTTTGCCATCGTCTTTCCAGACACTTCGCCAAGAGGTGATATACCCGATGAGGACAGTTACGATTTTGGATCAGGGGCTGGATACTACGTCGATGCAATCAAAGAGCCATACCTGAAAAATTATAATATGTTTTCCTATGTTCACAAGGAATTGTTAACAGAATTAGCCAAATACTTTCCACATTTGGACTTTGAAGATAAAATATCCATTACTGGGCATTCAATGGGTGGCTCTGGTGCTTTGTCTGCTTTTTTCAAAATACCTGGTAAATATAAATCTGTTTCGGCATTTGCCCCAATTGCAAACCCTCTGAATAGTGGTTGGGGAATAAAGGCCTATGAAAGATTCTTGGGTGAGGATAAGCAAGCATGGTATGGCTATGATCCAACTCATCTTATTAAAAACTATTCTCATGAAAATCAACCAGATATACTTATACATCAAGGCTCCCAGGATAACTTTTATTATAAGGAAAAATATTTGCAGCCTGAAAATTTTGTTAAAGCTGCTAAAGATGCAAACTACAAAGGGAAGGTCGATTTAAGAATTGTAGATGGTTACAACCATCTGTACTATTTTATTAGTAGTTTTGCTGAAGATCATGCTAAGCATCACGCCAAGTTTTTGGGCTTGTTATCGTAAGTGTTGTTAACATTTAACTCTATGGATTCTTATATATAAGTTGCTAGGCATTGTGTATGTAGAAGTTTATAAACCTTCTTTGAACTTGGCATGCCAAGTAATACACCACTTGACTTTGTTTTCATTAGGCTTGTTGACGTCTCGTACAATTTTGACTAATTTATTGCATCCTTTGCTTATGTCCTCAGCATAAATCTTGCATCCTTCGTCAACTTGTTTACCTAGCATCAAGTCAACGATAAGCTTGTCAATCGAGTTTACTATTTGACGCTGTATATCAAAAATTTCATTGACAGTTTCTCCAGTAGTAATAGAGGGTAAGGACTTGGACAAAGACGCCAACAATAGCTTTATAAGTTTAAATTTGGATAGCCACAATTGTGAGAAGTCAATCAACTCTTGTGTGTTGCCTACATTATCATTGGATTGTGTGGCTCGTTCAGTGGTACTTGGAAGCTCTTCTTCGGTTTCACTCTCATCCTCACTCAATCCAAAGGGATCATCATCCAGGTCGAAATCGTCCGGGTTTTCAGCCCATTCTTCAAATTCATCGAGGCCATCAACTATCATAGCAATGCTTTGCTTTATTTTCTTTGATAACAAACCTAACTTCCCCTCTTTGAGTAAGTCACTTAAGCTATCACAATTAGACCATATCTTGGCTACTGAGATCAATCTACCCTGATCAATTTTGTCATCATCTATCTCTTTCTCCTTAGAAGCGTTTGCTTTGTGAGAATCGGATTCAACTGCTATTAACTCCTCCGCAAAATGTTCATTCGACTCTATTATTAGTTTGACTTCGCTCAATATTTCGTTATGAAAAATCTCTGAGATATTTTTTGAATTCAATTGGCTAATAATGGAGATTAATAGGACTAAGCTTTCTGACAACTTCAGCAAGGTAGTGAAAGCTACATCTACACCCTTTTTTAGGTTTTGTGGTTTGAATATGATACCAACTTTGGTGGTGTGAGCTTTGATTAGATTGTTTAACTTATTCAATTCTTCTAGTGGGTTGGAAACATCTGCGGATTTTATATTTGTAAAAGAGGTTTTGGGTTCAGAAAAACATGCCTTCCAATACCTCAAAGCATCTATATGAGATTCAAGTAGCTTATGTAAATCATGTTTGCCTCCTTCCATCTTTGAGCTAGGAATAAGCTTGATGTATATAAATTTAGTTGAATCTCTAAATATTTTTGATGAGTTGAAAATTGTTTTATATACACTACCAGTGTTACAACATCTATAGTCAAGATAGAGATTTGGTTCTTTTAAAGTCAGCTAGCTAAAACTACTAGCCAGATCTACCAGTCTTCATCATCATCATCATCATCGCTGCCAGCGACTTTCCCTTTCCTTTTGTTGAGTGCTGATGCCAAAGCGTCCGCCAAACTAGAAGGCTGGCCAGGTGCACCACCAGAAGGACCACCAGCAGAATCTGGAGAGCTAGGGGACTCGCCCTTAGCCTCCTGCAATATAACACTGGGCTTGTCCAATTGGGATTTGTCAGTCTTTTTGAGAGCGCCAACCCCGGCTCCTCTGATTGACGCTAGAAGAGCATCTCTCGAAGGATCAAAAGATGGTAATGGAGCAGCGGAGCCTGCATCTTCCGAAGGAGGTAAAGGTGGTGGTGGTGGTGGCACCGCTCCTGTGGAAGTTGGTGGTAATGGAGGGGGTGCCCCAGCTGTCGGTGGAAATGGCGGTGCTTGTGGGGCCTCCATTCCAGTTGACCTAGGTGGGAGTGGCTGCTGTGGGGCTTGATGTGCATGAGGCGTTGAAGAAGGTAATGAGGGAGGGATTCGTTGAGTATGAGGAGACGATGGTGGTAATGGAGGAGGAGCAGGAGCACTTTGAGGTTGTTGGCTGGGAATGTTGGATCTAGAGGCCCTTGGCGGTGGCGGTGGTGGCACAGATCCTCTTGATGCCCTTGGAGGTGGTGGTGGTGGCTGCGCACCCCCAGATCTTTGCGATGAAAGTTGGGACGAGCCAGCTCTTGGTGGCGGAGGAGGGACTTGATTGACTCTGGATGGAGGTGCTGGATGAGCGTTATTAGCTCTAGCCGGAGGTGCTGGAGGTGCAGGTCTAGCTCCTTGGGGCAACGGTGGGGGCGCCCCATGAGTTGACGGCTGGCCAAAAGACTGGGGTGTTTGAGGGCTTGGCCGTGTGTTTTGCGGTGGTAATGTTGGTGGCTGATTTGGCTGATCAGGGTGAGGAATGCTGGTTGTTCTGACAGGCGGTGCAACTGCATTTTGTGGAGGTACTCTAAACTTTGGTAGCGTCAGTTTATCCGTAGACGCTACCGGTGATGGCGAGGGACTATGAGAGCTTTCTGCTGCTGACCCGTAATCTGAATTGTTATGGCTTGAATGGAAATCTTCTGTTGAGCTAGCTAAAACTGGAGACTTTGATGGTGGTGGAGGAGGCGGTGGAGCCTTTTTATGCTTTCCAGATTTTAAGGATGATGCTGATGTCACTCTCGAAGCCGGTTCTGGAACAAATTCGTTCTTTTTTTGTAGCTTTCTAGGAATTGGAGGCTCCAACCCGACTAAAGGACCACCCTGCTGCGCAATGTAGTCCTTGATGAACTGCCTGTTGTCTGCGATCATATCCTCAGTAATGCCAGCGGCTTCCAACTCAGAATACAACGGTCTCCATTCAGGAGGTGGCACATCATCATAGTACAACACCCCTTTTGATCTTCGAGACCTCTGTGCCGTGTTGACATCCATATACTCTCCTCTAGGTCCAGGTTTCGATGGCTCCATTGGTGAAGGATTGTTTTGCTTTAAAGCAATTGCGTTCTTGTTATTGACAGTCTGTTTCGACCCATGCTTCTTGCGGCTTGAAACACGTTTGTAAAAGTGTGATGCATCGTTGGTGTCTTCAAACAACAATCCTACCAAGCATTCTTCAATTTCAAATGTATGGAAAAACATTCTGTCCTGATAATACTCAAAGTCAATGTATAGTTCTTGATCCCATATCACTCCACGATGTCCTACAATATCAACCAATTTCAAAAAGAATGTATGTCCCACCAAATCATCGACTAAGCATATGGCCCCAAACAACTCTGTATATTTCCATTGGGTTGGATCAGGATAAGCAATATATAACCTGGCCACGGTAGCGTCTACAATTTTATTATTAGCCTTAGGAATAGCCCTCTTTACTTTCTCTTTATCTGCCTTCGATAATATACCCATTGCAAGATTATATTTATTAGATTAACGGCTAATTGGCTACTTTTAGTTTCTTTGTATAGTCTAGTAGTTGGTTTAATTGGTAAATGTGCAATAGGCTTAACTGTAAAATCGTCAAAATGAACTTTACAGGTTACGTTTTATAGGATCGAGCATAAATTTTCACTCACACTAATTCAATTTCCTTCGATACTTAGCCGTTTATACACAATCGTGAACTATACAACTTGAACATGTCAGGCCGTCAGGGAGGTAAACAAAAGCCTTTAAAGAATCCAAAGAAGAAACAACTGGATGAAGATGAGGATGATGCAGTGTTCAAGGCTAAACAAAAGGCCGACGCACAGGCTAAAAAAGCAATGGCAGAGAAGGCTAAAAAAGGAGGCCCATTAGTTGGAGGCGGTATCAAGAAGAGTGGAAAGAAATAGTTTGTATGTGCGTTAGGGTCAGAAAAGGAACAGAGTAAATCAGGCTCTTCGTACACCTTATTCAGGATCGCATAAACAAAACTGCCAATATTCTCACGGGTGTTCTATATAGTTATGTATGCAAGAATAAACAACTCGATTTGGTACAGATGTGTAAGATTTGTTTATAGAATGTAGAACGTTGACAGGTAAGATAAATCCGCAAGGTATCGGCTGAAGACTTATAGAAATAAAGCGAATTTATGAAAGGTAGTAGTTGAAAGCATCGAATACCAACACTGGCCTGCTAAGCGTAGGAATGACTTAGAAAAACGCCTGAAAAGCCATTGAGTCTTGAAAATCTGAAGATGTAAGCATGCACTTTTCAGTGATGAGAGAAAAAAAGAGGAGGCAATGTAAAATATTCGAGTAACGGCAACCTCCCTGGTAGATTTCTCAATCACTGAAAGTGTACTATGACCTGTATGTTCAAAAGCATGTCGTATTAAGAAACTCAGAGATTAATCTAATTAATAGGTTAATTTTGCAGTTAACTAGAAATGTCGTGAAAATGGTAAATGTCTTACATGCGACATAAATATGGTAAATTTTTTCAGTTCTCTTTAGTACTTATTGACAAACATATACATAGAATATCGAATACGACAGGTTTGGAAGATGCCATCTTTGCAGAAGTTCCATGCCAATGTTGCACGCCATGTCAAGCTGATGGACAAGAACTTATGCGCTAACTTGATTCGTCACGAATATATTGTTACTGGAAGAACAAAAGCTAAGAGATCCCAGAGAAAGATTGAAAGATTTTTGAGCAAAGCAATAAATGAAAGTAAACAAATGTCAAATAAGGACTACGAATACAAACTTCAAAATAACAAAGCATTTTCATATTTACAGCCCCCTGACAGAGAAGAAGTGGGGTCAAAAGTGATCGGGGAACTTGTGAATAGGTATCCAAACAGAACCCATGGATTTACACGTATTATAAAGTTAGAACCAAGATTAGGAGAAGACAAAGCTCCGATGTCTGTTTTAGAGTTGGTAGATTCAGAATACGAAATTAAATTTTGGTTCACAGCCAAAATTGTAGCTAGATTAGAATTGCAAGGCTTACCGTTGGACGATTTAACAAGACACACGGTCCAAAAGTTGACAAAGTTCCGTACAGATGGAGAAACTAAATTCCGCGACGCTGTCGAAACCGCTAAAGTCGAATTTTTCAAGCATGATCCTGCAACTGGCGAAGTAACTGATGAAGATATGAAGAAGAACCTACAAAATTTGCCCAGAAATACGGAATATCATGGTGGTTCTATGTCTGGTAAGTTATTGTCATCCAAAAAATTCGATACTATTCCTAGAGAAGAACCCAAGAAAGTTGATATTCCAAAATCACCATTTTTGTCATCCTGAATTTAGTTCAAAAATGCTTGGAATAAAAAAATGTATATAGAATGTATTTTCGAGTCTTTTTGCAGGTGTAGAGATATTATTTAATATATTCACTTCGTTTAGTGATTTGTAGTGACGATATTCAATTCTTATGTAACCGAGCCTACTAAAATTGTAATCTCAAGAAATTATAAGAAATTATAAGTAGCCTTTATTGTGCTTTAAGGTAAACGGACGCAATTAAATGTGGTATTCTAGAAAAAACTTCGAGCCCGAAGGCAAGTCAGCAGTAATTATAGGCGCATCTCAAGGAGTGGGTGCAGATTTGGCTTTGAAACTTTACCAAAGGAATTGTTCAGTAATACTAATCGCAAGAACCGAAACAAAATTGGTAGCTCAAATAGAAAGAATTGAAAAGCGAATCGGGAGCCTGAATGCATCTTTGAGTTACATTAGTTGTGATGTTTCAGATTATGATGAAAGTGTCAAATTATGGGAAGAAATTATTGGAGTTCGCCAAGTAGACCCAGATTTCATATTCTGCTGTGCTGGATCATCGATTCCAAAGTTATTTAGTGACTTGACACCCGAAGACTTAGCAGGAGGAATAAATACAAACTATGGCACAGCCTTGAATGTAGTTCATACCGGATTCAAGCGAGTCATATCTGAGTATCCAAAACTACTGCACGATCAATTTAAGAAAAGACATATTATATTTTTCTCTTCTGTGGTTGGCTTCTATCCATTCATCGGTTATGCACAATACGCCCCATTGAAGAGCGCTATTCAATCCCTTTCCACCATTTTACGTCAAGAATTGGGGCCGTTTAACTACCGTATTTCATGTGTATTTCCAGGTAACTTCTTGAGTGAAGGCTATGACGAAGAGCAAAAGACCAAGCCCGAAATAACGAAGACCATTGAGGGTTCTAGCAAACCAATTTCTGGTGAGGAGTGTGCGGACTTGATAATTGACAGGTTGTCCAAAGGCTACGATACTATCACTACAGACTTTATAGGCTGGGTCTTGGGTTGTTCCGTTTTGGGTGTCTTGCCCAGATCCTGGAGTATCTTTCAAGTGCTTGTAAGCTTCGTTTTTCTGATAATTGCCCCATTTCTCAACTGGGTAGTATACAAAGACGTGCTTAAGTATTTCCGGTCTAGAGGTGCCCAAGGCTCGCAAGACGCAAAGAAAACATTATAAGTATTGATGTTGGTAAAAAATTGAATCTATATTTATTTGTGAAATATATAAATAGTGCTGTATATCTATAGGTGGTCATTTCTTTTCAACTACAGATGTAGCTACCTTATCTGCCAATTCGTTGATTTTCTTATCGGCACTCAATCCCCATTCGTACCAATTGATACCATAAATCCAATTTGCCATTCTGATTATTTCATCATTCCAGATGTCTTTGCATGTTTCCGAAATGCTTGATCTTGTAAGTGTACTACTTTGTTTACTGATTGGAAGCACCTCCTTTCTAAGGTCTTTGTCTGTAAGAATCCTGTTATTTATTATATAATCTGACCTCTTCAACTGATGTGATACAAACTGTTGATTCTTTTGAATGTATTCGCCGGTGTAGTATGTCAATGATGCTGTTAATAAAGCTCCTCCTAAGAAGCCGTGTATTCTACCACCCATCTTTCTGTATTAAAAACTTCATATAGATGTAGCTTTAAGCGGTGATATTTTCCAATTATATCGAGCCAAAAAATGTCGCACTTACTGAAAATGTCGCAAAGTTGCTTTTCTCTTCTACTCTTTTATTATGATTTATTCAATGGCTACAAGTTCTGGGGCGCTTACTTGTGTTACTGAAAGTAAATAAGTATGTTTAGTATATACACGAGGAATTTTGGGGTCTAGTTTGGCAAATAGCACTTGCTGAGATTCTGTGGGCTTATATAACTATTGCTCGGCGTTCTTCTCTTCCATCACTTTTCCGAGGGCATTTCTCAAGAAGGGCAAGACATCAATCTTCTGTAAGACAATGTCTTGGTTGCTGGACCTCAATTCTTTGAGTTCATTAACTGCATCTTGGACGTCACGTAACAAAAACGGTAATTCTTCAACAACACCATTTAATGGACCTGCAATTTCATCACTGGCTTGAGAATTCTGTTTCATGTATCGGTTAAACTTCAAGTTTGCGACATACGATAAACCCTGGGCAAATTTGACGTCGATATCTTGATCCAAATTGTAATCCTCCAATTGAGGCTGGATGCCGAAAAATGCATATTGTAATCTGATCAACTTCTCATTGAACGAAACGATTTCGGCATCATCGGCACTGATATACCTCTCTTCAAAGTCTGATAAATATTCCTTTTGGTTTTCGGTGAATGTCTGAACTCTCTCATATGCAACTTGTCTTTCAAGCAATACTTGCTTGATCCTTTTTTGTGTCAAAGTGAGCCTACTATCGACATCGTCGTGGGCTTGTGTGGACCTCTCGTTAAACGATTCGGCTAATCTGACCTCCCTAGCTAGGATGTTACGTTCCTTAAGAATCAAATACCATAACTTATGTAAATCGTCAAAAGACTTACGGCGCAATTCTGGCAAATTCCATGGACGTGACTGAATATCCAAGTCTGCTGTTTCCCTGTAACATGTCTCTGACTTGTTTCCGTCGGGAAAAAACGCCCATAAAGGGTGATTTGGTGATACATCGAAATTCTTATGCGTGGGCACAATAGGCTCTCTTAATTTTATAGCGTTTAAATTAGTAAAGCTTAAAGGCTTGCTTCTGGCAGCTAGCTTTGAGCTACCCAGAAGAAGTCTTATAGGAAGTCGAACACTCATGTTTGGATAGAGTTGATTGTATCTATGTGTTATTCACTGAATAGTATTGAAGAATGAAAAATTTTGGATGCATTGTGCGACATTTTGTCTCACGATTTGACGACATTATAGCGACATTTTCTCGCCGTATTATCATGATGATATCTAACGTTAACGGTATTACAGCGATATAAACCAGAAGTATCAAGCCAGAAACAAGGGAAAAAGATGTCGACGATTAGGACAGAAGTACAACAACAGGAGCCACTTGATTTAGTGCGTTTTCAGTTAGATGAGCATGTTTTAGTTAAATTAAGAGGAGCTCGTGAGATGAAGGGAAAATTGCAAGGTTATGATTCACACTGTAATATGGTTTTAAGTGAAGCCATTGAGTACATATACGATGTACCTGAAGGACAAGAGCCAGTGACTAAAAAAAGTGATATGGTTTTTGTTAGGGGGGACTCCGTGATTCTTATTAGTCCAATAAATGAATAAGTGTATTATTCAAGGTCCATTTTAGAGAAACAAAATATAATATAAATGAAGCTGTATCAGTAAAGCAGCTGACTGTATAATACTTAAAACTCTGCAAGAGTTTATATTCTTTACGTCTATAGTTAATATATTATTAGAACGTCCAATTATGTACGATAAATATCTAAGAATCCATTTCGTCATCTGAACCCCCACTAGTTTCGTTAAAGTCTTTCAATACTTCTCTGATAGCATCTAGCTTTTTGGCATTATTGCTCCACCTCTCCTTAGACTCCTCCCCATGCTCGATTACGTCTTTAATGTTTATTATTAGATTTTCGATCATTCTATCGTACTCGTCGATAGTTGTAAGAGATGCAGAAGTGTCAACATGAGTGGACTTTGGTACGTCATAGAAGTACTTGTTTTCCTCCATTCGGTGAAACTGCTTGCCGTTTCTCAAATGCTCATATAGATAGCGAGATATGCTATTTTGTTGGTTGATGTCGGGATTACCTTCTGCTTGGCCATCATTGTCTGTATCATCAATATCGCTGATACTTTTCAATTGGTTCAATTTGGTATCCACATCGCTCAATAGCTCCCTTATATCATCGAAGTAAAATATTAATGACTTGTTGTCTATGTCTTTGCTATTTTCATCGGACTCCGTAGTAAGACCTTCACTCATTATTCTATTCATTTTTTTTGCAGTTCGACTATTCAATCCTGTTTCAAAGCTCTTCAATAGCAATCTCATCTTATCAAGTAGCGGCTTTTGCACATCTTTCAATTTACCTATTTCCGATTCTAAGCTTGTTTTTTTGGATAGCAACTCATCGTATTGTTTGTTAAGGTTATCGATATATCGAGGTGGAATGCTCTGCTTGATATCAAGATTTAAGGACAAGCTCTTCAAATGGGCCCTATAAAGCTCCGATACTTTATCAAATTCATAATGTAGTTGCAGAAGCTTAACTTTATTGCCATCAGATATTTTATTATCTTCTTTGAGCTCTTGAGTGATGAATACAGTTAGTTCAAATATATCTTGTCTTAGTTTCAAGTATTGTTGAGCTATTTTATCATAATTCTTGATATAGTTTGATATTACTTCGTCAATAACACCTTGCTGCTTATTTGTAATTAAGGACATAGCAATTCACAGTATATAATAAGTGCCAAATCATTAGATTTGAATATATGTTACTCAATATGTTAAGATTTTAGTTTGAAAAATGTGTACTGTATATAAACACGATATATATATATATACTTAACCTCTGTTTGCACCAATGGCCCATCCTAAACCTGAAACAAGCAAGCTAGATATCTTCTCGCTAGCATGATTCTTCGTGTTAGTGGCTTCGTTCATAATTTCATTAGCTAAATCAGTCATGCCTTCAGGAATATTAGTGTCTTTGGAACTAGCCTTTTGAAGCGCTTCTTCATGCTGAAAATGTCTATACCATTCTTCTATTTCGAAGTTAATAGCTTCCCATTGTTTTAAAATGAGTCTGCTATTATCAATCGTTGACTCTGACGGCCTTGTAAATTTGAGTGTCTTAGATAGGATTTCACGTTGCTTGATTAAAATTTGGATTTTATCATTTTGGCTAGAAGATTCGCTAAACCAATCTGGTGAACTGAACTTACCAACCTGATAAAAAGTAAGCCAAAAGTCGTTCAAGATTTGTTTAGAGTCCTTAGAATAGTATTCTAGTAATTCAATTGATTGCCTATAGGCGAATTGGAAATTGTTGTCGATCAAAGCCGACTCTATGCAAATTGACTTCAATTTATTGAAGTAGAAGGTAGGCTTAGATGTTGTATCATGGAAGAAAATATGTAAATCATTTAGTATTTTGTACAACTTTTCAAATGCCAAATACGATTTTGGATTTTGTTCAAGGATGATAGAAATTAATGCCATAGGCGAGTGTCGTTGTTCAACAGAATCATCACTATCTATGCTTGTCACAGAACTAAACTGGCTAACTAAAGTGCCTGGGGTAAATGGTTTACCTTTTTGCACAACCAATTTAAAGTTCTTCAAATTGGACACTGCCTTGAACAAATGCTTTATTCTAACAATTTCATCTTCGTTCTCTTTAGATAATGTTTTGTCCACTGATATCTTATTGAATAAGTCAATGCATTCCGATGACTCACGTAACCTGCCAATTTTGTCATTGAAATTAGAGGCTTGGTTGAACGACTCCCAAAACTTTTTAGATACTAAAGAAAAAAGAACATCGACTGGAACTTGTAACTCATTATTATCATAAAAACCAGCAACGACATCGAAAAGATTGTTGAATAAAAACCTATCGAGTATGAGTTTATTTATATCTCTTGTGTGCAGAGGATCTTCAATGACGAATGAGTCAGTTACTAATCGAGCAGAAGACAAAACTTGGCTCCAATTATTTTTGTTTAGACTGGTCATTATTCTGGCTACCTCTCGCTCGCTGGACGAGAAATCAGAATTCTTCGAATACTTGAGTTTCAAATAATCGAGTATGGTAAACTTGTTTATAGGGTATAGTTTTATGCATGTCGTGATAATGTTATCTAAAAATGATATTGTAGTCGCTTTGGGTTCAAAAAGCTCTTTTAGCTGGTTATTGGAATCATTCAAAAATGAATGAAGCGATGGTGGGGAGTTCAACGACTCGAAATCAATGTTGTTAATGTTAGGTTCAGACCCTGACGATTTAAGCTTATCTCCAACTAACCCCAATATGTCTTTAA
The DNA here is from genome assembly GCA_030556595.1 of Debaryomyces udenii. Taxonomy (NCBI): domain Eukaryota; kingdom Fungi; phylum Ascomycota; class Pichiomycetes; order Serinales; family Debaryomycetaceae; genus Debaryomyces; species Debaryomyces udenii. Next base: position 287,344 of record JAKTUI010000004.1, on the reverse strand, counting down.
TCGTATCATAGACTTTCAACATCTCTATTGAAGACACTTTGTCTGCAGTTTCGAAATATATAGCATAGTAATAGCATGCACCTAAAAAGTATTTGAGTATATGCTCATACTTAACTACGTTCATTGGAGTTCCATCTGGGCCCGTAAAAGAAATTATTGACTTTATCGTACTTTTCCACACAAGATACTTTCTTGAAGGTTCCAGGGTATTCGGTGCTCCGCTCATGTATAGCCAGTGTAGCAATGGCTCGAAATCGTAATTATTCAATATCACCAATGGCATAATTACGGTAGTGATCCAGATGTCGACAGACAAGTTTTTACTATAAGCCGGAAGATTTAAAGGATCCATGAGCATATTGAATTTCTCGCCGAATGCCTCGGTCTTTAATAGGTGATGCAAATCAATTGACGAACTGTAATTCAAAGAGCCGTAATTGTCCCAATAATAGATATAAGGCACAATCATACCACGGTACCACTCATCGAATGGCTTATAACCTTCTATTATTTGAAATAGTGGCAGTAACAATTTTGCATCTTTGAAATATTTTGAAAGAAACATGACTTTAGCTTGAACAAAATTTAAAAGCAACTCATTGGTATTCTCACCAGTACCTACTGTGTAACCGTAGGCTTGGCATTCCTCCTGTGTATCTAACAACATATCTGATGCTGTTTGAAGTATCACTTTATTCTCTGACTCTAACACCGAAGCTTTGTGAGCATTTAGTTGCTCTCCTATCCAATTGGCAAATTCTTCCAAATCTTCGTGCAAGTCTCCAACGTTCGTATCTATTTCGGCTCCCATGTGGGCATGTTTCACAAGCCCTTGAGCCAACTGAGCTATGGTTTCCATCGATACACTTGAAGGTGAAGAGTAGACAAGTAATAATCTTAAAATATTTCCTAGGTTGGTGTATGTATGTGATTGGGAAACACCCAACTCGGTGCCTAATCTATCAAATATAGAGACCAATTCATTGTTTTCAATTTTTTCAGTAGCCGTAAGCAAATAAATCACACTAAGATATATTCTTGCATCAGCGATTAACACATTATCATCTTCCATTGCTGTTTGGTCGTTGATATCAATCATTAAGTCTAAAAAAAAAGTTATGATTTTTATCTCGCATTTTAATACTGGCTTTTTATGATTTCATAGTAATAACACACAATTGATGAAAACAACGCAAAGTGAATCTATATTAGTCGAAAATTATACAGAAAATACCCAATCATCTCTATAAGTTGTTTTATGTCTCGTCGTGTTCTATTGTTGCCGTCATATTCATATAACTGGCTCTTTCGTGAGCACTGGAAGAATACACAATTAAACAAAGTTATTACAATAAAGCAAAAGAAAAACATGTCTACTCCTTGTATACAATTATACGATAATAGGGACAAGAGAAGTAATCAACGCGTAAGAGCAACAGAAGATTCTTCACAAAAACATGGGTCAACTACAAGTAAGCAAGATACGCATCGTGCTATTGCAGGTATTGACTTTTCATCGTCATTCAGCGATGACACATCAATGGCAGTGTATGAAGAGAAAGTGAATGATAGTGATTGGCTGTCTATGTTGTCTTCATCTGACGAAGAAGAACTTCTCCAAATGCTTGAAGCTAGACCAGTTGGTTTAACGCGTCTTACTAAGGATCTTACTCACGACCGTGACGATCCAACAAATACTAATGAATTCATTGATAAGAAAAGTGGAGATATTCCCTCCCCAATCAAACCGATAGAAGGAATAGTAGACTCTTCTTCGCCAATACATAAAAGAATCAAAACCGAACTGTTTATTGCACCTCAAAAACAAATACGCCAATTGTCAAGTTCCACAGTGAAATCAAAAAAATTAGAAGATATATATCCTACGATACAACTTGCTACTCAGAAGGCATATGGTATTGAAGAAGAGCCATCAAAGAAGAGCAAGAAGGATAATAATGTGGAGAATGTCAAAAATGTGAAGCCTATCGTGCTTTCCAGTGAGCAAGAATATGTCTTGCAATTGGCTACGAAGGGAGAATCTCTCTTCTACACTGGTTCAGCTGGTACTGGTAAATCCGTGTTGCTCAGATCGATAATCAAGTCGTTGCGGAAGAAGCATGAAAAAGGGAAAGTAGCTGTTACAGCATCAACCGGTTTAGCGGCGTGCAATATTGGTGGCATCACTTTGCACAGTTTTGCAGGTGTAGGATTAGGTGATGGCACTGTCACATCTCTCTTGAAAAAAATCAGAAGAAATAAAAAAGCATATACAAGATGGTGCCAGGTCAAGGTCTTGGTTATTGACGAAGTATCAATGATAGATGGCCTGTTCTTGAATAAGTTGGATTCAATCGCTAAGACTTTGAGAAAAAGCATTAGGCCATTTGGTGGAATTCAGTTGATCATATGTGGTGATTTTTACCAGTTACCACCTGTAAATAAGCCAAGGCATCCAAATCAGTTCAATTCAGCCGGACAAGAAAGCTCTGAGGAGGCTATTTTTGCATTTGAAAGCACCGCCTGGAAAGAGGCTATAAGGAGAACTATAATTCTCAAAGAAGTGTTCCGACAAAGAGGAGATCAAAGATTTATTGATATGTTAAATGATATGCGTAATGGCAAAGTGAATAACGATACTATTGCGGAGTTTCGAAGATTGTCCCGCAAGCTTGATAACCCAGATGGTATTGAGCCGGCTGAGTTATTTTCAACGAGGTATGAGGTAGATCACGCCAATAACACAAGACTTAACTTATTAAAAGGTGAAACTCAACTCTTTAAGGCTATTGATTCAGGTACATTGCCTCCTGACCAAAGACAGGCGGTGTTGAATAATTTCTTGGCTCCCCAGAAATTGTTTTTGAAGAAAAACGCACAAGTTATGTGTATTAAAAATTTTGACGAAACCTTGGTTAACGGATCCCTAGGCCAAGTAATTAACTTCATGGATAGAGACACCTACATGCATTATTCTCTTATGAAAGAGAATCCAGATGCTAGCGTTGAAGAGATCCAACGAGATTTCGAAAAGCAGCGTGAAAAAAAGAAACAAGAAACAGAAGATCTAGAAGATGATCATAAATCATTGTCATTGAATGATTCAATATTTGACTTTTTGGAAGAACTCCCTGAAATTATGGAGGGTCTGCATGATGTGGAACTAGATGTTCAACATTTAGCTTTCAAGAGTAATAAGGAAAGAAAAGTAGCGTTTATCAAGTCCTTGCACGAGAGCTCGAGTAAGCTGAAATACCCTCTAGTCAGGTTCTTGCTTCCAGATGGATTTAATACAAGAGAAGTTCTAGTGGAACCTGAGCAATGGAACATTGAAGATGAGAATGAAAATGTTTTAGCTCGTAGGGTTCAGTTGCCTTTGATGCTTGCATGGTCTTTGTCGATTCACAAATCTCAAGGTCAGACTTTACCAAAGGTTAAAGTCGATTTGAAAAGAGTTTTTGAAAAGGGACAAGCGTATGTGGCATTATCGAGAGCTGTATCGCGGAATGGGTTGCAAGTGTTGAATTTCAACAAAGACAAAATAATGGCACATCCGAAGGTCAATAAATTCTACGAAACTTTATCATCAACAGAGGAGTTAGCACATGAGCCAGATCTGCACCAAAATCCTCTCTCATCAGAAAGGAAGGGTATGGAAAGTTTCAAACGAATTGCAACTTCTCTTTAGCTGGATTCAATTAAGTGAAACATAAGTTCGGGATATTTAGGTAGGTGATTATAGAATTTTAAAATAGCAATACAAATTAGAATTAAAACTTTGAGTATTCTATGCAAAATATGTACAAAATGATATTATGTTATCTACAAGACTCATCTAAAGACTTCCTTTTGAGCTTTTTAATAGAATACTGTCAATTCCAATTCCATAGAGGAGTTCTTTATCCTCTTGCAGCAGTTTGTCAAAGAGTTTCGTAACGTTTACGGCATCATGTAAGTCATTATAAAGAGCAATTTGACCTAGCCGTTGCAAATCACCCCATATTCTTGTCTTTTTAGTATTAGTGTCATTCTTGTTCAAAGAATCTAAAACAAACAAGAAATTTTTCACTTTTGAATATGATGACGACGACAATTTAAATAAATAAAAATATAACAAATCACCAATAGGATCTTCAATACCAGAAATATTTTTGATAATTTCATCAGTACCATTCAGTTTCCATGACGAAAATGCAAGCTGAGGCAACAAAGATTCTATTCCTAGAATAATCATATTGGAAAGGCCATTCAAGTTTTGACCTATTAATTGGCTCGGATGAAGAATAAGGTTGGTTCTCTTTTCGTTTTCTCGTGGAGCCTGAGAAAGAAAAAAATCCTGCAATTTCCAGACATCCAACAATAACTCAGAGCCATCTTTTACGCTCTCGGTCTTCCGAAAGTCAGAAATTGTTGAAAACCGATCAAGTAATATTTTGTCTTTTTCGAGGATTTTTTTCACGGACTCTGGATTGGTATATGGTGGGATAATGAATAAAATAGGTGCAGTGTTTAATGAGTAGGCTGTCCTGAATTGTACAACTGACTCACGAACTATTGCAGCCATATCTTGTTCTTCAGTATAAATCGACTTTCTGTCCTTCGAAGAACGATTTTGAAAATCCGTCAATTTCGACAAAAGCCTATATTTCATGAAATTCTTTAAAAGATTTTTGATATTATATCCCGAGCTCTGAATATCTTTTTCAAACACTTCTAGGGTTTTTGCCTTGTCTGGCAAGTTCTTGGTAGTATCAATGTCCCTCAAAAGAACTTCATGAGAGCTTCCTATTCCACTTACGGCCTCAACAAAATGTGCCTCTATTTGACTTTCTGTTTCCTTGACCTGTTCATCATTGAATGCAAAAATCGGTTTGTTAGTCTTATAATTGAACGATCCTACCGTCAACAATTTCCTTTCTTGTTTCCTGTAAAATCTCTGGGAGTCGTCAAGCCGTATGATCTTCTCGATGTAACTAACTTCAGGGTCTTCGTGCTTACGATCATGGCTTAATAATTTTTCTAGTAAATATTTTCCATATATTTTCAGTAGCTTTTCATCTGTTCGCTCTGAGTTCTGAATTTTTTGTAGCTGCTGCAAAATCATCTCGTTCAAATTGCTCTTATAGTTTTTATTAGACATTTGAAGTAAAATCTGTTGATAACTATGCTTTGGATGGGTGATAAAACAGTATTGGATGGGTTTGTATAAAATCTTACGTTTTTCTTTAATTAGTCTTTTAAGTAAGCTCCCATCTGGTTTCAAAGCGGATTCCTTGTCACTATATTTTTCTGCAACTAGCGAATCAACATCACTAATAGAAAGTGTGTTATCGCTTAAAATAAACTTGGCATGCTCAAACTTGTTCCCAACAGCGTTTTCTTTATGTAAGTGTCTGTATGTTTTTTCAATATAACTTAATCTCTTTTCCAAATTTGTAGAGTAATGATCTATTTGTAAAGTTTGTAACTGGCGTACGATTTTTTCAATTACATTCACATACTTTAGCTTTTTACCGCTTCTGACAACATTGAAATTTTTTGCATTGGAGATATCTGTAGTACTAAGAATGAAATCAAGATCGTCAACAGCAAAAAACCGTACTTCATTTAAAGATTCTTTGGTGCCAATAACTTTTGCATTGTATTCATTTGACATAATACCATGTAAAATATTCGGAGTAGTAATCAATATTTGAGGAACTTTGTCCTGATAGTGTGGGTCTCTGGAAGTGCTTAGTATCTTGCAAGTTTCATCAGAATGTATCAATTTAACTGTCATTGGTTTTCTAGTAACTGTAAAAGAGCTCTTCAAATCATTGTCAATAACTAACTGATCAGGATAACAAAATTCAGGACAGTCCCTCAAAAGTTCATTGATGTAGTGCTCATATTTTTCGATCAACAAGTCCGTTGGAAGCAATATTATGGAATCTATGTATTGGGATGTGACAGCATCTTTCTTCATAACACCGAAAGTCGGCACTTTTGACAAAACTAAATTCAAAGCATATGCAATCAATGCTAATGTTTTTCCTGACTGTGAAGCTCCTTTATGGACCAAACTGTGGTCCGAATTTAGTACGGATAAGAGCATTCTTTGATCTTGAGTAGGTGGTACATTGTAGTCTGGTACTGAAGTGAAATTGTCCTTAGAGGGGAGCAACAAGCGATTGATTTTCTCTTGAAAGAATGGCAAGACGCCGAATGAAGTAAAGTCAGTCAACCCATCTGAAGGATCAAACTTCAAGCCAACAGCCTTCTGCTTCTTTAAATTTTCAATCTCAGACGTTTGTATCTGGCGTCTTTGAAAGTTTGAATAAACGACCTTTTCAAATCTCGCAACAGATCTGTGCCCTAATAATCCTCTACGAATACTCGAAGTATACATCAAGATAAGTGACTTGGTCTGTTGAAGTATGTCTTTCAAAATCTATATCATCTCATCTTGTAAAAGATATATATTTATATACACGTCAAAGTATTTTACGATGAAATCTACAATATTGATTAAAACCAACAGTATGCAAAAAAGACTACTCTAAACTGAATTTCTTCTATACAATGACTTCTTATCAATGTCGGTCTTTATGTTTTTTTTATCAATCATACCAGCAATAGGAGGAATCTTACCAGTTTGTTCCCATTTCGTGAACAAATTATCTGCATAGGCCATACCTACATGATAAATTTCGTCAAACTTCTTGAAATCTAAGGTAGCATAGTCATCGATCGGAGGCCTCAAATAAATGACTCCAGGAGTCTTCTTGGCTAATTCTAAAGCATTAACACTGGCCACATAGGCTAATCTCAATTGAATATCCATCATATTAGGAACATCCGGATGCCTTGAAAATGGATTCCACCTATTGAGCAAGACCCAAAATCCAGATAATGTGTCACCGTAATTCATTGGTGTTCGATCATCAACAGAGCCAACATCAACAGCAATAATGTATTTCGCTCCCTTTTTTTTCATTTCCATAACCGGTAGGTTGTCTAAATAGCCCCCATCCAACAACATACAACCGCCATAAGTTATTGGAGGTAGCAAACCAGCTAATGACATTGATGCCCGAATGAATCTCCACAGGAAACCAGTTTCGTGGATATCCATAGTTGAATTGGTGATATTTGTGGAATTGCAAAAGTATCTAATCCAGAAGTCTTCTATCTCGGTAGAACCAAAGATTTTCCAAATACCTCTGTTGAATTCATATCCTGTAATATATGAAGTCACAGGATAGGTCAAATCTAATATCATTCTCCATAACGACGAAACTCTAGTGGAAAACTTTTTAGCCCTACCATAGATTGAGACTATATTGTAATCTTTTGCATACAACCCCCCAACAAAAGAGCCAATAGATGTACCTCCGATTAGGTCGATAGGTATGCCATGTTTTTCTAATGCCATTACCACTCCTACGTGCGAAATACCTCTAGAGCCACCACCTCCTAAAACCAACCCAACACCTTCGTTGGATAAAATTCTGGCCAATCTCAAGAAATCGTTCTTGTGGGCCTGAACAGTTTTATAAGTACTATTCATTTGGTTCAGTTTAATGTTGAATTTATTCAACGAAGAGATGGCTTTCGTTTTAACGTTTTCAAATTTGGATTTAATATTCGGATTCGTCTTGCTACTGATTTTAGCGGCAATATCTTTAATAATGTTATTCTTTTTAACTTGATCCACACTAGTATTCTTGGGTATCTCCATTTGAATGTGGTGATGCCCTTGAACCCAAATACGATTCTTTAACCAAATGCTAGTCGAGCCTGCGATGACATACTTATCTGGGTGGATTAAACATAGATCAGTTCTAGCGGTAGTTTTTAATTTCATAAGCAATCGTTCGTAATCTCCAATGTTAACAGCTACATCGTGATCATCAGCGTCTGCCAAAAGTAAAATGCAATCCCCCTGAGAAATGCACGTAGAGGTCCAATTGGATTTCAAGGGAGTATCACAAACGTAAACGATGGTTTCATACTCTTCTTCTAAATATGCAAAATAGCCTGAAAGCTTCAACTGTGCCAATCGCTCGTCAAAGGCATGACGGCCAAGATGCGTTAATGTTGAAGCTTGGTCCAAAGCAATAACATCTCTCCCAATTGATTTCAAGGCGTGTACTAGCTTATCAGCAAACTCTCTAACTGGAAGGCCAGCTACAGTAGGTAGAATTGTAATCGTCTTGTAATCGTTCGAGATATGGGGGCTGGTTGTTGTCGATATAAGAGGGATATTACTTCTCAAAGAATCTGGAACACCTAAGCTCTCCTGTTTCGAAACCTTGTTCGCAACTATTCTCGATACTTTAACCATGATTGAAGGATTTTGTAAAGAGAGCATTTCGAAAAGTGTTCTTGGAATCCTAGCCGTCTCTGAATCTCTTACTGCTATTAATGAATTTGTTCTTCTCGAAGCAGTTAAAACTTCCACTTCGCCTATCGATTCGCCGTGGCCATATTCACCCAAGATGGTAATGTCTTCCTTTGTTTTATGTGACTTAAAATTATGTGACTCATCAATTAAGTTATTATTATAGTCATATACTCCACTACTATCTTTGGGGTCGACTTCAGATTTTTTCGGGTTATTGTGCCTAATGACTCTAAACCTACCACTGAGTACAATGTGGAACCCATTAGCTAAATCCCCCTGGGCGCATAATACGTCTCCAGCAGGAATATGACACCATTCTAAAGCATAATCAATAGTCAAAATTTGCCTAGATAATAGACTCTTTAGTTTAGATGCCACTGGTAGTTGCAAAAAGTAGAATTTATCCATTAGCTTAGAGAACTCATGCTTCGAAATGTGAGCTACGATTACACCCTTATCTTTTGGAGTTTTTATAGAAACAAGTGACCGAAACCCGATCACTGAACTCAAATATCCAGCTAGCCCACCTTTTTTTACTGTGTATAGCTTTCTCTCAATTTTGCGCTTTGCAACCTCTGACTCTTTGCTAGACGTTTTATGCATGACATCTAATGTACCGTCAATAACATAGTACAAGCCTGAATTGAAAGAATCCTGCTCAACTACAACAGTATCCAGATTGAAATATTTTAGTTCTAAAACCTTTGAAAATTCACTTTTGACATTATAGAAATTAGCATCGTAAGATTGAAAGGGGAAAGCTCTTCTTTTCTGGAAGTTCACACTATTAATATCACTCTGACTTAATCTGGCCGAGTTAATATCATTCATATTTTTTAACTGCGATTGGTTGATTGTATTGTAAAATTTATAGTTGTTATTGGTACCCCTATTTAAGGAGGTGGGAAATGTGCTCATGGAATCATATCGTTGACTACCTGGATTATAATCAGACTTGCCACTTTGATTAGTTTCATCGTTGTTGAGTAAACTAGGTAAGCCAACAACCGATGAATTGATCGACGAAGTTCCTGAATTAATATCTGATAAGTTGCCCATCATATTTGAAACTTCATTGATTCCTAGAATTTTAAAAATATTCTCAATAATGGCAGTACTTAATGACGTTTCTTCTGTTTCTTCTCTTTCGTCTGAGAATGTTCTGTCCCGTATACTCTCAACTTTTCCAGAGGATGAACGCCTTTTTAATAAAGGTACCTTTGCGCTCTGTTGTTTTAGTAAAACAGGAGAGGTTAATTTTGATTTTGATAAATCCCTTGTGTCGTCAGAACCTGGCTGAATCGTAGTATGTGTTTGATAGTAATCAGATCGTCTTGATAAGGGAACTGATGAAAGCAAGTCACCTGGGTGTGTGGATTTGGACCGTGAATCCAAAACCACATACCTCGATGATTGAGTCCTGTTTAAATGTCTTAAATTAACTGTTGAATTCTTAGATAACGTAACTGAGGAACTTTTTGCTTTCTTATTTAGGGACACAGAAGAGTTGTCCGTTTTTCTTTTCAACGAACCATTCTCGTTTTTGTTACCATAAAACCTTTCAATAACACCATCATACAAGTAACTTGGCAAGCTATCTTCAATTGTTTCCAGGTTGTTGAGTTGTACTTCACTATCGATAATTTCTCTGGTTAATCCAAGATAGTTATGGATTGTATTCATTGTTATCTTGTACAATCTAGTAAGCACCATAGTCACAATATGCGAAGTTGCTTTTGGATATTTTGATTGCACTTTCTGGAATGCCAGGTAAGGAATTATTGCAATAGTTGCTGTTTCTATTGTGCTCGGGTTCTCAATAGGTTTAGGTCTTGCTACGATATTCGGATAATCTCTGCTACCCAACTCAAGAGGATTATCTGGTATAGAGCTGAGTGGATCAAAGGGGGATATATTATTACTAGGACTCTCTGGATCAGATAATGCGCTTGGCGCAAACTCAAAAGGTGAGAATGGTCTGGTTGGAGTGCTGCTTGAGACCAAAGGCTTAAATAGATCCAAAGTATTCATCAATGATGACAATGGTGATCCACTTTTAACCTCATTCAACAATTGATAGCATTGATCACCGATAGTCAATATGTCATCCTTCTCGAAATTTAATTCATTTTCATCGCTGTTCGAATTATTGCCTGAGCTACCACTACTAATCTTTGTATAGACTTGTATTGTTCCTTCTACCACAATCAGAAAGCCTAGTTTTTCATCAAGATATAATATTTCATCTTTGGATAACTTCTGCGTTGTCATATTTTTGGTTAGTTCATGAAATACCGGCCTTTCCAAGTATCCGAAAACCTTGATAGCGCTCAAAAATTCGTCCAAATAGTTTGATGTTGTTTTTGAGTCTCCTCTTTTACTTTTTTTGAGAGAGCTAACCAAGTCAATATTCTTATTCGAACTGTTCGGCTTGTCTGTTGATTTCGTATTTACTGAATATCTTGTAAGGTACTTGTATCTGACGACTAAAAAGCACAATGCTATAATGACTGATAGGGTTATTACTATTGACGACAACGACAATGTAATTTGAAAATTCACGGAAAATAAGTTAACCATGATTCCAGGAATGCAATATATTAGAATATTGACTGTCTTGAAAAATAGCCACAGCCAAAACCACCAGATAGCACTCAAAAGCGATATCGATGCACTCGAGTCTCTTGCTGACGGCAAAAGAAATTGTGACGATACTGTTGAGTGGATCGGGTTGTTCTGGGTGCTATATTCAACAGTGCTGACTGAATTCATATGCTTAATTCGATCACAATCGTAGTATAATACTAGTATATAAATTAAAAGATCAAAACCAGTCAAAAAGATAGGATTTCATATTTATTTATATATACAGGAATATATTTTATACTACCTACACTATTGTACTACAAGCGCTTACCATTACAGATGATTTCTAAAGACAAAGCCCAAAATAATAAATAAAACTATATATCGTAAGGAAGACAATTGAATCTTTTCAAGATTCTTTCAATGCCATCCATACCTTTGACCAATTGGTTAAACTCTGGTCCATAACTTATCCTAACGTAATTGTACCAAATAACATCTTCTAATCTTGACAAATTCTGGGGATTGATTAAAAAGAAAAAGCCAGGAACAATAATAACCTTTTCGTGTAGACATTCATGGAAGAATCCCAAGCAATTGGATAATTTGCTTGGTAAATGAGAGAGGTTGAGCCAAAGATAGAACGTTGAATTTGGGGTATTGGTGTTATCAAATTTGAAGCCCATCCTGGATAACCTTTCGATGATATAATCTCTTTTCATCTTGAAGTGCAACTGCAATGCCTTCATTTCATTTCTCACTAAAACTGGGTTTAAAAAGTCTATGGCCGCATATTGAAATGGGGCATTGGAGCCACCATCAAGGAAAGAGCCTGCACTACTTAAAGCATTGATATATTCTTCTGGTCCAAGAATCCAACAAATTCTCCATCCTGGTAATCTGAAAGCTTTAGTTAAACCGTTCAAGATCAAAACGGGGTCACTATTAACATCTTGAACAAACTCGGCACTCGAAATAGAAGATCCAGAGCAATTGTCATCATAGTAATAATGCGAGTAAAACTCATCCATTATTAGAAGGCACTTTTCCCGACATAAAGAATGCAACCCTGAAAGCTGCTTTCTTGTCATACACTTCCCAGTAGGGTTTCTGGGATTGGACGTCAACAAGGCGCTTACCCCTCTAACTAGCTCATTTTTGATCATCTCTAAGTGTATGTCATAGTTGTCTTGTTCGCTCAATGGCACCGGAATGGGTGAAAAGTTCTTGAATAGAGACAACATTTCCGCATACGCAGTATAATCTGGCAAGAAGAATGACAAGTAGCAATCACTTATAATGGACGCAATTCTGGTCAATCCTGCCCGTCCACCCGGTACAATACACACATTCTTATAGGTATACTTGGAAAACTTGTCTTTACGATAAGTTTCGTTGTATAAATTGGCTACTGTCTCTCGTAATTCCTTTATACCAGCAGTAGGAGCATACTCTTTGCTGCAGTCAGGCACTGGAATAGAAGTGGGCCTTTTAAAAGATCCCGGGATCGTATCGCCGTGTTCTGGGGCGCCCTGACCCAAATTGGCCCACGAATCCTGGTTGTGGAACCCATATTCTGCTGCACGCTCAGTCACCCACAAAACTCCAGTCGACGACTGGCTTGTATTCATGGCCGGCTTATGGATCTCCTCGTTGAATTTGGGCATTGGGATCGGCACTGGTGATGACTCACGTCCCTCTGTTTTCGAAAGCTTGGTGAGCAATTGATTCTTATGGGACTTTGAAACAGGTGGTGCTCTTGCCGATGGGTGTCCTTCATTGAAGTACCCTGATGGCTCTCGGTGGCTTCCTCCCGGCCCATGCGTGCCGGGACTTGACAAGCTACTTGACGATAACGTCAATAAAAGGGACGATGCCGACCTTTTAAGCGAGTCTGGAAGCGTAGACTCTAGCCTCTCGAACTCTGAAAAGTTCTCATCATCTGATTCATCAAATTTCGTCTGTGACATGGTTTTACTCGAATATCAACCATACATTGGCCTATCTATATGGCTAGCCGCTTCTCCGGCTTGAAATATATCGCGACAATGTCGTTATCATATCTAAACATGAACGACATGTTCCTGTATGTTGAATGAATGCAACGTTACATTGGGTTTGGACCCCTCGCGGTGCTAAAAGCGGCACTTTAACCCACAGTGGCTCTTTTTTTACCAAGCATTTTGTCCTGCGAACGGGTTTTTTATGCTTCTGTGCCTCAGTATGGGTCTCAGCACCACTTCATTTCGGGTTTCGACATCGCGGTAACTCCACCACCATATGGCGGGCCTTGTTGTTTCAATCAGCCCTCGACTTACTCCGGTTCGGCCTTGGGGTGGCAGAAAACTCTGAAACCGTCGTAGGATGTATCACGTGATCGGTGCCGCTGATGAGTTGAAATCATTTATTATATGAAAGGGGACATAAATAGGCCTATATCCGCTGAGCAACGGTAATATAGTCGATAATCAGAAAGTAAGCTACTATATGAGTTGATGGGGTTTCTGGATTTACAGAAGCTGTACTCTAGTGCCCGATGCAATCCGTTTGTATCACTCTCGCCCATAACATCTACGGAATCCAATGAGATAGGGTATGATTTAAGCCGCAAGGTGACAAGCATCAGCGACAGCAGTTTTGATAACAGTGAGCTCGAGCTAGAGACGGAGGGAAGATTTTCTCCGCTTCTCTCGTTGCCCTTAGAGATCTTGTACCAGATCATTGAAATAGTATACTACGATGACAATACGACGTCAATAAATTCGAACTTGGAGAATTTTTCCAAGACCATACCGCTTTTGCTGAAATCATTGCACACTATATCTCTTCGGTTTCTCTACAAATACGCTAACTTTAATAGGCCGCATTCTTTCGACAAGTTTTTGCAAAACTTATTGAAATATCCTACGCTCGGGCAGTTTGTGGAATTCATGGACTTCCAGATATTCACATCTATTGGATTGGGGCGTACGGGGCGAATGAACCAAGAAATCCAGATGGTGACATCCAAAACGATTTTGGAAGCGTTGAAATTGACTCCGAACTTGATTGAGTTTTTGGCATCAGAAAATATACAAGACGACTTGGATGAGCACGTATTGAATTATTTATTCAACAGTTTACCCAAGTTACAAGCATTGGACTTCTGTGGCGCCAGTAGTGAGAGCTTTGCTACTGCATTCCAGAAATTGATCATTAATGATCCTATCAATGAGCACCATGATGAAGAAGTTGTCACTAAGGGAAGCTTAGAAAACTTATTTAAAATTTCATTTCATGACTGTTCAAACTTGGCTCCCGACGTATTTGTCAAGATATTGCCTCATTTACAAAATCTCCGAAGATTAGATTTGACCCATACATCCATCACCTCGACTATCTTGAATACCCATGTTCCACATTCCATAAAATTGACTCACCTTTCACTAGCAAAATGCTCTAAGCTCACTACAAAGGATTTGATAAATTTTTTGACTAACCATCCTGCTGTTTCCCAAAACCTGTTAACGTGGCTCAATTTACAAATTGATTCAAATATGGTTTCTCCTTTTAATGAGGTTTACCTCTTCTATACGCTAAAGCATTTAAAGGCACCTGCTCTTCGCTATTTGAATTTGGGCGGGTTACCATTGAATAGTAAGATCTTGAAGCTCATTAAACACAACTTCCCCTTATTAGAAAGTTTGTCGTTATCGCATTCGTCGGTTGAATTAAATGATGTTAATGACTACTTAGAAAATAATCAGAACATCAAGTATTTGGATATCACTGGTTGTAAGAAAATAACGAGGTGGTATTTATCGCACATATTAAAAACAAATTATGGTTCGTCTCTCGAGGCAATTGAATTTGATTATAAGGCATTGTTCGAGCTCACAACGGGCGAATTTATCAAGATAGTACCATTTCAAAACTCTACATTGAACTTATTATCTTACGAGACAAAGCCTCCGGAAGCTTGGAAATTCTATGACAATGAAGGAAGACGGGCATGGATTTACAAGGTAGACCCTTCAAATCAAGATTATAAATCAATCTTAAATAACACCAACACCTTAGTTAATACGAATGTTACCTTTTACGACATAGAAACCGGTGAAAAAATAGTTCAAAAGGTCAAAAAGCCACGATTTTTGACGTATGCCTCTAGAAAAGTAAATTGTTCAATAGGTTATTTTAATCTTAATGTGGTTAAAAAGAAGAGCTACCTTCAAGATGAGTTCAAAGAAAATGTTTGGCCCGTGGAATTTAGTCAACGGGGTATTTATAATTACTATTCGCTCAATATCAAATAAAACCCCTTCTCGAAGAGTATTTGCATAATAAATTTATGTTGTCTTAGTACCAGTCGGTACTTCACATGAAAGAGTGGTTTTCATATCACTTACTTGATCCCAAACACCTAGTCTGTACATATGTATATTAATCACCTCATCTCTAATGTTGATATGAAAAACTTAATTTAAAGAATGTTATCTATTTTGGAATAATTGTATCTTTGATATTAGTAGTTTATCCTTATCTTTTAGATCAAAATTTACAAAACTCCTAAAACTGTAATGTTCTTAAGCTCATACATAGCTATTTATGCTGGTTGCCAATTTGTTACCATTGAAGCTATTGTGTTTGTCAAATGCTAATCCTATCCTGTATCTCTACCGTCGAAGAAACTCTATATATATGATATACTAATGGGTAAAATCCGCATAAATCCGCACTAAGATTAACCGAGGTTTATGTGGGGTCAAAATATTAATTCATATTTACATGATTAGCAAAAGAAAGGCCCTACAAACCCTATATAGAACAGAGCAATATGTCAAAACCGGATGTGACAGAAGTAAGAAGCCCTTTCGATGCCAAAGGGTTGGAAAAGTATTTGTCAAACTTATCTGAAGCTTCCAAGACAACGTTTGGATCAAAAAAGCATACTTTCAAGTTACCATTAACAGTAAAACAGTTCAACTTTGGGCAATCTAATCCTACGTATTTTGTTACTGATGCCGAAGGATTTGAATTCGTATTGAGAAGAAAGCCTGTTCCTAATGACAAATTGGTTTCTAGGTCAGCACATGCGATTGAACGAGAATTTTTCATGTTAAAAGGTATCCAGGCCTGCAATGAAAACGGCGACAGGAAGGTACCAGTGCCTGAGGTTTACCTATTATGTGAAGATGAGTCGGTAATTGGGTGTGTTTTTTACCTCATGGAATTTGTGAACGGAAAACAGCTCAAGAATCCAAGCATGCCAGAATTGAGTGAAAGCGAATCAGAGGCGCATTGGGACTCTGTTATGGAGACAATCCTGGCAATTCACTCGCTTGATCCTCACACACTAATCAAGGAGTTGCCGGCGAACCACTTCCCTCAGTTTCAGCCCGACAAAATCAACAAAAGTTCAAGCAGTTACTTCCAGAGGCAAGTCAAAACGTTGACGTCAGTTGCAAAACTGCAGACTGAGGTAGTTGCGCCAATTCCTCATTTTGAAAAATTATGTGAATGGTTGTTGTCCAATTGCCCCAATGATCCTTCTAAAAAGACTTTGATTCACGGAGATTTCAAGATAGATAATGTCTTGTTTGAACCCAATGGATCCAAGATCGTAGCTGTTTTAGATTGGGAATTATGTACATTCGGCCACCCATTGTTCGATTTGGCTAACTTCATGCAACCATTCCAATTGCCCAATAAGTTAAATTTGTTGCTCTACAAACCTTATAAGACTGATATGGGAGTTGAAAATCCAGGCTCCGTTGCTACAGTGTACGAGAAATTGGCTCTTTATCAATCTAAATTGGGCTACAACTGGAACAAAGATGAACCATCGAATAACGCCACCGACAATTGGACTGTGGGTGTCGTGTTTGGTTTTTTAAGATTATGCGTCATTTCGCAAGGTATTGCTATGAGAATTGCAAAAGGAAGTGCAAGTTCTGCAGTTGCAGAGGGTTATGCCAATTTATATAAACATCTTCCAGACTTGGCTTTGAAAACCATATCTGATTCTAAACTGCAATCTAAATTATAAACTTATTAGAAAAGGTATATACATTTGCTTTACTTTACTTTACTTTGTCTAGAATAAATGTTTGGATTTTTTTTTTGCGTAAATTTCAAATTCTAAAATTTCATATTTGCTTTTGATTGAAGAATGTCATTGCAACACTATCAAGCAATTAAAACGTTGGATGATAATCAGAATGGGCAAATATCTATGCGTTGTCCTTTTGATGCATGTAATGCAAAGATAATCCCGCTCTCGAAGAGCATTAAATCAAATCAAATAACGATAAAAAATGCACCACAAATGGTGCAGTTGTCGGGAAATGATAATACCCCTCAAACACAGTATTTCAAGATAGACGATGTTTGGGATTTCGATAATATTGGTGTTTCTAAGCCTGCTGGCCATTTAGATCAACCGATCGTAGCAGAAAATAACGAACTATTAGATATGAAAGTTGAAAGGTTATTGATATGTAGCGAATGTGATAAAGGTCCACTAGGCTTTGCTGCGTCTCAAGGAAATGACAATGATGTTAAAAATCTTAAATACTTTTTGAGTTGCAATAGTGTACTATATGACATCAAATAATTAATTTATTTGGAAAACAAATTATGAACTACTATATATGCATAATAAAAATTTAGAATCAAAGTTTTACTTGAGGTTGTAAGTCCTTATTAATTCCCAATGCAATAAGTCTCGAAACAGCCAAAGTTGATATCATAGGATTTACCCCACTAGCGGTTGGCAAAACACTTGCATCAGCAACATAAATATTCTTACATTCATACAATCTGCCCCTGTTGTCACAAGCACCGTAAGCAGGACCCTTACCAGAGATACGACAACTACTCATTTGATGAGCTGAACCGTATTGCAAACCAAAAGAATCTAACTTTATCTTACTAGTTTCTTCACGCCATTTGACATAGTCTTTGTCATTGACACTTCTCTGCTCCTTTGGCTTGTATGATTTGAAACTTGGACTCCAAGGTTGCGGGTTAATAATTTCCTCTGCTCCTCCAACGTAAGCCATATCAGCAGCAACTAAAAGAGATTGTAATAACGCATTACGGTCGAATTTGTTAACCGCGTAATCAACAATAGTTGCATCTTTATTCTTATCGGATTTGATAGTACCAGAAGATGTGTCTCTGGTAATAAGAAGTATAGCTGATAAATTGTTGTAACGAAGAATATCTTGTCTTATTTGGTCACTTGATCTCCAAGGCAAAAACACAGCTTCCAACAGAGGCGAATGTAAAATAGCTTCTATCTTAGCACCATGAGCTTTACCATCCAAATCATCAACTTCAGTACATACAGTGGTCAAGATTGCTTTATTATGAGGCTCTGTATAAACATCTTTACCCCAGTAGACTAACAAAGATGTCACCGGGTGTAACTTCAAGTTAGCACCAATATGTTTATTCTTGAAGCCAGAATTTTGCAAAACAAGCGGTGTATTCAATGAACCACCACTGACAACATATTTTTTTGGTCCTTTAATGGTAAAACGAGCACCAGTAATAACGTCTTCACATAAAACACCGACTGCTTTTCCATTTTTGTGAAGGATTCGAACAACTTTGACTTGGTCCATAAATTGACAGCCTTTTTCGGCAGCATCTCTGAACCAGCAAGCTACACCACCTTGTTTAATTCCATACTTACAACCTAAATGGCAAAAGCCACAGTCATGGTTGGGATGACCACCATTATTTTGCGCAACTTCTTTAGTTTTGTAGCCTAATTTTTTGGAGCTATCCAAGATCATTTGATTCGTTTGAGAGTGTACAACTCCTTCCAAACTTGCGCCCATTTTTTCCCAAACATAATTGGTACAAGTATCAAAGAGTTCATCCGCTGCCCAATCAACCCCGTAATCGTCATACCATTCTTTACGCACTTTGAATGGAGTTTTCAAGCACGCAGACCAATTAACCGTTGATCCTCCGCCAAAAGTTGAGCCTGCTAGAATCAAAACTTGTTGATTTTTGGTAGGTAACGCACCTTCCCTTTCATATAAGGCTTTGGTGCCTTCATAATCGTTGAATAATAATTCGCTGTTGTGGAAGTACTTCCCCTTTTCTAAAACGAGGCACTTGTGTCCATCATCGGTTAAGGTATGGGCCACCACACCAGCACCACATCCTGATCCAATAATCAATACGTCAATATTTGGAACGTATAATTCCGTCCCAGTTGGGTGTTCCGTCATCTTATATCTGAAAGAGTCAATTTCTTGGTTGTCATATATTGTTTCTCTCGTTTCTTTTCCTGGAAAGCCACTTGCTTGATTGTGAATATCCGAGGCCATTCTGACAAACGTTGCAATAGTTAAAGAATAACACAATCTGAATAATCTTCTTTTCAATTCTAAATTAGAATTTTGCCACGAAGATAATAATGCTTGCAATTCATTATAGTCCATTTCTCTAATCAATTTTACAGAACCGGTGATTGCTGGAGATATGATCCTTGATTCTAAGGCATTCATCAATAAAATAAAGGTTCTAGTGGACTCGGTAGAAGTCTTATTGATTGTGTGCTTGAGTTCGTCCTTAAAACCTGGGATATCTGAAGGTTTGGTCAAAGTTCTGCAATATTCCTCCAACTTGCTTTTATCAAAAGATCTATCCACATATTGCTCAATATTCTCGGGAGTAGTCTCATGAACTATACCATTCGCCAAAAAGAGAAACACTTCAATGTGCTTGTCTTCAGCTTTATCAAACATCGTTGTATCTATGTAGTTCAAGTTTGTTGTTGCTATTTTAGCAGTTGCGAACTTTCGAAGATATATATACTCGGTTCTCCACAGACTTTTTTGGCCTGTGAACTTTCCTATGAGCATCACACCACTCGCGATCTTTTTTAGCACATGCGTACTAAAATACTAAGTCCGATAATCATGTTTTACGTGTATATCTCTCGGCCGGTAACACTTACTCGTATATATGAATAGTATTTAGGTTTTGTATATTCAGGAGAACAAGGCATAGCGTCCGCGGACTTTTCAATTTCATGCGATAGATTATGTTAGCGTAGGCAATTCGGGAAACTCAGAAGGAATTCCAAGCTCGGTTCTCAAATCCTGGTCAGTGATAGGAGTTAACGCTACTCTTGTAAAATAGTATATCATCAGTTCGATACTATCGGTGAATAAATCTACTCCTTTAACTAACTGAATATTCTTAGCCTTTAGTTTGTCGATCAATTCTGGATCACTGTCGGAGTATTTTTGCAAATCTTCTAACAACACTTTCTTACGCTGTTTCAAAATGGACAATTGTTCAAGTAATTCCTTTCTATTCCCTAAGTCAGACTTCTGCAAGCGCTGAAGTTTTCCCAGCTGAATTTTTTCTTTTAGCTGGTCCTTCTCAATCGCCCGTTCTTTGAGCTTTTGCTGGTAGTTGTTGTACTGCACCTGAAGGCTTTTTATCTTGTCAAACTTGAAACACCAGTAGAGGTTAGTTGTACCACATTTTTCACAATTGATCAAGTTATCGTCAATCAACAGCTGGACCAAATCTTTAATAAGCATAGACGAAATTTTGGTATACTTGGATCCGTCCTTTTCGATCTCTTTCAACGTATAAAAAGTATGACTTCGGTTAAAGAATTCGAGTAATTTCTCCTTTTTTTCCTCTGCTGATAATCCTTTCTTAGGGCCCTAAATGTGTCAGTGGGTGTCATTTGAACGTACTTTAATTCTACATACCATAATGTTTCTTTGGTTTAACTATATCTCTTTATTATAAATAATAAGAGAGGGCTGCAAAAAATTGAGAAAACTTGAAATTGGATCCTTCTATATTTATGTTTCACAACAACGATCTAGCACGCCTAACAATATTGAATATTCATATTTGGACGTAATTTGTATAATATAGAAATGGTAGCTTGAACTCCTGGCAACCAATAATTGCAATTCAGTGACTTGATAAATTATCTTCTCCGTCTTTCAATAAAGAAAATTGTGTAATTTGCATAAGATAAAGAAAACTACATATGTAGGAAGCACTTTACATCGTAGTAGTACAGCACAGGTTGATTTCGTGAAAAAATGCAGTTTTTTAAGCTTTTTATACAGCACTATATAATGATAGATTAGCCCGCTAATGAATCATATGGATCATTATAACTTCTTTCATTGTTTATGCAGATTCAGAAGGAGGGATCGATGAAACGCTACGTTGTTTTTGAGCAACCTCGATCTCTGTAGCTCCATTTTTCTCTTCTATGTCAGATATTACCGACCCTGACCTCTCTCGTTTATTCTCTTGGCCCTCAAATTCAATTTCGTATTTTGCCATGGCGTATTCTCTTGCTCTCCATGCTGGAACCTCGAACAAGTGATCAATTGTCTCTAGAGGAACTCCCTTGGTTTCAGGATATAAGAAAAATATTACGCATGGGAATACTAGCATGCATGATCCGAATAGGAAGTACAACCCGTAAGAGGTGGCTTCAAAAGCCTGGCCAGTAAACCTACCCATAATGAAAGCCCAGAACCAATTAGAAGAAGCATTGACAGCCTGAGTAAATGTTCGTACTTCTTGAGAAAATATCTCCGAATTAATAACCCAAGGCGTACCATTCCAAGAAGCGCCATAGAAAATAGTCCATATATACAACATAGCTTGGGCAGCCTTCCCACCAGCATCCATGCTAGTATTTCCTTCCGCCAATCTTTTAGAAGGATCCGCAATTTTGACATAAGCCCCAATGTACCACATGCACAAGGAGCAGGGGATAGCAAACCAAATCAAAGCAGTACGACGTCCGAAATTATCAACGACAAAAAAGATCCATGCCAAAGCCGAAAACCCTTTTAAAATGCCAAAAATACCAGTCGATTGCAAACCTGCATTGGATCCACTTACTCCAAGTGACTTGAAAACAGTTGGGGAATAATAGGTGATGGCATTGATACCAGAGCCATTTTGCATTGGAAACAAGGAAGTCGATAAGATTAACCGATAGAATAGTTTCTTCGTGGAGAAGACTTCAATTATAGGAGCGAAAAATCCATTGCCGATTTTGGCTCTTCTTTCGTTGAAGTCTTTTATGTAAACATCGATTTCATGTAATGAAAATTCATGATCCTCCGGTATATTTCTTAAATAAGACAAGTTCTTTTTGGCTTTCGCTATTTTTCCTCTTGATATCAAAAATCTTGGAGATTCAGGAATTATACAAGCACCAAAGAAGAATAAAGCTGAAGGGATCAATTGAATCGCAAACGGTATAATCCACTGCTTGCGTGAATTAGGAATATTCTCCAATACCCCATAATTGATCCAATACCCAACTATACCACCAACTTGCCAAGATAATTCCCAAAGTCCAACTAGCTTCCCTCTAATTGCAGGAGGACTGATTTCGGATACATAAATTGGTGCAAGTCCCGAACATCCTCCAATAGCCACCCCTGTAATCACTCTACCAGCATATATGGCACCCAATCCTCTATCCTTGTTGGATATCAATGAAATCGCGGCCCCGAAGGTTAGTAAAAACCCCGATATAATCAATCCTATCCTTCTCCCCAAGATTTCTCCTACTGGATACATTATTAATGAGCCCCAAAATGCTCCGGCCTGAAAAACCGACACAACATTCGAGTTGATATTAGTACTAGCGCTTGCTGACATCTTGTCTAAGCCAAACTCTTGTTGAAAGCTGACTAGCGAAACTGTACCTCCAATAAACCCAGCATCGTACCCAATAATGATGGCAGCTGCAGCTGCAGTAAATGCCACCAAAACAATCTTCCAGTTGTAGATTTCCTCGGGAATCGGTACCTGTGCATCAAGCTCTTCCCTTACCGACTTTATAGACAAGGTGTCTCCAGTATTGGACATCCTTCTCTTTATTTTGTTAATAAATTGGTGAGTCATTCTCTTATGTAATAGTATATTGAACGACGGTTGAAAGTCAAAGCCAATGATTGTGAAATATAATTATTACACCAATAATCTTCTTATATATCTAATAGAGAGTCACCAAGAGGAGTTTTTTCTCGCCCGGAGAATTATTTAAAGCTACTTAGTTATTAAACTAAGTATGTGAAAAATTCAACCTCGCTTAAAGACCTGTCTTTATGCAGTCCGACGTGATTTTTTTTTGATGGGGTAGTTTGTTAATAAAAATTCCGAGATTCTCTATTATTTCGGAAGAAAGAGGTCCATAAGATATTCTATTTGCAAGATACATGACTCGGTGAGAACCGAGCTCAACCGTGGCTCAAAACAACGTAGACTGATCTAGCCTGGGGTCACAATTTTTGCAACTAATGGATAAATAATTAACCCGGCGGGCGCATTTGAAAAATCATCCACTTCGCTTAAACTAAAAAGCATCCTCTGTGGGGTAATCCTGATTTGAAAAAATGCTCACCGCTGGTAATCCGATTGATAAATTCATCGGAATCTTGGTAACTCAACGTGCGCGAAAGGTAAGCAATGGGGGATTATGGGCATTAGTACTGCTTAATTGCTCGAGTGCAACTGGAGGAGACAACAGTGGACTAACCTGTAAATATGCGTAGGCCAAAAAACGTTTACAAGTTAGACCTCTATTGCATGTAGTCAACATGTAAAATATTTTCGAGCTCATTTGCAGGTTAAGAATAGCTTGTTTTATGTCCTGGTAAAGGTTGCAGAGAAACGAACCCTGTAATGGAGGATTTGTACGGGTATTCGTCATCAGAAGAATCAGAAAACAGCTCGCTACCCCCAGTACCAGAGATCAACATCTACCTGCAAAACCATAGCTTGCAAGTAAATATGTCGAGCATATTTGTCTATCTACCTTGGAACCCATCTTTACCAGTACTAAATCAATTGAAGCAAATATGCAATAAAGCTATTCAACATGTGCATAAACAAAGGCCTGGAATAAGTCGTAAATATCACTGGAATGTAATTGGGACTCCGTCGACTGGCATGGAGGGCACTTTTAGCATCGCCAACAATTACTTGTTAAGACAGCATCATATTACACTCTTTCCAAATATCAAGGGAGAAGCATACAAAATGGAGCAATATATCGAGAATCTCAAGGAGTCAGTGAGAAAAATGGATATACCCCAGGGTTTGGTCAAACACGATAATGTTGAATCCAAAAGAATACAAAATCTTAACAAAATTCTTTTTCAAAACTCTTCTTCTGAAGATACGTTAAACAGTGACAGAAAGTTTCTAACATTAAAGTTTCAACCCAGATTGACGTTTTACAAGAGTTCTACTTCAAGCAGTTTATTTATTGCAGGTAAGATAAGCCTCACTCCCGATGCAGCTAAATTCTTTAAAGGTTTGAATCAAATCTTAGTAGACAATATGAAATTGCTTGATTTGGTGAAAGAGGATTCATCAATAGAACAAGATTACCATGTTTCTTTGATAATCGGTGAATTAAAAGGTCTAGAGTCTAACCAGGACGAAATAGGTAAATTGATCTCCTCTATCAAGAAGATAGATTTCTCAAAAGAGCTTGACAATATTAATATCAGCATTGATTCTCTTAGAATTAGAGAAATATCCACATCTAGGAACTCTTATGATGTTCCATTTAGTATATATTAGTGTATCAATACTAGAACATTTTAAGATGGCTAAGCTAGTCATATGACTCTGCTCGGCTGCGCGTAATAAAACCTACTATACAATTTCAAGGATTTTACTGGAACTGATAATATTCACTACATAAGTGTTTAGTATCACAAGAATGTCCAAAAAGTATCAAAAAAATGTCGAGAGACAGTTGATTGATATAGTGAATAGCAGAAGTAATGATAATAAGTGTGGAGAATGTGGATCAGCTTATCCAACATGGGCCGCTTGGAACTTAGGTGTTCTCTTATGCGGAAGATGTGCGTCGATTCATAGAAAAGTTTTGCCTAGTGATATATCAAAAGTGAAGTCATTAACACTTGATCTGTGGTCCAGTGAGCAGATCGACTGTTTAAGAAGAATAGGAAACAAAAAAGCTAATAAACGATGGAATTTTGCAAGAGAACTTTTTCCACACGATGACGACGACGACGGCCCAATTGAGGAATTTATTAGAGACAAGTACTTGTTGGGCAAGTTCCGTGATGACGGATACAGCCCATATGATGACAAAAGTAGTAGATATTCCGATGAAAACGGTGGCCTAACACCAACCAGTCTTAGGCTGAGGTCGAGACTGAATTCGTTCAGACCAAATTACAGGAAAAGCCCTCTGGGTCCTATTCCTTCATTGAGCCATCGTAAGCTTACGAGTTATGAAACGTCACAATACCAAAAACAAGCGCGCACGATATCGGGGTATGGGTATTCCAACACAGATTCCGTTCTCGAAGCCTTGCTATTAAGTAATGGCAGCATTGATCTAGCCTTAGACATTTTGGATCAGGATCAGAAGACAAATCCAATGCAAGAAGAAGTCCCTCCTGAGTTACCCAGAAGACCACCTGTTAATAGCTCGTCCTCATTCCAGGAAAATAACCCGATGAATTCATTACTAGGGCTGCAACGCCCGCAACAATCAGCCAACGATTGGTGGTCAGCTTCCAATACAAGCTCCAGTGCGAATACAGGCTCTGTTGCAACAACCGCCCCATCGTCGGCGCCACAACAACCCCAAATTTATCAATATACCGATCCAGTTACTGGCCAAGTTTCTTACATAGACTCCAATGGTCAACAGTACTTGGATACAAATAACCAGCAGCACCAACAGATGCTATATCAGCAACAAAACCCTCAATTGATAGCCCAACAAACTAACAAGCAGTCTATTTTATCACTTTATAACCAGCCTGATCAGTATACTTCCAATGTTGCTGCACCAGCGCTGCACCTACAGCTGGCCCAGCAACAGCAACAGCCTTCACAACAGCCTTCACAACAATCGACTGGTTTCGCTGGCTATCCACCTCAACAAGGTGCTTTTTCGCAACAACCAACAGGATTCACTGGTTTCCAAACGCAACCAACAGGCTTCTCGCAACAACAACAACAACAATTTCCCCAATTTCAGCAGACCCCTTGGGGCTAGCTAGTTTACATATGTGTTCAATAAACGACTTGGCAGTTTATAGAAAAAAGATAAAACAGTGTAAAACTGAAAAATGCCTTCAGCCAGATTCGAACTGACGATCTCCTCATTACTAGTGAGGTGCCTTACCAACTTGGCCATAAAGGCAACTAATTGTACAGCATTTCAGTACAAATTAAGATCCTAATCAAACTGAGAACTAATTAGATCAAATTTAATTCAGTCTATTACTTCTCTGCTGAATGCTGTATTTCAAGAAATATTACGTTGCGAGAATCAAGCTTCACTAGTTCACAAGTCCTCAATAGGTTGCGAAATGGTTATCAAAATTCTTGTCGATCTCCTATAAAGTAATACTAATTAGCTCTCAATTATATGTATAACTATACCCCTCATTTGAGAAATGACTAGATCGAAATATATCGGGTTGTTATTGCTATCACTATATGCCAATAGATTATCAAGGTGGTTAGATATTTTGAAGCCAATTTTGTGTAATGTCAATTTAAAGTTTGCTAGAGGATTCTAGAATATTCTGTACTTTATGCAGATTCCGGAAATTTCTAGTGCGTTCCAGTTTGCTCCAATCCCACTGGGGTTGTTATATTTAAAGATTCGATGCCTGGAAATAGTGAGTAAAACATATTTGTTAAACATCAGTTATTAAAATGGATGAAACTCAGTTTACAGACAATGCTTTGAAGATAATAACCAATGCTTCTCAATTGGCTAAGGAGAATAATCACACTCAATTGGTTCCGTTGCATTTTTTAGCAGCAATGGTTCCAACAGACGATGAAAATTCTACGACTTATCTTAAGACTTTGATACAGAAGGCCAGGTTTGAATGGCCAGCTTTCGAAAGAAATGTGAATAAACATTTAGTGAGGTTACCTTCGCAAACGCCAGCTCCAGATGAGGTCAGGCCCAGTTATGCTACTGGCCAAATGTTGAATAATGCCACCAAGATTAAAGCTCAACAGAAAGATAATTATGTTGCGCAAGATCACTTGTTATTAGCCTTATTGGAAGACAATTCTATTAAGGATATTTTCAAGGAAAGTGGGATAAATATTGAGGCGATCAAATCACAAGCGATTGAATTGAGAGGTAGCCAGAGAATCGACTCGAGACAGGCTGATTCGTCTTCATCTTATGAATTTTTGAACAAATACTGTGAGGACTTCACTGAGAAAGCAAGAGAAGGTAAAATTGATCCTGTCATCGGAAGAGAGGAAGAAATAAGAAGAGTGATTAGGGTTTTGGCGAGAAGAACCAAGTCAAATTCGGTGCTTATTGGTGAAGCGGGTGTTGGGAAAACATCTATTGTTGAGGGAGTCGCACAAAGAATCATTGATGGTGATGTGCCGAATATTTTAGCCAATTCTCGTTTGTTCGCTTTAGATTTGGGTGCCTTAACAGCAGGAGCCAAATACAAAGGAGAATTCGAAGAAAGAATTAAAGGAGTGTTGAATGAAATTGAAAAATCTAATGAAATGATCATTCTTTTCATTGATGAAATTCACATGTTGATGGGAGATGGTAAATCGGATGCTGCTAACTTGTTGAAGCCAATGTTAGCTAGAGGTACACTCCATTGTATTGGTGCTACTACCTTTTCTGAGTACCGTAAATTTATCTCAAAGGATGGTGCTTTCGAAAGAAGGTTTCAAAAAATAGATGTCCCTGCAAGTACAGTTTCTGAAACCGTCGCTATATTGAGAGGTTTGCAGCCAAGGTACGAAATACATCATGGTGTTCGTATATTAGATAGCGCATTGGTTGCAGCTGCTCAATTAGCTTCAAGATATTTGACATATAGAAGTTTACCAGATTCAGCTGTTGATCTAATTGATGAAACTGCTGCTGCTGTAGCAGTAGCAAGAGATTCTAAGCCGGAAGAATTGGATAACTTAGAGAGACAGTTGCATTTGATAGAGGTCGAAATCAATGCCTTAGAACGTGATGTTGAAGCTGATGCTGATTCGAAGGACCGTCTTGAAGTGGCGAGAAGGAGGAAGGCTGACTTAGAAGAACAGTTAGGTCCATTAAGAGAAAGATTCAATCAAGAGCGTGCGGGACATGATCAATTAATTGCTGCTAAGCGTAAATTGGATGACTTGGAAATTAAGGCGCAAGATGCAGAAAGAAGACATGACACTGCAACAGCAGCCGATTTGAGATATTTTGCTATTCCAAATGTTTCTAAACAAATTGAGGAATTAGAAATCAAAGTCGCAGAAGAAGAACAAGATTTGGGATCTGATGCTATGTTAAAGAATGCAGTTGGTAGCGAACAGGTTGCTGAAACTGCTGCAAGGCTTACTGGTATTCCGGTTACCAAGTTAACGCAAGCCGAGAACTCCAAGTTAATCAACATGGAAAAGGTGTTGTCTTCAGATGTCGTTGGTCAGAGCGAAGCAGTAAAAGCTGTTTCTAATGCTGTCAGATTGAACCGTTCGGGCTTAGCAAATCCAAACCAGCCCGCCTCTTTCTTGTTCCTTGGTTTGTCCGGTTCGGGTAAAACTGAACTAGCGAAGAAGGTAGCCGGATTTTTATTTGCTGATGAAAGAGCGATGATAAGAATCGACTGTTCAGAGTTGGGTGACAAGTGGTCCGCCTCGAAATTATTGGGTGCGGCACCAGGCTATGTTGGATATGAAGAAGGTGGTATTTTAACAGAAGCTTTGTTGCGTCGCCCTTACTCAGTTGTGTTGTTTGATGAGGTTGAGAAAGCGGCACCTGAAGTCTTAACAGTGCTTTTACAAATATTGGACGATGGTAGGGTCACTTCATCTCAAGGAAAAGTAGTCAATTGCTCGAATGCCATTATCATAATGACTTCTAATTTGGGTGCTGAATATATCAATGCATCCAAAGGATCTAAAATCGATGATTCAACTAAAGAGTTAGTTTCAACTGCTGTCAGAGCTCATTTCAGGCCGGAATTTTTGAATCGTATTTCTAGCACAGTTATCTTCAATAGATTATCAAAGAAAGCAATTGCTAAGATTGTCAAAATCAGATTGGACGAAGTTCAAAAGAGATTTGCTGCTAACGGTAAGGCTTTAACATTGCAAGTTGATGATGATGCCTTAGAATACTTGGTAAAGAACGGCTATTCATCAGACCTTGGAGCGAGACCTCTTAATCGTCTTATTCAAGGCGAATTATTGAACCGTTTGGCAGTCTTACTATTGAAGGGCCAAATAAGAGACAAAGAAGTTGCGAGAGTTACTTTAGGTTCCAAAGGTTTGGAAGTATTACCTAATCACGAGGCTGATGATGTTGACATGGCCGATGTCCAAGTTGAAGATTGGAAAGACAGTGAAGATGAAGATGATCTTGACGATGGTGTAATGAACACTCCACTTGATTGAATAACCAATAGTAGATTGGATTTGATATCATAATGCACGATTAATTTAAATAGCAACACATATGATTCGCTTTCAAAGCAGTCTAAGCTCTGTATATATAGCATGTTAATTGGTAAACTTAATAAATAATATAGTAATTGGAAATCCTAACAGTTAAAAATATAGTAATCCTTAAAAAAATTTTTTTGATTGAATAGAAGTTTTACACACCCAACTATCCAACTATCCAACTTACGTTACCTACACTCTTGCAGCACATATAAAGTAGGCTATAATGAGTGTTCTACTCTAGCGGCGATATAAATTGCAGCCAAATTTTGTACTATATAATCACGTGATCTAATTTGACAAAAAATTCTCTCATCTCAAGAGTAATAAGTTACTCATTTGTAGTAGATTTAGGAAGAACTACTTTATTATAGTAAATAATGGCTAGTAGAACACAATTTGAAAACTCTAACGAAGTTGGAGTCTTTTCCAAGTTAACAAATTCTTATTGTCTTGTCGCAGTTGGAGGATCGGAAAATTTTTACTCATCGTTTGAAGCTGAATTAGGTGATGTTATCCCAATAGTTCATACAACGATTGCTGGAACACGTATAGTTGGTAGAATGACTGCAGGTAACAGACGTGGTTTGTTGGTACCAACCCAGACTACTGATCAAGAGTTAATGCATTTAAGAAATTCCTTACCAGATTCTGTCAAAATCCAAAGGGTAGAAGAAAGATTATCAGCTTTGGGTAATGTTATTTGTTGTAACGATTATGTTGCTTTGGTGCATCCAGACATCGAGAGGGAAACTGAAGAGTTGATTGCAGATGTATTGGGAGTTGAAGTGTTCCGTCAAACTATTGCTGGAAATGTTTTGGTAGGCTCATACTGTTCATTATCCAACCAAGGTGGTTTGGTTCATCCTCAAACTTCCATTCAAGATCAAGAAGAATTATCATCATTATTGCAAGTCCCATTAGTCGCAGGTACTGTCAACAGAGGTTCGTCTGTTGTCGGTGCTGGAATGGTTGTTAATGATTGGTTAGCTGTAACAGGATTGGATACTACCGCACCAGAGTTATCTGTTGTTGAATCTATATTCAGATTACAAGATGCTCAGCCAGACTCTATATCTGGTAACTTGAGAGATACTTTGATCGAAACCTACTCATGATTGAGCTATTTTCAGTCTAATAAAAGTTAGAGCATTTTTATCAGAGAAGCATTTATTAGCATTCAATCAAAACACTTTTCTAAATCATGGTTGAAGTTGTTTTATTTTTTTCAGCTTCCACCTAGCGGAGAATGCTACGATATATTTTTATTTTGTATCTCTCCACAATAAACTTGATTTTGGCTAAAGTGCTAGTAAAAAACTTCATATGTCGTATAATCTGTATATTAGATTCTATATAATACAAATAAATGGATACAATAGTGAGGAGCTTCTTTGTATTGACTTTTTCACGTGCAATACCTTTAGCTAGTTTGTATAAGCACAAGATTTCCAACAAAATATTCACATTGTAGTTTATCCATTGGCTCTTCAACAAATCCTTGATTACTTGCAAACTAAACAGCAGGTAAAGAATCTTTCGGTACTATAACATGGACTACTTTGGAATTCCTCGTGGTTCAATTAGAGGTGAGGCCTTTAAGAAATTAGCAAAATTATCAGTGGAAAATGTACCAGCAAGTCTACAAGAACGAAGCAACGAAGTAACAGATAACTTTTCTAACCTATTATCCTATGCTGGCAAAGGCACACAGAAAGAGTTATCTGAGGTTGCAATGACAGCTAAGGAATTTGAAATTTTGATTGCTCTATGTGATTCTACCTCAAGCGACATGAAATTTCCCAAACAAGCTGACATTCTCTTGAAAAAGATTCGGTTATACCTATTGGAGTTACCAGGACAGAAGTTTTGCAATTCAACATTTCAGAAGACCATTGGTTCATCGCCATGGCACGTTCTAGGTGAAAGATTGACCACCGCGGCCATCAACTTGGGTAACAAGTTTGATGGCATGCTTTTTGAATATGCAGTGGACCTATTCAACGAATTCAACCAAAAGATATTTAGGTGTGAATCGTTTGAATTGTCTAATTACTTTTCTTTGTTAGGTTTTATTGACGGCTTAATCCAGAATCCTGAAATTTTGGGTCGCTCTGAAAAATCATTCAAGATCTTTAAAACTTTGGACACCTGTATTGATAACTTCGAATTTCTTAATGACGTTGAAAACTATTCGAACAACTTGTTTACTAGCGGCAATGATTACTCTATTATCGCTGATCGTGACCTTGTTTCGGATTTCTCTCCGATCCTTTATATCGAACGCTTGAGTAAATTGATTTATTCTCTTTTCAACTCTATTCTTGGGAATTCCCAAGAGCTGTTGTTGGAATACCTTTTACTTAAGGTCTCGAAACAATACGATGATGAAAGTGATGAAAATAGTTGCGGAGATAGCTTAGATATCTCTGGATTTCATATGAAAACTATTGCTGAATTGTCGCAATTGGCTGTTCAAAAAATGGAATTTCTAGATAGAGGCGAAACCTACATCGTTTATTCCACTTTCAGAAGACTTAGAACAGGATACCTGGCAAAATCATACAATTTGCAAGTTATTGGATGTGGAATGTTCACAGACAATGTTGACTTTGCAATTGCTAAGAAATTTTTGAGAAGCTCCTTGTCTATTTATGATGTCATGCTAGATCCAGATTTAGGATTAAGCGTTTTTCAATTGGGTTCACTCTTAGTTTTTAAGGACGAACAAGTTGGACCTTCCCTAACTAGAGCATTCACCTCACTAGTTGCTAATCCGAAATTTGCTACTAAATATTGTCTGAGGGCCTCTCAAAGCGTGGGATTAGCAAGTAAAGTCTTGTCCCAAGATGCTGTTGTTACTACCATTTATGCTCTTACAAATTTGTTATTCAGTGGAGACGATAGTTTACAAGCTAGGAACTCGCTTAGAAGAGGCACTGGTTTAGGAAGGGCGGATACCTTCACAGTTCGGGACTTGCAATCCAAGAGTCTTTCAAGGAGTAATTCTCTTCCATCTTTACATGTTGACAAACTGGACATTCAGCGGAATGGAAAGGCAGCTTCTGATGATTATGAAGAGCCTGATTATATAAGAGTATGCGAGAATGCAATTACCGCAATTGCTGATATTGCTCGCGCATGTAATGATCAGACAGTTAGTACACTAGCCGTAACAATTTTGTCCCAAAAGACAACCAAGTTACACTCTAGAATTGGCGAAACTTTATTGAAAGGTTTGGTGTCTTGTGCTCCGTTCTTGCCAAATCGTGAATTTGTTATTTTGTCCAGACTATTGAATAAGTTGTCACTCGATGCATTAGAAGACAACGAGCAAAGACTTTTAAACTCTTTGATCAATGCCAGAGTTTCCTTATCTCGCAAATTGAAGCCAGATGACCCTCTTTTCAAGGTTTATTTACACGAAATGCTACTGGCAATCATCAGTAAAGGTGAAGTGAGGGTTTTGGAGCACCACCGATCGCACAACGAAATTTCTGAGATTGGTGACCAAATTGGAATTTATTTGCAACCCTTAGCTGAACTATTGCCTGATGTACACAAGGGAGAACCTTCGTTGAATATTGGTGATACTACCACAATTAATTTGTTTAGAAATATTTGGTTCAATATGGTAGTTCATGGGTATTCTATTAACTCAAAGAACGCAAAAAAATATGGTACAGAGTTGAGAAGAATTGCTTACAATACTCCACCCTTAGCGTCAGAGTTATCGTGGGATAGGACAGAAACATCTTTGGAATTGAACACTGTATTAAGGAGAGGATCCTCAAATCACAATGTGAAAGATCACAGAAATATTATGGGCGACATAGCAGAAGTTCATCGTAACATGTCTTATCCAAAATTGATGTTTGTATCCGCCACAGTCTTTGTGGAATCTCTAAGAGTTAAATCTGGTGATTGTTCGACAATTTTGCACTACCACTCTGACCCATCCATTAAGGTAAGCAAAGTCGATAAATATATTGATAATATCGCAATAAAAATTGTGAAGGACTATATTTACCTAATTAATTGTGGTGGAAATAAGCAATTCAGTTCCGAACACATTGCCGAGCAACTAACGAATATGCTAGCCTTATGTTGTCATAGATTGAAGGATTTACAAGATGCTGCATTGAAATGCTGCGATATCTTGATAAATAGAATTCCATCATCACTATGTCATCACAAGAGTTTGTTCGCTTTATTTGATTTGTTGACTTTACTCTTTCAAAGTATCGTTGATGCAGATGAAAATCAATATGAGCCAACTACATCGTATCGAGCCAAGACTACTGGTATATCTCTTTCCTTGTCAGACTCCTATAAATGGAGAAAGGAGACTTTTAACAGATTCCACGATATGGCTAGAGATTGGGTGAAATTAATTCTAGTGAAGTGTAATGTTGATGTCAAAACATTGATTCAGTCATATATCTCTGATCTTGATAGATTTCAACCTAATGGAAAGGTACAGTTTGGGGTTTCTTTCGCTTTGGATATGGCAGGAAGTGTTCTTGTTAATGATAGAGAGTTGTCAAATATTCCTAGATTTGGTTCTATGAATTTGAATACCCTCCCTGTATTTGTTTCTCAATTAAGCTGGAGAAGTAATTTTGTGACTGAATTGATGGATAAAGAGCCATTACATTCACAAGAAGATGCTGATAACGCATTCAACAATTTAAGGAAGAAAGTCGTTGATATCAAACTCAGACTCCATAACAAACACCATAACATATCTAATGACGAGATTATTGATGTGTTGACTGATTGTGCAGGTTTGGCTTTAATTTCAAGTAAGAACCTAGGAGAGCTCATCAGACATTTAGTGGAAATACCATTCGAACTCTTTGAACCGTCTATTATGAATGCTTCTATCGGCATTTGGTTTTCGGTTATGAAGGATCGCCAGAATTTATCAGTTTTGCTCTTATCAGAAATTGCAAAGAGATGGGAAACATCCATTGAATTGAGAATGGGCTTGTTCTCTACGACACACGACATTTTAAATCCAGAATTCAATAAAATGGAGTATTCGCCAAGTGATCGTAAGGCTGTGAATAGAATTTCTCGTGCCACCGGCAAAACCTTCGAACCTCATTTGCAAATTATTAAGTTGTTCGCTTCAAACTTTGAAGCCACATTGTATCAAAGCGACCATTTACTTAAAGTTTTTACCAAATTTATCGAAGTGGGATTGAGCAATTTATCGATTGCGAGCCTTCATCCTTTTTCCAGGATCGCTAGATTTGAATTAATCAGATTCGCCTTCGATGTTTTGAACTACCACAGCAAGTTGGGTTCGCGAAGCGTTTTTAGTCTTACAAAATTGATCTTTGACGCTACTCTATCATGGTTTAGAAAAAGGGCTTGTTATCCTTTTGGATCCAATAACCTCAAAATAAAGGCGGACTATGGATTATTAACGGAGGTTGCACGTTTGATGTCCCATACAAATACGCTTAAGGATGATGGTTTAGAGTCAAAGAAATCTCTTATTATGTTCTTTCTTGATGATGAAATCTCTAAGATTTCAGTTTGGTTAAATCCTACCAACCCTCATGACTCAAAAGGAACATACATCTCCAACCACATTAGTGGTAATCATATCGCAAAAGCGTATAAAATAGATCCAATTTTAGCAGTAAACCTAGCACTTAGGTACAAGATCAAAAACTTGGATGAATTATTACAACAATTGATTATTGAGAGCCCACTTCCTGCAATTTTCTACCCGGATGCTGTGCAGTATTTCATTGGTATAAATGCTGGAACGAAAATGCCTTCCCACCATTTATTATTTTGGGAACCATTGTCACCAATCGATTCGATAACATTATTCTTGCCTCCTTTTGGTAATAATCCATATATACTACAATATACTATGAGATCTTTGGAACATCATGACGTCAATTTAACTTTCTTCTATGTTCCTCAAATTGTCCAATCTTTAAGATTCGATGCAAAGGGCTACGTTGAGAGGTTTATTCTTGAAACCGCAAAGGTCTCACAATTGTTTGCTCACCAAATCATATGGAACATGTTGGCTAATAGCTACAAAGATGAAGACTCGACTGAGCCTGATTCTTTGAAGCCAGTCTTAGATAGGATACAAGAATCAATGCTCAAAACATTGAGCAAAAAAGACCTTGACTTTTATCAAAAGGAGTTTGGTTTCTTTAATGAAGTTACTAGCATTTCCGGTAAATTGAAGCCTTATATCAAAAAATCGAAAGCAGAAAAGAAACTCAAAATTGACGAAGAGATGACCAAAATCATGGTTAAACCTGGCGTATATTTGCCAAGTAATCCGGATGGAGTTGTCATGGATATTAACCGTAAATCTGGTAAGCCATTACAATCGCACGCAAAAGCACCATTTATGGCCACGTTTAAAATCAAAAAGGAAGTA
The DNA here is from genome assembly GCA_030556595.1 of Debaryomyces udenii. Taxonomy (NCBI): domain Eukaryota; kingdom Fungi; phylum Ascomycota; class Pichiomycetes; order Serinales; family Debaryomycetaceae; genus Debaryomyces; species Debaryomyces udenii. The sequence continues at coordinate 251,465 of JAKTUI010000004.1, read as the reverse complement.
GAGGATATAGATGAACAGGGAGAATCTATAAAGATTCCTATCGAGAAATGGCAGGGTGCTATCTTCAAAGTCGGTGATGATTGTCGACAGGATGTCTTGGCCCTTCAGTTAATCTCTGTTTTCAGAACTATTTGGTCTAATGCGGGACTTGATATGTTTGTATATCCATACAGGGTCACTGCAACTGCTCCAGGTTGCGGTGTAATTGATGTATTACCTAATTCGGTCTCGAGAGATATGCTTGGTAGAGAGGCCGTCAATGGCTTGTACGAATACTTCACGACTAAATTTGGTCCTGAAAACTCGATAGAATTCCAGAAGGCAAGAAACAACTTGATCAAGTCGTTAGCAGCTTACTCCATCATTTCGTACCTTCTCCAATTCAAAGACCGTCACAACGGTAATATTATGTACGATGATCAAGGCCATATCTTGCATATTGACTTCGGTTTCTGTTTCGATATTGTTCCTGGTGGAGTCAAGTTTGAAGCTGTTCCATTCAAGTTGACCCACGAAATGGTCTTGGTCTTGGGTGGTCGGGCAGACACCCAAGCTTTCCAGTGGTTCGAGGAACTATGTGTCAAGGGCTACTTAGCCTGTAGGCCATATATGGAGACTATTGTTCGTACTGTGAACCCGATGCTTGAAAGCGGCTTGCCTTGCTTCAAACCCCACACTATCAAGAAGTTGAGATCTCGCTTCTCTCCTGGTAAATCCGACAAGGAAGCTTCTGCATTCATGAGGTCCCTCATCAGAAAGTCCATGGAGTCTTTCTACACTAAGGGCTATGACGAGTTCCAGCGTATCACTAACGGTATTCCATATTAGCCATCTTGTTTGCATAGCGTCCTTATATACGTTTTGTACATGTCTACAATTATCGATTTTTCGTAATATTGCTGGTCCTATGATCGCTCAAATGGCCTATTCTTGACCACCATCTTGCCTCTACTGGTGCCTGATGATCTTTTCCAACACGCCTCCGCCTCTTCTGTACATTTTGTATTGCCCTTAATTCCTTCATTTTTTTGACTTGGCTGTATTATCTGCAATTTTTCCTAGTGAGGCGCAATGCACAAGCATTACAAGCCATTTTACAAGGCTATACATCTTGAACATAGACAGAAAAATGTTTAATCAGAGTAATAGAGGAAACAATACATTTGACAGGCTAACCACCAGCTTGCATACACAACATATATAGCATAATCATACGAGTAGTTCTTTTAGAAATTTATGCTAATAGTAATTTAAAAATAGCCTGTAAAAGAAAGACTGCATATAGAAGAGGCTCATACAAAAAGCTACTTGGTGTCGATATTTCTATAATTATAATATTGATTTGTTCAAATTAAGAATATAGTTAGTACCGTCTATAGACAATCAGTCAAGTACACGGTTAACTAAGCTTGTCTGTCGCTCAATAAATTAGGAACTACGTCTGAGATACGCAAATTTTGGTGGAGTAAGGCACAAGTCTAAAAAGATACAGATCACAACAAAACTGTTCCAAAAATATTACAACAATAGTTGTACAGTTACATTAGACTAAGCGTCATCATTTTGGTTATCAAGTGATTTGATTAAATCAAGGGTAGAACACTGCCAGTGGAAAACAGAAATTACAAAATCAACGGTATTTGGTTAGATCCACACTAATATCAACAGATAAAAATATGCATCTTAAATTTATATGGGTGTTACTCGCGTTAGTTCTTTCGGTAACGGCAGAAGATTCGTCGAAGAGTAAAAAGGGGTCAAAACATATTCGGTCTACGTCGTTGTTGACATGTATGGACAATTCGTTGTTTACGGCAACGCATTTTGATGTGGTATTTTATCCGCATATAAGCACAGTTTATTTTGATATAGAAGCTCTTTCCAACATTGACGGGAAAACCGGAGCACATATCGATGTTATTGCGTATGGAATCAATGTGGTTTCCAAGAATTTTTCGTTTTGTTCGTTAGATTATCCCGCCATTTGCCCCCTCACAAGTGGGCATATGGATTTGAACTCACATTACGAGATCGATAAGTCGATTACAAGTCAGATTCCGAGCGTAGCGTACACGATTCCTGACCTTGATGCAAGAGTTCGAGTAGTTTTGTTCAACGAAAAAACACAGGAAAAGTATGCGTGTGTGGAAGCTGTATTGAGTAACGGAAAGACAGTACAAACGAAGTATGCTGCTTGGCCAATTGCAGCCATTTCAGGGTTAGGGGTCATTACATCAGGAGTGGTGTCTGTTATTGGACATTCGAATACTGCTGCTCATATTGCTTCAAACTCCATGTCTTTGTTCGTTTATTTCCAGTCTCTATCTATTACTGCAATGATGGCGGTCGCAAAGGTTCCTCCTATTGCTGCTGCGTGGGCTCAGAATTTCATGTGGTCTTTAGGTATCATTAAAGTCGGCTTCATCCAAGATATTGCTAACTGGTATATCCAGGCAACAGGTGGTAGTCCAACCGATATCATTAAAAAGACATATTTGTCCATCTCGGTTCAAAAGAATAAATTCAAAAGATCTGCAATCGATTTCATGAATAACTTATATCACCGACAAAAGACCAATAATCATTTGACTTTATTCAAAAGAGCTTCAATCACTCTTGACTCTGATGATTTTGGTTATAGCGACTCAATGGATAACAAGTTATACACTATCAATGAAGATGATAGCCACTTGTCATCTAAAATTCTTGTTTTAAGAGGTATGCAAAGAGTTTCTTATTTGGCCGGTATCGAAATCACGAATTTGTTCATGACCACCATCATTTTCTTATTATTTTTTGCTTTTGTCATGGTTGTTTGTTTGTCGTTATTCAAAGCAATCATAGAAATTCTCATCCGATCCAAGATTATGAACGAGGGAAAATTCAATGAGTATAGACAACAGTGGCCTCACATTATAAAAGGTTCCCTTTATAGGTTATTGCTCCTTGCCTTTCCTCAATTGGCAGTGATGTGCTTATGGGAGTTTACCGAACATGAATCAGGTGGAACTGTTGTCGTTGCTGTATTTTTATTAGCGATTGTATTAATTCTATTATTCCAAGCAGCCGTCAGAGTGTATTGGCTTGGTAGAAGATCGGTAAGGCAATTCAGGAATCCTGCTTATTTGTTGTATGGTGACGGCAAATTCCTCAATAAATTTGGATTTGTCTACGTACACTATCGCGCTGATTCTTATTTCTTCGTGTTGGTTAACTTGGTATATATTCTTACAAAGTCATTATTTGTGGCTGTTTTGCAAACTCATGGTAAACCACAGTCGGTCATTGTGTTCGTTATTGAATTGGTATATTGTGTTGTTTTATGTTGGATTAGACCATTCATGGATAAGAGAACTAACGCATTTAATATTACCATTTCGGTAATTAATGCCATTAATGCACTTTTTTTCATGTTCTTTTCATACATTTTCCAACAACCACATATTGTTGCATCTGTTATGGCAGTTGTTTATTTTGTCTTGAATGCAGCATTTGCATTGTTCTTGTTATTATTCACAATCATTACTTGTGTTTTAGCTTTGGTTTACAAGAATCCTGATACAAGATATCAACCAATGAAGGATGATAGAGTTTCTTTCTTGCCTAGGTTTGATCGTAAGGGAGGTAATGAAGGAAACAAATCACCTCAAGATGAAGATGATATGGAGTTAATGGCATTGGGTGCGTCTGCAATGAGAGGTCATGAGAATGGTGGTAAGCCAAACCAGGTATACGACGAAGATGACTCAATGTACGACGATGATGCATTCTCAGACCAAAATAATAGGCACCAGAATACTTTTGATTCCAATGCTTACGATAGCTCAAGTAATTCCAAAAGGGATTCTTACTATTTAGAATCAATTGAACCAACTCAACCTACATCAACTATAGTAGGCAATCCAAACAATGCTATGGGCAAATACAATACTGCTTATGGTGCCCATGGGAACTCTTCTGGTAATCGCGTGAATTTCATATGATATCAGCCCTCAGACAAGTTATATTTATGTTTGATGTAAATCAAGTTTTATTTCTAAGGTTTATATGTTTCTACCTGAATATGTATTTTAAGTTATTTTAAGGCTATTAGTTTACAATAGTATGGTGTACTTGAACTTACGAACTGTATTATATAGAGCTGAAGATCAATCAACGCAAAATCGAGGTTTTCCAAAAATGCTGTAATGGAAAATATTATACCAGGTTATCTTAACGCAATTATCATCATCGCTAAATATTGATTGTCTCTTCTGAAAGTCGCTAAGCAAATTCTTATTATTATCACGAATTGTTTCATTGTCAGTTACATCATCATCTTCAATAGATGAAAATAGAACTTGTGAATATGTCTTCTTACGTGGCGTCTCAATCTTTGACTCAGCAAGCCGTAATAATGACGCTGGTAAGATAAAACCTCCTTCTGGAGGTGAAGAAGGCAGTCTTTCATTGGAAACGCTCTTCACCCAGCCTTCTCTGACCCTTTCTACTCTTGAAAGTGGCGGTGATTGAAGAGACTCCTGAGCCACGTAGTCGCCATCTACCCCTAGATCCTCATGATCACCACTATCCGAAAGTTCTTCATCCTGAGGCTTCGTTTCTCTTTTAAAAGAATTCTTGAATTCTCTAACTCGACCGATTGATGTCAGAATAAGGTCATTCAACTTTTCCCTTTTTGCCTCCAATCCTCCGGGGACACCATCAAGTTTGTGCTGGATGCAACTTGATGCGTCATCATAAACTTTATCAAACTGTTCTGCTTTATATTCTCCATCATTTCCGCTAGCGGAGCCTCTTAGGAAGCCGCCTTGCAAAACAGTATTATCACCATCGACACCTTGTGAAGAGTGTAATAGTCCTTCACGGGCTAAGTAATTCCCTCGCTTCTCTAGCTTCTCAATTGAGCTACTCGCCTGTTTCACTACATCTATAAATGCAGGGAATATCTGAATTGAATTCTCATCTTGTACTCTTAAACAAAAGCTTTCATTCATATTCTTAATGCTTGTTGTGCAGAACATGGATTGAACCAAGCTATCGTAATTGATTGTGTCAATCCAGTTATGAGCAAAAGTATCAAAAAAACTAGATACAAAAGTTTTAGTCTGATCCTTGGGCAAGTAGTTCTTAATATTCATTATCGTATTAGGGGCGCGAGTAAGCCTATCACCCTCATCGCTATTGAAAAGGAACACTAACAAAGGCTTATTTTCACTTATGCATTTCCTAAAAATAGGGAACTTGTTTGCGGCAATTTCCAAAACCCCAGTTGCGTATATAGAATCATAATTGAAAGAATTACTAGCGTTTACCTTTGACTCAATGTAAGTCTTCGGGATTACAGCATAATAATTAACGAAGTTCATAAACTTTGGCAAGTTGAAAGGGGCACTTTTATCAATCAATTCAACTAAGCTGTCACGATTTTCTTTTGAAATACGTAACTCTTCCGTTGTGTTAAAAATAAACAAATTCTTGGAGTCCTTAGGAACAATTATGTTCTGATAGTCGTGAGTTAAATTAAACGAAAAACTTTCCTCGTTCAAGTAGTCAAGTCCTAGAGTCGTGAGAATTTCTGGCTTTATCAAGCTCTTCGGCAACACAAGCATTTGCTCTGCAGGATCATGTTTTATCTCACCCAAATCATCTTTAAAGCTCAAGGTCATAAGTGACTCCAACTCTAATTGAGAATTTATTTTCATATTCTTGAGACCCTCGAAATCTATTCTAGAGGGGAATTGAGTACCAAACTTGGAGAAATCAAGAGCTAGAGATGTCACAACCTGCGCCACCTCCAACATACATATTATAAGAGTTAGCTTCATATTCACTAGGGCGTTGTAAGAACTTATAATACCGTTAACAAATATTTTGAAACTTGATTTTGTGAATTGAACTTAGACACAAATGCTGCAAAATTTTCGATTGCAAAATTTTTCCATGCAGCATTGACTAAGTATACACAATAATTTTATTTCTGCCTCTCACTTCCATCTGATTATTGATTTCAAACATTTCTCCATTATCGTTGAGAAAATATTCTTTCAAGGGTTGGCCATCATATGAAACAAGATCTCTTGAATATGATTTATAATTCGGCGAATAGCCTGGGGACCCTGGGTCATTATAATTCCCATCAAGACCTTTGTTACTATAATCAAAGTTTATGTCTGAAAGCAAATTCAAGTTAGAAATGTAGAATGTTGTCAATAGCATGACAAGGTTACTCATCCATAGGAAGAAGGAAATTATAATAAATCCGGCTGTGGTCTTTCTCAATGTGCACACCGATTTCTTGGAGCAGTCAGAATTCGGTATTAGTACTGCAGTGGCTAGAGAGAAAGATACGAGTCCCAATATTGCCGCCACCAAACAATAGAAGCTTCCATTTCGCTTCTCAAAATTGATGATGGTAGTTATGAATAGGAATGATACGATAAGAGATATTGCACCATCTGCAATTATGTACCTGTATATTCCATTGGACAACTTGTGGTCATTCTGCGAGAGAACACAGGCTAAGGTTATTATTATTATAGCAATTATTATTTCGAAGACGTAGAGCAAAAAATTGGCCGTGATTGTGATTTCAACGTCTTCCTGTTGATCAAAACCAACAAAACGCTTCGCCGGGAATGACGCTACAGGCCTGTTCATAACCTTTCTTATTAATTCAGTTTCTAGCTCCTTCTTTCTTGATGATAAACTCCGCAAATCGTCGTGGTGTTGAGTAAACATCGAATTGGACTCGTTCTTCTTCAAGCTCTCATACCCGTTGTCAACTATTGGCGGTAGCTCCTTCTCTACCTTGGGAGGCAAAGAACCTCCAGAGGCCAATGTTTCGTTTGAGTGATCGTTGTGATACGTGGGAAACGACGGCAAGCTAGGTAATTTGATTGCGGCATCATTATTGTACGGAAGTAATACTTTACTTTCTTTGTCTTTCAACCTTGGATACGGCATGAATGAGTCCTTTGAGTCACCAGTGGTGGATGTAGATGGTTTCATGTAATGCTTGTAGATATCGTCCTGGTATTTGTAGTTATTTGTCTTTTCATGGAGGTCCTGCTGTGCATCAACTTCTCCAACTTTACTTTGGTCCACCAACGCTTCATTCTCAACAGATGTGGGTGTGGTATTTCGAGACCTGTTCCTAGGTGTTATGTCTTCATGCTCGAATCTTGACAAGTCGCTTACTACCCTTCTTTCACTTGTCAAATCATTGTGCTCGTATGGCCGCAACTTCACCATTTTCTTAACCAATGGCTATTTTATTGTGCCTTATTGGTTTCAGGTTAAATCTTTCTGCTGAATTGAATCTGAAATAAATCTGTTAATTTCTGCAACTATCACATCTCCGTTTAAGGCCCTGTTTACACACTCCAAGCTCTTGCAAGACGTTAATGCTGGATCTATTCTTTCATGTTGCTTCCTAATCGGGTACAAATATAAATAGAAGCCAGCGATGTACTGCGCGAAATGGTGCAGTGGATGCGACCTTACTTTTTTTTCACTGATTCCGTCCATTCCTGCACCACGAGTTCGAGCCCCATGTTTGCCAAATTTTATGTCACGTCCCGGGCTTGCTTATATGGCCCTGTTCCTCGACTCTATGCCTTTGAATGATTTTTTTTTTTTAACAAGGCCCTTCTATCACCCCAAGTGTTCCCGGAGCTCCTGCTATGGTACTCCGGGATCCTTGTCCCATGAATGATTTATTCTTTTTAATGCAATTGTCATCATTTCAGCGCCGTAAGCGAGTAACTCCGGGACATGAGGAGGCTCTCATTTCTCTTACTAGTAGCCAATCACAGCAACCCATTTTCGGTGGAAATTTTCAGTTGTTCCGAGTTCACAAAAAGTCGATGGGTATAAAGTAACACAAAGTCTACTATTACCAAAAGCTCAGCTACTATTATACGGAAGTGTTAAAAAGAGCAAGCAATAGTTCGTTAACACTAATATTGGATTGAACAGTTTATTAGATAGGATAAGCCAGATAAGTCACAGAACAATAAACAATGTTATCTAGAAGCATTAGAAGTACTACACGTCGCTTACCAAGCGTTTACAAAAAGCCTGTATTTCAAACCGGAGTTAAAATTGGAAGCCTTATGGCCAGCAGAAGTTTGCAAACAGGACAATTCGGCAGGCAGAGAAATGTCAATCGAATCAATAACAATATGTTGATGTTCAAGCGTTTTGGATCGCAGACTGTGAAGGTTCCTGAGATGGCGGAATCAATCACCGAAGGTACATTGTCCGGCTATACCAAGGAAGTGGGAGATTTTGTCAATCAGGATGAAACTATTGCCACGATCGAGACAGACAAGATCGATGTGGAGGTTAATGCTCCTGTAAGTGGTAAAATAACCGAGCTTTTGGTTGATGTTGAGGAAACAGTAGAGGTTGGACAAGATTTGGTGAAGATCGAGGAAGGTGCGGCACCGGAAGGAGGTGCAGCCAAGAAGGAAGAGCCAAAGAGTGAAGAGGCTCCTAAGAAGGAAGAGCCAAAGAAAGAGGAACCAAAGAAGGAGGAACCAAAGAAGGAAGAGCCAAAGAAAGAAGAGCCAAAGAAAGAGCAGCCAAAGAAAGAAGAGCCAAAGAAACAGCCTAAGAAGGAAGACTCCAAGTCTGAGGAACAAGGTTCTTTCACCAATTTCTCCAGATATGAAGAGAGAGTTAAGATGAACAGAATGCGTATGAGAATCGCTGAACGTCTTAAGGAATCACAAAATACCACTGCTTCCTTGACCACCTTCAATGAGGTCGATATGTCTAACATCATGCAAATGAGAAAGCAATACAAAGACGAGTTTTTGGAAAAAACCGGTATTAAGTTTGGCTTTATGGGTGCATTTTCCAAGGCTTCTACTTTAGCCATGAAGGACATTCCAGCCGTCAATGCCTCTATCGAAAACAATGATACCTTGGTTTTCAGAGACTATGTCGATATCTCTATTGCCGTCGCCACACCAAAGGGTTTGGTTACGCCGGTTGTGAGAAATGCCGAATCTTTGTCGATTTTGGGTATCGAAAAGGAAATCTCTAACTTAGGTAAGAAGGCTAGAGATGGTAAATTGACCTTGGAAGATATGACCGGTGGTAACTTTACCATCTCCAACGGGGGTATCTTTGGCTCCTTGTACGGTACTCCAATCATCAACTTGCCACAAACTGCTGTTTTGGGCTTGCACGGTGTCAAGGAAAGGCCTGTTACCGTCAACGGTCAAGTTGTTTCCAGACCAATGATGTACTTGGCTTTGACCTACGATCACAGAGTTTTGGATGGCCGTGAAGCTGTTACTTTCTTGAAGACCGTCAAGGAATTAATCGAAGATCCAAGAAAAATGTTATTATTACAATAGATCTTTGTTTCTTCCTCATTATTCATATTCCTTTTGTATCTTGGACTTTATCTTTTTTATAACTTACAGCTATGATCACATATAAGATCCTCTCATATGATTGTTTTGCGCCAAATGTAAAGCAAATCTACTTTATAAGTCATCTAATTATACACTATACACTATTTATTATGTATTCTATTGTTTAGGCGGAGACTATTGTCAAAGAACAAAAGAAGCTTAGAAGGATGCTCGATATGCAATCAAATTAGCTATATTTACATAATTCCTAAATAGGCAATTTTCTATTATTTATATCCATCAAAGATTTCGCATCATTTTAACCTAATGTATTCCTATAACTAGTTTTTTTCGGGAGGTAATTGCTTGTAGGAAATTGCTTCTTCTGTTTCTTTCTCTTAACAAGTAGGAGGTTTAACTCATATTGCAATATTTTTTGGAAAAGACGAAACAATTTAACAGCTGCTTGATCTATTTCACCGAAAATATTCTCGACAAGAATCATTTTTAAAAAATGGAGCCATTTAGCAATTGGGAAGAAGTATCAGCTTCAAATCCCACGAATCGGGTACCATTGCCTCATGAAGAATTTGATGAGTATTTCAATGGATACAGTGAAGTTGAGAACATGTTCAACGAGACATTAACAGGATTACAAGATTTGGATGTTCCTTCGGGATTTGTGAATCAAGACTTAAAGCAGCAGGAGCTCCAGCAAAAAAGAGGACATCAAATTAAACATAGTCGGGGGATCAGTGGAACAGCTATCTTCGGCTTTGCAGAGCACGGCAGGGAGTTATCTATTCTGGGGTTGACAAGTGATTTATACAAATCAGTGAAACCATCGGTGGATTTGGGGAAGTCTATTTCACCTGGTGAATTGCTCAACTCCTTAGCACATCAGTCAGAGCAGACAGGTGCACCCCCTTCCGAGATAGACTTTAACTTCCCTGACGAACTTCAGAAACCATTGCACTTTGCGGAAGAAGAAGAGTATGAATACGAACAACAGAAAACCCCCAAAAAGGAACCAGAGTCCAGAGACTACATTGTCACAAATGAACACCCCAAGTCATATAAATTTCCTCCTTCGCCCAATCAAGGTACAATGAGACATGGAGAGCCTATGACGCTGTCTAAGCACGCTCGATCTGTTAATCAATACTCTGTGAAATACCTACAGGAACTTAATAAAATGAATTCTCCTTCTAAACAAAAATTCAAGGAGAACTATATTAATGACATTGAACCCTTGCTAGAAAAAAGGGCAGAAAGTGGACATGCAGCTTCGCAGCAGCAATCAGATTTGTTCGATAACATAGCGGGTCCTCAACTGTCAACTCCATATAATAATCACACTATGTACAAGTATGTTCCAATTCCAATTCAAGATCCAAGCGACCATCAGAATATGACTCAGACCCTGAAAAGGGTAGACATGAATCAAATGCCCTTGAATATAAAGAATAACCTCAATGCGTTTTTGCCACCACCTTCACCACCAACTTTAACAAATGGATCTCCAGACTGGAATTCATCTCCTGAACCACAGTCTCCATCTCCATCCAGACAAACGAATGCATACCAAGCCAACTCGAGGTTTTCATCGCCTATCCATTCTCAGACGAGAAATGAAAGAAATGTTTTTTATACGACACAATTCTTCTCAGATGACGCTGGAAACATAGTCGGTGGAAACCACACAGATGCTAACTTTGCATTTGAATCTTCACCGGTGTACCAGCAATCCCTTAATTCATCCCCTATCAAGTATTATAACAGCCCGTTAAGAAATATACCCACTGAGGACGATACAGTGGATGCCAATGCAACTATAACTCAATTAACACCCTTGAAAAATCAAAATCCAATTACTCCACTGAAAAACAAAGTCACTTTAGAGTGGAGTCCTATAATTTCTCCAAATGCTAAGTCCTCGAAAGACGTAAGGAAAGCTCTTCAAGAATCTTCACCCAGAAGGAAAGTAAAGAAAACTTCATTATTACCCCCAGGTGAGTTGGACCAGTACTGGGAAGGGCCCGATGAAAACAAGATTTTCACTTGTACCTATAAAAATTGCGGTAAGAAGTTCACTAGGCGGTATAACGTTAGATCTCATATTCAGACCCATCTAAGTGATAGACCATTTGCATGCTCTTATTGCCCAAAGAGATTTGTTAGACAGCATGATCTAAATAGACATGTGAAGGGACACTTAGAAGCGAGATACTGTAAATGTTTGTGCGGTAAGGAGTTCTCTAGACTAGATGCATTAAAGAAACATAGAGCAAGGAATATTTGTATTGGTGGTCTTGCAAGTAATGAAAATCATTGTATAACCAAACCTCCAAGGAAAACAAGAACAGATGTTCTTGATGAAGTAACTTCAGACAAACTTGTTCAAGAGATAGACTCTAATTTGCCATTAGTTGAAAATGTACTATCTCCTTGAGGTGAAACCTTTAATTTCCTTCTGCATTTTTCCTTCATTTTAATTCTTGCATCTCATGTACCATTGCTCAATATTTATTTTTAATCAAGTGAATCTTGAATTCAATTCTTGTATGTTTCCAGACTCCTTTAGAACAGCTTTATAACAATTAGAGAGTTAAATAGTTTATTTACTATAAGTTATACTATTATACATGAATATTAATTAGAAACATACCCAGTACGAAATTAGAAGAAATCCCAAAATTCCTATGTATTAAATCTGTCAAGTAGTGGTAGAGATGCCTTAAGTTTATGATGAGTCATGTTGAGTTTCCAATTTAACGCTTTCAGGAACGCTCAACCCTTGCTTTGTTAACTCCTCTTCTTGCTTATGGATCTTCAAATGCTGATTGAGATTATCAGATCTGCTAAATTTCTTATTGCAGATAGAGCAAACATAAGGTTTCTCGAATGTGTGCAAAGATCTAAAGTGTCTTTTCAAGTGTTCTTGTCTTTTGAATCTTCTAGAACAGTAATTGCATAGATAGATTTTACTTTGATCGACCAAATCCGCTTCCTTGTTTTCTTTCCTGCCTCTAGTTCTACTTTTAGAATTGATTATGCTAGTAGGAAAAATCTGTGTTGTAGGAGGCAAGTCTAGTGATTGTAAATCAACTTCAACTTCAACACCCTTAGATATAATTTTCGTGGTGGTAGCAGGCATAGGATTATTTGCCTGAGGCAGTTTTCTTTTCGGCATTAATTTGGATCCGAGAATACGCTTGGATGCAGTTGCTAAAGACGATGATGTGTTTACATTTGAAGTTGTCGAGCTGCTCATATCTGAATCCGTATCGCCCATCTCAGAGTAAATATTATTATGGCTTTGTGATGAATCATGAGAGGTGTGACTCTTTATATAAACATCACCAACATCATCGGGATAGCTAGGTGTTCCATTTAGATTATTATTAAAAATTGAAGACTTTTCAGTAGTTGTATTTGAGTTACTATTGGTTCCATTTATGCTATTTGTCTCCGACTGATCATTTTTATATCTTGGCTTTCCTCTAATGTACGTCGCTGGATTTACGATATTCTTTCGTTTACCAACTTTTTCGAATAATGCTGCATAATCTGGTTCCAATTGATTACCGGCAAATTCGCTTCCTATAATATGATTCGAGTTTTCCAGTGATGAAACATCAATTATAGGCTTCGAAGTTGAATCTGACGACGATGTCATATGTGTTGATAAGGCCTGCGCAGAAGAGTTTCCCATTATGTCAGGTTCTATGCTTTCAATTTCGTTTTCATTGGCGGTGTTGGTTTTATTATTAAGTGAATTTAAGTCCTCGGTTTTGAAGAATTCGGGATTGTCATCATTTTGCTCTACTTTAACTGGCGTTTTGAATCTGGTGAACAAACTTCTTTTCGATCTTCTAGCTTTTTTGGTAGCCATTTGGGAATCATCGTCTGTCTCTTCTTTCGCAGGGTTTATCATTAGAAATTCTGAATCAATATCTATATTGTCCATATTATTAGTTCCTCTGCCATTATTATTGGTCTCTACATTAAATGATTCATTGTCATGGCCAGGATCTGCGGTTATTTCATTAGCATTCGTGTTATTCAGCAAGGTTGAGCTCTTAAATATGCTTCTTATCAAGTGTCTAGATTGCTGCATTTGAGGCGGACCTCCCGTATAATTAGTCGTCGGTGGCGAAGAAGGGGACATTGATTCTGAAGGACTCGATGGATTCGATAAACGTTGGTTCCTATCACTCATAAAAGGGATATAGTTACTTATGGAGCTGGTAAAACTCGTATATCTACCAGGAGCTGGATCTCTCAGTCGCTGATTTACAGATGAATGCTGACTATCAATAGAAGCCCTATGCTTGGAATAAAGATCAAGTGACTGGCGTTGATGATGTGAAGGAGGCTGATCCAATGAATTTCGAGTGATATACTGCTGAGCTGAAAAAAAAGATGGCTGGGTTGAATGCACTGAACTAGCTGATGGCGTAAGAGATGTTGTCGTAGTTAAGGGCGAGAGGTCATTGTAGTAATTATTGGTGGCATTAATGTTAACACTTGCATTGGAAACCGAATGGTTATTAAGCAGGCTATTGCCTGCAACACTGCGATAGCTGTTAGGATGATAGTGGTAGTTTTCACTAGACCCGTCCCGAAGATTTCTATTAGGTGTATTAAATGTGTTGACGCTTGCAAATGAGCCAGTATGCGGAATAAAATTTTGCTGTGACGGGACTCGTGGAATAGGCTCAGGAGGGCTGTTATCCTGCTTCTGATCCAAGTCCAGGAAATGTGCCGCTGTGTCTGTGGTCATCAGAGGCTTTGTGTTGAACAAAGACTCCGTTTCGTGGGTAATTGCCTTGTTATTCAACAATGGATCATAAAATGAATCAACCTCCACATTAAATGGAGGGGATTCATCCAAATCCATATTGTCTTGTCTTTTAAAGTCTCCTAGCATGTCTAGCCTCACTTGTTCCTCTCCCTCGGCATTCTCGCCGTCCTCTATATTTCGCTCTTGCTCCTTGAACTCTTTATCAATTGTAGAATCTCTATATTCTCCAAGATCCATGTTTTCATTGTCAACATTGAAAAGGTTTTCATATCCCTCGTCTATTCCATGTTCTTCTTGATCATAGTCAATTCTCGGGGAATTTAGAACTATACCATTATCGGTCTGACCCAAGCCTGTGTCCATTTGATATAGTTCTTTATGTTCATAAGCATATTCATCCATACTTCAAGACTCTATATGTGTAATAATAATCAAAAATTTAGTAGATTGCATATGTTATACTGGAAATGGTGTCTAGTATGATAAAGATCACTCAATAAAAGATATCACCAGATTTTTATGCTCATATTTTCACCCAAAAAAAAATTCAAAAAAAAAAAAAAAATAAATGATAACAGCTAGGCTCAAAGGGCATAGCAATAAACGCCTATAATACAACTTTTTATTGTAAATTACATATACTATACAATTTAATCCTCTGAATTCTTTTCACCAGAAGGTATCCGTTGTCGTACTTCCGACTCGTCTTGTACGTCGCCAGTTGTGAAGTTTGGATTATTTTCATTTTCTTCGTTTTCATCATCTATGGTTTCTAGGTCAGGATTGATGACACGTAGCACAGATCTTCTCTTGGAGCTAACTAGCACCTGGACGTCCATCTTGTCATCAATTGAAGCATCGGAATCAGAGTTTTCGTCCTGAATGTTTTCTGATGTTTCGGCGAGGTCTGAGATGTCAATAGACTCGAAGTTATCGGGGTCGACGTCATTGAGTAGCCTGGATGCTGATGGCTTGTTCTGAATAGTGCTGTGGCTCTTCTTTCTGCGTACGGAGCCCAGCTCAGGATTGGCAGTAGGAGAATTGGGAGTAGAGAAGGAAAGAGACTTTCTAAGCTTAGACACGGACCGGTTCACCAAGTTTGTCTGTAAGGGTGTTGGTTGTGGCTTAGGAGTTGATGGGACCTCTTGATCTTGGTGCTGGAGTCCTTGCGGAGAGTTGTAATTTGAAGCCTTGCTGCTTAGCGTCTCGTTGGAAGCTAGATAGCTGTTCCGAAGTGGTTTTGTTCTGGTGTCGTCAAATTCCTGCCTTTTTCTCACCCATGAATCGATAGAGGCTGCATCCAAAGTTGAATTGGTATCGTTGTGGGAGGCAGTTGCTCTCCTCTTGGCCCTACTACTCATAACAGATTCCTGATCGTAGTAATTCCCAATGTGGTAGTCATCGTTTAGTTCGTCACTCGAACCTTGATTGCGCCTCTTCTTGAGGAATAGTGCCGCAGTGATGGTAGTTGCAATGGCGCAAATTGGCAACACGGTCCCCAAGATGGCCTTCTTTTTGACGCTACTCTGTTCATCCTTTGAATGTTGAGAGGCCTTCGAGTTCTGTTTTATGCTCTTGACACTTTTAAAGGAATCGACATCGTACAAATTGACAACGTATTGGTTTGAAGTGTCTCTTTTGGTCGTTGACTCACTTGAATTAATAACAATCAAAGTTTTGAATATGGTGACCGCCCCCAAGATATCTTCATATTGCAAGCCCGTTTCATTCGCTGGACTCCAGTTCCAAGTAGCGGAATCAGTGGATAGCTTTGCAAAAAGTGGAGTCGATTCTGTTTTTAGAAGTTCTCCTCCTACCAATAGGACTTCCTTGATCCGATAGTAATCTGTAATTGTAGATGCCGAATCGTTTTCCAACTCATCGAATATAGGCAAGGCCAATGGAAACCGACGAGAGTTCACGTTATCGGAAGCATCGGTAGCGTCGGCGACTTTTTTGAACGACCACCCTGAATTGAAGCTCCAGGTGGCTAATTGGTACATGTTCAACCACCCATTATTGCTCTGTCCTCCAATCACTAACTGCGTCTGGGCGTCAGGTGCCAACAAGTTTGTTGCTCCATAGAATGGCTGCGGCTTTGTGCTGGTGGTAATATTAGAAAATTTCAACTCGTTGGTATCGAAAGAAAGCATTCTATTAGATACATGATCGGACAGCTCGCAACACCCTCCGTATATATACAAAGTGTTATCACCTGGTGCGGTCAAATATGTCGAATATTTGTAGAATGACCCATCGTCAACGTCATTGAATTTCAAATCATCCACTGTATCCCACTTGTTGGCTTGCTTGTCATATTTAATCAAATTCAACATTCCGTCTCCACAAACATCCTTTGACGAGCTTTTTTCGCTGATCTTACCATTGAAACCATACAACTCTTCTCCCTGTAAAAAAAGTGACGTATTAGCTGGTGGTTCCGCCAACTTATCTACCCTTTGCCCGTCTTTTAAGTTCAAATCTGCCTCCGAATAGCCGTGGCTCCCTTTTCCAATGCCGGCTATAGAGAAATTGAGCATCACCAAATCATTGTTCTTCAAATGCATGTAAATCTTGCCATCGCTAAACGAATAGAGTGCATTCCATTCATCATTACTACTGCCCCACGAAAATGTCACTATTGACATAAATAAAAGAAGAATGAGTATTCTAGCCTCCTTCAACCTCATTTTTGCATTTATTCATAAATTAGAACTGACTTTATTGCTGCTACTTGTGTTTTTTATTTCTTTATCCCATTTCCGCCCATTGATATCAACAACTACAATTATATCTTCAAAATAGTATGTTTACAATTTCACTAAAACGGTTAATGAAGAATTTTTGTAAAAGAGAGATACTCACGTGCACAATCAGGTGAGTTTGATGAAAAAAAATTATTACTCATTTATGTCCATATATATATACTAGATAAAGTCTTCATACTTATACAACGAGGTTTGGTATAACTAATTACAAGACACAGCACTCATAGGACGAATCATCTAAGATGTCATCATTTGGAAGCATATTTCGCGTAACCACTTACGGTGAGTCGCATTGTAAATCAGTGGGATGCATCGTTGATGGATGCCCACCTGGATTGGAATTAACGGAAAAAGATATCCAGCCACAGTTGAGCAGAAGAAGACCGGGTCAGTCGAAATTGTCTACACCAAGGAATGAGAAGGATCAGGTTCAAATTCAATCGGGTACCGAGCATGGACTTACATTGGGATCGCCAATCGGTATGATGGTGCAAAACGAAGACCACAGACCACATGATTATTCAGAGACAGATTTATACCCAAGACCATCACATGCGGACTGGACGTACATACAAAAGTACGGAACGAAGTCTTCTTCGGGAGGAGGAAGATCGTCCGCCAGAGAGACTATCGGAAGAGTTGCAGCTGGAGCAATTGCGGAAAAAATATTGGCCAAGGCTAACGGAGTAGAAATCGTGGCATTTGTGTCCAGCATCGGGGAAATCGAGATGGACAGAAGCCCCCAAAACATCACATTCCAGAACACTTTGAACACTATCACTAGAGACGAGGTGGACGATTGTGGGCCCATTAGATGTCCGGATGCAGGAGTGAGAGACGAGATGGTCAAAGTTATCGAAAAATACAGAGATAACAAGGACTCGATAGGGGGTGTTGTAACCTGTGTGGTCAGAAACTGTCCTATTGGTTTGGGAGAGCCATGTTTCGATAAGTTGGAAGCCAAGTTGGCGCACGCGATGTTATCGTTACCTGCAACCAAGGGATTCGAATTTGGTTCTGGGTTTTTGGGAACCAAGATCCCTGGCTCTCAGCACAACGATGCATTTGTACCTGGTGAAAAGGCCAATCAATTAAGAACCAAGACCAACAACTCTGGTGGTATTCAAGGAGGAATTTCCAATGGTGAAAACATCTATTTCTCAGTTGCGTTTAAGTCAGCAGCCACCATCTCGCAAGAGCAAAGAACTGCTACTTACGATGGTACTGATGGTGTTTTGGCAGCAAAAGGTAGACATGACCCCAGTGTTACTCCTAGAGCTGTTCCAATTGTCGAAGCCATGACTGCCTTGGTTTTAGTGGACCAATTGTTGATTCAAAAAGCAAGAGATTACGGTAGAAGCATCGTCAATAACTGATTCGTTCATTTGTATAGTTGTCCATATAATTAATTACATAGAAAGAAGTATTATTTATTCCAAACCGTTGAATAGTATGTCTTTATCGATGGTATCGGCTTATATGCCGTCCACTGTAATGGGTATTAAATAGCATTAGATTTTTCATACATTTAATCAGCACTATATCAGTCATCTTACAATGGATTATGTTCAAATATTGATTTTCACTCTATTGATAGGGTTATTGGTTACAGTGGCACTATATATTTTCCAAAATTACGATTCTAGTAAGGGTGGTACTTCGAAATATTTCAAGCCAACATTTTTGATCATAGGACCAAATGGCAGTGGGAAAACAGCATTATTCTTTAAGCTCACCAGTGATATCGAAAATAGCAGCTTTACGAGCACAGTTTCCTCGATAGAGCCAAATGTGTCAGAAGTATACCTCCCTTTCTCGAATAGGAAAATCGGGTCCAAGTATCAGCTCATAGATTACCCTGGTCACTTGAAGTATTATAAGTTGTTGACCAAACTAATTAATGAGGATATTACATTAAAGAATATTAGAGGTATAGTGTACGTCATTGACTCGTCATCGAATTCTATCAATGACGAGTCAATAAAATTCGTATCTAAACAGTTATTTACGTTACTCAGTACAACGGAGAAAATGCCTAATGGGATCGATTTTTTGTTTGCAGTAAATAAACAAGACTTATTTGACACCAAGCCCATCCACAAAATTAAGCAATTGCTTGAGCAGGAAATGAATAAATTGATCTACAATGAATTGAATGACAAAAAATTCCAAGAAAATAGCGAAACCGATGCTGATGAAGAAGACAGTGATGCCTCTACCAGAGAATTTTGGGCTTCCACCATGGGAACTCAACAGTCCTTCAAATTTGAATATTTGGAGGGTAACATGGATTTCATCGGTGGGTCTGTGCTAAGGAACAAATACGAGCAGTGGGAAAATTGGTTCGACGAAAAGGTAGTCAACTAGAACTCTTACTTTTTCACCTCATGTTGTGGTACCGACGGAAAGAACCCCGGTGAATGCATTTCTTGTTGCCTCTTGATTCGGACTTTAGCCTGGACATAGTTTTGTATCCTCATCTTATAAATGTCTCTATTTAGTGTGTAATCCTTGAACTTATAGTTATTAATTTTTGCGCTAATTTCTGTTTTGTCGTTTTGAAATTGCTGTAATTCTTGGTTTGCGTTTATGTATCGATCCTTCTCTTTTTCCTTGCCCTGATCCTTGTCATCTTTCGTATTCTTCGCCAATCCCGATATGCCACTTAAGAAGTTCCAAGAATTGGGTTTTAACTCTTCCACTTGCTTTTTCTTCTCTATAATTTTGCTCTCTAACTCCTCAAGCTGTTTCTTGAGCTCCTTATATTCTTGTGGCTCGACTACTTTGCTAAATTGTTCATCTTTAAGGTGTTGTGGACATATGTAAAAATAATCGGCTTTATTGTCTGATAGCAAAACCGTGGATGAAGGTTTGTAACACAACAGACATGCCTTACTATCAGATTCTGAAACCAATCTAGAATGGTAGAAGTTCGGGAATGCACTCATGTCCGCCTCGTCTATCTGCCATTGAGCTTAAGTCGTATAATCATCTTCATATGGTTCCTATCTTCGTAAGGTTGATCAAGCTGTATGGGCGGGTAACGCATCATTGCAATTTTCAAAATTTCAAAAAACCTTGCGAGAACAAATCGTACAGCAAATGTTATTATCAATATAAACAGCTTCGTTTAACCAAACAAATATATTTCTATAATCAATCAATCGAAACAAACACATCATTACAATATAATTAATACTAGAATTATTTTGTAATCATTTACAGTTTGAGGTTTAAAAAAGTTTGAAAAATATCCGCTAAGAAATATTGATAAAGTAAATCCATCCCTTTTTCAATTTTTACCGCTCAACTGTTTTTTTTTGTTTGTTTGATATAGGATTGAATAATTCGTTTGATTTGTTTATTGGTTTTTTGTTTAAGTGACTAAAACATATACCAAAAGGCCCATCTGCACGTTTAGCGACAGAGATTAGTCAAATAGAGGTGTACATCCGAATAAGCTTAGTTAAGGAATTTAGCACTTATTTGAAGAGAAAGGAGCTAAAAAAAAGCCTTACCAACCACAGTTCAATTGATAAACTATAAGGGGTAACTTATAGTATATTTTGACACGTCCTCTGCATATTACAACCACCTCACACAAATTCCAACCCCAGTTCTCATTACCGAAACGCCCCGGTAGAACAGTCCCTTAAATTAAAATATAACACAGAACAACATAATACAATGGCTGACCATCAAGAAGCAGACGTCGACTCTATTGTTGATAGATTGTTGGAAGTTAGAGGTTCAAGACCCGGAAAACAGGTCACCTTGTTGGAACACGAAATCCGTTACTTATGTACAAAAGCTAGAGAAATCTTCATCCAACAACCGATTTTGTTGGAATTAGAAGCTCCGATCAAAATATGTGGTGATATTCACGGGCAATACTACGATTTGTTACGACTTTTTGAATATGGTGGATTTCCGCCTGAAGCAAACTATTTGTTCTTGGGTGATTACGTCGACAGAGGAAAGCAGTCGTTAGAGACTATTTGCTTGTTGTTGGCTTACAAAATTAAATATCCAGAGAATTTTTTCATTTTGAGAGGGAATCACGAATGTGCTTCGATTAATAGAATTTACGGGTTTTATGATGAATGCAAAAGAAGATATAATATCAAGTTATGGAAGACATTCACAGATTGCTTCAACTGTTTACCAATTGCTGCTATAATTGACGAAAAGATTTTCACGATGCATGGAGGTTTATCACCAGATTTGAACTCAATGGAACAGATTAGAAGAGTCATGAGACCAACTGATATTCCTGACGTGGGATTGTTGTGTGACTTGTTATGGTCTGATCCAGACAAAGATATTACTGGATGGTCAGAAAATGATCGAGGTGTGTCTTTCACGTTCGGACCCGATGTTGTCTCGAGATTTTTGCAGAAACACGACATGGATCTTATCTGTAGAGCCCATCAAGTTGTTGAAGATGGATATGAATTTTTCTCTAAGAGGCAGTTGGTAACGTTGTTTTCAGCCCCAAACTACTGTGGTGAATTCGATAATGCGGGGGCTATGATGAGTGTGGATGAAAGCTTATTGTGCTCCTTCCAAATCTTGAAGCCCGCGGATAAGAAACCAAGGTATCCCCAATCCAATAATGTTGTGAATAATAGACCTGTCACCCCTCCAAGGAAGCCAAGAAGAGGTTCTAAATAATGGGGCTAGTACGCTAGCGATATTATTTACCTGAACTACAAAAAGAAAAAAAAAATCAAAAAAAATGTTTCTTTGAAATGCCTACTTTATTTTTTCAGTCTCTTCTATGACTTGTACTCCTTCCTCCCTCTATTTTTATTTGTTGAAATACTGTACCTGCCATGTTTGAGTTACACCCCCATCCGTCTCTAATCTCGATAGTTTTCCTATGGTATACTTCTTAGCTTGATTGTCTTTGTTTCTTGGTGTCGCTTATGAATCTCAAGAACATTAATAACTGCAATACAACCCGAGAATGAAGATAGTCGCTGTTATATAGACTTCCGAATTTTATAACGCATATAGTTTGTTTTTTATACTGTTGCCTACATGGCAATATCTATAGTTTAAGAAATTGTTATAAGAAGTTCGCCAATGATTAGCTCATTGATGCCTGACTAGTGGGGTACTGCTGGTGGTTGTTTGCTGCTTATTACTTGCTGCTTGCTATTTGCTACAATTTGCTCAAATTTAGGTTATAGTATTTTTAGTGTTAGTTTAATTCATTTAGTTTGTTCGAAAAAACGCGTTTCTGGCTCAAGCCCCATGTTTCATGGTCGATGCTAATTCTAATACTATTTTTGTTTGAGGAGTTTTTTTTGTCTCCCTATAGCTTTGTTTATGCATTTGGAGCTAATATACGTTTTATGGTGTAACGTCTTACCATACTTTTTGTATATGTAGAAACGTCTCAACTCTATGACATCTTAAACTATGAGAACAATTTTGTCCTGAATCTTATCAAATACCTTTCAAAGCTCATAGAAGTAACTTTTATATGCCATTTGCTTTTGAATGTTGTATTCTTTTCTTCATTTCACCTCATCAAGGCCATGTTCCAAGTATCCATCTCTGGTAAGATTACTCTATAGCTGCAAAAAGACAGTCACGTATATCACGTGCAAGTGTTTGATCGATTTTTATTTTTCGCTTACGTCACGATATTGGTGCGGCTTATGTAATTCTATTTTCGTGAAAAACTTTGAACTCCATACCATTAGGGACGAAAAAATTAGTGAAATTTTATTAGTGAACTCTTTACTTACCATCGACTTTAAAAGAACGCTAATAATACAATATGGTATGTAACGATAGCTTTAGTGACTAAGTTGAAGAACTGTTTCGAATTCCACCAGCTAGAATGAAAGATTTTGCTAATAAGACGTTGCATTTTGAGCCTGAAAATTTTTGAAAGATGGGTGCTGTTGGAAAGATTGATATGAAGGAGAATTGATGAGGAGGTAGACAAAGTATTATAAGGCATTACGTGTGATATTAATGGTGGAATGAAGAGAATGGTGATTTTGAAGAATTTATGACATGGAATTCAAGCAGGCTCTGAGCTAAAATACGGAGTCATAGTAGAAAGCAAAAGGACATAATACTAACATGATATAGGTTTTAGTTCAAGATTTGTTAAACCCAAACCCAGCTTCCGAAGCTCAAAAGCACAAATTGAAGACTTTGGTTCAACAACCAAGATCTTTTTTCATGGACGTTAAGTGCCAAGGATGTTTAAACATCACCACCGTTTTCTCCCACGCTCAAACTGCAGTTACTTGTGATTCTTGTTCCACTGTCTTATGTACCCCAACCGGTGGTAAGGCCAAATTGACTGAAGGTTGTTCATTCAGAAGAAAGTAAATTAATTGATTATTAAAGGTTGACATTAATAAAAGTAAAATAAAGAGATGATATATTAATTGAAGTTTGGTTTTATTAGTTGGGCTTTTTTAGTAATTAGTTTATTTTGTATATTTAAAAGAATTAATAGTTTCTCCGAAGCTTCTGAAAGTTTATATTTCAAATATAATGCATATGTATACATGTCGTAGTTACTAGTGAATTGAAACGCCATATATCGTTTATTTGACAAAAAGTAAGAAATAGTGAATTAATGTAGAATTAACTGAACTAAATAGACTATAATTTGGACTTAGCATAGAAGCGGACAACTTCGTCGATAGCCCCGGCGACCTTTTCGACATTACTATCGTTCAAGCCGGCTACCGATGCTCTACCTGAGCTCACCAAGTAGATACCGTGATTCTTCTCTAACCTTGCAACCATCTCTGGGGTCAATCCTGTAAACGAAAACATTCCGGATTGGTTGACAATGTGGTCCCAGTTGCCAGGGGTGCTCAACTTGTTGGTCAACAAATCTCTCAATTTCGTTCTCATCTTGTTGATTCTGGAACTCATAGTGATTAAATCGGCCTCCCACTGCTTCCTCAACTCAGGATCAGTCAAAATTGTTGCAACAACCTTAGCTCCGTAAGCAGGAGGATTAGAAATTTCCGACCTGGTGAATTTGTTCAACTGCGACTTTATGGCATTGTTCAACGAGTCATTCTTCTCCGAAGGGATAACATGTATTGCCCCGACTCTTTCTCCATACATACCGCAGTTCTTTGCAAACGACTGGCAAATAACGATTGGAGTGCTCAACTTCTTAGAGTCGACTGCCAATCTTACCGCAAAAGCATCATTGTCTAAGTTACCGCTGGCAAAACCCTGGTAGGCCGAGTCAAATAATGCTAAGTGGTCCTTCTTAGCCAAAGCCTCGAGAACCTGCTCCCACTGTTCCCTGGTGGGGTCAAG
This sequence comes from Debaryomyces udenii, assembly GCA_030556595.1. Taxonomy (NCBI): domain Eukaryota; kingdom Fungi; phylum Ascomycota; class Pichiomycetes; order Serinales; family Debaryomycetaceae; genus Debaryomyces; species Debaryomyces udenii. The sequence continues at coordinate 227,208 of JAKTUI010000004.1, read as the reverse complement.
CCCGGTGGGATTGTGGGCACACGCATGCAACACAAACACCGAGTTTCTGGGGGCACTCTCAATGGCACCTAAAAACCCCTTCAAGTCTAACGACTTGGAATCGTTGCTCCAGTATGGATACTTCTCCACTTTCAAACCTAAACTGGAGAAAATTTGGTTGTGGTTAGCCCATGTAGGGTTCGACAAGTACACCACTGGCAATTCCTTGCCGTCTGTCGTATAGAAGTCTCTCAAAAATGCTCCCGCCAAGTGTAAAGCTCCGGTTCCCGACAACGACTGCTGACTCACTAACCTCTTTTCCTGGATTGCTGGTGACTCCTGGCCCAAAATCACCTTGGCGCTCTCCACCAAGAATGGTTCGTACCCAGAAATCGACAAATACTCGTGATTGTAACCGGCCGAATCAATCAACTTGACCTCTGCCTTCTTCACAGCTGGCAAAATCCATGGCTTCCCGTTATCATCTCTATAAGCTCCAATACCCAAGTCTACTTTATCGCTGCGACTGTCTGCTGTATATCTAGCCTTCAACCCAAATAATGGATCTGGAGGTAATTCTTTTATATTTGCGAAATACTTCGACATTGTATCTATCTGTATCTGATTCTATTTGTTATTAAACTAACCTTTGACTACAAGTGGTAGAATGAACGTTTATATATAAAATTGTATGGGCTGGCGATTTCCTTTAATGCGAGGCGATTTTTTAGGTGGGGTCCAGCAATCATGTGAGAGGTTACCCAAAAACTGGACCTACTGTATGATATACAATCATTATACCACAATATGGCACTATTAATGAGCAATATAAAGATACATATATAGTAGAGATCAAGGGGATGCTGGGGGCAAAATGTATACCAAAAACAGGTGAAAATTGGAACCGTTAGACCACAGATTTGACCTCAAAGAACCTCTTCAAATAGTAGATCTGGAAAATGGAGTTAGCGGCCACCATCAACATCTGGAACACGGACCACCACTTCACTCTGGAGTTGGTGGACTCGGCGGTGTTTCTGTGGGTTCTTTCTCTGATAACGAGGTACGATTGCTCTGCTTTGACGTCGGAGGTCAATTGGGACATTCTCTTAATAGCGTAGTCCAACGAGTCGGACTTAGGGTCGTTAACATCAATGTAGACAACGCCGTGGATATTAAACGACACGTCAACATCGACACGGCTCGTTTTCTCGTTTGAGAAGCAGTACTGATACTTTCCGGTGGTTTGGGCCTTGAGCTGCTCATCTCCGTGATCCAAATCGGTACGCTTCAACACAATCTGGCCATTTGGCGTAGTGATCTGCGAATAGGTTAGTAACAATTCTTGAAAACATGAGAAGCACGGTACATACGTAGAAGTCCACCACATTCTGTTCGGCATTGTCGGGGATTCTTGATCCCACTTGGAAGCTCAAGGCCAATTCGTCATTTTTCTTCAAGTGCTCAAAGAAGCAGTGCTTGCCGTAAGGCGGTAATAACACATTGTGTGCTTGTACCACCGCCATAAATACGGAAACTAGAGACAAGGCGATGTAAAACAACTTCATGGTGATATATACGCTAGTTCTTGGTTTATTTCTCCGTTATGGTGAACTTTTCAAAATTGATATTTATAACACGCGTTCAAAAAAGGGCCTTTGTTGTGTGCACACCACCATTACAACAACGATGAACTTGGGCTTCGTAGACCCCTAGGGTCCCATAATGGGCCCCTTGGGAAGTAGAATGGAAAGCTATGGGGACATCAAGCCTTATCTACATAAAAAAAGCGAGTTTAGATCGAATAGACGGAATATATTAATGCAGTTCTATAAACAAACCAAGTTGGTAGAATTGAAGATGCAACGAATGCTACAATTGATCCGCAATGGAAAGGGCGGACATCGATGCGGGCTCAGTGAAACTATAGTGGTTTCATGATTTCGTCGTATAGGAGTTTTTTCAAGTCTTCAATGGACAATTCGTCTTTGCGCTTGTCGAAGTCGAAGAAGTCTTCGGGGATCTTCTCAGACACGGGCTCGTCGTTGGGATCGTGGTAAAGCTTGAGGTATGGGTGGTTCAAAGCATTGTCCACGGTGATTCGTTTGGCCGGATTGAACACCAACAAATTCTCCAACAAGTCAATAGCCAAAGGGTTGATTGAGTTGTCGTTGAACAAGCTCGCAAACGGAATCTTCTTGACAAATGGCAAAGAACGAATGTACTCGCGGGCACGCTTCAGCTTAATATTGTAGTAATCTTCCATATTGGGTGTACCTAAAACCTCGATAATGAGCCAGAGTTGGTTGTGATAGTCTCTGCCGGGAAACAAGGGCCTACCCACCAACATCTCGGCCAAAATGCACCCAACAGACCATACGTCGATAGCTGTAGTGTACTCTTGGAACGTGAGCATGATCTCAGGAGCACGGTACCACCGGGTAGCCACATACTCTGTCATGAAGCCAAAGTTATCCTCCGACGACGCAATAGAGCGGGCCAAGCCAAAGTCGCAGATCTTCAAGTCACAATTGGAGTTTAACAACAAGTTGGATGGCTTCAAATCCCGATGCAACACGTTGGCCAGGTGCATGCTTTTCAACGCCCGCAACGTCTGATAGATGAAATACTGGATGTGATCGTCACTGAGCTTCTGTGTCTTGATTACCCGGTGCAAGTCTGTTTCCATGAGCTCCTGGATCAAGTATATTTCGTTGAACATGTTGAAGCTGATGGGCCGTTGAATCGCTAGAATTGAGATAATGTTCTCGTGGTTGAAGTGCTTCAACAACTTCAACTCCCGGAGTGTCCGAAGACATAACATCGACCTCTCAAAAGGCTCGATCTTCTTTATAGCAACCTTCTGGTTCGTGGGTTTGTGGATCGCTGAACACACGATTCCATACGCCCCCTCACCCACCACTTCTAGGATCTGGTAATGGTCAGATACGTTGAACGAAATCTGTCTCGCTTGCTGCTGTGCTGGTGGTGGTTGTTCGCTGTTCATAATCAACCTTCGTTACTTCTTTTTACCGTTGCTTATTGGTTATTGCGAGATATATCAACTTATACACTGTAGATGAAAAGTTTCAACTGAAAATGATCAGCTTGCGCGAACAATAGCGGTGTTGTTTAATCGGTCCAAGGACGGATAATAGAGCCAGACGTTTAGTTACTCGAATAGTCGACGAGCGTGGGGTTTAAAGAACGCTGAAAGTCATTGTAGAAGCATACGAAGCATAGCTGATGGCTACAACCCAACATACGGTGCATATGACAGATTGGGGCATAATAGGTAATAGTGTGCGACAGACTTAGCACAGTAGGTAAAGTAGACAGAGACGAAGAGAGTAGATACTCAGACACTTTAAACGTAGATTGACCAGCCTTGCAGATGTCTTCTCAAGCACATTTGCAAGGCATCAGGCATGGCTACAGATCCCAAAACAAATACGATGAGATCGAAGGCCACGGGTCCTCGTGGTGAAAAATTAACATGTGAGGACCCCTCGCACCACTACAAGGAAGCAAAAGCTCCAAAAGTACGTCCATTCGTATACAAATATAAACTAGATCTATTTCTTCTTACCAAACAAACCTTTCTTCTTCTTCTTGGGCTCAGGCTTCAAAGAAGTGGCTGAATAGTTGCCCGTCTGGTACACCCCCTGATTAGCCCCATCATTGAAGTTAATCACCGGGCGTTCGTACTCGCCTTGACCCTCGTTTCCGCCGCCGGCCCCCATGTTGTAGTAGGGAAAGTCCTCGTGGAATCCCCACCCCAATCTGGTCGTCTCCAACTGGTCCCGGTACGTCATATCCCCCGTGATGGCATACTCAAACCCACGGATCGTGTCTAATGGTCTCTCATTCCGTGACCGCGTTGGGTTAGAGACGTCCGCCTGTCTAATAGGGTTCCCAAATATATCCTTCAATTCACTGGACTCTTGCGATAAATATGATGGTCTACGCTCGTTCGAGTGGTCGGCTGCCTGTTCGAAAGGCTGTGCTTCGTTCACTGCTGTCAAAATAGGATCGTGAATGTTACTGCTGTGCATTTTGTATGGATCTATGGATTGTTTGGATGCCCGTACGTCTTCCACTTCTCTTCCTGATTTTGATCTGAATATAGCCATGTTGGACTCCTTAATTATTATTATGTAATTACTGATTTAAGCGACGGCTGATAGGGCTTCTCACGACTATTGTTATTGATAAAAGGTGGTTTTAGTATATATGTATAGAAAAGAACCAATAAATCAAAATTCTAAATAAAATTATCGCTTGCGGAACTTGTGTATATATATAGGCGAGGTAAAAATGTTACACATAACAATTTATAAGTAGCTGAATACAGCCTGCTACAACCCTAACGTAGATAATATTGTAGTTTCTGATGCGACGTGCGTGTGACAGAACGGGCTGTGCTTGTCGTAAGTGCTACGGAAAGAGAAAGAACAATAGGCGTTGTGTGGCACATACAGGAGAACAAGGGATAGGACAAACAGGAAGGAAGGAACGTTAGGCAATGCCTGGTGTTTGGAAGTGAGGGTGGGGAGTAGACTGATAAAGAGATAGCATGCGGAAGGAGTAGGAGGTGAAAGCTTGGAAGTATAGCGTGTGAAACTATAGCTTATGAACAGTATGGGAACAGGAATTTCAAGGCGTGGAGGAGGGCAAAGAATATTCGGGACAGAGAAAACAGGAGTCGTACGGAAATAGCCGGCCACGCCGCGGTTCGACCCACAAAGGCGCGACCATTTTGCACCCAAATGGTGAAAATATTGCGGACAAATTCTACAGTAGGTGCAAGGCTGTCATAGTAGTGTGTGGACAACACTAGGTTGTGGACACGGAGTCGTCTATTGAACACTATAAAGTACACAAGGCTACACTGTAAGTTCAGATGATGCCGTTTTGGGCCTTGAAAGTATCCCAAGCCTTGTTCAAAGTTATAAATACACCCTCGCACACCATCTTATCTTCCAACGCTAAAGAACCCAATTTGTCGGGGTGTATGGCACTGATCACTTTCATGTAATTGATTTTGACCTTCTTGGTCAACATCAAGTCTGCTACTGACAACTTGTTAGTAGTGGCGAAGGGGAACGCCAAGTGCTCGGGAAGAATGTCTGCCAAGGTCAGAAGCAACGTGCGAAGGTTATCCTCCTTGCCCGAGCTCCAGCGAGCAATGCGCTCCTCGACCTGGTCGTGGAGCGCGAACTTAAGCTCTTCCTGGTGCTTGGAGTGTTCGCTCTGCTGCTGCAAGCGCTGCACCTGATCGGTGCTGCGAGGGGCAGAAGATGACTGCGTGGGCTGTCGTTGGGGCTTCTTGGTTACCGGCTTTGGCTTCGGTGGGTTCACAATATTCGCAACCCGTCTCTTGGCATCCATTGTTTTCTTGTCGGTGACGCCAAGCTTCCCCATTAGCTCCATGTAGCCTTCTAATGCCCCCGAGAAATCTTCGAGCATCTCCTGCGTCTCTGCCTTGCGTGCCAACAATTTAATATACCAGGATTTGATTGTTTTGTCACTAAGTAAGTGGCTTGTGTCTGCGAGGTCCTCTGGTACTATGAGCAGAAGTCCCTCGTCGCAATGCACTCTCGCCTGCTTGTAATTGCCGTTCTTAATAAGAGTCAACGCTAAGTTAGAACATATGAGGATTCGTAACTCGTGTGTAGATGGTAATGCCTGTAGACATTTCATATAGTTCGCACACGCATTATCGTAATCACCAACCTTGAAAAGTTCAGAGGCCTTTTCTTTGGCGGTTTCGTAATCCGACTCCTGAAATTGGTTTAAAGGAGTCAGTGTGAATTTGCGCATGGAAGGTGATTTGGTTCTTCGCCGCGACGCAGATTGGTACACTTGATCGTTAGATACCGTTTGCTTGAACTTTTCGGCACGCGATAAGGTTGGACCCACTCCAAGCAAGTCGACATCATCCACACTGTCTGCCTCAATTCTAGGCTTTGGCATCGGCTTCAGGGGCGTCTTGGCTTGATCATTATTTGGTTGCAGTGATGGTCTTCGTGGAAGTTCCGTATGCTTTGCTGGAGAAGACCTCCCCAGTTGCGAGCTTGGTGTGTCCGTTGACCCACTAATTTTATTTTTAGCAAGCCCTTTGAAATTCTCGTACCGAGCCTTCTGCTTTTCCTTGTCCTTTAACCTCTGCGACTCCATAAACTGGTTTATGGCATCATGGTCAATATTCTCTTCATCAGATCCATAATCCTCAAATTTGTCACCATTAGGCTTGCGCTCCATAGCCTCCTCTTTGTACATATGCTGTGTTTTCATCCATTCTGGCACCGAACTTTGGCCCTCGTGCTTTCCTGAATGTGTATGCTGCGCTTGCTGAAATTGCTCTATATTCTTCATCACAGTGCGTTTGGAGTTGTTCAAAAACATGGACGCCTTGTTGAAAAAATCGGTAGATAAATCATTTATCCGAGCGCCAAAATCATGCTGTGCGTCAGGTGGCTCTTGAGAAGCATACCTGGTCTTGTTATGTCTAGTGGACTTCTTGCCGCCACCCATTATAAAGTTTACGCATGTCTGTAAGTCAGTACCCACCTCATCGATAGCTTGGTTTGATTGCTCCACAGAAAAACCGATGTCCACCAACTCCGCTAATGTATGATCACGAGGATCAAATGCCGCTTTCTTCTGTGAGCTCTCTAAATCTAAACTGCTCTTCTCTGCTTTTTCTGGTACCTCACTTTCCTTCTCTGCAGCAGTGTCTGGGGAAAATGCATCAGTGAAGTCGTCGTCTAACAAAAATTGTTCCTTTGTTTTACTGGTCTGGGCCTCCAGCCGCACCGGCTTGTTCATTGCCTCTGTCTTGGTCGCGATCGCAGCTTTTGTATTCATCAGCGGCTTTTCAAATATCGAAAACGGATCGTTCGACGAATTGTTAGGTGTCAGTGATCTGGACTGATTAGCTGGCGTTCCCACGCTTGAATTACTCATTGGGCTCGAACTTAGTCCATTCAAATTGGACAAGCTATTATGCATTGATGAGTTCATTCCAAGCGACCCCATACTCTCTCCTGCGCCTCGTTGCAGTCTTTTCTGTCTTTCAGAGAGCGGTAGCTTCGTGTCATTAACGGAGCTATTGGACGTTGAGTTGGCCGTTTGAAATAAATCGGCAAATGCATCTTTCTTCGGCGGCCCTACCATTATCCCTGTGCTACCTTTTTATCCTCTCCTGTTTTATACCTTCGTTTAAATGCTTTCTGTCTACAATTGTGTTTATCATATCGACTATAATTGAATATAGCAAGATTTGTCGTGTGCACGTCTGCTCAGGTTTAGTGTAATTTTTTTTTTTTTTTTAAAGAACTCATCTTGAAAATTTCAGCAAGACTAGCTATACTGGTGTATAAAAACCAAATATCGATAGTTAGAATGCATTTGATGTATACATTGGGGCCAGACGGCAAAAGGGTTTATACCTTGAACAAAATCACCGAAGAAGGTGAAATTACTAAGTCAGCACATCCAGCTAGATTCTCTCCAGATGATAAATACTCCAGACAGAGAGTCACATTAAAGAAGAGATTCGGGATGTTACCAACCCAGTAAATGATGCTTCTGGTTGAATATGGATAGTCTGATGTTAGGGCTGCAGTTGAAAGAATTAGAGAGGAAGTGAGGGCCAGTTGGAGAAATTTGTACGGTTTTGCATTGAATAGGAATATGGCATGACTCAAGGCCCAATTGTCTGGATGTGTACGAGGAAGAAATAGAACTTACAACCAGATTGGCTGGTTAGTTTTTTTTTTTCCGTGAATAACTTTATCTATTTGTACTATACGTAAATACAACGATTTTTCTGATATTCTGATGTAGATTTGAACCATGGAAATTTCAAGTCCTTATTAAGGACTTCTGCACGCTGTGATTATTAACAAATACTCTTTTTGACTTAAAACGGCAGATTTGTTACCTACTACACTCCTGGAAACTTCATATTGGGTCCTTTTTCTGACCCGTGGCTTCCAAATTGAATTCAGAGTTCTTCGAGTAGTTGTCCCACATCTGCGCCACCATCTCGGTATCCATATTGCTTCTGTTTATATCTTGAAGTGATTTGTTCATAGTAACAATCGATTCGTTTAAATTTTCCTGTGGTGGTGTTAATTCAATTTCTTGTTTCACTTGATTTAAAGGACTACTTACCATATTGCTGATTATACGGGACAATAATGCATTTTGCACTTGTTCGTGTGGGTTTTCCATCGTATTGTTTGAGTTAGATTATCAAAAGAAAATATAATCTATGTGTAGTTGTTTATTTGATAATACGCGATAATGTCTCTTCACATCAAAAACTTACTGATATGATATTTACTTCTAATATAGCATAGTTGGAATCGAAATGGACACTCTTTCATATATCTAGTGTACTTAATTATATCCCAAACCACTGCAGCACCTCTTATATAATTTTCCCCAGAAATTAGTTGTTAATAACAAGCTAATCTTAGATCCAATCATGTATGGCCTGGTGCAAGAATTTTTAGAACATTGTGTTGAAGAAGGGAAAATACCTATAGGTTATATCAAGTCTGAGGAATTTGCTAGTCTACTTGAGGAAATCAAAGTTGCGAAGCACCCTTGCTACGAGGTGTTATGTTATTGCAGACACAAGAACTTGAAAATAACTAGAGACAGGTCAGAAGCCAGGTATTACCATGAGAGCAAAAACTTGTTTCATGAATCAAGTATCGATGAAGGCGTATTGAATACAAAATATGATATTGATTTGAGTCGAGGATACAAGAAATTCAAGGTTCATTCCAGGGTATCTCTGGAACTTGAAAATGTTCGTGGTACCAAATATATAGCCCTAAAAGATTTTGAGCAAGAATTAAATGAAAAGGTAGGGGCCAAAATTATATCTTCCAGGCATACCGTTTTGGATCTCTTATATCTTCCATTTCATAAGAACAAAATATTACAGAATATTGTTGCGTTCGATGGACAGATATTTATGGAGGCAGAGACGAACCTGCAAGGGGTGGATCGGAGTAGCATGACAGGCTACAATTTTGAACAGGTAATGACGTGCAGTGGATCTGAGTTGAACAACTTGGATTCGTGGCAATATCGGCCCGCGACCAGTAATGCAATCAAGTACAATTCAATTGTAAATCATACTTTTTCTGATGATGTTAGCGTGCTTTTATCTTGTGAAATCGATGCTGTGAAGCAGAGAGCAGAAGATGTCGAGCTTTTACATGGAGTACAGAATTTCAAGTATAAAATTCTCGAAAACAATATAGAAATGAAATCTCGTAGAATTGGTCGCCCAAACCTCACGAAGGCTATTTTGCAATGTTATTTGGCAGGCACGAATGATTTGATAGTGGGGTATAAAGATGACAACTTCAACTTGAAGTATATCAAGAAACTCAATGTCAAAGAAATATTAGATTCTTCCGTCAATCCCCTCTTAAATCGTGATTTTTTGGATAAGTGGTTCTGGTTCATCACTCGATTCATTCAATTGTCCATCAAAATGCCCTCGGGTATAAGTCACCGTCACCACAGGCTATCTTTTATTAAGGCTAATAATGAGATTATGTTGAAATCCTTCAGATTGTATCCTGACAGGTTGGATAAGACAGTTCTTATCAAATTTATAAAATGGAGACAGTACTTGTACACAATGGAAAGGAAAAGAATAGCTAGTAATAAGAAAAATTTTTCAAGAAACGACGATAAAACAAAGCATAAAAGTTACAAAAAAAATCACACTGCAACCCATATCAGTGTACCTAAAGATGATCACGACTCAATTAAGAGAGATGAAACTGGATCGGTTATAGCGGCTATAGAACAACTTTCTTTGTCTTAAAAAAGCTTAAAATCTACACATACACCAAAGGTTTGTGAATTTATTGTATATATATATATATGAGTACTTCGTTTACTAGGCACATTTGTTTTCCAAGGAAAAGTCTGCCACTAGTGGTCTATGATCACTCATATAGACCCCATTGTATTTCGAATGCAAAATACCAAAAGCCTTCAACCTTAGAAGCAAAGAATCTTCTGGTGATTTGCCAGCTTTTGACGCTTTCTCACAGTCGACCTCTGAATCAATTTTAACGGTGTAATTAGGCGTAAAAATATAATCGATATTTTGTCCCCCATTGAGTAAAACCTCACCTACAAACCCAGTCACGCTCGACCCAGTATGCCCATACCTGTTAAATGGTGTGGTTAGCTTTGATGCATCCTTGTACTGCTTGGTAATGAGCTCTATAGATTTCTCGTTTGGTTCCGCGTTCAAATCCCCACATAAAATCGAGGGCCATTTATTGATACTGTTCATTTTCTTCAAGATCAAATCAGCTGAACCGATTCTGGAAAGAACTCCCATGTGATCAAAATGAGTGTTGAACACATTGAAGTAATTCCCTGTATGTTTATGTTTCAAAGTTACATAGGATGCAATTCTTAGATACTTCGCGTCCCATCCTTCTAGTGAAGTACGTGGATTTCTCTCGTTGAGCCACATGGTATCACTGAACACTAGTTCCCAATCCGCGGTTTTGTAGAAAATTGGGACATACTCCCCGATATCTTTCCCATCTATCCTTCCAGCTCCATAAGCTCCCCATTCAGGCTCTTTTGACGGAGAAAATCTGTTTAATTCTTTTAGAAGATCTTCAAATTGAAATTTGTACACTTCCTGCAATGTAACGATAGTATTCTGACCACTATTAAACATTATAGAAGCTGCTACATCACCCAATCTTTCGTCCCACGATTTCTCTCCCGCTACCAATATATCATGGCCTCCGTTCTTTACGTTGTGGGAATAAACTCTGAAATTTAAAGGATTTATCCTACCTGAAATCTCAGGTATCTCAGGAAATTTCTTCTCTTTTACTGTCACTGTGTCAAACTTCACAGGTCTCAGACTCCCTCCACCTACTGTTCCTGGGCGTAAGGTTCCTTTATGTGGCTGTGGGTGTGATGCTTGGTTCTCTTGGGCTTGAACCTCGTTGTGATTTCCACCATCCTGATCCTGGTCCCCCTCATCATCCAAATTTTCTTGTGCCTCACCTTCTGTAGCTTCAAGCATTTCTCCAAGGAAATTGTGTGGATTTTTAGGGTCCTCCTCCTGTTCCCCATACGTCTCATCCAAATATTGGCCCACCGGATCTTTATGTTGGTTTGTAGTTTCAGCTTCCTTGTCTTTGTCTGATTCGTTTGATTTACTAACCTCAGGCTCATTCTGTGGCTTTGCTTCGTTCTCTTTATTGTTTTCATACTTTCCAGCCCCGGTCTTCTTTCCGCTAATACCAACCTTTTTCTTATTTGTCTGTTCTTTTTGCTTTTGTTTTTCTGTTTTTTGTTCGTCAACCTTGTATTTATATCCACCTACGCTTGGTACTTTCTTTGGTTCACTCGCTGGCTTTATATTACCATTTGGTTCTGTAGATAATCTGCTAGCCCCAGTTTGCAAATCAAACGTAATTACAAAAAGTGCTAACAATGAAAGCGAAATGGTCGACCATATCAAAAAGCGGATCTTTCTTCTCGTCCCTATTCTTGACATAATCGTCCTATCAGGTATGTTCATACAGCGTCAATAAATAAAGGTATAAAGAAATACACACTAAACTTCTCCAGCACTCGTCTGAGCATTAAACGCGATATCCAAGACACGCTCTATTCAACTCTTTTGTGTTTTTTGAAGAACTGTTATTGGCTTGATCCTTTCACTAAACACATAAGATACATATTACTTCTCTTACTCCACCATATATCAAGTATTGTATCAAAAGAGTTTATCTTGATAGAGTGTACCATAATAAGTATAAGTTCACATCTTATATACTCAACAAAATAGCCATCTCAGCTAACAGGTTGTATAGTGTAGTGGTTATCACTTTCGGTTTTGATCCGAACAACCCCGGTTCGAATCCGGGTACGACCTTTTTTTTTTGCATTTCGAGTATTTAGGATAGCTAATAGGTAAGTTAGTTGGTTTTCAAAATTTTTTTTTTTTTGGGCATCCTTTCGAGATTCTTTGACTCAGGATGATGCTGTGTAGTTATTTGTTTCGATCCCATGCTTTCTCTGCTCTGTTCCTACCCGAAAGTCACCATCAATTGATAATATCAAAAGATATCGATGATTATGTAAGCCGAATCCAAGCTCATCAAAATTTTTTTCACATAGGCCAGTCAAAGTAATAGAAGCTTACTAGCAGTTATTACGTACGTTCAAATATCGAATTGATTAATATTTAATTTTAAAATGTCCGCTGTCATTGGTATTACTTTCGGTAACACATCATCTTCCATCGCAGTTGCCACGCAAGATGGTAAAGTTGATGTTATTGCCAATCCAGATGGAGACCGTTCCATTCCATCCACATTGTCATATGTTGAATCTGATGAATATCATGGTGCTCAAGCCAAATCACAATTAATTAGAAACCCTAAAAATACCATTGTTAACTTTAGAGACTTGATTGGCAAAAATTTTGAGGAAGTAGACACCACTGTGACCGATTTAGGGTCTCCAGCCGTCAAGACTTCTGACGATAAAGTGGGATTCGAAGTTACCAGGGAAAACGGTAAGGTTGAAAAAATTAGCGTCGCAGAAGCTACTAAAAGACATTTCAAGCAAATGAAGCTCGCGGCTGAAGATTACATTGGTAAATCTATCGAAGGTGTGGTGCTTACTGTTCCAACTGATTTCAACGAAAATCAAAGAGAAGAATTGGCAAATATCTCCAATGACGCTGGTTTGAAGGTTTTGCAATTAATCAACGAACCATCTGCTGCCTTATTGGCTCATTTGTCAGGTGAAGTCACTAATTTATTACAAGACAAAATTTATGTTGTAGCTGACTTTGGTGGTATTAGATCTGATGCAGCCGTTATAGCTGTCAGAGGTGGTGTATTAACTATATTGGCCACTGCTCACGAATACGGATTGGGTGGTGATAAGTTAGACGATGCTTTAGCCGAACACTTTGCAAAAGAATTCGAAAAAAAATACAAAGCCAACCCAAGGACTAATGCTAGATCTTTAGCCAAATTGAAATCGGAATCTATTACTGTCAAGAAAACATTGTCAAATGTTCAAACTTCTACTTGCTCCATTGAGTCGTTGGCTGAAGGTTTTGATTTCCATACTACAATTAATAGATTAAGATACGAATTAGCTGCTAGACAAGTCATGTCTGATATGACCAGCTTCGTGGAAAAGGCTGTCGCCAAGGCCGGTTTAGAAAACTTGGACATCGACGAAGTTTTGTTGGTTGGTGGTACTTCTCACACACCAAAGTTGGCCAGTAACATTTCTTTCATTTTCCCTGACTCTACCACTGTTGTTTCGCCTTCCTTAGACTCAAAGGCTGTAAATCCTTCCGAATTAGTCTGCCGTGGTGCTGCTTTACAAGCTTCTTTGATTGAAGCTTTCGACGATGACGAAATCAAAGAATCATTGCAACCTGTTGTTGTGAACACCCAGCATTTATCTAAGTCGATTGGTATCAAAGATGCTGAAGGTAAATTTGAACCTATTTTAGTGTCTGAAACTGCTTACCCAATAAAGAAATCTATCGAAGTTACCAATGGTGAAAACACTTCGGTCATAATCGAATTATATGAAGGTAAGAGAAGTATCAAAGAAACAGTCATTGAACCAGAACAAGACTCAGATGAATCTGACGATGACTACTCAGACGATGAACCAGAAATCAAGAAAGAAGCTGTTTACGAGTGTGGTGACTTGTTGGCCGAATTGTCCTTGAAAGATTTAAAGCCAAATTCAAACTTAGAAGTCATTGTCAACATTACTCAAAATGGAACCTTACATGTTTCTGGTAGAGAATTAAAGCAAGGGTCTGTTGCTGTAAAAGGTGAAATCACTGTCTAATGGTATTTGTCCACTTGTTTCCTCTATATATTTACATAAACTTATTTATATAATATACTTCATTAAAGTTCTACTATCGGATAAATACGATTGTTGCACTTACACAAAGCTACTAGTAAACACTTAATCGAGCATCCCAAAAGTTCAAATAATTTTGACATGGCCCCAACTGCTTGAAGTGACATTGACTATTGCACTTAATTGATTCAAATATGGGCAAGAAGAAGCCAGAAATGTCACAAGTATATAACAGTTCGAACAATGAATTTATATTTGGAGAACATGGTGGTAAAGGGAAACACTTGTCTTCATTTCTCAAAAACTTGTCATTAACAGGATCCACTAGCTCATCAAGCAATTCAAACTCTAAGAGTAACACTGATTATAAGGAAGTCAATAGTAATATATACGGGAATTTATCCTATGGATTAGATTCGCCAAAGGGGGGCAGTAATGATAGCAGGCCTATAAGCACTCCAAGTTCAAAGAGATCACCATACCAGAGATCAGTTTCTGGGCCAGTGGGCACATCGTTTTCACACTTGGTGTCAACCCCTCAAACTGATGGTAAAAATGGCAAGATATATACTCATGCTAGTACTAGTTTGACACCCCCCTTTAAGAATTCCGGACAGCAACTTAATACAAATTTGAAAAATGATCACCGTTCTTACTCCCATGGACGTCACAGATATGCTGACTTAGACGATGATTGGGATGCAGACTTAGATGAAGTTTCTGTTCCATCACAAAGCAAAATACCTTTGGAGAATAAAAGTATATCCAAGTTAAACGTGGAGAATACTTCAGCGGATTCGTCAAGGACGTCCATGAATTTACAACCCAGTCCAATGTTGGACTCTTTATATCCTGATTTGACTGTTTCTGTGGGTGCAGAACCTAAGGGTGGTAATAAGGAATCAGTAGACTACGAAGATATTCAAGCAAAATTGGAAGTGAATAAATTAAATCAATTGAACGTCAAATACTCGAAGTTCAAAAAAGCTTTAACGAACGATAATAGTATTAATATACAAGATCTAAGAAAACTTTCGTGGAATGGTATTCCCCCAGAATTAAGAGCAATCACATGGCAAATATTATTGGGTTATTTGCCTACGAACAAATCTAGACAAAGTTCTACATTGAAAAGGAAGCGGGAGGAATACTTGGACGGATTGGGTGTTATTGATTCTCAAATTAATTTTAAGGACGACTCTCCTTCGAACAATTCATCGACTTCTTTGGCATCTGTAAATAACAGTAACGTTAACCGTGATAGACAATTATACCATCAAATTAAAATAGACGTTAAAAGGACTAACCCGACAATCAAGCTATATTCTTATCCTGAAGTTCAGCAATCTTTGAGAAAAATATTGTTTTTGTGGGCTGTCAGACATCCTGCGAGCGGTTATGTCCAAGGCATTAATGACTTATGTACACCATTTTTCCAGATGTTCTTAAACAATTATATCTGGCAATTGCAAAAGCTCGTTGCTCTTGAAAAGGATCCTAGTGGTAGTGAAGATATTTTGTTATTTATTCCAGGTTTGATAGATGAATCTGATGATAAAGAGAAAGCGTTATTGAGCGATCCAGACTTGCCAAATGTCAATTTAGATAATTTGAAGCCCTCCAAGCTTTCTTCTCGCATAATGTCAATAATTGAAGCAGATACTTATTGGTGCCTTTCGAGACTATTAGAGACAATTACGGACAACTACATTCATCAGCAACCTGGTATCATAAGACAGGTAAGCGAGTTACGAAATTTGATTTCAAGAATTGATCTAGAGCTTTTGCAACATTTTGATCAAGAAGGAGTTGAATTTATCCAGTTTTCTTTTAGATGGATGAACTGTTTGCTTATGAGAGAGATTTCTTTGCCATTGATAATTAGGATGTGGGACACCTACCTCAGTGAATCGCCTTTAGGGTTCAATAACTTTCATATTTATGTGTGTGCGGCATTTCTAATCAAATTCAGTGCTGAGTTGAAGGCCAAAGATTTCCAGGAAATTCTCTTATTTTTGCAAAGTCCCCCAACAACTCACTGGACAGAAAAAGATATCGAGCTAATGTTGAGTGAAGCCTTTATCTGGCAAAGTCTTTACAAGAATGCATCAGCCCATTTACGATAATTAACCATATAAACGTACTCAAAATATACGATTGAACTTTTCTACTCAATATTGCATGTAAGGCTTATTAGCGTATCAATATATTATGCGCTTAGTAAATAAGGTATTTTCGACTCTATAGTAAAGAAGGACTGCCTGTCTACACGATTTCATATGGCATTTAATACTTTAGATAATTCCTGGGTTCAAATCAAATACCTCTAGACTGGCCTTCAGGAAGTTTTAAAAGAAATAAGTTTGTCTTCCAGCACCCAACATTATCACTCTAATCACTGTCACTATAGTGTTAACTTTTAGTTTCGATGCTACTGTAATTTTATAGACTTGGCTTGCATACTGATAACATAAATTTGCAGCTTATCCTATATATCTTAGAACACTAAGTCGGAGTCGAACTTTTAATTTTGCAATCGGAGTCACTAATTTGATAATTAAAAATTTCACTCGCTGTAAGTAAATAGGCGGTGAATTGGGGCTAGCAAACGTGGAATATAAAATATAACATCTTTCAGACGACAAACATAGTGATCTGTTTTAGCATTAATTTCAACAATAATGTCCTCTGAATCTAAACCAGCAGGCAGAACTATTTTAGCTTCAACAATCGCTAAACAATTTACCGATGAGATAACGGGTCAAGTCAAAGAACTTAGCTTCAAACCAAAATTGGTTGGCTTTTTAGCTAATGGTGACCCAGCTGCCCATATGTATGCCAGTTGGACAGGTAAAACATGTGAAGGTTTAGGTTTCGAATACGAACTAATCCAAGTTGATAAGAATGACTTGGAAAGCTCGCTCATTAAAGCTAACAAGGATGATAATGTCAATGGGATTATGGTATACTTTCCAGTTTTCGGAGACAACCAGGATCAGTACTTGCAACAACTAATTTCTACTGAGAAGGATGTCGAAGGCTTGAATTTCATGTACTACCACAATTTGTACCACAACGTAAGGTTCTTAGATCCCCCGAATAATGAGGAGAAATGTATCTTGCCATGCACTCCTTTGGCAATGGTCAAGATATTGGAATACTTAGGGGTCTACAACAAAATCTTGCATTATGGTAACAGGTTATACGGAAAGAAGATTCTAGTGGTCAACAGATCAGAAATCGTTGGTCGCCCTTTGGCAGCATTGTTGGCTAATGATGGGGCCACCGTTTACTCTGTGGATATAAACAACATTCAGCAGTATAGTAGAGGCGACGACTTGCTGGAAAAAAGACATAAGGCCGTCGAGTTAGACTCATCCAACACTGTTGAAAAATTAGCACCTACTTGTGATGTGATCATCACTGGTGTGCCTTCGGACTCCTACAAATTTCCAACTGAATGCGTGAGAAATGGAACGGTAGTAATAAATTTCTCCAGCAACAAGAACTTTAATGACGACATTAAGCAAAAGGCCGGTTTGTACGTACCATCTATTGGTAAAGTGACCATAGCTATGCTCTTGAGAAATTTGTTAAGATTGATTAAGAACAAAAATCATAGAATAGCCAAGCTTGGACAGTAGCAAGCCTAATGTGCCTTTCAACTTACTTATTGCCTAGGTACAAGGAACATATACATTGTTACTTAGTATATAAACAATATTTCGGTTTTTGTGTAATGAATCTTTTTGAGATAGAGTCAAAAATTTTTGACTTCTTTTAAAGAAAAGGACTTAGGAAAGTCAGAAAAGTTCCAAAGCATAGTGAATCACATAAATCAAATCAAGTAATTGGCAGATATTACAAGAGGTGTCAGTTCAAGGGTTTGGTAGAAAAGAGAGCAAAATTATCAAATTGAGGTTGTATATTTTTATACGTAAATATTGATTCACAATAGTACGGTAAAATATTATAGTAAGCCAATTTGAAAATGGAGTCACCAAAGCAGAAAAAGCTCGGATTGATTGACCCCCTAGCTGTCACAGAATCATTAGGGTTTCAAACTTTTCGCCGTGATACAAGAAAACCCTGGACGAAGGAGGAAGATGCCGAATTAATCCAAATTATTAATGATCTATACCCCAGTCATATGAATGATTTAGATGCGGATTCAGTAAAATGGGATGTGGTGGCACAACGAATGTATTCGGAAGGAAATAGAAAGCCAAAGGATTGCCGCAAACGTTGGAGCAATTCACTTGATCCAAATCTAAGAAAGGGAAAATGGACGAAAGAAGAAGACGGAAAACTAATTAAAGCCTTTGAAAAATATGGTGCATCTTGGCAAAAGGTGTCAGGAGATATACCGGGGAGGACTGATGACCAATGCGCTAAGAGATACATCGAAGTTTTGGACCCAAATACAAAAGACAGACTAAAGCCTTGGGACCATCATGAAGATTTACAATTGATTAGGCAGGTAAGAAGACACGGGACAAAGTGGAGAACTATCGCACTAGAAATAAAGGGTAGACCTTCTTTAACTTGTAGAAATAGATGGAGAAAGATTGTAACGGATGTTGCAAGAGGTAAAGCCGATCCTGTTATTAAAAAAGAAGTTGATACAATAGCTAGTGGTAATTATGAATCCTTAGAAAGTATTACCAAGCCCAATGGGAAAGTGCAAAATTCCAGTCAAGAATCTATTAGTGGCGATGCGAAGTCAGTCACCTCACAATCTACGCCATTCCCCATTTCAACTCCACAATCGTCTGTATCTGACCAGATCAATACCTTTCAATCAGCGAAGCCACATGGACGATCACATCACCAACAAAAATATGTAAGGCCACCTTACCAAAGTGCAATTACGCGGCCTGTAGAAAGTGATGTCGAATGGAAATATACCTTATCAGGAACGAATGGAAAGCATGACGATATAAACTTGCCTCATAAGTTATTTGATGAGAATGGAGGTAATATAAAAAACCAAGAGTTAGTACAACATCTAATTTCGTATGCCAAAACGTTTGATTTAGATATTACCGTTCATCAACATATTCATCATCATTATTCACCCCCTCAACAGCGCCAGCAAGCACCTCAGCAAAGTGATTTACAAAATTTTTCATATGATCCTTCTCAACAACCTTTCAATATCTTAGGACAAGTTTCTAATACTAATAATGACTTCAATCACATAAATGCAGAGCCTGGCTATGAAACAATAACCTCAAATGCATCTAACAAAAGCCACTCACCTGGTTACTATTTAGAGCCAGAAGCGCAGCTTAAAAGATACCAGCATTTTAATTACTTGCCCCCATTGACGGAAGTTCCAAAATTGAACTCGTCGAATTCTCCACCTGCAACAACTGTGAAAGCTGGTAGCAACCCTACCCTTCATCATCATCATCATCACCATCATCATCATCATAAGGTCAATGAACACGATAAATCTGCAGAAAACTCTAATAATAAAGAGTCTGATTTGATTAGATTGTTAAATCGGAATAGTGAAGCGTCATCCGAATTGCCCCATGGGAGTACTAGAGGAAGATCATTATCGAACGAAGACACACCTCCGGGATCAAACTCGCTTACTCCTTTGACGCAAGCTGTGGAGATTGTAGCCGCTGCAGAAGGTGGCGATGAAGCACATCCACCACAATCTAAATCTCGCAAGAGAAGTGGAATAATTAACTCCCACCTAAATAAGAAGATGAAAACCGAGCATAGCGAAGAGGAAGAAATAGAGGAGGGTTTGGATTTCTGGGAAACTATGAGAAACCTAACTGAGCTATCGAACCTGTCTCAGCCTCTCTCTCAACAGCAGCATCAATCGTTAAAACAGAAACCTGTCTCCCAGCATCATCCTTTACATTATTTCACCAGTACTGTCACGCCACAGCCATCTGGTGCTACTCCATCCAACAATCCCATTTCTAATGGTAATGGAGATGTCAATAATGAAGAAGAAGATATAGATCTTGAAGACTACGGTTTATTTTATAATGTATATACTAGAGAAGGCTCTGCTGCTCCTCCAAACCACGATAACAATCCTCAAAATTCTAATTCTATTTATGACAGCCTAGCTAGCAGCTTTGGTATCATTCCATTCAATCCTTCGTGATTATATATAATCTCTCAATAGTTCATTTAATATAAAACCAAATATTTAGCATGACGAAAAGTCCAAGAAATTGTTTAATCGCGAAGCGCAAATAGAATTTAAATAAATCTCTATACAAGCGACGAATCAACATAAATAAGCTAAAGTATATTAATGTTGGACAACCTATGCAGATCTACTAGCACCAGTACATGTTAATCGGAATTATTTCAATATAGGCTTATTCCATGTCAGTTTTAAATAATAATTTCGGTCATGATTCGGCAGATCATGTACTACGCAAACAAGCAAGACCTATGAAGACCATCACGCCGTTGAATAATGATAAGGAGAATAAGGGGTATTACGTTAAGATCATTAACGAAGAGTTTAGAAATTTACAATTAGATCCTAATATGAAATCCAAGTCCCTATTCGATTTAATTGACTATTGTGAACTACTATTCGAGGAACTGTCGAAGGAAATGAGTACTGAGAAAGGATTGCAAAAATTCATTAAAGGATACTTGATTTTTCTCTACTTTATTAACAGTCTTATCATGATACATTTCGATGGGTTCGATGAGTTCATCAAGACAAACGAAAGTGATTTCATTATCTACTTACATCTATTTGCATTTTATAACACCTACGAATATATCACAACAGAAATGCATTCAGTTCCTCTAAGTACATTGAAAGATTGGATATTTGAATACTTAATTTCCAAGAACTTATTGAACTTTGATGTCAATGAATTATATTCGTGGCTTTATGAGTATATTGAATTTCTAAAGAAGCGAGACGAATATGATCGGGACGGAATACTGCAAGTAGATGCAGTGGATGATGACCACGTACTGACTAATCAGCAAACAATCCAGCGAAAGAAACCTATCCTGAAGTCGAAAAAAATGTATGATTTAAATTCTAATTTTGAATCAGTGAATGTAAGCGAAGATTCATTAGCTCTGCCAGCAAATCGGTCCTTTAATGTTGTCAGTGAGTCTGAAGATAACGAATCTATTGATCGTTTTATGGATCGATATCCATCTTTGCATCTTAAGGAAATGGATGACTCAAGTGAAAGCTTGGAATTTCAGCCTGTTAAAGAAGCTTTTAGTGAGAACGGCTCAAACATTCCTCCCATGCCCTCGCATGCCCCACCAATTCCATCAGTTCCACCACCTGTACCTTCAATACCTCCTCCTATGCCACCTGTTTCTCTTCCAAATCATGGACTTTCTTGGACTCTGAATGATATGTCCTCAAATTTACAGCATGATGTGCGAAATACTCCATATCCAATTGATATGAAAAAGGAATTAAAACAAACACCGTATCCTTTGTCCAACAATACTTCATCTAACAGTTTATATTTCAGCAATCCAAACATTGAGTCCTATGATGATTATGGTAAGGATAAGTTGAAGGAAAAACAGTCCACTTACGAAATAAGCCGTCCAAAAGCAGTATCTGATAATAGCATCAAAAGTAGATATCAAAAATATGACCGGCCTCAACCAAGTGTTCCGATACGGCCTTCACGCCCCCTGCCCATGCCTCCTTTCAATAAGCCAAATACGGGTACATATAGTGGTTCTCATCCGCCTCCAGCTCCCCGTGCCTATGATTTCAAGTCTCCAATCAGTACAACTTATGTCAATCCTTCGCGTTCCCAACAGCAATATTTTGGCTCACCACCACATGCCAAAATTCCCCAGCATGTTATGCAGCAACAAATTCAATTAAAAAATCAGAAAGTTCATTACATGAAGGCATATTCTATTTGTGGTTTGAAAAATTTCGGCTCATCGTGTTACATAAACCTGACAGTTCAGTTATTATTCGGATTATATCAATTCAAGGCGATATTCTCAAATCTGAAATATATTGAACATATTAAAGACCCTAAATTCATTAGTGTATTGAAAGCCCTGCAGAATTCAAAAAATTCTTTGTTATTATCAGAAGCAATTTCGGGAATATTGAAATCATTTCAACTGCATGGCGGTGCTGCAATTGCACCCACAAAATTTTTAAGGATTTCATCTTTGTTGAAGCCTGATTTCAATATCCCCTACGAACAGCAGGATGCACAAGAATTTCTTTTATTTGTATTAGAAAGATTACACGATGAATTATCATATAAAGTAGTTGATGAGAGAGAGATCCCTCTGCATGTCTTGGAGGAATATATATCTAAATGGAATATTAATATTAATCAAAAAGATAAGGATGACTATTTGAAGTGGTACAAGTCACTTGTTAAAAGTGAAGGTAATTCACCAATCAATGATCTATTCCAAGGTCACTTGCAAAATAAGTTAATATGCAACAAGTGTGGTTACGAATCCATTAACTATTCCCCTTTCACAATACTATCTTTACCTATTCCTAACAATCATAATAGTAGAGTGAATCTATCGGATTGCTTGAGATATTACACTCAGGATGAAGTCCTCACTGGTGATAATGCATGGCATTGTCCCAAATGTTTTAAAAGTAAAAATGATCCTGACCGCTTATCGCCAGCGAATGCACTTGATGATCATCCAGTTTTCACTAGCAAGAGAAGTGGTATTTTTAAGTTGGGTAGAAGAGGTAAATCACCTTCTCGAGAAAAGGTAAAATTAACTAGTAACCTGATTCTGAATGAAGAGAAAAAAAACTCAGTATCGATCAAAACTCTCAATTTCATTAAGTTGCCGCAAATTTTATTTATACATTTATCAAGATTCTCAATGTTAAATTTGACAGACAAGTTAGACACTATTATCAAATATCCATTGCAATTGAAATTCAATAATTACTCGAATCAAATTAACCATGAAATAACGTACAAGCTAGTTGGTTTGATCAATCACTATGGAAATTTGAAAAGTGGGCACTATACGGCATTAATTAACAAATCCATCCCTAGTCCTGATTTAGATGATATGAAACACCCATGCTGGTGCTATTTTGATGATGATGCTGTAAGAATTAATTTGAGGCATGGCGATATTAACCAGCCGAATATAGATTTCAATGAACTCAACTCAAGAGACGTTTATGTGTTATGCTATGAAAGAACTTAAATAGACATCATGATATCAATATAGCTAAGTACTACCGTTTTGATCTGGAAAGTATTCTATTACTTATCTCGCCTATATTTGTAGACTTTCTTTTTTTCAACTCTCTCGCCATTCCTTCCTGATCCTCGTCATCTTCGCTGTCGCTACTGCTTCCAAATGCCGAGCGTACCTGATTCTTCTTGGATGATGGCTTAGTCTTTAAGGATACTCTAACAGGTTCGTTGGAAATTGGCATGATTGAATCGGGCTCTTGAATTTCTTGTTGATATTTATTCAAATATTCTTGGCCCTGCTCAATCTGTGCATTTATCAACTTCATAGATACTTGTTCTTCGGTTTTCATTTTTTTTTGCCTTTCTAAGTATTCTCTTTGCTTTTGATTGTATTCAGAAGAATTATCGATCAACTTGATGACTAGATTGAATTCTGTTTCAGAGCCCGTTTCTGGCTGCTCAACTCGAACATAGCCCTTATTACCCAAATATTTCACAAATTGTGTTAATGAGGACCATTTCGTAGAGTTCATGTGTATATGATCTTTATCGTTCAATATATATTCTTGATAAAACTTATTTGCATTGATTTTTTTAGTACCATGGTTTACTTTCAACAACTTGACGAAATCGTTTAAGAATTTCTCTGAATATTCTCCTATTACATTTGAACCATCTTTCAGTAGTGAAGTTATTTTTTTTTGGTGTGATAGAGAATTTATGTGATTTTTGAAGCCATTTGCATCTCTACATTGTTTTTCACATATTTGGCAATAAAACTTCAATTTTTGTAACCCTGAAGCCTTTAATTGCTTTGACTGATATTTGGCTGTCCCTATATCGGCTTTTCCCATCTTTGTTGATTTGAGAGAACGTTACTGGTGGCAGCTTCGATGGGATCTTGCAAATGAGATTTTAATTACTATATTTTGCGATGATTTTTCTCATTGCAATACTTATTTAACGATATTCACCGTCATCGACAATGTTGATAATACCCCAACAGATTCCGCTAAGGAGATGGCTATTACCTGGGAAGCATAAAGTACATCGCATCGTCAGCAGAAGCTATGCTAGCTTTCCTCCACGCAAGTCCTACCATGCAAATCTAACACCAGTATCATTAATCTGGAATACTAAAATATCTTCTACATTTAAGTATTGTTCTTTGGTTTTATTAGCTGCGGGATGTGTAACACATATACATCCTAATGTTTTGGTCACTGTTGGTCCTCCTGTTTTACTTGGTGGTTGGTATTTATACTCCAGATTGATCAAGCATCAATATCTAAAGGAAACTCAAATGATAATACCTACGTCCAAAAACGAACTTTCATCCGATAATATTGCATTGATTAAGAAGTATGATGAGACAGAAATATCCAATGTAGTTAATGGGATCGAGAATGAGTTTGATAACTTCAAGCATCAACTTGTTGAGATTGTGGAAAGACGAATAATAAATTTCGTTATAAAGAGTCAGGAAAAGCACAACGACATGCTTTCATTGTTGATCGACGAAAATAGACAGTTTTCCATTAAACTAAACGAAAATGACATAGAGACGTTCATAGTACTGACTGTTTCGGTTGCAGATTTGGAAGCTTTTGGGGAGAATGAAGTTAGCGCTGAGTCTAAAACAAAAGGGTTCATCAAATTTTCAATTCCCTTCTATACAAGTAGAGACACTGCCAATAGAAGAAGGTTAGGGATCATTGAGTGTTACTTATTAGAAATAGATAATAACCCTTCAACGAACTATGTTGGGTACAAAATTGTAATTCAGATTTCGCCCTATAAATGGATGGTTTCAACGAACAATAGGCTCTTAATAAAAGGCATTGATGGGGAGGGTGCCACCAGAAGTAAGATACTTCAGGATGAGGCAAGTAAATCCGAGAAAGATGAAAATGAAGAAATCACTGTAAATATCTAAACAGATCCTTGTATATACATATGTTAATGAACTATTTTCTAAAGAAATTACGCTGTGAATCTTTGAACAACCCTAGCTGATATTCATAGCACTGAGAGTTCTCTTTGATACTTTCTAAGGTTGGCAACCAACTTTGAATATCATGTATTCTCTTCTGAGTGTTTGGATGTGTGGAGAAAAATTCTTGGAGGAATTGGCCCGAGTTTTTGTAAGACTTCAACTTCGATTCCCAATCATTCATCCTTAACCAGAACTGCACTGCTTCGTTAATGTTAAAACACAGTCTCGCCATAAGTTCGCAACCAATATGATCTGCTTCCGATTCCATATCTCTGGATGCTGGCATTCTCAAAAGTCCTTCGATTAATAAGGAGTTGAAGTAGCTAGTGCCCGTAATAGAGTATAATATAGTCAGTAGCAAAATATAGAATGGTTGTTTGGATAATTGTTCCAGAGAATGGTTCGCTAACTGATGGGACAATTCATGTGATAAGACTGTAGCCAAACCATCATCGTTGTAACAGATTGGTAAGATCGACGAAAAGATGAATATTTTACCATTGGGCAAAATAAATGCATTTGGCGGGACCTTATTAGGATCAACTTGAATAATATGAACTGACCACTTCAATTTTTTTAAATGTGCAATTTGCTTTTCATCACGGGAGTTTGTAACTGCAGCAGTTAATAGCCTGTTCATTACCGTGGTAACTTTACTGTATAATGGATCGCTTGAGGGAAGTATTTGTCCTCGATATTCACTTAATATTTGAGAATAGCTGTAGTCCCCAATCTTCGTTTCCAACCAGTATGGAATCCAAATAAACCTCAATCTATGGGTAAATGGTGCTTCGTCTAAGTTATAAACATAAAATGCTCCCAAAGATAGTCCGAAGTACACTGTATTCCTATTATAAAGTAACTGTCTCAAGTTATATTGAGGAGTTGAATTATCAAATCTTTTATAAGAAGCATAATTTCTTTTGAGAGAAGTCGATCTTATTGGAGTAAACCAGGGAGGCTGACGTACTCCACGAAACAATTGCCTTCCCAAATTCCTAAACATGGCTCTTATTCTTTTTAGAACAGCCTAATATAAAAATGTACGGTACTTAGTACTAGTGAGAAAACGTTTTTTATTGAAGTCACACTATAAACATATATAAAGTGTAGGTTGTATATCAAGATTAATAAATATAAAGAATTGAAGGGCAATAGGAAAGCAAAATAACTGCTACAGTTCTACTGCCGAATTAAAGCAATTTCGAATATTGATTACATCTGCCGTCAATGATGACTTTAGTAATCACTTGTACATCACGTCCGGTTCATATGCTTCCTGAGTGTTATTCTTATGTATACTGAAGGGAGAAAATTCATTCTTGTCTTCAGGGGCATCTTCAAACTCTTCATCTATGCCATGCCTGTCATTAGCACCACTTAATACTTCGCTAAGATTACCGTGGGTCGAAGATTTAGACATTCTTGATGGATGGGTGGAGTGAGAGTCAGACGCAGAATCGTGGCTATTGAAGCCATTATTAGCAGCAGAGTTGTAAACGATGTCGCTGCTTGAATTGTTCATGATCTGAGTTCTGTGTTTCAAACTGACGGTAGCAGCCCTGGATGGAAGTTTTTCAAAATATGAAGGGCCTGTTAACTGTTTTGCCAAAGTGTCCAACGACTTGTTTGCTCCATTGCTAAAGGCTCCTGGCGTAGACCCCACAATACTTTCATTACTACTGCCGACTTGATCGTCGTGCATTTGAGGGGGTGATGTGAAAGAGGGCTCGCTCCCGTCCATGCCTGTAGCATTCTGTACGTTATTTGAAGAGCCCGAAGGTGACTGTGTCGAAGCCATAGCATGAGCTTGTGGTGGAAGAATTGGGATTACCGACTCATAGAAATCATACGAAGACGGAGTCTTCTGGTGTACAACTACAGGCGGTTTCCGCTCAAAGTAGTTCGTGGTTGACGACGATCCGTTCGATAACGACGCCTGGTACGTCTTCTCAGCATTGTCTCCACCCTCTTCATCACCCCCATCATCCTGTGTGATAGATGATTTGTTCGGATCACTATACGGCTTGTGGAGCTCCTCCTGAAATTGGTTGAACAGCTGGTCGTCTCTGAGGTCCATATCAATTTCATCATCGATCTTATCTTCCTTCAGTTGCTTTCTCTGATTTCTGTACCATAAGAGGAAACAACATATTATAATAAATGCCGACGGAATCCCCACCCCTAGGCCAACTGCTAGTCCTTGATCGTACCCCATTGGCGAGCAATTTTATGGTTTATGGGTGACTCCTCCAAAAAATCGGTGTTTTGTCGAAGTAAAGCGAATGTATTAAAATTCTCACCTTCTAATGTACCAATAGCAACCACTTTCTATCGATTAATACTAGTACGTTGTGTATTTCTATGAAAACTAAAAAAAAACCTTCAATCCTAATGGCTGAGTACAGAATTTTCAGAATAAGGAGTGCCGAGGGCACTCCCACAAAATTCCGGTCTTACTATTATAGAGAAATTATAGGGACAATTAGTACAATGACTATATAGACGAAATATATACAAGGATTAAAGGCCAAAATGAACCGAGTCATCGGCAAGAAGGTCTATTTCTGTTTTTTTTGCATCGTCAACCTGTAGAACCCAGTGGTGTATTACAAAAGGCTGAAGCTTTGATTCCCGGGAAGCCTTAAGCTTCAAGGTGCCCGTATTTCTGGAACCCTTGACGGCAAACAGAATGTCGATATCACCCTTAACAGTATTCAATGGGCCCCATATCCATGGCCACGACGACTGAAAGCCAATGCTGTCGCCCAAGTGCTCAGATGCCACTTGGGACCGTCTGAGGAAGTAGAGCACCGAGTTGATGATGGGGGACGTGGTTTTTTCGTAGTTGAAAATTATGGCGCACGCAAGCGCTACCCCAATCCCGTAGGCCCAAAAGTACTGTCTGTTTTGCCTTTTACTGGCGAAAGGATCCGGAAACTCACGGTCTATCGTGATGGGCCGTCTAGGTGTCTGCGACGTAGAATTTGACCTGGCAAGAACCTGGACCGGTCTCGACACATTTACTGTGCTTCTCCAGACTGCAGATCTAGTTACTCTAAGCGGTACACCTATATTTCTGCTTAACATCGTGTTGGGAGGTTGTAATACTTCTTCATTATGGTTGGTAAACGGGCTTTTAAGTCTCGTGAAAAATTACACAAAATGCGATTATAATTAGTACCTACTATTGCAATTCATAGACAATATCTATCATCAGCAGTTCAAATCCAGAGTACAATGTCTACGGTATCAGGAGCATGTATGGTATCGAAGATATCGGGAATGATCCATATTAGGGAAGATACCACGCCACTGATGCTAGAATGGATTGCGATAGACCAGCTGAAGACTATATCGATACCATTAAATACGTTAACCAACTTGAAAGCGTCGAAAGAAGGGTTACCAAAGATGATGCTTGCGGTGCTGTATAAAGACAGGGAGGATCAAGAGAAGAAGCTTGTGCTCACGTTTACCAACCGGCCCACGATGAACAATATCAAAGACTCTCTTCAAACTATAGTAGCCAGGCAGAAGACAGTGATCAAGGACAGCCCTACGCCTGGGTCCAGCACACCAAGCACTCCGGCACCACTGTCTAGTGGGACATCGGCGGCTTCGATGTCGATGGCTAATCTGTTAACGTTCGGCGACCCTGAAATGCTCATGGATCAGAGCCTCTTGAAGAACCATCAACTACAACAGAAACTCTTGCTTGAGGACAAAAACTTGCGGAACACCTTTACTCAAGCAGTAATCAACTTCAAAATGTCTCCCAGCATTTTTTGGCTGACTCGGTTGAATCAATTGAGAACGTATGCATTAACCATTTCACAGCATAAGGGCCCTTATAATGTGCTATCCACCATCAAGCCCGTAGCATCGTCGGATAACCAGGTAAATGTTAATGTCACTCGGGACACTATAAATGAAATTTTTGATACATATCCTATCATTAAAAAGGCGTTTAGTGACTTGGTACCATCAAAGTTTCCTGAAGGGGAATTTTGGTCTAGGTTTTTCAATTCAAAGTTGTTCAGAAGACTAAGGGGTGATAAGATTAATAATTCTAACGAAAGGGGAGACTATGTATTGGACAAGTATTTGTATATTGACCAAGACTACCTTGAGCAAGGAGACCAAGATCAGGCGCTTAAGAGGGCCAAGGTAGAAGATGAATCTGCTCAAGTCAATAAGTTTTTGGATTTATTGGGTAACGAAGAGGATAATTCTCAGAAGCTAGGCAACTTACCAGATATTACAATGCGATATTCTGATGATCCAAATAAACAAAACTCCTTATTGAACGCTACCGTGAGAGGAAAGACCAACCAAAAGGGTCAAGAGAATGAGATGCTTATATTGATGAAGAATATGAACAAATTGTCGTCTAAAATGGTCCACATGAGCTCAATGAAACATGATCACAAAACTAAAAATGACAACTTGTCAATAGAGGAGTTGAATGAGTTCGAGCAAGAATTGAACTTACATGACTTGAACGAAGTCGAGGATCTCAAATATGTCCAGCTCAAAATAAATACCAACTCTGACAAAAAATCTTCGGAAGCCGAAAATGAAGCAAATGAAAATATCTCGCCGAAAGACTTGTCGAACTTCTTATCCGCGAATTCATTTCAAGTCCAGGTTAATGGTGTTAATCTCACAGAGACATATTCTTCTAAAAAAAACGAAATCGCTAAAACGGCCACCGATATATCGACTTTGATTAAACAAAACTTTAGGACATTTAAGCTTATAAATTATTCGAGTTTGAAAGAGCCCAGTGTCAATCCAATTATTCCTGAGCTGATGCTTCAAGAAATCATAACCTTTAATATTACAATTACCGAATTCTTGTCCCAATTTTGGAAACTATTTTTGAATGGTGCCAATCCAAACCAATTAAAAAAAATATTCACTAGTTTGAAAAATTGTAAAAATAGCTTGGTTCAATTGCAAGAAAAAATCACTGGTTTAATCACAAACAACGATTTGATTAGGGATAATACCAAGTTAAAAGAAAAGCTATGTAAGGATTTAAACTCCTGCATTAGTCCCTTACAATTAGGAGTAGACAAAGCATGTTCAGACTATATCAAAGCAGTGAAAAAGTCTTCGGATATAAATGAAAATGGTAAAAGGCCGTTAGAGTAATCTTTCCAGGAAAGCTTATTTTAATGTTAAGCGTACTCTATAGTAATATATAGGTCTATCTTATCAAACTGATAAATCGCATTCCGAAAGCTCATTAAATTTTTTTTTTTTTTTTTTTTATATAATTCTATTGATTGCAATACATTCAGCTTTCAATATACAATCAAGATCCAAGATCCAATGGCTAAGAAAGGTACGTAGTCACCGTTTGGATGAATTAGAGGAGTACACTCACTAACTTTTAGAAGTTTCAAAACACAGCAGAGCTGCGAGAAGAGGTGAAGTGGGCAACGAAGACGGAGGTAAAGAATTGGCAACCCTTCCAAAACCTGAGTCCGATGAAGTCAGGAAGTCTATCATACGAACAACTATAAAAAACGAAGGGTTACTCAACAAAAAAATCGAAAATCAGAGAATAAAGAAATTTAATAAGAAAAAGACAAGTAGTTTGAAAAGTAAGGTCGAAAGATCCAGTAAGATTGACGGAGTATTGAGCACAAAGATAGAGCAGAGCATTGCTAGAGCCAAGTATATTCAACATTCGAGAAAGGCTGGGTGGGATCAAATAAATAAACAGATAAATATCGAAAATGGGTTATTGGAAGCAGAGAATAAGCCAGAAAAGACACCCGAGCAAATAGATAGAGAGAACGAAGATGCCTATGTTCAACAGTTTTTCGAGGGTGGCCTGACTCAAGCGGATAGCGTTAATCATGAAGATCATTCACAAAAGAGTAAAGAACTTTCAGCGAACAAATTTGCGATTCTTGAGGAATCTGAAGCATAAAAATGTATCATGATTAATTTACATTTGCATGGTGCACCCTCCCTTCTGACTACTTACTACACAAAGGGTTCTATAGACTTGTATACTGCAGTTAGCCTCTTATTAAAGCTTTGTATGTAATTGGTTGGCGCACTTTTAGCACATAAATTTATTCTTTCTTTCGATTTGAAGTTTTGTATCCGATTCACATAGATGACAATGAAGTTGAATTGTAATTTGGTTTTTGGTACTTGCTTATTGTTGAATGCAATTGTGTCGGCAGAGGGTGTCGGTCTTCCCAATTTTAAGCCATTTGACAAATCAAGGCTAGACCCATCATCAACCTTTGAACAATTCGATTACAACGATTTATCGGAGTCGGATTGGAAGGTTTCCCATGCAATCAAGAACGATGAGTTTTCTTACGTTGGCCAATGGAGCATAGAGGAATCATCAATTTATCCGGGGTTCAAGAACGATAAGGGGTTGTTGTTAAAGACTCCCGCAGCACACCATGCTATTTCGTATAAATTACCAGAAGCGTTCGATAATACTGGAAAAGATTTGGTCTTACAGTATGAAGTTAAATTACAGAATGGTTTGGATTGTGGTGGCACCTATATTAAGTTGTTGGACTATAATTACGAAAAGCTACATGAGTTCAATAATGATACACCATATCAAATCATGTTTGGACCCGATAAATGTGGATCGAACGACAAAATACACTTTATTATCCGAAGAAAGAATCCTAACACCAACGAATATGAAGAAAAGCATTTGAAGAACTCACCAATGTCTAGAACTTCGAAGCTAACTACTTTGTATACTTTAATTTTAAAGAAGAACCAAGACTTTGAAATCAGAGTCGACGGTGAAGTCGCCAAAGCAGGAAACTTGCTAAAGAAACAAAATATAATGGATCCCCCTTTAAGTCCACCCTCAGAAATCATAGATGAAAATGATACGAAGCCTGATACTTGGGATGACAGGGAATTTATTCCAGATCCTAATCATCCAAATAAGCCTGATGACTATGACATTAAATTTGGCTTACCACAAATCCCTGATCCTAATGCTGTCAAGCCTGATACTTGGGATGAAAATGAGCCTGAATTCATTGATGACCCTTCTTCAATTAAGCCTGAAGAATGGGATGAAGAAGAAGATGGTATATGGCTCGTGCCACAAGTTCGCAATCCAGAATGCGCCAATAAAGGATGTGGGAAATGGCAAGCACCACTAATTCATAATTCAAATTACAAAGGGCCTTGGAATCCTCCTATGATACCGAACCCGGACTATGAGGGAATCTGGAAACCAAAGTCAATCCCAAACCCCTCATACTATGAAGATAAAACTCCTTCCAATTTAGAATTAATTGGGGGGCTTGGTTTTGAGTTGTGGAGCATGAATGGGAACATTCTTTTTGACAATATCTATTTAGGCCATTCCATTAAAGAAGCCGAACTTATCGGAAATGAAACATATGTACCAAAAGTAGAGGCAGAAGATATTAGCTTCGATAACGATAGGCCATACGTGAAGAATGAACCAATGCTGCCTCCATTGACTTTCGATGAAATAATGGAAGACGATGAATCAGATTTAGCAAAGTTTACTAAGATCATAAAAATATTAGCTTTCAATCAATATTCTGATTTAAGTGAATATTACACTTCTTTTATGAATGAGCCTGTTGACACAATAGTTCAAGACCCTTTAAAGTTTTTGGTTTATTGTTGCGCATTTGTTGCTGTTTTCACCTTTGTATTTGCTATACTAGGTACTCTTCTATTTATTGCAACTGGGGGTCCTAGTGCAGTTCTGTATCAACAAGAACCGCACAATATTCCTACAATTAATGAACCTAGCGATGTGAAAGATGAAGAGGTGCCAAAGATTGAAGAGATTACTGAAAATGATCAGGAAGGAGTCAAAGTTTCATCTATTAATACTTCCAATACTACTGCATCTAAGAGGAAGACTTAAAGTGGGAACTCATAATTATGTTCATTTATATAGACATGTATGAGAATTATGCAAAAGCGTTTTGAATTGTTTGCTGCTTATGTATGGGTTTCACCATTGTACTGATTAGAATCTACTATATAAAAGTGGGCATGTTGTATGTAGTTGCAACATAAGTAAGTAAATTTTGAAGTTTCTTATATACTCTTCATTCAGAACTTGACACCTACGCCTTCCTTACTACTTTCAATTATTTAATTTCTGCTCGCCCGCTTAATCCTCAGCAGACTCAACATCATCAAATTCCTCTGCAAATCCAAGCCCTCTACTTCTAGTTTCCGGCCTTGTAAAAGTAACCAAAGTAGCATACACTTGAACGCATCCTGTACTCGTAACTCTAGCATAGCAGTATACCGCTTCAGCTCGGTTCCTTTTTGAAACACCTACCCAATTTCAAGTGTTGTGCTTGCGCTTGCACAAAAATTACTTAGCTGATAGCCTATGTCAACCATGATGACTTTTATTTCGGTATGGATAACTCAGTCAACTAAATTTACTCTGTGTACCGCATTGTCAAAGAAATGCACCAGCATTGTACAGCTGTACTATATATGGATGCTCAAGGGTAGATCATCGCACCTCTAACAAGCAAGAATGACTTCCAATCTTCTACAAGTGAAACTATATATGTGGCCAAATGCCATGGCTCCAAAAAAATCTCTCAACTTTGCAACTTCTTTAATAACGGTAAACTTATTGGGCCAAAAATAGTATCGATTAGACAAAAAAAGTAGGATACAAGTCCTGAGAATCATGAGACTTGAAGTTTAATCCAGCCATTAACAAATTTTTGACTAAAATAATAGCCAATACCGCTTGATTCCTTCTTGGATTCCTTTCCAAAAGCCCATATTTTCAGTTCTTCCTGCTTTTCCTTCTCTCTAAAAATTGTTTGTTACTTGAGGAAGCATATTGCGGGTAGCATTACCTAGAGAATACAACCAAGGTCAAATACCTGCACTAGACCATAATAGTGATATGCACCATTTGGAAGTGGTATCAGCTAGAGCTCTTTGAAAGGAAGCTGCCCATAAGTAACCCTAAACATACCCTTTTTAATATAAGCCTTTAATGACACCTCCAGCCTTGGATGGCCAATCAATATGCACATGCAGCACAGATACTACGTCCATAATTACCCAACAACATTATGACTCCAAGAAATTATTCGTACGTCTGTACAAACTACGCAACTATCTGCAAAACCACCAACAGTAGTATATCCACTATTTATGGCTATTTTCTACAATGTGTATCACTCCAAATACCGAAATTAATTGTTTCTAGTGACTTTATAATCAACACCAATGTAATCCCCATAATATATTTGATACCGACTTGCCCAAGCCCTGAGCTATATCTACCACCTTTGAACTGACAAAACAAAGTCAGCTGTTCGTGCATCCAATTCATAGATCAGGCCATAAAGAAATTCCACTGCTGTTGTTTTCTGAATGAAATTGGTTGATAACTTCTATTACATACAAATCTGCAACCTCTTTCCTAGTTGGAAAAAGGCTCGTATATTTTGACAGCACGTATGCAGGAGCTTCTTTAAGCTTTTAGGTGTAAATGGCATAGCATGCTTGATTTCATTGCACCTGAAACCCCCTCCTGTACCTTCCATGGGATCCCATCGTGAATGAAGATTCATATCCAGTTGATGAGCCATATTAGATAATTTCCAGGGTCATAAGAGAAGAGAGCCAGAGAATACGAGGCCGTCTTTTTTTTTTAAGATATGACATTCACTTACATTTCAGAACTCAAGTAACCCTTATTGTGTTTCCCTACCGAGCCTACCAACCCGATATTTTTCTAAAACTGTCGGAGAAACTTTTCCCCAGACCTCTCGTCGGTGAATAATGATCGGTCTAAGTCTAACAATTGTGGGTTCTTGCTTGTTTCGGTACGCTCTTCAGTAAATAAATGAATAAGCAAAAGCTCCGATCTGCATGGGGGGTATAGATAAAAAAATAGTGTATTCTACAGATATTTGAAATATCGGAAAGAATATGTGAAAGTAATGGAAAGTACTTTGGAGTATTACAGAGTCTCCGGGAATACAAGTGGTGTTCTTGGCAAATTTATTCTTAACAAAGTATAAAGTAGATCAGTACGCTCTAAAAGCGGCCTGATTCAAAAAGCTTTTTCTTGGAAATTACTTTTGTATATATAGTAATCAGCAGAAACGGGTCTATGGTCGCTCATGTAAAACCCATGGAAGTAGGAGTGTAGAATAGCAAATCCTCTGATCATTATACTATAGGATTCATGTATTTTGAAGCTATAGTAGTTGTTCTCCTCTAGTTGCAAAATCGAAGGTAACTGGTTTCCATTTACTGCGAAGTATGGCGCCCAGATATAGTCAATAATAGAGCTATCTTCATGAGATTTATCAAAGCCGGTAAATGTTGAAGAATGGCCATACTTGTGGAGGTTGTCAATCAAGGACCTACTATCCTTGAAGCCATGTTTAAACAATGTTTGGTATGGCTCATCAGTTGGTTGAGTGTTAAAGTCACCACACAAAAACGATGGATACTCGTTATAGTTTTCCATCTTTTGGCCGATTAATAAGGCCGAATTCCTTCTAGCTTCAACTCCTTTGTGATCAAAATGGGTGTTGAAAAAATTTAAACGTATAGAAGGGTTTACTACCGATTGAAGAGTCACCATGGTAACAATTCTTTCTAATGCCGCATCCCACCCTATACTAGGGACTTCTGGTGTCTCACTTAGCCAGAATGTTTTGTTCTCAGCAACTTCCCAGTCAGTTGTTTTGAATAAAATGGGTGCATACTCTCCCTTTTTCTTTCCGTTGGTTCTTCCTACACCATAATAAGTCCATTCGTTGGTGGTGTTCTGATTATTCAAATTGTATATTATGTCTTCCAATTGATTGTGCAAAACCTCCTGCAAGCACACTACATTGGCTTGGCCGTTATCAGTGTTGAAGTCAATTGATGAAGTTACCAACTGTTTTCTCTTCGACCATTTCCGTTCATATTCACCAGGGTTTTGATTATCATACCTTATATTGTGGGTATACAAACGTACCTTCAATGGCTCATTAATCTGGGGATCCTTGTGGGTAACTGCATGAGCAGTCCAAGCTGACACCGCAACGAAAATTAAGATAGCAACTATAGCTATAATCATACGATTCCGTTTAGTATTTTGTCTGACTGGCTCATCCTGGCTCAATAGTGGTGTTGTTTCCTGGTTTTCTTCCGACATTGGAATTATCGTATTACGTAGACGAGTTAAAAGAATATGAATTTCAATAGCTATCAGGGGGTTTAAATAAGGTCACACGTGAGCACAGTCTGATTGCAGCCATTGTATTTAATAGGCATATCTATTTTGTCTTCATTGGCACCATGAAAACGTGTTTTAAGCGGGGACGACTTACTTATAGTACTACAAGTGTATTTGCATCTAATTAACCAATTTATACAAGATATGAATTCTCTATATCTCACTCCTATATTCTGGCCTTTAATACAAATTATGGTATAATTCTTAGACAAGATCAACTTTACTTTATTCTAACTATCAACTTGAACTAACATGTATTGTTTGTTACTATTTAGCCAATGTTTTGCTTATTCAGTTAACGGATAAATGATCATCGACAGCAATTGTCATAATTTGAACAGTATTCGCTTGTGCGATTTCTTCAAATTTTTGCATTAATCGTAATAAACATATTAATATAAAATCAATAAAATAAGTACATCAAGAACTTGTTAGTCCATAGCCCTCTACAGAAGTGTCAATATGGCTGAAGGCGCCTCCCGTTTATCATAGAACTTTTCGTCACACTACACTGAAAAAAGCTTATTGGTTACATTTCGCAGCGATCTCTTTCGGCCTCGGGTTCGTATTTAAAAACTGTCGATTCAAGGTTAGGACATCTCCTAGTCTAGACACTATCTGCCTATTGACTTGATCTTGTGTTTGTTCATCGCGTATTGGTTGCTGTTCTCGATGGAATGGTATATTGATTCTGCGTCTTTGTTCTGCTGGCTATCAAACAGGAACCCTATCATTAATGGCATGTTACGGCTAGTCACAGATTTGATCTTCGCTTGTTCCGACGCATTTCCTTTCTTATACCATTTACGTAAACGTTTAATTCATCATTCTCACGTACGTATTCGATGTCAAACCAGTCATCTGAGTTGTTAATTGTACAATAATTAATCCAATCGGCTATGTTGCTGGGTGTCACTTCCTTCATAGCTATGACCATATTCAATAATATAAATAATTCTATTAACTCGCTTATATCTTCACCGATACTAATTAAAATAAATGGTAATAAATAGTGTAAAACAAAAAATCTTTTGCATTGTGGGGTTTGAGAATTAAAATTTACTATATAAAATAAAAAAAATATTAATAGGAATTATACTACCAGATTCTAAATTTACACTTACTACAATGTTAGGAGACGTATGCGTATATACAGCATCATGAAAATCTACACTTGTGTGTTAGTTTTTTACTTATAATTTATTGTCATGTATCAATCAAAATGTCCATACTTACTCTAAAAGAATAATAATGATGTTACATATGTTTCAGATACTTAGCTATAAATAAAAGTGATAGTTAGAAATATTCAGACCTTGAGAGGCTGAGAGTTCAGTACATATAGTAATACACAATCAAGGTCCATAGAAATCTTACAGTAGCATGTAAGGGAACAAATATAGTAATTATTTCTTAAACTACTTTAATACACTCTAACCTAAGTGTTATGGAATTCTAATCATTCTTATAGGCTCTGATTACTATAACTCTGACTACTATTATTTTTAACTTAATTCTCTATCTTTCTTCTCTCTTAGAACCCCTGGTGAGATCCTCTGTATTTATACTTAAGGTTTTGCAACCCATATATGCTAGTGCATATATGTATAAGTGTGTTATCTTAAATAGCAGAAAATATCCGTGATAGTTTAGTGGCTAGAATTACCGTTTGTCGCATGGTAGACCGGGGTTCAATTCCCCGTCGCGGAGCATTTCTTTAGCGCAAATGGTTTAGTGGTAAAATCCAACGTTGCCATCGTTGGGCCCCCGGTTCGATTCCGGGTTTGCGCATTTTTTTCTTTACCCGCTTCTTTTTGATTTTATATTTTTTTATTCGAACTAATAACACTGCAAGTATTGATGGATTCATGATATAACATGGAAATAGATGATTTAAATCTACGAAGTTCCGTACAGATCGGATATTATGATCCCTTCAATGTGTATACGGCGATAAAAGATGAATTGCAAAGCAAGTTTCCATTGACGAATCTCCATTGGAAATATAACGTGTCTAAGCCATTGAAATCAATACCAGTCTTGCCAGTAAAGTTAGCTGAAGAAGTGCCCAAACAGAGTAGCGTGGGCGATAATGATAATATATATACTCGTATCATGTTCGTTAAGCATGAGAATTTGGAAACGTATCGATCTCAGGTCAGGCCCTTGATAAAAGAGTGGCTCAAAAATTTAGTTGCCAATTCAGATGTCGAATGGATGATTGTTTTGTTTTTGCCAGCAAGCTGCAAAGATAAGCTGTCAACAATAATTAAAACCTCGATTTTTGACAAATTGAAAATTGATTTTGGCGTCGATGGGAAAGAACTTCAAGCGTTAGGAGTAGACTCTGGGATTAAAGAGCGATGCTTTAAACTTAGAGAAACATACGAAAGTGATATGATGAAGTTGGAGTCCTACAATGAGTTGACCAATCATTTGAAGGATTTTTTGGTATCGTCTTTCAGTAACAAGTACGTGTTATTTAGTGATAAGATAGTCAATTACAAACCTTCTGATTTGACAGCATTTAGATTGAAATTGAATTTGGCAGACTTATTGAATGATATGAGGCTCCTAAATGATTCATTGAGTACATACAACGAACTCTCAGATGACTTGAATGGCTTGTATCGTACTAATCCAACCAAGTTTGATTTAAATACAAACATTCCCAACGACTTGAATGACTATAATTTAGAATCATCATTCCTATCCACTAGTATAAAAACAACAATTGATAACGATAAGATCAGTTTATTCCAATTGAGGTGTTCTATTTTCGTAAACCAGTCTACCCTATTGCAATTATTGGCAAATTATGCTAGTTCAATATCGTTAGCATCAATATTCGTCTCAACTTTATATCAGAAATTGCTACATTTATTGAATGACTTGTCAAACATATTCGGTCGTGAATTAGATGAATGGATATTTGTGGTCATCGATAATTACTTGAACCTACCAATTTCCAATAGATTAATGGAGGACAATAATAAGAATAATATCACTAATGACCAATCGTACCAGTTAAATGAAATATTGGAGTTTAAAGGAGAATTGAAGCTAGCCCAAAGGTCCAAATTAGTGAGAATTGGAGAATCTCATGGATTTTTGATTAATGGAATTAATGAACTACTAGAAGAAATACCTTTAAATGATGATGGCATCCCCAAAATGAATAGCAAGCTATCTTACAAGCCACTTTTAAGTATAATGACTGACCAAAACACGTACTATAAGCATTTTCAGAATCTAACCGAATGGGTAATCCACGATTTTGTTTCTTCGGGACGTACGAAAACCATTGATATTCTAAGCATTGATCTCGCATTATTGAACTTCCAGATTCGCAATTATCAAGAATCATTAAACATCTTACAGGATTCTTATGAATTCTTTATCAATAACAGCTGGAACTTTATGGGTGGAATCTTGCTAGAATTATATTTGAAAAGCATTGAAAAAATCGGGAAAAAAGATTACAAGCTAATATCATTGACTTGTTTGAAGTTGTTTTCTAACCTTATGAGTTTTAAAAACAATCAATTTGGCATAAATAATTACAAGTCAATCAAGAGGAATAGCCAGATCATGAAGTTGTACGAAAAAACTGGTGACTATACATCAAAGCTAAACGAGGTCATTGAGTTTCCTTTGGAAAAGATATTTAAAATTGAAATTAGGCCGTTTATAAATAGCGATGAGACTATAACCGATGACAAATACTTCATTGAAGTTGTGTTAACTAATCACTACGGAATTGAATTCAATTTCGAAAATATCGTTTTGGAGCTACACAACGTTGATGCGAAATTACAATTCAAGGTAGAAAGTATTAGGGTTTCGAAAAATGTGAATAATACGATTAAATTGTACTCAAACCACTTTCGACTGGGATCATTCAGGCCTTCGGATTTATCTTTCAAGATTAATGATAACTTGTTTTTCACTATGAAATGCCTGACGGAACGAGATAATGAAGTCAGTATCGATGATACAGTAGTACAATATAACAATGAAACTATATTGAATACTTCATTTTTGGAAGAATCAGGTATCAAAGACACATTAGTACCTATTTTACCCACAAAGTCCGATATATATTGTTACCAAAATTTAACAAAACTATGGTGTGAATTTACGAATACTTTCCAAATAGACTTGGAAACGACAGAGGTTTTATTCAGAATTTATAATGGGAATAATTTTGTTGAAAATTTTCACATTGACATAAGTTCGGATACCGATGGCCTAAACATCGACACTGAAAAGTTTCATGAAAGACTGAAGTTTAGCCGTTTATCCCCATATGAGAAAATCGATGTTAAAATTCCGTATAGTTACTATAGCGACAATAAGATCGTCAGCTTCCACGCCAATGTAACTTATACTTCAAACAACGAATACTTTACTCATTCGATTTGTGAGAAAGTCGATACGACTTTGACCATCTCAGTTTCAGTTCAAGATATATTCAAGTCACACTGTATTTTTTCCAAATTTCAAGTAGGCACATCCAACCCCAAGCAACCCATAAGGATTTTGTCCAACGATTTAACAACTAACAATAAGAGCTATAAAATAGTGAAACCAAAGAACTACCCAAATTTATTAGTAACCTTTGGAGAACAGCCTGCGTCGTATTTTTATCAAATTATACCCGATTCAAACTATGTAATGAAAATGTTGGACTCCTTAGACTTGAAAGTCTGTTACTCAAACTTACAGAATGAATGCTATGATATGGTTCAAGAGTTTTTGTTGACGAGGCTAAAGCAAGCAAATTTGGGAAGATATTGGTTTTTGA
The DNA here is from genome assembly GCA_030556595.1 of Debaryomyces udenii. Taxonomy (NCBI): domain Eukaryota; kingdom Fungi; phylum Ascomycota; class Pichiomycetes; order Serinales; family Debaryomycetaceae; genus Debaryomyces; species Debaryomyces udenii. The sequence continues at coordinate 186,031 of JAKTUI010000004.1, read as the reverse complement.
TCAAAAATCTCATCTTCAAATCATTAAAATTCGATTTGAATAACTATGCAATTAAGGAGAAAATCGAAATTGTCAATAAATTCGAAATTGAATTGTCATCAGAGAAAGTTTTGAGCAAACATATTGAACAATATGAAGACAAAATCAAAATAATGGAATTGTTGCGCCAAACACTTTATGGAGGTGAAGGTGAGTTCGATGTGAAGCCGAAGGTAGAAAATAGAGAACTTTTTATTTCCGTTCCTGTTCCGGTGTTAACTGTCCTACAAATCGTTGAATTTGATTTTGAAAGAAAACCTAAATTCTTAGTTGGAGAACCTATAGTCGTAAGCTTGAAAATTGAAACTGTCACTAAGTGGGCCAACAATGAAGTAGAAGGGAATGGGTCCAGTAATATAGAGATTCTCGCAGAATCATCTCCAAACAAGTCACCGCAACCTGCCTCTCAAAAAAAGAATTTTCAACTCATGATCCAGAATGATGAAAACTGGCTAATTTCCGGCTTCAAGAAAGAGTCATTTGAAATAGATCAGGGTTCTGACAAAAACACAAATACTTTTGAATTGCATTTGATTCCTTTAACGGTGGGTAAGTTACTTTTGCCCAGAATTAATATTAGAACCTTGGATAATCAGCACAAAGAGTTCTCTATGGATATCAATTTCAAAAACGGGTTAGAAACTTTATTGGTTGTACCCGAGCTAGATAGTATCACATTTTCTTTTTGATTTTTAGCATATTTAGGCATACATTTTAATAAAGTTAATTACTGGTCCTATTGTAGTCAGTAAAGTAAGAAATTACGAATGCCCGGTAATATGAAATAGCTGGTCGCGGAAAACTTATTAATAGGACTTCGTGGCCAAGCTGGTTAAGGCGTGAGACTGTTAATCTCAAGATCGTGAGTTCGATCCTCACCGAGGTCGTCGTTTTTTTTTTAACTTTCTATATTGTCGGTACTATCAATCGGAATTGGAATTAACGTTTTCCAAGTTTCTGGTTACTAAAGTACTGAGAGAACAAGATAAATTCGGCTTTAGTGGTTGAGACTTGATTATAGTATAGTGTATTTTTCTCTTATGATTTCAACTAATACTATGTGCTCTTATTGTTAACTATTTATTACAATCAGTATTTGGTACAAGATGTTCAATTTAAAATTTCGCTTTAAAGTGTTTAATAATTATTATTTAAGTTAAAGAGATGTGACTAGAGTGAAGTCAAGCCAGATATATTTAATCCCGATATTCACAGATCTTATCATTCTTAGAATGAAACACTTGATTCCATATAGTAGCACCGAAAGTTATTAGCAAATTGATTACCAAAAATGACCAGGTAATTTTCAGCCATATAGAATGCCTCAAAGAATATATATACAATAAAAGAATGGGCGACAAATCACCTATCATCGATATGTAGATTATCGATAGATGGTGTAAACAGCGACCATGGTATGCATCTAAATCAACAATCATCATTCTACCTTAGATTCAAAATTCTACCTAATGGTGCTTCTTCAATGGTTCGACAACTAGTTTATCAAATGTGAACATTTGAGAAATTGCAGTTTGTCTGTTCAACATGGCTAACTGGTTTACTCCTTCGTTATAAAATGATTTTATTGCCTCTTCATCTGATAGTGATTTGTTGGCTCTGAATGAATCAACAACTTTCCGCTTAGCGAATTCTCTAAAGTTGTAATTATCAAACTTATATGCTTTCTCTAAGAGCTGTTTGTATAAGCCTAACACTTGTCTTGGAGTAGTCATGATTAAGTATCAATAAAAAGTATAAATTGTGCTGAGTAATTCGTGGAGTCAAATAATTACCATTGATATATGGGATGCGGGTAGTGCACGTACAAAAAAATCAAAGTTTCATAATCTATTATATATATAAGTGCTATATTAACTACTTAACCTCTTCAGGTTCCTCTACTTCATGTTCATTGACGTTTTTCATGAACTCTTCAATGTCTCTTTCACTGACCTTAGACTTTTTGTTTTTTCTTGATTTCTTGGCTGTTGCATCTGCCATCATTTCCTCGAATATTCTTGCCTCTTCAGCTTCTTCAGGTGACCTTTCGACTTTGGCCATGGTTTCACCTATATAAAGAACAGCATGCAGTCTGATGATTCTTTCTTTCTTACCTAAAGATTTGTCATTCAAGACTCTATTACAAACTTTGTTCAAGATACCAGTAACTTCGAATTTGGTAGAAGCCCATGCAGCAGCTAAAACCTTACCGGTGATTAGCCTCTCCATTTCGACTTGTCTATGCTTTTGAGCATCAGTAAGCTCTTCGCCTTTTTCAATTGCAGCTTGGATATCTTCCTGCTCTTTGACCATCACCTCAACAGATGCTTGGGCATCTAAAGCCGTCTTCAAAATGGAAAAGCCATTTTTAAAGCTATTAGTTTTGGATTTGACTGTTGAAAAAATCTTCGAAACCCCAAAGGTTTTGCATGAATTAATGGTGGCATGCGCTTGATTGGTATAAATCTTACCAATTAAGTGTAATAACTCGATACCAAAGCTTTCAATTTTTAAATCTTCCAATTCTTCATTCAACTTGAGTTTAAAACGATCCAATGCATCCTTATTAGCTACTGAGGATGCATATTGCTCAATTCTTGACAATAAATTTTCAGACAAGACTTTGATACGTTCTTCCTGGGCTTTCTTGGTTTCCTCGTGGAGCTGCAAAAGCTCTTGTCTTTGTTTTTCGGAGATCTTTTGCTTCTTTTTCTTATTGATTGCTTCCGAGGTCAAGGTATCCTCCTTCTGTTCACTCGTCTTGGTGACATCTGAATCGGTCCCTGAATGAACTGCTAATTCACTACTCGTAGTGGTACCAGTGCCTGCAGCAGCTTCTCCCAGATGCTCTGACTTCTCGCCTCCTTCATCTTCACCCAAAATATCGGCAGTCTTGGAAACTTCGTTCATCATCGACAATTCACCAATCCAATCTTTGAAAACGTCGCCTCCAAATATCATTCCAAAGAATTCCGCTGGGTCGATATCGGCAGCTTCATTTGCAACGTTATTACTCTTCATACCTTCAGCTCCCATCTCATCATAGAGTGCTCTCGTATCCTTATTCTGCAAAATTCCATAGGCCTCCCCTAATTCTTGAAATTTAGCTGCTGCTTCTGGGTCATTAGCATTTTTATCGGGATGGCACTTAATAGCTTGTTTTCTGTAGGCTTTTTTCAACTCCACGTCAGTGGCAGTAGCTTCAACACCTAAAATATCGTAGTACTTGGTATCCTTAACCATATCTTACCTCTTTTGCCTAAAATTAGTTTGAATTGTTGCACTGTTAGTAGTATAGCACCAGGGTATTATTATTACTATTATTTAAATTAGTGCTTGGCCTCATAGTGACCCGTCACGTGACAAAATCATTTCTAAAAATTTCAGTATATGCTTACCTGGCAAGCTACAACAGCATTGAATAGCCTTTTGGACGACTATAGCATAGCCCAGCATGTTACAAAAGTCCACAACTTACTAAGCTAGAAATGTCTCGTTTATTCAAGCTCTTATGGAGAATCTACTATGAAAAGTTCTCTTGTAGCTCCTCGTGTTTAACCTCTATACACCTTACTACTTTTACGTTGTACATTTTGACACATCTGTACGTGAATATACATAAAGAAGATGATAGATGGCACAAGCTATTACCCACACATATTCTGTTTTTTAGGTATTAGTCACTCTGCAAGTCCGAGAAGTCCGAACATTCTCCGAAAAATTGACCAAACTATATAAGCCATAAGAGCTCCCTAAATTTCTTCGGGTGTTCAAAAAATGCAATCTGTGAAGGCTTTTAACAACTTACAAATTTTTAGGGATTAATTACAATTAAAAGTAAAACGGCAATCTAAAAAGGATTGGTAGGTATATTTGTCGTAAAATAGAAATATGTCAAAAATATGTCACAATTAGTACCTGAAAATTCAATGGTAGAGAGAGAGAGCACAAGAACACAAGAAATACATGATGAGATACATGATAGGCCCTTTGAGGAACACTATAGACAGCAATCACAAGCGGATATAGAAAAGAATCTTGAGAAACCGAAGGACAGAGAATTGGCTGACGAACTAGGTGATGCACATCTTAATCTTTTACCGAAGAAGAAATTAATAGTTTGTCTTATCACCATGTCGTTGGGACTTTTCCTTTCTTTCGTGGACCAGACAGGGATAACGGTGGCACTACCACAAATAGCGAAAGATTTAAATGCAGAAACCAGTATCAACTGGGCTGGTACCTCTGCCCTTTTAGCAAATTGTGTTTGTCAGGTGTTGGTGGGCAGATTGGCAGATATCTTTGGAAGAAAGACAGTGTTGCTTTCGTCCTACTGTCTTTTGGCAATTGCAGATTTGGCATGTGGGTTTGCTCAGACTGGGGTGCAATTCTTTATATTCAGAGCCTGGTGTGGGATTGCCAATGGAGGCATTCAGCTGTTAACAAATATTATCATTTCGGACATCGTAGTGCTAAAGAAACGTGGAAAATACTACGGTATATTATCAAGCAGTATAGGGATTGGTAATTGTACGGGTCCATTAATTTTAGCTGCATTTACCAAAAGGACTACTTGGAGAGATTTCTACCATATAATACCAGCTGTAGCGATTTTAATAGCGATTATGACATATTTTATTGTGAACAGTAAAAAGTCAAACCAGTTAGATGAAATTTTACCAATGAAAGAGAAATTTAAGAAGATCGATTATTTTGGGTTCATATTTAGTTCAGCAGGCTTAATTTTGCTTCTAATTCCAATAAGTGGCGGAGGGTCTACTTATAAGTGGAACAGTGCTATCATAATTGTCATGTTTATTGTTGGTGGCTTGTGTTTGATTGGATTCTTGTTAATTGAATGGAAAGTTCCTAGGCTTCCAATGATTCCTTTGAGACTATTCAAAACCCCGCTGTTGTCGTTGGTCTTGACCACCAATTTTTTTTATGGAATGACCTATTACGCTTTCCTTTATTACATTCCTTATTACTTTCAAATAGTAAGAGGCTACTCTTCAATCATGGCTTCGGTTTTGCTTATCCCTTTGGTATTAACCCAAGCTTTGACTTCAATCATCAGCGGTCAATTGGTTTCTTACACTGGTCATTATAAGTATATAATCTTATTTGGGTATGGAACGTGGCTTTTGAGTTGCTGTTTGTTGCTATTATGGAGTGAGTCAATTAACATCGGTGTCGTGATAGTGATTTTGTTAATAATGGGTACAGGTCTTGGATTCACTTTCCAGCCTACAATGGTCGCTGCTCAAGCACAAGCCAGGAAGTCAGAGAGGGCAGTAGTCATAGGTACCAGAAATGTTATAAGATCGTTTGGTGGGGCCATAGGGATCGCAATGGGGTCTTTGATTGTTAGTAATAGCTTATTAAAAGAAATTGATAAAGCGTTGTTCGATAGATCAAAGGTTACGAATGTTCCCCATAGCTATCTTATTTTTCTAAAGACCCACATTTACACCAGGATTGAAGTAACTGGATTGAATCACGAGCAGGTAAAAGTGGTAAAATCCATGTATATGAAGTCATTGAGAAACTTTTTCTATTTAAGCATTCCGCTCATTGCTCTCTGCTTTATTAGTTCTTTTTTCTTGAAAGACAATGGAGTGCAGTGTATTGATGAAACGCCTCAACCAAAGGAGAAAAAACCATCTAAATAAACGTATAGACATACTCATTTAATTGAAGTACTCATTTTAAAAATGTATCTACCCTATTAGATGTATTCGTAAGCCAACTGTTTACTCAGTTATGTTGCATAAAATTCAAGATATTATTTCCTACCTCTTGCAAGTCAATACCGCTAATGAAATCTCCGAGGTTTTCTCCCACAAAGTCACTTATTTTCTCATAATCGAAGTTTTTACCTTCCTTGAAGTTTTCTTCAATGTAGTCCAAGTACGAGTCGTCAATTTCAATCCCGTAGTCATTGACGAAACTCGCAGCCTTCTTCTTATGCGCTTTATTTGGTTCTTTTGTATTAAATAAGCCATAAATACCATTCATCATGTTAAAACCCTTTTTGTAATTTGCTCGTGACCCATTGTGGTCGTAGTATAAATTCACCGCTGCCTGTTGAAGCACAGGAATGTCCTCGTTGAAAAATTTCCATCCTCTCAAGTAAACTGCAAAGCATATAATAATAAATATAAGCATTAAAAGAGCCTTCATCATTGTCACCAACAAGCTCAACCACATTCTCATCACCCTGAGCACTAATTTGTATACTATATATGCTCCAATGGCACCCATCACCACCATTGTAAACTGCGGATAATTGCGGTAGGAATATTCGAGTAGATTGAGTGCATTACGAAATATCACCGCCAAAATCGTTATCGCAATCGTGACAGCCTGTACAGCATATTCCAGTACCTCACTCATATCGTTTGCTAGCTTTGGGTCGAATCTTCCGAGCGTTTCTATTTATTTTCCATACTTCTCTGGAACCCCAGAATCCATAGTATCATAGAAAAGTGTCTGTAACTTATTTTAGCAGGCACACGCACTTCAAAATGTTGTTACCCGACCATGGCATCGAATATAAATTTGAGTTGTTAAAAAAACTTCCCTACCGATTCTTTTCTTGTTCTTTGAAAGTTGCCTCCGAGTTGAAATTTGGCAATCGATGAGTTGCTATGTGTGCTAGGATGCCTGTGATCTACTTGTTCAATTAAGTTTGGAGACTCTGCCATCTGTATCTTGCCCATTAGGTTGGGAAGGTGCGTTTATAGGTGGTAGGGTTAGAGTAAATCATGGGCTCCAGGTGTACTGTTATTCGATTGTTGATAAAAGCTCGGACAGATAGAATGTGATTATAAAGAATATGCTTGAGGTTCGAAACTCGAGGGTGTCCCGTTATGTCACAACATACTTTAAGCTCTGAACGGGTGCGTATTAACCGTCAGTGTAAGCTTGTACAAAATGTAGATATTTTAGACACAAAAGATGCCGCCCTCTTTTGCATCACCCCATTAGAGTGTAGCTACATGGTCTCAGCAGTACTAGTTGGCCAAGAAATGATTTTTGACCAATTGATAAAGGGTTCAGGATAAGACACAAAACCGCACCCTCAGCCAGCAAACGATAACATTTAGTTCGATATACTTAATACTCTTATTCTAGGAAGTAACTAGTGCAACATAAATAGCGATGTTCCTGAGAAAGAAACCGCCTCAATTGCCGTTGGTTGAAGAAATCCAACTGACTTACAATGACTGTTGTAATTTGACTATTAAAAACCTTACACTAGAAGAGCAGAATAAAGTCGAGGATGCACTAAAAGGATGGAAGTCGCTCCACACATCGTTGCTTTACAAAATCGAAATGTTCGATAAGCAGGTGACTAAGGCAGACGGCGACGCAGGCATGTTATTACAAGAACTAAAGAGAATAAGGGATGAAAATGTCAAGCATCTAATTCGATCCCAGTTGCGAGTGGACGAGATCACCAGAAAACAAAGTACTGGAAACAAGGGGACGGTGAAAGCACCAATGACCCAGCAAAGCTCATCTATGTCGGTGCCATCATTGCGAAATTCATCAGCACCGTCATCGCGATCGTTGACGAACTCAGGGACGAATGGCAACCAAAGACGAATGTTGAAATCCTTGAGACCTGGAAATTCACAGCAAAGAACTTCGAGTGGCAAAGGTTTAACTCAAGCATCGCAAGCAGCATCAGTTTCATGGCAAAAGCCTTCTTCCAATAAGGGGCCAACTATAAAGCAAGTTAAAGATACAAGTGATGATAACGTGTTTGATGATTTCGACCAGGATTCCTTTGAGTTCACAGATTCTAACTGGGAACGAATCAAAGATTCGCCTCCTGATTTGATAGACTTGGATGATAGAATGAATGGTGTTGGTGCAAGTGATGGCTATTTTGACTCTAAAAATGGACTACACCCCAATGGTAACGAAAATAGCTATTCAATGGAGAATCTAGGCATCAGGAATGACTTAAATAAGCCAAGCACACCTAGACCAAGAATATCTAAACCAGCATCTTCTCATGGCGCAAGTCTAGCACCTAAACTACCAGATTATGTATCAAAGAGCACTTCTGACATAAGTACTCCTAATTCTAATGCTGCTACTAGTAAAGGCCCTTACATTTACAACAAGCCGAAGCCTCTCAATGTAAATAACTTGATGAAGGGCCAGCAGTCCAAGGCACAAGCAAGTAGAGCGTCGCAAAGCCCGATCAAATACGCTTCACAACCAAAGCAACAAGCAACCGTTTACAAGAACAAACCACTGGTAAAATCCACAGCACCAGCTGCGAAGAAGTCTACAATCTCTTATAATTACAAGACTACGAGTGCAACTTCACCTCAACAAAGACAGGCCCAATCTAAGCGTGCAGTGACAGCAGCTGCAACTAAGGCCAACACTAATGCAAAGGTTAGCAAAGACGAAACACCGTACTCTCCAACGATGGACGACATTTTAGGAGGATATAACAACACGAATAGCAAACCTTTAGATGACGAAATGGAGCAAGCATTAAAGGAGTCGTTAGATGAAGCTTATGATCCTAACAGGCCGCTAAGCGAACACGAACAAGAACAATTGATATCCAGCATCCGGGGAATTGATCCTATAGCCGCCAAACAGATCTTGAACGATATTGTTGTTCATGGAGACGAAGTCTATTGGGATGATATCGTAGGTTTGGAAAGTGCGAAGAATTCCTTGAAGGAGGCAGTAGTATACCCATTCTTGCGACCTGATTTATTCAAGGGATTGAGAGAGCCCACACGAGGAATGCTTCTTTTTGGTCCTCCTGGGACCGGTAAAACTATGTTAGCTCGAGCTGTGGCGACCGAGTCAAAGTCAACTTTTTTCTCCATCAGCTCCTCCTCTCTTACCTCCAAATACTTGGGAGAGTCGGAAAAATTGGTCAAAGCTTTATTCTTGATTGCACGAAAGCTTGCTCCGTCTATTGTATTTATTGACGAAATCGACTCACTCTTGAGCTCTAGATCCGATGGCGATGTCGAGAGTTCCCGCAGGATCAAAAACGAATTTTTAATCCAGTGGTCCGAACTCAGCAGCGCCGCCGCAGGAAGAGATAAAGATGATGCGGACGACGTTTCGCGTGTCCTAATATTGGGTGCCACAAACTTGCCCTGGTCCATTGATGAAGCCGCAAGGAGAAGATTCGTTAGGAGGCAGTACATACCCTTGCCCGAAGATGATACCCGCAAATGCCAGATAATGAAGCTACTCGCGCATCAAAAAAATACATTACTGGATCTAGACTACAACGAGCTCATCAAGTTGACAAAAGGCTTTAGTGGCTCTGATATCACTGCATTGGCAAAAGACTCGGCTATGGGCCCATTGAGGTCCTTAGGTGATAAATTGCTAGATACCCCCACCGAGAATATTCGCCCTATCAATCTAGAAGATTTCAAAACCAGTTTGAATTATATTCGTCCTAGTGTCCTGAGTGAAGGCTTGGAGCAATACGAAAACTGGGCTATTAAATTCGGCTCTTCTGGTGTATAAGCCTAATGCTCGCTCGGCAAAATGCTTCTCGTCAGTGTTCTATTTCATATAGTCCATTTTTACATTCCACTATTTTGCCGTAAGATTATTCGCGCCCCTTACGTTATTGTCTAATTCAGGGGTGCTCTCGATTATTTTACTGGATCCAGTTAGTGCATGTACATTTGTAAACATTAGCGCTGGTGGAATCAATAACTGAACCTAATTTTACCTGGGCCAACAATGTGTAACAATCGGCATTGCATGAAGCCTCATGATGGGACATGAGCTGCATGATACCATTAGTTGGGCTAGAATACAGGACCCGTCCAAGATACGAATTTCTGTTAGTATAGGCAATGCAATTAGGTATTGAATATGCAAGCAAACATTTTTTAACCCGGTTAATCAATGTATCAGCTGTGCTTGCACGTATTCTATGTAATATAATAAACAATCCTTGCATTATACAGTCCATAATAATCTTATGATAATGCTCATTGAGGTGAAGGCGTATTATTTCATTGCTTTCATATGTTTATATAAGTATAGAATACCGCAGATGGAAGATTTTGAAAAAAATGTAGCGTAACAGCTTGTATAGTTGGTATTTGGTGGTAGAAAATGAGTTTGGCTATGAGTTATAACAATCAATTCAACCATGGGTATTATCCTTATGTGTACCGCCAGGAGCAAAATTCACATGGATTTTTTCGCACAGTGAACTCAGTCCAACAGCCAGTCCAACAGCCACCCCAACAGCAGCAGCAGCAGCAGCAGCTAACAATTCCACATCCACCACCACCTCCTCCACCAATTGGAGCACCTCCGTCACAATTGTACTTCCAACCGTATCCCCAACAACAGTATTACACATATATACAGCATCCCAGTGCAGAACCAGCTGTACCCTCGCATCAACGTAAGAAAACTAAACATTTTTCAACATGGACACCCGCAGAGGACAAGTTATTACGAGAGTTAAAAGAGGGCCAAAAAATGGGATGGAAGCAAATTCTGACATTTTTCAATGATAGAACCCCAAATGCATGTCAGTTCAGATGGAGAAGAGTGGTATGCAGTGCCAATTCAACTCTTTCATCGTCCACTTCGACACACCCACCTACTACGTCATCGTCGAGAACTGGGTCCGATGCCCAGCTGGATTCGTCGAGATTATCTCCTACTTCTTCTACAGCAACTATTTCTACTCCTGATGATGCAGAAACTATTTCTGAATTGGATGATAAGGACAAAGATTCGCATCACTCAATAAACTTCTTGTTAAATTAGAGGCGTGTACATTATTTTATTTTAGTTCGTTAGCATTAATAATATTTTAACTATGGTTTTGATAATCAGGAATTTTCAGAGCAACAAATGTAGTTGAGGTCTAGCCAACTCATAATCAAGGAGAATTTAGTAGATAGCCATTTTTTTTTTTTTTTTTTTTTTTGAAACGCTCCAGGAAAATTTTTAGAGCTCGGCTAATATGCATGTGCCTTAGTGGTACGGCAGATACTGAATGTTTTATATAGAATGATTATCATCATAAGCATAAGCTAGGTAAATGACGAGCTTGCGATATTTAGTTTTGATAATCCACAGGCCATTTCTTGAATGTTTCGGTGATCTCGTAGGGTAAACAATATATTGGGTCAACTTTTTTGAAGGAAAAATTGTCACTTCCAAGTAGACTTAGACCTTGGATGCCAAAACAAGTATGGAAGACATCAGTTTGGTTGCCTTCTCTATCACTTATTCCACCATTGTCGAGATCCTGACATGAGAGAATGAAAGATTTTAGTTTTTGAGAATCTATCCAGTGTTCTTTGCCGATTATGGACAAAGAAGATAATACCCACCAACTATAGCAAACATCTGGCAATTTTTCGGGCCTTCCATTTAATCCACCACTAGGTAGCACTTGTCGTTCACTTAGCCAATTTCCGAGCTTGATCTCATTCACTAAATGTAAATTGTTGGTAATTGCCAAAGTACCTAAGCATGTAAATACTTGAGCTGCATGACTCTCGCCCCCAGGCAACATACCAAAACCACCATCAAAATTTTCACATCTCATGATGAATTCGGTGGCTGGATCTATAATATCTTTGGAGAGTTCCCCTAAAATGGCCAAAGTTTGGATCGCTGTGTATACGAATCTGGTATCTATTTCCCCAAACGAATCTCCCTGGAAACAGCCATTTGGCAATTGCAATCCTTTCACAAATTTGACTAGCTTGGCTCGTTTTTCGACACCCAATATATCCAACTGCTTGTATATACTCAATATTTGTATTGCTGACAACGTCGACAATATATGAGCATCGTGCTTGGGATACGACCCAAATCCACCAACTTTTTCGTCCCAGCACAGTACTATGAAGGTAATTACTTCGCTTCGTGGTAATGCCTCCAATGAGTTCATTGTAGCCAATGACATTATTCCCCAGTAAAGGCCATTCATTCGCAAATGTTCCAGTAGCCAGTATTCATAGGATTGCTTCGACATTTGGGAGTCCAAATCTTTGATATACTGAACATGCTTATTTTTCACAAACTCTAGTTCTTTGGCTCCAGTCTCTGACATTTCAATCTTTCTCAAAGAGTTTTGGGCTGAATATAAATTTCAGTGCCTTATATTACTTACGAATATTTCTCATTAAAGCTTTTTGATAGATACTGCAGATTAAATGAAAATGGTAAAGCTTTATTTATCTATATACACCTAAAAGTATAACTCTTTGAACTCAAAGCGCTTGTTACTTGGAAAGTATTCTACGAAGTTTAGTTTTCTATTATTTCCTAATAACTTTCCTGTGTTGATAACCTTACAACCGTTATATGTGACTTCAAACAGAGGGAAACTCGAATCATTCAATATCAATACTGTTGGCAATGGTTCAATTCTTAGGCAAAAATCGTAGTTCGTGTTGACAATACGTAAATTTTTCAAAAAGGGTTGCAAGTTACCCTGGTCGAGTAACGTTTTCACCAATTTTCTAGCTTGCTTAATCTTAGGAGAAATATGCGAATCAGAAGTGACTATATCGCTTGCATATATGCGGCCATCACTGTCCTTCTCTTTTTGTAACTTCATGTTTTCCATCTTTAAATCGTTGGAGAAAATTATATCGTTTCTCTTGAACTTGCTGATTATATCGTCCTTCATCAAAACAATTTCTTGTGATAAATAATTTATCCTAACAGGATTCCACCCGCAGATCAAGTTACCCTTGGGCAATAGTCTTTCTAGTCTATTTATGAAAATTTTCGGAATTGACCTTTGAGGAAAAACATTGAGGTTTGAGCCGCCTAAAGAATTGGATGATTGCCATGGGTCGTTGATACCGGGAATCAAGACAATCTTTACCCTTTGAACAACATTAGGAAAATTAGACAAGATGTTACTCAAATTATCAAAATTACTCTTATAGTTCTCTGAATTAGAGATATTGGCAATTGAGGAATTAGTTGTAGTCAAGGGTACGGACACGAATGAACCAATTAACACTATAGCTAATGGCTGATTGGATTCTTCTTCAATAATTGAGTTTTCGATCCTCGAAAATAGCTTCTTCATCCCATCCAATACCTTGAAATCATCAAGAAAACAGTCAGAGCCCAGAACAAGAATTTTGTGATTTGGAAGCGATTTCTCCAATGTAGACAATTTCTTCTTTAGTGATTTATTTATCCTTAAGCTTTGGTTATCATTTGAATTAATGCCACTACCTTTATTAATTCCCATAAAATCCAAATTCCCATAGTTTTCCAATGAAAGTTCCCTCCGTTCAGCTGGGGGATGACCTATGTTACTTACGTGAAAACAGCCACCAATCACATTTACATTTGACATCGATCCACCCGAAGCCGAATAAATACCTTCAACTATTACAAACATACCAGGACTATAAAATGACCCTTCAGTTTTATATGCCTGGGTTAAATTTAACTCAATATGATCAGTAGAGTCCTCCAAAACATAGTCATCGTTAGCATTTTTAGATAACAAGCCAAACAAAATAAACTTAGATCCATCTCTTCCTAGCACGTTCTTAATTAATGTAATTTCATTAGTTTTATTTCCAGTAGTCAAAGATTTGTTTATGGATGTTATACTTGAAAACGATGGCTTTTGAAAATTTTCGTTTCTTGATAACCTATCAGATATAAGGTGATATCTATTATTGAAGTATTCAACATTCGAGTTAAGGTTATTAGAGAGCTTTTTAGCTGTGGATATAGGTGTTAAAATGAGCTGTTTCCTCTGCTTGTCATATTTACAATTAGGTTGTTCATCAGGATTGATGATTTTGAAATAATCCTGCCAATTCAAGGCCTGCTCTTCAGCATACGAAGCTTCAGTTTCCAAGTTATTGTCGATAATTGTATCAGATCTTTCAGCTTTTCCTGAGTAATTATCAAGCGAGCCATTTCTCTTCATCAGTTGGTTTGAACTCTTGTCCGAAAGTTCCTTAATAACCTGCTTTAGGCCTGAACCGTCAATAAATATACCCCTATCCTGATTCTTCCATATTTTAGCTATCTCTTCTAGAAATTGCTGAGATTGAGCACCTTTCCAATCAAATCCATACTTGTAGCTAATAGTTTCAGTTAATAATTTCAATGAGTCCGTCTGTATATTAAGCCCATGTTTCTTCGATAAAATCCTATAAGCTATAGGCCTAAGATTAGAAGGCCGAAGCTTTATAGGTAACGCCGTAGGATTCTCCATCGATATGGGTTTGAGTCCTCCTGTTACAAGCAGTTGATTTCTATTTATTTGGTTACGCGTTATTATATACGCGCACACTTTATATTCTTTTATACCAGAGGTATAATACTTTGAGGTCTATATGTTTAATTATATCTATGGTAGAAAATAGCTCCGGTAAAGCATTTAGTACAATAATGGTTAATAATTAAGGTTAGGTGAATAGCTGAGCAAAATGATAATTTCTTCTAGTTCTTTCAGTAAGAGTGACAAATTTAGTAATAGTTCATTGAGCGCTTTCATCTCATTCAACGATTCACTTCTTTTGTGAAACGCTTTAGCAATTTCCTTGTAGTTTCCGCTTGTACTCGAAGATGAAATGATTCTTATTTGAAAACTTGAAATACGATCATTGACTTTATTAATGCGATTTTGCTTCTTGTATAATGATTTGGTAAAGCTACTATGAAGCCTCGCAAACAAACCACGGATTTCCCGAAGATTATGCACATCATACTCTTTTATGATTGTTTGGTAGTGCAGCTGAGAATAAAGATTCTTGAAAGTCCGGAAAACAGTCAGATACTCACTAAACTTCAGTTTGACACTTTCAAACTTGATTATCAAATTCTTAGACAACTTCTCTGTGTTTAAAGACTCCAACAAACCTTCAAAATCTTTGAACAAATAAGCAGCCTGAGGATCATTATTCTGAAGGACAGACTGGGAAATCTCGATTAACTGCTCAAAAAATTGAACATAGTCTTGTTCGTTTGCTTGCAAATTTGATTGAATGGCCAGCTTTTCCTTAAGAAGTACTTTTCGTTCTAGTAGATACTTCTGCTTATTTAAAGATAGGCGACTAACAAGTTCTTCATGATTAGTCTTATGGCTGATTTTGCTTTTCAAGCCATCAAAATTATTTGCTCTCGACTCAATTGCGATCTTTTGATTTGAAAGATCATCAAAACCATGTTTCAACTTTTTGAAATCACTTTCCAAGCTGATTTTCTGATCATTGAGGTCCATTTGTAAAGTATGCAAACGTTGTCTTTCGGCGTCCAACTTGCGTTCTTCTTCTTTCTGTCTGATTAAAAATTTTTCATGCTCTTTGAATAAGGAGTCTTCTAGTTCTGCTAATTTCGTCTTCTCTATCTCATCAGCGGTTAATGTAGCACGTCTTTGTAATTCAGCAATTTGTCTAGTCAATTCTTCTGTACGTTGCTCATGCGTCTTTTCTATTATTCGAATTTGGTCCAGGTAGTGATCTTCCAATTCTTTATTCCTTTGCCTTTCTTGTCGTATGATGTCATGTAGCTCTTTGACTTGCCTCTGTACTTGCTCTGATTCACGTAAGTTGGAATTATTAATCGTATTGTTCTCATCTATTGGCTCGCTTAGTTCACGATTCCTATGAGGTATTTCACTCGGTCCAAACCAGACCCGTTTCAGTACCCTTTCATCAGACTTTTCTTTGACGTTTAATACCGTCTTTGCCGATTTGCGAAGCATGTTCAAATCTGTGTCATCATATTCATGGCTGGATAAGCTAAACCTCGTCAAAAAAGACCTCAATCTTCCGAAAACCCCCTTGTGCTTATCCACGGATCCTGATATTCTCTTTTCATTATATTTGTGTGCTCTGTTTCTGACCAATATACCTCTGTCTACAGGTGTTCTATCATTGAATAGCTTATACAACTTAGTCGGCTTTAACTTTGATGGAGTATACGGAAGTCCTGAAAGAGACTTTATTGGGGATACAACAACGTGCTTACTCTTATCGCATGCATTCTTATCATTTGCCACATCGGTTACGTACAGCGCTTGCTTATCGGTAGCATATTTGTTTACTCTAGGCGTTGCCCTTTGCGATTTTCTTTCCCATCTAACAGGAGAAACATAAACCGAACGCCTAGGTATATATCCTAACTTCTTAGAAAGTTCATACTTCTGTTCTAAGGTCGGCTTATTCATCATGGCCCTTAGTTGAGGCCGAAAAGAGTGGTCTATTCTGTACTAAAACTGTCGATGTTTTGATTTGAAGCGCGCACTAAAGACGAAATGAAATTTATAGATGAAATTACCGTTAAAGCCACCTTTTGACAGCATTCTTCAATTGTCATCTATATTAATAATAACAATAACTAGACTAATAATAATAATAAATGGATTGCTACAATAATTCTCGACATACCATAATAATTATTTAAACGAACTCGTGGCCCATTTTCTATAAATATATAAGAAAGTTATATAAGTGGAGTAAAAATCTCACAGATAAAATATGCTATAACCTATGAAGGATAGAATGGAAATGAAATAAAAAACTGTCAATGCCCGATAATGATCATCTAGCGCTCGAAGCAGATGATTCTAAGTCTGAAAATTTCTTTGATTGTGGTTTTGGAGGTGCCTCATCAATACATTGTAAACCTCTGTCCTTGACAAAGAAGGAAGTGATTAAACAAACAGCAATGAAAGGAATCAACAAATAAAAATAGTCATGCAAGGACTCGATGTACAATTGCCTTACGACCTTTGTCTGTGATGAATTCAATGAAGACAAATCAAATTTGCCATAAATATTACCAACTAAGTAATTGAGATACTTCTTTGGAATATGGGTAGGGTTGCTTTTATAAAGTTCTTCAACGCTCTTCAAGAAAGAGTTGCTAACAGTTGTTGAACCGATAGCAATACCAATAGCACCACCGAAAGACCTAATGACATTCCGAGTAGAAATGACAACAGCTCTGTCAGCCTTCTTTGCTTGTGCTTGAGCTGCGACCATGGCTGGTTGGAAGGTAAAGCCAACACCGCAACCCATGATTAAAAGGCCGACAATATTGACCCCATCATTGACTTCATCGTCCCAAAGAAGCAAAAGGCAATTGCCTATCAACCAAAGTGCATAACCGGCAATGACAACATGAATGTAATGGCCAGTACGGCTTATTATTTGTCCTGCTACGACAGACATAACAGCTTGGCTTAACACTAATGGTAACACGAAGAGTGAAGTATGAATGATATCCTTGTTCTTAACGATTTGGAAGTAGTAAGGTTGATAGTAAAGAAAGCTGAAGTAAGACATACCAAAGAAGAAAGTGGAAAACAAAATTAATGAAACACCGCGTGATTTGAATATTCTCAATGGGATCATTGGTAGCTTTGCAACCTTCCACTCTACCAAAAGGAAGACTAGCAAAAGAACTCCACCAACTACAATCATGGAGATAACAATTGGTGAATTCCATTCATACGTGGACCCACCTCCACTAATAGGAACCAACAATAAGGTTAAACCCGCTGCAGCAAAGAAAATACCAATATAGTCAATCTTTTTGAATTTTTCTTTCCTCGTCAAGACATCTTGCAATTGCTTATCACGATTTTCTATCACAAAGTACACCAATACAATCACTAGCACATTCAAGGGACAAGCCAAATAGTAAAAGTCTCTCCAGCTAGCTTTTTTAACGAATGCAGCCATAAGGAATGGGCCAATCGAATTCCCAATACCTACACTCATACCGAGAATGCCTTGATACTTTCCCCTTTCTTTAAGGGAAACTATATCTGAAAGGATGATTTGTGGAAGACTTGAAGAGCAACCGTTTCCAATACCAGCTAGAGCACGACAAATATAAAATTGTACACCTGTTTGACTAAAGCCGCATCCGAGATCCGCACATCCTAGAATGGCCAAACCAAACATCAACACATTTTTTCTTCCAAAGATATCTGACAATCTACCAAATAAGACTTGACAAATACAGTTGGCTAACAAGGAAGCAGTCCCTGCCCAGTTAATCGTTGTTTCCGCGTGTAATTCTTCAGCAATGGAAGAAGTGGCCACTGTAACTCCAGTTTGATCGATGAAGGAGATAACTTGGACAGTGGCCAAGGCCAGAAGACAGATGATGATTCTTTTTCTAGGGAGAATATTCATGTGTACATCACCGAGCTTTTCGGTTAAATCAGTTGGAACCCTTTGCTCCACTTTTACCCCATCATGTTTTTCCGAAAGTTCTTTTGTATCTACTGTGGTAACTTTACTTGAATCAGACATAATTAATTTAAAGTATTTATATCTGTTAAGTGTGGTTTGAAAGTTCAAAGAAATTAGGTTATAAAATATTAAATCAAAACGATTTGCTGAATTAAGGGATTTGCTGAAGTTTATATTTCTAAGGACCTGGATTCACCACTGAGACAAGTCGAGATATTGGCGCATAGCCAAACCGTCTAAGAATTTCAAAGTAACTTGTCCTTTCGTAGTATAATGGTAGTGTTGCTGATACTTCGCATCAAGTTACAGGTACTTAAAGTTAGAACAACCGTTGGAAACGTCCTAGATAATGTCGCTAACGTCAGTGCGGCGGTACCCTATTACTTGATTTGTAGAAAGACGATATCCGGAATATGCATCGGGAAAATTAGGGTGCAAGATTAGGACCCAGTAGTACGAGCACCACGTTCAACTGGCTAATATATCGGAAAGGTACATAGTGTCGCTTGGCGCACATTCTAGAATTGCCAAAAAAAACACCCGAGTGCTATTGTTAAGTTGAAGGTCGAAGGAAGACAATGCAGAGAAGAATAGATTTTGAACATTATATCGGAATTCTTAGCCAAACCAAGCAATTTCCGCGATTAGACCCTACCGCCTGATAAAATTTCAGTTGCAAATGCGCTAGAACAATAAGTATAGATAGAAGAGCTAGATTAAGAAAACTAGATAATTTCTAACTAACAACGGATATCAATTAGGCCGCGCAATTCAATCTTTCTGCTAGAAGAGGAAATATACACCTTGTAGATACCGGGTTGTATGATCCACAGTTGGGAGTAAGTATCCCAAATGCTTATGTCCCGGCGCAATATAGGAAATCTTACCTTAGAGGTTTCGCCAGGTTGAAGAAATATCTTGTCAAACCCTCTCAACGCCTTAAATGAGGGCAGTGATTGGGATGTTGGGAACTCGAGATATATTTGTGATACATAGCCACCAGCAACTTGGCCTACATTCTTTACTTCCGCGACGACTTCATATAATGTGTTCCACAATGCAGGGTTTCCTCCAAGCCCACCACCTGCTAAAGGGGGGTATCTCTGTTGATCTGGTTTATAGCCAGTTGGATAATCAAACCCTTTATCACTTTCAAGTGAATAAATTTTCTCATTGTAAAGGTAAGGATAGATGTAGCCTGGAACAGGACTCATTTGGCTGTGTGGAAAGAGAGCCTGTTTCAGCTCGCTTATATTGACTCTGCTGCATGCACGACATAGCGACAAGTATCCCCTAGTATGCAGTAACCTCTGCGAAGGCGATTTGATTTCTTCAATTTTTAAGCCACTAATCTTAAAGTTTGTGTATGATAATCCGAATCCGAACTCAAAACGTGGTTCGATGTCGTGCTTATCAAAGTACCTGTAATCTAAGTATATATCTCGATCAAATGTGTCCTGTGGAATCTTGTGCCCTTCTAAATTATCTAAGATTGGTACATAATCCTTCTCTTGTTTGGCAATTGTGAAAGGTAGTTTTCCGGATGGATTAGCATCTCCGAATAGGATATCAGCTAGTGCTCGACCAACGTATTGGCCTAAAGGTGCGGCATACAAAATTGCGACAACATTTTTATTTTCAACCCATTTTTCCATATTGACAGGACCTACTGCGTTAACAATAACGATTGTTCTGTGGTTTTTCTTGGCGACATGATTGATTAGTTCGTCACCATTATGCCAAAGTGACAAGTTTTTGCGATCACCGTAGTTGCCATCAACTTGAATGTAGCCTTCTCCAGAGTAAGCGTCGACAACAACTATAGCTAAGTCTGCCTTCTCAGCTAGGTCCAGAGTGTGATTTGAATCCCATACATCTGAAGAGTAATCTACAGTTATTCCTCTTTCTCTGGCTTTTTTTGCGATGGCTTCATAAGGTGTGATAACGTATGGGTTATTCACTGTAGCTGAGCCCCACCCGGTAGTTAAAACACCATCGACACACTTTTGATCTTTACAATTGAACCCTTTGGGATCAGCCCCAGCACCAACGCCTGTCATGAAAATTGAGGATATACCATTCGTTCGATTAATAGGCAAGTTATTGTTTTCGTTCTTTAGAAGTACGATAGCCTCTTTAGCCACATTAAAAGCCACTTTTTGGCTAAAGTTAGAACGAACATCATAGTGCCAATTCTGTTGAACGATAGGGCCATAATTTTGAAGGGGATATTGCTGACTGTTAGTTTTATGAGTCCACGAACTAAAATTTGGAAGATCACTCTGTGTTGGTAAGCTTATGGCCTTGCTAACGAAAAAAGGTGCCAAAATTCGAATAGCCATATCGTTAAGTCTTTCTTGTGGAATTGTGCCATTATAAATAGCTCTTGTTAGAAGAGGTCCCCAATAAGACTTTCCACTTAGCCAGTCATTGAAAATTGGTCCCGGCATACTCATGTCAAGCCCAGCTAGGGCTGAGTACACTCCGTTATGTTGAGCACCCCAATCAGACATAACAAAGCCTTGGAAGCCTAACTCCTCTTTTAGCAAGTTATTTAATAGGTAGGAATTCTCACAGGCATAAGTATTGTTGACTTGGTTGTAAGAACACATAATGCTACCTACCCCTGCCTTGATAGCGTCTGCAAATGGCCACAAGTATATTTCGTGCATCTCTTTGTCTTTGATATTAGCACTGAGAGACTTTTCCATGCGACTCCAATCTTCAACAGCCCATTCTCCGACTTGACGAAAGTGCTCCTGCTCATTGCCAATGAAGTGCCTTACGGTTGCAATAACCCCTTCGTCTTGAATACCTTCGATTGTTGCAGCGCCGCCTATTCCTTGAAGGTATGGGTCTGTACCAAACCCTTCCCAATTTCGTCCACCGGCTGCCTTCAAACCAATTGGTCCAATGGTTGGACCAAGCATAATATGAACCCCTTTCTTTTTATGCTCTCTACCTAACGCCTTGCCTCTAAGATACATTAATCCTTTATTGAAAGTGCTGCCTGTGGCTAAACCAGAAGGGAAATGAGTAACAAAATCAGTAAATCTAACACCATTAGGCCCATCTTGAAGACAGAGATTTGGAATACCTAGGCGAGGGATTGAGCCTGTATTTCCCACACATGGACCGGAACCCCAACCTATACCAGTAGTCAAATTGACCTTTTCAAGAATAGTCATTTTGTTGACAAGCTCGCTGGCTTTGTCGTATGCATCTTGCCACACATCTTCTAAGCGCCCTCCAAAAGCTAGATGATAGTTAGAATCTCATGCTATGATGATAATATTAGAAGTTGCACCTAACGGGTGGCGTCTATTTCAGGAGCTTCAAATACAAAAAGAAAGTTAATACAAACGAGAAGGGTAGTATGGAGGTGAGCTAAATCTTTCAACTATATGATCCTCATCAATACCTTCGCCTGGTAATTTGCAATATTGTCGGTTATCATCTGTCTCCGTTACGTTTCGACCGAAACAGAATTCCCTCTTCAAGTCTGCCGATTGTAAGGAATTGACCCCTAACAATCCGAGACTAAATATGAATAAAACTAATAACATGTTTATATGGTTGAGCGCTTATTCAATTCTACTATAAAAAGTATTAAAATAGCCGCTGGAGAACTTCAAAATTAAATTTAGCTGCGAAATCACAACTGGAGAAAATGATGCTGCGAACGTATGTGTGTGTGCTAATAGACATATATTTTACATTAATGCACAGATATAAAATTACAGAGTTTCAATATAATGAATTGATCTTTTGATCACTAAAAGATGACTATTTGTACAATTTCTCATGAGCTCATTCTAGCAGTGACTTGTACTGGTGTTATGATACTAGGAGCAGCGTTTGTAGATGAGGGCGATTCAGCATCTACCAGAGATATAGTAGTTGACTTCAAGGATGCTGGAACTGGGTGGGTAGACGCAACACTCGCGGATAAAGATGAAATAGTTTGCTTGGCCGTGAAAGTCGAATCAGATGAATATTGCTTATTGGTTAGATTTTGGTTATTAGCCAAGGGAGAATTGGGCATTTTTGATGAGGCTGATATTATACTAGTAGTGTCTGACAGAAGAATAGGTGACATAGTATTCGTCGCTATGATGCGGGAAAAGTCAGATTTTTTGGCTTTGACTTGATCATCGTTTTCATGAGCAAAATTCATAGATGCAAATGGATCTATAAGTGTTTGAATTTCAAAGTCGTTGACTCTATCCTTGTCAACTTCCGCAAAAATTTTAGAGGATATGGGAGGGAGTGAGTACTCTCTCGTTAATTTACTTGATTCATTGATGCAGCCAAAAAATTTCTCTAACGATCTGAAGGCAGATTCGGCATCCAATAACAAAGCACTCTCGAAATATCCTGGTTTAGAATCGTCTATTTTCATACCATTTTTGTATTTCACTCCATTCAATAAGTTGAAAAGTTCAATTCTGTAGTTCTTAGGCAATATGTTGCCCATGAGATATATGTGGGTAAATTTACCTGGGTTCTTGATGAACTGCAAAATTAATGGCTTCAAGCTTTTGATATCCTTCAACTCATTTCTCCTCAAGTCGACTTTCTCTAACGAATGTAGAACCTCTAGCCCCTCTAAGCTTTTCAACTTATTGTTATTGAAATTAATCGTTGAAAGATACTTGAGGTTATTCGGTAAATTTCTTAAATTAGTAATGTAGTTATCGGCAAAATTAAGAAATTTGATATTGTGCAACTGATCCAACCCTTCCGGTAGCTCTTCTAACAAGTTGTTGGATAGATTCAACTTGACCAAATTGCTCAATGGCTTGAAAACGTATGGGCGAATTGATGTAACTGATGTATCTGAAATCGTCAATTGTTTCAATACAGACCACTTTCCATCGGGTAAAATCTCATAGTCCTTCAGTGATTCATTACTTGCAGGGGGGCAGTTATTCATACTTATATCATTGAGTAGATCGTGGGGTATGGAGCCAGCTCCAGTGGTAGTGGTAGCTCGTTGCCTTTTTGCATAACTTTTACTATTGTTATAACCAAAAATATGAAGGTCTTTACCGCCATGAAAAGATTCGTTCTCGGATGATTGCTTTCTGGACGCTTTATGGAAATTAAAAGAAGATCTACCGCTTTCATCGTCTAAGACTAAATTGAAAAGGATTTCGCCTATATCAGTAATTTTTGAATCTTTAATTATAAGTACCCGCAATTGTTCACTGAGTGTATGCCATCCAAATAGTTCATTTGGCTCGTAGTCAATAAGCTCCAATACTTGTAAATTTTTGAACATCTTGAGAGGAACAGATGTATCACAAGGATACTCTTCATACGATGTTATACTGCTTATTTTAGTCTTGGGAGTCAAAATCAAACATGGGATTTTGGTGAATGACGAATACAAATACCGCAAACTCTTGTTTATCACTTTCGGATCTTTGCTAAATGCGAATGATCTCCAGTAAACAGATGCACTCGATACGATTGATCTCATGGAGCTTATTGAGGATATTGACCGAGTATCACTGTCAAAATGCTTGGAGGACCTTGCGTTGTTAGCCATAAACGATATGAATGTAGGCTCATGGTTGGGATTATCGAGCTTGATATTTAACGGTCCGACATCAACACCTAAAGGTGAAGATTCAATCCTTTCTGTAATATAATAAAGATGGTGAATGGTAAAATTCAAGCGTAATGGCTTGATATTTGAAGGTGTCTTGGTTTTTGAAAAGCATAATAATCCGTTAGCTAATGCTTCTTCATTTCTTCTGATGTACGTTGATAACCTTTGGATATATACGTCTCCTTCGATAGAATTTTCATTGTAATTAAAAGCTCCCATTTTTACAAATGAGCTTCACGAGAAACTGGCAAGCTATAAATGAGTGTGCTAAGCTATTTGTCACCTTCAGCCTCTTTAAGTTAGGTAGGATTTGACTAATAACTGTCACTTTATTATTAGAATTGGTTGTTTTGATTTTGATTTTTCATATGCAGGATGATAAAGTCCGATTGTTCGATCTAATATAATAAAGATAAATTGAAAAATACCAGTACTGGATGAGCACTTGGGGTGTGATAGAGTTGATATGGAAGTAACTGCATTCCCTGTTCTATTTTTTATATACTCGCACAATTGAATTACTTAAATAAATTAATAAAAATAGTATTGTACATGATAGACTGTAATTATCGTAGAGTTTGCCAATGATCTGCAAAGCAAAATTGGCCAGCTATTTAAAGGAATAAACAGCTAGTTGACAGAACTAGTCTGATCATTCATGTCAGTGACGCTGGATTGCGAAGTCCCCACGTTGGTATTGTAAATACTTGTTCTGTCGTTACTGTTGTGGATGCTGGTAGCATAAGAGCTGCTTGCAGCATTGGGGTGGATGGCTAATCTTTCCATGATGCTGGCTGGAGGAATTCCAGCTGTGCTGCTATTGGTATCTAGACTTCTTCTTCTTACTCTGCGTGATGAGCTCGCGAGTGTTACAATGGACTCGCTATCCCTATCATAATTTGCCTGTTGTTGTAACTGGTTGCTATGTGGGTTCAAAGTCTGATTATTTATGGAGCTAGTATGGACACTAGGAGCAATTGATGTTTCTGCAGTAGACGCCACGTACGAGTTGTTGTCTTGATTGGAACTCAATACTGAAGGGGCTTTCGTAGAAGCTGATGTAATAGATTTTAAAGGAATCGTGCTTATATTATCGGAGTGGGTTGTCATTTGATCACTGTTAGTAGAGCTTAAAGCTGCTGTAGTACCCCCTTCTTCGTCATCATCCATTTGCTGCATATTACTATCGCGGTCGTTATATTCATAGGAATTACTGGCACTATACGATCTAGATCTCTGAGAAACCACTGACTCATTCCCATTAGAGCTATGGTAGCTATTTCTCCTGTTATTTGTAGGTAATGCGTTTCCATTTTGGAACTTGTTCTGTCCTTGCATTAATCGTTTGACCCAACCAAACCGTCCTCTTGTTTGTCGCCTATCTTGACTACCAAAGTTATCTATTAGAAGTTAATACATGCTGTTCATATCAGCCACTTAAATGATTGACCTCTTAAGAAAATCACATACCTGATTCATGAAGCCGAGACATCTTGGAAGTAGTAGCCAGACTTGTAGATTTATTGTACACTATTTTTGAAATAAGCGTTTTATTCGTTAATTTAAATTATGTATGCTGCTATTGTTAATATTTTGTGTCGCGGCGGTGCAGATTCGACTATCACCGACGTTTGACGAATATCTATTTGGTTAGAAATGAAAAATAGACACATCACTGGAGAATGGGCTCAGATACACTGTTTAACTGTATTAACCCCCACGGTTTCTTCACCAACCCTGTTACCTTTGTAAAAGATACATTACCGAAGCACTGTATTATTAATGTCGTAGAATAGAGGTTTTCAATTTTTCTTACATTAGATTAATGAAATCTCTTCACAAATTGCTTGGTTCTAATACAAACCAAGTACAATAAAGTCATACGTAAGTAAATGTAAGAGTTGAGCAATGAGAGCTGGGCTCAATGCCATGTACTCAGATAGCAATTGAGAAAAAAAAAGATGCGCAAACCCGGAATCGAACCGGGGGCCCAACGATGGCAACGTTGGATTTTACCACTAAACCATTTGCGCTAAAGAAATGCTCCGCGACGGGGAATTGAACCCCGGTCTACCATGCGACAAACGGTAATTCTAGCCACTAAACTATCACGGATGGTTTCTGAAGGGAAAAGTAACGTAAGTAAATAGATACATAACTCTTTCAAACTGTTATTACCTTTCATCGAAAATTCATACGCCCTTAGTCTTAAAAGAAAAGACAGGACTTGACACTAATAGCCTCACTTTGCCTATCGTAGGAGCTATTCTTATTATTATGTCGTTATAGGTAGCATCCCCTGACTTAGGTTCGTAATATACTACTAGCATACTATACGATTACACTTCAGTCGCCAAACGCTTGGTCAATGTATCCATATAAGGAACGATTATGATGTAAACCGAACGTGGAGTGCAGTTTGTAATTTTGTCATGCGAATTGGTTGTACAATTTATCGAAGCCGAAATTTCATGATATTCAGGGTTCATGCTTCACATGGTTTCATTGATTTTCAAGCTAATCTATAGTTTATCTTATTCATTTTATTTCTTCATTGCCGGAGGCAACCATTGGTACGTTTTACCATGGCATGTTGCATATCCTCGTATGACTAATGTGAATACAGATGATCGATTACCTCTTATACATTAGCTAGCTCGGTCGTGATAGAAGTCAATCAATGGCAGGTAACTGCCATTTGGTTTCTTTGTACACACTATCTTGATCCCTCTACCGTCCACATAATCTATCAAAGCTGTCAATTTTACACTATCTTCATCTGCTATGTGATAACATGTAAGATATGCAAATGCTGCAGCAAGGAAAAAGTAAGATCAATAAATGGAAACATTTTGATTCAATAGTTCCTGGCTGGCAGTCTTGCTAGTAAATATCAAAAACTTTTGCGCTCTAGTTCTATCTTGCTGTAGCGTTAATTACTCGTTACCTAGCTCTAAGCCTAGTTTCTGCTGGACTTTTGGCACTTTTGGATACTGCGTTGAGCTTCGTGAAAATTTCTGAACCAATCACTATTGAGTACTTGGCGTTTGTTTGTGTGGCGTACGAGGAATTATAAGGTATATCAACTTCAAATGCTTGTTCCTTGACTTCGACACAATTGTGAATTGTCTGTCGTCTGGTTATAATCTATGAATTACAATGTAGTAATATCACAAAAAAATGATGATTTTTCAACGCGCCTCACTCCTAAGAGAATTCAGCACAATGCTCCCAGAGTCCCATAATATGTCAAATACTGTCCGTTATTGTTTGTATTTACTATTGTTTTGACTTCTCTTTGTTTATTCTTCTCTTTGTTTGAACTAACCGAGCATCCCTTCTTTGTGATGATATGTTTTATCTATATTAGGAAAGCTATCACACAAACTGCGGCTGCTGAAAATAGTTACGTTATTATCAGAGAAGCACCTAACAAGTCTTCAAAGCCATTTTTTTGATACCAAAAGACTAAGCTCAGTAAATTTCAGCTCTACCTTCATTTGAGTCATGAAACTCCTTCAATCTACAGTTTTGACTGTCTCTTTTCACTATGCATTCAAATCTATTGGTGGGTAATCGTTATTTCAAATACAAGATTTCGAGAACTTACATTGTTTTGCAGGTAATCAATACGATAAAAATATTTTGCCAATTGAAATAAATATACAATACTAGCTATCTTAGAGTAAAGCAACAGCCATAGCAGCGAGACCAGCACCAGCTGGGACAAGAACGCTAGATGCACCACCAGACGACGACGATGACGATGACGACGAAGTGGAACTTGCTGAGCTACCAGAGCCAGATTCAGAAGAACCAGATTCAGAGGAACCAGAACCGCCACCAGCAATTCTTTGCTTGTACCATGGTAATCCTGTAGCAAATGATTCTAAAGTTTTAATCTGCTGAGATTCGACCAATGTAGTATAGCCAGTATCACCTTTCTTATAAGTCAAAGCTTGTTTGGCCAATGAAGTGAAATCTGATGGCACTTTTGTATTCTTAGCGACACTAGCATATTGGCTTGTATGCTGCTTAGCATCCTCAACAAACTTAGTGAGGAATTCAACTTGGGATGAATCGAGCAGAGCTTCAGCAGAAGCAGCTAATAAGAAGGCACCAATTAAAGCGGAAATTTGCATTATAGACAGCTGGGTATTAAGTAATTGAGTCGTTAAACTTAAAGAATAAAAATCCAATTACCCCCAGACGGGAAATTTTCATCCTTATATAGTGATGATCCACAGCCCACATGACTCGCTGACGTATTGTTATTGAGGTCTAAAATTGTCACATTGGGTAATCCCAGTCAATCAAAACAGTTCGCAGTGCGAAATGCGCAGTGGCACTAACGCCTTCTTGCGGAGAGTATAATAACACTTCTTCACGCTACAATAGCGTTATGTAAGTAATACTTTTACCTTGACGATTAAATTACATATTTCATTTATTGATAATTGTCTATTTATAAAAAGGTAACAATAAAACAAAGAACACACCAAATTAAAGTATGAGCCTATAAATTGGTTTTACAGCAAGCCTTTTCCGAGTTATTACCTGACAAAACGGACTTATTGAAGGTATTATTGGCTTGTGGTATATCTAAGGCAGGATTTTTGTCGTAGAAATTAAATGGCACTAATTCAATATTATGAATTTCCACAGGCATAACTGGGAAATCTTCAACTCTAGGGATGTGGGTGAAACCGAGGGTGGCCCATACCACTACATCTTCATTTCTAACAGGGTCAACACCGTTGGCCCACTTACCTAATCCCTCGTCTGTTTTTGACTGATTCGTAAATTCACCTGCGGCAAACAACTCATGGTCTCTATACTTGGTGACCCAAATCTGCTCCGTAGCGAATTTCGCTCTCTTAACGTTAAACGAGTCATTGTCTGCCAAAATCATTTGCCTGGCAGGCAAAGCCACTTTGTACCCCACAGGAGTTTTTGAGACTGGGTTTATGACATTTTCATTAATAATTTTGTAAGACCTGTTGGTGAATGGGGACTGGTCAATGTGGCCTGCCTTATCGACGTAGCTACGTTCGGTGACAAAGCCAATACCGTGTGGGTTTAATTTATTGTCTCTAGGTAATTTCACCACATCATCGTAGACAACCGAATTCTTGTGACCATCAACGGCTGGATCGATACGGAAGGACAAAATGTGCTGGTGATAGGCAGCCATGACATTTGGACCGACAATAGTACCCCATGGAACCTTGACGTTCTCGTCTATTGGCATAGTAGATAAAATACCGGTGGCTCTGGTTTCGATGTTGATGGAACCGTCAGTCACAAACTTCACATTGATGATGTATTCATAATTGGCAACAGTAGCGATGGTTTGGACAATAAACTCACGACGTCTTGCGACAACAGCGTTATTAGTTCTATAGTTAACATGCTTGTATAAGAGACCATTATCCTGTTCATGCATACAAATGGTGTTTGGAATGACGTATGGCTCACCGTTGGCATGAATACCTATACCATCAAGGTACTTGATAACACCAAGACAGTCACAGCCCAAGCTCAAATGGTTAGCATTGGCACCAAATCCACAATCACCTAAATCAAAGGCTTGTTTACGGTGGAATGGAGCTCTTGGGTCACCATAAGGAACTGTCATTTCAGATAAGGAAATACGGTAGAATACTTGTCTTCCCTTAAACGAAGCATCGTAGACAGCAAACCCTTCTCTAGAGCTTGAGGCAACCCTGAATTCCCATCCCTGCCATTTGACTTTCGAGCCTTCAACAACAAAGGATGGCCCCTCAGGCTGAGAAATTAACAAAGGTTTAACGTCTCTCATCGAGGTTTCGTTGTTTAAATCAGGATGATACTCGACACAAGGAACCTGTTGCCATGGCAATGTAGGAGTAGTAGTCTCATCAAAGCCGCCTGGTAAATAATCCATTCTAATGAATTTATTTGTGAAAGCTTCGAAAACTGGCGAAAACTTCAAAGGCAAGGAGTAGTGGTTAGACTCAGAGTGCCCATTTCCTGCTAAGACATACATGAAAAATTGAACCAAAGGCCTTGTTTCATTTGGCTCATCAGTAGCATAAATCCAAGGGTCATTTCTAACACTGTACCCGGGAGGCAATTTCAACTTCTCAATCTCAGCTCTGACAGCAGGGTGGTTATCGCAAAGAACTTCCCACTCGCTCATATCTTCTGGTAAGTATGGGCCTACTGTGCCATGAGGTAATTGTGTTTTAGTGATGACATGGCCCACAGTAACATTAATTAATGCTTTATTAAACGTCAATGTCTCCGTATAGTAATAAGCGTACAAAACCCTTGGTATATTTGGTTTAGGTAAGCCATGTTTTTCAGCTTCTAAGAACTTGATCATGTCCTTTTTAGGTGGATCGAGCCTGTCGATCTGAACAAAATGGACGTCTGCTGATGCAGGGTAAGAGTCTTTGACTAATTTCGAAGCACGTCTAATTTCATAGTCCTTTACTGAATCAAATGGATGGATGGCAGTCATTTTTGCTTTCTATTTGGTATTTTATAGATCTCAAGACCAAAGAGCCTAATTATGGGAAGCTTTCCTTTCTTATATACGGTTGTATGATAAGAGATGGATCTGCTACAATTGCCTAATTTGGAAGTGCGCTCGAAAATTCTCGTCCATCTGTTTCAGTTTCCTATTTGAGCACTCCGATAAACCGCTACGAATATCTCCTTTCATACATTGCCTAGTGCCCTAGGTATTCTTCGGGTCTACAAACACTGAGCACTAAAGTGCCATCCAAGATCATTTCAGCTCATCTCATCTCATCTCACAGTCGTCGTACAGTCATTTTTACATAATGTATATCAAGAATATACAACAATGACTATTTAAATCTAATGATGATAAAATATATAGAACCTAATATACTAATTAGCCATAACAACCCAGTCCGCCAATCTAACTAAAATACAGCTACAAAATAACAAATATAGAACATTTAACCAAAAGTACTTCACGTGACACATTAACCATAGACATCAGTCCCCAATCGCCAGCTACTTATTGTGAGTAGCTGGAGACCCGACTCTCATTTTTGTTTGAGGATTGATGATCTCCAATGGTTTTTTGATCCTTGGAGTGTGTACTCTTGGAGATTGTGGCCTGTTTGTTACGGGTGACACTAGCTCGTGATTCGAATTCAAACTATCCTGTTGCATCACTGGGGAAAATACGGATGCTGTGTATGGGTTAAATCTCTTTGTGGGAGGACTACCACTGGCCATCTCTGGAATATCTGGGCAAAATTCCATGTCGTCCTCAATATCAAATGACTTGGACAAGTAATATCTTAATCTTGGAGTATGGAATGAATAGTTTGAACTATTACTTGTAAATGATGCTCCTAAAGAACTTGTGGTTGAGCTTGCGGAAGAATCTACCGAATTTGGTGCACTATAGTTCATATTACTGAATGTTGGGCTAGTACCGATAGTATTCAAGTTTCCATTTGGCATTGAAGGAGAATACAGCTGTTGATAACTGCTATAAATATATTGATTTGACATCGTTATCCTCAAATATTTTCTCTTATATCAATCCTTTGTATATAAATCATAAACCATTTAACTATAATCAGGAGATTTAAGGGTACTAATGTAAGTTTATATTATCTGTTCATTAACCAGGAGGTGAAGCTCTCTGATTATGTAATGGATTGTAGTCATGTGTTCTTAGGTAATCATAGCAAAAATATATTTCGTTTCTTTTAGTATACTTCTATGCCATTACATAGTAGTAAATTGATATGAATTAGAGTTATTTCCAGTCTATGTTTAGAAATTTATAGTTTGCGTGTTAAGTAGGTGGACAACTTTAGGTGGACAACTTTGATGTATAATTTTTGTAGATCGAATAAACTACGTTCGCATGCAAAAAACTGGTGCTTGAACATTTACAGGTCGCCAATCATAATCAAGATTCATGTACTATACAATTCATATATATTTTGGTCATTAAACTCCCAATGCAAAAGATAGATGCGAGGTGATATCCTTAGGATGTTTCTCAAAGATTTGCCATTATTTTTGATTGTTATCATGGTGGATTCGTAGGAATTGTAGTTAACAACTAGAAATTCACAGTTCGATTGGTTCACCATAAAGAAATCGTCCGCAAAAAGTGATATCTGATTCGTAATGTTATCGTTAAAGTAGCGTATTCCGAGAGGGCTGGCAGAGGGGTCGTGAAGGTTGTATACCGATATTGATTTCAATCCAATAATTATGACGCATGAAGATGAGACGTGAAAATTCCTAATGTTTTCATGGTGATTTATGATGTTCTGTGGCCTCATGTGAGAATCCAATATCGCCAATTTGTTCTTTGAACCGCTCGCGTATATGCTGTTGTCCTTTGCAACAATCTTGCGTATACATGGCCCAATCTGTGGGATGTTGAACTTCTTATAATTGTAAAAAAGTCCGTCTGCATTGAAATGTAGTATATATCCATAAGCCCTGTTAGTTCCAATGATGAGTTGATTCTCGTGTATCACAGCACAGGTAATCTTATTATATTCACCAGTGTCAGCTTCTATGTATCGATAATCATTCTGCTCAACCTTCACTAGGTAAAAGCCGAACAAGTTTTGTAATTGTTTTTTTGTAGATTTGTTGTTAATGCTTGCGACGAAGTGCATAAGCTTTATGCTTAAGTCACTTCTTGTCCTAGGGCCCTGTTTTTCAAACTTGACGAATGCAATAAAGCGAGGGGATTCGCTGCTAGTCAGCGTAATGTATTTGAAGACAAATTTGCCATTCGTGGCAATTATCTCAGCCTCTGGCTCCAACAACATGTAGCTTCGATTGGTTAAGTGTTGGTGGAAATTCACTATCCTGAGTTCTTCAAACGTGCTGGCATGCGAAATAATCCCCTCTGTCTCGTCTATTCTAAAAATCTCTATCCTGCAACCTTCTTTTGTTATCATGTAAATGTCATTTAATTTTCCACATATTTCATTATAATCGTATTCCAATGTTCTCCAGTACTTCAATCCTTTCATGAGTTCGAAATTATATACCAGTTTGTTCAACTTTACCAACCCTAACTTCACCTTAATTATGTCGTAAGGATTGCTTCTGTATCTAAATTTTTTATCCTCCTTAAGTATATCAGCCTTCTTCCTATTCGCCTTCTTCGATATTTGGGGTGCCTTGGCTTTTTCATATTCAATTCTTCGTTTCTTAGCTTGTATGGAGCTATTGTGATATTGGGAGTTTCCACTCCCATTTACTATCTTGAAATACTTTCCCTTCTCTTCATCATAATAGTACCCTGGGATATTCATAATTATTACTCTCTCTCTTTAAAATAATGCAGGTCATCTCTACCTAGCCATAAATATATGTCCTGGTACAATTTGGTATTTTGAGGAAATAAATTCACAATAGTTAGTTCTTTATACATACATGATCTAGGTACTGGCAAAAGTTAACCTTCAACTAGATCTCCGATATAGTGTAACGGCTAGCACGGTTCGCTTTCACCGAGCAAACCCGGGTTCGACTCCCGGTATCGGAATACTTTTTATTTTTCAGTCTGCTAAAGTTTTGTTTGATACATTCAAGGTATATACGGAAAAAATACATCTATACTAGCTTGAATTAGCACTAATCTTTTGTAACTAGCATTCAAAAAAAGATGTGGCCCTAATTTTTGACCAAAGTTGTTCAGTCGCAAAATTTACACGGCTCAGATTGTCATTGCCAAATTAGGAAGATGCTGCGAATTTAATACTTTCTGTCTAATTGAAGTTGACGAAGGAAGCCTATATCAAAAGTTTTCCCATAAGAACGTACAATTATGAGTGACAAATACCTTTCTATTAGGACTTATCCAGTGGACTTAAAAGTGCCTATGGCATGTTCGAAGAGAAGTCACAGGGTTCTTCTGCTTCCCAATAGTATACTAACTCTTTTGATTTCTGATCCCACAAAAGATCTTGCATCTACAGCTCTTTGTGTGGCCTCAGGCTCACACAATGATCCAGAGACTACCCCAGGTCTAGCACATTTATGCGAGCATATGCTTTCCTTAGGCACTAAGGAATTTCCTGATCCATATTCATATCACGAAACAATAATGGCTTGTGGGGGAAACTACAATGCTTATACTACAGGTGAGCAAACTTGTTTTCATTTTGAGATCCCTATAACTCCACATAATGCAAAAGACTTGAACGACAACATAGAATCGAAAGTGGGCTCCATACCCACTTTCGATTATCTATTAAAAAACTTTGCGAGCTTCTTCAAAAACCCACTTTTCAATGAAGCTTTAACTATAAATGAAATTCAGTCAGTCGATGATGAGCATACGTCTAATACTCTTTCACCAGACAAAATGCTTTTTCACGGATTGAGGCTTTTGGCAAATAATAGTCATCAATTCAAAAGGTTTGCGACGGGAAACCTACAGTCCTTAAAGAATATGGTCAAAACCCGTGGTATAAATTTGCACTCAGAATTAACACTGTATTACAACAAGAACTATATTCCGTCAAAAATGACCTTAGTAATTCGCGGACCACAATCGTTGAACTATTTACAGAAACTAGCTATTATGAACTTTAGTTGCATTACTGAGGTAGCTAAAAGGAGATATGCTAGCGAATCTATGCCTATTTCACCTCTACAACTAACTGACTTTGCAGTCTTATCACATTCTTGGAGTGAAAAATATCATGAGCCCGTTTACAAAACTGAAAATATGAATAAATGCTTGTTCATAAAAAGAGACATGGATTCTAGGCTACGGCTTATTTTTCCAACAAATGTGGTCGAACACACAAGGTATTCTAATTTTTTTTATAAAATTTGGACGAATGTGTTGGGAGATGAATCTGTGGGATCTCTAGGTGAGTATTTGATCGACATTATGAATTTTGCAGTACTGGTTTATCTGCTGGTTCAATCATTGACGTTCCAAGATGAAATTATAGTTTTAGATATCGAATTAACTAGCAAGGGGACCAAGAACATGAAAGATATTTTAAACTCAATTTTCCAATATATATTCCATGTATGTGATAATTATGAAAAAACAATTGCTCGCAACTTGTCCGAAATGACTACGATTGAGAATTTGAATTATTTATATATGGACTTGAGCAATTCGCCAATGGAAGAGTCTGCGATCTTTGCAGAAGAATTACAGCGAGACTTGAGCCAAATTAAGGCCGAGAATATATTGAAAGGGTGGGATGATTGGACTGATGACTCTGGATATACCGGTGATTATGGAAAGGATCCTGAATGGTGGAATTTAAAGGCTGCGAAATTTGTTGCGGCAACGTCGAAAGTTTTTGCATTGACCAACTTAAATTTGCTAGTAATCCATAACAAGCCCTCGATAATAAGTTCCTTGATAAATTATCATTCTAACTTGACTAGTTCAGGTTATTTAAGAGATTTGAATTACCATTTTGATTACAAAACGTATTCTTTAGATCCATCACGCATTTACATACCCAGCACCAAGATTTCCTTTTTATCTTCACAAGTGAATCCCTTTCTATCTTACGATCAGTCAGAAATTGATATTATAATGCACCATATTCGTGATCAATCAAAAGGTGCAGCTTTGGGCTTTCCTACGAAAGAAAGTTTGACATCAATCGAACCTAAATTGATAGATTTTTCCGGTAATCATGAAACCTGGTATAAACATGAAGCGGAAGTCGAATTTTCTTCAAAAATAATCACTTCCTGTAGGATCGACTTCTCATCTTTAAGTCAGTCCCCCCTTACTTCAGTCGGGATAGAGCTCTTATGTGAAATTGTTGGCAATAAACTTCGACACAAGTTATATCCTGCGGAGTTAGTAGGTTATTCTTGGTGTTTATTTCCAGGTTTGTACAGCTCTGCTTCACTTTCAATTAGCACTGCTGGATTGAAAGATGGATTTGATAGGTTTGTCTCGTCCATTTCAAAAGAATTATATTCTTCTTTCAAATCATTGAGGGTTACTCCGTACACATCATTTATGAAAGCTCGAGTGTCCATTAGAAGAAAATATCAAGAATTGTTGAATAGTAAAGGAATTAGTAAGGCAATTGCGGGAAATCTTCTCTGCTTGGAGGAAGGAATATGGACAATAAATCAAAGAATAGAAGCGTTAGAAGAGATTGATATTGATTTTTTGTCTGACTTGTGTGAAATGTTTTTGAGTGGAAGCAAATATACTTCCACTCTAATTCAAGGCGATGTTAGTATCCTGGAAGCTATGGGGTTTTCAAATTTGTGCAATAATTTACTCAACTATGGCCACTCTAAAGAGGTTATTAGTAACGAAATATCATTAACACAAAGTAGTCATAGCTATTTGCTCACGCCAGGAAGAAACTATGTATACGAAGATACGGCATCAAAGAATGATCCGCTTAACACCACATTTTATTACATACAAATAGGAAAACGAGAAGATGTGTTTGATCGAACTATTGCGAAACTTCTATCAAGTTTACTATTGCTTTCTTCGGGAGTGGTTTTGAGAAATAAAAAACAATTAGGATATTGTGTTCATAGTGGTTTGAGACTATTTCGAACTGTTTTAGGGATTTACATAACTCTCCTGAGCGGAAAATATAGTTCTCGCTACTTGAATTCCCAAATAGAGGAATACCTTTATGAATGTGAATTAACTATCCACAATTACACTGAGGACGAATTTCAATCTAAAGTTATAAAGCCATTCGTTAAAGCATATGTCGAAAATGACTCCACTAGTGATGAGGCACTTCCATCTAACCTTATGTACGATGTTGAACCTCTTAAAACTAGTAGTATAAGTCCAAATGGCCAAACATATAATACTCATAAACACTACTGGGAGAAAATTATTAGTAGAACTTACAGGTTCGGTGGTTCACAAGGCGGAGAAGAAATTGATATACAAATAGTGGAGAGCTTATCCAAAACTCGCTTCTTGCAGATTTTCAAAGATAAAATCTCCATTAAGTCCACTACAAGATCTTCTCTTTCCTTATTGCTATCGAGTCCTATCTCCCAAGAAAATACTCAGCATGAAATTATGAGAATCCAGTTACAGAGTTTTTTGGAAAACAAAAATCTTTCGATCGATGACAGCGATTTACTCGAAATAATTGTTAAGAGCAAAAATGGCTCCAATCTGCTAGGCAAACAGCTTTATAAGTACTTCAAAAGTAAAAATGAAGGAAATAAGTTTTTGGTATCACAGGCTAGCAGGGTGTGCTTATCGAAATTTAAATCTTTGAAATCTCACTTAAGTCACCAATGCGTTAATAATGAGCTTCCGAGATTGGACTTTATTAAAGTAGTAGAGAAATTGGGCCCGCAATATAAGTCTAAACTTCCTGTATTTTCACCCATCATCTTGACTGATTGGAGACAAATACAAGCTGAAAGTACTGTTCAAGATAGTTTGCCAATTAGTTATCTACTTAAAAATCAGTACATAACATAAAACCCCAACGAAAGCCTATAGTAATAATCTTACTACTAACTTTATAGTATAATGAATTAAATTTGCAGCTAAAAATGATGCGCAGTAGAGAGGAAACTCGAAAAAAAAAGGAGGACTCCTCATCAGGGGCTCGAACCCTGGACATTTCGGTCGACTTTTTGACTGAAATCAAAATCCTTAAAAGCCGAACGCTCTACCAACTGAGCTAATAAGGATTGTCCTAGTTGTTGTAAGAGAACACACTTAAATATATATGCACTAGCACTTATAGATGGTTGCAAAGCTATGTTGTAAAAGCAGGAATATAAATAAGAAACTAGCCGCCGTTAATAACAGAAAAAAAAAAGGCTAGGGATCTAGATTACAAATAATAGTAGTTAGAGTTATAGTAACTAGATTCTATAAGGGTGATTAGAGTTTCCATAAAATATAGGTTAGAGTGTATTAAAGTAGTTTAGTTTAAGAAATTGCTATATTTGGGTCGAGTTCCCTTACAATTGGTAGCGACGCAAGTAAGATCAGAAAGCAGAGTAATTAAACATCTAAACAGAAGTCTAGACCACTTAACTGAGCTTATTCTCACGTTAAAAGAATAAGCCATGGAAAGGGAGCTGAGAATTTTTTCACTCAAGCAAGAGTTAGCCAATATTCAGGCAATAATGACCGTGAAAAAGTAGAAAAGTTTTTTGAAGATGCTATTCGAATCTCAGAAGGATTTGCTTTGAATGATTTTCAAATATTAGTTGTTGCTGGAAGGAACATGGCTGGAGCTGCTGAAAAATGGTATTTGAAATACAAGCAGTTGGAAGAAAGTAAAAAGGATTCATTCGAAGAATTCGAAAAGAAGCTCAAAAACCAGTTCACGAGAACTTTTGATGAACGAGAACAGTGTAGCAAGTTCTTATCACTAAAGCAAACAAGAGGAGTAGAAACATTCAATCTACTATTTAGACAAGCCATTGAAGGATTCCCCAGGAATATATTTTCCCACAATATAATAATACAAATGTACGTAAGCAAGTTGAAAAATAATATCAAGAGACGTAAAATGCAGAAAGCCAAATGATTTAGATGAAGCAATGAGAATCGCATTACGTTTGATGATGATCATAACGGGACTAAAAACTTCAGACTCAATAATACTAATGGCGAAAAAAGATAAGAATGATGATGTGGAAATCAATATCAAGAACAAACAGAAAAAAGAAGAGTATGTTATAACTGCTCGCAAGATGGTCATTTTGCAGCAAAATATCCAAACCAATCGAAAAACTGTACCAACCAAACGAAAAGGTCTGGTTTGACGCACTGCAAGACCTGAAAAGAAAATCATCTAGATGGTCGAAAGAAGTTAACAATGTTAATAAGAAGTAGAGTAGAAACTCAACCCAAAAGAAAAGGGTATTGGTGATATTAATCAGATAAAGTTAGACAATAAGGTTGAACAACCAGAAATAGAAATCGATGTAACAAATAAAATTGAAACACAAGAAGGTACATATAAAAATATTCTAGACGAATATGAAGTGAAAACAGATAATGATGAAGTTATTCTAGGAAAGAAATGTATCATGAGAATACAAAGAAGTATAGAAAGATCAGAGAATCTTTCAGTCTTCATGTGATGTGAACTTCGTAGTAGAAATGGAGTTAGGTGAAGAATTCATATACATAGCTGAAGTGAAATACAAAGGGAATGAGAAGCCAATAAAAAGCTGTTAAAGTTGGTCAGTTAGCTAAGAGTAGTAAACTAGCTCAAGGTATTTCTTCTCAAGCATATGTAATAAGAATAAAAAAATGACTATATTAGAACCTTGTTCTCTTACAGTTGATATAAAGGAGTCGGACTATCTATGTATGTATGATTTGATGTAAGGGACTTTCAAGTTGAATTTTGAGTATTAGAGAATATGGTGTGGTGCCATTGAAAGAGTGTTTACTTAACTTTCGTCCAGTCATTATCAAAGAAATTCTAAAATTAATGTGATTTTGTGAAGAAATTATTAAAAATATATAAATCCAAAAAAATAAAAAAAAAAACAGGGTGTATTGGAGACCTGATAGGATTAAATTCTTTCATCTCTTTCAATCAAACAGCATCAATTTGGCAAGTTTTCTTTTACATAGACAGTTATCGGAGCTTCTCGACATAATTAGCAGCCGAATTTTTGTAAGATTAATTTATTGCGCGGTACTACAATTGAGCCGTACGAAGAACCAACCACTAAGAACAAACAGATATGGATATTAATAAGCCAGTAATCGTCTCTCTCGAAGAGCTTGTTAAGGGAGTTGATGACACAACATTATCGCGGGCTTTTGGACCCAATTCCTTAGGTATTATCATTGTTAAGAACTTACCAGAAAAGTTTTACGATTTGAGGAGAAAGGTCTTGAAGAGTGCATCAACTTTAGCCAGTCTTCCCGAGGCAGAGTTGGCCAAACTTGAGTCTGAAGAGTCTATGTGGTTAGCTGGATGGTCTTGTGGAAAAGAAGTTCTTGCCCAAACAGGTGAACCCGATTTTAACAAGGGATCTTTCTATATTAACTGTGCATTTCATAAAAATCCCAGTTTAGAGGGCCCAAATCAGGATATTTGTGAAAGGTTCAGCAATTTCAAGACATATACGGCTCCAAATATATGGCCGTCCAAAGATTTAAAGGGATTGTCCACATTTGAAGAAGATTGCAAAGAGCTATGTAACCTTATCATTGACGTTGCCCAATCAGTAGCATCGAATTGTGACAATTTCATTTCTAAAATACAACCTGAATACGAAAAGAATTTCTTGAAAAGAATTGTCAAAA
The DNA here is from genome assembly GCA_030556595.1 of Debaryomyces udenii. NCBI lineage: Eukaryota > Fungi > Ascomycota > Pichiomycetes > Serinales > Debaryomycetaceae > Debaryomyces > Debaryomyces udenii. Next base: position 145,848 of record JAKTUI010000004.1, on the reverse strand, counting down.
ACTCTACGTCCTCGAAAGCAAGGCTATTACATTATTACCCAGCGAAATCATCTTCTTCAAGTGATGACGATTGGTGTGGAGAGCACTTAGACCACTCTTGTCTCACAGGGTTGACCTCTGCACTTTTTCTTGATGAATCTAAGGGCTTAACTCATGACTTGGAGGTTAGTCCGGATCCTGAAGCAGGTCTCTATATCCGAAACAGAAATGATGAAGCTATGAAAGTGAACATACCTAAAGACTGCCTTGCATTTCAGTCAGGTTCTGCATTAGAGGAAGTGTCAAAAGGTACATTCAAGGCTGTTCCTCACTATGTTAAAGGAACACATTTGCTGGGAATTGCTAGAAATACACTCGCAGTTTTTTGTCAGCCCGATTTAGACGAACTCGTTAATGAAAAAGAGAATTTCGCCCAATATGCCGAAAGGATTGTGCTTGCAAATCACTGATATACTTTCATAGTTAAAATATAGTCCAAAAATTTGTTCTGTAGTAGTCCTATGTATAGGGCTAATTTTATTGTAAGTAGGAAAATGACAGAGCATGAAAATCTCATCTCGCACACTATAACCTTAAAGATGAGTAAATGCTTTTAACCAACTGTCAGCTGAATCTACAAACATAAGGATGGAACTAGATCAAGTACCCATTGTCAATGATCCATTGAGGCACAAAAAGAACAATGGTTTAACCCCAAAAGATGTACCTACAATTGATGAAGATGTTAGACTTGAGTTGCGTAGACTAGGGGAACCAGTCACGTATTTTGGAGAAGGAAAAGCAGAAAGGAGAGAAAGACTAACTAGGTTGGTTTCCGAACTACCAAATACCAATATCAAATATGCATATGTTGAGGGGGCAGATGAATTTAATAATGATACAGGCGAAGACGAAGAAGACGAAGAAGACGAAGAAGAGGATTTTTATACCCCAGGCACAGAAGCTTTATTACAATCACGAAAAGACATTTTAAATTATTCGCTTCGGAAGGCATCATACAGAAACCAATCACAAAGGGCACTTTCTAAAAAGCAGGACTTTATAAAAACTTTGAAGCATCGAAGATTCATTAATTCAAATCTTGCAAAACTTGAATTATATGGTACCCAATTAATCCCTGGTAACACGAGGACAATTTCAGCAGTCAGATTTTCGCCAGATAGTTCCTCAATTGCATGTGCCTCGTGGGACGGTACGTTATATATTCTTAATAAAGACGATTTACAAACGAAATGTTATGTGGGCCCTGGACATCATACAGAAAAGGTCAGTGGATTAGATTGGGACAAATACAATAATAGCGGATTATTAGCAACTGGTGGTAATGAGGGTACCGTAAATATATGGTCAAATAACTCAGAGAATGAAAGTACACCGCAAAAGATTAGCCCTTCAATTACAATCAAAAATGCACATCCCCTTCGGATAACTAAGACTTTATTTCATCCAATGGGTAAATTCGTAGTTTCAACTTCATTTGATCAGACCTGGAAAATGTGGGACATAGAGAAGCCTAATGAAGCATTGGTACAACAAGAAGGTCACTCAAAAGAAGTTTTTTGTGGATCATTTCACCCAGATGGAGGACTTTTTAGTACAGGTGGTCTCGATGCGATAGGCCGTATTTGGGACTTAAGGTCAGGTAGGTCAATCGCTTCCTTACAAGGTCATATTAAGGGAATATACAGTATGGACTGGTCCCCAAATGGCTACCATTTGGCATCAGCAAGTGGTGATTGCTCCGTGAAAATCTGGGATATACGTAAGTTGGATAACTCGACTCTGAGTGGTGAACTATTTTCGATTCCTTCTCATACTAAGTTGGTCAGCGATGTCCGATTTTTCCATAGAACAAGCAACAAATCTACAAATACGCAACTCGAATTAGCTGAACCAGTCACAGACGAGCATGACCAAAGCCCTGAAATCCTTGATACTAATGGAACGTTTTTGGCTACTGCTTCCTATGATGGTGTGGTTAACATTTGGTCAGCAGACAATTGGCTCAAGGTTAAAAGTTTAAAGGGCCATAATGAAAAGGTCATGAGCTGTGATATTGATGGTAATGGTAGTTACATTGCTAGTAGCGGATGGGATAGGTCAATTAAATTATGGGGCATTTCATGAATCGGTGAAAGCTGAAAAATAGAACCTGTAAAATAGATAATTTGTAATAGTAACATAAACTGTAAAAAATAGAGATAAAGACTGAACAGGTTTATAATTTACTAAAATTGTATTGATAAATATATATATTGAATAAATAACTGAATGGTAGGATATGAACTTGCTAAAGATATTGGATAGCACTCCCGAGCCTCCTATAATAGATTTGCATTTAGAAAATGCTAATCGAAGCGGTGATTATCATTTGCCGACACCCATGTATGAATTTCAGAAAGAATTGACAGACCAGATTGTTTCCCTCCATTATCCAGATATCCTTAAATATTGTGAAACAAATGATAAGAATGACCTCATTATTAAGTCTTTGGAAATATGCATCAATAATTGTATGTTGGTAAGTACTCATCCTTATTTGTTAATCAATCATTACATGCCTAAAAATTTAGCACTGAGGGATATGCTGAGTAAATTAGCAGAAACAAGTGGGAAATTCAATGTTATGAGAGACTTGATGGATGTTATTATTCAGAATACAACGAAGTCTACGAAGAATATAGGCATTATAATGAATAACAATATAAAGTTCTTCGATTTGGTAGAGGCTCTTCTACTAGGCTGCTCTGGTGGTAAACTGATTAAAAGATACGTTGGTAATAACGTTGAAAAAGAGTCATCTAAACTGAGTAAGAGCGGAGCTAATAGTTCGGTGACCAACATCCATTTATTGCCCTATGATGGAAAGGTCACTAGAGATGAGGAAGCGATAGGGCTGGTAAAGTTTGATACCATTATTGTTTTCGATAGCTACGTTGATACAAACAATGATTTTGTGAAAAATCTAAGAATTCAGAATAGACGCAAAGAAGCAATAATAATTCGTTTGGTGCCCACTAGGACCGTTGAACACTGCCAGCTATTCTATCATAAATTAATAACAGAAAAAGACTATTTATACAAGTTGATATCATCAATAGTATGCTTGAGAGAGCATATAGGTATCCTTCCTCCGGATATATTCCCCATATTTAACCAGAACTTGAAGTATTTATCCCATACATTCTTTGATAGTGTATTCAAAGGAAATAGAAGCACTCTATTTCCTGAATGGCCGCTTCCTGAATTACCGAACATTCCAAAATTCAACGCAACTGATGTAGAAAGATCTTTATTGACTGAAGTTCACTACCATTACACTCCATATGATCCATCAGATGGAGTAGAACAGCAATCTCAGAAAAAAAAGCCTTCTTATTATGAAGCTAAAAGACTAGAACTGGACTACGTAACTAACTCTTTGAGAAATGATTTTAATACGTTGATAGGAATATTTGGCAACGAGAATGACAGTGTTACAAGCAAATCTCATCTCAACAAAAGTATGCTAACCCATAAACTAATCACCCAATTGAAAACTGCGTATTTAAATTGGAACACTGCAAGTGAAGAGCACAATATATACATCAACTATAATGAGCCACAGGTGCAAGAAAGGATTGGGAGGCGGGAACAAGAAACCAAACTTGTTTTATCTAGAGTACTTAATGATGTTGATCATACCGAATCACGTATACTTTTTTCTGAAAAAAAAATAACCAAAAAAACTGAAGATTCGGAAGAAGCTAAGAAGAACGTAACAGAATTGGAGTCAAGAATTTCAACCTTTGTTTTGGACAACAGAATTGAGCAAGAAAAGTTAAAGAAGTTGTATGAGAATCAGGTTAAAATCTGGGAAATGCAAGGAACGATAAAAAATAATTTGAGCAAAATAAGCTCGAAAAACGAAGAGAAGAATTATATGGCAAATGAATGCTCTAATGCAGCGAACTCAATACTAGAATCAGAAAATCAAATTAAAGATATTAGAGAACAAAACTTTGAATTGAAGAGGAAATTGGAGACATCTTTCGAATCCGAAGATGAAGAATCCAAAAAGTTTAAATCTCATAAGGAAGCATTGGTACGTGAGATTGAAGCGGAGAGAAACAAGCACGAAACATATACGAAAAAATTAGGTAAATCATTGAAGTTTTTGAGGGATACTTCTCATCTTAAGAAGAGAAAGAGTCGAGGTCTAACTCCCAATAGTAAATAGAATTATTTATATAACTGTACTATACAATATTCTCATAGAAGATAAATTGGCATTTCCGATTTCACTGCATCAAGTATTAAACAATTGTTTATAGGGCTTTCTCTTTTACTCAAGAATTGAATGACATCTTGCGCTAAACAACCACCTAAAATAGCGGAAACCGGAGAAAACTCAGTATAGGCCTGATTACTGAATAGAGCCAAGTACTCATCATTGAGAACCGTGTGAGGTATTTCAAACTTAGTGCAGATGTCATACAGCTTTTTACGGAGTTCATCAATATTGATGGTATCCTCAGGATCTCGTAAGCGAGGTATCTCGAATAAAGAAAAGATTAGGGGAAATGCTGCAGACAATCTTTTCATTTGTCTCTTATTTAACTGTTTGGGCAACTCTTTAGAATTAAATATATTCGGTATCGGTATGAATTCATCTTCTATTGTTACTATTTCCTTATTCTCTTTTTCATTGTACTCAACATTTTTAATCGTTTTGCAACGGTTTATTTTAGTATTCGGCTCCCTTGGCTGGTTTCCAGCATCCTTTTCCGAAGTGGCAGTATGATTAATTAAATCTGATATAATATACCCGAACATACCATGTAAGCCACATACATATAGTGGGATGTTCAAAGCTCGAGAATATTCATTGATAGTAAACATTTCTTCTTTAGATAGCTCTGTTCCTATTATGAGGTCAAATTTGCTAAAATAACCGTTTGCAATTGTCGAATCATTGAAAATATCTGAAAGGCTACTTGTATTAGCTGATAAGTTGACCCTATTATTTAAGCTTTTAATTTGATCCAAGATCACTGGCAATTTCGATTTTCCAATGATTTCTTCATCGTTCGGTAAAAAAAATTGTGCCAGGAAGTCTTCCTCTTTAACTGTAGACGAGTCCAAAATTTCCAAAGTATTAATGCCACCCAATACCAAGTTTTTCACTATTTCAGTTCCCACGGCACCTAAATTGACTACTAGTATTTTTGCTGATCTTAAACGCAATTGGGCTGCCATTCCCCATAATCTAATCTGCCTATCATATAAGGCAATCTCATCTATCACGTTAGTTTAACAGTTAACTCGTAATTGAACCTTGAGAGATATACGTACCAGGAGTGAGTTGTTTGTTATCCAGTTCTTGAGACATCTTCCATTCATATACAAAACTAGTATCTATTTAGTAGATGTTTTTTTTGTCAATCAGTCAAATGAAAAATACACTCGCGACAAGCCTACAAAAAAAATCTTAATAGTACTTTTACATTATTACTAGACAAATGAGATAAATCTAATTAGAACCTGAAACAACTAATTTTTGTAAATGAGACATGAATACCTGTAAAGAAACATCATCGGTCAACACAACAGCACCGTTGCTACCCATAAAGTTTTGATTATTATAAGTAGTACTTGGATTCAACTTTGAGTATAAGAATCTTGCTTGAGAACCGCCTTCCTCGGTATCAATGAATCTTGGCAAAGGATAACGATCAACTAATAGCTCGGCAGCTTCTTGTTTAGGTTCTTCTAATAATTGTTTGAAGTTCGCATAATCTGGATTGTTTTGATAACCTGCTTTACGCCATTCAGCAATCGTCTTCCCATGGAAAATTAAAATATGGAAGAAAGTATCTAATAATAAAATGCGATCATCTTTAATGGAGACTGAATCCAACAAGACAGGTTCAGGTTCATTATCTAAGGAGAATGAAGTCAAGGTTGGTTGGATCATAATTAACGAGTTGTTAATATCTTCCGTCAATAATACGTGTCTGTAGAAAGCTGTTTCATCTGGGGAATTATTGAATACTTGTAAAAATTGAGATCTTCTTAAATAATAAATGAATTGTGGGTAAAATGAAAATTGGGGACTCAATCTAAACGATTCATCGAAATCTTTCCTATAGTCAGCGAACTTTTGACATAACTTAATTAACATGCGATCAATCCATCTCAAGACATCAGCACCATCATCCTGCTCAGACTTGAACAATGTAACTCGAGCCATCAAGACTGCAGCTGCCTCTTGGTCAAATGATTGGGTTAGGATTGCGTCTTCACCAGTTAAAATATTTGAAATTGTAGTAACCCTCACTCTGTAAGTACCTGACGAATGCTGGTAGTGAGTTACAAACTGGATATAAGATTGTGAGTTAGGTGGTAAACTTTGGGTGTTAGCAATGTCAAAAAATACAGCGTAGGTGTGTTGAGGAGATATAGAACAAAATCTATATTGCGAGCTCCCCCCTACACCAATTTCATTCTCAGAAACATTAGCAGTTTTAGCTGCCAAGGAAGAAGAATGCCCAATGACACCACTTACTTTCAACTCCTTTGAAGTCTTTATATCGAATGTACCATTGAAACCCATTAACAAGTAGCCCTCCGAGTCTTTATTGAATAATCTTAAAAAGGACTGTTTAAAAATTGAGGTCGTGAAAGCATCCGATAACAACAATGTACCACCAGTTTTATTACATAAATTTTTCATCTCTGACATACCAATCTGGTCATAACACCCAGCAAAGATATCAACGGTATGACAATTCTTGACAAGTTTACCTGCCAATAAATCGTAGAATTTGATTGCTTTTTTATGATGCTTAGCACTATCTTTGTCAATGTCCGAGTGTGACCTGATTGGCTCCTTTAATTTAGGTCCAACAATTAAACCTGGCCCTATAGTTCCAGGACCAGCAGAAAATAACATTATTCTAGCACCGTAGCCTTGGAAAGTCGAGTGCAATAGATTAGTAGCGACGTTCAAAGCAGATCCTGTAGATCTCAATGGTCTGTCACCATTTGAAACTGTCCAAGGATCTTTAGATAAGTTCTCTAAAATCGACGTCAACTGGAATTCAACTTCTTCCAATGGCAAGAAGAAACGCGTCAACGAATTGGCAAAGCTTTGGGCTGGTACAACCACCGGTTTTTTCAACATGTCGCTGATTTGCTTGTCCGAATACTCTTTGTCACCTCTGAAAATATACGATTTATTAATTGATTCTGATCCTAAATCATGAACTTGAACCATGGTGCCGTAAGTAATCAAACCAATCAACGAGTTTGGTGGTAATAAAGATAACGAAACGACCAAAGTTTCTTTCAAAGCCTTCAAATTATCTTCATCTTGACACAAATCGATAACGAGAAAAAAAATCGGAGGATTAGCCACTGGTCTTGCTGTGATGTATTCGATGGTCGATGAATTAGGATTCAATTCAAGTGGTAAATTTTCACTGGAAATTCCTTGGTAATGACTAGGCAATGGATTCCGGTTTCCACAAATTGGACAAATCCAAGATCCAGTGGGATCTATCTGGCAGTAGGGGTTCAAGATACTTCTACAGTGGGTACTTAAGCAACAATGTGGATCATATTCAGCAATTGGTAAATCTTCCCTAAATTTCAAAGGTGTATACAATGCACCCGTGGGAACAACCAACTTATTAGCATCGGCTTTCGTGCAAGGAAATGTATTCCAAGCTAAACGTACCCCGTTTATATCTTCAGCTTCTTCGAAATTCATAGTGTTATCTTCCAATGACTTACGATGTAGGTGATTTGTTGATTTATCAATAAAGGACAACTCACAAAATTTCTGGCGAAGACACGACCAAATCGAAATGGTGTAAATTTTGCCAGTCGTATTTAAACCTATAGGACAAAGAATTCTGGATAGCGACATCCCCCAGGGCGAGGGAACACAGAACTACAACGAGATACAGTAAATCAAAAAGGTTGGGTGTATTTCATTTGGATCTTTCCATCAAAATAATAGATACATATTCTTCTACAGTCCGGCGACGTCAGCTCCGATTCTCATTCTGAATACTAAAGTTACATAATCTGCAGTCTTCTTTCATGCTGTCTGCTCTCCCCGTATTTGAATATATTCTGCCACACTTTAAGGAAGCAATCCATTTATCTCTTATTTACATTCCATTGTGTATTGGTCTCTCAAGTTTACGAAATACGGTGCAAATAACCCAATGAATTCAATCTAACTCCGGGAAATTAGCACGACAATAAATACAACCATCTGTATGTTATATCATCGTATCGTTTTTCTGTAGGTCTTATCATTAATTTCAGACTCAAAGTATAGATTTTGCATCCAAAATTGCCTTTATTTCATATTGGTAACAAAATATCCGTGATAGTTTAGTGGCTAGAATTACCGTTTGTCGCATGGTAGACCGGGGTTCAATTCCCCGTCGCGGAGTTTATTTTTCTTTCGACATTTTTTTTGATACAATCATAAGCCTGTTTGTGCTCATCTATAAATTGTAATTTATTGCTACGATAATTACATGGTTCCTAACGAGTAGCCGAAATGCAACAATACTCAATTTTAGAATTTAGGTTTTACTTAACTCCATATCACGTATATAAATCGTGATACAGAAAATTTGATCACACAACATGTTTCTATAGATATACCTTGACCTAGACCTGCCACGCATCCGTCTGTAACAAAGCATTTCTAGTGTCCTGACTACAAGAATCGTAGCAGCTGCATAAATAATACTACATTTAGGCCAGAAGTCTTATGGTCTTGGTCGTGCAAGGAACGTCTTATTTCAACCCCGCGATCTCAGAAGATATACTTGATATAGTAATTATCTGCTATATGTAAAATCACTATATTATTCATTGAATATTTTTGTTGATCAACGATTTGGTTTGATATTAAAATACTAAACTACAGCGGGGATTTGCTTTACTAGACTCATTACAGTTTCTTGCTACATTGTTGAAATAATATTCGGTGATACCGCACAATTTTTGTAGGAAAATTCCACTCATTATGTCCAATGAAAAAAAAGGTTTGAAAAATCAAGACATGAAAATTTTGGCTGGGGGAAAGGTGATGAAGGTGCAAAAAACTCGACAAAGGAAAATCTTAAGTTGTATCTATTGCCATTCCAAGAAGATTAAGTGCTCGCGAGTGCATCCACTTTGCAATAACTGTGAAAAATTGGGACAGGAGTGTAAGTACTTCGTTAATGAGAGAGTCAGCAGGGGAGGAAAGAAACAAGCTGTGATCAAGAATTTGGAATCTCCAGAAACTGCAAATGGTAGATTTGGCATTGAGGAAGGAGTTGACAAAATTGAGCAACACGGCAAGAATGGGTCTATATCGTCAATTTCGGACCACAACGTATCTCCGATTTCTTCAAACGGTAATAGCATTGACTCAGTGTCTACTAGTGACGAAATCGCAATACCAAAAGCAGAGTCGCAGATGGCAGACGTATACTTGGGTCTTAGTATTCAAACTCAATCGCCCATAGACCAAACAAATGTTTCCACAACTACCGTAAATAATAGTAACAACATTGAGAAAAATGAGCCTAGTGTTTTCAACAATAGCATTTTTGCCGGAACTAATAGTTTGTTGCAGGCACCAGTGGTGAACACAACCAATAACAATATTACCAACAATTTCTTCAATACTAATTATACTTCCAATAATCATGAAGACCAGTTCAACTTGAGCACCTTTCAGTTCAACCATGATGGTTTAGTCAACAGAACTGGTACAACGCCCCCAACGAGCGGATTCAGCCATACTAATAGCCACAACAACAGCAACACTAACATAAGTTCTCTTTTTGGTAAAACTAACTACCAGCAGAGTATAAGTAATTTTATTGATGATCAACAACAGGCTGCTTCAACGAATACCTCTACCAACAGAGTCAAGCGGATACAAAGAAGCCAAGCAGGTAGCCCTGGCCTCAGCAACTCATTGAATCCATATACATCAAACCCTGCAATGACAGTAAATTATTTGTATGGAACAAATACGTATTATAAAAATGAAAACCTAGCTGAAGATTTGATAACACATTTACCCTCTTCGAAGGAAAGGTCATTTGAGCTAGTCAATAGATATGTTAAATCTGTTCACATATTATTGCCTGTGCTAGTTAATTTGCAAGATTTTTTAAAAGAGCATGAAAAGTACTGGAACAAACATGAAAATCTCTTGGGAAGTGACCTACCATCCAATCTAGAGTCAGGTAAATCACCATATGATTCTGATTTCAATATTTTAGAATTCTACACTTTGTATTTCCCTATTTTATACGCATCCACAGTTTCAGAGTTCGAAGAGTATGATAACTTATTATTAAACCAAGACATTGACAAATATTTAAGAGGCTTCAACAAAATTTGCCAGTATTACAACTACCCTCATGGTTTGAAAACAATGCCATTACTATTGGGTAATGTAATAATACAGCTGACATCGCCAAACCCATCATCATTGGAAATGTCCCAAATAATACGCTATTCAAAGTTTTTGCAAATGCATCAAGATCCAGTTGAAAGTCTAAGAATAACGGATAGAGAAGTTATCAAATTTAGAAGATTATTGTGGTGGGTGATATTTGGGTTGGACGCTTTAACAAGTCATAATTCTTGCTTACCTCCAATTTGTAGATTTGATGGGTTCAATGTTTCAATGCCAGATGAAGAAGAGCCTGCTTTTGATGAAAAGGGAAGAATCAAGGAGAAGAAACTAGATGTCAGTATGCTTTCAATGAAGGTTAAATTTAGATATGATCGCATTCTAAGTGAATTAGTATATCAATTGCATAATGGGTTAACAAACAACATTTCCAAAGAAGAAATCAACGGGATAAAATTTATGATAATCGATTTATTTCAATTCATTCATCAATCGATTAACAAGATGTCCAAATTTTATAATTCGAACCCACCCCAAACCGTTCAGGAAATGAATCTAATAAACTTCATCAAAAATTATAGTTGGAGTTTAGTTGACCGTGCTTTGATGCTATTGCACAAGAAAATATTGCTTAGGGATTCATCTGGCGAAACGAAAGAGAATCACGACTGGAGCAATGCTCAACCTATCATAAAACTAAGAACTAACAGTGATAGCCAAAATAAAACTAGAAGAGGCATCTTGTCATTAGGCCAATTTGAAGATTCATTTAGCCATATAAGAGAATCAAATATCATTAATAACTTTAACAATGCCCCTATATCTCAATTAAAATTTAATCAGCACGAAAATTTTACTTATGGGAGTCTTGAAAGTAATTTAATCCCTTCTATTTTACACAGCTTGAATGATTTCTTGAAGTACAATGATTTTATTAAGTTCGGGAAATTCAATTGGTATATAAAGAGAACCATTCCTTTGGATTCAATAATATTAATGTTTATCATTATCACCGTCAAATTCAAGTATGAATTCATGACTATAAATGAGTTGGCGATTTACGTTAAATTGATAAATAAAGCATTATTCATTCTCAACAGGAAATGGTTCAAGAACGAAAAATACAAGAGGATGTTGTCCTTGACTAATTCTGTTTGGAAATATATTTTGGAAACTTACAACATAATGAACTTGCTAAATCAACACATTACTGCTGAAGGAGATTGGTCAAAGTCAGGAAATGAGTTTTTCAAATTTCAAGTATCAGGGTACATGAACATGAGCGAATTGTTCAACGTTATGAATGTACCGCGGCCAGTTCCACCAGGCGAGCTAAATGGGAATCCTGAGGATATCGATTTAGTTGAAGTAGATTACTACGGTCCGCCAGATAAGTTTTCTATTAACCGGCCTATTAGCTTATTCTCTCAAAATACTTTAATTCCCAAGGAACAGTATACTTCAATCTCGCAAGAGTTGCTGGACGACTCTATAGGTATTGTTGATACCTCCTTGAGCACTGAATTTGATAAAACTGAATTGTTACAATTGAGAGAAAAAATTTATTATGACTTGCGGAACAATTTTGTTGATATCAATGACTACTGTGCCTTCTATACTTCCTTGGAAAACATATTACAAGAATTAATGGATTATATCGACAAATATTGATTTAATGACCCAGTATTTCTTTCAGTTAGACATTACTCTATGCATTCAAGTATTGCATTCAGATTTTTTCTGTGTTATAATAAATGCTTCTGTTATCAACCGAGCGGCCAAGTATAGTAGAGTTGATTCTATTCGGTATGGCAAGCCTCTAAGAAATTATTATTGCAAGAGCTATTTACTTTGTGCCAGAAAACAATAATGTACATTCCGAATACGATAATAAATAATGAATATGTAAGATGTCAATTAAATAAGCTCATAAACTGATATATAAACAACCAAAAAGGTACAAGCTATGACTAAACGATTCGTAAGACTAATTCCGAGAGGCACAAGCAATCTCTAGATTTATTCAGCAACAGCAGCCATCTTATTCAAAGCTGAACCGTATTTGAACCACTCAATTTGTTCGCTGTTGTAGGTGTGAGACAATTCAGCTTCCCAAGGTTCACCATTCTTTGGATGAAGTCTCAAAGTTAAGTGCTTACCTGGAGCTATTTCAGTTAAACCAATGATGTCAACTTCATCATCTGGGTTGATCTTGTCGTAGTCTTCAACATTGACAAAGTTCAAAGGTAATAAACCTTGTTTTTTCAAGTTAGTTTCGTGAATACGAGCAAAAGATTTAGTAATGATAGCAAAACCGCCCAAGAATCTTGGTTCTAACGCAGCATGCTCTCTAGATGAACCTTCACCGAAATTTTCGTCACCAATAACAACCCATTTCCTACCGTCGTTTCTGTAATCAGCAGCGGTTTCAGGAACACCTTTGTATACACCAGTGTAGTGATTCTTGACATTGTTGGCCTCACCATTTTCGGAATTGATAGCACCAATCATGTAGTTGTTAGAAATGTTTTCTAAGTGACCACGGTATTTCAACCATGGACCAGCCATAGAAATATGGTCAGTAGTAGTTTTACCTGCGGCCTTGATTAAGATTGGTAATCTCTCAGCATCCTTACCATCCCATGCTTCGAATGGAGTTAATTTTTGTAATCTATCAGAAGTTGGAGCAATTTGAACTTCAACAGTAGATCTGTCCTTTGGTGGGGCTTGGTAAGTATTTTCGCCAGCGTCATATCCGTTTGGTGGTAAACCAATACCAACTGGTTCCTTTAATTTGAATTCCTTTCCATTAGAATCCTTTAAGGTATCAGTGATTGGGTTAAAACCTAAGTCACCGGCAATGGCATAAGCAGTAACCATTTCTGGAGAAGCGACGAAAGCATGAGTTGCAGGGTTACCATCGTTTCTTGAAGTGAAATTTCTGTTGAAGGATGAAACAATAGTGTTCTTTTCACCCTTCTGAACGTCTTGCCTATCCCATTGACCAATACATGGACCACAAGCATTAGCCATAACAACACCACCAAAATCTTCGAAAGTCTTTAATTGACCATCTCTTGCAATTGTAGCTCTAACTTGTTCAGAACCTGGAGAAACGGTGTAAATAGTCTTAGCCTTCAATCCGTTAGTAGCAGCGTCCTTGATAATAGAAGCAGCTCTAGTCATATCTTCATAAGAAGAGTTGGTACAAGAACCAATCAAGTTGACTTTGATATCAGTTGGCCATCCGTTGGCCTTGGCGGTTTCCTTCATCTTGGAAATTGGGGTAGCCAAATCTGGGGTAAATGGACCGTTAACATGAGGTTCTAAAGTGTTCAAGTCAATTTCAATAACTTCATCGTACTCACAACCTTCATCAGCAGACAAGAAGTCTTGCTTGTACAAGTTAGCGAATTCAGCAATTTGAGATCTCCTGGTGGCATTCAAGTAGTCAACCATAGAGTTGTTGAATGGGAAAACAGAAGTGGTAGCACCGATTTCGGCACCCATATTACAAATGGTACCCATACCGGTACAAGAGAAAGTTTCAACACCAGAACCAAAGTATTCAATGATAGATCCAGTACCACCCTTGACAGTAGTAATACCGGCTAACTTCAAGATGATATCCTTTGGAGAAGTCCAACCAGACATTCTACCAGTCAATTTAACACCAATGATCTTTGGGGCTTTCAATTCCCATGCCAAGTTAGCCATGACATCGACAGCATCAGCACCACCGACACCAATAGCCAATTGACCCAAACCACCAGCGTTTGGTGTGTGCGAGTCGGTACCAATTAATAAAGCACCTGGGAAAGCGTAGTTTTCTAACACAATTTGGTGAATGATACCAGAACCTGGCTTCCAGAATCCCAAGTTGTACTTAGCACAGGCAGTGGACAAGAAATCAAAAACTTCCTTGTTCAAGTTGATGGCTCTAGCCAAATCCTTCTCACTACCAATTTGAGCTTGAATCAAGTGATCACAGTGTACAGTGGATGGTGTGGCTACCTGTGGTAATCCTGCCGACATAAATTGCAAAATGGCCATTTGCGCAGTGGCATCTTGACAAGCAACTCTGTCTGGTCTCAACTTCAAATATGACACACCTCTTTGTATGTCTTGCCCATGTGGGTCATCCAAATGTCCATACAACAATTTCTCAGCGTAAGTCAAAGGTCTGTTCAATCTTTGCTTGACAATGTTGACATTTTCCACATTCTTCTTATAATTGATGAATGAGTGTGTTTCCAACAAGTTTTGGTTAACTTGGGAATCCTTGGTCAATCCGGCAGTAGCTAACCCACGAACTGAACGTGGTACTCTAGCAGCAGTTCTTGAAGCAGCTAACATGATTTATTAGTCCTTACAATTTACTCTTTTGCGTTTTCCTAAAAAAAAAATATTTCAACTGATGTAAATTTATGGGCAATGCTTTTATTTTATATCAAGCAATTGCACTAATGGGAGTGGGCAATCTTTATGCGGGTTAACAAAAAAAAATTCGGATCCATTATGGAACAACTATTTCTTGGACTTGAGCCAATAACAATTGAGAAATTTATAATACCGTGTAGGGGATGCGGAACGTTTAATACAGGTTTTGGCAAGATTTTGATTGACGTAATGACCAAAATTGCAATCGTGGGGCTGTAGAGACCTAGGTACAAGGAATCCGATAACTACATGGACCCATTGGGTCATTGAGGGCATCAAAGAACGTTTTGAGGTGTCTTACGATGGTGCACGATAATTCGAGCGAACACAGATTGTCGACCACGAAAGACGCAGATCAATGTTTCTTCCTCGGTAAAAAGGCGTTTCTCCAGATTTTGGACACTCTAATAGGCTTGCTGTGGTTGGAGGAGAGGGAATCCGGAGCCGACGAGCGGAAAATACACAAAACAAGGAAAACAACCAGAAAGCCACGACCAAAATGTCGCGGCTTCAAATGTCGCAAGCGACATTTGATATTGCCTTGATAAGACTGAAGACTCTTAGGGCAAGTTGTATCAGCGGCTTATAGGTACCGCAGTATGAGACACCAAAATTATGAAGAAAATGGAGTATATCGGAAGCTTCAGTGTGGGATACGGGCTGTCAGACAGCCTTTGGTGCCGACAAAGGAGAATGCATTTAATCCGTGCTTTATAGGGTGGGGGTTTGGATTTTTGTCAACGGTGTTCTTCGTCGTCTGTGGGATTATTTTGGTGAGGTTAGCACGAAAGACAAAATACGGGAGCTACGATCCAAAGAGCACCGGATTGTATCATTGGATACGGTGCAATACGGTATTGCTACAGGGGTTGTTATACTTGGGGTTGTTTCCATACTTGAGTATACATGATCGGTACGCAGACACTAAGATAGTTGGAATCTTGATTACGAGTGTCACGATTTTTGGGGTCATATTACCGTTACATTTTATTGAAACGAGCCGAGAGGTGGTTGCCCAAGCGTCGTTACTAGCGTACTGGCCACTATTGACGACGTTGCAGCTCATGTTGTTGTATCAGGATTGGTATAGCGGGTGGCCCGTCACGAATAGCAAGTCTGCGTGTGGAATCGAGGTGTTGATGACGGTGAACTCCATTGGGATCATTTTAATGGAGTCGCTGCGAAAGTACTGGAAACCAACACACGAGTTGATTTTCTTGCATAAGAAGAACGAGACCAACGAACTCGAGCGGCCCAATTTTTACGAGAAAGTTACGTTCAGCTGGATGAACGGCATAATCATGAGTGCATATGAGAATCTGACTATAACAGAATTCGATTTGCCGAACTCGCCTACCAAGTTGTCGACTGCTGGTTCCACGAAAAGATTGCATAAATATTGGAATGAGGATAATAGGTCGATGGTGCTTGCGTTGACGAAAGCGTTTGGGCCTATTGCACTAGTGGCATTCGCGTATGAATGTAGCGATAGAATCCTTAACTTTGTTCAACCTCAATTATTAAGACTATTGATTCAGTTTTTCAATGAGAAAATAGACGATAACGAAACCCCGATCTTGAAAGGGGTACTAATTTCGATTCTGATGTTTGTGGTGACCATCTTACAAACAACATTGTATAACCAATATCTTATACACATTCTAGGGGTTGGCTTGGGATGTAGATCTGCACTAACATCGCTTATATTTGAAAAGAGTTTGAAGTTATCTTCGGAGTCGAGATTACAGGCATCCACGGGAGATATAGTTAATTTGATGACTGTGGATATAAACAGGGTTCAAGAGGTTTCCCAGAATCTAAGCACCTTAATCATTTCACCTACAGAATTGATTTTATGCATAATATCGTTATGGTCATTGCTAGGCAAATCATCTGTAGCGGGGATTCTCACAATGATACTATTAATTCCTATGAATAGTTTCGTGGTGAAGTATATTAGAAGAATGAACAAGGTTCAAATGAAATTAAAGGATAACAGAAGCAGAGTTATTAATGAAATCCTCTCTTCAATTAAAAGCATCAAATTATACGCATGGGAGATGCCAATGCTCTCCAAACTATTCAGCATCAGAAACGATAACGAATTGAGAAATTTGAAGAAGATTCGGGTTGTCAACCAATTGGGAAGCTTGGTATGGAATATTATTCCATTCTTGGTATCGTTTGTAACATTTTCTACATTTGCATTGACTCAACCAGAGCCACTAACTTCAGAGCTTGTATTCCCATCGTTGGCATTATTGAATTTGTTGTCGAGCCCTTTACTCGCTCTTCCCTTAGTAGTTAATTCAATAGTTGAGGCATCCGTGGCGATTGAAAGAATTACAACTTTTTTGTTATCAACCGAAATAGACGATGATCTTATTCAAAGGCTATCTAAAAGGCTTCATTTGGAAGAGGAAAGTGTGAAAATCCAGCACACTTCATTTTTATGGGAAAGGCCCTCCGCAGTAGCCAATAATGATTCACAAGCAAACCTCAAATTTGCTTTGCAGGACATCAATTTTTCTGCTAGGAAAGGTGAATTATCTTGCATCGTTGGCAAAGTAGGCAGTGGCAAATCTTCTTTTCTATCTGCAT
Organism: Debaryomyces udenii; assembly: GCA_030556595.1. Classification (NCBI taxonomy): domain Eukaryota; kingdom Fungi; phylum Ascomycota; class Pichiomycetes; order Serinales; family Debaryomycetaceae; genus Debaryomyces; species Debaryomyces udenii. The sequence continues at coordinate 128,381 of JAKTUI010000004.1, read as the reverse complement.
TATTGGGTCATTTAGACGCTATTAATAGCATTGATAGAACTAAATTACCATATATAAAGTTACATGGGACTGTTGCTTATTGTTCACAATCACCCTGGATCATGAATGCATCCGTGAAGGAGAATATTACTTTTGGAAGCAGGTTTGACCATGATTTTTATTCAAAGACTATTGATGCTTGTCAATTATTGCAAGACTTGGCTATTCTTCCGGACGGTGATGAAACTCAAGTTGGTGAAAAAGGCATATCATTGTCCGGTGGACAGAAAGCTAGACTAGCATTGGCTAGAGCTGTTTATGCTAGGGCGGATATATACTTACTAGATGACATACTTTCTGCAGTAGATAACCATGTTGGGAAGAAAATAATTGATAAAGTTTTAGCTAGGCCAACAGGATTATTGGCTACGAAGACTGTGATTCTCACAACAAACTCAATAGCTGTTTTGCGCTATTCTAACCATATCAATTTGCTTGAGAATGGTAGGATGATTGAAGAAGGAAAGTTCGAAGAAATACAACCAGGCAGTAAGAACCCCAAATTAAACGAACTAATTCAGGAGTTTGGTAATACAACAGATTCGGAAGCATCTTCCCAAAGTTCTTCAGGAAAATCTCTTGACGATAGAGTGAAAGAATCGAAAGACTCATCTACACTATTGAGCGAGACTATAAAGAACTCTGAAGAGCATATCCAAATACGCCCTATATTAAGCCACGAGAGTCTTGATACAGCCAGTATTGCCACGTTTCATTGGAACCCCTTGAAGAAATTGTTGCCCAATTTAAGGACTGCACAAACTAATGAAGTTTCAGCTAAAGGGAAAGTAAAATGGACCATTTACTACCGCTACGCAAAAGCTTGCTCAATCGGTGGGGTCTTAGCGTGGTCTGTATTACTTATATCTGCAACAGTAGCTTCAGTTTCTGCCAATTATTGGTTGAAATATTGGGCAGAACAAAACTCTAGGAGTGGTGCAAATAATAATGTCTGGAAATTCATTTCGATTTATGGAATATTTGGATTAACATCAAGTTTTCTATCATTTATGAGGGGTGTAGTTCTTTGGGTTTACCTAGCAATCTACGCCTCTAAAATGATCCATGATCTGATGGCAAAAAGGGTATTGAAAGCTCCTATGTCATTCTTTGAGAGGACTCCTATTGGGAGGATTATGAATCGATTCACGAACGACATCAATAAAGTGGATGATGTATTACCTAGAGTTTTCAGCGTTTTCTTCGCCTCTTCTGTAAAGACTATTTTTACACTTGGTATTGTTGTATATGCAATGCCTTTATTCCTATTTGTCATTTTAATTTTGTCCTTCATTTATGGCTACTATCAAAGATTTTATGTCTCAATATCGAGAGAGTTAAAGAGACTAGTGTCAATTTCTCGCTCTCCAATCTATGCACATCTACAGGAAAGTTTGAATGGTGTTGATACTATCAGAGCTTATAGGCAGATTGATCGGTTCCATTACATCAACAATTCAAATATTGATTTGAATTTGAAAAGTTTATACATGTTAAGATCGATCAATAGGTGGTTATCAACTCGCTTACAAGCCATTGGATCTATCGTTATTCTTTCCACTTCACTATTATCAATAAAAAGTTTAACGACTTCCAAACCATTGAGTGCAGGTATGGCAGGGTTTGTAATGAGTTACGCATTACAAGTCACTGATTCATTGAACTCAGTTGTTCGTAACAGTGCTGAAGTTGAGTCAAATATTGTATCCGTGGAACGTTGCTTTGAATATTGTGAATTACCGGTAGAGGAAAACGAAGAACGCATATTCATTAAACCTCCGAATGAATGGCCCTTGCATGGCTCAGTTCAGTTCAAAAATTATTCTACCAAATATAGAGACAACTTGGATTTTGTTTTGAAAAATATTTCCTTAGATATAAAACCGAACGAGAAAGTGGGAATTGTCGGTAGAACAGGCGCAGGAAAAAGTTCACTCGCTCTAGCGCTCTTCAGAATAATTGAACCAAGTTCCGGTTTTATTTCAATCGATGGGCTAAACACTAGTGACTTAGCGTTATACGACGTGAGACATAATTTGAGTATTATTCCTCAGGATTCGCAAGCATTTGAGGGCAGCATAAGGCAAAATTTAGACCCTCTTGGAGACCATTCGGATGAAAAATTATGGGAAACTTTGGAACTTGCCCATTTGAAGGAACATGTTTTACAATTAAATGATGACAATAATGATCAATTGAGTTACAGAGTAACTGAAGGTGGATCGAATTTTTCATCTGGACAAAGGCAGTTGATGTGTTTGGCTAGAGCTTTGCTTAATACGTCTAAAGTATTAGTCCTAGATGAAGCTACAGCTGCAGTCGACGTACAAACTGACAAAATCATCCAAGAAACAATACGGAAGTATTTCCAAGACAAAACAATTATAACTATTGCTCATAGATTAGATACGGTTATGGATAGTGACAGAATCTTAGCACTAGATAAAGGAGAAGTAAAGGAATTTGATACCCCTTCAAACCTTTTGCAGAATCCCAATAGTATATTTTATAGTTTGTGGAAGCAAAGTGGCTCAAAGTAGCAAATTGATTTAAGAGTCACAAAGAAGCCTTTTACACAATCACAAGCGTACATAATTATACCTTCTTATACCTAATGTCTATAGCGTACACTAAAATAAAATTTAGATTAAAAAGTGTGTAGTCAAGAAACAAGGGGCAGTTTTTTTCTAAATTTTCATAGTTTTTAGCAGCCATTTAAATAATGATTGATACTGACTATTCCGATGAGATTATGATACCACAGCCCATTCACAATGTGAATTCTCTCAGATGTACGCCTGATAGGAAAACTATTCTTGTGTTAAAAAAAGAATACCAGAATCTAATGTCAGAACCACTTGAAAGTGTTACAGTGCATCCAGTCGAAAACAATATATGCGTATGGTATTTCTTAATTAACGGTCCGAGTAGCACACCCTTTCATGGAGGATTATACTTGGGAGTTATTATTTTTCCACCAAACTTTCCATATGCGCCCCCTGAACTTCAATTAATCTCTCCGAATGGTCGGTTCAAACCAAGACATTCTATTTGTCTTACTCTCTCGAGCTTCCATAAAGAAAGTTGGAACGCTTCCTGGACGGTTGAGAAAATTATGGTTGCATTAGTATCGTTCATGGCTTCTGAAGAGAACTCTACGGGATGCTACAGAAGCGGAACAGTAACGGAAGAAGAAAAAGTTTCCATGGCCAACAATTCGAAAGAGTGGCTCTATAATAGATGTGCTATTTTCAAGAAAATCTTCTGCGATGAATATCTTATACTACATGGAGTAGACTCTTGTAATTTACCTTATCCTTCTAAAAAACTACTACAGCGAGTGTTGTTAAACGAACCTCTTCAAAACTCATCAAACTTCGGCAATTTGAGTAAGAGACTCAGAGACTATTTAGAAAACTTTTCCCAAATCGAGCTTGTACTACTGGATCTCAATTCCCTAAAAAAATATGAAACTATACAAAAATTCTTCAAACTTTCCACAACAAGGAAGGAAATAAGACTACTAGAGTTATTTCACTCTACGTATTATCAAGATTTACAAACAATAGAAGACACCTACGCAACAGATGAAGAAGAAGAGTTGGAATTCTACTCAAGCGATAACGAACTGGAACCATACTCGCTAGTCGTGCACGAAACAAATGAATCTTAACCGGCTTGGAGTATACCGGCTAGAAAATACCGTTCTAAGGATTAGTAAAGTATCTTTCATAAATCTGATCAGATTATCTTAAATCTAGTAATAGTATTTCAAGGTCAATATGGCATCAGCAGCTCAACATACATCAAGGTTTACGCGTATATTAAACTCAGAAACTGGACCTAAGACGGTTCACTTTTGGGCCCCGGTCTTGAAATGGGCATTGGTTGTTGCTGGATTTAATGATTTACAGAGACCAGTTGAAAAAATTAGTGGTACACAACAAGTTGCATTGTTTGCAACCGGTGCTATATGGACCAGATGGGCTGGATTTGCGATTAAACCTCGTAATATTTTATTAGCAAGTGTGAACTTCTTTTTAGGTGGAGTTGCCGGATATCAAATCTACAGGATTGTAGACTATAGATACAAGGAAGGGGATTCTACAGGCCAAGTTTTCAAATACATTTTGAATGGTTCAAGTGAGTCACCAGAACCAGCCGCTAAGGTTGAGAAATAATGAAATTTTATGTAGTATATGGAGAATATACATGATACATCTGCTGTGCAAGGATTTGATATGATTTTATACTGTTCATTTTATATATTCCAATTTTTCATGCATTACTTTTAAATATATATCATTAAATAGTGAGATAATTGTACAAATTTATGACTCAAGCGTCTATATTCATGTTGTCGTCATCATCCAAATGTACACCATCATCAAGCGCGGGCGGATAATCTACTGGATCAACAGAATTTTCTTTTGTATTAGTTCCTCTATCAGTGTGGTCATCGCCTGTGTGTTCATCAGCAGTATGACTTTCGGTGCCTGAACCTTGCTCATCCAAGTGCTCTTCAACAGGGTCTTCTCGACTTTCACCATCTACATCAATGTGTACATCTACATTATCATGTATATCCTCTTTAACGTCCTCAATCACGTCCTCATGTTCATTGACGTTTGCGTTTCCGTTTTCATCGTTTTCGTTCTCCACGTAATCATCGAAATCTTGCTGTCTTGTTCCTTCCTCGTCATCACCTTCCTCCTCTTCGTTATTGTAATCATCGTAGTCCTTCAAGTCTTCATACTCACTCTTCCTCACCTTTTCCACTTCTTTCATTATATCCGTTAATTTTTTAGTCATGAAATAGTTTAATTCTGAATCTCTTGAGGACCACTTTTTATTCTTAGCAGTTAACTGTTGCTTAATAGACAACAAAATTTCATACTTAACTTTTCTTTCAAGTCGGAGTCTGTACTCTATATTCAATAGCGTGTTGAACACCGCAAAGTCGGGAGGGGGTAGAGTCGACTCTGGGTCAAGTGAGAAGAGGTCACTAATATCAACTGATGGAGGGTATTTACCATTATCATTCTTCTTCAAATACAGCAATAAGCTCCCTTCATTGTATTTTTCAATGCTTTGGATTGATAATTGACACGTTGGTAGCTTTACGGTTTCTCGTAAACCTTCATATTCCATATCTAACTTTTCGGTTTCGAAGTTCAACCTAGACATTTGCCCCAATTTGTCGTTGTACCCTTTTATTTCACTTTCTATAAATGATTCTTTATCATTGTTCTCCCAATCCTTGTAATTTTTGTGAAGTCTGTTTACACGATAGGAATCCAATATGAAGTTTTTCTGTAACTTCTTTAGCTCACTAACATTTTCTTCAAGCGAGTAGTCACCCTTTGCCAAGTTTTCATTGAACCGAAGAAGTTTTTCAACCGAGTCAAAACTATTAGCTGTTTGTCCTACTTCTTTCTGCAAGCTTTCTACCTGACTAGGATTGTCTGTTATCATTGTATTGCTGAGAGCTTGTATCACTCCAAAATTCCTACTGAAGTTTAATTAATTTGAAGCGCACCAAATTTATTTTGTTTACCTAGAAATATACGGCGGTTAAGATAAACACATTATTGACATATAAGGAATGCAAGAGTTGACTCCAGAACAAGTAAACAAGTTGAGAGTCAACCTATTTCAATCTTGCCAAATTTTGACTAACTTGAATTTATTTCAAGCTGCTAAATGGAGTGCTGAAGCTTTGAATGGTCTAACACAGGCTGATCAGAAGGATCAATATTCTTTCCAATATCCTCCCATTGAATTAGACGCAGAGGAAAAGTTAGATCAAGAGAAGTTTATGCTTGCAAAGACATACTTCAATTGTAAAGAGTTTGATAGAGCATCGTATGTTTTGAAAGATTGTAAGAGTGGAAGTGCATTGTTTTTCCGATTATATTGTATATTGATCAGTGTGGATAAAAAAGCCACCGAAGAAACAGACGGTTCCATTAACCTTGGAACACTGTCTTTGTTGATTAATATGAGTGGTGAATCTTCGGATGTGAATGAGGGTAATCGTGGTACAAATCGGGTCAAAGAGGAACTAGTAAATAACCTCAATACCAAGTTGTCTAAAATAATACAAGAATCTGAAAATTATCATTCAAAACCAGGAAACAAGCCAAATGCATTTTTATATTACTTGAATGGTATCGTATATAACAAGAAGAAGAAGTATTCAATGGCCCAAAACAACTTGTTCCAATCCTTACGATTGTTTCCATACAATTGGTCATGCTGGCAAGAATTGATATCAACATTGAATACATTAGATGAAGCAGTGTCATTTATAAATAAATTGAGAGCCGCCAAATCGTCTTTAACAAACAACATTATGTTTCATTTTTTTGAAGTGGTTATATTGCAAGAATTTTACCAGCAGCTGGCATCTTTGAACAGTATTTTAAACTCCTTACTAGCGAAATTCCCAAACTTCAATTTCTTAAAGGTTCAGCAATTTCTAATAGCATACCATGGCCTTGATTATTTTCAAGCAGAAGCAGTGTTTGATCAAATTTTAGTACAAGATCCATTAAGAATTGATGATTTGGATACATATTCTAATATGTTGTATGTAATGGAGAAAAAATCTAAATTATCTTTCCTCGCGCAGTTTGCCTCCCTGGTTGATAAATTTCGTCCCGAAACATGTTGCATAATTGCCAATTATCATTCTATGAAAGGCGAACATGAAAAAGCTATAATGTATTATAAAAGAGCATTGACGCTCAACAAGAATTGCTTAAGCGCGTGGACATTAATGGGACATGAATTCGTTGAATTGAAGAATTCACATGCTGCAATCGAGTCCTATAGGAGAGCAGTAGATACCAATCCCAAAGACTTCAGAGCGTGGTATGGTCTCGGCCAAGCTTATGAAGTTTTAGATATGCATTTGTATGCCTTATACTATTACCAAAAAGCAACAAGTTTGCAGCCATTGGACAAACGTATGTGGCAAGCAATCGGGAATTGTTATGAAAAGATTGACAAGTTCGAAGAAGCTATAAAGTCATTTGAAAAAGCCCTAACAATTGATAATTATAGTAAAAGTGGCCTTGAAAACGCAGAAGGAGTTAATATTTATGAGCCTCATGTATGTTTTAGGTTAGCCATGATATCTCAGAAGGTGGGTCGTTCTAAAGATGTATACAGGTATATGAAATTATGCTTTGATCAAGAATATGAATGGGGAATAAGCGACGAAACTTCAAAAGCTAGGCTATGGTTGGCCAGAAATGCTTTGGAAACGCACAGATTTGACGAAGCATATGAGTTGTCCAAGGATCTAAACCTCAGCAATGCTCATGACATAGAAGAAGCTAGATCTATCGCAAGAGAAGCAAGAAATAGAATGCTGAAATAAATCAAGTATATTTAAATTATCAAATTTTAATAGTGAATTAATTGCGTATGTCAGGATATATAAATTATTAGGACATATTACGGCAATAATCTAAGTTAATGTATGCATATACTTTCGTTCAGATGAATTAATAATTAACAATTTCATTTTCCAAGAGTAAGAATTCCCTTTCATTATTTATTCTAGAACAAATATCCTTGATAGTCAGGTTCAAAGTTAGTATAGTTCTATCCAATTCTTCAGTAGAAATACCTGTATTGACCATGATTAATAAATGAGGATTTGGTAAAGGTAGATTTTCGTGCTCTAAAATTTGTTTAGACCTCGTTAACAAAACACCAGCTTTAGCAAGGCATTCATCAATAATCTTTTGTAAAATAAACGATTCAGCATTATACTGATCATTGAATCCATTCAAAGTTTTGGCTTGCTTGCCAGTGAGCAATAAATTGGTACTACCATAAAATAAAGGTAAATTTAACTGCTTTCTATAATCTGGATGCAAACCTAAATGAATCACAGGAGAATGAGGTGTTGACGTAATTGTGAAATAAGAAGGTATGGTTTCTTCTAGCTTCTGGTAAGCATACAGAATCTTTTCGTGCAAAGACAAAATTAGCTTCGACCTGCCATATGAGTTTAGGTTCTTTGAAATTTCGTTAATTGCTAGAGAAGTAACCCTAGCAGAATAAGGAGGTAAAGCTGCACTGAAAACGTAAGCATTTGAGGAAATTCGTTGATGATGGATCATTGGAACGGCACCTACACAGAAACCACCAGAAGATGCAAACGATAAAGCCATAGACCCAATTGTAATTGATATTTCAGATCTTGGTACGCCATAATGCTCAGCAAGACCTTTTCCGGTATTACCTATGACACCAATCGACATTGATTCATCCAAGAATAAACGATACTTGTATTTGTTTTTTAATTCGACGATTTTTGGCAATAATGCTAAGTCACCCGAATTAGCAAATAAACCTTCAGTAACAATAAATCTTCTGCGAATAGGCTTTTGCTTGTCTATCACCGGTTTGATCTCTTCCAATATTTGCTCTAAATGGCTCATGTCATTATGGTCGTACCACTCAATGTCACAACGACTGATAATCAAAGCTTTTTGAATGGCCAAATTGACACCACTATCAACAATACATAAGTCACCTCTCTTTAAAAATGCAGGAATAACAGAACCTGCAGTGACAAAATCCTGACCATACAAGATGGCTTGGGGCGTATCTAAGTAATTTGCTAAATCCTCTTCTAATCTGACATGAACATCTTGAGTACCATAAAAGTTTGGAGGCCCACAAGCACCAACACCAGAGTCTGAAATAACAGCTTTGGCTGCTTTCTTTAAATTTTCATTTTCATTCAAGTTTAAAAAATCATATGAAGCAAGGTTGATTACCTTGCCCAGAACGACATCTTGAGTATTAGACAACTCAACATGTGCCCCATTGTGACCCTTAATAAAAGGAACAGATTTTAACTGCCAATTTTCTAATGGTTTGACTTTCTCTACTAACGGAACTGGTTCCCATTCTTTACATAAAGCATCAACTTCTTTTTCGCTAAATTTGGTAAAGTCAGACTTGTTTTCCTTCTTTTTTGAAGAAAGAAAATAATGAATAGCAAAAATAAACAAAGCTAGCTCAAAAACTGATCTGATAGGATCATTTTTGTAAGATGACTTTATGTACCTTAATATGATTTGTCCTCCTGGCAACTTATCTAAACTATTCAAATAGCGCACAAAATTTTCGGAAAAAGCAGTTGTTAACACCTCGAAAGTTGGTGTCAATGTAGTAATAGCCGTCGCCGTTCTTGTAGTCGTGGTTGTAATTATAGTCTCAGCCGATACCATATTAGTGTGAATGATTTATCTAGATTTCAACAAAAACTGATCCAAAAAAAAAAAAGCTGACGGTATGGAAATGAGCGAAACAATTCTATATATCTATCTATCGTTGAACGTTCAAGATACTCAACTTTTAATTCCACAGAATGATTTCCTTAGAATTTAATACGTTTACTATCAAGAAACCTGAAATTATTTTAACAGAAAATTGGACGTCGCGTAGTGAAAGCATTACATAATCATAATAAAGGCTCCTATTAGATATCAATAAAATGATTATAGTATTACAATGCTATAAATTACATTAGTCTATATAGGGTCATTAGGATATTCTCTTAGTGTTCTCACAAGCTCCTTGAAGCTTTCAGTATCAATAAATAGTACATTTTTAAAACAGGATGAATTTTTCATGATAAACAGTCGCAAAGCTTGCTTACATTTATTGTCTTCCACCGAATCATCTTCTGTTAGCAAGGGCAAGAACAGTTTTTGTGAAGTGAAGCCAAAGGAATCTTGATCTTGATAATCTTCCGAGGAGTATGGATCAGGACAAATATTGCTTTCATTTGTAATGACAGCAGCCTTATTATACTCTTCCACTTGCTTGTTGTGATTGAGGATTAAATGATTATACCTTTCAAGTTCTTCTTGTTTTTCTGACTTTTGATAAGTACTACTTGACGCATTTGTTGTGGGAGTTTCGTAAATTCCCATACTTAGTGAAGGGTCGATAACATTCACCTCCGCATCTTCCTTAGCAGGGACCATAGCCTCAATTCGAGGTTCAATTCGAGGCTCAATCCGAGAAGGTGATGTCTTCACAAATTCGGCTGAGGAGGGAGTAGGCACATTAGGTGTAGTGCTGTGTTGATTCATAGGTTTAGTAATGACTGGAAGCTGAGGTCGAGTTTCACCAACTATCACACCTGTAGGCTCAGGAAGCGGATTCATTCGCAGAGGTGGGCTGGCACTATTACCTGATGGAGATGAAGCGGTGTTAGGTACAGCTGTTGATTGAATTCCCAGATTCATTATACCATATAGTATAGCATCTCCTCGATTAGTAACTAGAGGCCCTAACATCTGTACGTATGTCTTGAGTTTTTCCATTCTTATCTTGTGTAATTCTGGACTAGCAAGATTAACTTTATTGATGCCATGCTTGGAATTGACATGCGTTATCAACTTCTTGGGTGACCCTCTATCGCCATCTAATCTGAAAATTTCTTGGTGACAAAATAAACAAATTGCTCTATATTTATTATCAGGATCTTGTTCAAACCAGTCCCAAACCCATGACCTCTTTTTTGTATATTTCTTGAACGGTAATGGTGTTTCCTGTGATAAATGTGATATTGTGTTTGCATTATGGTGGGGATTATGAATTCGACTCGTCATAGTAATATGGTCGATATTCGGGTGTAGTATGTACTAATTTTTTTCTTTTGAAATTTCTTTCTAAAATTGTGCTTTGGCACCTGTTAATACGATTGAAAGATATACTCAATATCTGTGATTATTCTTAGAGGATCTTATAGTAGTTACTAATATGGAGAATCCTTGATACTTGTATATTTTGTGGAATTATTGGTCCAATACTTAATACGCGGTTGCGAACTCTGCGCTACTGTTTATCAGTATTAATTAAAGTATATATAGAGCAGAGAAAATGTAAAATATAGGTGACAGTTCAAGGAATGAATACTTTAGAAACACCTTCAACATCTCTGCGGCAACAAACACATCCCTCAATTCCTTTAGATACTAAACTCAAGCGACAAGACTCACATATAGCAAAACATTTGCATGGCCATGTAATAATTTCTCTAACATTCGTTTGACATATAACACAGTCTAATTTAGAGTTCAAGTCATCATAATCAACAGATCCATGTACTGCCTGTGACCTTGCATGTGTTTGGTCCTTCCTTTTGTTTAATATGAGCTCTACCAACTTTGATATCTCATCCTGAGTACCGCTAGGATTTTCAGGAGAATTCGATCTTTTAGTTAATGAATTATATTTCGACCTTGTCAACACTCCGCTAGCTTGAATATCATAATTCAAATGGTGCAGCAAAATATCAAAATTCTCAAAATTCATTAAACCTTGAAATTCAGCTGGAGACAATAGTTCACCAATAAGCGAAGGGGATTCACCCGTTGAAGAGGAACGGTCTCCCCCAATTATAGCCGTATTTAAGTCAACAGATTCGATATCCGAATCATCCTCAAGTTCCAGGTCATAGGTGTTGTATTGATAGTCTTCAGAATCATCAATTTCTGAAATATTTTTTTCTAGTAACAAGGAGATATATTCCTGCGATAGTTGGTCTTCGGTATATTTATTCAAGTCAACAGATTCAGAAAGGGAAGCAGGTTTCTTAGGGCTGCGGATGTGAATATGTTTAGATTTATTAGAACGTCTCCTGATGTATTGACGTAAAAATTTCGGAACCTTTCGTTTTCTAGCTTCAAATTCTTGCTCAGTTTCATCCCAGCTTTCTTCTTCTCTGATTTGACGACGCAACACATGAATCTTGAATTTTTTGAATACGAAGTTAAGTAAGAATGAATTTATGATCAAGTTGTAGATTAATTGAAAAAGATCAGTTGCTATTTCCATAAGGAAAAGGTATCTTTTCCTGAAAACACTTATATTTTTAGAATTTTTCAAATCAGAATTATCGTTCAGCAGGGTATCATTCAGTTCTCCAGAGATAAGTCTTCTTGACGGCGTTTGTATCATGTTGCCATATCCCGATAATTTGTGCTCTTTCAAATATTGCATGACATTGTGAGACGTATCAAGTGAAGATTGGTTTTTTTGGTTAAGTAGTGATTCAAACTTCAATTTAATTTTATCCCAAATACTTCTTTCTAACCACGTTTCATCGTCAACTATAACTAGACTGAGCTCTGTAATATAACTTGACTTTCCAGCCAGGGTTATTGCCAACATCCCTACATTAAGCAAGGCACTATAGAAATCATCGCCAAGGCTAACATTTAAATTCCGTGATCTAAAGTCAGGATCATTTTCATCATTGTCATATAACAAAAAGCTTGCATAGTTCAAATCTTGCCATTGAAAGCCTTTTGCAAGTATAGCCATTGTAAAGATAAGTACGGAGATAAATATTATCAGTATTATAAGGACTTGAGGAATAAAAGACAGTATTATAATAGTAGGAAAGCCCCACAACATTCCGCTAGAAAAACACGATACGAAATAAGTCAAAAAGCCCAACCCAATTATGGACAGGGGAATTAATCTATATCTGTTCCCATTAATTAGGCCCCCAATATGTATATTCAAATGGTTCAAAGTCAGAAACAAACATGCTATCAAAACTTGTTCTGTGGGCCTTTTATGAATTTGTGAGCTACCAAAGAAACCTCCTTTGGAACTTACCTCTTGAAATGCTAATGAGTGTTCAAAAATTGTTATACCAGATTCTGTATAAGGCAGGCTTCCTTGTATAACCGAAACGAACGTCTCAATGAACAGCAGAAAACAGAAACCAAGAAAAACGGGCCAATACATGTCAGAAGTTGGCCCTATCATGACCTGGTTCTTTGGGGTCGCCATGTACTTGTTAGAAGTGAAATAGTTGGGATCGTATTCAAAAAACAGATTCGACACAAATTTGTGGTACCATGGTAGCGTTTCCCCCAGAGAAAGACCAATATGATAATATACATTCAATGCAACCATCACATTATAGCCATTGTATAGCAATAGACCCACAGCAAAGAGCTTGAAGCTTAGAATGCTCATTTTTTTCAATAGTTCGGCCAGCTTGGGTGTACTGACTAGCCCCCGATGCCCACTGGCTGCTAACTGCTGATGACGTGATGAATTAGTAGATGCCATTACCAATGTTCGATTCAATATTAATGCCATTACCAAACACGAAACGCCATAAATTGAGCAACAGTACGTGCTAACACCACCAAATCTATCCCACAGAATCCGCTTTTCTGACGCCGTTTCACTTTGATCTATGACAGCTTCAATAAATGCAGATGTCAATTTGACAAGGAACCAATCATCGTCCGGATCGCTATCCATGCTAATCGGCACCGTAGTATTTGTAGATGTAGAATTTATCGACATTTTGTTATCCTCTACAACAACTGACAAGCCATTAATATATAATATTCAACTCCTATTACCTCCTAATAGTTGGGAACAGATAAATCTAATCATATGAGATCAGTACTTGCGACATAAAATTATAATGTCGTATCACCATTGCGACTTTTTAAGATGCTTGAAGAAACTCAGATGCCCTTCCAGTATGTTGTCTTGAGAGAATATAAAAGGAAGTCGGATTATATACATACCAATCGTAATCACATATAATGGGGAAAAGATTACCACCACCTCCTCCGCCACCCGGAGCTCTGGACGGTATACGTAAGAATAACAGTAATACCAATAATCAGAATCCCAATATAAATAACCGACAGAAGTCATCACGACTTCCACCGCCGCCACCACCTCCAGGATTAAACAACCAGAGAACTAGACCACCACCACCGCCACCACCACCACCAGGCCTGGTAAGATCTACTAGTAACAAGAGGTCTTCGTCTACAATAGTCACTAAGGAGGAGCTTCAATCTAGAAAAAAGAGTTGGCTACAAATACAAAAGCAAAGATATAGTAAAGCTTCAGATTCCATCCTGAACAAGCCTGGAGGAATTATTCAGCCCAAGAAAGTTCATATGCCACCAGAGCATTTGAGGAAGATAATTTATGATCATGGCGATTTGTCGTCCAAGAAGGTTGCGTCGGACAAGAGATCTCATTTGGGATCCTTGAAATACATCCCGCACGCAATATTGAAGTTATTAGAAAACATGCCACAACCTTGGGAGCAGACCAAAGACGTGCAAGTTTTATACCATATTACAGGTGCTATAACGTTTGTCAATGAAATACCTCGAGTGATTGAACCTGTTTACAAAGCACAATGGGCAACAGCATGGACGATGATGAGAAGAGAAAAACGAGACAGAAAACACTTCAAAAGAATGAGGTTTCCACCCTTTGATGACGAAGAGCCACCATTGGATTGGATGGAAAATATAGAAGACGTCGAGCCATTGGATAGCATACAATTCGAGCTAAATGACATAAAAGATAAGGCGGTGAAAGATTGGTTCTACGACGAAAAGCCATTAATGGACAATTCAAAGTTTGTCAACGGGGAGTCTTATAAAAAGTGGACAATTGACTTAGAAACTATGGCAAATTTGTATAAACTCTCTACCCCATTATTACCGGATGTGACTGATCCAAACTATTATTATTTATTTGACAAGAAATCATTTTTCACAGCTAAAAGCTTAAACATTGCACTTCCAGGAGGCCCTAAGTTCGAACCTTTATATAAGGATAAGATCAATAATCCTGATGCTGAAGACTTCACTGAATTCAATTGGATCGATAGGATCATATTTAGGATTCCAATCAAAACAGAATACAGGATCGCGTTCCCGTTTTTGTATAATTCATTTGCAAAGCTGGTTTATGTTAGCTGGTATCACGAGCCAATAAATTGTCTCATAAAAACCACTGATAATCAGTCCGATATCCCTGCATTCTATTTTGACGCAGAATTAAATCCTATAACACCACATAAGTCGGTAAAAGATAGGAATGAAGCAAAAACAGATGAAATAGAATTCAAATTGCCAACTGGATTTAGACCCTTTCTATCCCATGCCAACGAAAAACTGGAGGAGTTGCCATTAGAGCCAGACGGAACATCTGATGCTCTATTATTGTTAAGAGCTCCGTATCCATATAACCGTAGAAGTGGTAGAATGGTAAGGGCAGAGGATGTTGCCCTTGTAGAACCTTGGTATAAGCAACACCCACCGTCTGAATATCCTGTCAAGGTTCGTATATCCTACCAAAAGCTCTTGAAAAGGTTTATATTGAATGAGCTACATAACCCACAGGGAAATAAGACTGGCTCAAAAATGAGCAACCAGAGGAAGATAAAATTGTTGAAAAGTTTGAAAGCAACTAAATATTTCCAACAGACAACTATAGACTGGGTAGAGGCAGGACTTCAGGTGTGCCGCCAAGGATTTAATATGCTTAATTTGCTAATACATAGAAAGGGTCTCACATATTTACATCTTGACTATAATTTCAATTTAAAGCCAACAAAGACGTTGACTACTAAAGAACGGAAAAAATCCAGATTTGGTAATGCATTTCATTTGATTAGAGAGATTTTGAGGGTAGTCAAGATATTGGTTGATTCACAAGTTCAATTCAGGTTAGGAAATGTCGATGCATTTCAATTGGCAGATGGCATCTATTATATCTTGAACCATTTTGGACAGCTAACCGGAATATACCGTTATAAGTATAAAGTAATGCATCAGATCAGAGCTTGCAAAGATTTAAAGCACGTTGTTTATTCCAGGTTCAATGAGATCATAGGAAAGGGCCCAGGGTGTGGTTTTTGGCAACCGGCATGGAGAGTATGGTTATTTTTCATGAGGGGAATAATTCCATTACTAGAGAGATGGCTTGGGAATTTGTTGGCCAGACAATTCGAAGGAAGAAGAAGTAATGATGTTGCTAAAACTATTACGAAGCAACGTGTTGACTCTTATTACGACCTAGAATTGAGGGCCCAAGTTATGCATGACATTTTGGATATGATTCCAGAAGGATTAAAACAGAACAAATCAAGAACCGTTTTGCAACATTTGAGTGAAGCCTGGAGGTGCTGGAAGGCAAATATACCTTGGAAAGTTCCTGGCCTACCAGAGCCAATCGAAAAGATTATAATTCGTTACATAAAGGCGAAGGCTGATGGCTGGACTTCGGTTGCTCATTATAACAGAGATCGTATAAGTAGAGGAGCCACTGTTGAAAAGACCGTTGCAAAAAAGAACTTAGGCCGTTTAACAAGGCTATGGATCAAAAATGAACAAGAGCGCCAAACGAACTTTGCTAAGGACGGCCCCTTCGTGACACCCGATCACGCAGTGGCTACGTTTCAGACCATGGTTCACTGGTTGGAGAGTAGAAAATTCAGTCCCATACCATTTCCACCATTGTCTTATAAGCATGATACTAAGCTATTAGTTTTAGCCCTTGAAAATTTGAAGGAAAGCTATAATGCAAATGCTCGTATGAACTCAGCACAGAGAGAAGAACTAGCCTTGATTGAACAAGCATATGATAATCCCCATGAATTTCTTGCTCGTATTAAAAAGTTCTTGCTAACCCAAAGAGTTTTCAAAGAAGTTGGATTGGAAATGATGGACTACTATAGCCACTTAGTTCCAACATATGCTGTGGATCCGCTTGAAAAAATCACAGATGCCTATCTCGATCAATATTTATGGTATGAAGCGGAAAAAAGGCAACTTTTCCCTAATTGGATAAAGCCAAGTGACGATGAAATTCCTCCTTTACTAGTGTACAAGTGGTGTCAAGGAATCAATAATCTAGAGAACGTTTGGGAGACCTCAAATGGTGAATGCAATGTCATGTTGGAGACGTCCTTAAATAAGTTGGCAGAAAAAATAGATTTCACTTTGTTGAATAGATTGTTGAGGCTTATTATGGATCCTAACCTAGCCGATTATATGACATCAAAAAACAATGTGAGCTTGACATACAAAGATATGAATCATGTGAACCAATATGGTTTGATTAGAGGATTACAATTCTCTTCATTCATTTATCAGTACTATGGATTGGTTATCGACTTGATAATCTTAGGCTTAGATCGAGCAAGTGAACTAGCTGGACCTCCACATCTGCCAAACACTTTTCTTCAATTTAAAGATATTGAGTCTGAAACCTCAAGTCCAATCAGATTGTATTCGCGTTATATTGACAAGGTACATATATTATTCAGATTTGACAACGAGGAGGCGAACGATTTGATACATGAATACCTTTCCGAGAATCCTGATCCCAACTTTGAGAATGTTGTCGGTTACAACAACCATCGCTGCTGGCCACGAGATTCAAGAATGAGACTAATGCGTCATGACGTTAATTTAGGAAGGGCTGTTTTTTGGGAAATCGCTGGTCGTATTCCTCGTGCTTTAACTTCAATTGAGTGGGAAGATACCTTTGCCTCAGTATACTCAAGAGACAACCCCAACTTGCTATTCTCTATGTGTGGTTTTGAAGTAAGAATTTTACCCAAATCACGTATGCAAGATGAGACATCTTCACAGGAAAGTGTCTGGGATCTCATCGATCAGAGGTCCAAGGAAAGAACAGCAAAAGCTTTTCTTCAAGTTAGCCAAGAGGAAGTGTTCAAATTTAATAACAGAATTCGTCAGATTTTGATGTCTTCAGGCTCTACTACATTCACCAAGGTAGCGGCGAAATGGAATACAGCATTGATTGCACTTTTTGCATATTATAGAGAAGCCGCAGTTTCGACGGAATCGTTGCTAGATACCTTAGTAAAGTGTGAAACTAAGATTCAAAATAGAGTTAAAATTGGATTGAATTCTAAAATGCCTTCTCGGTTTCCACCGGCCGTCTTTTATACACCTAAAGAGTTAGGAGGACTAGGAATGCTAAGCGCATCTCATATATTGATTCCGGCCTCTGATTTAAGATGGTCAAAGCAAACAGATACTGGTATAACTCATTTCAGAGCAGGTATGAATCATCAAGAAGAAAAGATGATTCCAACCATTTTTAGGTATATCACAACTTGGGAAAACGAATTTTTAGATTCTCAGAGAGTTTGGGCGGAGTATGCGATAAAGCGACAAGAGGCTGTCGAACAAAATCGTCGCCTTACATTCGAAGATATGGAAGCAAACTGGAATCGAGGCTTACCACGTATTAGTACTTTGTTTCAAAAAGATCGTCACACATTGGCGTACGACAAGGGCCACAGGATTCGTAGAATGTTTAAGCAATACAGTTTACCACGCTTTAACCCATTCTCGTGGACCAGTAATCATCATGATGGCAAATTATGGAACCTCAACGCATATCGTACTGATGTGATACAAGCATTAGGAGGTATCGAAACAATTCTAGAGCATACGTTGTTTCAAGGGACTGGCTTCGATTCCTGGGAGGGCCTCTTCTGGGAAAAGGCTTCAGGCTTTGAAGACTCCTTGAAATTCAAGAAGTTGACCAACGCGCAACGTTCAGGTTTAAGTCAGATTCCGAATCGTCGTTTCACTCTATGGTGGTCACCCACTATAAATCGTGCCAACGTTTATGTTGGGTTCTTGGTTCAGTTAGATTTGACGGGTATTTTTTTGCATGGTAAAATTCCAACATTGAAAATTTCCTTAATTCAAATTTTTCGTGCTCATTTGTGGCAAAAGATTCACGAAAGTGTGGTACAGGATATATGTCAGGTATTGGATAAAGAATTAGAAGTCTTACAAGTTGATAATGTGGAAAAACAAGCCATACATCCTCGTAAATCATATAAAATGAATTCGTCTTGTGCAGATGTCGTTCTCACAAGTACATATAAGTGGAATGTATCTCGCCCATCGCTTTTGTATGATTCTAATGACTCGATGGATGCTGCCACTTCCAATAAATATTGGATTGACGTTCAACTACGTTATGGAGATTATGACTCCCATGATATATCTCGTTACACTCGTGCTAAATTCTTAGACTATACAACGGATAGCAGTAGTGCATATCCTTCACCTACTGGTGCAATGGTTGGAATTGACTTGGCTTATAACATGTATGATATATATGGGAATTGGTTTTCTGGTTTCAAACCATTGATGCAAAATGCTATGAAAGAAATTATGAAATCAAATCCTGCCTTGTATGTGCTTCGTGAGCGTATACGTAAAGGTTTACAGTTATACCAATCCCAGCCGCAGGAAGCTTTTTTGAACTCTAACAATTATGCCGAATTGTTCAATAATGAGACCCAATTATTCATCGATGACACAAATGTATACCGTGTAACTGTTCATAAGACATTCGAAGGTAACTTAACTACGAAACCGATAAATGGTGCAGTTTTCATGTTGAACCCTAAATCTGGCCAGTTGTTTTTGAAGGTTATTCATACTTCCGTATGGGCTGGTCAGAAACGTTTAGGTCAACTTGCGAAGTGGAAGACGGCCGAAGAAGTTGCAGCTCTTGTTCGTTCTTTACCACGTGAAGAACAACCAAAACAATTAATTGTTACTAGGAAAGGAATGTTAGATCCTTTGGAAGTCCACATGTTGGACTTTCCAAATATCTCAATAAGACCGTCCGAGCTTCATTTACCCTTTGCCTCATCCATGAAAATCGATAAAATTGCTGACGTTGTTTTGAAGGCAAGTGAACCACAAATGGTGCTATTCAATTTGTATGACGATTGGTTAAAAAGCATTTCAGCGTATACTGCATTTTCTCGAATTATTTTATTATTGAGAGCGTTAGGAATTAATCAAGAACGTACTAATTTGATTTTGAGGCCTGATGCTAGTATAGTCACACAAGATCATCATCTTTGGCCTACATTCACCGATGAGCAATGGATAGATGTCGAAACACAGTTGCGTGATTTGATTCTCACCGATTTTGCGAAAAAGCATAATGTTAATATTCAGTCTTTGACTCAATCAGAAATCCGTGACTTGATTCTAGGTCAGGATATAAAAGCACCTTCTGCAAAAAGACAGGAAATCGCTGATGTTGAGAATGGCGGCGATAATTTGAATGAAGTAAAACCTGACAACCAGCTAACGGCTTTGAAGAGCACAACTCAAAATGTTCATGGAGAAGAAATCGTCACTGTTACCACTACTAACTATGAACAACTGTCTTTTGCCTCAAAAAATGAATGGAGGAATCGTGCTATTGCTTCCAATAACTTGCATTTACGTACCAAGAACATTTACGTATCTTCTGATGATTTTATTGATGACGATAGTTATACGTACATCATGCCTAAAAATTTACTAAAAAAGTTTGTTCAAATTTCAGATTTGCGCACCCAAGTGGGGGCTTTTATTTATGGAGTATCTCCAGCGGATAATCCTCAAATAAAGGAAATTAAAGTCGTTGCACTAGTGCCACAACTTGCAAATACGCATTCCATACAATTTCCTTCTAATATGCCTGCGAATGAAGAAGGTTTGTCTAATCTAGAACTTCTAGGCTGGATACATACACAATCACAAGATATTAATGTGTTGTCGCCAACGGAAATGGCAACGCTAGCTCAATTCAAGACTAATAACAGTACCTTATGGAGCGATAAAGCGGTTACGCTTACAGTATCGTTTACACCAGGGTCTGTATCATTAGCTGCTTACACGTTGTCAGAAGCAGGCTATGAATGGGCTTCAACAAATAAAGATTTGATTTCCCAATTTCCAGAAGGTTATTCGACTTCATTCACTCAGAAAAGTCAATTATTATTGTCAGATCGTATCGTAGGTTCCTTCGTTGTACCTGACGACGATATTTGGAACTATTCTTTCATTGGTCCGGTTTGGGATCCTAAAGGCTCGTATTCTTTGAAAGTTGATATACCGCTTCCATTTTATCACGAACTACATCGCCCAATTCATTTTTCAACGTTTAATGAAATTGAAGGTAATGAGATAGAAGCTGACCAAGAAAACGCATTCGCATAATTAGCTGTTTACAAATTAAATAGAACAAAAAGTTGAATATACAATGAAGTATAGTACATTTTAATTACCAGTGTCTTACAGAAACTATGTGATCTTCAATGGCAAATAGCAACTTTCTCAATTCTTGTCTTGAAACATTTTCTTTCAATAGCAATACTTCTAGTGAATTTTTACCATTCATGTATTTCAATAATTCGTAAAAAATGACTGTCAACTCGGAAGAGAGTTTGCATTCTTCCGAAACAATTTTGTTTATCCATCTTCTCTCTAAACTAGTAGCACGGCCAGGATCTACAATAATTGTGTCACAGTCTTCTTCCAAAACAATGCTAGGGCCTATAGAATGTGATGCAAATTTTTTCTCTATATGATCCATCTCTTGGCTTGTTGACGTCGTATTTAAGGTGCTATTACTTTTATTAATTTTTTTTAGGGAATTCGATTTGCGGTCATCGTTTGCTTGTTTAGAATTAGTCTTCGAAGTATTGTCAGTACCAGAATTAACCACAACAGATCTATTAGCTTCAGGCATAGCCCCTGCACCTTTTCTTTTGTTTTTAGTTCCCTCATTTTCTAGATCCTCTTCAACTTTCATTTTAACTTTCCTCGATATTTTTAGCCATATATATGTATGCAACTGTGTTACATAGCCATATCTAATTAGCCAACTTAGAGCTGTCAAGTAAACACCTCGGTGATCCTTAGAAGGTATCGCAGCAGAAAATTGTCTTGGCTTTGACGATGAAGATGAGAATAGTTTTAGAAAATGAGGAAGTGATGGTAGCGTAGGAAACGATTCCTTAAAATTGGATATATCATGATGAAAGTTGATTGTTATCGGAGCCATAGGGGATAAGATATAAACTGACCTTGGACTCAAGGGAGGTATTACTCTAGCTCTTCTCCAATATATCAAATGAAATGCAAATGACTTTATCTGATCTACGTCTAAGGCAAATGCACTATTTTTAATCTCTTGCAGTTTTAACTTATTAGCTAACTTGATTAATGACTCTGTAGGGTGTATCATTCTAATAAAATTCGCAAGCGTACTTTGCTGTTGTGCTTTTATATCCTTTATGATAGATTCGGGGTCGTCTAAAAGCAACAAGGCATAGAACACAACATCATCTGTACTTGATTCAGACTCATCGTTATCAATCTCATCATAATCTTCCATTTCTTTGCCAATAATGCTATTTATCCCATACCGAGAAGTTTCACCAATACTTATCAACCCTGTGTTAGCTAACATGCTTACAGTAGATGATAAATGGGATCCAGGTAAATACGGCACTGTAGAGTCAGGTAATGAATGGAATTCAGTTTTAATTGGAATTTGGAAAGACCTTAGTTTATTATTGATCAATAGATTGGCTATTCTAGATTTCGAAATTTGAATAAAACAGTCTGAGACTAGTTTACAAAGTGAAGATTTCTCAATTAGATAGTTTGTTAGATTAGTTGTATTTGTCTGACTTCTGAACTCTTCTTTTACCCTATTAATTAGACGAACCTGATTCCAAATATACTCATGTTTCAGTTGTTCATACCTCAAGACGAGAGATAGCCTTGAGATAACATAGTGAAACATTTCATCTATACGGTAGTTGCATTCGATAATCAAAGGATTCATTATGAAAACTAAATGGAACATATTCATTGCATTATTTGTTCTGTTCTGAGACGTCTCGTCAGTCACATCGTTATCTTCCACTCCAGTGTTTTCTTTTTTGGATGACTTTTCACTCGACTTCAAGGACTTCCCTGACCTTGGCCTGCTTGCTATTTTTGATCTCCAAGACCCGTTATCATAACTGTGAATAGGTAGACCTAAAAACACTAAGTCATCAATCATGATTTCAAATCGTGAATTGCACATCTGTTTTGGGGGACAAAGCATTTCACATAAGTAGTCAGCCTCAAATCCAAAAATAGTATTACTTGAAGAAGAAGCCATCTGCGGGACGTTGCTTACAGATGATTTAGAATGACTACTTTTCTGTGAATCAGACAAACCAGAAGTTGTCTTCCTTAAAGTGTTCGGTGAATTTTCGATAGGAGCTACTTCATCTTGCTTGTCAATCGGTTTTGAATTCAGCAATGTTTCGTCAATAAAGCTATTCTCAGAAATGGGGCGTTTTAGGTCTCTTTTTTTATTTGGAGGTTTTTGCCGACGTTTTTCTTGTTCATCTAAAAACAGTATTAGATCCTTTTTAGTACCCATGTAATAATTAATGTTTCGAGAATCCCACTCATTATCAAGCCCGAAATCTTCGTCACTTTCAAGTACACCATCTTCATTGACAGCTGTATATTCGTCGCCATCCTCGTCATCATCTACCGATTCTTCATCTGCATGCAAGTTAGTAAGTTTATTAGTCCACTTCAGAGACAGCTTTTTAGCTTCATTTGTTAGATCTTGTGGATATTGAAATACCAATTGAGGCCCACTGTGGGTTGATACCACTAATAATATCCCAAGCAAGCTAGGGTTAGGTAGATTAAGACTCATGAGTACGTGAAGAACATTCACGGAATATAAATTGATTCAGATAAGCTTCGCGATATATTCTACAACGAAAAAGTAACATCATGTAGTATTGTTCGCTGTATATTATATATATAACACTACCTAGTTTAAAGCTTACATCTTATGCTGGATGTCTTTCTGGGCCAACTGCACAAATCTTTGTTGAGGAATACCCTCAACCCACCTGTTGAACCCCTTGATGACCTCTCTGGAGTTAGCACTATTGATCAACTGGTCTCTATTGGCCTTCAATAACTGCTTATTCGCAAAGATGGAAGGTTCGTACAAACCGGTGAATTGCTTGACCAAATCGTCATGGACTCTTTGGTTAAATTGCTCGGTGGAGTCGAATTGGGTGTCATGGTAAGACTTGTTTATGAAACCCAACTTACTCAATTCGGTACCCTGAATAGGTCTGGCTAACAACAATGCCTCTGCAGACTTAGACCATCCCAATCTTAAAAATAAAGTGGAACTTGCTGCACCTTCAGCAACCAATCCCAAGTTGGAGAATGGTGCCAATAAGAACATCTTAGATTCATCCTTAACATATATCAAATCACATAAGGCCAATAAGGCTGCGGTCAACCCAATCACCGGTCCATTAACAGCTGCAGCTAAAATTTTGGTATGATTGTGGAACAAATCCGTCAAGTATACGTTTCTGGACACGAACATTTCCAACCAGTACTCATGGCTGAAAAGAAGAGCAGGATCAACTTTCGTCATACTCTTATCAGCAACATTAGCACCGGCACTAAAGTATCTACCAGTTCCTTGAAGCAATGTCATAACCGTATCCTCTTTATCCGCTCTTTCCACTAATTTAGCTAACAACAAGTATTGAGCACCATTCATTGCATTTAGCTTTTGAGGTATATTAAACGTGATAATCGTTACCTTATCTCTAACTTCGTATAAAATATCTTCTCCTTCAGACATACTAGTTTATTTGACTTATCGTTTTTTACGGTACTACTTGTGCACTTTCGTGTTTTACTGTTACTTATATCAATTATATTAATTATATTAATTATATATACTAATGAATCCTTCATGTGCTTGGTGGGGCCCCCAGACTATAGCCGAGGAATTTTGAGAATGAAAAACTGTATATAATATGGGGTAACA
Organism: Debaryomyces udenii; assembly: GCA_030556595.1. Classification (NCBI taxonomy): domain Eukaryota; kingdom Fungi; phylum Ascomycota; class Pichiomycetes; order Serinales; family Debaryomycetaceae; genus Debaryomyces; species Debaryomyces udenii. The sequence continues at coordinate 103,793 of JAKTUI010000004.1, read as the reverse complement.
TAAATCCAGACACCACATATTTAACATCAATTTGAAGGAGTAACTACATGCTAAGATCTGGACTCGAAGCATGGCAAGCGATCGCAAGACACAGAGATAGCTTTTGAGGTATCAAGCTAGGTAAAAAAATAAAAAAAAATTGAAATGGAAAACCTTTTTAGTCAATCTTAAAATAGAAAAGTAGTGAGCTTTGATAGTCAATTAGCAGTAAGTCAATCAAATAAAGAAAAATTGATGTAGGGAGAGCAGCAAGTGATAGAGGAGATTTCAGGTTCAAAAGTGATGTATTTGTGAAGGTTGTGGATGAATAGGTAAAAGGTGCACGCATATAGTAGATAAATTGCATACCGGTAATTGATACGTGGTCGCAATGGGGTGAAAATTAAGCTGTCACTACAACTACAAGCAGCCACAGGCGTAGCAAACCAACAGTCATCTATTACTCAAAAGGTTGATTAATTATATAGACATGGAGCTAGTTACAACATCACGACAACATATACACCGATTTGCGTGAAAAACCCCGATGGTGTTGTTTATTAACAAAAATAGATTTCAGTTTTGATGATATAAAATAAATGGTTGATGGTGAAAACATTGCAGATTGATGGTAGCATTGAAGCGACATTGCAAGGGGCGCCATGAGTATGAGTTCTGCGCCCTCGTAATTGAAATAGAGAAATAAATCATGCCGCGGACCACGGATAACACTCTTAGACAGAATTCTTCAAGTTGGTGGATAACCATTCCAACCCTTCGTACAAACCATCACCAGAGGTGGCGCAGGTAGCCTGGATATACCATGGACGTTGTCTGATGGAGTGTAAGCCCAATTTTTCCGTGATTTCGGCTGCGTTCATGGCATTTGGTAAATCTTGCTTGTTGGCTAAAACCAACAAAAGTGCATCTCTTAATTCATCTTCGTTCAACATCTGCTGTAATTCCTCTCTGGCCTCTGCAATACGGTCTCTATCGTTCGAATCAACAACGAAAATGATCCCTTGCGTATTTTGGAAGTAGTATCTCCACAATGGACGGATCTTATCTTGTCCACCCACATCCCAGACAGTGAAAGAAATGTTCTTATAGTCAACGGTTTCCACATTAAATCCGATAGTTGGAATAGTGGTAACGATTTCCCCCAATTTCAACTTATACAAAATGGTAGTTTTACCAGCAGCGTCCAAACCAACCATCAAAATTCTCATTTCTTTGCGGCCAAAAAGACCCGAAAACAATTTAGAAAAGGATAATCCCATCGTTCTAACCTATATTTGCCGATTAACTAGTTTAATTAGATAAATTAATCGTTAAACCTAATTACTATCGAAAGATTTTATTCTCTCAAGAGATCGATTCAAAGTTTTGAAGTTTTTGCCGGAAAATTTCAGCACGAGTTATATGCAGGCTTGCTTTATCAGAGCCAACTTCGTCAAACTTGAGAGTGCAACAACTATTATGGCAAGCCCCGAGATGGATTCTTTCGCCATTAAGGTTCTAAGCAATGACCCAAGACGCTGAACCGAAGCTGACTTGCTAATTGTACAAGTAGATGGTAATTGTTCTGTAACCTTGCTGTTCTCATATTTACGTATCAGTCGCGTCCGGCTGGAACAGGTGAGATTTCATACACATGAGCGAAAGCGGTAATTGTTCGTCTGTAGAAGGGGTGTTGGATCCGTTTGCAGGGTGTCCCGTAGAACCTCTAAAATGCTTTAGGTTTAGGACCGGCTAGAACGGGGTATCTTACAGTACTTTTGGTAGCACGGAAGTTGTACTGCTTGTGTTTGTAGACCTTGGTACCAGCCTTGCAAGAAAGATATCATGTGTTATGTGCAGTCCCACATTAACAATATTTCTCACCTCAAATATGAAGCGCTAAAATGCACACATAAATAGAGACTAAGATAGTGAAAATCAATACTATGTCGTCGCTACTTGAGGATGATGTTGTATATGTAAGCTCGAATGTGGAAATGCCTCTGGGTACATTCAAGCGGGTAAAAGTTGAGTTTGTGCCGCCCGCGGGGACAGAAATTGGCGAAGTATTGAATTCGTTCAAGGTTCCACTATTTCGGTTGAACCAGACGTATTATGTCCTTGTGAAGGACTTGGCAAGCATATGGAACTATCCATCATCGTACCAGTTGATCAAGCTGATGATGAAGAAGAGTAGTGTAGATAAGCAGGACTTTTTGCGTGTTACAAATAGGAGCTTGAACGAGGCATTACTCGAAAAACGATTAGTCGAGGAGTCAAGCTTAAAATTCAAATTATTTTATGTTGAGGCGAAGTTCATTTATCTGATTGTATCTAATAAAGAAGTTCTCATAGGTGATAATGTGGCGTCCGAAGATGAAGATGAAATAGCGGTGACAAAGAGACATGTCGACTCAGGAGATGATAAGATTACTATTTCTCAAGTGTTCCCGCAGTATGGATTAGTGGATTTTTCATCGCAATTGAATCATGCGTCGTTTAACTCGCTAACCAATTTATCCAAATTCAATTACTACAAGAGCTCACCTGCGTATGAAAAGTTCTTGGGCAATAGCAAATTATTCCTCCATGAGAGGGAGCTTGTATGTAAGGAATATGACTATTCCTCGATTGAGGTGCTCGAACATGAAAAATCTAGTGAGCACTCTGGTAAAGAAAAGAGAAGGAAAAGGAAGCCTATTGGGAGGACTAAGAAGCACAACACTAATGTGGATCCAAATACCCTTGACTTGACAGAATCGATAATTCCAGGGCAAGGGTATATTCAAGAATTTAATATAAACCATTTCTGTAAGGTGCCTAATTATTTTGTTACCACCAATACACCTAATTCTGGCTCAACATCTTCGTCTTTAAGCATGAAAAAATCTGCAGGTTCATCCTCCAGTGCATCTTTATTATTTGGTGATAATGTCAAGATGTCCAAAAACATACAACAGTTGGTATTCACAAATGATAGTGATAACTACAATCATGCTAAATATTATTATACTAAAAGCTACCGGGGACCTGGTAGTGGCAACTATAAAGATGCTGCTCTTATCAGCAAGATGAATAAAATTCCTACACTAAGCAGCTCCAGAGGTATCAAGACACCGCATAAAGTGTCAAAAGATATTAATAAACTTCAAAATAAAAGATACAATGCGAATGTTAAAGGATTGATGCATGACAAATTCAACAAACCTCTTGTGGAAGCGGTGCTTAGGAAACAGAGAGAATTCATAGATGATTATGCTAACTTGGAAATGTTGCACAATAACTTGCAATTCAATTTATTGTTGAATACATATAGAGAGATGGCCGACGAATCCTGGGCCAATTATTACAAATTCAAATTAATTGATTTCGATCAATTGTCTATACAGAAGAAAGGTAAGGTTCAGGAAAAGCATAACCAAGAGAATATTGATTTGAATTTGGGTAATCCTGATATGCGCTTCAACGGTCAACGACCATTCTCTTTGGCAGATAAATTTGTACATCCTTCAGTTCACCCTGAGATTTTGTCTAATATTCCAGTTGAATTACGTGATCAAGGTGTAACTAACAAAGATGGCACATGTTTCATCAAAAAGGCACTATATTATTCTGCTACCTACCCTGATGTCAATAATCCAGAGTTATTGAACAAGGTAGAGGTGGTCAAATTACCAAACGCTAATTCTATTGGATGGGATAACATGAGAAAATATAAGCGAGATTAAACTATGTATTATATAGAGTGGTATAACTAAATATCAAATTAATTATCTTCGTCTTTGAATATTTCAAAGCCTAAGCTATTCCTTGGTTTGGAATCCACCATGAATCTACTTAAATTATTAAGAAGAAACTTATCACCGACACTTGTCTCCTCTCTGGGATGGTCGACCTGTTGTTGCGTTGGCCCTTTAGGACTTCGTATATCTTCTTCAACCTCAAAGTTCAATCTTTTCGGCTTTATCATTTTTTCTTCTTCATTCAATTCTCTTATTACTCGTTCTCCTGTCTTGTTATTATAATACTCTGCGTACGATGAATAGTCTATAGAAGGGCTTGACGCAATATTGGTTTTCGTGTTTAAGTTAAATGGCGTTGAAGCAAAAGGATTATTTATATGCAGATTTTGCTTCTGAAGATGCTGGTTTGCATTGAATGGATTTATCAAGTCATTCTTTACAATATCTTCATCTTCGGATTGCTCGTCTTCTGATGAAAATTCTTTGTTATATGATTTTCCATGCCATGCATAAATTAAGTCGTCATTTATGAGATTCCCTTTCGGAGTTTTAATCCGTTCTTGTTCTGCTTGTATAATTCCTCTCGGGGAACTAATGAGTGAGTTATCAAGAGTTACCTTACTGTTATTGTCATCGTGATCCTCTTCATCTTGTATTAAACTTAACTGTAAGCCTACAGTAGGCTTAGTTCTTATAGTGGACTTCGGTTTTCTAACTTTAACATCAGAACTTACTGCCAGCAGACTAGCCTTCATTAATTCAAGGGCTTTTTTGGATGCTCTGTTATGATCTTGTTTGCACTTTGATATACGAGTTTCCACACAGTTCGAACTAGTTTGAGACTTTTGCGGAGTAGGTTCAGGCGAAATGAGCAATTTTGAATTATTTCCATCTCTTTCAGTATAGTCAGCTAAAGGAGGACTGCTATTTATTATCCTATACTTCTCTTTCTTACTTGTTGCTGGGGTAGTCATACCATCTGCAGACTCTATCTGTGTAGAGTTACTCCACCCATATTCCACATACCTAGTATTTTGTCCATAATTTTGAGGAGGAGTCCTCGGAGAATCTACTTTCCGGCTATGTTCTGTCATAGTGGAATTTTCGATACTTTCAATTTTACTTTTTACAATGATAAAAGATGCTATATTTTATACTTAAAATTTCTTGATATGCTATATTAATGAAAACCTGTAAACATAGCTTTACATGTTATACCAAAATGGTAAAAAACCGTTAATCCAACTTTTATCATGTAAGATCGACCCAAAACAACCCCAAGAAGGTTGTTGAATTCGCCATCGATGTCTTCAAAAGCTTGATAGAAGTATGCCTAAGTAGTCATAAAAACCTGATAATTATTGAGTTAATTTGCGGCTACGAATTGCTAAATTGGAAAGTCGAAATTGCGATTCCTGATTTCGTTTATGTATATTCCCAGATAAGACAATGCTTATCCAATGAAGTGCCATTCTTCGCTAACTATAAGACTTTGCAGCCTCTTGAGTAACGATCATTACTGCTAACAACAGTTGAGTTCTATAAAATTGTGCGTGTACCATTTTGGTCTAAAACGCGTGCCAAAAGACGATTTCGACTTATAAATATGAATGGCCATGTATATTAGACAGTTAGTTACTAAGTAAGAAGTAGATACAATGTCATTTTCTGATAGCTTCTGGACTCAAGATTACGACCTGGGGTTCAGGATTTTGTTTGATCAACTTTACGAAGGTGTGAATGAAAATGAAGACTTTATCCAATTGTTTACCAAAAGAATGGAACTGGAGTACGTATACGGGAGTCAATTGGAATCGATACAACATTTGAAGACCAGCAGTAAAAGGCAAAGTAATGACGATTACGTCTCTTCAATTAAAAATGCATACCAGAAAGTGAATGAAAATTTCATCAAGCAGGGAGAGTATCACTTAGAAGTAGCATCAAACATCCGATTATTGGTATTAGATCCATTTTCTAAATGGTGCAAAGAACACAAGCAAAGAGTTGAGTATTCAGAATCAGTTATTTTTGACAAATACAAAGTATTCAAGAATAGTAAAAATAACCTAGAGAAGTTGCAGAAAAGATATTTCAACCGATGTAGAATGCTCGAAGAATTCAAATCACACTACTCTGAGGAAGAAATAAATGAGGAACTAAGAGATTTAGAGTTTCAAGATGATGTGGGTATAAAAGATGAGCATGACAGTGAAGATGGAAATGATTTCTACACCTTGGGTAGCAAAGAATACGACCACAAATCTGTAAGCAAGCTACTTACAAATATTGTTAAAAACATTGAATTGTCTTCTCATAAGGTACCAATTTTGGGAACATATCACAATGTCTCATCTGGGGGTGCTATAACACAATGGCTATTAGATAATATGCCCGAATTGAAGAGCAATATTGTGAAAGCAGAAAACTTCGGTCAAGATTTAGTCAACAATGGATTTATTAGATTAATCGGATCAATGAGTGGCGGTAAAAATTTTATCAACTCTTCCCAGTTTTTCTATCAATGGAAGCCCCTCGTGTTTGAAATTACGAAGTTACCGGAACTGGATGTTACTGGGAACGATAGCAATGTGTCAGGAATGAATGCAGCTAGAGGAACGCAATTTTCCGATTACTTTGAAGATATGAAGCAGGCAATTGGAGTAACTAGCATTGATTATAACGATAGATCTCAGTTATCAAAACTAGTATCGGAAGTCAATTCTTTGGACAATCAATATTATAGTAAAACCGTCGAACTTGATAAGATAAGATGCGAATTGGAAGAGATAATAATGGACCACTTAACTTTTATGCAAAAATGTGAACTTGATAGATTAAAGGCAATTAAAAAAGTCACATTCGATTTTATTGCTAGCTTTGCAAATAAGGTTAATTCAATGAAACATGTTTGCGAGGAGCTATTAGTTCTAGAAGAAACAATTAATCCTATAAATGACTTGAAATTCTTGATTGAAAATTATGCCACAGGCAAATTCAAGCCTCAAGTTGTTCTATACGATAACTATTATAATTCAAATATTAAGCAGACTTTTGGTGTTGACTTAGCAATAAAATCAAGATTGGACCGTAAAGTTGTTCCTGTTATAATACAGTGTATTTTGTCTCACTTGGATAAGGTCTATCCAGACCTAGTCAATGATGAAGAGAGAATCAATTTATGGACAATGCCAATTCATTTAACCCAGGTTCATCAATTAAGGTTTCAATTGAATGATAACAACGACCCTTCCAAAATTAATGAAATATTATCAGGGACGCATCCCCTAATAATTACCAATGTTATAAAATTGTATTTCATGGAGTTGCCCGATTCTGTGATACCACACGATTATTATGATTTAATTAAATCTTTGTATCAAAATTATCCAGTCAGCGATGACGCCTCGATAAATGAATCAAGAATCAATGGATTACAGAATGTTTTAGTAGATTTGCCAAAATGTAGTTTGGCTACTTTAGATGCAATCTTAACGCACTTGAGTAGACTAGTTCATATTATTGGGTCAAAAAACAAAAAATTATCGAAGTCATTCGAAGATAAGTTGTCTAAAGAATTTGGCAACTTGATTTTGAAACCGAAGGTCGATCTGTTAAGTTATGATGGTTCAAACGGATCTTCTAATTACGTCAAAGACAAGCATCAATTCAGTTTCATGAATGATTTATTCGAGTATAAAGATACAATTTTCAAAGAGTTGAGAAGAAGAAACTCTTCTAGATCGAACAACCCTACACGGGAAAGCTCTACTAAAGGAGCACAGCCTTCTCGAACATCTTCAACTACTGCAGATGTTTCAAAAACAAGACTAGAATCTAAGCTACAGAGAGCAGTCCATAACTCCAGAAAGCATCAAGGTCCGGAAGATTCTTCTGTAGCTTCAAGAAATAGCAGCTCAGAACATAAAAGTCATATAAGAAGTAATGGGATTGAATCAGAATCTCAGAGTCAAGATACAAGAAAGGATATATCAACTACGCCGCCACCTGTAACTCCAAAGAAGTCTGCTCCTAATTCCTTGAAGAGATCAACATCGCCAAATAAGAAAAAATTGAATACATTGCTAAAGGATCAAGAGGATAAAAATACCAAACCGCTGAAGAATGTTGTTTCTTCAAGACCATTGAAAAAAGATATCGTAATGGAAAATAACGGTAATAACTCCTCTAGTGGGTCACTTTCAGGATCTGCAAGTGATTCGGCTCAACCAAAATTTTCTCAGAGTCTGGCGAGAAAAACCTCAGTGAAAGAATTGAAGTCTAAGTTTGACTCACCAACCCCACCTCCTGAAGTACCGTCAAAAGCAAAGGACAAGAAAGAGAAAACCGACGAAGTCATAGTTGTTGATTAATTGCTTAATAAGTTTTATAGTTATGTATTTATTATAGCATTTACGTATTCTACAATTGAATTACTTTTTACCCATTTTTTACTACCAGCTTTTTGATAAGCTCTAATTTTAAAGTAATTTGGAATGCTTGATGTCATGCCTCAACCTGTAAACAACTATGGTTAATAGTATAATACCAGCAATAACTGGTATTAAAACCCACCTAAGTATTGTTGGAAATGAATCAGAGTCTCCTTTTTTATAATCACTGGTAGTATGCTGATATTGGTACGCTATTTCCTTATGATTGGCCATTAATAAGTCAACCTTTTTACTTAATTCGTCCGTACTGTATTGGTGTTCTCTAACCTCGCCAATTACTTTATCGTTCAATTTTGATACTGCTTGAAGCAACTCCGCATATTGATGGCTGAGGGTTGTTTTGAAATGTTCGTAGCTCTCTTGCAAGCTATGTAACGTTTCTTGTTGTTGTTCTTGGATTCTTTGCATATCCTTAATTTGAGTATTCAAAACCTTGGTATCGTAAGATAACTCCCCAGAACCCGAGGAGCCAATCGTGGAAAGTCGTGAATCAAGCTTTTCTAACTTGAATAATATGTCGCCTAAGAAGAGATCAAAGTCATTTGTTTCTTGCCCCAGGGATTGTGTTTTACTTTGTTGGCGGTTAATTTCTTCCATGTGCTTTCTATTTCTTTCCATAATAGATTCTCTAATTTTGGAAGGAGGAACAAATGTATTTTGCGAATTTTCAGCTGTGACAGTCTTATATTCAACTTTCAATTGGCCGTCCGACATCAATCCGTGATCATCAATGGCGTCACTTGTCAAATGTGTCCAAACGTTTAACTTCAAGATTTCAAAAAACTCTTCTGAAGTGGGGCTAATGTTAGCAGATACACCAAATGCAAAGTCGTCCATATCGTCTGGAAGAATGATTTTATCAGTCTTGAAACACAAATTATTGTCGATCTGAACCTTAAACCATTTTCTCAGCTTCGAGTAGGAAACTCTTATCGTAAACGGAACTTGCGAATCAAAATAGTTAAAGGCACAATCGCCTATGGATTGATCAATTATATTTTTCAATGATTTAGTCCCATCATTGTTGAATATTTTCAATCCTGCTCTTTCTTTTGCATTAACCAAAAATTGGAAACCATCAAATTCAGATGGGCCACCGAAATTCTCCATATTTCTATTACTGATAGGTAATGAATTAGAAGAGTCAATTAACCACAAAGCCAAACCATTTACATCACTAAATGCAAAATCCTTTCTCGAAGAACCCGAAGATCTAAAGACCATTTCGATTGTCCATTCATCTCCAGTATTTGCTAGATGAGCCTTTGACCAAATAGCTCCCCTTCCGTTGTCAATAATTAACCTACCAGTATCTAATTTGACATTTGACAAGGTGTCCCATGTAAGATCTAAGTCACTAATGTCGTTAACTTGTAGAAGATTGGGTAATGATAGGTGACCAGGATCGTCGTGCTGATCACTAGAAGCTTGATTCAAATTTTGTACATTTGGTATGATCGCATCTGTCAATCGTATCAAGCTTGAGGACCACAAAAACAATAGAAACAAGCTTCCGCTGAACATATCCGAAATGTTTATTTGTATAAAAGTTCGAAGTAAAATTCATAGTAATGTTTACGTCGAAATCTACTTGATCTGTTAACTATAGAATAAATGTATATGCAGGAATTAATTTCACTATTTTCGTCGATTTTAGTACGGGTATGATACAACTCTATATTTTAATGTTTATGACCTCGTCTCATAACATTCCTTCTCGTCTTCCATATACCTCCAACTTTACTCTTATTTTCGAAAGTGACGTACGGGATTTTCGTAACTTGCTCATTGTCCGTATTTTGATTCTTCTTTCTCTTTTTTCTAAGTTTCTTTAGATCTTCTTGCTGTTTAAATAGTAATTCATGCATCAATAACTCTGAAGTTGGAATGTCACCATCTCCCTTAACTAACAAGGCCTTGTAACCCTTTTGCAACATTAAATCCATTATCTTAGCCTGATTAGTTTTCGGAAGGTAGATATTGAAATAGTTGTCTGTTGTATTTATGCTGTGAATCATGCACAATCCCATGAAAAGATTGGTCGAGGAGCTATAGTTAATGATTTCAGTGTAGTCAGATGAGTTCAAGTATCCAGGTAGATTATCATTCAGCCTCTGTATCGATGATTCGAAAGATGAATAATATTCTTGGTCGATTAAGTAAATTCCCATAATAGACGCATCGAGCATCGACGGTAAGTCACTCAAATCAAAATTAAATAAAGTATTATAGTTCAATATTGTGACCAGGTTTACTCCAACGAAGTGCTTGGGAGAAGTTGCTGTTTCATAAGATAACTTTAAAGGTGATGTTAATAGAATATGACTGTTGAAATCAAATTTCAATTCATCCGCTTGATGAAAATAGCATAGTTTGTTGAACGTCCTTAATTGAAACGGGGAATATTTAGATACTTGGAAAGTTCCTTGGAAACATCTTGAGTTTTGATATGTTAGTCCATTCAAGTTGTCCAAGTTGTCTGCATACTCAATGTCAACATTATTTGATAACAAGACCAATTCATCTGGATTAATAAAACTAGTCAACTCACATAATAGTTCCTTACCATAACCTTTAATCCAACCTGGGGTATTTATAATTAAATGGTTTCCCTTTGGCTTATATATATTCTCATATTCTAAAAACAAAGCTTTAACAATTGAAATATACTGGGCCGGCTGGCTTTGGGGAGTCGTGAATCCATAATATTGAACCAAAGCATCACTATAGGAGAAATTCTTGGGAACATTAACTCCAACAATAGGTTTGCAGTGGTTTGTAAGTGAAAGGCAATACGGTATAGAAAATTCGGATTGTCCTGGATCTAAATCCAAATATGAAACAAACGATTGATCCTGCAACATTAAAGAATTTAACAACGTTTTTGATAAGGTAGACTTTCCACTATTTTTATTGCCTATAATCATGATAACCTTAGGTAATAGATTCTGTTTTATATCTTGAATTAGCGAGTTTAAATCATTTCTCCATAACTTGTCAGTACTGATTCCAATACTTCCGTGATTACTTAGAACTATCTCGAAGGAGTATGTTTTGAATAGTTTGTCATATTCAGTTAGATCATCATCTTCATAAGTCACATTATTATGGAAAAATCGTTTGAACGGAGGATAGTAAAGTCCAATGTTCTCCAAGCCACTGTAGCTGTTCTCTAATTTTATTACAGACTTGTAGTCACTTGAGAATAGATGGCTGTTTTCAATTGTCTTAGTATCCTCAATTCCATTCCTATCAAGCACTTGTGTGCTAGAAACTATTGGTAGCGATTGTGATTGAGAAGAGATTATACGTAAAACATTATTCCTGCGAGCAAACATATAGTGGCAGTTATTGATCATTATGGCTCCCCTTTGTATAGTCATTTTACATTGTCCATTTATTAAAATGTACTCGTTAGCCTTAAGTCCAATTATTATATGGTCTTGGAATACAATGAAATTATCATCATTCGGAACAAAATTAGATTCCGTTATGAAGTTAGCTATCTTTGGTGTTATCAGCGGGGTCTGTGAGATAACTGGGGTGTTTGCTTTGGAAGTGGTTGTAGTTGAAATTTCTGGCTCATCGACCTCATCGGCCTCATCATCGGATGAATTTTGCTGATACGTTATGATTTCATTTTCGGTATTGTCACTATCGTCTTCAAGAATCAGCGATACACTTGACATCTCTTTCAACGCAGCGTAGGCGCTCATGTCTACCTACTTTGGTTAATTGTTAGTCACTATTATGATAAACGTAGTAAATTTGATTATTAGTATATGCAGGGCTATGTACAAAAACTATTACTAGCAATTCATCTTGATTAAAATCAACCAGTTACAGATAAAAATGCTTCCAGGGAATCTTTCTCTTAATCGTCACCATCCACGATTTCACGTTCCATGTCATCTGCACCAATGTTGGCCAACTGATCAGCATTTTCGTTCCCGTAATTTCCTTTATGACCCCGGACATGGTGGAATTGGAGCTTTCCCAATTCATAATGACTATAGCGTTGATTAATGTAATTTAGTATAGGTATTATACTGGCAATTATATCCTTGTTGCTTACTGGTTTCCCCTGAGAAGTTTTCCATCCTTTTTGCATCCAATCATCGCTCCATTTGGTGATACAAGATTGTGCGTATTGGGAGTCAGAATATATCTCATATTTCGTAGTAGGTTGCTCCTTGTAGTCAAAGATTTCGTTAGCAATGTCAATCAATGCATGCTTTATGGCAAATAGCTCTGCCCTTTGGTTGGTGGGCTTGTTTTCATACACATCATCCACCTGGTTTAACGAAACCGCAGCATTTCTTTTATCGTTAGCTCCATAGAAGACTCCGTAACCCGATAGTGGCAATTTTACCTTGCCATTGCCTCTGGATGCCCCATCTACGTAAATCTGACAGATTGTCACCCCACTGCTCTTTTCTGCTCTAGTATCAGCGAATTTTCTACTTAAGCCATAATACTCCGCTCCAAGAGATGTTTTCAAATTGGGCACCAGCTTGTGATGCACAGGTGGTTTTAGCTGTCCTTTGGCCCTAGCCCTTACGGAGGAAGACTGTTCGATCCCATTATTAAACTGCGAAGGCTGCGATGAGTTAGCACTATCAATAAAACGTTGAGCTTGTTGAGCAGACACAAATTTTTTGAAAACTGCACCCTTGTATCCATTTACGTTCTGCTTGCATATGTTCCAGTTGGTATATATCCCAGGCTTGATACCTCTAGCAACCGCATAATATGGCATGTTGGGTGTATAAAGTGGAGGAAACTAATTTTTCGCATGCTAAAATTTCGTTTATGTGTCTTAACGCAGACGATTATATCCTCTACACTAGTCGAGTTGTTGCATCCATAATCCTGAACATACACTCAAAATAACCCACCATGCAATATTAATCATGTATCTGTTGAGATTCTTTGCTCTAATCTGGAAACTTTGGATGTTACGTGCTTTCCGTTCTATGATAGCCCATCGGAAAAATGCTGACAATATGTAAGAACGTAGATGAAGTGCATGTAATAGATTTAGACCTAAAACCAGTACAAGCCAACTACGGGCAACTACGGCCATCGCCATCTAAGACCGACTAAGGCTAACTGCGGCCAACTACGGCCAATCGCGGATAAGCCATCTCAACTTAACTGTCGGAGCTAGGTAAATGGTGTTTCACACTAGCTAATTAAGGTTCATATGGAGATAACATGCTGCACTAATTTTTAAAAAGCAGCCTATTAGAACTCACTTTCGGCATATGACATTATCCATATACGAGCTATTACAACAGCTACATGATATTGTAAGCCAATTCAGTCAGACAGTTCTGTTTTGTACTATCAGTTCATCAACCGTTATCGAACCAATGAAAATTTACCTTGATATTGGGATTACGCGGGTGGCTACCCGAAAAAATCTCACCTTTATTATTAGGACGATTCGATAAAGCTAACGGTGCCTCTATAGTAGTAAGCCGTTAGAAGTTGAGGAAACAAGCATTACTACATTCAAAGAAGATATCATCTAGACTAGAGACTTAAGTGACTACGAATCTGTTGTTTTTACAGTAGAGATTCAAGAGTATATCAAGATAAACTTTTGAATATGAATCTTGATGAAAAAATTGCTCAAGCGTATAATCCACCAGGTAGGAGCCATAAGGCTAGAGGTATAACTTTGACTAAAAAATTTCATTTTAACTTGAATAGGGGAGACGAGACTAATAGGGAAAAGAGTGATTTCTTGAAAGACGATGCGACAGAAAACTTATGGAAAATGTACCATAAGGCGAAAGACCTGTTACCGTATAAAGAGCGAATGGAGAACTTGACATGGAGGATGATGTATGTGAATGGACGAGAAGATTACCGGAGGGCTCGATACAAAAGGAATGAGGAGAACCGTCGAAAAGAACATAAGGAAGAGCCGCAATGGAAATATTTGCCTAAGCATATAGCATTTGAAACGGACCTCAAGTCAGCGAACGGGATAAAGGGGCCCAGTTATATGGAACAAGTGCAGAAAATGGTAGAAGATACAGAAGGTAATGAAAGAGCCGTATCCAAGAAAAGACCAGCTATTTTTTCTCCGTTGATAACACATTCGAATTTATCAGCTTCTCTAGAAGAGGCGAGAGCTCAGCAATTGGATCCCCAATTCGAGCCTGAGGGAGCATTTTCATTTCAACTAGATCCATTGGCTTTTGAGGGCCCCACTAATAATTTCTCTGTTTCTTTGCCTGCAAATCAATCTTACATGGGCAACTCCTCCATTCCGTCTCAAAATTCACAGTTTCTACAGCTGCATAATGTCTCGACCAGCCAGCCACTCAGACCATCTTTCGGTGGTGCTCACAGTTCCCATTCTTCGCTGAGCACAATTGGACCTTCAAATATACTAAACAATGTTAATCACAACCATAATATTGAGAGAAACAATAGTTCTTTATTGAGCTTGTCAGACCACTTCCGGTCTCAAAGTAATACACCATTTACAAACCAACTAAATAGCAATCACAATTTGAGTGCACAAAACTTGATGAGTCTCGAAAGCTCCGGCCAATCTCCACCATATCCATTGGTTCATTCAAATTCTTTTACGGAGCACCAATCACCGGGAGTTTCAAACTTGGGCACCTCGTTTCCTCGCGGAAAGCCGTCGTCTCCATTTGAAACTTTTGACTACGCTTCATCCTCCGTGTCTTCTTCTAATTTTTTTGATTCTTTTAACAAGAAATCATTACCAATTAGTGCAAATTCATTGAATACAAACCAGAGAAATAGCAACCAGCCTGGGGCCCTTTCTTCCAGTCTACCCCAATCATGGAACGAATCATTCATAAATGAGTATAAAAAGCCTATAAAGAAGAGTAAACCATCTAAGACTAGAAACAAATCGATCCGATTAGTTTCACCAGAGGTCGGCACTCCTGGAGGCCCTAAGAAGGAGGATGCGGCTCCTTTATCTTGCACTAACTGTCACACAAATGCTACACCTCTTTGGAGGCGTGATCCTCAAGGACAGCCCTTATGTAATGCATGTGGGTTGTTCTTGAAGTTGCACGGAGTGGTGAGACCACTTAGTTTGAAAACAGACGTTATAAAGAAAAGACAAAGAGGCCCCAATTCATCTAAGAAGACCGCATCTTCAAGCAAAGAAGAAGAATCGAGCCTCACAAAAATCAAAAAGGAAAAATTCAAAGAAGCTGAAGCATTGCCATCTACACCAGATACAACTCCTTCGAACACTTCATCGTCACCCGCCACAAAATCCAATTTTCAGACCCATACGAATAACGACGAATCGCAAGGTTTCACTGCTCATTCTCAGAATTATCATTCAGAGGAAACAGGCTTGCACTCTATTAATGAATTGGATCCTGCCAATGACTACCTAGACTCGGTCGATACGGCCCACAATGCACAACCAAACTACGACAATGAAAACAACAAGGGTAATTGGGATTGGTTGGGAATGACCTTATAGATGATATTCTTATCCATATTTATGTGTATTATTATGTAATACTTGATGCGTTTATAGCTCGCCATAGAAGTAATAGATTTTAAAATATAGAAATTGATGCAAAATATGGTGGGCCTTCAAGGGGTCTCAGTCTAGTTGCGATGAGTTGTATCCAGACTAAGGCTTTATTGGGGAGGAAATTGCTAATATCGTAGTCTAATTAGCGACTTGACCAATAATGCATGCGATTCTAAACGATCGCAACCGAGCTACAGTAAATATAGGCAAATTTAATCTTTATTCTCTTTTCCAATACCTTTTCAGCATCATGGGGCCCTTTAAGTATCCCAGAATATCAATCGAATTCTGTGCGGCATGTAAGTGGCATAATAGGGCCGTATGGTATTTACAAGAATTAATGCAAACGTTCAGTGATCCGGAGAAGAATTTCGTACCGGAAATTGCCCTCCAACCAGTGTATGACTGTCCCGGATTATTCCAAGTAATATTAATCAAGGATGAAAGTAGTCAGCCAGAGATTATTTACAAAAGGAAGTTCAAAAAGGCCAATTTGAACCAGGATGAAGCGTATTACTTCGACGGATTTCCAGATAGTAAGTTTTTGAAGAGTTTAGTCCGTGATAAACTATTTCCCCAGGAACAATTGGGACACATTGATAAATACAAAGATCTTCTTAACGACGGATCATGCCAGGACTGCCAAATACAGGAACAGGAACATAAATAAAATGCATTTTGTATTTTAATGACGCTTATTTTAATGACTACTTATTAATGACTATTTACTCAACTTGATTCTGCGCTTCTGATAAATTGTCATACAAGGTATCAGAGACTTTCTCTGGTATGTCGTCCCAACCGTGTGGCCCTACTATATATGGCAATGACGAGCCAACAAGACCAAAGTACATAGCATTATTTGGCAATCCAAGTAAAGATTGATATTGCTTAATAACAAATGTAGGCGAGACGTTTTTTATATTTGAACCATTACCACCGATCCCACCATAACCGATGGAACTAGAATTTTCATCACTAGATCCAAACGAACCAGCCTCATGATGTATGCTTTTCCTATTGGAAGCTTGGTAGTTGATTTCCTTGGTTATTTGCTTCCACTTATACTTTTCCCCACTAGCTAGTAATTGTTTCAATATTTGCAAATCCTGAGTCGAAAATTTCGAGCTGCTGAGACTTTGCGATTGCGGATGCTGTTCCTCTTGTTGATGATGATGTTGTTGTTGCTGTTGCTGTTGCTGTTGCTGTTGCTGTTGCTGTTGCTGTTGCTGTTGCTGTTGCTGTTGCTGTTGATGATGATGATGTTGTTGTTGTTGGTATTGCTGTTGATGATTCTGCTGCTGTTGAGAATAAGGGGCTTGAGCATATGTTGGTTGTGAATATGTTGATTGTGAGTACCCCGGTTGTGAATATTCTAATGGTTGATGCGTTTCATTATTGGTCACACCCGAATTTTCACCGTATTTATCAGAATTCATAGGATTTGAATAACTAGGTATTGTGGTGGTTACGTTGGCTTCAAAATAAATCATATTTTGTAAATATCTGTAAAATATATGACTTTAAATCCTTTGAAGAGGTTCTTATTGGCATTTTTACGCCTTTATATGTGAGGTAATAAAATGAAGAAAGGCGGCTTCCCGTAAATAAATGATTTTACGATCGTGAAAATTTTACGAGGAAAAAAAATTCGAAGATGACCATATTTAACTTGTTCCATGCGTTCAACTGCGGCGTAATTGATTTTCTAGAGAATAAAGTAGATAATCAAATGTACTATAATGCACCTCGATCTTATACGACATGTAAACTTAATTGCATCATATTCAAAGACTGTAGCAATAGGCAAAAAAAAATTGACGGTGCGAAAAACCAGTAGATCACGGTTTGCTGAGTGACCACTTGACAAATTTTATAGACATGATTCAGATATGATGCCTAATTCAAGGGCGTAGAATGCTTCAAAAGACATTTAGACTAATGACAGGAAAAAATCTCGCTTGCTGTGGATCACGATTCTGAAACAGTTGTGGCATTTCGACGCAAAAATTTCATCAATGTCAGTTCCTAGACACCCAGTGGCAGACTGGAATTGCGAAACTGGCGATATCAGTAGATTAAAGCTCTTCGACTATGTACCTGATATTGAAAGAATACAATAAATTTGGGTGCGAATGTTGTCTAGCCGTATATTTTTGCACACGGAGATAGGCGACATCTTCTAAGCGAGGTTAAATTGGGCTTCAAACGTGCAGACTGAGAGCATTCCAATTGTGTTTTTCACAAAGATAAACTTTCGTACCATGACTAAATATTGGTATAAAAAAGGTGGAATATGTACGGATATGAAATAGTTTAAAATCATTGACTTCTAACTCGCGATTGCAGTAGAGATGACAAGCGTAGGCTCCACTTAAACTTATAGATACTTCAGATTGTTGAAGGACTACGGAATTCCAAATGAGTAAGCAACAAATATTCATTGATAAACATCTATAAATCAATCTTCTTCGTACTCCTCATCGCTTTCTTCAGGCTCGCTCATAGAGATATCTTCTTCCCCATCACTAGAAAATAACTTATAGGACACGCCAGACTTCTTTCTCTTACCGGCCGGAGGAGCAGAGAATTTCAGATTAGTATCCAAAGAAATGTCGTCAAGCTCTTCTCTTAATACATTCTTTTTGGAGGGCTTGGAAGAGCTGGCCGTTGGTCGTTCCGCAGGAATTGGCGTGGAGGCAGATGTAGACGTAGTCACCGGCTTTGGTTGAAAGAGCCCCAAAATCTCATCATCGTCACTATCGTCAAATTTAGAGGTAGTCACCGCTCGTTGTTCATCGGTTTTAGGTGAATTGCTTGACGCTTGGAAGAACGAAGGTAACTCACTTGAAGGTTCCTTCTTCACTGGTATGGTAGATTGCTTCTTAGCAGCAGTCGTCTTCTTTTTGGGAGGCTCTTTGGCTTCTTGTTTCACTTGTCTTTTTTGTTTGCTTTTCCTTTTAGTTCCTTTACTAGGAATTATACTGGACCTTTTTATATTATCCGCTTGAAGAAAAGCTTCCCAGCTGCTCAAAAATGCATCTAAATCTTCATTCCAAAGATCTTTTGCAGACTTTCGTAATAACTCCGTTAATTCTTTCTCTTTATCATCTTTCTGTCTCAATAATTTCTCATATCTTTCTCTCGTTAAAGACCAGATTGTCATTCCCAATAAGTAGTCATAATAGGAGTATATAGTTTCAGGCTTATGTTCATTATTAGAATTAGGATCAATACCACCGGCATTGAGTTGACTAATATCACCAATTTCATTCTCTTCTTGCTCTACTAGATCATCACCATCAACAAAGAGAGACGGATTTTCTTCCTCCTTCACTGGCCTATTATTTTTATCGAATTTTACAAATTTGAACTTCTGTAATAACTCGACAAGTACCGATCTCTTTTTATTTGAAATTGATAATTCCTTATCAATAATCAATTTAATGAATCTAGCCTGCTCAGATAGTTTAGTCAAGTGATACTGCAATTCATCAGTAATGTTATCCTTACGACGTTGGTAGTATTCCAATCTCACGTAATAAAAGTCCTTCAAAATTTCCAAAGGTGACTGATATTTTTTGATTTTACCGCTGGGATCAAAAGCAACCATATTACCCAAACTAACGGACGAGATCAAGTTGAATCGCTCTAAAAATCCAATTTTTAATGTTTTCGCCATTTCCTCTGCGTTGAGTCTTATAATAAAACTAATATTCATTCCGTGCTGTTCCTCCAAATCCTTTATCCATGGCTTAACTTTATCAGTTCCTAATCCAGACAACAAAAATTCTTTCATATTATTAATCCATGTTTTCGCTGGTATTTCAGTAATTTCTAAGGTGTTGTCATCAATTTGTTCTATTTTTCCCATAACTTTGAATTTATCTTTACCATTCGCAACAATGTCACCATTCCAGCCTCTGTACCAAGGAACCATCGCATTCATTTCCTCTCCGTTCATTAATTTTCTAATATTGTGTACGATATCAACAGGATTAAATGGAGGAATATTAGTAGACCAACCAGTACCAATGCCTTCAGACCCATTTACCAAAAGCATCGGTAAAACTGGTAAATACCATTCTGGCTCGACTGTTTGCTCGTCATCTTGAACGTATTTGTATAATGGATTATCAAGAGGATTAAAAATTGTTCTTGTAATCTCATTTATTGCAGTGAAAATGTATCTTGGAGCAGAGAAATCTTTACCCCCCGCAGCCCTTGAACCAAACGAACCATTGGGCTTGAGTAGGTTCAAATTATTAGAGCCTATAAAATCTTGTGCTAGTCCAATAATAGTTTGAACTAACGATTGTTCACCATGATGATAGCCTGTATTTTCTGAAACATAACCAGCCAATTGACTAACTTTTATTTCCGACTTCAAGTTTCTCTTGAAACATCCATACAAGACTTTACGTTGACCTGGCTTCATACCATCCAATACACATGGTATAGATCTCACGTTATCAGCCATTGAAAATAGAATTAATTCCTTATTAATAAAATCACTGATAGGTATCTCTGCCAAGGTTGGGTCTAGATGAGTACCTGGTTCAAAACCTTGCAACCATTCCTTTCTATCGTCAGCTTTCTTTTTGGAAAATGCTAAATCTATCAATTGCTGATCTTCCCCTTGTAAGGCATCAAACGTTTTTAAATGCCTATCTAAGGCAGCAAAATATTCCCTTCCTTCAACATCAGTTGAGGTACCTAAACCCTTATAATACTTCTGCGTCCAACGACATGTAGTGCCTTCAGTCTCTCTCCATCTTTCAAATTCAGGCATTGTATAGAAAGGAATTATCTGTTGGCTTCCTCTTCTCTTTACCGTGACCTTTACGATCGGAGTGATGAATTCTAACAAAAATCCTGGTACCTGTAATAACCCAGGAAAACTAGTTTCCAAAAAGTTGATGATTAAACCCTTGATATGCGAGCCATCTTGATCTTGATCGGTCATAATCATGATACGGCCGTATCTCAACGTTTTGATGTTATTGAGATCATAATGCTTTTTATGTTGCAAACCCATAATCTGTTTCAAAGAGTTGATTTCAGCATTTTTTGACACCTGATCAGTAGATGCTTCTCTAACGTTCAATAGTTTACCTCTCAACGGAAAGCATCCATAATAATCCCTACCAACGACGGCTAAACCAGCCACGGCTAAAGACAAGGCAGAATCTCCCTCAGTCAAGATTAGAGTACATCGATAGCCATCCTTTGTACCAGCCTTATTAGCATCAACTAATTTTACTTGTCCTTTAATTCTCAGCTTTTTAGAGCCATCGACTTTTTGCAAAGCCTTATCTTCGTTAGCATCTGCAATGGATCTAATCTTGTCAACAATACTAGTTTTCAAAATTTTAGATATGAATTGGTCGCTGATTGCAATCTTCTCATTAGGCTTGCCTCCAAATTGTGTATTTCTTGTTGTTAATTGCTCTTTTGTTTGTGACGTGAAGGCAGGGTTTTCGATTAGACAATTTATAAACAAAAACATGTTGTTTTTGATTTCCTGCGATTTAATCATCAATTTTTTCTTTCCCTTTTCCTTCTTCAGCAAAGCTGCAAGCAATTTGGTAATTATTT
This sequence comes from Debaryomyces udenii, assembly GCA_030556595.1. Lineage (NCBI taxonomy): Eukaryota > Fungi > Ascomycota > Pichiomycetes > Serinales > Debaryomycetaceae > Debaryomyces > Debaryomyces udenii. The sequence goes on along the minus strand of JAKTUI010000004.1, from coordinate 82,467 downwards.
GATCAGAGACATACTTTACATGAGTACCTCCAGCAGTCGTAGCAATAGAATTAACAAAGCTTACCTGATTAAACGAGCCGTCGCTAACAGCAAACGCTAGCTCCCATCTATCGTTAACAACTTCATGAACTATTGTTGAATAATCAGGCATTTTACCGTCAACTAATTGAGGTTCTGGAGTGCGCTCTTTAATGGCGTTGACATACATTTCAACATAACTTTTGAAGTTACGAACGTTCAACTTCTTGTCATTCAAATAAATATTACAGTTTTTAACCGTACCACACAAATCATAAACTCTTCTTGTCAAGACTGACAACGTTTGCTCGTCTAACGATGACATATTGAACTTGGACAAGTCTGCCTTAAAAGTGACCTTGGTGTATTCCTTCTTAGTTTTCAATTTAGAGATCTTTGGTTTGGAAACTTTGGACATATTATCATTCCATATCTGTTTGTACAATAGCCCAGTGTTTAAATCTGCAGTTTCTAAGACAAATTCAGTAGAAAAAATATTGCATAACTTTGCACCATAACCATTACGCCCACCAGTAACCTTCTTCTGGTCATCATCATAATTTGAAGACGTTAACAAGTTACCAAAAATCATTTCGGGAATGTATATTTTTTCTTTAGTGTGTATTTCCACAGGAATACCTTTGCCGTCATTCATAACTTGAATCAAATTGTTCTCGGCATCTATCTTGACCTTTATATTTTTCATTGATGGATCTTTGATCTTATTATCGGCCGCATTAACCAAAATTTCGTCAAAAATTTTATACAATCCGGGTACAATGTTCACCTCTTTATACACCATCGATTCAGCAGCTGCGTCAAAACACCACATTTCGATCGGTGATCTTTCAACAGAACCGATATAAGTATCCGGTCTTTTCAAAATATGCTCCAATTGCGACAACTTTTGATACTGATCTGAAGCACTTGTTCCATTTTTACCATTTGAAATTGGTGGTGTGTTTGTAGAGTCCGTTAAAGGAGTTTTTGATCCACTCTTTTTCTTGGCCGCGGATGTAATAACGAACTCAGTTGACCCGTCTGACATATAGTCTGATTCCGAGCTGGCAGTTTCCATGTCACTCATACTTTCGTCTACTTGTGTATGTAGATGATTGATTATATGTAAGATCAAAACATTTCATAAACAACGCGTTTTCAAGAGCATCGCTCAATTCTGCATATAAATAAAAATCTATAATTCTACCATCAAGTGAATCTACGACTTCTTTTCAATTCGTAATAGTCACCTTTGCGCTTGGAATTTGAGTATAATAAGCTCTGTCGAATCAAAAGAAAGCTAGTATCCTTTCTCCTTCAAGCATTCGTTCTTCTCTTCTTTCTTTACTTTCTACGTTTTGCCGGCTGCAAAATGGGGATGTCTTCTGTAAAGAAATGAATATTGGGCTAGTGAATAGACGAAAGGCGAAACTTTAGTAGGATACGAACACTTCAAACCACTCTGTTGGAGTTAGGCTTGTAGTAGTATATCTTAGAGAGTAGTGGGGTATTTGCAATAATTGTCAAAAGATGAGATATGCAAAAGACATTTGCTTAAAATATAACGTAAGAAACATTATTTAGTAAGATATATACTTATATTTGAAGGATGCTATGTATGGAGATAAGCTCAGTCATTGTATGCTATTGAGAACGGTCACTTTTTGGTCTTTTTAGATTTAGTAGGACCACCAAGTCCCTTTTGTATCCTCTCAAATTCATCATCGTCTATTTCCGCCTGTCCTCTCTTCTTGCCCTTCTTGCCCCCATATTTTGACTCCAATTTATCAATCAAATTATCTAACCTGTTTGATTGTCTGCTTTGAATTATAGATTTCAAGTCATTTTCATTTCTTAAACTTCTTCCTCCTCTTTCCTTGAGCTGGGCTTCTAATTCTTTTGCTTCTTTTGCTTCTTTTGCCAATTTTTTCAACATCTGCTTAACCTTTGTTTTCCTTGATTTTTTATACTTTCCCCAAGATTTAAGGGTAGCTTGATCAAATTCGATCCCAATCTCGTTATTTGTGATTGCTTCTTCTATGAGTTTGAAAACACGGTCTTCTTGACTCTCATCAAATTCTAGGTGAGGTATGACTTCAAATAATTTTAAAAAGTCTCCTTCGTAGTAGACAAAATTTTGCAAAATATCGTTCCTCTCTTCTTCTGATTTTTGGTATTTGGCTCTATCTTCTTCGATCATGTCTATTGTGAGTTTCTCATTCATGGAATCAAAATATTCCTTCCAGCTAAAATATTCTTCATCAAGTTCACCATCGCCACCAAAGCCCAATGATCCAGTTTCGTCATATCTCTGCCTCCTAATAGGGTCGCTCAAAATACTATATGCAAATTGGATTTTGGGAAACAAGTCTTTATCTTCCAGAGATGATAACTGCTGAATTTTATCGGGATGGTATTTCAAACACAATTTTTTGTAGGATTTCTTTATGTCTATTGGTGTTACATCCTTTACGACTTGTAATACCTGATAAGGGTCAATATCAGGAAAGGGCACAGCCATATTTGATTCAAAGAGTACAGGGATAGACTGTAGAGTTGTGAATGCTAATGATAATGAAACTATGAATAATTTATAGTGGTTTACTGACAAAATCGTCGCGAGTGTAAATAAAAAAAATTTTTATGTAAAGTTATCACTAAAAAAAACCTACACTAATGCTTGTAGCCAACGTCTTTCAAGGATTCTTCGATGGCTTTGGTAAGTTTATCAACATGGCCCTCATAGACAGAAAATCCCATATGGCCAACTCTGAAGTATTTACCTACTAAAGCCTTGTGGATACCACCTGCGATAGTGAAACCCTTCGAAGCAACTTTAGCGAGCAAGTCAGGACCGTTAATACTGTCAGGGAAGTAAACAGCAGACAAACCATGAGCTGCAACCTTTTCATTGACCGGCAAAATCTTCAAGCCAAGTTTCGCTAAATTGTTTTTGAATTGAGTAGACACTTGTTCATGTTTAGCGAATCTCTTCTCTAAAGTTTCACTCAAAATTTCATCCAATGAGACCTTCAAGGCAGTAACGGTTTGGACAGCAGGCGTAGCAAAGTATGCAGGGGATCCACCCTCATAAGCCTTCATGATTGGAGTCCATTTCTTCATTGAAGCAAAGAAGGAAGAGTCTTTCTTCCTATTCAAGGCCTTATCAACGGCTCTCTCAGAAGCGTAGAAGATAGACAAACCGGCAGGAACACCAATGGCTTTTTGGGAAGCGGTTAAAGCGAAATCAACACCCCAGGCATCGAACTCTAAGTCTTCGACACCGATAGAACAAACACCATCAACAACAACTAAGGTCTCTGGGGATTCCTTCTTTACAACTTCAGAAATGGCCTTTACATCACTGACAACCGCAGTTGAGGTATCAACATGTGTGATGGTAATGGCTGTATACTTCTCAGACTTGAGTTTTTGAGCAATTTTGTCCAATGGCAACACATCACCCACAGCAGCAGTAAGAACATCAACGTTGGCATCATACACCTTCAAACACTCAGCAAACGAGTCAGAAAAGAACCCAGTGGACAATACCAACACTTTGTCACCTGGATTGACCAAATTGGCACCAACAACATCCCAACCCAATGTTCCAGATCCTGCTACCACATATGGCTGGGCTTTGCTATCCGTTGACTTGAATAATTTTCTCAAATTTTTCAAAACGGCTTGGAATGTCTTGACGAACTCTGGCGACGTATGAGCTTGCGATGGAGTTGCCATAGCATAAAGAACTGGGTCCGAGAACTCAATTGGTCCTGGAATCATAGTTAGTTTGTGCTCAGGTTGCTTGAATGCACTTGGAGATGTCATGGTCATATATCTATAGCTAATCAACGATTTAACACTTTTTGAAGCAAGCCTATAATTTAATCTGTTGGAAAATGTTCTGAATTGGAATTGAGAACCTATCTTAATCATAAATCACCGTATATAGTGATATCTGTTTTTATAAATGATTTATATGTTGAATTCCCCGGAAAAGAAGTCGATTTTTCCTTTGAATTATGACTTACTCCAGCATGATTACGGCCCTAATACAGCAAACGAGGCCCGAAATCATCCGTTACCGGGGCTAAGAACTGTCGCAGGATTTAGCCGACTTGCACGTGACTTATTCCCAAATGCTGTGAAAATTATATTTGTGGTTTTAGAGATAAAAGCGTTTACCTATAAACCATGGTATTCTACGTCAGTAGTCGTTTGTTTTCTAGTATTCTTCAGGATAGAGCCAAATAAATTAGGGGACCATGAATTTGGAAGCGCCTAAAGTGTTACTTCTTGGTGAGTCTTCGACAATTTCGTATTTAACGTGGGCAATAACAGCTGCAAAATGGCAAGCTACAGTAGCTTCTTTGAACAAAAAGAGGGCCGTTCAACATGGGCAGTGGTGGTATATGTTCATAAATAGTGAAGCATTCAAGTATGAGCCGAAAGCTGTTGTTGGAAGCATGCAAGAGCTTGGAAAGATGGAGGAAGAAGAATTAAAGTTTGACATTGTTGTCGCCGAGCATAGCAGTTACCGAGCAATGGAGCAAAATCGGGAAGATATGAACGGAGTAATTGGAGGAGATACGGTGTTTTTAGTTGATTCTAATGAGGATGTTTGGGCGGCAGACCAATTCCAACAGTTGTACCCAAACAATGCAGTATTGGCGATGTATTCGGACGGGGATTGTAGAATGCTTAGCAACAGCTCCAATTGCTTCCGGTTGATGAATGCTTCGGCGACAATAATGATTGGTACTACTACAAAACATCCTGGAGAAGTGACTTGGAATGCTTTGAATGGCAAGGGGGTAGTGGGAGAGAAATTGGCTGTACTCATGGCCATGTATAATCAACGGCAGCAGGTGGGAAGATTACTCATGTTACCTGCGGACTACCAAAAGCATCTCTGCAAAATGGTTTGGAAGGGAATGATTCGGGTTATTTGTTTTGAGACATTGTCAGTTATATTCGAAGAACCTGACATTTTATCGCTAGCAAAACAAATCAATGTTGCACCTCTAATGAAGGGAGTCTTTCAAGAGATTCTCACTATTGCCAAAAGCTTGAAGGTTAGGGGCTTGCCATCGCCCTTTACAGAGGAGTCCAAAAAGTTATTGCAAACGTTGATTTTGTTAGAAGGTAATCAAAGAATGAAGCGGACTATAACGTGTGCTAATCTCAAGAAAGTGTTTCCCAACTTCATTGAGGCAACACGATTATTTTATGAGTTTAGTCAGGGAATGGAAGTGAACATTACCAGACTTTTGTTGAAGTTCTTGCAAATATCCGATGATTCTGCGATTGAAACACCGTTTCTCGAATCGACATACAGCTTCATGAACCGATTAGTTACCATACGGGATGGAATCGATCACGATGGAAATTTGTGTCCTTCTAAATTATTTCAAGTTAAAAGATCCTGGAATGGAGCTATGATGCTCAAAACAATCAACGGCATTCCCCCCAACCAAAATATGATGAATTATCCTCCATTTAATCCACTACCGCAACCAAATCCACCAACCCAAGATTTTTTCAATTCTAATCCACTTGTTTTCATGAGCGAGATTCGTCAGCATAATAACTCGAACAAATTTAAGAAACATAATTCACAAGGTGAAACTGATTTGCATGAAGTGCCCCTTGCACAGGGACGCGATACATTCTACGACGCCGAAACACAATTGGATAATGAAAAGCAAAACGCAAATGCTAACTCTTCAGCTAGCAGTCAATATACCACTTATCCGGTGCCTTTCAACAACACATCAACAATGCAAACACCACAAAACTTGAATATACAAGCTATGCCTAATCTACCCCCAAATCAAGTGGTGATAAATGGCACTCTTTATTATCTACAACCAAATGGTCAATATAATGCCTGTCAAAATAAAAATCCTTATCAACAACCGACGCAGTACCAAAAGCCAATGGTACAGCAGTACAATTCTCCATCAACAAATTTTGCAGCACCCGCGAACAATAGCTATCCTTCAAACTATCAGTATCGCAATGGAAGTTCCACATTTTTAAATAACGCTACGAGTATAGGGATCCCAAAGAAGCGTCAAAGTTTTTTCCATACATCCATTCCAATTACAAGAAAAACTAGTTCAGAAAAGTTACGTCAATCACACGCAAACCTCTTAGATATGCTTCAGTTCGATGACTTAATGGATAAAACTACCTCAAGTAGATATGGGATGGAGTTGGACACTTCATCGACAGTTTTAAACTGCTCTAGTAATAGCAGAGGAAGTAAAACTAGTTCATCAAGAACCAGCTCCAAGGTGCAGTCACCAAAGATTAGGCCTTCTGTCAACACCTCAGAAGTAGTCAGCGGTACTAACGGCAGCTATAATACTAGCAACACAAAAGTCTCTTCGAACGACCAGCAAAGTTAAGAGTGGGGTGGACATTGCACTGTATTACTCTTACAATACTCTGGAGATTCATGTCAAAAGGAATCACGTGTATAAATCTATTTTCTTTGAATTTTTACTAGATATAGCATATAATAAATTATTAAATCAGGCTCATAAGGACAACAGTGATGTCGAATAAGGAGATCGAAGTCCGAGAAGAGAACATTTCAAAGGATATCTACGATGAGGAGAATAACTTATTCGAGACCGAATCGAATGCCGTTTATAAGAGGGTTCTAAACGGATTTAAGATTGACCAACCAAAGAAACATATAGTGATAATAAAGAAAAACGATTCCATTAAAGATAAGGTAGCTCATATCTTAAATCTATTCCAATCACAAGCTGGGCATGTGCTCATAATAGGTAAAGCTAATGCTATTTCCAAAATGCTTAGCATCACTGAAATACTGAAATGCAAAATAAAAGAGTGCCAACCCAATGGGTCTTTCAGACAATACAACAAACTTTCCAAGCAGTCCTCATTAAATAACCCGAGCCATAAGCAATCGCAAAAGACAACTACTCAGAAAAGCAACGCTGAATCATTTATCAACGGAACTAGTATTCATAGCCATAAAATGTACACCTTACCAATATTATATGTTTTATTTCTGCAGCAAGAAAACGACAAATTAGAAATGGATGGTTGGACCTTCCAGCAATGATGTCATTAGTGCGTACTAGGCCTTACATGAATATATAACCGCCTGAACATGTATATATCTTCTGTATAATAGTTAATGCCAATATTCGATAACGTGACTATGTACCAATCAGCCAATAAAATTTTATACCAATGAAAAATCACACAAACTCACTGCGATTTTTACCAGAATTACTTTGAACTTAGTATCTTACAGTAAAGCTACTCAGATTTTATTGAAGGAAGAACGCAGTCACTATGGCCCTTGATCCAGAAAACTTTAAGTTCGAAACACCACAATTCGACGCAAGATTCCCATACCAAAACCAAACGAAACACTGTGCTCAATCATATGTTGATTATCACAAGTGCGTTAACGTTAAAGGTGAAGAGTTCGAGCCATGTAAGGTTTTCTTGAAGACATTCACTTCTTTGTGTCCTGTCGATTGGGTTGAGAAATGGAATGACCAAAGAGAAGCTGGCAAATTTCCTGTCAAAATGGATTAGATTTCCAGCCAACCATTAATACTTAGTCATTAGTCGTTTACTCAAAAGATTTTCATTGATTATATATACTACTGACCAACTATGAAATTAATGCCTTAAGTATTTTGATAGTCAGTATATGATAAATAAGTTTTTTCTTAGATTATTTACTACAAATAAAGTATACTAGTGAAACACGATTTATGTGTAACAGCTACCAAAATTCTTCCTCGACCCAGTTCTCGTTTCTGAACTCATTGCTATTTGCTCTCATGTTTTCATCTGTAAACAAATCGCCATAAGGATCTGCATTCTTTTTCTTTTGCTCTTCATATTGTTTTGACAAATCTCGTTCTTGCTGTTGCCTTTGGCTTTCTTGGGCTTTTTTATCAGCCGCATACTTCCTTTGCAAGCTTTGCTGATTGTTAATGAATTCTTCGGTACTAATTTCATATCTGGTTTTATTCAATTTATTGAGAATTGCATTTTCTTTAGTTTTTACCAAAAGCCTCTTAACCTTCTTCGGATTCTTGAATGTCACAGTCCCGGAATCCATAGACCCATCAGTATACAAATTATCGACTGGTGTATATATAACTGTGATATTGTTCAACTTATTAGCTTTTATCGAATTGGCCTTAGTTAATTGCCCTAATTGTTTTAAAACTTCTTCATTCAAGTTTAAACCTTCAAAATTCACCATGTGTTCTTCACTTGATAGATGCAAGTACAAGTGTGCTGAAGAATGATTATCAACATGGAACCATAAATTTTTGGGATGTGAATGCTTTAAAAGATGCTCATTCTCATACTTATCTTTACCCATATATATTACGATTTCGGCAGTATTTTTGTCAGGAGAGATCGAAAAGTCATCGTACTCACTTCCTGTTTTACTATCACTTGCCTGGCCCTTGAAATAGTAAACCATTTTCACAATACTTTTTAGCACTTCGAGTAGACTCAACCGCTTTAATCATATTCGTCTCGCAATGTCAAAATATTATATAAGCATTCGCGAAATAAACATTCTTACGACAAACCTCCTTGTGAAAATTACTATGTTTGTATAAAAGTATATAAACCTACACAATGTACTTGAACGTATACCAAATTCAGATAACAAGCCCTACTAGCAACAGACAAAAAAACACATAACTAAATCGCTTCGTTAAATCTTTAACAAATTTCCAACGTTGTCTATCTTTTATATTCCCACCAACTTTTACGTTCTTTACTTTTTTTGCATCAACCACTGTCGTTTAAAGATTCACGATTCCGAACTTGATCCTTATCATTCGATGAAATGTCGCTTGCAATAGACTGGGAATCATTATTGGAGTTTGAAGAGTCCCTCAGCTCGTCCATCTCGAAAACTAACACATTACTATTACATAACTTGGAGTTGAAGATAGAATTGAGTGGATTTAGTAGTGATGACGAGCCACTCGCAAGCGTTTATGGGTTTGAAAATTTGAAGAAAGATATGGAAGAATATAATCATGAAAGTGATGAATTCACCACCTGCTCTACCTGCGGGTTATCTTTAAGTGTTGAGACTGGCAACAAAAGTTGCTGCAAAGCATTTATGTCTCGTCAGAGCGTGATTTCATCGAACCTAGAAAAGTCATACTGGTTATCCTTCATTAATTACCCCACTAGGACAATAAACACATTACCAAATTATACAGAAATGTTATTTTTACAACAGGGCTTACCATTTCAACTTCGAACTGTCATTTGGAAAAAGCTATTTTTGATAAACCAGGGTAATATGATTCCAGAAACATCGAAACTTGTATTCGAGAATTTTCAACACTCATACAGTACTGAAATTTCGAAGCAGATCAGCAAAGACCTTTCTCGTACATTTCCGCTGGTGAAATTCTTCAAAGATCAAGATACCATAAACAATTTATCTACAATTCTCAATGTGTATGCAAATTACGATGTGGAATTGGGATACTGTCAAGGTCTTTTATTTTTGGTTGGAGTTTTATATTTTCACTTTAGGGGGGACAGCGCATTAACTTTTCATGTTCTAGTGAGTATCATGCAATCGGATCCAGAATTGCATGACATTTTCACAGCTACAACTATGTCTTCAACATTGGGTAAATGGAAATTTGAGTTCCTTTCCATTTTACAAGAAATTGATAGCGACTTACATGAACACTTGACTAAGTTTGTTGACGTTCAAGTATTCCTTTATCAATGGTGGCTTTCGTTCATTTCAAGTCATGTACCAGACTTATCGATAATAAATAAGACGATGGACTTCTGCATTATGCAAGGCTGGAAAATTGGTATGTTCAAAATTTCTCTTGGTTTACTATTAGTTAACAAACCGATTTTAATGGCACTTAATGAGGGTGACGAAGAGGTTGTTTATCAACATTTATTGAATGAGAGCAGATGGGGCATAATTGTTAAAGATTTGGATTCTTTCTTTGGCGATCTATTATTGTCTTGGAATGATTCAATGTTCATGGACCTTTCTAAATACGAAGAAGCTTCGGTTCAAAAACAACAAAGGTTGCACAAGAGAACACCGTCAAGCGTAATAAATAAGTTCAAGAAGTTGTCTGTCAATTTAACTAGAAACAGGTCCAGCTCCAATAACTCACAAATGGATAGATATGTGACTTCTCAAAGAGTACTTTCTACCCATTCTTCTGTATCTGTACTATCATTAAGACTGAATAATAGAAATGACCCTTACAGCGAGTTGGATTCCATATATTCAGATATCACGACTCACAGTGATATTCAACCATCGTCACCACAATCCTCTAGCGATAATTTGAAGTTGAATTACTATCCGAATAAAGATGATACTAAGAATCAACCCATAATACACAGTGTAGCAGAACTTGATAGTCGTTTGATGGATGAAAATTCACAATTGAAGACACTTTTGAAGAAAGCTTATGACATGATTAATGATAATGACCCTGAAGCGGCTTCTTTAAAACATGAAATCTCACAAATAGTTTGAAACTGTTTAGATTGAATATAATAAAACGAACTTCAACGCCTACCGTAAAACTATTCCCCTCAGTACTTTCAGTCTGTCGAGGAGGTTACATCTCTGGTGATTGTTAAATTTGCTACCACCGACTAAGGTCGTAGAAGGAACATAACTGTAGTTGCAGCCAAAGTTCTGAAACCTGTAAGTTAAGCCGGGTAACCCCATATACATAAAATTACACAAAATCCAAGTGGCCATTTTCGACAAGCCCTGACGCCGTCTTATCCAAATTATACTAGTATACTAAAATAATTGATATATATATTTCATTTAACAGACCACAAGTTGATTATCAGTATTTTAGACTACTAATTAGATCTATTATACGCATTGCATATTGAGTATTGCTGATTAGGTGTTGGAATTTATATTATAGTATCCATACAATTCGACACAGACGTTAGGAAAATAATACTAATAAATCTTCCATAATTTTAGATTTAATAGAAACCAAATAAATCGTGTCTTCTTTATCAGATAATTGCCCAAAGGGCCAAGAGAGTACAACTAATACTACTAATAGTCAACAAGATCCAGAATTAACCAAGGTAATTTTAACTCAATTATCAATTTTAATTACTACATTAACGACAGAAAATTGGAATTTAAATTATAAGCAAATTCGTTATATTTTAGATACCAGCAGTTCGCCTTTGATACTCAACCATTACTTAGAAAAATTATTCACTCTAAGCTTATTATCCTACCCAAAAAGAGATAGTGAGCTTTCGCTTATTGAAAAGCTATTAAAGGAAGAATTAAACCAAATAAGCAAAGATCTCAATAATCTAGAAGTTCTTTGTTTGCAATTGAAAAAATTTAATCACATTGAAGAATTTGATATTATAGATTTTGTTAATAGATTTGATTGTGACTTAATTCTAGCATTTATTATTGTTATAAGATTCCAAAGTTTAAATCAGGAATCAGTTAAACTATACATTCAGGAAAATTCTTTCAATTTATTATCTGTTATTAAATCAAGAGAATTTCCTCCAAATTTTGATTGGGCATTAGTTTTAGATCAAATCCTAAACACTCCATTTTTTCCACTTATTAACAAGCTATTAACCTTAAGCTCTTTGAAAGGTTTCAGTTCTGATATTCAACCAGTTAATCGCTTTTATCAATCCATTTTAAACATGTCATTCAAGGAGCTATTATTAGAAATTGGTCCTGATCATTTATTGCCAGAAAAGCTATTGCCGTCATTTTTGCAATTAAAGCCTAACGAGATAGATCAGAGTGTTGCTCTTGTCTTAGCAGAAATTTTAATACCAGGATCTCAAGGCTTATCAAACTCTAATGGCGGTGTAACAGGGTTAACATTAGCCAATAACTTGCCTGAGGCCAATGCAAAGGGAGCTCAATTGCAAGCGTGTTTGCGTTCCATTGAAGCAGAGTCTAAATTCAAAATAGACTGGTATCAGGTTTTTTCCCACGTTCATGAAAACTTGTTTGACTCGGCAAAAAGAAGTGTTCAGCCCTCAGTTGCTAATATTACTCAGTTTTTGTCATCGCTTGATTATAAGGTGGGTATCGTGGATATATTTTTAAATTACGATTGGTGGTTCAATAAAACACTATTATACATTTTACAGACTATGGAACCTCTGCAAGGTGGATTTGACATCACTGCTCTGCAGAATATTGCACTCTGTTTTGATGATGACTACAATCAAGATGCTTCTACTCAACCAAGGAATATCTTACGTTTTGTGAATGTTGGTAAATTAGAGCTATCAGTGTTGACGAAAGTTTCGCAACAAAACCAACAACAATCTCAAATACCAGAACAAGAAAGAAAGTTGAACCTATACTTAAGCCAAGTATTTGAACATGATTATCGTGTCTTCCCTGAGTATTTGATTGCAGCAGCTTTATCTACGGGAGAAAAAAATTCTTTTATTAATGACCTTATAGATACTTTGTTCACTTTATTAATGGATAGCAATAGTCAAGCATTGGGCAAAGTGTTATCTAAGTTTAGAGAACTAGATGACCATTTAGCCGTCAGCAAGTTGATAGATTATTATACAAAACGAGCTACCCCTGAAGCTGTTAATAGAATTGTGAAGGCATCAACTGAACAAGGATTGATTGATGAATTATTAGCAAAAGTATGGTCTTTGAACTTTAAATTATGGCTTACATTTGTCGTCGATGCTACGAATTATGGCTTCAATTGTAAGCCTAGTATTGAAGCAAAATTCCAAGATTCTCAACAAAAGGCTCCACTTTGTAAATATTTGTTGGAAATTTTAGAGGCAAGAGCGGCCCAGGATTATGAGAAAAGCCAACAGCCACGCGTGACTAATGACATATATAAGGTATTGAGAATTCCTGTTGTATACTACTTATTGGAAAAGTTGAAGTCTAGCAACGGGCTTATAGATGCTGATAGACTAAAAAACTTGCAGCTTCTGCTCTTGACTACATATCCAAGGCTAATAAACTTTGGGTGCGGCCATGATGAAGCTATATTAGCGAATGGGCAAGATTATAATTTGTTCCCCCCGCAAGTCGAACAGGAAATGAAGTCCTATTACTCTAAAATGTACAACAAGGAAATGGAAATCAAAGAAATAGTTGACATGTTGGTTCGAATGAAGGTTAGTGATAATCCACACGACCAGGACGTATTTGCGTGTATGATTCACTCATTGCTTGATGAGTACCGATTCTTTGCAGAATATCCATTGACTGCATTGGCATCCACATCTCTTCTATTTGGTGCTTTGTTGCAAAAGGATTTAATTCAAGGGACCACTTTGACGGTTGCCTTGAACTTTATTTGGGAATCTTGTAATCAACCTCAGGATTCGCATTTATTCAAATTTGCTGTTCAATCATTGTACAACTTCAAGTCGAGGTTACATGAGTATCCAATATATTGCAAACATTTATTAGAGTGCCAGTCGTTGTCAGCACATGCTAAAATGTACCAAATTGTTAAAGATGCAGCTAACGGAATTCCTTGCCCCGATTCATCCACTGCTTCCAATAGCCAAACGCAATCACAATCGGCTGATGGTACTTCTTTGACGTCTACCAATTCTCACGACGATTCAACGGTAAAATATCAATCCATCACTGTTTCAGACAAACAAATTGGGTCCGCCCAACAAGAAAAGCCATCTGAGAACACTTCAGATAGATTATTGTTTTTTGTTAATAACATGACAGACGATAATTTAGCTTCTAAAATACCAGAAATTAAGGATTTATTGTCAGAAAATTATTTCTTGTGGTTTGCCAATTATTTAGTTTCTGATAGAGCGAAAGCTGAGCCCAATAACCATCGTTTGTATGCGAAATTAGTGGAATCATTGGATAATTTAATTTTCTATGAGTATGTCTTGAACTTCACTTTGAAAGAAACTGAAAATATCATCAGAAACTTTAAAGAATCATCGACCGAAAGATCTCAATTAAAGAACTTAGGCTCTTGGTTAGGAAAGATTACCTTGGCTAATGACAAGCCTATAAAAAGAGATCAAATTGCCTTGAAATTCTTGTTGGTTGAAGCATTCGATTTTAAAACCTTACATCTCGTTATACCTTTCGTGTGTAAAATTCTAGATCAGGCTCAATACTCAAAAGTCTTTAAACTCCCAAATCCTTGGTTGTTAGGTATTGTTAAAGTGCTTGCAGAACTTTACGAATGTGCTGATTTGAAATTAAACTTAAAATTTGAAATAGAAGTGTTGCTAAACTCTTTCCAAAAGAAGTTAAGTGACATTGAACCATCGACTTTAGTTAGAAGTCATAATCCCAAACCAGCAGCTATAGCGGCGATGCTAGGGATACACCCAGAGGCAGTGACTCTAGCAAATGACATGTCTAGGTTAGCTCTCGACTCTTCGGAGCCATCTATACCAGAGCTGGGTGGTGCACCGCTACAACTGTTTCAATTGCAACAAGCACAAAATCAAGTTGTTCCTCCATCTATTCAGCCTGGCAGAGGAAGTTTTGATGATGCTGCTGCATCTTTTTCAGGACAGAATACTTCGGCTAATCAATTGGATACTTCTTTCAGCACATTGGTGGGAAATACCATCTTCACTCAAAATCCAAATTTAAGGCGTGCATTTCAAGCTTCCTTGTCGCGGGCAGTTCGTGAATGCGCAGTCCCTATATTAAGTAGAGTATCTGAAGCTGTTTTAACTACCACAGAAGCAATGATTAGAAAAGATTTCTCATGCGAACTGGATATATCTAAGTTCCGTAAAAGTTACCAGACTTTGGCACATCAATTGTCTCATAGTATGGTAGTTTGCAGCGGTCGCAAGATTTTAAGCGAGACCATAGAAGCAACGATGTTGCAACTTCTCGGAAATCAAGTTAATCCAAATGAGTTACCCTTGGCTGAATTGAGCCTTGCAATTCAATGCAATGTTGACCTCTGTGTCGAAATCGTGGATAAAATTGCGGCAGGAAATATTAGTGAGTTGATCGACGAGAGAATGCAAAAGTACATATTAGAACGTGAAAAGCACAACCCCAATCAGCCTTTCATCGAAGAAGGTACGTCTGACTATGCTTTAAATTTGCCACAGCCGTTAGGATTGAAACAAGATGGTCTAAGTGCAAATCAGCTTAGTATTTATGAAACATTTGGCTCTAATGGTCCAGTAATGAGTTCTGATGGTCAAGTTGGATCGCAGCCCCTTCCAAATGTTGTTCAGCCTACCAATAATGTCCTTGAAGCTCCTACTGCTGTCGCTGGTGTAACCGTTCCTCCAAATCAGTTAACCCCACAACAGCAATTGGCTCTTTTGCAGCAAGAAGATAGCGTGTCAATTGATCAACTCTTTGCAGCAATAACACAAAATTGTGAAAAAGCAATTCAATTGTTGAAGGATACCAAGGAAACACAGTTAGCAGAACTTTCCCCAGATCATCCTATCATGTTGGCTTTAACTCAAGCTTTAACAGTTGCACAAAGTAATGCATTGAAGTATCCGGAGTTGTTGTTGAAGACTGCGCAGTATACCGTAAACTGTCTATTCACTCAGGGTCATGAAAATCCGATGAGCAATGAGATTTACATAGTTGTTTTGGATAAACTATGTGAGTATTCTCCATCTACCGCTAAGGATGTCACTTGGTGGCTTGTACATTCCTCGGATCAACGTAAATTTAACATGCCAGTTATTTTTTCTTTGTTGAAGGTACAGCTAGTCCAACCAATTAAGTTGGATGCTTCAATAGGTAAGCTTATAATGGAATCCAACAATCCTGTTGTTGCAAAATTTGCTGCAAACTTACTCCTAAATGTGTTCAGTTCCGAGGATTTACGCCCAATTGCTTTGAGATCTGAATTTGGTTTCACTTTAGATGCTTTGTCCAATTACGTTGTTGATGAGTCGAACGAAGAGCATAAACAAGCTAAGCAAGCACGCGATAACTTATTTGAGTTGTTGAGTAAATCAGCACTTCCTTCATCATCAAGTAATACTAAGCAGCCTGAACTCTACGGACAATTAGGGTATATTTTTGCCGAATGGATTAAATTATTGGCTCATGGTGACAACTCGGATGTCTTACAAAGCAGATTCATAGAGAACTTGTTACATAATGAAATTCTTACAAATCCCGATTACTTTGAGGTATTTTTTAAAGCTGCTACTGAAATATCTGTTACTTCATTTGCTACGGAGCACGAGATAAGGACTAGGACCCAGCGGGAGACTTACCTAGCTGTCGATGCATTGGCAATCTTGATTGTGAAAGTTGTATTAAGTTTCGATGAAGAGCACTCGTTTGAAGCACTCGACTATTTGAAGAATATCATTGGTATAATCATACTAGTTTTGACTAACGATCACGAAACCTTCAAAGGAAGCTGGAATGAGCGTGCTTATTTCAGAATTTTCTCGTCTTTATTGAGTGCCTGGAACGATGCGTCCATGCTAGATGAAAATGCAACGGCACATTTAGATGAGCAATTCTATCCTTTCATTGGAGAGGTTTTTAATTCGCTTCAACCTATTATTTATCCTGGCTTTACCTTCGCCTGGATATTCCTCATCGGTCATCGTATGTTTTTACCAAGGTTACTTGAATTGCCTGAGAGAAAGGGTTACAGTACAGTTGTGAAATTATTGACAGATATCTTGAAGTTTGAATCCACCTATGCTAAGGATGAGTTTGTTCAACATGATGTTATAAACGTGATTTTCAAAGCAATTAATCGTTTGTTTATTGGATTAGCTCATGATTATCCCGAATTCTTAGTTGAATGCCATTACCAATTGGTTACCGCAATTCCTCATAACTACATCCAATTGAAAAACATAGTATTATCAGCGACTCCATCCAGCATTCCTGTAATTGATCCATTCACACAAGGCTTGAAAGTCGAAAGGTTACCTGAGATCAACGATTCACCAATTATTGCATACAAGCCTGTCGAGGATTTGGCGAAAATGGGATTGAAGAAGCCAGTTGATAATTTCTTGCGTATTCCTGCACCAGCATTGATGAGAACTATTTATAGTGCTATTAAGTTGAATCATCCAAAAGATGTTCCTGACTTTGGTTTTGATACCGTTCACTATAATGTTAAACTAATCAATACTTTGGTGTTGCATGTTGGGATATCCGCCGTTGCCGACAGATTACCGAATAATGTTAGAGGTTTCAATACCAAGTCCTCAAATGTTGCTTTATTAGTCGATCTTATGAATTATGGCTCTCTGGAATTTAAGTTCCATCTAATTAGTGCTATTGCTAACCAATTGCGCTACCCTAATAGTCACACCCACTGGTTTATCGGTATTATTTTGCACTTTTTCAGCTCAAATTCAATTTGGGGTTCACCCGCTACCAAAGCTACAGTTCAGGAGTTGATTACCCGAGTGTTGTTAGAGAGACATATCGTCAACAAACCTCATCCTTGGGGTTTAACTATTGTGTTTACTGAGTTAGTAAAAAACGGTGATTATGGTTTCTTCGACTTGCCGTTTGTTAAAAGCGCTCCAATTGAGCTCAAAGTTGTTTTTGAGGCATTAGCGAGAAATGTCAAAGGTGGAGTTACATCCTCCACGCCTTCGGCTACTCAACCACATGCACCTTCATTACCAGGGACTACTGCTTCCTGAAGTATATACTGTATATTATATTGTAAATTATGCTATTTTACTAATACACACTTATGGAAAGTTAACGCTCACACTACTCTGAAAAGTTTCCGAATCCACAAAATCATGTACTTCACCAGAAGCAAAACAAAAACCAACTCAATCATCAACTGATTTAGCGAATAAACTATGTCCCGTGTGAAGAGAATTGCTAAAGAATTAGAAGAATGCGGCCAAGATACACAATCGGGAGTTTCTTTGCTGTTAGTTAATGAAACAGACTTAACTCACTTAACGGGGTTCTTCAAAGGTCCACCAGGTACTCCATACGAGGGTGGTAACTTTCAAGTTGATATTCATATTCCAAATGAGTATCCTTTCAAACCACCACAAATGAAGTTTTCCACCAAATTATATCATCCAAATGTGTCTTCTGTTACCGGAGCTATTTGTTTGGACATTTTGAAAGACGCGTGGACTCCTATTTTGACGTTGAAGAGCTCGTTAATCTCATTACAATCATTGTTACAGTCACCAGAACCAAATGATCCCCAAGATGCAGAAGTTGCTAGACATTTCTTAACCAACAAAAAAGGCTTTGAAGAGACAGCTGCGTACTGGACTAAGATTTACGCTAGCGACGGTGATAATGCTGGTAATAAGGAAATGAGTGATTCTGCATTGTATGGTATAGATGATTCCATCGTTACGCAATTTGAAAATATGGGTTTCCCCAGAGACAAGACGATTGAGGTATTAAGAAGAATGGGAATTAAAAGCTTTAATGGTTCAAGTAATAAGAGTGACTTGGAAAACAGAATTTTGGAAGAACTATTAAAAGAATGCCAATAGGCTTCTACTGGGTCGTCTCCCAAACTGTACTCATTTATATATGTGTATATATTCAATACTAACTGTAAGATGGTATTTTTTGTAGTTGGTCGTGTAGTGTACTATAATGGAAAATTGAAATTAACCGCTCAATTTTTCAATCAAGATTCAACGACGACAGTTCTTCGATATATTTTTTGATATACTATTAATAGTTAATAGGCAGATCGATACCTATGACTACTTCGCCACCAACACCAAATACTCCTCAGCTTTCTAATCAGGGGCAAATTTTATTGTCCGAGCGAGCAGCTTCGATTGGATGGTATTTTATTGAATCATACTACGATTTTTATAATAAGAATATCGAAAACATTTATAAATTGTACCATGCCAACGGATCTGTTTGTCAAGCAAATTTCCCGAGTAAGTTGGAAGAATCAAGAACTTTACATAAGGCTAACGGAATCGAGTCCATCAGGAAGCGGTTCCAGAGCGATGCTTCTTTAAAAGATGCCACTAATAGAATAGTCGTAACCAGTGCTGATATCCAAGTATGCTTAAAGGACAAAATTTTGATCGTTGTATTTGGGGAATGGTCAAAGAATGATTCCCCCTTTTGGCAGTTCACTCAGACGTTTCTTTTGTGCCCAGGCAAACATGAGAATACGTTTGACCTTGCCAACGATAACTTGAGGTTCCTCGATTTTGAGGATTACAAGAAGCCTGTGGTGAAGCAGTATGACGGGGCTGAATCCAAGGAAGTTAAGGGTAGTGCAGTTGAGGCTGAAACTCTTTCAGAGAAGAAGCTGTCTAGTGAAAAGCCGGAACATACTAAAGCAGTCGGGACCCCATCAGAAACTCTTCCTGTTGCCAATGGGGAACACAAACCAGAAGTAGAAAAGGATGTATCTAAGGATGAAACGGTCAAAGCTGAAACTAAGAAGGAAGTTAAGAAAGAAGAAACTAAAGCTGATTTGAAACCAGACCCAGGCTCGACTACAAAAACAGAGCCAAATTCTGTAACGAAGGAAGCAATCGTACCAAAGGTTGAACCAAAACCATTAGCTGAATCTGAAGTAAAGAGCGACGCCCACCGTGAACCAAAGGCTGATACAAAAATTGTCGAAGCGCCTCTGTCCACACCTTCCCAACCAATATCATGGGCTGCATTGGCTGCACTGCAACCACCACCATCGTCTAAAACAGCTACAGTGTTGTCTCCGGCAAAAGCCAGTGCGACTCTTGCTAGTAAGAAGTCACCAACGATATCCCAAACTCAACAAGCTCAACCACTGAATCAACAAGCTCAGCCAACTTCAAATGGAAAGTACAAGAAAGAAGATTGGTTCCCTATCTATATTCGCGGAGTTAAGGATATCAACGAAGACATCTTGAAAACTCATTTAACAAAGAGGTTCGGGGAAATTAAATTTTTTAGGGTATTTGTTAACATCGCTCTTTGTGATTTCGTTGACGGCGAAGCGCAAAAGAAAGCCCTCGATGCTAAAGAAACAGAAGTGGATGGCTACGTTATACAATTGGAGGTAAGAGAATCGAAGACCCACAACGGCAATAAGCCAAATGTGAAAAATCAGAAGGACAAAAATGCCCCTGGCACTAGTAATGAAAAACGCGGAAGAAATGATAAGAAGCAAAACGGTAAGAAGAATAGATCGAGCTCAAGAAATTAAGTTAGCTTTGGCTAATCATTGTCATTAAAAAATGCATATATTCGAGTATATAGAGTTATAGTTAAAATAAACCTAATAGAAAGTGTCCATTGTATCCGCGCACGACTATGCGTTTTGTTCTCATAGCCATTTCAATTGATCTAACAATTAATTATATTCATTGCAAGCTAGTAAGAGGGTTGCATAAAGAAATAAAAGATGAACATCTTGCGTAATCGAAGAGCTTCTGATTCGGATGAAGATGTCGACGAGTTGGACAATCGTAACAGCACATCAAATATTCATAAATCTCGTAAACCACCTAATACTGCATTCAGACAACAGAGGCTAAAAGCATGGCAGCCTTTATTAACGCCAAAATCCGTGATACCCTTGTTGATATTGACTGCTGTTATATTTGCTCCTCTAGGTATTGCCATTTTAAGCACGATATATAATGTTGAAGTGTTGACAGTTAACTATAGTGATTGCGACAAGCTTAAATCCAAACTGTTTGAGTCAATACCTAAGAAATTTACGTCCTATCATTTCAAGCTGAAAAACAAAGACCCTGAATTTCAATGGAAGGTAACAAATTCGACAGACCATTTTGATGATTTAAAACAAACCTGTCATATCCAGTTTAATTTGCCAAAGGATATAAAACCACCGATTTATCTATACTATAGGTTAACTAATTTCTTCCAAAACCATCGTAAGTATGTGGAATCATATGATTTAGAACAATTGAAGGGTATAGCTGTGACCTCAAGTGACTTAGCAAGTGGATGTAAGCCGTTGAAACATAGAGACAACAAGATTATTTATCCATGCGGGCTAATAGCAAATTCTTTTTTTAACGATACATTCTCCAATCCCGTATTGTTAAACGCTAAAAGTGGCAGCAATAACGAGACTTATGAGTTGTCACAGAAAGGGATTTCGTGGTCTTCTGACCGTGAGCATAAGTACAAGAATACGAACTATAAAGCAAAAGACATTGTTCCTCCACCAAACTGGCACAAGAAGTTTCCGCATGGATACACAGAGGAAAATTTGCCCAAATTAGCCGAATGGGAAAGCTTACAAAACTGGATGAGGACGGCAGGTTTAGCTTCATTTTATAAGTTGTATGGCAAAAACGAAACTGGTACTTTGTCTTCAGGCACATACGAAATCTCTATTGATATGAATTATCCCGTGTCAGTATTTGGTGGTTCAAAAACGATGGTAATTACTACAAACTCTATATTTGGTGGTCGAAACATGAGCTTGGGTGTGATATATATTATCGTAGCTGTTGTGTCCTTGGTTTTGGGGGTTGCATTTTTATTGCAGCACTTAATTAAGCCAAGAAGAATTGGTGACCATAATTTCTTGCAAAATGCTAGTGGTAGTGCAAACTCTAGAGATGGTACAAGGCTAAGTGGCATGAATCCTACAATGTTCAGAGAGCAATTATGATTTCTATGACTACATCTGTATTAGTAGATTTATATATTCATAATGCATGTTATGTTCAAAAGTGTTACACAAAACTATTTAGACTCAGATTTTTTCCAACGTTCTACTTATCCTTAAGAGTATTTGAAGATCATACTTAAATATTTATATGCTTATATTGAAGAGGAATATATTGATTGACACCAAAATATTGAATGTATATTAATAAAGATAAATTGGAGTTTATGTATCAGACTTACTAAAATATTAAATACAAATATAGAAATTCATTTCCGATTTAAAGTAAGGCAAAATGAATGTTAATCCTCATCTTCAATATTTACAGCAACAGCAACAGCAACAACAGCAACAGCAGCCTCAACAGCCTGTAGGAGCTAGCGTTCAATCACCACAAGTGTCGCAGTTACGTTTGCAACAACAGCAACAACATCAACTACAACAGCAGAGACAGCAATTACTAAATCATCATTTACAACAGCAACAACCTCAACAGCAGCTAGGTACACCAAGTGCCAATCATATCAATACGACCAATCATTTATTATCTGCAATTAATGGAAATGTATCAAACCAAACTAGTGGTCCTGTTGCCAGCTCGGGCATGGCATCTTCTCAAAACGTAAATCCTGCTTTACAATTACAATTGCTGCAGATGCAGCAGCAACAACAGCAGCAGCAATTGTTTCAACAACAACTTCAAGGTCAAGGTCAACACACTCTTCCAGTACAGCAACAAGTTCCTATAATTAAAGAAGTCTGGTCGCATAATGTGGAACATGAGTTTCACCTTCTACGTAGTTTTATTAATGATAAAACTTCTCTGGTTTACATTGCAATCCATCAGGAGATTC
Source organism: Debaryomyces udenii (assembly GCA_030556595.1). Taxonomy (NCBI): domain Eukaryota; kingdom Fungi; phylum Ascomycota; class Pichiomycetes; order Serinales; family Debaryomycetaceae; genus Debaryomyces; species Debaryomyces udenii. Next base: position 59,945 of record JAKTUI010000004.1, on the reverse strand, counting down.
CAGGGATCGTTGCAAGACCAGTTGGTACTTTCAAATCATCATCAGATTACCATTTTCAAACTTTGAGATCGAATTCAGACCTATTAAATCTAATCCAATTATCTTTATGTGTCACTAAAGTTAATAAAAACCATGAAGTTAGCTCATCAGTAATTTGGCAATTCAATTTCTTGTACGACTTGACAAAAGAAATGTACAATGAAGAGCATTTAACCATGTTGTCCCAAACTTCTCAGATTAATTTCCAATTACATATGACCCAAGGTATTCCGCATTTTACTTTTGCTGAATTGATTATAGAAAGTGGATTGTTGCTCGACACTTCGATTAATTGGATCAGTTATCATGCGGGTTATGATTTAGGTTTCTTGATTAGCTTATTGCTTAATGACACTCTTCCCCTTGACGAAGCTGATTTTTATTGGTGGTGCTCAAAATATTTTCCGAATTTTTATGATTTGAAGCTAATAGGGAACCAATTATTAAACAGCACTACTGGTAACAACGGAAATACCAACAATTCCAACAATAATATCAATAGTGCAAATAATAAATCAGTCAATGGGAACTCGTCAATGAATAATGGCCCCACGAGCTCTGTCGAAATACCAACCGGAGGTTCTGGTGGAGCTGATGGCTCTAAAAACATTGCGTCTAATAATAAGCCGTCAATTGAATATTTGGCAGAAGAACTACATTTATTGCCTATTTCTCCGATTATACGCCAATATTTCGCATCATCATCGAACTCACATTTCCCTGGCCAGCAGCATCAGCAAATGACTTCTACCTTGCATGCGTATTTATCCATGGAATGTTTCAAAGAGTTATTGAGACAGACAGGACTCGATAATAACGCGATGGATAAGCTAAAGGGCGTTATTTGGGGTTTGGGTAGTGTTTATGGAAGTTCCCCCAGCGATTTTCCTCAGCAGAATGGATCGTCTTCAAACACTACTCCATCGACTCCCGGTACTTCGGCAAAAAGTGGTGTAGTCCATTTTGGCAGACCACTTTAATATTAACGGTGCTAAGATTTAATGAATTCCTTTCTAGAATAATGGTTTATTTTATAATTTTATTGTTGGTTTGTTAGTTTGCTTTTGTTGTTTCTGCCTATTCATTTTTACTATGTATTCGTAGGGATAATAAATATAATATCAATTTACTACAGACACATCGGCATCTCCATTGAGCATGTCAGTTAACACCCTGTTGTATATTGAGCTCTATTAAATAATTATAGACTAATCCTTTATTCCTTCCCATTCACCCTCTTTATTGTCGGTTTCAAGTTTAGTTTTTTTGGAGTCATTAGTATTCTTCTTCTCCTCTCTTTCCTCTCTTTTTCTTTTATACATAGCTTTTTTATCCTCGCCACTCTTTTCCTCATCATCTTTTGGAGGAGGAACAAACCACGGAATTTTTCCTCTATTAAAATCATTCAAAACCTGCTTTGACACCCCACTTTCATCGGGTTCACCGCCTTTCAATAATCTACCATGTTTTCTTGCAATTAACTCAATGAACTGGGTACTAGCGGTTTCTAATAAAGTTGAATCTTCCTCGAATTTAGCCCATCCTTTCACTTCGTATGTTCTCTCTAAGTGTTTACGTTCACATTTCATCATCATGTCAGGGATATATTGTTCAGGGTTTGATACATGCTCAACTCTAACAACCCCTCTAAATAAAATATCAGATTCACTATCTTTCAGAGATGGTGGGACAATCCCCGGACAATCAATTAAAAAGATCTTTTTCATCAAAGTAATGTATTGCCAGACTTTAGTCTCTCCCGGAATAGGTGCAACTGTACAAACCTTCTTTTTACGCAATGTGTTTATAATTGAAGACTTACCAGTATTTGGATACCCAATAAATCCAACCGATATTTGCTTACGATCTGAATGCAATGATGAAAATTGACGCAATAACTGAATCAAAGACCCCTTACCGAACGAATTCGTAATGGAGGCATGAAATGCTAAAGTTGGATATGATTTTGATAAATGCTTGACCCACGCAGCCTAAAAGTATAGTTAGTATTTCGTCTTATGACTTAAGAGAAATTGTATCATTCTAGGTATGTGAATAAATGAGCTCATAAGTAGGATGTCGGTTTCTATACTATGAAGCGATCCACTAAACAGTTAAATTTTTGGTATAACTTAGAATGCTTCTACTCATGAAGATCCCGATACTACCCTAAGATAGGTCAATAAAAACTATCGACCAAGTTTGAACAATACCTCAACCAAAACGGTCAAAGTACCAAAACTCAAAATGAGAAATGGGAACAAGAGCGGATAGTATTAATCTTCCAAAGACGTAACAGGCAACATTGTGGATACTATTGATAAAAAATCAATAAAATTATCACCCTGACAAAAGGCTTTGGTGTATGGTAGTAAATGAAAATGAAGAAAATTGAATAGAGAAAATGATTCAAGAGAAAGAATTATTCACCCCCATAAAAATTGATAACAGTAAAATTATACATACCGCAACCCACGTAGGAACTAAATCACACTTGTTTAAAACATAAACTAGATGTTTGTGAGCACACTCCTCCTTGATATACTTTTCAACAGATGCACATCTCGTGCCCAAAGGATCCCTAGCATCCAAAACATGAATGACCACATCGGAAGAATCGATGACTTTGTATAACTCGTTCCAAATTCTCTTGGATTGGCCCTTGTGAAAAATAGCCTCCTTTGCTTCCTGCGTAAAATCATCCTTATCCAAGATAGACCCACCCATCAATCCTAATGTGGAATCCAATTCATGCTTTTCTTCATAAGTTTTCGAATCCGATTCAGTTAGTTGTGCTAATTCTTCTAAATTGGATGCAGCTAAAAATCTTGGCTTCTTACGTTGTTGTTTGGGGCCGAACGCTTGCTCATAAGATTCAGTTTCCAAAATCTTCAGAGCTGGTGATTCAGTCTGATCTTTCTCATCAAGCAAGGACATCGGCAACTTATTTCGTCTAAGCAATACTTGGTATGAATCATGTTTTTTGTCTCCCATCGCTTCTCTGAAATGGCTCAATGCATCTTGGGCAATGACACGGGTATTACCAAACCATTTTCTATTAGGATCAACTCTTGCTATTGGTGCATCAGTACTCTGCAAAGCTGCAGCCTGTATTATTTCCCCTTTAGCATTACGGACGGCCCTTCCTGTTTTGTACATCTGCAAATGCTTTACCTTTTTGCTGTCTCTATAGAAGTTCTCTCCTTTCACTCGAAGGTTACCATCCCTAACGTCATTCTCTCTCACCCTTCTTTGTTTTTCCTTCTTTTGGGTACCCATTGTAAAATCAGAACTATGCTTGTTTAGTAAAAGTACCTTTTTGAACAACTACTCTTAAAAATTTACCGTAGCTTAGAAAAGTAAGAAAAAATTAGTGAAGCCATCTCTGAAAAAAAAAAAAAAAATTATTGTCGCAATGTCGCTGGCGTGCTGGCGACATTTAATGCATTATACAAGATAGATTAATTCATACTTCTTGGTAATCAAAATTATTAGGAATTGAAAGTGGTATTGATATGGATGTTGAGGCTAAACATGGCTTGATTGACCGATTGAATCCGACACAAGAGCATTTTTTGAAGAAATATTTACTTGAAAATCGATTGAACCATGAACTTCAATTGTTGTCCCAGCCAGACTGTTGCCGATTATTCGGAGCACCGTTTACAACTTCGAGTGAAGATGGCAATGGGCAGGCGCTACCTTTGTTAAACTTTTTCTTCCACAACTTCATCGAGACTTTCCCTTTCATCGCGAACAATCCTCCCGAAGATCAACTATCCTTTTGGAGGGATACTGTACAACAATTTCTTATTAGCTTTAATCTGAAGGATATGTCAGACTCTCAGGAAAGACAGGAAAATACAACAAAAAGAAGGCAAGTCAACGTGAAATTGTTGTCGGGGTTGCTTTTGTTCTTTAACTCTATGCTTATCACGGAGAAGGATCTTCAGTACTCACAGAGGCAGCATTTAAAGCCATCTGAAACTGGAACGCTAGATAAATTACTGAAACGGCCAGCGGGAATTACAAATACAATTACATTGGACGATTTTGGAAGCTTGGATGACTATAGCATGATGAAATTTACGAACGACCTAAGCTTGAATATAGTGGCTGTCAAGAAAATCAAGCAACAGCTTGCAAATACCCCAAGTTCAAGCTCAATTGATACTGCGATGATGAGTTCATGGAATCCTTTCAGAAACGTTTCCAATTTTGCTCCTGCTTTAAATAAGACCCCAAGGCATAATTTTGAATTTGTTATTCAAGTTACGTCAAGAGTTCAAAATAACGATGGTTCGTACAGATATACATCTAATTTTATTCCGAGAGCATATCATGACTTTAGGCGGCTTGAACATGATTTGAAGAAAAAATACCCTGGCTTGATGGCTACAGATGTTCCCAAATTGCCGCAAAAAATGAAACATGACGACGGAATAGATAAAGATTTGTACGATGAATCTATTGCATCCTATTCCCAAAAGAATGCAGAATCAACTACTCTGGAGGAATCATCTTTTCGCACTGCGTTGAGTTCTTCTGCTCCTTCGGCAAGCTCGGTACAGCCTCTGCAAGAATTGGTTAGAGAAAGGCTCCGGTTATCTTTAAGAGGTTATTTGAGCAATCTCATTAAGTATCCAGAAATTGTACATTCTGATGTGTTCAATACTTTTTTGTCTGATTCGAAATTAGCTTATAAACAACTATCTCCAAGTGATTTCCAAGATTACGAAAAGAGAGTGCAGCATGAAAAGTCTATGGCAGAGACGCAGTATGAATTCCAAAAACAATCTGCTAATGCAATCTTGCAATTAACTAAAAACTTTGATGAATTCAAGAAAAATTTAGTGATGAGTCCAGAAGCATTATCACACATATTTGAAGAGATTGGTCAATCCCCTGATGTTAAAGATTTGTCCCCACTCTTGAGGACATTTGTTGAATGGAGTAAATTGGAAGTTGCAGCTACATTGTACCAAGCCTTTTTGAGTGCTGACAACTCTGGTGAATGGCTACAAAAATGTAAGAAGTTTCATTCATTATTCCCATACAGCATTGTGTACGGAATCTTGAAGTTTACCAATCCAATGAAAATTGTTTCACGAGTTATCGATTTATTACTTGCAAATTTCCCATCATTTTCCTTGCCACTGTGGGGATTTTCTGGTTCAAAAGAGTTGAAAAATGCTTCCAAATCAAATTCTGCAAAAAACCTACTATCTTTAATCTTCATAATGTTGTTGGACGAGGATTTGAGTGATTTCAATAAAGAGTTAAGAAGCTTGAAGGAAGAGAAGCTATCAGGCGATATGAAGTATGAAATATTTGTTGAAAGGATCGAAGCCTACGTCAATACGTCAGACGAAGCAGTTATTGATAAAATTAAAGAGGAATCTAGAGCATCTGGTAAAGATTTGTTGTTGTGCTTGCTAGTCACTGATAATCTTCTACCACCTTTGAGTCGTAGTGATTTGCCAACTTATAGTTCCATCGAAAAGTCTTTTGAATCCTATGAAAAAATAGATGGCAATGAAAAGTTGAAAGAATCCGAGTTATACTTTAATTTAAAACAATATTGGCAAATTCTTCTCCGCAAGAAAGACAAGGATTTGATGAAGCAATTATGGAAGGAACCTGAACTAACACAACTAATCAAAAAATTCTTAACCATATTCTATCAGCCTCTTATGAATGTATTTTCAAAATGTGATATCCACATTGTATTCAAGGATTATCAGAAATTTATGGATGACTTATTGCATGAATTGACGCAATTGAGTGAAAGTGGTATCTACTATCTAACCCCATGGGAGATATTTGACAGATTTAAGTCTATATTCGATAGACACGAGTCAGTTTTATGGGGATTCATACATAATCTATACGTGAAAGATGATGAGAAATTGTTTTTGAACTTAATTAAATGGATCGAAAAGTTCTTACAGTTATTGAGAATGAAATTCACGGAGTCGTCGAAGGTGAAAATCGACCTTAGAGCAATATTTCCTTCTGACGTGAACGAAGACCTACTTATAAAGCAACTTGATTCAAAAATTAACAAAACCTTGAAACGACGCAATATTTTAAAGCTGTATTTAGATAAGAAGGCGCAAGGAAATGAAATAATCACTCATCAAGATAAAATTGACCGGCACTGGGATACTGTAAACGATCAAGTTTTAGGAGATCTACGAGGTGAAGAATTCGGTCTCAATAATGACGATATTGACGATTTCAATTTATTAAATCACGAATTTGACGCTAAAGATGTAACCGACCTCGAAAAAGAATTACATCGAAAGTTAAATAAGTTGGATAAGAACCTGTCGACTTTAGATACCAGTGAATTAGATAAATTCGACTCTTACTTGCAACACCATTTACACAATTTACTATCTAATATAGATTATTAGTTATAGGTCCACAATATAGCAAAACAGTACAAGAAGCTTTAAGCGCATTCGTATTTAACGTTCGTAGCAATTAATCTTGTGAGCTCTTTGTCATCACGTGATTGTTACGATAGTACCATGTTTTTGACGGTTGGAAAATTTTAACAATATTTTGGGGCTAAGCATAACTTATTATAATTATTTTTTTAACTAGATAATACTTGAGGAGTTTTAAGATATCAAGGTAGAGGAAAAAGCAAGTGATAATGCTAAAATATTCCTTACCACGATTTATTTCATCCAAGACTACAATCAAATGGGCAAAATGCTTGATCGCAGCCATCGTTTTAGTTCATATAACATACTTTTCGATTTACCACTTGACTGATTATAAGATTGAGAATATAAGTAAAATTTACTCATCTTACACATCTGGTGATGCTAATCAACCACAACAGCCAATCAATAATCTTGCCAAGGGCGTTGATAGCTCTTCATTTCAAAAAAAAGTAAAGAAAAAATTCCAGCAAATCGAAACGGATAGGAGCAGATTCTGGCTAGCATTCACAGGATTAACTGAAACTGAAATCAAGGTTCCTGTTAGGCCATTTTTGTCTAAGTATGATTATGATAATTCTTGGAGGAATAGAAATGATTTATTCTACGATCCTCGATTTACTTTGGCGATTTACCTTAATGAAATCAAGGAGCAGTGCTTAAGTCAAGCAGACCCAAGTAATAAAGACAATCATGACAGAGTTGATTTCAATCTAGTCAAGCAATTTAAATTGCCTTTTAGCTGGGCTGACTGGATGGATTTGAAAATATTAAACTTTGAACTAACTAAACCAATGTCTGATAGAATCAATTGTCAGTATCTTAGAAGCCGTACTAATAATAATCCAGATCCATCTTACTTTTGCTGGGACAATGGAATGTTGAATGAGGATCAAGTGAAGCAGCTAGGATTCCAAAGGAATGAGCAGTTACCTGGATTCATCATACATAGCCATTCAAGTCACGATGACCGACCATTCAATGACATAAGAGTTTTGGAAGCTAAATCTTATGCTTTAACACACTTGCCGAAACCTAATAAAGTTGTATTGTTGAATGGTGGTGAGAAAGGTGGTACTTTTGAGTTTATCGTAGATCAAGACGACAACCTGAGGTTGGCTACATCTGATATGGTTTCGAAGTACTTGAAAAGTAAGGGTATTGATGAAGAAAAACTTGAGGGAGATGGTCCGATAACCCTTGATCATACTAAGGAATTAAAGGATTTGCTAAATAAGGTAACCCCAAAATATTTGCCAGAAAAAGAAGATGAGCACAATATGTATAAAATTTTGAGAAGGCAAACCAATCCAAAGGCATCGAGGGAGATGCCTTTAACGGCAAATATGTTCCACTATCCTCCTGCCATGATTGATAAACAAATCGAATTTTATGAACAAAAAAACACTGTTCCATTGGAAGACATTTCAAGGCAAGAGAGAATGTATTACGACGGATTAAAGGAATGTGCGAAATATGATGATAAAAATGAGCCTACCTATTTCAAAATGGCAACCATTAGAGTTGATGATAATAAGAACCGTGATCGCGAATATGGATGGCATTATGACTGGAGATTTTTCAATGGTGCTTTAAATTATAACAAGGATGGGTGGTCAAGATCTGAATTAATCATTAGAACTAATATAATTTTAGATAGATTATTAAGAAACTGGAATAGGTTTGCGGAAGAAAAGGGTATAATTACTTGGATTATGCATGGTCCTCTCTTGTCGTGGTATTGGGATGGGCTCATGTTCCCTTTTGATGTTGACATAGATATACAAATGCCGATGTTTGAGTTGGCCAGACTTACTAAAGACTACAATCAAACTTTGGTCCTTGAGGATCCACAAGAGGGCTATGGCAAATTTTTAATTGATGTTGGAACGTACATTCACAACAGAGGTATTTCCAAAAAGCAAAATCACATTGATGCCAGATTTGTTGATGTTGATTCTGGTATATACATTGATATTACAGCTTTGAGTAAGTCAAAAGCTAACACACCTGAAGAATACTCCAATAACGATTTGGTTAGCATCGATAAAGGGTTTAACGACGACCAGGTAGAAATCTATAATGATCGTCGTAAACACTTTTATACATTAGAACAATTATCTCCTTTGAAATATTCAATGATCGGTGGTGTGCCTGCCTACATTCCGCTGACAATAACTAATAGACTAATTTTTGAATATTCTAAAGGCTTGTCATCTTATGAGTTCCGTGACTGGTTTTTTGTTCACAGAATCAATTTGTGGTTAAGAAAAGAACAAATAGAAGCTGCATTCGATCCGGGTGCTGTCAGAGGTGGTGACGGCAGAATAGACAAAGATAAATTGTTGCATAGGATCAACAGAATGACAGATTCGGAAGTGTTGAAGTTATTAGAGGATGACATGATCTTGGTGGAGTACTACTTGACTAAAGAATATACCGATCTTCATGCCAAGGAAAGAAAGTTTTTGTTCGATCATTATGGTAGAGATAATATTGCGCTAAAAGATGACAAGCGCACTAGAGAGGATTATAATAAATTGACATCTACCTTCAAGATGAAGAAACCATTGAGAAAACCTTTATTTGACTTTGAGTATATTGAGAGGTTGAAGCATCACGTTGTTGATTCTGAATAACTCTGAGAATGAATTCTAATCGTATTATGTCACGAAGACTTCTCTATCTTGTTTTAACTTATTGATTTTATATTTTATTTATCTATAATTGCATAGAGTTACCGATCGCTACTATATATACTGTAATGAACAACCGAAGCTACTATTGCTACCGCTTTCGTCTGACGATTCATAGGCATTAAAGATGTATGGTTAAGAATATCTAATAGTTCATTTGATTATGTAAGTGAATACTAAGCTAAAAAGAAATGCCTGCCCCTATGTTAAGAAGCTGAACACTTGATTTTTTTTCTTAGGATAAACTGTTCTTCAACAAGCTGTTAGTATGTCTGTTAGTGAAAGTACTACAACAACTCTCAGAAATCGGTTTAACCGGTTAAATCAGGAATCTGGTGGAAAATCTACTGAGGAATTATTAATCGAGAAGCTAGATAAGTTTCTTTCTTCCATAGAATCAAGATTGGATAGCTTCGAGCAATACTTCAAACTAAGCAAGGAAAAAAGTAGTGATTACAATGAAGAGACCCCAGAATACTTAAAATCCAGAAGAAGCAGTAGTGCAAGTTTAAGCTCTCTTCGATCGTTTTCAGTGACTAACTTGAACATGATCTATCAGAGACTAGGTTTTGTTAAAGATTCGGTACTAAAGTCATCTTTCACCAATCTAGAATACTTATACAATACTTTGGATGACCAATATAATCATTTGTTTAATTCAAGTACTGTATCGTCGGATGATGACGAGCCAAGTACAATCAGCAAAGAATTGCTATCGGAAAAAATCATTACAACTATCCAGTATTTTGATGAAAAATTGTTGCAAGTAGACAATTTGATACAAGACAGGACTACTCAGGGTACAGCTGATTATAAGTCACCTAAGTTCAGGCATCTTCGGTTTTATAACTTCAATAAGGCCTTGAAGAACTCGGAAAATGGTTATTTGCATTACTATGAGTTACCTTTGAGCTGGAGAGAGAACCGTTACATCATTTACGGCTACAGATTTTCATTGAGTCACAAGAATATGATGAAATCTATCATAAAGTTTGACCATAATGAAAGTATGAACATTTGGACACATCTAGTCGGATTTTTAGTATTAGCATATGTTTCTTTTTTTCATTTTCCTACCACTGATGTTTTCAGGAAGCAGAGCTTAGCAGACAGTGCTGCGATGTATACATTTTTGAGTGCAGCTTTAGGATGCTTGGCGTGCTCCGTGATTTGGCACACTTATTCATGCTTTGCTAAGTTACCTACTCGATCAAACTGCGCATGTGTTGACTATACCGGTATAACTGTATTGATCACAGCGTCGGTCATATCTGCTGCTTATTGTTCTCTATATTCTCACAGCTCGTTATTGAGAGTCTATATGGTCTTTTCGTCAGTTTGTGGTTCAACTGGATTTATTTTTAATTGGTCTCCTTATTTTGATAAACCAGAATGCAGATCTTTGAGAATCGGGTTTTTCGTGGGACTAGCCTTTTTAGGAGTGACATCTGTTATATGTCAAATATTTTATGACGGTTTCATGTCATCTTTGAAATTTGTGTTTCCACTTTTTTATAAAAGTTTTCTATGGTATGCTCTAGGCGTGGTCTTTTATGGAGGTTTGTTCCCGGAAAGATGGAGGTACGATGTCATCATTAATGAAGACGAAACCTGTTCGCACTTGCACAACCCGAAGGACATCTTGAAGGGAGAGCCTGAGAATAGTGGGAAAGAAGAGATTGAACAAATTGAACGAGAATTCGAACACAAAATTGAGCATCACTACTTATATGATTGCGATTTTGATATTGCTAAACAAGCGAAAGAAGAAGTTAAAGAGGAAGAAAAATATCGGGAAATCATTGATAAGCATTTTCCGTTAGAGCCAATGAAAACGCCGTATCATAAAGATTTCTTTTCGTTATGGTGGGTTGACTATTTCCTATCCAGCCATAATATCTGGCATGTTTGTGTTGTTTTAGGAATAATTGGTCACTATTTATCGCTATTGGAGATGTTCGAAAAGCTTGCAAGAGTATAAAGGGTAAAGAATATTGTAATTGAAGGGTTCTCAAAATAAGGAACTAAATTATGTTTAATAGCTTTCTAGAAATATACGATATAATAGAAAACAGAGAATACTGTAGGGGGTTCGTTTCGCCAGTAGTATAAATGTCACAATGATCTTTATGACGTATACATTTCTCGATAATAAAGAAGTTTTTTTAATAGACCTTAATGAAAGATCAAGGTCTCAAAGCAAATGACTCTCACTTGATTCTAAATCTAGTCGCGTATTATATATGCTTAAACCTGCCAATGCTGCTGACCTCGTTTATACAAATGTCATCACGTGAAGAACCATAGTGAATATTACGTTTACAAGAATTCTAATATTAATATGAAATAAATTAAGTGGTATATATGGAGGAAAGCTATTATGTTTATAACTATACGTCTGCTGGTTTAGTCAATGGTTCGTCTTTGGTCAATGGTTCGTCTTTGGAACCCTCTTCAGGAGATTTCCCAGATGCACTTGATGAAATATTTTCACTTTGTTCGAAATTTTCCTTTTCGAAGTCATTATCATAAAGACCCAATTGAGTACCTTGCTCTTCTTGTTCTTTCAACGATAATCTTGGCATGGTAGCAGCCACTCTCCATGGTGGTCTACCATCGACATGAGCTTTAGCGAAAATGATATCAATTTCTTCTAAAGTACGACCAGCAGTTTCAGGGTAGAACCAGAAGATAACTGGGATAAACAAGAAGTTCATAATAGCAAAGAACAAATAGCAACCATAACTACTAGCAGTAATGAAGAGTGGAGTAAACATAGCAACGGCAAAGTTAGTCAACCAGTTAGTACAGGTAGAAACAGCAGTAGCGACAGTTCTAGTTCTTAATGGGTTAATCTCTGGTGGATAGATCCATGGTAAGGGCAAAATTGTAAAGGCGAAGAAGATAATAAACAAGAAAATACCGAAAGCTGCACCTTTTGCGGATTGTTTGTCGTTACCATTATCTTTAATCAAACAAGCGAAAGTAATGGTAAACGAAATACCTTGACCAGCAGCACCAATAAGGAACAATGCTCTCCTACCTAGTCTATCAATCAAAAAGAATGAAGGAATAGTTGATAAGGCGTAGACTGTTGAAAAGACACCTCCCAAAATCAATGGCAATTTACCTTTCAATTTAATAGAGTTCTTAAACAAGACAGTTGAGTAGTAAATGGATGCATTACAACCTGTGAATTGCTGAAAGAATTGGGTAGAAGCACCAATAATCATTCTGGCAAAATGCTGCTCTTTACCACCAGAGAACATCTCTTTGAATCCAACTTGAGATCTTGAAAATCTGTTGACAGCATCGGAAATGACGGTACTCTCAGCAATGACGAAATCATCATTAGGGTCAACGTCATTCAATGCACCTAAAACAATATGTGCTTCATCCTTCCTGTCATGAGCGACCAACCATCTTGGAGATTCTGGTAATTGAATAATACCAATGAACAAAATAGCAGCGAACACAATTTGGAAAGCGACTGGGAATCTCCATTGGACCGATGAGTCAACATACGATAAGCCAAAATCTAACCAGTAAGCGATGAATGTACCGAATGCTACAACAGAACCTTCCATGTTAACTAATTTACCTCTGTTCTCTGCCCTTGAAATTTCAGATTGCCAAACTGGAATAGTAGCAGTATTCAAACCATTACCAATACCAGTAACAACCCTACCAACAACAAACTGACCCAAACCCCAATGTGGGCCAAATGCAGCAACAGAGATCACAGTACCAAGAATAATAATAAGAGACCCCGCAATAACCAATGGTCTTCTACCGAATAAATCACCTCTAAATAACGCGAATAAGGCACCGAAGAAACAGCCCAATTCGTAACAAGATGTAACTGCACCTTGAATAACGGTAGCGTGATGCGATGTTCCTTTAGTTGGAGGAAACTCCTCGTTGAATCGGTCACCTGTAATAATCCCTGACATCAACCCTTGATCATAACCGAACAAGGAGAAACCTGTAGTAGCAATGATGGTGATCACTGCTCTAAGGGGTCTACCCTTGAGACCCATCGTATTGGTTCTCGACCAAATTTGAAAACCCATATTAATTACAGATCTAGCGAAAACAAATAATATGAATTACAATAACGACAATAGATTCCCTACGATTTTTTCCTGGAATTCTTCTACCTATATATACTTTTTTTGCTTGTACATCCATTTTGGTGTTTATGTCCAAGAAAGATATTTCACACCCATAGAAGACCGAAAAGAAAAAAAAAGTTAAGAAAATACTAGCGTGTTACTCATGCGCTATGACGTAAATAACAACTCTTTTCTATTAAAGCCGTGTAAGTAGCATATCATTTAATTGGCTGTCGGGAGTAAACGTTTTGAGCACTTATACATTCTATAAGAATAGGGTAAATAGTATATCGCTTGACAATAGTCGGCATTGAATGCGTACATGTAGTAAATAAACTGAATTAAAGCATTCTGCAAGAAACACGAAAATAGGCCGTATTGAGTTGATTGTCCCCACAAGTTTACCCCCACAACAAAGCTAAACGGAGCTCATATATTTCTGGTATACGAGTTTAAATTCTAGGTCCGCCCCATTTCTTCGAGATATGTCTGCAATGAATATGTTAGGCTAGCAGATTTGCCGAGGGCCCAATGCAGCAAGGATTTGAGCTTAAAAAATAAACTTGGTTAAAGTGTGTCAATAGAAACGTCTATTAAGATGATAGACAGGTGCATGAATGTTATTAAAAGACAAGAAAATATGGTTTCTAAAGTTGGCTAAATTAGTTCGCTTTCTCTCACGTAACCAGCAGCCTCACAGAAAGAACTGGAGGCATTTTCGTATACGGGGCTCATAACGAATCTTCTTTTCCTTTGTTAAAATCATAACCACATCCATCTAATTTCTTGACCGAGTAACCTAGATGCCGAAGTTGTGCATGGAGAGTGTGGCCTTCGAAGTACGAGAATCGTTAAGTCAGGTAAAACTAGGTTTCATTAACGGGCACCTGTGCCAATTGGTTCATGGAATTGTAGTATTAGTCATCTTTAAGAAAGCTCGAAGTGGTCTGATGGCATTGTCATTGGGGTGGACAATGCCACATATAGATTGGCAGGCTATATCTATAAGTGCGACAATTAAGGTTTATATACGCTTGATTGTGGTTGCAATCTAAGGTTATTATTGATTACAATTCTTACGAATCTTATGAACTATCCAGCCTATTATTATCGTATGAGGTACAAGATACAATGCGAAAGAAAAACCATACAACCTATTGTACTGTATATAAACTATTTATCTAGCTCAGTCCAATAGTAAGCGTCTAGAACAGATATTTCATAAGACATTCAATTGTCGGTAAGTTTCAGCAGACAATTGGTATGCGAGTCACGATAGACAATACAGGTTTTTGTTTTGTCGTCGAATTCATATCTGCCAATTTCGTAGATGCGCGCTAACTATACAATGCTTTGTCAAGGTGAACCTAGATGAAACTAAGCTATATTAGGCTTTTACAAAAGGATTAGCAGTATTTAAACTATTTGACATCCTGTGAAAGCTGCAGGATCTGAAGTATGGCCTTTTTTGGCGCAGTGGAGGAGGATTGTACAATGATACAATAATTCCCCGGTCTGCTATTTGGCCATTAATCTATTAAATGCCAACAAATTTAGTATAGAAACATCTAGAGGGTCCATTATCTGTGAAACAACTAAAAACTCCCAGGCTTGAGTTGATGTGCCAAGTATGTTAGAGGCTGTATGTTTTCAGATTAGAGAAGCTACATATAGAAGCATCCTATTCTCAAATGCTTATTCACTTTTCTAGGTACATCCTCAGCTCGTGGTACAGTTAAAGGTCTGAATGAGATCGGTATCTCGTAACTCTACTTGTAGCTTTTCTCGAACAATTGATATAAATTCAATACATCAAACATTTACAGTCTATGATTGGTTGTAAGTTGTATTCATGGCCAAGAACAATGAAATACATGATTTGGAAAGGACAATATCGAAGGTGCGGAATGAATATAAAAACGACTTACCTCGGCGAATTGTCCATCCAGTTCCATAAAGCATACTAGCATATAGTTAAACCAAGTAACTGGTGACAGCTAAAGCTTCAGATCAATAATAATTATTAGGAGTATACTATTTTTCAATGACATCTTCGCTAGCTTACTATCCTATTTTGATTCCTGTTTTCGGATGCATTCTGGATTTTTATTTTGTTGTGGCAGGTCTATCCCTTGTCTAATAGGATCTAAAAATTCTTTCCCCAGATTCGAAATCAGAATTTTGACTTTGAATGGATGTACCTGGTGTATTTTGTCAGATCTCTACTCAAGTAGATGACAATGTAGCAGTACGAAGATAAATGGTCCTGGTTTATTAATTGAATGTACGACGAGCGTGAAGAGGTAAGCCTGAAGAATAAAACTAAAAAACTTTGGGTTAAAGAGTACTCTTAATAGCCACTCCAACAAAAAGTTTAACCTTATTTTTCATACAAACAACTACTCGTCTACGCACATCCGAAATGCCCTACCTGTGTGTAATAGCAGAGTAAGCTGATTGTCCACATATTGACCCAATTTGCAAGTTGAGTAGACATTAGGCTTTTAGTTTGCGGAGTTAGCAGGAAGTTCATGTTATGAGACTCCGAAAACGTAGTCATAGCTAATATACAAGGTGGTTGTAACCTTCTGTTGCCGAATAAACCCTACAGCGCGCCTCTGGACCGGACCACCAACGGCTCTCGCTCACCGATGTTAATCTTCAATTATGCTCCATTCTAACCCACCTCCAACTGCGTGACTTTAACAATGCATTTCTGGCCGAAAAGATTATACCGCTATCTAAACCCCCCTCGGGTCACAGATTTGCTATGTTCGCTTATTTATTACGACGTTGATATTGAAATAAACACAATCTTAAAACCTAACCTAGTAATTGGTTGCGGAGCACTACATAAAATATCTTCGCAAAATATCTTCTTTTATCTATATTATGTAATAATGCTACGAAAAATAGATAACATTGCTTAAGTCCAAGAATCGGAACATACATATATAGCTCTGTAGAGCCTCTTTGGAAGCAGCTTGTAGTAATTATGTCATATAGTTCAATACAACTGAAGATCCAGCCTTAAAAGTGTATCAAACAAAGTGAAATGTCGGAAATACTAAGGTCGACCAACGAGGAAAAAGAAACGCTAGAAACCCCGACATTAATTCCCGGCACAGTGCATTTAGTTGATGTTAAAGGCGATTTGCATGTCAAAAAAGATAAGAGTTCGTCACATAATATTATACTTCAACCACAGCCATCGAGTAACCCCAATGACCCCCTCAGATGGAAAAAGTCTAAAAAAGCACGCCAATTTTGGTTATTATGGGTTTGGGCATTTCTTCTCGCAGTTTCAGTGAATTGGACTGGACCTGTATGGACAGAGTGGACTGAGGAGTTCGATTGTACCTTCACAGAGTTGAATATTTCCTCCGCCATATGCTTTTTATTCCTTGGTGTTGGATGTCTATTTTTACAACCAACTGCAATGAAATTGGGAAGGAGGTTTGTATATTTATTATGCACTGTAATAGTTATCGTTGGCAATATTATTGGTTCACAAGCAACTTCTGTTCAATATATGTACGTGAGCAATTTGCTTTGTGGGTTTGCAGCTGCTCCCGTGGACTCCTTGGTTGAGATATCGACTACTGACGTATTCTTTCAACACGAACGAGCTGAGTATTTATCTTGGTTCATATTAGCACTTTATGCTGGTTCAGACTTGGGCCCGGTAGCTTGTGGGTATATAGTCAAGACCATGAGCTGGAAATGGTGCTTCTACTTTCAAGTCATATTCTTCGGAATTTTATTAGTCATTCAGTTGTTCTATATGGAGGATACCACATTTGAAAGATGCCAAAACAATACAGAAAGCGAAATATTGAAGCAAATAAAGTCAAGGGAATCGAATGTAGAAATCACAATGCCTGGTGAAAAGCCATCTAAAAGTGCAAAAAATAGATCTTCCAACACAATCCATTCCGTTTGCCCGATCGACTCAGACAATGAATCTGATTCAGATGATTGCTCTGTAGACTATTCTATACCATTAAGAGGCTACTGGAAAAGAATGAGCTTTATGGAGCTTGAGTACAATGATTCAAGATCGTGGATTGCTATTTTCTTCAAACCATTCTTTTTGGCTTCATTTCCTGCTGTTATTTGGGGAGGGATTATCTACGGATCGCAAATGATGTGGTTATCTCTACTTGCAACAACTCAATCAGAAATTTATTCTGCGGACCCTTATCATTTTTCTACTTCCAGTGTTGGCTTAACTAATCTAGGAGCTTTAGGAGGTTCCCTTCTTGGGATGGTGTATGGAGGCAAGTTTGTTGATTATGTAACTATCAAACTTGCTATCCGTAACAACGGTATATTGGAACCTGAATTTAGATTGTGGACAATGATCATCCCCACAATATTCAACGCTACAGGTTTAGTTGCATATGGCATAGGTGCTTACTATAAAGCACATTGGGCTGTCCTGACAGTGATTGGACAAGGCTTACTCGGATTTGCCATGAGCTCTTCGGGAGCAATTTGCTTAACTTACACAGTAGACAGCTACCCCAAACTAGCAAGCGAAGCATTGGTATTGATGTTAGTAGCCAGGAACTGCATTGGATGTGGTTTCACTTTTGCAATTCAGCCATGGTTGGATCGATGCGGCTTGAATGTTGCGACTTGGTTAATGTTTATGCTCTCTGTTATTATCAATGGCAGTTTCGTAATAATGCTAAAGTGGGGTAAATCCTTTAGGAGGTATACTATGTCTTTGTATCTTCAATATACTGAGGGTATTCGCTGAACTCAGATGCGAAGGACATAGTAAGAGCACCTACCAAAAGGTTCTGGCAACGTACCAAGGAGTAGTGTATTTTGGATAAAATATCCTACGGGCACTTTAAGTAATATTCCATCATAAAAACATGTTTATTCCTTGACTTTACTTTTACCTAGAAAAGTGGTAGTTTCTGGTGTTCACAATATCGATCCACTGTTAAGTTATGCAAACGATATTGTAATTATTTACATTTGAAATATGCAATATCAAGTTTCCGTAAATCATATGCATTTCATTAAAGTTACTGAAATTTTTAGTATCATAGGTTCCACCGTCTATATATTTTTACAAATCAATATCGAGTATCGATTGAAAACTGATGGCTTTCAAATTGAACTTCTTGTACTAAAGCAATCACCATCCCAGTGGAGTTTCCATAGGGCTAGTCAAGTGAGGACACCCAGTTGCATCACAGCCAGACTTTCCTACTTCGGTACCCCACCAGCTGTAGTTTTCTGACCCGCCAGTATAAACAACGCAAAAGTAAATCAAAATTGCTGCAATAGCAAGACCGCAGTCTAAGCCAATTGCCATAACTAAATTATATTTCTTCCACCAAGCATGATATCTACGATGGATGTAGAAGTTGAAAATAAAAGCAACAACGGCCCAAGTCGAATAGTTGAAACCGGTCACTGACGGAATTGAAGCTGCACCAGCGAATAACAATGTTGGATTGACTTTTTTCCAAACCCCGTCTGGATATTTCCATTGAATCAAACGAATAGCGATCGCTGTTAATGCACCAACCAAGAAAAACCACAATACCCAAGAATAACGACCATCTGTGTTAAATAAGTGTTTCCCGAATAATCCCCAAACCAAGTGTGTGTTGAATTGGGTTTTCGTTTTTCTACATGTCATATTGTTGGCTGCGTTTGGCGTACAGATGTCATCTATGTGTTCCACAACGTACCCTGCCACAGAAGGACTAACTAATGAACTCCAAATAGCTGCGAAAAACAATACAATCATAGTTGCTCTTGGAGGCACTTTCATATAATGGCCAACTTTTGCACCTTGTGAAAGATGCATGGAGTGCTGTAAATTTGAAAATCCGAATGTGTAGAAATATAGTAAAGTTAGTGGCCGGCCATTGAACCAGAAGGCTGAGATAATGTTAAAAAAGGGGGCTAGACTGACACTGAAATTTGATTTGGCTTCGATTAAAGCTAATGGAATGAAGAGGCATCCACCTATAAGAACAGACACAATGAAGCCGTCAGATCCAATGTGGGAATCTTTCCATCCTTCACAGAAGGCAAAACCTAAGCCAAGTCCGATTAACATTACTACTAAGTAAACACTCCAATGAAACTTTTTGTACTTCGCTAATGCTTTATTATGAACATCTGTTGGCCTTTGCAGTAATGGAATCACAACATCTGATTTGAATTTAAGTGCAAACATAACAACCATGGAAGAGAATGTCGCTAATCCAAGAGCAACGTTCATTAGAAATGGAATGGGTAGCATTACCGGAGAATACTGCTTAAACTTGGTCTTGTCAAGTCTCCATTTTTCATCAACCACCTTGGAGGCATTATAAGAAGATCCTTTGACATCAAAAATCTTACTTGTCATGATAGGCATGTGAGCAGTTTGCCAGTGGTTTTGATAATATAATCCTGGCATAACAATCCAAATCCAAAATACAAAAGACAAAAAGACGCAAGTGACTGCCCAAAATGGCGAGGTTAATGGGTTGTTTAATGAACTTATTTGAGCCCAGTCAAATGTTATTGGGAATAGGCCGAGACCAGAAGATGTACCAAATACCTGTGAAAGTGCAGCACTTGAAGGTTTGCACCAACTTATCCATCCTCCAAGTGTACTAAGAAAAGGCATTATCAAATCCGGAAACCAATACCATATGAAGGATCCGGTAAATATTATCAAGAAGAACTTTAGTCTCGACATCCTCCACTTGCCAACGGGTTCGTTTTCATTAGAATGTAGTGCTTTAAACAACGCACAGTTACTTAAGACTCCAGGCCAAATTCGATTTGCAGGAGTGACTAATATATCTAATCCCAAACCACACCAAGCAAATGACACCAAGTAGCAGCTGAGATTAAACAATATCATCCTTCCTATACCAATATTACGATTGAAAAATTTAAATTGTTCCACCACCAAGTTATTCACTAAGCCAGCACTAATAACCAAATTCGTGAATATATAAATACAAGCGTGTTCCTTCTGGTTGAACGGGCCAGGGTTTAAATTGAAACCTAGACCAAATGGTAAAGGAATCTGGATTGCAGGAATTACTAAATGCCATAATCTGCCCAATGGATACGCCAACATCTGACCCACAACAACTTTAATATTTATGGTTGGAAATCTCATAGTAAAAAAGGAATCTACTCCTGCAATTACTGCACTTAAACAAAATGCTAAGACCCACATTCTTAGTGTGAGCGATGGCGCATCATAGTCTTTAGTTGGGATGATCGCTTCAACGTCATCGGCGGTAAAATCTAGGACTTCAGATGCTTTCATGGATGATGAGCTGTCTGAGTTTATGTCTTCTAGTAGCTTTTCATTGTCCCACGAAGAATCATGAACGCTCTGGTTCGCTTTTCCCATATCTTGTTTCTCGTCCTCTATTGTTTCTCCATGTATAGTCATGATTCTATTAGTTTTCTGTATTTTTTTCGCAGCGAAAGCCACTTGTTGGAAAATGTTCAGCTATTTATAAATGAATTCAGCGTTCGTCCTATTTATTTTGAAAATCGAGCTCGGTACTTATCTGATTAATCATATAATCCTTATTAAGACTAAAGGTCCTAGTATTAAATATGATTCGCTGAAGTCCTATAATTGCATTAGACGCATGCCCCTACGTTAAGAACTCGACGGCAATTTGGGAATTTTATGTGGACAAGAATAAGGTTTCGCAGGCTTCGTATGCAACCATGCGCGAACATGCAGGTATTTATTGTATTGATTTCGATATTAATCTTTTTGGCGGTCTATCCGATTGCACGTCCGATTCTACATCCGATATGACATCCGAGAGGCATAACCGATACTTGAAATTTTACTAAAACTACTTATAAGTAGCTACTTTAAATTCGCCGATATAGACTATCTAAACTAGAAAATTCAAAAAAGTTCGATCGTGATGGATACAGATAGTACAGACAGATCAAAGACTTCTTACACGAAACTCTTAATAAACGAAATTGGATTGAAATCTTTAGTTCGTTCCGACAAAGATGTATTCATAATAATTGCCTTGAGAATGCTAAGGTTATGTGGTTTTGGTGCAACATCATTAATCTTGGCACTATACTTGAAAGAGATAAGACTAGATGAGCAATTTATCGGAATTTTTATGACTACTACATTCATCGGTGATTTGCTTACTAGCTTTGTACTATCGATAGCGGCGGACAGGATTGGCAGAAAATGGGTCTTGCTATTTAGTTCGGCATTAATGACGTGGACTGGTATATGTTTCTGCCTATTTGAAAATTATTACCTTTTAACCATCGTCGCAGCCTTGGGTATCTTGACACCTTATGGTGGAGAAGTTGGACCTTTCAGGTCCATTGAGCAAAGTTCAATAGCTTCGTTAGTGCCGTGTGATCAAAGATCGGATATCTATGCGTGGTACACCTTCTTAGGGATGTTTTGTTCTGCGGTAGGCTCAATAGCATGCGGATCGTTGATTGATTTTATGAACAAATCACTAGGTCATTCTTTGGTGGCTAGTTATAAAATTGCGTTCTTCGGTTATTCTGTTCTTTCATTTATCACTTTTATTCTTACGTACTTCATTTCATCCAACATAGAATGGACTACAGACAAATTAAGCGAACAAGGTAGTTCAGAAACTGATGACAACGAAACATCGCAATTGCTACCAAAGCGCAAATCCGCAGAACAATCATTTTCTACTGGCCCTGCTCAGCGAGGAAACGAGCAAGTTAAAACACAAAAAAAGTGGTTCAGCTTATTGCCTTCCTTGCACAGATCAGTATTTGCACTCGTCTTAAAACTATCTTTATTATTTGCAATCGACTCGTTTGCTTCTTCTTTAGTTTCAACATCCTGGCAATCATACTTCATTAGAGAAAAGTTTCATGTATCTCCCTCATATCTAGGGTCCGTGTTTTTCTCAACTGGTGTCGTTAGTGGGGTCACCTCACTCTTGAGCACTTCATTGACCAAAAGATTGGGACCTGTGGTTACTATGGTGGTTACCCATTTACCTGCTTCAATCCTACTTGCTTTAGTACCATTTCCAACTTCATTGAAGTTCACCATGGCTATATTGGTGATTCGAGCTTCTACACAGTCTATGGATGTTGCCCCGAAGCACGTTTTCTTAGCTACCTTAGTTCCATCAAGTGACAGGACAGCTGTATTTGGCTGGGTCAATGTTGTTAAAACGTTGGCTCAAGTTGTCGGACCTACAATGTCTGGCTTTCTTACTATTCATTGTTTCCAATGGATAACATTTGTAGTTGCAGGAACGTTGAAAGTTCTTTATGACATTGGAATGTTAGCGATATTTTTATCTTATAATCGCCACCAGATGCATTGATTAGTTCTTGTCAAACCTATACTAAAGTTTATCCGTCCCGTTTTTTTACAACTCTATTTTGCGGCCGCATTAATTACAGTTTTTGGGTTAATGCAGTATTTTATTCTTTTTGCACCTTGCACTGTTGCAACTTCTTTTAAGTAATTTGCAGTTTATTGCTTTTTTAATTGTGTCCGAATACATTATCGCGACAAATGCAGACAATATGTAATATGCAGCCGACTATGCTGAACTACTAGTGTAAGTACTATAAACTGAATGGAAACTATAACCTATCAGAGCGACTTGATTTGTTATGAGCTTAATCACGTAGAACCATCAAGAACTCCGCATTATTTAAAGATATTTGCATTGAGTTGCATTACCGCTTCGATGTCGGTTATGGAGCGCTTTGGTAACTAAGCAAGTATCCTGTATAAGCATCTAGATTATGTACTCAAGGGAGTGTCTATTTTGAAAATATGTAGCACCCAATTACTCTAAACGTTTGTTACATCATATCTGATAATTTATAACTTATAAAATCGAAAAAATCAGAATTTTCGATATTCAAGAAACATTGTACAAAAGAGTTCATCAAAATCCAAATATTTATGTTGATGGCTCTTTACTGTAATACCGTTGCAACTGAAAGCTTAGCTAACTTAATAGATTTTATTATCATATGCCGCTCAAATACTCTATCGAGACGATGTACGAAAGTGCTTCGGCAATGCATTCTGTGTTACATTCCGAGATTGCATCATTCTCTCCTGTTTGATTCAATGTACACACTGAAATTGCTTTCAGTGGCCTACTTTTTGAAGCAGAATTACGAAATACAAATAAATTCTAATAGCGAAATCGTTTTCGTACCCTGCGAGATGATTAGGAAATTCGAAAAAAAAAATCTAAATGGATTAATTCTAATCTATTATAATAAATTGCTTTCAAAAAGAGATAGTCATTCCTCTACAAGAGATTAATAAGTAAAACTGAAAAGAGTTTTCTCATGTTGATACTGTAGAATTAAACTTGGGAGCGTAGAAGTTCTTCAAATCTGAAAATAGCAAAATTAGTTCTGTTGGAAAAATTTTAAGAATAGTGCCTGAGTATGAGTGTCATAGCGTATTGGCTAACTAAAGCTTGTTCTGAGGTCAATCATACAAATGCAACCTATATAAGCTAAACTAGTGCTCGAAATCTCCGTTGAGAGTGACACTTGATTCTAAGAAAAAATTTATAGGCCTAGATATATACGTAACCCGTACCTGTTCGAATTATCTGCATAATCGCAAATTCTTCTTCCAACGTATGTAAAGCAGCATCTATTCCACATAATTCCTTAAGTAAACTACACTATGGTGTATCTTTTTTGACTGGCCAGCTTCACGAACCAGCTTTTACTCCGCCCTTGCTAAGCGCACCAATTCTACGGTCGAGTAGTCGGAGTTAAATTATCACAAGAGATTTTAAATGTTCAAAATGATCTGGATGATTGAATTTAATTAAGTTATAATAGATATAAAGTTCAATAATTATTGATTTATTTTGCTAGATGGTATGTCATTCTCTTTACCATTGTACCTTGAAATATTTTCCAGTGGTAAGAAGCCCGATATCACCTTTGATGTTCATAAGTTGGAGTCAAATGCGTTAGAAAGACTTCTGGACGAATCTGTTGGATACGTTTGGGGGTCGGCGGGTACCCGTGAAACAGATAACAAGAATCGAATTGCTTTCTTGAAATGGCTGATCATTCCAAACAGATTGGTTCATGATGATTATCCTGATTTAGCAACAACTCTCTTTGGAAAAGAATATGAAACCCCGATTGCCATGGCCCCCGTGGGAGTACAAACAATATTTCACCCTCAAGGAGAATTGGCTTCTGCCGCAGCAGCAGTGGAAGAAGATGTCCCTTATATTTTATCGACAGCTAGTTCCCACCTGATTGAATCAGTGGCAGAGGCTAATGAAGATGGTACTCGGTGGTATCAATTGTATTGGCCTTCTAATGAGAATAATGATATTACTGTCAGTCTATTAAAGAGAGCAAAAGCCGCTGGCTATTCTGTTTTGGTGGTTACTTTGGACACATACACTCTTGGATGGAGACCCTCAGACTTGGACAATGCCTATAATCCGTTCATTAAGCCTGACTCTACAGGAATTGCCTTAGGATTACTGGATCCTGTTTATCGCCAACTGTTTTTGGAGCGATTTGGTGTCCCAGTAGAAGAGGATATGGAGCAAGCTGCTGTTGAATTAACTAGAATCTTTTTCCCGGGCACATCTCACACGTGGAACGATTTAGCATTCCTCAGAAAGCACTGGGATGGTCCTATTGTTTTGAAAGGAATCCAGAGTGTAAGTGATGCAATCAAAGCGTCTGAATCTAAATTTGTCGATGGTATTGTTGTCTCAAATCACGGTGGCCGCCAGCAAGATGGAGGTGTTGCATCTTTACAAATGCTTCCCCGTATTGCCGAGGCCGTAGGTGACAAATTAGAGATTATCTTTGACTCTGGCATTCGCTGTGGGGCAGATATTGCTAAAGCTTTGGCTCTAGGTGCCAAAATGGTGCTTATAGGGAGGCCCTACGTCTATGGCCTTGCATTAGGTGCAGATATTGGCGTGAAGCAAGTTTTGAAGCTGATGAAGGCAGAGCTTGAGCTAACACTTCATCTCTCTGGAATCAAATCAGTTAGAAAAGAACATTTGAATAAGACTATTCTTTACGAGGAAACTGCGGTCACCAAATTATGATTTCGTTTTGACTCTATTTGGACTCCAAGAATGGAGTTATCCTCTTTTTACATTATCCGAGTACCTATCGATATGAGAGTTATATATCATCCGGATTTATACATGAAAGGTTATACGTAGCCAACTATATAAGAGTATCAACTAGATTGTGCTATCCTATAAGTATGGAAACTCTCTCAGTTGAAGGATCCGAGAGTAGACATGTTTCTATCTAAATAAATACGCAAACTAGTTAACCTATCTTCAAGTTAGGTAAGTAGAACATCTCTTCTGAGGTGTTTCCATCAGCAACTTATGTCAAACAAAAAATATTACTCAGTTGCATGATTGACCTTGAAAATTCATTTTTACCGGAGCGATATGAAGTATTTTTTAACACTTCTCAAGAGCCTACCTGAGTACCTCGTTGTAATAACTGTTAAACATACTACTTTTTTTACTTAAATGAAAAGAGAATTCATGTTGTTTGTCTTTTGAGTTACTTGAATACTTTTTTCGCAACTTGATTCACTGATTGCAAAGTATTTTGTCATTGGTTTAGTAGATTTATTCAAGCCGGTATTACATTGATAAAATCCGAATGCAACCGAAGAATGTAACTTTTAGCACTTGGGCGACTCACTACCTTCCTCACACTTTCAATAGCGAGTTCTCCTCAAAATTACGAGCGGCGCGCATAATATACTAAAAATTTTTTTGAAGTATGTCATTCTTTCTTATACCTACATTTGCGATCCCCTCCTGAACAATACGTCTAGACCGTAGGAGCTTTTTCACTTAAGCTTTTATGGGACCGAATTTCATCAAAATCTCTTGTTTTAAGTGATGGTACTTGATCCCTCTGTGGGATTGGACCTATGTGTGTACTTTTGGCGGAAGCGACTAAATGTTTCAGGACAGGTTTAAGTTCGCCATATATGCAATAAAAATCTGTGCAATTTCCCGAGTATGTGTCTAGTTGCAGTTAGTAACTTTGCAGTTATGACTGCAGCGGTTTTCCGTCGCACTAGAGCCATATCAGAGATATGTTTCAATTAACGCTTCTGTTTTTAATCACTTTTTGAAATCAGAACAAAGATATAAGAAAAATAGTTATGTTTTGTTCCAGTCACCTCTTCCTCTCTAGTCTGCTACAGTGTGTTTACCATCTAGCTATATCTATTCATTCGTATCCTACCAGTTTTTTGTCGTATCTCTGCAAACAGGGCTGTTTCTACGTGCTTCTAGTATACTCGGTATACTAGGCTGATACGCGGTCCTGATCCTATTGTCTCTCCTCACAACCTTTTCGTCTTAATGTCGCTTGTATTGTCTTTCGAGACCTATTGTTTTTTATCTGACAGGCTTGTGTCTTCCTTTTTTTTTAATGAAGAATGGGTTCTAGTGCTTGTCAAATCTCGATTTGGTACAAGCGGAGTAAAAGTGCCGCCTACTTCCCAGCCAAAGTACTTCCTATCCCAACGCTTTCGCTTAAGGCATGACATGAGATTGCCAGATTATACTAAAAAATACAATTTGAAATGTACTATCGAGTTGCATCGCATTTGGAAATTAATAAATATGACAACAATAACACAATCGTAAATTGTACAGATGTTACATTGGTAAAATACGAAGTTCAACAATAAATTGGAGTATTCTATATGTACAAATTGGTAACTAAGGTACTGAGGTAGGAATAATTCAAAAACAGGTTACATTGATCATAGTAAATTTCTCCGAACAATCAATTACCCCAATCTTTTATGCACCAAAATACGGGCACGCTTATTGTTATACGGAATATTGCTCCTCAATACATTAAGAAGGAGTATATAATCAATAATTTATCGCAAAGGAGAAATATATTCTTTGCAATAATTTCTGGTTATAAAGACACAGGAATATCCGTTGAATTTATTTTGGAAATACTGTTCATTTCGTGTATTACATTTTATTGATAGTTATTCGCGATGGGTTATGAAGAAAGATTACGTCCCAGTGCTTTGAGGTTCAACAACTACTTGAATAAATTCCCTAAAACATATAATGTTTTCTTTGTTGGAATGATTTCCTGTATATCTGGTATGATGTTTGGTTTCGATATTTCATCTATCTCAGCATTCATAGGAACCCCCCAATATAAACACTACTTTAATTGGCCAGATTCTGACTTGCAAGGAATTATCACTTCTTCCATGGCTTTGGGGTCTTTTTTTGGATGCTTTGCATCTGGTGTGGTTTCGGAGCCATTTGGGAGACGTGCTGCTTTGTTTTGTTGTGCCTTTTTTTGGTGTGTTGGAGCTGCTATTCAATCTTCTTCTCAAAATGTTGCACAGTTAATCTGTGGTCGTTTGATTTCGGGTTTTGGTATTGGGTTTGGATCCTCAGTTGCACCAGTGTACGGAGCAGAGTTAGCGCCTCGTAAAATTCGGGGTTTTATCGGATGTTTGTTTCAATTTTCTGTTACCTTAGGGATCATGATTATGTTTTTTATCTCCTATGGATGCTCGCAAATTCAGGGAGTAGGATCCTTCCGTCTTGCTTGGGGAATTCAAATTATTCCTGGATTATGCTTGGCTGTAGGCTTGTTTTTCTTACCAGATTCTCCAAGATGGTGGGCAAAGCAGGGCGAGTGGGATGTTTGCGAACATGTTATTGCTAATGTCCATGCAAAAGGTGATTTGAAAAACCCTGATGTATTAATCGAAGTCACTGAGATTAGGGAGCAGATATTAATCGAAGAAAATGTCAGAGCTTTCACATATGCTGATTTATTCTCTAAGAAGTATCTTTTAAGAACCTTCACAGCGATATTCGCTCAGGTGTGGCAACAATTGACGGGTATGAATACATTGATGTATTATATTGTGTATATTTTCCAAATGGCTGGTATAACTGGAAACACCAAT
Source organism: Debaryomyces udenii (assembly GCA_030556595.1). NCBI lineage: Eukaryota > Fungi > Ascomycota > Pichiomycetes > Serinales > Debaryomycetaceae > Debaryomyces > Debaryomyces udenii. The sequence continues at coordinate 31,642 of JAKTUI010000004.1, read as the reverse complement.
TTGATTTCTGGTGCCATTCAATATTGTCTTAATGTTGCTATGACAATTCCTGCTTTTTATTTGGTGGATAAGTTCGGAAGACGTCCTATCTTGTTAATTGGTTCAGCGCTTATGTTTGGTTGGCAATGTGCTATTGGTGGTATATTAGCAACATATGCTGAACCTTATAACAATCCAGACGATCCCTCTATCAGAATCAAAATTCCTTCAAATAACCAAAATGCCGCAAGAGGTGTTATTGCTTGCTGCTACTTATTTGTCTGTTCATTTGCACCAACATGGGGTGTAGTTATTTGGGGCTACTGCGCTGAAGTCTGGGGAGATAGTGCTTCCAGACAAAGAGGAGCAGCAGTAGCTACCGCCGCTGATTGGGCCCTTAATTTTGCTATTGGAATGTTCACCCCCTCTGCCTTCAAAAATATTACATGGAAAACATACTTCGTATTTGCAGCTTTCTGTGGTGCTATGTTCCTTCATACTTTCTTTGGATTCCCTGAAACCAAAGGAAAAAGATTGGAGGAGATTGGCCAGATGTGGGATGAGCATGTTCCAGCCTGGAGAACTGCATCGTGGAAGCCTCGCGTTCCATTATTATCTGAAGCTGAAAAGATAGTGCTTGAGCATCGCGATGTTGGACACATTTCGACTTCCAATTCTAATTTAAGCGAAAAAGTTCCAACTACAGAAGAGCAAAGATCTAATCCTTCTTCTGTTTAGTGCGACAAACCTTTAATAGCTTTTATATGTTTAATTGATTTTATGCTTCAATAAGTAGGAATTTCTCTCTCGATATTCACGAAACCCAAAAGTTGCCATGCAAGGATAGAATTATGCACCTATGGTTATGTCGTGTAGTTTATATAATATTCTTTTTATAAAAAATGGTGGTATTTCTCGTATGCCAAGTATATAGAATCCCAATCCTACTGCAATTTTTTATTACTGCAAAGAAGTTGCAAACTGTTTCAAAAGGTGGAGGTGCTCGAAAATTATCTATTATTTATGCATTATTCAATATTTTTAACTTTCCGCGAGAAATTAACATTTTTTTGCCGCAAGCAAAGGTTGAGTACTATTAAATGATTACACTTCTAGGAAAATTACATTTTATTTGTTTTATGCAAATGGTACCTCCCGATTAGATCTACATTCTTGTAAAATGGTGAAACAAAGCTCACGAGTCTTTCGAACCATTACAGGCAAAAAGTATGTTTACTAAGAATTCTTTGATAAAAAAATGAATAATTTAAATCTCACTTTCAGATGTTGAGCTAGCTTGTTGGAATTTGGATCTGACAAGTATGTGACTCGATCATATATGTGAGAATTCCGTTTCTTACGTTATAATATGGTTTTCAATTATTGCAAAGGCTGCAAAATTGTCGCGCATATCACCCAGTCTCGATTATGAGAATATATTTTTCATTTGAGTTGTTCTAGTGAAGTTAATAACTTACTTAAAGCTTTTGACGAGAAATAATCATCGACAAATTAGGCTTACGGAATTGAGCTACTCAAAATTCTTCAAAATCAGTCAGCTAAGTTGAAGAAACCACAATAGCGGCTTTTTGGCACATTTCAACACGCCTCTTTGAAAAATATTCGTCACTGATATCTTATACGTCAGAAAATATCTAAAGCATCTTAGTTCCAAACGAAAATATCCAGTGGGGTGTCATTAGACTGTGAAACTTAGATGATTTATTGTTCTGTAGTGAAACTCATTCAAAGTTTTCTCTGTTACCAGAAAAATGATTGGGTCTTTACGAAGTAAAAATTAGGAGTTTCACCGGAGAAATACTCAATTTGTCTTCAGCTTGATCCTTTGAACTCAAAAAGTGGTACTTGCCTTATGATCTTCCTTACACTACTACAATTGTAATTTTTTGGTAGTAGTCTTGTGAGTTCCACCATTTAACCGTAGCTGACGTCACGACATGGAAAATGCCAAAATCTTGATCAGTTTTTTACCCCTTTTAAAAAATGAATACATAGTCAAATTTTTCTTCCCTGGAACCTAATTCCTAAGAAGGTTGGAATGTTAATGGCAAAAAAAGATCATAAATACCAACTGATTTGGACGGGGAAGTTGACTACCCCTGATTTGAATATTTATATAGCTTGAGAGGCGCATTAATCGAAAATTCTAAAGCTTTAAGAATCTTTCATCTTTCAAACGTCATAGGTACCGGAACATCCTGCTTTTACTATTTAAAACTTCATTACATGCTCTATTGTATTGCAAAAAATTTAAGCCAGGAAACATTCTTTCCAAGCGAACCTGACATAAACCCAATGTATTCACTGACATCGTATTTAACTTGTACTATACACATTGCAAAAATTACATTTCGAAATTCGAAATCTATACTAGTACATAAGAAGAAAAAAAGCTATCTAATTAGCTATTTAATTAAAGAGTAGAAATGTTCGTATCCGAAGTATACTTTACGGGAGCTAAAGAAATTGTGCGCTCATCTAAATCATATACCACATATGCACTTCTCAAGAAATTATCACCTAAAATGTTCAATCCAGTAGATTCGAAGATACCTAGGAAGCATTGGCCTGTATCAGAACCATCATCATTTTGTAGCGGACTTACTAGATGGGAGGCAGGGACTTCAATCGTAAACCCCTTTTCAAATGAGTATTTCAAGGTGTCCGAACTTGAATGATTGCAATCGACAATATAAGCACCAACAGTATCATTATAAGTCCCTCCAAAAGCTTTGCCAATCTGATCAACATTATCTTTTGGAAGGAAAGTCAATGTGGTGCCCGAGTCGAGGAGAGCTTGCGTGTTGATGGATACATTCTTAGAACCGTAAGAAGCAGAAATTAGTTCAATACTCAAATATCTCGAATCTTTGTCAATAGAAAACTTGGCGAGATCCCCACTATATTTTGCATCATCTACTCCACCATAGATTATTGACCCTTCTGAAGCGTCTGGAGCATTCAAGTAAAGCGAGTAAGCATTTTTTGAAATAACGCCTTGCTTAGCAAGTAAGGCAGGAAAATTGGGATACTCTTTTTCTGAAGTTTCCAATGATGTAAGACCAATTCCGAGGATACCATAACCAAGTGTTGTGTTGTCAACATTACCGAAGTGTAAACCTGTCACACCTTCATCAGCGTTAGGGAAGGAAACATTATCAGATGCCCATGTTCCACGAGCGTAAGACTTATCCACATAGGTTGCATAAAAATTCTCTGTTAAATTTTTGAAGGAATCGGAATCAGATGGATCATAGGTGCCATCAGATTTGCAATCAGAACAAGAAGCGTTTGAAGCAATAACCCATAAATCTGAAGAGCCAGTATCAAGCTGCACTGAAACCTTTTGTTTATTAGAGCCTATTTGTATATCAGTAAGATAATAGGTGTTCTCATTTTTCAAAGGTTCTTCAAAGAGTGGGCTACCTTTACTGGGTGCCAGTTTATTTGGAAGTTTCAACACAGGGCCCTTATATTTGAAACCTATTGTATTCAATATATGCTTACTTCCTCTCTCTATCTGGAAGCTTGTCGTAAGGAATTTACCGGGCTTCTTGATATTATCGAGTGGAATTATTGATGATAATACTTGCACATTTGCAAACACCAAAATCAATGCTGCGGCGAAAAGAATTCTAAGTTGCAATAAATAGAAAGTCATGGCTAAATGTATGTTTCGAAAATACTTCAATGAAGATGATCCTCTTAAAGTTCAGTCGAATTCCACAGCGGCGAATTGCTTTGGTTTATATAGTCATTATACTTGCATCCAGGATTTTATGAAAGTTCAGCTCTCTCTGTTCTTAAAATAGTTAAACAATTGAAAATTCACCATCATTAAAGACATTCGCTTGAACAATTCTTTATCATTTCACCGTTCAAAACCTTCTGAATTGTTATGATTGCGTTTTACTTTAGGTACTATTGTTGGCGGATCATTTCGAAGCCAGCATTTTTCTCTCATATAAAGATTGATAATGCGGTTAAAGCCAGCATCGCAAAATGCATGTGCCGGACAGGGGTTTGTTCTGTACCGCGAAAGTTGCAAAAAAGTTGCTTGTCACTATGATTACATAATCACAAACAATTGACTTGATTTTGCATGCAATTGCGACTTATTTGTTCCGATTATCTCAAATCTATTCTCGAACAACATATGAATAAAGCCGGTTGATAGGCCTCGATCTCTCAGTGATTTAATCAAAGCTGCTTCTAAAGCCTCCCTCTTAAAGGTTTACTTGAAAGCGGCACCTCTTAGTATTCTTTTTCATGCTTTACACTACTCCTTTAATCACAACATAGGTTCCCCCCCCACTATGTATTTCATACTGTACAAGGCTATTATCCTCTGGCAACTTCCTTCATAATCTCTTGTAAGACATGCTATAATATTTACGTAAGATAAAACCGCAGCACTAAATATTATTATATGGCATTGATTAAATTTTAAAAACCGACTCGTCTAATAATTTTCGTTCAGGATGAATCGTAACCTCCAGGGAACCTTTGAAATAAATCAGCAAGTAAGAAAAAAAATTAAATTATATGGACTAAAACAGAAGTAAAAGACACTAAGAGACATTTTGTTGCTTACTATGTTAAGTAACAGCCCGATTATGAAGTCGAACCACACCGACACACCACATTGCTAAATTGCGCAATCACATCAAATAAGAGTAATAAAATAAGGAGCTAATTTTATTGATTGTGGTGGGAATTTAGTCAAAGGGGGTGCTTCTGAGTTTTAATACCTAAATTAAACTTTCGAGATTTGAGTTAAATAGAATAACTTTCCAATGTAATCGATAGTATTATCAACCGACGAAAACTTGGGAAGACGATGCCATCAACGAGCGATAACGTTATAGAAGTCAAGGCAAATAACACTATAATACACTACAATGTGAGTGATTCTAATCTGATTAGTTCATTGAACAAAAATCCAGAAGTTGTACACGAAAGGGATTTCTCTTTCACAGATTTAAATCGCGACAAGGAGCCGCTAATCGATCTTGATTTAAAGTTGACTGAGGAAGAAAGACAATATAGAGCAACCTCGAGATGGTTTAAATTTAAGCTTTTCTTGTGGGATTCAGTTGATAAACACCCCACAGAAAAGAAGTTCTTGTTCAAATTAGATTTTTTTTTGCTTAGCTCATCGATGTTAGGATATTTCATTAAGCAGTTGAATTCTTCCAATATTAAAACTGCTTATGTCAATGGTATGAGTGAATTCTACGATATGAATCAGAATCAGTACAATTATCTTCAAACCCTCTGGACAATTGGATATATTATTGGGCAGATTCCATCAAATTTAATTCTACATAGAATTAGTGCTCGTTATTATTTGGGAGGCTTGGAAATAGTATGGGCTATCTTAACTGTTTTGATGATAACTTGTAAATCCTTGAATGGGCTCTATACTATTAGGTTTTTCATCGGTTTAACCGAATCAGGCTATTTTCCAGGCTTAGAATACTTGGTTGGTTCTTGGTACGATAGAAAAGAGTTGAGCAAACGATCCACCTTTTTCGCTGTTGCTGGCGTTGCTTCGGGATTGGTATCTGGGCCTCTACAAAGTAGAATCTTAAACAACTTTGGGCAAAGCAAATTACCACCTTTCAAATGGATGTTCGTTTTTGATGCAGTCATTTCTTTTCCCATTGGTATTTATACTATGTTCGTTGATCCCAATACCCCATCAACCACGAAAGCTTGGTATTGGACAAAAGAAGATAAGTTAGTTGCATTAGAAAGAAGAAGGAGAATTGGTGCCCTGTTAAACACACGTGAAAAATACACTTGGAATAAAATAAAGTCCTTTTTTAATACTTGGCATATCTATGTTTTTCCATTGATATTTTTGGCTTATAATAATAGTTGCTCCGCAATAAATCAACCCACATTTGAAGGCTGGATGAAAAACGGGTTACACGTACCCCAAGAGACCTACAACAAAATGCCAGCAGTGATTTCTGGTGTTGGAATAGCTGTTGCCGTAATTTTAGCCTACTTTGCAGATTTCCTCGGTGGTAAGAAAAATCATTATTTTGTTTTTGCATTTTTTGTATTCTTAATCATTGGATGCTCATTGCTATCACATTGGCATATTCCAATAGGATTACACTGGTTATCATATTTTTTGATTGGTGTACCGACTTCATGGGGACAGCCACAGATATTTTCTTGGGTGAATAGATTATTGATGGAAGATGATATGAAGCGGAATTTCGTCGTTGTTTGTACAAATACACTTGCTTATGTTACTAGTGCTTTTGTTCCAATATTTGTATGGAATACTCAGGATAGCCCTGCTTATTTTATTGGATTTACGTACACGGCTTGTTTGTCCAGTTTTGGTGTGATAATGACTTCCCTAGCATTACACTTCTCTCTTAGAGACGAGAGGTCCAGCAGGTTAAATCTGGTAAAGGATGATGTCTCGATTTCAACTAGAGAATGAAGTTCATCTCCTTTTAGTAAATATATGACGAATAGTTTTATTTGTATATGTGATTTATTTAAAAGAACTGACCTTAGGTTTCACAGTTCTGCTGAGAGCTTTAAAATTCTCTATATGCTCAGAGATCATCTCTTCGGAGGAAGGAGGTTAGCAAGTAGGCGCTTATACCTAAATAAAACATGTATTTTAAGTCTCTCCAAACTTTTTTAAATTACAAGAGAAAAGTCGTAAGCTTCGAAGAGGCCTCAAAAATATAAATATCGAAGGAGCTCTCTTTGGGTACTTTACATGATTGCTTTAAATTAATTTTGCAATTAGAAAGGACAGAAGTAATTCAAAGCAGCATTTGTTTTCGAAAAAGTGGCTGCGAAAAATTATAAAGATTTCTTTCTAAGTGCGCACGAGAATTGTTGCAGATAAGCATCCACAATTAACAATATCTTCTGTACTTTGTTGTGCACTTATTCGGCATTAATATCTGAAAAAAACACCACACTTTTTAACGTTAGAACTTAGTAATCATCGTACAAGCACCAAAAGCTAAAGCGAAACTTCTTTTTAAGACATATCTCCTCAGTTGTAAACGCCACAAATTCTACAATCTAAGCAATCTGAATATATTGCTTAACACTTGAAGTCTTTGAATTAATAAGCGGAAAAGCCACATTGTATAATTGTTATAAACTGATTGCATTTTTTCAAAACTATAAGAGCTTAACCAATTTCTATACCCTAACGTATACAATACAATAAGACTACTCTATAATGGCTCCAACTGCAGATATAATTGATAATAATTCGTCAGATTTTGACTTAGAAAAAGCTATACAAGGCATTGCCCAATTAAGTACAGCTAATAAGCGTAATATTAAATCATCTTATAAGGGTGGATTTACGGACTCGTGGATAGAGAAGCTACCTGTCTCATCTCGCAATAGGTTGGAAAAGGCAGGGATTGATTTGTCTAAAGGCTACCCAGAAAGACCACCTACTGAAAGTATTCCCATATTTCTTGATGAAGCTATCTCTATTCGTAATGAGGAGCTTCCTTATTTAGAGAGAGCAAAAAAGGCAGATCCTGAGAAAAAAGCTTTGTTTACGGCTGCTAGTAAAGTTAAGCATTTGACGAAACATATTGGCACAGAGATTATCGGCTTACAATTGAGTGACTTAAATGACAAACAAAAGGATGAATTAGCTTTATTGATTGCTGAACGAGTTGTTGTCTTCTTCAGGGACCAAGACCTATCTCCTCAAAAACAGTTAGAATTAGGTGGCTATTGGGGTACAGTTGAAAAGCATGCTCAGCAAGTTCATGTTCCTGGTTACCATGGAATTACAGTAATTTGGCAGGACTTATTCAGGAATCTCGGATTAGATATCAATTTTAAGAATACAACTACCTCTGGGACGAGTATTTGGCATACTGATTTAACACATGAGTTACAACCGCCTGGTATCACCCACTTACATAATGACTCGATTCCGGAAGTGGGGGGCGATACCGTTTGGTCCTCTGGCTATGCTGCTTATGATAAATTATCGCCGGCTTTACAGGAATTTTTGGAAGGTAAAAATGCCGTCTATATTTCTGCCCACCAATACATTGACCGCGAGAGTCCTTTAAGTGGCAGAAGGAATATTGAAAGAGAGCACCCTATTATTAGAACTCATCCTGCTACTGGCTGGAAATCGTTGTTTGTAAATCGATCCATGACTAGGAGAATTGTAGGATTAGAGCCCGAAGAGTCTAAGGTCATTTTAGAGTACTTATTCAATGTTTTTGAGAAGAATTTAGATATCCAAGTTCGTTTTAACTGGCAGCCCACTAAAGAGGGATTGGGAACTTCAGCGTTGTGGGATAATAGAGTTTCTCAGCATTTTGCTGTATGGGACCATGAGGGTAAAGAGCCTAGACATGGTACCAGAGTTTCATCTTTGGCAGAGGTGCCTTATTTCGATCCAACTTCTAAATCACAAAGAGAAGCATTGGGCTTAAATTAGTTTATGATAGTATTCAACGAGTGTTTAATTGTTGATCAATTAACCTTAAATTGACTTTTGAAATATTTAGTTCGATTTGGCGGTTTCTCAAATGTTTTACGATTGCCCATATGTATAGTTTGTGGTTACTTAATCATGTAGGTAGCAAAAACTTTACCTAAGTTATACATGACGCAAACATTTGATTTGTATTTTCATTCATGTAATTGCTTCTTTTTAGCTCCCATGTATTAACGCTTGCTTGAGCAGTGATATATTTCGTACATCAGGAATACTAAGGTAGTAGCTGTTTCGCAGTCCACTGTAGAACTCTAGAATAATGAGCTTAATCTGACTAATCCACACTTTATTAAAAGAGCCATAGTTTAAAAACAAGCTTTTTAATTGTTTAAATGTAGAATATTATTAGGTAATAAAGAGATGGCATATCATAATATGCCCACCACAATTTAATGGTTTTGAATATAAAATAAAGGTTGATCCTAATGCAAGGAATGAAACATTTTTTAGATATTGCAAAATGTCTCCAGTCGCAGCAGAAAATATTTCAAACGATAGCCTTGAACAAAAAATCGAAGGTTTAACAACATTTAAAGCGGTCAGCAAGAGCATTTTGGAGAATAGAGTCGAATACCAACTTAAATGGTTAGACCAATTACCTGCACCTGCCAGAGCAAGATTTGAAAAAGCTGGACTTGATTTATCACAAGGATATCCTGCAATCCCAGATTCTAGGAATATTCCCCGATTTGTGGATGAGGCATTTGAAATAAGAAACAACGAGTTTCCTTATGTAGAGAGGGGAAAAAAAGCTGATCCTGAGAAAAAGGCTTTGTTTGATGCTGCAAAGGAAGTAAGGGATTTAACGAAACATTTAGGTACGGAAATTATTGGCTTACAGTTGAGTGAATTGAATGACAAGCAAAAGGATGAATTAGCTTTATTAGTTGCCGAAAGGGTGGTCGTCTTTTTCAGAGATCAAGACTTGTCCCCCCAGAAACAATTAGAATTGGGGAAATACTGGGGCCAAGTTGAAAAACATCCTCAGGCGCGCTATGTTCCACTTCCTGGGCAATCATTTGATAATGAAAAATTGGAAGGTAGCGGAATCACTGTAATCTGGAGAAAGTTTCTTAATGATTTGAATGACCGTAAGCAGGATTTCAGAAAAGAAGTTGGTAATACGGTCTTCCATACTGATTTAGTTCATGAAAAGCAGCCAGCAGGTATTACACACTTACACAATGATACAATCCCCAAAACAGGAGGCGACACTGTTTGGAGTTCTGGATATGCTGCTTATGACAAATTATCACCAGCGCTTCAAAACTTTTTGGATGGTAAAACTGCAATTTATCGATCTGCCCATCCATATTTGGATCGAAATGACCCCTTGAAAGGACCTGTTTATATAGAACGTGAACACCCAATTATAAGGACCCACCCTGCAACAGGTTGGAAGAGTTTATTTGTTAACAGAGCCATGACCTTGAGAATTGTTGGTTTAGAACCTGAGGAGTCTAGGGTATTTTTGGAATACTTATTCAATGTTTTCGAGAAGAATCTAGACATTCAAGTTCGTTTTAGCTGGCAGCCGACTAAAGAAGGCTTCGGAACCTCAGCTATTTGGGACAATAGAGTTTCCCAGCATTACGCTGTCGGTGACTACAGCCAAGAAACAGATGACAGACATGGTACTAGAGTCAGTTCTTTAGCGGAAATTCCTTACTTCGATCCCAATTCGAAATCTCAAAGAGAAGCATTAGGACTATCGGATTAGGCCGGAGCTAATAGATCATGTTACTATAGAGCATCTGGCTACGACTATACAGTTTGCTTGAAATTTCAATTAAGAAATTATTCTGACTATGATCTAAGTGGTTGCACATGAGCCGCTTTTGCCTTTTTTTTCTACATTGCGTTTGGTGGAACTGCAATTTGCAATTGATAATTTTATCTTGTTTTATGGACATACAAACACTAATAAGGAGAACTCAAGAATTATCTTAGACGAGCGAAGTATCTTTTGAAATTCATATAAGAAGTATTCTGTCCTGAAAAGGTTCTTCCGCTTTGCAAACACCTTATATACTCAGTTTTTATGGATTGCAGTCAAAGTTTACGTATTCTTATGCTTTATGCACACTTACAGTTCAAGTACTTACTTGCCAAAGTTCAGTTCATTTAAAAGGTGTTCTTTACCCCATACTATGAAGTCAATGATTGAATTCGACTTAGTAGTCCTTTAAAAGGTTTTTTTTGGCTAATTTGTTAAGATTAACTTGAATACATGATATATATGCTGGTTTTTCAAACGAAGATACCATGTAGATACATTTTTGGCAGTATTATTGAGAAATGAGGATAACAATATCTCTAAGTCATAAATTCTAGCTTATATTTTGTAAATGAAAGTATATTTTGCAGAAAAAAGAATTCCAATACTAGTATCTTTCAATAAAGAATGTGAATCATAAGTGGTGAACAATATAGAACATGCTTACAAATAGCATGCTGATTAATGTAAGAACATACTTTTCAAATTTATTGCTAATTTTAAATTGAGTGAGGTAGTATTAGTTAAACTCAATTACGCCAACTATGGCTTTAATTATATTAGCATTTCTTTGATGCTTGACATTACCTTTTAGAGTTTAAATAAAATAATAGTACATAAAGACAAATTTTCTCGAGCAATCTTTGTATTTGTCAGTTGCTACTTCATTTACAATGTCCACTGAAATCAAGAGAGACTACACTATCGATCATTTAATATCAAAGCGGGCTATTAACAGATCATATAATCACTTTACATCTGATACTTCAAAAAATACTCCTCCTGGGTTTGAACCACACCCCAAACCTTTAGGACTTGCTTATGGCAGACCAAATCCTCAATACTACCCTATTAAGAAAATAACTATTAACTTAGATGGCTATCCATTTCAGAATTCAATATTTAAAGATAAGTTTAGCGAAAGCTCAATTGAGATTGTGAGAAATCCCGAAGACTCAAATTTTATTGGATCTAATGAAGCTTTCCAATATGGTGACCTTAAGGGCTTACCAGTATTTGTAAATTTTGTAAACAGTTTTGTCAAGGAAATTCATTTGCCATTATATGATGATTGGTCAACGATTGCTACAAATGGAGCTGGAGACGGTATGCACAAGGTTGCTGATGCTGTTGTTGGCCCCGGAGATATTGTTTTGGTTGAAGAGTTTACGTTTACTCCATTCATCAACAATGTTGTCAACTCGGGTGGCATCGCGATCCCAATCAAGTTAAATTTGAGAGGCAATGCAGAACTTGACGTAAGCTATTTAAATGACTTATTAAACAATTGGGATACGTTAAAACCAGAGCATAAGGGAAATAAGCCTAAAGCATTCTATACCATACCTACTTGTCAAAACCCTACTGGCTCGACTCAATCAATCGAAACAAGAAAGAAAGTTTACGAGCTAGCCTCAATTCATGACTTTTTGATAATCGAAGATGATCCATACGGATACTTGACTTTACCTCCACACACTAAGCCTAGCATTTCTGATTTATCAAAAGAAAGAATTTCTCTAGATGAATATCTTGAAAACCATTTGCTACCATCTTACTTGCGGTTTGACAATCAAGGTAGGGTTATTCGTATAGAAACTTTTTCAAAAGTATTCGCACCCGGTTTAAGGCTTGGTTTTATCGTTGCCCATGAAAGAATTATTGACGTAATAAAAAAATACTCTGCAGTAAGTAACCGTTCTCCTTCAGGTCCTTCGCAACTAATATTATTGAGCTTTATCAATCAAAATCTAGGTGGAATTAATGGGTGGTTGCAATGGATTTTGAAAATGCGATTAGCCTATACTCATAGAAGGAATGTTCTTATCTATACTCTCATAGAACTGGTTGCTCACATCAAAGGTTATTTTCGGATCTTGAGTTCTAATTCGGGAATGTTCGCCTCCATTGTAATCAATTTTCCACGAGAAACTAATATCGTTCCTAAACTAGAACTATTAAACTACAAGTTACTACAGTATGGCGTATCTGTTGTGCTAGGAAACAAGTTAGCAGTTGATATAGAGTTTAGTGAGAAGAGATCAAACTTTCTCAGGTTGTCCTATGCTGAGCTTGATACTGACGCCGAACTAGCCGAAGCGGGTAGGCGACTTGCAGCCGCCATTGAGGAGTTTTTTGAAAACGGTTTCAATTATTGAAATATAAGAATCACATTATATTACTTCCTCCACAGAGATAACTCTTTTTTTGAAATCTTTATCTCGCTTAGCCCACCATTATTTTTTTTATAACTATTATTTGGTACGACTTAGAGTATATATAAATGCAGTGCAGTTACGTGGGACTTCTCAACAAAACTGGTGATCTCTGATTAATTTATACAGAACAACTTTGAATGCTATTGCTAGTCGGAACTGATGCAGTTTGTATTTCTGTATAGCTAATCGTATCAGATATCAAATGTCCATTAGAATCGTGTTCGAAGTCCCACTTTTGGAGGTTCTTCTTTTGGACTTTTACAACGGTATGACCCACTTCCCCATTATCCAAAGAGTAGAGTAGAATTCTGTGTTCGTAATTGTAAATTCTTGGTAAGAGTTGGGCCCAAACATAATAATACAAAACACAAAGCCCTAACATGCAAATGCAAACTAATGCGTACGTACAGTAAAAAAATGATACATCAGAACCAACAAGTGATCCATCCAGTGGGGGTACCCATGCCATAGCTATCACGAAAACTTCGAAGAGAATAGTAATGATCAAAATAGGTAGTGGTACTTTCCATCCCTCATACCCCAAACCTGCTGCATTCCTTTGTCTTCTTACTAGAATTAAGCCGATAACTAATAGTAACTTGAAAACATAGCCCGAGTAAGATCCAATATCAACTATAAAATTATAAGCATCCCCTGCTGGTGGTGCAATCATAACAATTGTGTTGACAACCCAAGTAACGAATATCGGCAAAAGAGGTGTTCCCCAGGGTTTAGTAACGGTCCACAAATGGGAATAAGGTAATATTCCTTGCCTTCCACATTCTCTCAAAGCCCTCGAATGGCCAACAACTGCTGCAAGTAAATGCCCAAGGGCAGAAAGGGCAACTAATATATCCAAGCCCTTTCGTGCTGACTTCGAATGGAAAACATTCTCGAAATATAAAGATGCTATTAATGTTCCAGAACCCTTGATACTTTCCAAACTTCCCGAACCAGCATAATATGCGGTAATAACAAGGACATACAAAACAAATACAAAAAATACCACACTTGGGATAAAGAAACGAAACATGTTCTTAGTTTTTTTTGGATTGGACTCTCCAACAATGCCGAAGACATATTGAGTACCACTATAAGAGAAAGATACTTTGATAATTGCATTAGATATGGCATTTCCGTCCTTTGTTGTATTTTCCCATCCGTTCTTAAAAAGTTTCTGTGGGTCTGAGATTTTTGAACCGCCACCAAGGACTACAAATCCACTGATGATAATAAAGAAGAGAAAAATAACTTTGACAGATCCTAAAAGGTTTGATAATTTCAATGTAATTCTGGTATTAATTGTTGATAATACACAGACGAACGTCAATATACCAACTCCAACACCCCTTAGTCTCCATGAAGTAGCTTCGACTTCACCAGCACTAAGTATATATGTACCAAAAGCAATTGCTGATGAATTGAGAAAGGATAATAGTACTGAAACTGCAGCATAAGTTGTAGGAACTAGAAAATCAGGCTTAGGATATGCTTGCTCCAAGTAGGCCACGTCCCCCCCTGACCTCCTTTGAAAATAGGTCACATACTCAATATAGACAAATATTTCAAATAGAGCAATAAGAAAGCCTACTACCCATAAAACATACGAAGCTCCAACAGATCCAATTGAACTTAGTATACTCCCTGGGGTAGCAAAGATTCCAGTACCTATAATACCTTGAATAACCATATAAAAAGCTGTCACATATCCCAAATTGTAACCCAAAGGGTTTTTTCTCTCTACTGGAGCTCCAATCAAGTTCTGTTCTTCCGGCTCGATTTCTGATCCTTGAATTTCGTATTCCCCTTTTTTCATAAGCGGTTCTAATATCCTCAGTAAATACTCAGTCTTTGACATGCTCATTGTTTTAAATTATCAAGCTGGATAAGTGACTATATAAGTAAGCCTCAATACATTGGGCCATCAGGCTCTGTTATATTTTATGATTGTTAATCACACGCTGCGTATTGCAATTTGAAGCCTCAAAATGAATTAGCCACCATTTTGAACAAAATATAATCAAGACACTCCAGTTGCGGCAAGATTTTGTAGGCTCGACGAAAAGAAAGCACCATAGATAGTTGATTAATATTGACAAAACATGTTTAATAAAAGCGTTCAAAGTAAAATCAAAATTCAGCCATCAACCGTGGCTGCAAAAAATTGGAAGCATTCATATTTCACTGATGTTGCGCGCACACATCCACAACAGACAAAGTCTTTCGTTTTTACATACCTACGTATAGTAAAGATTTTGATGCCAATCCCAATTTAAGGCACAAAGAAGCCTTTGTTTTTGATTCAGTTTTTTTGTACGTTTTTTTTTTTTTGATTGAATACTAATTTTTCAGAATTTATACCCATTGATGCTTATATGGGTCCGAGTCTTCTATAGAGATATCCACACCAACACCTGCATATAACCAGCATGATATTTTTGGTTTAGGCTCATATCCGGCCACCTTGTTGCAAGATGTGGCGTATTGGTAAATACAATTCTTGATACTTCCATTACAATATACCAGTGAGTTATTGATAGCAAATTCAAATAAATATTCGACCTATGTGTTGCGTCGTTCCTGTTTCTTCTATGACTAGGTTCAACTTGTTAATGTTGTACTTCAGTCAAGTATGTATTTAAGCGAGAACACAATTTTAAGCACCAGTGAACTTATAACACATGACTTTGAGTATGTTTCCACATTTTCCTATCTCCATATAACTTTATCTGGATCACTTTAAAAGGCCATATACCTTATATTTTTTCGAATACCCCCAAGTTTTATACAGATTTTTATTTGCACATCACTGTAACAAAATGACTAATGATAAGCCTGTTCGCTCTATAGCTATTATTGGAGGAGGAGCATCAGGTTTAGCTGCCTTGCACTCTCTAACTGCTGAGAACTATTTCAGTAAGATTAGGCTTTTTGAGAGAAGGAGAGAAGCAGGCGGTTTATGGTAAGTACTGAGTTTATCTCATAGTATGATGCATACTTACTAACACATATTATAGGATATATGATGAGGAGCCAGAAAGACTACCACTGGTGGATTCTATATATAAAATATCACGACTACTTGAACTTCCCGCTGTGATGCCGGGAAAATACCCCACAAAAGGGGTCCCAACAGGATACAAATCTGCAGTTTATGATCATCTAGAAACGAACGTTCCAGAGCCGTTGATGTCATTTTCTTATGCCAAGTTTGATGAAAAGAGAACGAAGGAATCGAGAAAATTGTTTGGAGAAAATCATCCATTCAGACATCATTCTGTAGTTAAAGACTTTATTCAAAGGGAAATTAAAAAGTTCAACCATTTGATAGAGTATAATACCGTAGTCGAAGAAGTTTCTAAACGAGATGAAATTTGGTCAATAACCTTAAGAGTTATAAATAGAGATAATGATGGGATGGACTATTGGTATGAGGAAACGTTTGATGCAGTAATAGTTGCGAATGGCCATTATTCCATTCCAAACATCCCAAGGATTGCTGGGATGGAAAATGTTCAGAGAAGTAATCCAAATTTAATACAGCACGCAGTTTCGTTCAGAAATACAAAAGAATATCATGATAAAAAGGTACTTATTATTGGTACAGGTACTTCTGCTACAGACATGGTAAGTGATATTCTCGAGGTGTCACAACATCCAATAAATGTTTCATGTAGGGGAGAGCCTGGCCGTCTATTCGCCGATTCATTGAACAATAACAGCAATGTGGAGTTATACCCTAGAGTAAGTGAGATTGAACCTTCAGAAGATAAGTCTAAAGTAACAATCCATTTTGTTGACGGGTCTATTATTAGCAATGTCGACAGAATCATTCTTGCTACGGGCTATCTTTATGATTTTCCATTTTTGAGAAATCAGGAGATAGTTACTAATAGGAATAACCGTGTAGAGGGTTTATACCAGCATATTTTCAAAATTGGAGACCCCACATTGTCCTTCATGGGGATTGTGGTTGCTTCGATTACATTTAGAATCTTCGAATACCAAGCTACTTTGATAGCAAGGGTTTTAAGTGGACGGAGACAGCTTCCTCCTGTGGAAGAGCAACGAAAATGGGAACTTGAGCGATTGGCTACTGTGGGTGATTTACGTGCATTCCATGTTATTCCGCCGGACTACAGGTCATATTATGAGGCCTTGCTTAAACTAACTGGTCCTTACGATGGAGTCGGCCACAAACTAGAACCTTATGGTGAGGATTGGGAAGATCAAATAAGTGAAGCAATGGAGTTGAAACGAAAATACTGGATTCGAAACTGATTTTCGCAATTTCTCACGCTTGGATATAAATTTTAGTATAGAAAAAAAGCATGAGGACTTAGTATGGGAATTGCAGTTCGTAAATAGAATGTGGAAAGAATCAATTTTCTGTTTATATCTATCTATATAGTTTGTTATAAATTAGAAGCACCAATGTTTGGTGTTTTATCGAGCATTTTATCAACTCACAGCTTCGGAATTTTCAATTGCCATTGTATCTAGAAATCAAAACCAGCAAATAGACGGTGGACATAACGGCACAGCTTTCTCAGTTACTAACTCTTCAAATTTTTATATTTAACATCTTATGATTGAAAAAATTGAATAGTGACAGTCTCGCAATTAAAAGGAAAAAGAATTTTCTACAATGCCAATGACTTATTTACTCATTAGTCAAGCCTTGAAATATATTCAAATTCAAAAGTTCAGCAAGAGCTTTCTTAAAATAAGAACATCTAGTAGATAGTCTAATGCAGCCTTAGTTTAGTCACGTGAGAATCAAAATCCTCAGGTTTTATAAGTTTCCCTCTGCTAACGCCAAATTCTGGAATCCCTTTAATTTCTGTGGGTAAGGCATCCGTTAGTAAGGGTAATTTATCTCCTAGCCATAAAGCACTTTGCACATGGTCATTTAAATCATCTCCAGATTGAGGATGAATCAATACCGACAAATTTCCATGGTTCAATTGAAACCAGCTCAATAATTTAACAAAAATTTCCGGTCTTGCGACATCTGCCTCCCAAAATTGAGTTGGATGTGGACCTATGACAGCATCATTTGGTAGCTTTTTTACTATAATACTACCATTTGATGACTCTTCGGGAAACTCTTCTAATAATTTGTTCCTCAAGTTTATGGATTCCATATTGGACTTTAAGTTATGAGCATAGTAGTAAACATGAAAGTCGTAATATTTTATGGGATGAAAGAATGAAAGTCCCTCGTAAATAGTTTTAGTTGCAACAGAAGGATTATCTGTCAAGCTAGTAATATATTCCATAGCTTTGTTATATTTGAAAAATGCCTATGCAATAATAAAAGAGATAAGGTAACTAAATGGAAGAGTTTAAGCCAGGGGTGAAAATGCTTCGGTAAACGCACCACCTAGCAGTTTAATAGTATGAGCCACAATTGATAATTTGCCTCCAAAAGAGTCTTACGGACATATTATCCATCACGAGAAATCAACACTTTCTGCTTTACTAAAGATTTTCCATTCTAAGTATTTTTTAACATGCCATATTTTTTAACAGGCTTTTTCTACAATTATCACGACTGCTTGTATTTCTGAATTTAAAATCCTACGAGTTTAATTCCGCATCCGTCTGCATAGTATTCGCGAGTGATTTTGCCTAAAACTTAAGTTCACATCTATAAATTGCAAAAATCATCTTATTCTCTACTTCAAGCTAAGAGAATATTACAGACAACCATTTTAAACCGTGCAATCTTTCGAGTGGAGGTTCCGGATTTTCTTCAACATTTTCAAACAAGCTTTTCAAGTCAACATCTTCAGGTTTAATAATTTTAGTGCCTTTCAAGATTTTCCAAAAGAAGTACAAAATCACCATTAACGGGAGAACGAAGTAGGCACTGAAAAAGGCTGAAACTTGAAAATTACCTTTCAAGAAATTTGCAAAACCACTTGTCAAAAGAATAAGTCCAGAAAAGAATAGTGAAATCCACGCAGCCTGAGGAGAAAACTTGAAAGTGTAAGGTAATCTCTCCCTTGAGTAGCCTTGAGCCTTCATTGCTCTAGTTAAAAAAATATGATTTATGGAAATGAAAATCCAACTTAAAAGTAAATTGGAAGAAGTAATACTTTGAAACCACAGGAACACAGCGGAAGAACTCGATGAGCATGACATATATCCCAATGGTAGAAAAAAAGCGACAAAAATCACACCAAAGTATGGAAGGCCTCTTTTATTTGTTTTCAAAAACAACTTAGGTGCTTGACCCTTGGAAGCCAACGCAAATAATGTTCTCGAGCCCAGGATAATTGCCAAATTTGCAGCCGAGAAAGCTGATGTTAATACAATCGCATTTATAACATGAGGTAATCCTTTAATTCCCGCTCTTTTAATAGCAATAACATAAGGGGAACCTGCTGCGTTTCCGGACGAAGATGCTATTAGTGGATCATTTGATGAAAGGATCAATGATAACACAAGGATAGATAAAAAATATAATATGAAAACGCGAACAACTGTAATGGTTAGTAAGGTAACTTGACAGAAGCAATAAAGATCCAAAACATACCTATTCTCTTTGCAGCGTTGAATATACTTCTTCGCGGATGTTTCGTCTCCCCACCGAATAAGCTTATACTTTGAATACCCCCAAACGAGTATACTACCCCTGAAACACACTTCCAGAATGCAAGAAAACGGCCCAAAGAGCCACCAGTATAAAATGTCTGCCATGGTGATTCTTTCCAATATCTGAATCCAATTCTATTTTGCCCTTTGACACCTCCTAGATCAATAATTATACCAACGAAACACAATCCCACTATTAACAATATTTTAAGGATTCCGAAAAAATACTCAATTTCGCCATAAAGCCTTACGTTGTAAGAATTGGCTGCAACTATGATCACAGAAAAAAGAGAAATCCAAACGGCAGGGTTGAGGTCTGTCCAATAAGTCATAATGACAGAGGTTGCAACTAGCTCCGACGGGATTACTTGTTGGTAAAGGTTAATCCAACCCAAAGCAAATCCAAACGATTCATCGACAAAATGCTCAACATGTTTAATGTAGTATCCAGTAACTGGCATCAACGTGGATACCTCGGCGTTGGCCATTTGATTTAACCCCACAATGGCACCTACAAATACATATGAGACTAATATTCCAACATTGCCACTAATGAAGTGTTAGTGTAAAGCAAGCCAATTATTAACTTTCGAATATACATACACAAGGGCTAGAGTGCCCCCAGAGGATAAAAAAAGACCGGTACCAAATATACCAACTAAAGATAGCATCTGAATATGCCTTTGCTTTAGTCCCCTGGCTAGATTTTTTTCTGGACTAAAAGCTCCTTCCCGACCCCCAAAATCTGTTATACTTATGCGAGTGGAAGATCTATCATGTCCATCAGAGGTACCACTATTAAGCTCTTTTACAACGACTATATCGCCATGATCTTTTAAATCAGTAGAAACCATTCTAAATTTGTGAATTAGAATGAAATTTAATGTACCCTGCAGCAGAATAGGTTTAAATACAGCATTTGCGAATTACGTTTGTCCTTCTATAAGGTGTAAATTGCCACATGAAATTTCACGGATACGATACTAACCTTCCAGGAGGGACTGAAGAGTGAATAGTTTGGTGCCTAGCTAATTAAAAATTAAACTGCCCTATTACGTGCGCGCGGTTTGAATTCACCTTTTTCCATCGTACATTTTGCAATCTGCATGCGTTGCCTGTGGCAGCTAGAGATATGCAGAATTTATTTACACACTTTTTTTAGCATAAAATGAACTATTTGAAATTCAACCCAACGCTTACGGAGTATCCTGATACGTTAAGTTTAATAGTTGTTTGACACTCAAAATAGCCTCAAAAGGTCTGCAAATGTTATTCACGTGTTAAATGTTAATACTGCAATCAAACATTGTCTCGGCTGCGTCTACTGATAAGGTGCAAAAAAGATAAGTTTTTGTTTTTTATTGGCTCTTATTGATTCTCATCTTTTCTTTGTAGATGGGATCTGCAAAATCTATTATATAAGCATTAGTTGTCAACTTGAATTGCAGTACAAAACAGGGTCTGATCAAATTAAAATCAACGATGTCAGAATTATCTGATTTGGGTATAATTCACTTTGATTGAATTGCATTAATATGCATTCATTTTTGGATAAGATCAGAGATTTTTGGCTAGCAATTTGACTAAACTGTGGTTCTCAAATTCATTTGCACGCTTACGGATAAAGCTACTGTGGCTTTTTGACGTCCGGATAATTTGAAGCAATTTTTACAACAGATCGTAAAATTAATTAGCCTTCCTCTAAACGGCACGAATGGTTGAAAGTATTTAATACAGAAGCTGTATTCTAAGGTGGTATGTCTGTAATTAGTTTACAGGCTTTACTGAGGTGGTGACACTATGGAAACTAAAAAATCTGTCATTGAAGCAGATAATGTTGATGAAAAAGAAGCACAATTAAACTTCGAGACGTATCATGGAAGCTTTCACTCCCTTGAAACATCCTATGATTTTAACAATCCGTCAAATTATTCTCCCCACTACGTTGACATATACAATCCTAAAGGTTTAAGAAAACCTACACCAGACGAGCTGCATACTTTGCGTAGAGTTTTGGGCCGGGCTTCATACGCTACGTACTTGATTTGTTGTGTGGAACTTGCAGAGAGAGCTTCCTATTATTCGGTTCAAACTGTATTAGCAAATTTTGTTCAGAGGCCCCTACCACAGGGAAGTAAAACAGGGGCCCCTGTAGACTACAATCTGAATACTTCAGCTGGAGCTCTCGGAATGGGTTTACCAACGTCGTCTGCAATGACCTTATTATTACAATTCTTAGCTTATCTTACTCCATTGTATGGAGGCTACGTTGCTGATACAAAAATTGGAAAATTTAAGGCCATTTGGATAGGTGTCGCTGCTGGGTTTGTTGCTCATATATTATTCATTATTTCGGCTATTCCAGGTGTTATATCTCAAGGATACGCTATTGTTCCTTGTGTTCTTGGAATTATTACCCTTGCCTTTGGTACTGGTTTTATAAAGCCCAACTTATTGCCCCTTTTGATGGAT
The DNA here is from genome assembly GCA_030556595.1 of Debaryomyces udenii. Classification (NCBI taxonomy): domain Eukaryota; kingdom Fungi; phylum Ascomycota; class Pichiomycetes; order Serinales; family Debaryomycetaceae; genus Debaryomyces; species Debaryomyces udenii. The sequence continues at coordinate 9,822 of JAKTUI010000004.1, read as the reverse complement.
CAGTATCGTGAGAAAGGTGACGTTGTTAAAGTTTTACTGACAGGCGAAAAAGTAATAGTTGATCGCGAGAAAACTCTCGAAAGAATGACCCTAGTGTTTTACTGGGCTATTAATGTTGGCTCGCTTTTTATGATCCCTGCATCGTATGCTGAAAGGAGAGTAGGCTTTTGGTTGACTTTTTTCTTTCCCACTATTATTTACCTTGTGTTACCTGTTGTGTTATATATTTTACAACCTAAATTATTAAAAGATATTCCAAAAGGGTCTGTTTTATCGAATACTCGAAAAGTATTGATAACTTGTTTTAAGGGTAATTGGATGAGAAGGTACTTTAAAGGCGAATTTTGGAGCTATGCCCAGGCTTCTAAAATGCGTGAAAGGGGGACCGTCTTCTATCTGGAAAAGAGAAGGTCTCCAATAACTTGGGACGATCAATTTGTTTTAGACATTAAACAAACTTTGAACTCTTGTAAGGTTTTTGCGTATTTTCCAATCTATCTTATCAATGATTCAGGCATCGGTAACATCCAAACATCTCAAGCGGGTTCGATGACCACGAAAGGGGTACCTAATGATTTATTCAATAACTTCAATCCTATAACCATTTGTGTTCTTATACCAATTTTAGACTATATTATCTATCCAAGTTTGAGAAGATGCAAAATAGAGTTTCGTCCAACTCATAGAATTTTTTTTGGTTTCATTTTAGCTGCTTCATCCCAAGTAGCTGGTGCCATTATCCAATTCAAAATATACCACTCATCTCCTTGTGGTTACAACGCAACTAATTGCAGTACTAATAAGGGTGTCGTCTCGCCAATCAGTGCATGGCAAGAAGTCTCTGTTTATGTATTACAATCTGCTAGTGAATGCTTTGCCATGACTTCAGCATATGAATTAGCGTATACAAGGTCTCCTCCAAATTTGAAGGGCCTCGTTATGGCGCTCTTTCTATTTGCAAATGCTATATCTGCTGCATTATCTGAAGCACTAACCCCTACTTTAGTTGATCCTCATTTAATATGGCCATTTGCTTCCATGGCCATTATAGGGGTCTTTTTCGCCATATTGTTTTTATTTCATTTTAGGAACCTACATAAGGAAATGGAAGACGAGGCCGCTGTCAGAGAAAAACTTGAAGATGAGAATGTTCAAGAAATTGATGGTGGTTCAGAGCCAGATACAAGACCATAGTGATCCACAAGCTATTTACTATGAAAACCGCTTAAAAGCTCGTTGGAAATTCGTTAATTTAGATTTTCAATATTTGTATATCAATTTCATAAACAAATTCATATTTTGAATGAAACGTAATAACAAAAAAATATGCCAATACTGAAAATCTTTTCATATCGCACATTATGTGGACTTTTACTCAAAGTGCTACTAAGTTCATTATACCTCTATGCAAAATTTTTGCGACAGAAGCTGCATTCAGCAGAACTGAATATGTAGAATTACGATTGGTTTCCATTTGAGAACCAGAGCACCAACTGAATTGTTGTGTAATCTGATCGTAAGAAGTAGATTGGTTTAAATCAAAAGTAGTCTTTGTGGGATAGATATACTTATATATGAGTTCAGTAGTCAAGGGGATATGATCAGTGTTCTTGGAAAGTACGATTTAGTAATTTAATGGCTGGCGTAAATGGAAATATTGATACTTTACGGCCAGAAGTATAACCACATCATTTATTTTATATTGGTTATGATTGTTTCAGGCTTGCCTGAGCACTGTGTACACAAGTGCAGCCATAATTTGGGACCATTAAGTAAAGCTCTTTTGGATATACACCAAATACTGTGTTTTAGGTTGGGTCTGCTATTGTATTCTTCAAAATGTTTAAAAATTTGAAACCACTTGGTATTCGCGGCAGCTTTCCAGCTAGTTTCCAGGATTGGTTGCGAAAGCATTGCTTATTCTTACACACTGGAACACTGCAATTTAGTTTTCATTCGTTCTGGTAAAGATTCTATTCTATTGAAAGTCAAATTGACTATCGCTAAAGTTAATGTATGGCTAGTCTTGGATATTAGTAGGTTACGAAAAATCTTTTTGAGATTAATTAAACAATCTCACTTTCAATTTCGTATAAGGTGGAAAATGACGATCTTTTGGCGACTCGCAACCTGTGTAATCTACATGCTTGCCTTGAAGGTACTACTGCACCTACTGCCATAAATCTACACTCTTGTTCTTGAAAGGAAATCGAGTCTTAGCAAAAAAACAAATTGCTTTATTAATTTATCGTCAAAAAACAAAAAATCAAGAAGGATTTGAGATAGTTACAATAAATGCTAAATCAAATACAGCTTCCCAGTTAGGTGAAACACTTGCGTAAGTACTATTATTTGGTGCATTATATGTACTTATGCGTCGCGTATTTTTGAACTCCAATATGCGTCACTCAGAACTTCTATTGGGGCAAAAAAATCTATTTCGAGAACAATAATAAATCAGCTATTATTTGAAAGAGAGATACTGGAAACTTATAAATCAATTGGTGGTGGTGGTATCTATTTATATCTAGATGTCGAGAAGAGTCGAAGGAATATAGCCATAGTGATGATTTTTCTCTTGAAGTGTTGGCAGTCTCTTGTTGGAGTCAGGGAGGCTTTATTTCTTCGTGTAGTTGTACACATAGCCTAGATGAAGCATGCTAATTTTACACCAACCGTAACGCCATTACATTTACAAATTCCTCTACACCAGCAGTATAAATATTGAGAGATATTTCACATAATAGAATACATGCTTCTATATTCTAAGATCAGTATACTATGGAATTAAATATAAGGCTGACATGGTTTCTTCTATGTATCTTGCAGATGTTCTGCTTTGTTGTCCCATCCGAAACTAACAAAAACACATCTCCTTATATAGTTGCAAATTTCACGCTGATTCCAGGTAACACCCCTTTGGCAAAATTGAGACTTGGAACCCCACCTCAGGAAATCCAGGGGCTAATTGACACAGGCTCTTGGGATACATATTTAATGAAAAAGCCTACCAAATGTAATGGTTCACAGCCAAAGCCCCATGGCATAGATAGCTGCGAATATTTCTTCGATTCAAAAAAATCGTCTTCGTTCAAGTCAAGTAATGAGAATGGTACTGGGGTTTGGGGATCAAATGAAAAGGGAAATTGGAGCACTGATATTTGTCATTATGGTATTGGAAAAGATTTTGTGCTTCACTTTTTATATGTTCAAAGCATTGATTTCACCCCAATGTTCGGATTAGATATTTACAATGAGATTGACACACCTAGGCATGGATTTATAAATAATTTACAAGCTTCCGAAGCAATTGAAGGGAGATCCTATTCCATGTATTATTCGGACACTCAAAAATTGAATGGTGAGCTTTCTTTTGGCTCAATTGACCACTCGAAGTACACAGGCGGCTTATTTAAGATTACTCTTGACGATAATCATCATCTTAATCTTTCCAACTTCAGTCTAAAATATAATTCAGACGATCAGAAGTCGACTAGTATAACATTAGGCAATGCAACTTTCTACACCATGTTTGACACTGGTGGAATCAATTTTTGTGTTCCACATTCAGTTTGGTCAGGAATTGTTGATAAACTAGGCAATGGAGATGGAAAGGTCGAATGTGAAAAGGTTAGAAACTCCAATGCCTCTATTGAAATGCTTGTGGGTAATTCCAGTGCTGTAATGGAATGGCCATTGAAAGATAGTTTACCTGCAAATTGTAAAACAACTTCGCAACTCAACGGCCTTCAAATTGTTGATTCGGGTCCTTCGGGGCCAGCTTTTTGGAAATATTACTATGTTGTATGGGACTATGAACATGAAGCATATTACATTGGGAGAAGAAATCCAAATCCAGGCTCACCAGATATCGAAATTGTGGGGAAAGATATAAACTGGAAACCTAGAAATGTTATTAATTGATGGTATAGGACGAGACGGCTAAATTCATTTCAATTTTGAACTAAACATTACTATTTAACATTGGCATTTTGAAGCTTACATTAAAGTGCCCCTAAGTGTATAGCTTGAAAAGAGATCAGCTTCACTTTCATAATTTGGTTAAAAAAACCCCCGCGGTAATACTAGGGCAGAATATTCAATAAACAACAGTACAAGTTGAGATTTAATTCTTAGACCAACCTGCTTAAACTGTAGAGTATCGAAGCTTGATGGTTTTTATCAAAGCCTTCGCACTTTCTTTGAATTTTAGTGCAAGTTGCGAACTTGTTCTAATTATGTGATCTATCAAGAGGAGAAAAGTATTTAAAATTACGATATGTAGGGTATTACTTTGTACTTGAAATACAAAAAAATAATAAAAAAAAGAAAGAAAAAGAGCCTTATTTGAAATACCCTTTGTTGAAATAATTAGAAAGATTGTGAATCTAAACCCTTCTTTAATTTTACTCCCTAAGTGTAGTAGCCAAAATTTGAAAAAATAAGAGCACAAGCATCATATGTATGAGTAAAAGATAATCATATACAATAGTTATTTAAGAGGATATGCAAGTGAGAGCCTTATTCACGTGTTTTTCTTACTTAGAATTCTCGAGAACCCGAAGTTAAGTATAATACTTTGGGGAGACTGAGGTCGTTCTGTTTTCATAATCACTAGGTCTCAATCCCCATTAAAAAAGAATAACAGAAGAAAATCCCGGAAGAAATAATGATGGCAAGTTAATACTTTATTGTTCAAAGTTCTGAAAATGAAACATCGAAAGTCAATTATGCCATGAGAAACTCGAAAGTAGAACTTTGAATTATTGCTTATTGTTTACAAACCTATTGCGAATAACGTTCATCATAAAGAATCATACATACGCATGTGACCAAACTCAGGAATACAACTAATAATAGAAGCATATAAAGTTCAATCTAAGGTCTGTACGAATACCAAGAAGCAAACCATATGTCAAAAAATGGCGTCTAGTGGACCGAGGACTAGTTCTATCGATCCATTCAAACCAAATCTTTCGAGTGAAAGGAATAGAAGCTCAAATCATAAACATTGCTGTTATTTTCTAAGAAAGCTAATAAACGGAACCATGCTAGCCCAATACCAAATAATTAAGTCATGTAGGTTGCAGAGAATAGGCGCTCTTGACAATAATAGTCGGAATCCCTGCAGGCCATCAAAGACGAGTAATGCACAAGCAAATATTGAGCGTTTTAATTTGGTACATGGGTTGAAAACCCAATTTTTTTGTTTACAAACAATAAATATGCATGCATTCTTATATGCATACGAGCTCCTATTTTTATATTGCTTATTGAAGTTTAAAAAAATACTATACTCCTAAAATGGTAAAAATATCTACATTAGGTATGCTAACAAGAGTAAATCGAAGTAATTCTCTTAAACATGAACTTTTTAGCACCATAACCATAACTATACATTCGGTTCAGATGTCATTTTTAAAGCGACCTTATGCTACTTCTGAGTTAAGACTGATACGATTAGTATTTGCAATAGTTGATGCAAACACCAAAACAGTGCTATTACGTAAAAATCAAAGTTTCGTGTTTATTTTTTCTTCTCCTTTTCAATCAAAGCTAGCTTAAGCAGGCTGCCCTAGTTCAAGAGGTTAGCAATTATTGCTAATCACCTCTTTTCTAGTGCCTTGATTCCTGACGTAATAGTTTAAATGTTTCCGATTAGGCAATTCGTGCCCCTAAATTGTTTGAGCTAGCTTCAAACTACCCAAGGCGCTGAAGTCTATCCTTGAGAGTCTGGGCCCTTGATGTAGTACTTATTGTATAGAAGTTTTGGGGTTTGGCGTAAAAGCCTAAGTTTGGTGTCGTCAATTATATATCCTGCATGTACGCGTAAGGCTCTTGATATATACCAGCTATTACGTGCAGTACTATTGTCGGAAATCCGTGTTATTACCCAAAAAAAATATATATTACAATAACCGGATATATTACACGATAAACTCGAAATGGTAGTTTAATAAATCTTTCGCTAAAAGGTAAAACTCCTCCTGCAACCAATTCCTTTTGGAAAATATGCTTCTCAAAGAGTAAAATTCACAATCAAACAGAAGTCGCGTATTCACTAACACACATATTCCATTCTTCTTGTGGTTTATTGAGTGATATCGTCTAGCATAACTATGTAGTAAACCAAGTATAAACGCCTCTCTATGATTGAAAAATACATATATAAGGGTGTCTTTAGCCTAAGAAATATATTTTAATTATTCATACAAAACAGAAAAGTAAAGCTTTAAAGTTCTTTAATTCATTCGTTTACTTTATTAATATCATATTGCTTTAACTATGGTTGCAGTTAATAAAATTGTCGCTACTGCCGCGCTCGCTAACTCAATTCAAGCTTCCCAATGGGAAGATTACAACACTTACCAAAGACGTGATGTTGGTGATATTGTTAACTCTGTGGAAGGTATTCTTGGTGGTGTCGTTGGTCTTGGTGGTTCACTCTTGGATGCTGTTGACAAAAAGCTTTCTTGTATTGCAGATGTCGTCTTAGGCCATAATGCTGTTAACGGTGATGAAGATAAGTATCTTCTTGCAGTTCTTTTCGCAAATGGTATCTATGACTACAAGGAAAATGGCTCTACCGATTCCGTCAAAAGTGCACTTGAGAAGGTTGCTAAGAACAATGAAGGTTTAATCAATAAGCTTGCCGATGACCTTTGTATTAAGTTGAATATCAAGGGTCTCGATGGAATTGTTTCAGTGCTCGCCAAGTTTATCGTTACTCTTATCAAGATTGATGCTGACGCCTTGAAAGACGTTAGCAAAGATCCTAACCCAAAAAATGCTTTTGCCGAATTGCTTAAGACAGCCGGTAAAACTAATGATCTTGTGATTTCAAGTTTAGATGATGGGCTTGAGAAAACTGCTGACCTTATTATTAAGGATTACGAATGTTTCTGTACCATCCTTCAAGATTTATTCAATGGTGTTTACGGTCTTGTTCAATGTGCTCTTGGTGACCTTCTTGACATCAGACCACTTATTCAAATCCTTCAAAGTTTGAAATCATTAATTTGTCCAAATACCCCTAGTTCTAGTGTATCTTTACAAAGTTCAGCTACTTCTCCACCATCAACATCTAGTGCTCCACCCAGTGCTTTCTCCAGTGTTCCACCTATTGCTTCCTCTAGTGTTCCATTTAATCCATCTAGTGTTATCTCTAGTGTTTTATCTAGTGCTTCATCTAGTGCCCCATCTGCTGCTCCATCTACATCAGGTCCAACTGGCGCTTCATCTGCTTCTGGTTCCGGTTCTGGCTCTGGTTCAGGTCCAACTGGTGCTTCATCTGCTTCTGGTTCAGGTTCTGCTCCAACTGGTGCTCCTTCTGCTACTGGTTCAGGTTCTGCCCAAGCTGAAGGCGTTCCTTCAACTGTTACTGATGTCGGCACTACTGTCGTCACTATAACATCTTGTGAACATAATAGCTGTACCAATGTCCCAGTGACCACTGGTCTTACAACTGTTATTAAGGATACCACTTCTTATACCACATATTGTCCATTAAGTTCTGAAACTCCAGCCGGACAAGGATCTGGTGCTTCCCCATCATCTGCATCTCCAGCTAAGCCAGCTCCAGGATCTGGTGCTTCCCCATCGGCTGCATCTCCAGCTAAGCCAGCTACTGGATCTGGTGCTTCCCCATCGGCTGCTTCTCCAGCTGGACAAGGTTCTGGATCTGGTGCTTCCCCATCAGCTGCTTCTCCAGCTGGACAAGGTTCTGGATCTGGTGCTTCCCCATCGGCTGTTTCTCCAGCTGAGCAAGGTTCTGGATCTGGTGCTTCCCCATCGGCTGCATCTCCAGCTAAGCCAGCTACTGGATCTGGCTCTTCCCCATCGGCTGTTTCTCCAGCTGAGCAAGGTTCTGGATCTGGTGCTTCCCCATCAGCTGCTTCTCCAGCTGGACAAGGTTCTGGATCTGGCTCTTCCCCATCGGCTGTTTCTCCAGCTGAACAAGGTTCCAGCTCATCAAGCCCAAGCTCAGCTACAGTGAACACTTACGAAGGCTCTGCCGCTTCTTACAAGCCATGGGGTTCTCTCTCTGCTGTTCTTTTAATTGCGGTTTCTTTGATTTAATTATTTAGTTAAGTTTCTTGTTTGATTTCGTTTCAATTCACTTTCAAAGACTTAATATGGTGTTTTTTATATCTTCTAACCAAAGATAAGTGTTTTATACCTTCTAACTAAAAATGAGTCTTTATTTTAAGACCTTTGTGTATTCTTCATGGTTTATTTAGTTTTCTACTATACAATAATATATGTATAAATTTTTATCTTGACCGCGCAGCGAAAAACTTTAACCTTGATTATTCCCTGCACTGGATATTTTCGCGCAAAACCCATAGTTAAGCGTTTTTCCTGACAAGGTGAAATGTCTCGGGTGAAATGTCGTGCTATTTTCTACATTACTATAATAAGCAGCATCTAGTTTGCACCCCCAGTTACTTCCCACACAGTGAAGACAGTCAATGCAAACGACTAGAGTCCATTTCTTTTTTACACCAATTCGGTTTACACCTCCAATGCCTTAGTGGTAACTGAATGCGATAGCTAGTGACTAACTGAAAGTTCCTCAATTGCTTCTCTCCTTTATGTGCCAATCCAAAAATGAGATTTCGATCCAATATTTCAAATGTTTGCGACTGTAGATTTAGTCTGAAATTGGCAGCATTCAAGGTTTCGGAACCAGATTTAATTTCCTAGTGCGGTATGAAAGAATGCAGAGCATAACTCATATTGTAAAATCGAAATGGCAATCAATTGGCATGTATAGCGTCATTTAGAACTTTCGTCATGTTGAATAATGGCAATGTAATTCTTGCTTCAGCAAATGGACGAGGAACTCATCGTATTGAAGTTGATCTTAAAACCGTGGCCGACAAAGTAGAATATGTTTTATCTCATGCTGAGTCACATCGATACTGCAAAAATCGTATATGGCCAAGAGCAAGGTCTGTAAAGCTTTGTCAAATTCCATAGCTGACTCAGTATGTGGCTAATGGTTTACTAAGAAAATGAAAAATTTTCAACACTGGCAAAAATAAGGCTTACCGGCAGAGATGTAATCTCAATATGGAAGCTTTGCAGTTATGAAATACTCTAACCATGGTTAAAATAAGTCCTGATAAAACAGCGCATTATTGTATTTATTTCTTATATATTAAAATATATTTGTTTAGTAAAGAATATTTTATCGGATGCTTTAGTTAAAATTTGCTGCATTGCATAGACTTCCTATAACCTTAATGCGAAGACCTACTTAATTGCACGAAATGCAAATCTAATTGCAAAACACCTGTGTATTATTACTTGTCATTCAAATGTGTCCATTATCTATGCGATCCTTTCGAAGAAAGATCTTCCTTCGCTGTACTTGTATCGTGTGATTCTAAGCTCATCTCTTCAAAAACTACTTCATCAGAAAAATTCCTATCACTTTCATAATCGACATCAGTACCAGCCTTTTCAGGAAGCATACCTACGCTCTCTTTTCTATCTTGAATGACTTGATTGTCATTCTCGCTATAGTAACCGTAAGTATGTATCCCAAGTATGTGCTCAAGGGACTGAAAGTCATTCTTCTTACGCTTTTCATTATTTGTGCAATCCGATAATCCAAAGTCAATTAACGAAATCTTGCCGGACACAGAAACATGAATATTGGCTAGTCTAATATCATTGTGCGAAATTCCCAACAGATGGATTTCGTTGAGTCTTGATTTGATGACTTTGTATACTTTGTCGCGGTCCCATTCTTCCATCGGTATTTCTTTTCCTAGATATTCAAATATATGCATAGGATGATCGGGAAGACCATTC